>CM057455.1:1585425000-1586692500 GCA_016271365.2 Neoceratodus forsteri | reverse complement strand
GAGTACTAGAAGATTCTGCCTTTTGGAGCACTGTGGTGCTTTGGAGTCTGTGAAGATCACAGGCAGTTGTCAAGTACATGTGAGCATATGCAAATATTGCCAGGGGGTGCTTGCTCATTGGACTTTGGGCTGGTGGTGGGCACGTTTGTGGTCCATGTGAAGCAGTGAGCTGTGAGGGACTGGGGCAGTGTGTGAAGACGCTTGAGGTGCACCGCTGAGCTTAGCTGCCTAGAAATCTATTTTTCTCATTGGCTTCTGTGAGAGAATGAGAATGGCCACTGCTCCAGATCCCTCAGAAGTTATGGTGCCATTGGCAATGCTTAAGTGGCTCTGGGGGAAGGTGGAAAAGTCTTTGGTCTCCACGTGTGCTCTGTGTAGATCTGTGGGGCCAGTTGTGACATTTCTGCTGGCCTATGCTAGTTGCCAACAAAGGGCCCCCAGTGTAGATGATCTAAAGTTTTCCCCCTGGCTAAGCAGGCTAGGGGGATCAGTCACCTCTATATAACCTGCACTGGAGAGTTGGGACTATCTGGGGACTGTAACTGCATCCATGGCTGGCTCGGAATCTCGTCCCATATCAGTTGTGAAGCCTGAGACTGAGATGCACATGAGCAAACCTGAGAGGTCAGATTGTGTGGCTGTGCCAAAATCTAATGCATCTGGGGTGAAACCCCTACCCCCAAGCCATGGAGGTAGTGCTAGTTTGGAACTGGGATGTCGCCTTTGTGGTGCCAGGTAAACAGCCCTGTGCATTGCAATGGGTGGATCACCAGCGGTTGAGGTTGAGGATGCCAGAGTTTAGGGCCCTGTTTGTTTTTGGGGTAAGGACACCTAGAAGTAGGTCCTAGCTGATGTGTGGGTTGGGGGACACTCAATTTTAGATCCCATAGAGTTTTAGCTTTGGAACTCACCATTTTGGTGGTGTCCCAGTGGGCCATGTATCACGTTGCTCCATGGGGGAGTGTGCATACCTTGCGGTAGCATGAGGCCATGGTAGATGGTGTGTATGTGGTACTCACAAGGTCAGTAAGCATTTAAGGGGGGGGGGGAAGAGATGTAACCTGCCCCTGGGTGGGTTTATTACATTTTCCCCTCCTTGTCCATTTGGCCCTTATCTATTATTTAATATGCATGGCCTCCACCCAACGGTTTGGCTTCCATGGGTCAGAGGTTGCTGCCACAGCTTTGGCCAAATATATAAGGGTCTTTTGGCACCTTTGGAGGAGGGTGTTCCTGCACCGCAGGTCTGCGGTAGTAGTTAGCAGGAGCAGTGGCAATTATCTGCTCCTGCTCAACTTTAAAAGGTGGCCATGATTTTTTTCCGTATGGCCATCTAAACTACAAATATTTTACTTTGAAAAACAGCCCCATCCATGTTTATGGATCGTGCCCCCATGCTACCCATATAGTGAAATCACAAAATGCGATAGCACAGGGGTGGATCAGCAGGGGGATCACTGCCAGAAGAGGTACCAGAAGTGGAAGGGATCAGCGTGGCTTCATGGAGCCAAATTATTATTCCTTTCCTTCCTAAATGGGGGCACGTATCAAATGAAAGTCTTTCACCATTGGACTCAGAGCCTGGTAAAGGTTTTTCATGCTTCTGGGGTGATGTTTTGTTAAAAGCGAGTTAGTTGCTCTAACATTTTAGACAGATGTTGTTGCTCCAAATGTAGAGTATGCATCTGGTTTCCATTCACAATCATGCTCGGCCCTCCTGTTTTCCCACAGTTAATGTAGGGATTTGCAGTATTTTTTAGCCAATCATATTGCAACTTTGTCTTTGCCCTTTTATACTTTATGGCCCCAATATTCAGAACTGCGCCTGGCAATGGCGCACGTGGTGGAGCAGAACAACTGAGTTACGCTGGTGCAACTACGGGATATATTCAAAGAAGATGAGCCATGGCACATCTCCTTTGAATACAGCAGGCAATGCGCACTGTGCAAATAGGATGCGTGGCACATCTCCCCCAGACAGGGCTCAATACCAGGAATGGGGACTGTGCCAGTGCAACAGAGTTACGCTGTGCACAAATTCCTGATAGTCAGCCGGCAGTATGCAAATAGAGCCATAATGTATGCAATACGCAAATGGGAGCATTTGCATGTCATTATGGCTCCATTTGCATGCATTGTGTAGGGCAGGCCAGTGAAATGTGCTTGGCACCCTGCACAGCATGCGGTGCCCCCAGAAGACTTCTAATGGTACCCCCTCCTCCCCATGGCCGAGATCGCTGAACATGAATTAATATTTCAGTCCTGGTAGTCTGGTGGTACCCCTCCTCATCAGAGCTGCGATTGCCAAAAATGAATGTTGTAAATATCCCTGGTAGTCTAGGGTACCCCACCCACCGCCCCGATCGCGGGTTAACCCATATGGAAATAAATCCTGGTGGTCAGTGGTACCCCCACCCACACAAATATGTGAATGAAGTAAATCATTCACATATTTGTGAATGACTATTACAGTATGCACTGTAATCCCATTGGCCCACAGTGTGGACCAATGGGCTTGCAGCGGATACTGTAAGCTGTCATTAAGTGGGCAGCTTGGTGGTAAGCAGGTGGGACTGCAGCTGCCCGCCGATGATGGGGGGGGAAGCTGGGTGAGTAGGGGGTCCTGTGTGGGTGAGGGGGGGTGCCACTGCAGCCCCAGGAATTTATTTCCGTAGGGGTTAACTGGTGATCAGGGTTATGGGCAGGGTGGGGGGTTACCACTAGACTGCCAGGGATATTTACAATGTTCATTTTTAGTGATCGTGGCTATGGGGAGGGAGAAGGGTGCCACTAGATTACCAGCGTTGGAACATTAATTCATGTTTGACGATTGCAGCTACAGGGAGGAAGGGGGTGCCACTAGACTATGAGGGACTTATGTGGGTGCAATTGCACAGTGTACTGGGGGGGTGGGTGGCCACCCCTGGCAGGTGACTGCTGTGTTGTGCCTTGCCATACAGCAGCTCGCCTGTGGGTGGCCACCATTTGAGCCTTTTTTTTTTTCAGGCTCAACTTTGCTCATCGGTATGTGGCGCATCTCAGGATTGTGCTGGCATATGCGGTGCACATTCCGTGCTGAATATCAGGATGTGCTGCATATGCATGGGCACACTCCTTGGAAATGCACTGCATACATTATCTTTGCACCCTGACGCATCAAGAATTGTGCTGTGCAATTCACTCTTTTGAATATTGCCCCAGGGTGCATTTCAGTTGTTTCACAACTCAGTTAAATGGTGCAACCCCTTTGAAAATCTTGGCTATGTGTACGTTATCTCAAACTGATGTTCATTTTTCTATTTCTAGGACAAACATTTTCAACAACAGTCTGTGGCAATGACAGGCAACGGATTCTCAGCCAAAGTGTTGAATTATCTTCAGGAGAGCTGAATCAGTTGTTGAAACTTGTGGTCCAGCACCTTCACATTAAGTGTCTCCCTACTTACAATGCTTTTTCTACAGCATTATCAACCCTCCTAACTGAACTATCTAAATGTGAATGTTTCTAATACTTTGTACCAAATTGTTGTATTGTTTAACTGACATGGAGCATATAGTCTCTATTTATTACCATTTTGTTGTACCAAATTGTATTGTTTAACTGACGTGGAACCTATAGTCCCCATTTATTACCGTTTTGTTGTTGAATCCTTTGTATCTGAGCTCGGGTTGTACCTGTAAACAAAACTGTATTCCAGTGTACTTACCCGAACAACAAAATAAATAAACAAACAAATAAACAAAAACTATGGTAGATGATTTTTATCATGAGGACTCAGGAGCAGCCAACATTTCTGAAAGGTATACTTTACTTATATCGATCACGTCATATTAGAATGCATGTACTTAAAGGTGAACAGCCAGCATTGAGGTCCCCACATTGTCGTGCTGGCCTGATTCCAATTTGAAGTTTAAGTTCAAAATGATTATATTTTTATTTACTATTTACTGTTATATACTAGATTGTATCAGACTCATTTTGCCAACTTCGAGGCTGACGTTTTCGTAACTACAAAGCCCAGAATCCCTTGCAGCTGACATCAGAGCAGGACTGCAGCAGTTGAAGATCAGGGGCCATATATCCAAAAATGGGCACAAGTGGGGCTCAACGGTTTGTGCCATGCTTGCCAGACCAAGAGAATGCTACATTCAGTCAGATAGTGGACCGGCACTATTTGACTGAATGTCAGTCAGTGTCGGTGCAGTGCTATGTCAGTTTACACTGCCTTGACATGGACCTGGGCTGTATGCAACCCACAGGGAACTGTGCCCCAGAACACTACAGCACTGGGAGCCATGGTGTGATATTCAGCCGCACCATGCAAATGAGCTCACTGGGCATGCAAGGTGCTAAGGGGCCATTTTTATGCCCATTATGGGCTCATTTGCACGGAAAATGGTTGGCCTTTTGTGCCCATCCAGTGGGCACCTGCCACGTCATCCCTGGTGACAGTCGCTTCCCTGGTGTCCAGCGGCACCCCCATCCCCTTCCCATAACTTATTACCCTCTCCTGGTATCCAGTGGCACCCCCCCCGATCACCCATCCAGTAAACAGTAATCATTTACCTGGTGTCTAGTGGCATCCCCTCGATCCCCTGTACAGTAAATGACAAAGGTTTCCTGATGTCTAGTGGGACACCGACACCCCAACCACCTGTCCCTAAATGAAAACCTTTCCCATGGTATCTAGTGGCACCCCTGGTCACCCATCCCATGTTAGGGAATATCTCCTTGTTGTCTTGTGCCCCCTTCATGTTAGGGAATATCTCCCTTGGCCCAGATATTCAAAAGGGTTGTGCCCCGGTGCGATATTTAAAAGGGAAAAGTGTGCCGTACAAATCTCGATGCGCCAGAGCGCATCAGTAATGTATGCAGGCACAGGTGGGGGGGGGGCGTGCCCATACATAACCTGCACAGCCCAATATTCAGCCCTGGCTGTGCAGAGTCATGCATGTGCAACCCCTACCTGCGCCTGCACAAAGTTATGCCCCAAAAAAAGGAACAAGTGATGGCCACCCACAGGTGAGCTTCTACATTGCAGGGCGCAACACAGCAGCTGCCACCTGTGGGTGGCCACCCGAGTTCCTGCCGCACCTGGCGGCACCCCCCCATGCCCCGATCATGGGCATCACTGTATCCCCCCCCCCCCAGTCCAATATCCCTGGTGGTCCAGTGGACTGCACTGAGCCAGACCGCGGGCATCATTAATCACCCCCAAGTCCAATATCCCTGGTGGTCAGTGGACGCATTGAACTGATCGCGGGCATCATTAAATCACTCCCCAAGTCCAATATCCTGGTGATCTAGTGTACCCCCACCCACCACCCTGAGCCCCACCACCCTGCTCCCCCGTCAGCGGTGGGCGGCACCCACCCTCCTGCCGCCCCACCGCCCGCCGACCCACAGCTCTGTAGGGCTGCATGCCCATTGGTTCACAGCATGAGCCAATATCTGGACTGAGTAGTGCGGTATGGGCTGACGCCCATTAGCTCATGCTGTGAACAATGGGCGTGCAGCCCTCACAGCTGTCAGTCAGCGGGCAGTGTATTGGCAGGTGGGTGAGTGCTGCCGCCCGACTGGCGGGGAGGAGTGGGGTGGTGAGGCTCAGTGGGTGAGTGGGGTGGGGTACACTAGATCACCAGGGATATTGGACTTGGGGGGGGTGATTAATGATGCCGCGATCGGGGCACATAAAGGTCCACTGGACCACCAGGGATATTGGACATTTTTTATCTTACGGGACTTCCCGCGATCGGGCTGCAGGAGGCGTCGGTCCCCGACGGCTGCTGCCTGGCAGGGCGCCAGGCACAAGTCGTCGGGGATCGGCGCACCTGCATGCTAATGGCATGCAAATGGGGCCATAATGAGATGCAAATGGCCCCCTGTGTGCCTTGCATAACTTATGGCCCCATTTGCATGTCCCTGTTTGAATATTGCAGGTGCTGTGCATGGCGCAATGGCACTTGCGCCACCGCATCTCCATGCTCCACTCTGGCCACTTGCACTGGTGCAGTGTCACTGCGCCATGCACAGTGGGGGTGGCCAGGGTGCAATATTCAAAGCTGTTGCATCATAGCGCAGCTCCGTTGAATATCGCCCAGGCCACACCTGTGCGCAACGAAGTTGAGCTGCGCCCAGGCTTGCACCACAGCCTGGCACAGTTTGAATATCTGGGCCCTTGTGTCTAGTGGAACACCCCAGTCAGCCATCCCATGTTAGGAGATATCTTCCTGTTGTCTATTGGCACTCCCTTCCCCCAGTCACCTGTCCTGCGTTAGGAAATATCTCCTTGGTGTCGAGGGGGTGGGACTCAGATGGTTGCTGGAAGATTTTATAGAGTTTGCTTACATGGAGGGGGGTGTTAAATGGTAGTGATGGGGGTATGTTGCTTTGGTCTGGTGAGTCTTAGTGTGTGGGA
Organism: Neoceratodus forsteri; assembly: GCA_016271365.2. Lineage (NCBI taxonomy): Eukaryota > Metazoa > Chordata > Ceratodontiformes > Ceratodontidae > Neoceratodus > Neoceratodus forsteri. Next base: position 1,586,686,081 of record CM057455.1, on the reverse strand, counting down.
GTGTATTTCAGGTTCTGTCACCACCCAAATGTAGGCCAGTACCCCTGAGACTGCACAACCATGCACACCAGTAAGCTTACAGCTACAGTAACTATTTTCTTAAAACGTGTTCCCTTGGAGAAAAAAAGAATAAACTGTACCATGTACAGACATATTTCGTTTCATCTAAAAATGGTGCAAGGTCAGGGAAATAGGAACCCTCACAAAAGGCCAAACCTTATTTATTTTTTTATTTAGATTCTAGGATTACAGCTACGTTTGAACCAGAGGTTAATTTACAAAGGTTCTGCATCAGGTACAAATATATAACAATACAACTAGAATTAACCCAATACAAGAAAATGCTAGTTGCACATTGTAACTGAGATAGCAGAAGGATAAATATGATACAATACAGTATATAAGAATATCAAGGGCAAAGGGGGTGGAGGGTAAAGTGGTTAGAGGCAGTAAAATATAAAACTGTCGTAAGTGCAACGTTGCTGTTGAAGAACAGGATTTTGGCATATTTTTAGTATAACTTTTTGCAGCTAAACATTTGTAAGCTAAAACACACCTGAGATGTCCCACTCTCAACACTAGCCTGTTTTTTTCATTTAATTCAGTAGAGACAGGTGGCATCATTTCACCTGACATGCAAGGATTGCTCTTGGGCAGCAAACAGTAGTAACTGGAATGTCTCTGACCTCTGGCATAATGACCAGAGATCTTCTTGTATGCAATGAAAACAGCAAAAAAAAAAAGCGTCAATCAATCAATCAACAGTGAAGGTGCTTTCATCAAGCTACTAAGTTTACTAGTGTTAAGTAACTTTGTAATTAATTATTCTGCTAAAGTCGAAGTTCACCATTTGGCAAATTATTGACTATATAGGCACCAAACTATAGTTCCGCAGCACTAAAAGTATTTATTGTTGACAACATCTAACTACAAAATCACAGCCCTCAACCTGCAGGTTTGCAACATCGAGTTATACAGATAGTGGCATATGTACAAGTCCCCCCCCACCCCCGAATCCTTTTATAAGTAGAACTGTGTTCTGTTTAGTTTATTGCAGACAGAAAGAAAGTCTTCTTACCTTCTTCGAATGCCGATTAGAAACCAAAGTAGGACTATTCCTGCTAAAAAAGTCCCAGCCCAAACAGAAAGGCCAGTCATTGTGAGAGCAGAGCAATTTGTTCAGGCAAGTAGAGGGACATCAGAAAGGAGAGTTCCTTTCTGAGCCTGGCAGGGTAGGGAGTTAACCTACACTTTTTTCAGGTGGCCATGTGCTCTTAAAGATTCAGTACCATGTTACACTGTGGAAATGAGCACTGCACATTCTGTTTAGTACCACATTCAATGGATAAAACATCCCCGTATATTTTTTCACTTCGACATTTTCAAAGATTGTAAACAATTATAACTATCATGGGTACACAGTAGTGTGCTTATACATTTCTTAAGGTTTGTTCATCACTTCAATATAAACCCCAAATTCTGCACACCCACTGTGGCAGCCAGTGACAACATGCCCTATATATCTAGATATTTATTTATTGATTTCATTTGCAGATTAATACCTTTGAGCCAGAAAGGCTCTTTTACAGAGGTTCCATGTCAAAAGTAAGATACAGACAGTACAGACAAAAAACATAATGAGTACCGGGAATAGTAAGTACATAAAACAGAGGTTTTCCATACATTTGTAAAGTTGTGGTAACAACAAAATTTCGCCTACAGTCCATACAATAACAAGGATCACTTGGGCTACGTTAACATAAAGAAGTTTCAGTATAGGCAATTTATTGTTGCTAAGTGCTGAGTTACGTACTGAGAGCCACCAACAGGGCTTTGTCACCGGATGAGCCAGGGAGATTGGGATATATCAGGAAATCATATATCTAGATAGTCTACATCATGTCCATGGCTAGCAATGCATCTCAGGAACCTCTGGAGTGAGCAATGGGGCTGACCTATTCCAGCCTCCCCCATGAACAAGCATTCAGCAGTTTGTGATCACAAAGTTGGGGAGTATGTGTTTTGTGCAGAAGATTGTAGAAGATAATGACAGCACCCAGAGATGGATCATTGCTGAAAAATGTTTAAATAATGCTGCTGTTTGGGTCATGGGCTGGGCTGGAATTGCACAGTGAGTGGGATGCAAATACAGTACACTGGGTTAAGGCTCTGAGCTGCGGATCTGGAAACCTGGATTTGAATCCTATGGCCGCGTAGGTGCATACTGTGTGATCCTGAGCAAGTCACTTAACTCCCTTGTGCTCCCAGGTCACATCTGGAAACAAACTTCAGCTTAGTGTGCCACTCCTGGTTAACCAATGTTCCTGTTCCTGGATGCAAGAGTAAGGCAAGGGAATTTTACTTACATAGTGGGGACAAAGCATGGCAAGGAAGGCAAGGGAATGTTTCAGAGATGAATGAAAACAATTATACTTGTCTTCTTCATGAGGTGGGATTGAAAAAACACCATATTGAAAATTTGGGCCTAAAATAATGAATAATGACATGGGGCACTGGAAAATTGTACCCGTAATTTTTTTGTAGAATCTACAATTTTCACCATTTTCTGCAAAAACTGACATGTTCTGCAATTTCTTACTATTTTTGAGTTTTTACTTTGAACTGTTTAAAAAGTATTACAATTTTTTATAAAATATGCTTAGACCCAGGCTGCGCGACTGCCGCCTCTACAGTACAACTAACCCCTGGACACAGAAGACAGGGTTGTGAGGGCAAGGAATTCACCCTCCCTGCACCTCAGTCCCAGGCTGCCTGACTGCAGCCTCTACAGTACAACCAACCCCTGGACAGAGAAGACAGGGTCATGAGGGCTAGGAATTCATTTTCCCTGCTCCCCAGTCCCAGGCTGCCCGACTGCAGGTACGATAAAGAAAATACAGAACTCAGGAGGAGCCATGTGGTTTTGGCATCCAGGCCCGTCTTTACCTCTCTGCTGACTGCAATTGATTGTTTCCAGCCATGGCCTTAAGCTTTGTACTCTCTGTGTGTACCTCAGATTTTCACAGGTCCCTTAAGGACGTTTAATATTTCACTGTAGATGCCTGCTGGTTAGAGCATGATGATAGTGTAACCCCCACCAATTTGGGGCTTACCTTAAGTGTCCTCCTGGGCTCCATTCATGCCCACTGCCAGGCAGATGTCCTGCATAGATAATGGATCCATGGTTATTTGTTTGATCCTGTTGATTCTGTGTGAGAGTGCCATGATGGGTCTCTGTGTCTGTCCCTTTAAGTCATTAGCCAGTGTGTGTATAGTAAATGGTCTGGGCTGGGTCCAAGTGTTTCAAAGCCAGGTACCATTTTAATTTTCTCCACTCTGCTGTCAATAGTAAAGCAGAGGGCGCTTTAACTAGTACTGTAAATATTTACTTTTCACTTAATGTTATATTTAAAGCAGAGTGTTTGTATTAACCTGCCTTCTTGCAGTTTGTTTATCCAAATGGGAGCCATCAAATTTGGTGTGGGACTTCCTGAATTTAGACCAATGGGACACAGGGGACCTCAAGGGGCTCTTAGTTCAAGTGCCTCATGGGAAGGAAAACTGTAGTTCTTGTAGTTTTACAGGTTGGCACCTAAACTAACTAATGGGAGCACACGACTGTGAGTGACAGCTCCCTAGCCAACTAGATTGCTAGAAAACTGGATTAGTTCAAAAACTGAAAGGAGACAGTGGTTCAGTTGGAGTTAGAGTTTGGAGAGTGAGTAGCTTGAGCTATCGAGAGGCTACTCCAAGAAAGGAGTCAAGAGGAATCAGTGGGTAAAGGCCTGACTTGCCTTCCTGCTGCTGTTGCTCCTGCATTGGACTGCTTTATAGCAGAACTCGGACAAATCCGAAAAGTAACTTTTAGCTGTGTCAGAAAGCTCCAAAATTTTGAGAAGTGCAGCTCGAGTTATTTTTCAAGTTCAAGATTTTATTATTATTTTAAAAGGAAGCACACACATAGACACAGTATTACATATATGTTCTGGACCATACAGCAACAGTTAGTATGACCGGAGAACTGCATTAACACAGAAAGATATGGCACAGTAGGGTTTAGTGAATACGATCATGAATGGTACAATATACAAAACTTAACTTAAAACAACACAGGGATTATAAAGGTCAGGCTAGGTCCCTTCAGTCACAAAGGGAGGGAACCTAAAGTTACTAACCTGTGTCTCTAACCTGTCATAGCATAGTGGGCCTAAACTGACCCCAGGATAAAAAGCTGGAGTGCGTCCTAGAGTCATGCATGTAATAATATCAACTATATACAAAATGGCAATCCTTTACTGAAATAGGGGCATACCTATAATAAGAACTAATACCAAAAACAGGATACCACGTCCTTAAAGAGAGAGGGAGAAACCAATCCATGAATAGAGGGAGTTTTATGAAACAGCTCGAGTTATTTGGAACTGAAAGAAACTCCTATGAAGTATTCGGCCCAAGAACTGTGGTGAGACACTGCCTTGTAGAATTGAGAGGTTTGCTCAGTGAATCTACTGCAATTGTGAACCGGCCTGAAACTATACTGAGAGATAGAAAAGTTAATGGCGTTTTTGTTAAATGTGCTGAAGGTTTATCGTAGGTCGAGGCCTGTTTTGCCAGTGACCAAACTGTTAGCCAGCTGGAGGCTTTCACCCGCAAACAAACTGAACTTTGCCAGAAGTGTTTATTCAGCCTTGGGCCTATGCCAACCGTGGCCTAAGCTGATTATTTCTGCACCAGCGACTGCTTTCTCGGTGAGAGACCAGCTTAGGGATCCAGCCCCCATGCAGCAAGAACTTGCAGGTTGCAATCACCTGGAGAGGAAGGCCATGAAGCAGAGGTGTGTCATGCCAGCCCAGCTTTCCCATGCTCTTCGGTGATCAGCAGCAGGTCTTCATGTGGTCAGGCCAATTCCAACTAACTGGCATTATGAGTAAACTCAGGGTAGCTCCCTGCAGCATTCCTTTTAATCATTTTGTGGTACCATCTGATTACTTCAGTGTGTTACAGGGTTACAAAGGACTGGGCCAACCAGCCAGTATTACAAATAGCTAAAGTCTTGTTTGTGCATGTTAACTGCCTTTTCTTTCTGTCAAGGGCCCCACCAACCGCTGCAATGCCGGCTAACCCCGAGCACCATTTCAGGCCAGCCAGCTTAACATTCTGGGTACCCAGTGTTGTCAGACTGTTAATTGTGGGACTAAAGTACATGCATAGTAACCTGAATCAAATCAGTAACATAGAAACATAGACTTTGATGGCAGATAAGGACTGCTTGGCCCATCTAGTCTGCCCATTTCCCTACCTACAGGATAGGCCGCAGATCCTAGTTAACCAACAGCCTATTTCTTCCTACCCCCCACAAAAATTGCCTTACGTCTGTCCCATGCATTCTTGAATTCTCCCACAGTTTTAGACCCACAACCTCCTCAGGAAGGCTGTTCCATGCATCCACTACCTCTCTGTGAAATAATACTTCCTCACATTGCCCTGAACCACCCTTCTATCTTTAAATTGTGTCCCCTTGTTCTTGCATTCTCTTTTCTGAAAGATGCTACCCTCTTGGACTTTATTGATTCCACTGAGGTACTTAAAAGTTTCTATCATGTCCCCTCTCACTTCTTTCCTCAAGGGTATACATATTAAGCTCCTTTAGTCTCTCCTCATATGGCTTCTCTTGCAGACCCTGCACCATTTTAGTTGCCCTCCTCTGGACTGCCTCTATCCTGTCTATGTCCTTGCGGAGATGGGGTCTCCAGAACTGGATGCAGTACTCCAGATGGGGTCTCACCAACTGTCTGTACAGAGGGATAACAACTTCCTGTTTTCTGCTGCTGATGCCTCTCCCTATGCATCCCAGTATACCCCAGCCCTCCCTACTGCCTTCTCACATTGCTTGCTAACCTTAAGGTCATCTGATATGATTACCCCCAGGTCCCTTTCCTTTTTGTTGCTGTTACTACCTCCCCCCATTGTGTATTCTTCCCCTGGGTTCTTGTTTCCCAGGTGCATTATTTTGCATTTCTTTGCATTGAATCCTAGCTGCCATACTTCTGACCATTCCTCCAACCTTGCCAAGTCCCTTCTCATCCTTTCCATGCCTCCTTGTGTATCAACCCTGTTGCAGATCTTGTGTCATCTGCAAAGGCATACCTTCCTTCAGTCCCTCTGCAATGTCACTGATGAAGACATTAAAAGGACTGGACCCAATACGAACCCTCGGTACCCCATTAGTAACCCCTCTTTCTTCAGAGTGGACTCCATTTACAATTACCTTCTGTGTCCTGTTGTCCAGCCAATGTTTTACCAGGCTACCACCCTGGGACCCACTCCCAGGCTGGTTAATTGACTATTACTCTTTTGTGTGGGACTGTGTCAAATGCCTTGCTAAAGTCTAGATAGGCCATGTCCACAGCCCCTCCTGGTCTACTACTTTGGTCACCCAGTCAAAGAAATCTATTAGATTCGTCTGACATGACCTTCCCTGTGAACCCATGCTGCCTTGGGTCCTGTGCCCCACTGGCCTCTAGGTACTCAACTATTCTTTCCTTCAGAGTGACTCCATCACTTTCCCTACCACAGAGGTCAGACTGACAGGTCTGTAGTTTCCTGCCTCTGTCTTGGTCCCACTTGTGAAGGGAATCACATCCGCCTTCCTCCAGTCCTCGGGTGCCACCATCCTCCCATGATTTATTAAAAGAGTAGCCAGTGGTTTCACTAGTTCCTCCCTTAATTCTTTTAGAATTCTGGGTGAATTCCATCTGGACCCATTGCTTTGTCCACCTTCCATTTAGGAGTTCTTGCTGAACCCTTTCTTCTGTGAAAGGACTGGGATCGACCCCCCTATCAAGAGTGCTTCTGTTAATTGGATTAGGTACTTCCCCTCCTCTTTTGTGAATACTGAGCAGAAATATTGAGTTCAGTATCCTGCTTTCACTGTCCCCTCTGCCCACCCTGTTCATTCTATTCAGCCTCACTATCCCTCCCTTTGTCTTTCTCGCTCGCTGATGTACCTATAAAGGTTTTATCCCCTTTCTTAACTGGAGTTGGCTATCTTTTCCTCAGTTTGGGCCTTTGCTATTCTGACTTCCCTCCCTGCTTCCTTCTGCCTTAACTGGTACAGCTCTCTGTCCTGCTCCTTCTGTGTTTCCTTATACTTCGGAATGCTATCTTTCTTTCCTGACTTTCACAGCCACCTCTTTTGAGAACCATAGTGGCTTTTCTTTCATTTGATTTGTTTATTTGCTTCACACAAAGGCTTGTTGCCTCTGTGATGGCAGTTTGGTGATTCCCCATTGTTGCTCCACACTCCTTCTAGCCTGTTTGCTAGTGCTTTTCTGAGGCACTCTCCCATCTTGCCAAAGTCAGCCCTCCTAAGTCAGTACCCTCACTTTTGTATGGCTTGACTGTGTAGCTGAGTTTAACATGAACCACACTGTTTGATGGTTACTTGTTCCCAGATGGCAACCCACTTCTAGATCTGAGATCCTCTCTTTGCTCCCTTTTGAGAGTACAAGGTCTAAGATTGCTCCCTCATGAGTGGGTTCTGAAACTAGCTGTCTGAGGCCTGCCACCTGTAGGGCATCATGAATGGCCTTGCTCTTGGATGTGGCTGCAGCAAATGTGCTCCAGTTAACATCTGGCATATTCAGGTCTCCATCAACAGTATCTCCCTTTCTCTGCCATTCTAAGAATGTCTTCTATCATATCTTTGTCCATTCCCTCCCTCTGACATGGGGTCTGTACACAACCCTGTCGGGATTGTGGTGCCTTTCCAGTCTCAAGGTGACCCATAGTGCCTCCTCTCCTCCTGTTTACTCTTTTGTTCAGTTGCTTTTATCCCTTCCTTTACATGAAACTACTCCTCCCCCTCTTCTCCCCACCTGTCTCTCCTGTAGGTTATGTACCCTGGTATGTTAACATCCCAGTCATGGTTCTCTGTGTACCATGTTTCTGTGACTGCTACGATATCCAGGCATCCCTCTTCCATCAAGGCCACCAGCTCAGGGAGCTTGTTGCTGAACTACGGGCATTGGTACTCTTTACCCTCCATTTCCTGATGGCCTTACTCCTTTTTGCCCCATCCCTGTGCTTCTTGCCTTTGTCACTTTCTCCATTTACCCCTGCCCTTCTCCCTATTGACACCTCTATGTTGGTGTTTGCCACACTTACTACCATGATTTTTTTGGGGGGGGCTAGGATTTCTCTGCTCCTATCCAGTGCCTCCCCCTTTGGCTAGTTTAAATGCTTGCCAATGAAGCATTTAAACCTATCTCCTAGGATCCTGGTTCTCCTCCTGGACAGATGCAGCCCATCATGCCAGTATAGGCTTGCATCACCCCAGGCAGACCCCCAGTCCGCAATGAAGCCAAATCCCTGAGCTCCACACCAGTTTTTCAACCACTGATTGAATCCCATGGTGCAGAACACCCTAGCCTCTCCTATGCCATAGATGGGCAGCACCTCCGAGAAGGTTACCGTGTGTGCTACTTGTCTAAGGCCCTTCCCCAATTCCACAAACTCTTCCTGCACTTCTCTAATCCCTTTCTTAGCCAGGTCATTTGTCCCTAGGTGGACAATGACATCCAGCTCCCTCCCCTGTGCAGCTGCTCCGGCAATCCTGAGGATTCTCTCCCTGTCCCTCCAAGTCATGGCACCAGGCAGGCACCTTACTTCCCTCTCCCCTTCCTCCCCCAGTTCTACCTTCCTAACAATGGAGTCCCCCACCAGGAGTTGTTTCCTTCCCCTGTGGGGTCCCCTGCCACCCTCCTGTGGGTCTCCTTTGTGGAGGTTCCCAGCACCCTGCTTGGTCTCCACTGTGGGTGCCTCCATAGAGGAACCACACTTTGCCAGAATGGCATAGGGATTGTGGAGAGGTAAAACTGGAGGGATGCACCTCTGTTCGACCACCCTCAACCTCCCTGAGCCCACTGTGGTCCAACCACTCCTCTTTCTTGGGATCCTCTGAGGCAACGGCAGTGGCACTGGTGGTCCCTGGATGGAAGAGGAGGTCCCACAAATCCTGGCCAACTCAGTCTGGAGATGAGCAATCTCCTCCCTCAGCCCAGAGAGGTGCCTGCAGATGGGACAACCCCGCATCCTCCAGAACGTCTCCCGGAAGACTGCTGCTCCACAGCCACTGCACTGCACCACTCCAATCATGTTTTATTTCTGGCCCCTTAACTGTTTGCAATCCTTATTCTTTCCTCTGTTTTTTCTCTCTCCTTACTTTTTGCCTGTGTGCCTTTAAGCTCCTGATTGTCCTGTTCTGAGACAAGAATATCCTATATTTCTCAGTAGACCCCTTACTTGCTCAGAGGCAGACCTCCAGCAGCTAGAGGGGGCGGAAAGCTACTCTTGCTATTCTAGGAGGGTGGGTCTTTGATGGCTCTGTGATCACTCACTTCCTGCTCCCAAACAGGAAGTTCCTGTTGTCAGTCAAATCCTGTGCCTATTAAAGTAGAACTAGCGTTGGGTGGGAGAGTGGAGGGGAGGGAAGGAGGCAATATAGTCCCAGTAGAAGTCCAGTCACACAGCAGTCCTTTCTCCTGGTGTCTTCTCCAAGCTATTAGCAGAATCTTTCATAAGGCAGTCTTTAAATGTAGCTTCCTTCTAGCTAAGCCACTCCCCCTACTTACTAGATCTTTCTACAAGTAATTTAAACCTCACAGCTATTAAGTCCTTTCAATCACCGGAGATTTACACCTAGATAACTGTTCAGATAACCATTCAGTTCAGTTAACTAAGACAAACATACACTTTTTTTTGTTTTGTTTGTTAGTTTTTTTTACCCTAAATTAAAGGTCCAAGTACAAAAGTTCTTCTTCTTTAGTCCCAGTAGAGAAGTCCAGTCACCCAGCAGTCCTTTCTCCTGGTGTCTTCTGCCAAGCTAAGTAAAGTAATCATTCTTCTAGATTCACATCCCCTCCTTGTTCACGTCCCCTTAATAAACCTGATTTGCTGTTTCACGTTTAAACTGGATTATGAGCATGTTCTTGGTGCACAATATTGAAAGTGCATGCTTGCCTTGCTAACATTGCCTTTACAAGGGGTTCAAGGGGAGCTGCTGAAGACCAGTCTCTGGTGGTAAGTGCAAGGGGTATGTGCATATCATTAATGCTCATTGTTAACTGTGTGTCAACTACTGCAAAGGGTTAACTCTCATTACAAGGTATTGGGTCATGAGGCAGGTTTGTGGTGGTTATAGCTTCCTAGAGGGCTATACCAGTTAGGTAGATTCCCCCACTATTGTTACTCTGGGTGGAGGCACCATAATATTGAATACAGGCCCCTTAACCTGTGGTCAGGAATACAGGCAGGAGTAGTAACCCTAGAGATAGTGCTGCCTAGGTGTCATATTAGTTTAGCAGTTTCTCTCTGTGTAATGATTTAACTTAGTACCTAAACAGAGCTTGTTTCATTGCTTCTAGTGTCTGAATTGCACCTAAACATTCTCTGTGTAATGAATTTGACTTAGTGCCTAAATGGAGCTCTGTCTCATTGCTGCTAGCATCTGCAGGTACAAGAAAGGAAAACTAGATGCACAAATACATAAGATCTCTAAATACAACCCGACTGTGTGTCAAATCATTCTGATCCTCCTGATCCTCTCTGGTAATACACATCCTTACCCTGGCCCTACATCTCCTGCTGAAATTTGCAAGGGGTACTTGAGGTTGCCACATGTAAACATTGGAGGTTTCCTGCCAAAGCTTGATGAGCTTAGATTATGGGTATCAAACTCCAACTATGATAATGTTGCGTAACAGAATCTTGGCTCACCTCCAAAATTACAGATAATGAAGTAAGCCTTGACTTCTACACTATGTTTCAACTTTACAGGACCCACAAAAGAAGCAGTAGATGCCTGCTATTTGTAGAGTCTCATTTTAAAGCTACTATGCTCCCAACCTCCCCTGAATCCAGTGACGTGGAATGCATGGCTATAAATGTTGCCCTAGGTGCTAGGGGTGAAAAAACTTTGTCCTTGTCATTGCCTATATTCCCCTCAATAGTGTCTTGACCACCTCTATGATACCATCGCAGGCCTAAACACACATCATGAAGAGTGACTTCTACTGCAACTGCCTTGCAAGCAACAGTAAATGTCACTATGATTTGTTTGCAACCTATATCTCACTCAAGTCATATCCTTGCTAACTAGAATTAATTACAAAACTGGGACTGCCTCACTCATAGACTGGGTGGTGGTCAACCACCCTGTCAGGATCCTCTCATCTGCAGTCCTGCCTGACATCCTGAGTGACCACTCTCCTGTGGTGCATCAGTGACCAGCTAAAACACCTCCAGCGGCTCCCACCCACTCCAGGGAAAGAGTCTTTTGCTTCCATAAGATCCCTCAGCTATGGTATGAGCCATGCTTCAACAGACTGGTCATTCCTGCAGCAGACCCTGGATATCGATGCTGACCTGAGCTATTTCAATCTACGCTTCAACAGAATTTGTGACCTAGCTGTCCCCTGTAAGACTCTCATCAATAAAAGTAGTTCCCAACCATGGTTCACTCCAAACCTAATGTCACGATAAGAGAATGCGATAGGGTTTGGTCAAAGTTTCATGAACTTGGCCATAATCCTCTCCTCCAAAAGTACAGAGAACTCAGAAATAGGGTAAAAAAATCAAGTCAGAACAGTCAAGGCCAACTACCACAAAAATATGCAGTGTTCATCCCTCAACATGCCCAAATCCCTCTGGAAAGGAATCAACGACATCCTAGGAAACACTCACAAACTGCTTCCCCACTCCATCCTAGCTGGGGAGTCCCATACTGAGGGGGACATGAATGCAGCAAACAACTTTAACAGCATGTTCAGTGACCTCTCTGCATTCAGCAGATGTCCTAGATGCACTACTTTCTCTCAGCCCTTCAAAGGCAAATCCCCTGATGGTTTGGACCCTAAACTCCTCTACCTCTCCGCCCACACCATAGCAACACCGCTTGCCAAACTCTTAAACCAATCCTTTGCCACCTCACTTGTCCCCCAAGCATGGAAGCACACCATCGTCATCCCCCTCCCTAAAGGAGGTGCCACCTCCCCCTCAAACTACCGCCCTATCTTCCTCCTCCCAGCTCTAGCAAAATTACAAGAGCACCTTGTGCTCACCCAACTTACTTCCTTTCTCATCAACTCTAATTTCTTCATGCCCTTCCAGTCAGGTTTCAGGAAGGGACACTCCACCACCTCCTCCATAATAAGGCTTACTGACACCATCCTGACTGGTATGAACAGTGGGCTGATCACCTCAGCCATCTTCGTCAAACTTGCGAAAGCTTTTGACACTATCTCCCATCCCTTATTGCTCTCATGTCTCTCTGAATCAGGCCTCTCTATTGCTGCCACCAACTGGTTCATATCATACCTGTCTGACAGAACTCAGTCCGTTAGAGTCTCTAATGCCTTCTCCACCCCCTTCCCTTAACTACCAGCATCCCCAAGGGGTCAGTTCTTGGACCCACACAGTTCTCCATTTTCCTTAATGACCTGCCACTCATCTGCTCTACTTCATCAATCCACATGTATGCAGATGATACTGTGCACTTCTCCTCAGGCTCTGCCCCGTAAGTGGTAAAACCTAACTTCCAAGTTGACTTCAACAAAGTTCAGCACTGGTTCAGCTCTCACCAGCTCTCCCTAAATGCTAAAGAAAACTGTCATGATGACCTTCAGCACACGACAATGCCTGTCCAGACTCCCATCCCTTCCCTATCTCCACACCCTGTATGGACAAAAACTCGAAGATGTCACCTCATTCTGATACTTGGGGGTATGGCTCAACTGCCATCTTCAAAAAAACTATGCCCCATGCTCGGTGTACTGTATAGGAACTGCAGTAGCCTCCCTCCCCCCATTCGATGTGAACTGGTCCAGAAGATGATACTCCCCTCCTTTGATTACTGCAACACTGCCTATAGTGCAGCCCCAAAGTCCACCTTATCTAAACTGGACACCCTTTTTAATGCCTTCTGCCACTTTGCTCTCAATGCCCCACCTCTTATCCATCACTGCAACCTCTACGATCCCTAGCACTACCGTCCCTTGAAAACTGCCTCATTTTGCACTGTGTTAAATATGTCTCTAACCTATGGCTTGGCACCATCCCATCCTACCTCTTCACCTTACTCTCAGCTGCTCTGTCCTCCTCCCACTGTCTTAGATCCTGTGACTTGACTCCCGCCAACTATCAATTCCTAGGTGGCAGACCTCTGCCGGTCAAGCTGCTTTCTCACACGGTTTACCCAAGCTCTGGAATGATCTCATGCCTCAAATTCACCACTCCTCCTTCTCCACCACCCACTCTCCTTCTACCACCCTGGCTAACTTCCTCACTACAAATTGCTCCTGCACCTGAATCTATCATGCACCAATTGCTCCCCCCACTCGCCTGACATGCGGCCTTAGCTTTACTACAAAAGCTGGTGTATTGTTCCAACCTATGCACTTTTGTCCTGTGCCCACATGCGTTTTATGTCTTCAGTTGTTTATACCTTCGTACTACTTGTGTTGCTAAATTCCCCTTGTATTGCTGCTACATGTCACATACAGTATTTATTGTTTGCTCCTAACTATATCCACTGTATTCAACGTGTGCTGCGTGTATACTCATGCAAATGTATCCTTATGTTGCTATTTGCTTCTGTTAAATGTTCACTTGATAACCAATCCTCTGTACCCCTTCCCCCCAGGTCGCACCGGGAGATGAGCATCTTGTTGCTCAGTGTGCTTTTCCTGGTGAAACAATTTCAATAAATAAATACACTCCAGCACCTCCTAGTCATATGCAGAAAGCCCATACCATCCTAAGAAGGATCTGCATGCTAGTTTCTATCTGAGGAAACTAACCTGGGCAGATACTTACAAATATCTTACCCGCACTAAAATATCTACTCGAATAGGGCCTGATAACAACATTTGTGGAGATGATAAATTAAATAGAGAAGTTACATTTGCCTGGTGCTAGAATCAAACATCTACAGGAATGTCTGCCTAAGTTCTTAAAAAATTCTAAGTATTTCTCAGTTGCTATACACACAGGGATCAATGACACAGGGAAAGAGCATGAAAAGGATATAGCAACAGATAGAATTGAATTAAGTAAAGAAATTAAGCACTCAGGAACAACCCCAATTATATATGGTATTTTGTCTTTATCTAACTGTCACCCAGAAAAAAAAAACAATTGAAAGGATCAAAGCACATTTGTCAAATAGAAGTGGAGCAAAGGGGTTTAAATCTTTGAACTTCTGGGGCAATTTTCAGGGCAAAAATCATTTGTATGCATGGCCAGCATCTAAATGCAGCTAGAAGAAACATATTAGGCAAACTATTCATTGAAGAGCTCCCAGAACTGACGTTAAACTGAAGAGAGAAGGGGGAGGGGTACCCATGGAAATGTCAGACCTAAAGGTGCTATTAGTAAATTCAAGGAGTAAGAATCATAAAAAGGATGAATTGGAATACATACCTTCCACTGAAGGAATACATAGGTGTTCTCTAACAGAAACATGGTGGGGTTATGATAACTGGTGCTACAATATACCTGGCTACAACACCTTCTATGTAAATAGAAGAGACAAGATGGGTGGTCGTGTGGCCTACGTATCAAACTCCATTGAATCCACAGAAATAAAGGTCCAGGAACCAAATAACCACAATTTAGAGCAACTATGGGTACACATTAACCCAAAGGGGATAGGAAAGATAATAATATGTGTCTGTTATAGGCTCCCAAATATGAGAAATGATGATACTATCTGGTTTTTGGATAGGCTGGAAGAAACTGGCCTTGGTTCAAGAATAATAATTATTGGGGGACTTTAACTTTCCAACTATAAATTGGAAAATTCAAAGTGACTACCCAACATGAAGAAAGATTACTTGGCCTAATGCTTGTAAACAGTTTTGAACAACATGTACAAGAAAATACCAGGGGTGACAAAATACTAGACCTGGTAAAAAGCAATATGGGAAAAGTCATCAAAGAGTGTAGAGCTAAGGAACCATTATGTGATAGCGACCACAACATAGTGTACTTTATACTACATAGAATATGGAAACCCAGTGTGGGTATAACAAAAATAGAAAATTACACCAAGGCAAACTTTGATGAAATTAAAAGTGTTCTCAGAAACTGGAACTGGGGAAAAAGAACATCAGGGGAATCGCTTGAAGAGAAATGGGACATGTTGTACTCAAAATTAAGCTACTGCATTAAAATCCTAGAATTGGATAAAATAAATATACTGTAACAAAAAAGGTAGGATATTTTTATGGTTTACCATGGATGTAAAGAAGCTGATTAAAGAAAAAGAAGAAAGCTTACATGACCTATAAAAAATACCACACAGACACAGTCTGGTCTGCTTACACTGACATAAAAAAATGCAAAACGACTATCAAAAATTTGAAAATGGAACATGAAAATAACAGTTAACTCATAGGATAATAAGAAATATTTTTGTGCTTATGTAAATAGCTTCAAGAATAAACAGCTACTGTAGGGATAAGACCCTTAGTTAGTACTGATGGAGTGGTAACTAGCAAATCAGAAATGGCTGAACTTTTTAACACATACTTTGTGAATATGTACCAACCCAAGGACCCAAGTATTACCAAACAGCCGGTATGCAGCAAAAATAATATAGTGATTACAAAATCCAAAGTAATTAAGAAACTAACTGGCTTAAAAATAAACAAATCCGCTTGTCTGGATGACCTACATCTGATACTGCTCAGGGCAGTAGCAGAAGAAATATCCAACCCCTTAGCTGACATATTTTCAACCTCATTATCTGAGGGCAAAATCTAAAATGAGTGGAAGATGGCCAGCATAATACTTATGCACAAAAAGGGTTCTAGAAATGACATCTCTAACTATAGGCCTATTAGTCTAACTCTGGTAGTGCGCAAAGTGATGGAGGAATTTGTAAAGAAAGAATATTTTTATTTATATATTTATTGATATGTTTCACCAGGAAGGCATACTGAACAACAAGTTGCTCGTCTCCTAGTGCAGCCTGTGGGGGGGGGGGTAGAGGAACATGAGGATAGTATACAGAGATTTGGTACACAATATAGATATACAATTTGATGACATTCAATAAAGTGAGCAGACTATACAGAAGTACTGAAAAGGAGGAATGCTAACAGGTATGAACTAGATGGATACAATGCTAACAGTCTTGAACTAGATAGATATGATAGCACAAATATAGTTGGCAAACACTTGGTGGGACATAGCTTTGTAGTTAGAAAATGGCTGGATAGAATACAAGGAGGTTGAACTAGGGTAAGACTGTGAGGAGAGACACAAATAGAACACAATTTGTAAGGTGTAACTAAAGTGCAAGGTTGACTATAAGTGCATTAGAAATTGGAGTTAGCCAATAATTACTGCTAGGAAGGAGGGGAAGGTGGGTGGGTGAGGGGCATATAGGCAGAGAGCGGGGGTGAAAAGGGGAGGATTTGGAGGAGGGGAAGGCAAGGGGTGGAGGAGAAGGGTCTGCCAGAGTCTGACCCCTCCAGAATGCTGGGGAACCTTCCAGCCCCAGGAGGAGGAGGAGGTCAAGCATGAACAGGAGGGAAGCAGGTTGTAGGCAGTAGGAGTTAGAGCACATCAGGAAGGAAGAGATGGGAAAGAGAAGGGTATGCCAGGGCCAGGCCCTTCCAGTATGCTGTGGACACTGCCTGCACAAGGCAGAGGTAAAGCTTGACAGGAGGGAAGTAGGTTGTAGGCAGCAGAGGTAGAGCATGACAGGAGGGAAGTATGCAGCGATGGGGAGTAAGCTTCGGAAGGACCAAGAGATAGGGAAGTGGGAGAGAAGAGGGGCTGAGACCCAGCCCTTTCGGGAAAGAATGGGGTGGGACCAGAAGGTGAAGAAGGTGTTTGCCTAGGTTCTGGACCTCTCCAGGATGCAGGAACCCTGCCAGGGGCCTAGGCCAAGCAACGGCAAGTGGGTAGTGAGGGTAAGGTGGTGTACAGAGGAGGGAATGAGGGGATGGGGGTAAGGCGGAAAGGAAGGGGTGCTGAGGGAGGATGTAGGGGGAGAGTTTTGCAGGAAAGAGTTGGGTGTGAAGCTGAAGCAGGCTCATAGGGGAACAAGAATAAATGAACACTTTACAATAAATGGCCTTGGTGACATAAACCAAAACCTATTTTCAGAGGGTAAGTCTTGTCAAACCAGTCTGTTACACTTTTTTGACCTAGTTAGTAGAGCCATGGATGAAGGTCTCCCAGATGACATCTTGTTTTGTGACTTCTCAAAGGCATTTGACACCATGCCACATCTGTCCTTAAGCCATGTTTACACGGCAGCAATGCTCTGGCATTTGTGCTGCCCCCTTTCTGCTGCAGTGGCAGCTCTACTGGCAATCCATTGTTTGCACAGCCTGCCATCACAGTGCTACAGGTTGCTCCAAGGAGGGCCTGTGAATGCCAAGGAAGGGATGCCAGGAGACATGGGGAAAGAAGAGGAGTGAGTGCAGTAAAATGTCCACACCACCTGTTGCTGCACTCACTCTGATAGGGGCACCGAAAACTTAGTTGGTGCAGAAAATGAATTGGAGCTGCACTTGTGGCACTCTGGAATGTGTCCACACACCTGTCTTTGCAGTGCATCAACCAGTGCGCATGGGTGGATGAGTTATAAAATCAGTGGTGTAAATGGGGCTTTAGTCAGACAATTGCATAGTTGAAATCTTGATCTCAGAATTACAAATTGGGTAGACTCATGGTTGGAGAGTAGAAAGCAGTGGGTCAGTGTAGCGGGCCATACCTCCTCATGGAAAGAGGTGACTAGTGGTGTCCCTCATAGGCCCGTCCTAGGACCTACCCTGTTAAGCATATACATTTACGGTTTTAAAACATCTGCTTCAACATGGAGCTGCAAATTTGCTGATGATCTAAAAATAGGTGCAATTGTAAACAATGATAAATCTAGAATACGTTTCCAGGAAGAAATTATCAATTTAGAGCATTGGGTCAGGCACCACAAACTAGCACTAAATCTAGATAAATGTAAAATTATGCATCTTGGAAGCAAAAATGTGATGGCACCTTACTATCTAAAAGGGAAACAATTGCTTGAAGCAGACAGAGAACATGACTTAGGAGTCACCATAACAAATAAACTCATATCAGAGAAATAATTCAAGGAAGCAGTACAAAATGCAGAGTACTAGGTTCCATTTACAGACATAGCAAGAGTAGGAATAAGAGAGTTATCATACTTCTATACACTTCATTGGTGTGCCCCACACATGGAGTATTGTGTTCAGTTTTCAGCACAGAACACAGAGAAAAGTCACAAAATGGTTGAGTCCTTACCTAATAAATCATATGACGAAAGACTGAGGGAGCTAGAATTATACTCCTTGGAGTACAGAACAATTAGAGCTGGCCTCTGTATGGTATTCAATGCCTTTAATTACAGTTATCTATGGGAATGCATTGTTCTGAAACACAAATAATTTGAGCGGAAAGCAGGCTACACAACCAGCAATTGAGAGGGGAGGTTTTATAAATCATCAAGAAGAGGTGCAACGTTTAGCCAAAGAGTGGTCAGCACTTAGAATAGACCACCAGCAGAGGTGGTACTGAGTGATAGCCTTACAGCTTTTAAGACTGCACTGGATAAACATATGCGTGACAGGAAATTCACTTTTCATAAGGATATATGGTGGAGTCAATATGGCCCATGGCTACAGACTCCAGTTACCTATGAACCTATGACCCTATGAACATCGACATGAAACTCCTAAAAACTACCTTGTATGAGGTGACTTGTCTGCTCCAACTCATCTTTAACCTGTCACTCTCCACTGGGCAAGCGCCAAAACTCTGGGAAATGGCACATTTTACCCCGGTTCACAAGGGAGGTCCCAAAGACCTACCCACAAACTACCGCCCCATCTCAATTTTATCGTCTCTCTCAAAAACACTCAAAACAATTGTAAATGACCAGCTCACACAGTACCCGAACCAGTATGACTTACTATCAAGTGAACAGCATGGTTTCCACAAGAACCATAGTACCTTAACTGCCCTACTAGAATACACTGACCATCTCCACTGTGCCCTGGACAGAGGGGAGCTTGCTGGCTCAATATTCATTGACCTCACCAAGGCTTTCAACCTTGTCAATCATACTGTGCTCTGCTACAAATTAACAGAACTCGGCCTCTCAGTTGAAGCCACCAGCTGGATAAAAAAAAATACCTCACAGATAGAACACAAGCAGTAAAATGCCGAATGTCCCTCTCAGGTTTATGGCCTGTGATGGTGGGGTTCCCCCAAGGATCTATCCTTGGCTCCCTTCTGTTCAGTCTTTTTGTAAACGAACTTCCTAAAGCATACAACTCCACAAAGCTACTTCTATATGCTGATGATGCAGTTATCACAGCAACACACAGCAACCTAGCTCACATCCAGCACAACCTACAAACTGATTTCACTGCTGTCTGTGACTGGTTCTCCTACAATCTCCTCTTCTTAAATATGAAAAAAATAAAGCCATGCTTTTCCACTCTAGATGTACAACCCCTACCCACTCCACACTAGTCATTACCTTTACCTCAGATGCTCCTATTGATCGAGTTACCACATTCAAATACCTAGGTGTCATCCTTGACTCTGGCTTAAGCTACTCGTATCATGTGGAAGCACTAATTAAAACAGCTAACTCTAAACTTGGCCACCTCTACAGGCACAAAATTGCCTTCCTCCCTGAAATTCAATCAATCAAAACTTTATTTAACCAGGCAGATTCATCATTGAACAAGCTCATTTTCAAGATGGTCTTGGCAGAAGGGAACAGAGCAAGGAATAATACAATTGGACACTTAGTGCAGGCTGGTACATACAGTAAAAAAATAGCAACAACAACAACATCAGATAATACAGAGTGTGCAGATTGTTAACAAATGAAGTTAAGGGTACACCAACGTCTGAGGTGAATACTAAAAGCAATAGAAGTAACAGGGTGTGTTAAGAAGATTATATTAACAACAGAACAAGAAGGCATGAACGGACCTACCAGGAGGTTGGCCCTTTGTGGGGAAGGATGGGGGAAGGGGGGTTTCAGGAGGATGATGTCAACACTAGAGGGAGAGATGACACGAACATAGTAAGGCCAGCGGGTAAGAAGAGTATACAGAGGGAGATGTGCAGAGAAGTTCTGGAGTTGTAAGTAAGTGCTAAGTAAATGGAAAGCAAGGCAGGGAGGCCAGTAGGAGAATCACCTATGGCAGGTACATATGCCCTTCAGGATGTGTGTGATAAACAGCTTAAAGGTATGGGAACCCAGCAGGGATGAGAACCTTAGTGTCTTTTGCATGTTGTTCCAAAGGGAAGGGAAGGAGAAATTGATAGATGCCTTACCATACTGGGACCTTATTCTTGGCACCTTGAAGGATACAAGGGATGTGCTTCTTAGGCTATACGCTCCTATTATGCACACAAAGACAGCAGAGATATAACCTGGTAGCTTATCGGTTAAGGCCCTGTAAAACCACAGGAGGGCATTATTTTGCCTCCTCAATTTAAGAGATGGCCAGGCGATCTTTTGGTAGAGCAAGCAATGGTAGGTACAACTGGGCATATCCAGAATAAACTACAAGGCACAGTGATAGAGGGTGCCTAATTTACATAATGCCTGATTTGAACAGTGACTGTAAAGAATGTCTGCATAATCAAGCAGAGGAATAAAAGTTGTAAGGACCAGTGTCTTTCTGGCTTCTAATGTGACGAGGTGTCTTATGCGATAAAAGATACCTAGGCGTCTTAGCTTTTTTGATAGTTCATTTAGATGTACCGCAAAATTAAGCTGGTCATCCACCCAAACACCCAGGTACTTAAACTTATCCACTATTTCCAGAGGGTCACTTAATAGGGTGTAAATCAGGCAGTTCGATAGTGACCCCTGGGTATGAGTGGCAAGTGGAGATAAGATCATTGCCTTGGTTTTCTTTTGCATTAAGCAGTAGCTTGTGCTTTAGTAAATTGTGTTGGAGGGTGACAAAGTCATGTTGTAGCTCATCATAAGAGATGCCCAGGGATGATTTAATAGTGTAGAGAACCGTATCATCAGCGAATAAATGTATGTAGCCTGAGCGTATGTGAGAGTTGATATGGTTTATGTATAAAGTGAATAGGATGGGGCCCAGGATGGAGCCTTGTGGCACACCCCGAGGAAGGGTTTTGAGTGGAGACAGTTCCCCTTGAGCTTTAATCTGTTGCAGTTTGTCGGAGAGATAACATTCAAACCACTTTAGGGCAGTGTTGTCTAGGCCGAAGCTGTTCAGGACGTTAAGCAAAAGGCTATTATCCATGGTATCAAAGGCCTTACTAAGGTTCAGAAAGAGGGCATAGACGTGTTTTTTCGTATCCAAAGCATTTTGCCAGTCATTGGAGACTTTGAAGAAGGCAGTTATAATGCTGTGCTTGGGCCTAAAACCTGATTGGGCCGGGTTCAGGAGGTTCTTGGATTCTAAATAATCCCTAAGTTGGTAATCGACAATTTTCTCCAGGATTTTTGACAGGGTAGGAAGCAGCAAAATAGGACAGTAGTTGTTCAGGTCAGCTGGATCTCCAGACTTGAAAAGGGGAATGATGTGCTCTGTTTTCTAAAGAGGAGGTAATTCACCCTGAATCAGGGAACTATTAAATAGGTGGGTGATTTGGGCAGTCAGATGGTAAAAGCCTGTTTTCAAGAAAAATGGTTCTATAAGATCAGCACTGCCACACTTTTTTGTGTCGAGAAATAGAAGGTCTTCCACCTGTTTGAATGTAACTGGTTGAAAGCAGAAGGAGGAGTGTCTCGGGTTTGTGGCAATGTCGGAGGATAAGCCATCAGTGGCATTGCAGCAGACATTTAGCTTGCTGAGGGGCGAATCATTGAAAGCAAGGCCTGCTGTGGCAAAATGATTGTTCAGTTGTTCAAGAATGTCAGCTCTGGTCGTGTAAGAAATGTTACCTGCCTCTATTCTAGTGGGCAGGGGCAGGCTGTCGAGTGACCTTCAACTTCTTTAAGAATGTTCCAAAAATTGGCAGATCAATTTTTATTTTCTTCAAGGGCGATCAGAAAATAATGTGATTTTTCTGCCTTTATTAACTTGGTGCAGGCATTCCTAGCCAACCGAAAGGTAAGCCAGTTGGCTTCTAACTATGTTTTCCTGGCTCTTTTCCACAGTACATCCCTGTCCCAGAGGGCTTTCTTCAAGGTAGTCGTGAACCAGTCAGGGGACCTTTTTCTTGTTTTGATCCTCGTAAGTGGAGCATGTTTATTTATCAGTCCTACTAGTAGGTTTTGGAAAATATTGAAAGCCTCAGTAACAGAGGGGGCCAGAGAGAAATTCTACCAGTTGATATTACCAAGGTCTGTCAGGAAGGCGATCTGGCAGAAGTTTTTAGGATTCTTTTTAGCTTGAAGGTAGAAGTAGACAGCCAGTTATGAGACACCCGAATACAGGCAGTGGCACAGTGATCACTAAAGTCACTGTGAAAAACTCCTGTATGGGTGATGTTGGGAGGCTTACTGACAAGAACAAGATCCAGTAGGGTACTGTGGCTGGGGTTTTTCTTGTTTGGTCGGGTATTCTCCGGAGTCATCTGGGTTAACCCATATACATCGCAGAACTCTTTAATCTTGTTAGCGCAGGCATCATTCCAGTTCAGACTGAAATCTCCCATTATTATGCTTTCTAGGTTCACCTTATCCAGTATGGAATGTAGGTGTTCTATAATGCCAAGCGTCACAGAGGGTGGCTTATAACAGGCAGATATT
This sequence comes from Neoceratodus forsteri, assembly GCA_016271365.2. Lineage (NCBI taxonomy): Eukaryota > Metazoa > Chordata > Ceratodontiformes > Ceratodontidae > Neoceratodus > Neoceratodus forsteri. The sequence continues at coordinate 1,586,663,286 of CM057455.1, read as the reverse complement.
AAGATGGCTACTTCAGGTAAAATGGTTAACTTAAGGGCAAGGCATTTGAATTCCTTAGGTAGGGAGGTCTGAACAATGTCTGAGACATGGTATTTGATCTTGGCATAGATAGCGACTCCACCTCCCCTAACGGGTCTGTCACATCTGAACAGGTTATATCCATGTATATTGACCGTTTTGTCAGGGATATGGCTCGAGAGCCATGTCTCCCAAATCATAACTATGTCAGGTACTGTGTGTAATACCCAAGCCTGGACTAAGTCAATTTTTTTTGGTAAGCTGCAAACATTCATGTGCAGGAAAGTAAGGCCCTTAACTTGTGAGAGGTCTGATGGTGCTCCAAGCGGGAGGGGTGGGCCAGGGTTAAGTTCAGCATTCCGTGAGCAGAGTAGGAGAAGTACTAGCAACTTCCTGAGACAGTTTATAATTGTTTTTAAGGTGGCTTTGTTTTGACATTTGGTACTTGAAGCTTTGTGGAAAGTGTTGCTAGGGGCAGTGAGGTGGTGGCAGAGAGACAGGGCATAGAGCGCCACTCTAACTGTAAGAAGGAGCGGTATACAAATGTAATTAGAGGGACTGGGCTGGGGAAAGAGAGTGAAGTGCAGGAGGGAGTCAGTGCTCCTTGTGTGGGTAGAAAATTCTGCAAAAACAATCTTTGGCAAAACATACTTCCCAGGTGGGTCCTGCTGGGGCGGATCACCCATTTTTCCTTTAAAGCTGTTATTTGGAAGCAGAATCCATCCGTAAATGATAATGGTTGTTACTGCATCAGACTGGGGGAGTGCACAGAGAAAGGGCACAGGCTGTAAAGGAGCTGCCAAGACAGTGGTGCAGAAACCCTTTAAGGAATGAGTACCAGGACAGAGGAGCAGAGTCCCTTTAAGGAGGGAGGTAGCCCCAGAGATGTGGCCCAATGGGAAGGGGTGGGGGAGAGGCAGGCTCCCCAGTAAGAGTATTTAATTAAGGTAGGAGGAGGGGGAGGGTCGGGGTGGCAAAAAATTGCAATTAGTAGCAGCTAGAAAAGCTGAAAATGGCAAGAATTTTTTTGTTTTTTCCTAAAGCCAGCAAAATCAGCTTGTCTAGCATTGCCACCGAGCAACAGATTTAAAAAGTCTAAAATGCTAGCTCAGTTCCAAGTGCCCAGCAAGCCCCAATTAGACTGGTGAAATAGTTGAGGCAGCCAATGGAGTCTGGGAAGCAGCCAAGGAAGAGCCCAATCGCAAATGCGGTTTTCAATCCATGGGTGGTCTATGGCTAGGAAGGGAAAATATCTCTTACCTGAAGCTCTGCTGGTCGGCTGTATGTGGAACTGTGGCCGGCAGTGATTCTCTGGGGCTGCGGAGCTTGACAGCCCTCTGAGGGCTGAAATCTGAAGCTCTGCTGGTCGGCTGTGTGTGGACCCATGGCCGGCAGCAATTCTCGGGGTCTGCGGAGCTTGAGAGCCCTCTCAGCAATGACTTGTCAGGTACTACATCCTCAGTCTCGTAGACTATGGTCTGGTGATATATGGGGCAGCCTGTAGCAGAGTGCTTGATAGGGTCCAAGAATTAATGAATAGGGCCTGCTGCTTTGCTCTGAACCAAAAATGGGACACCCATACATGCACCCTGTACAACAACCTAGGGTAGCTTAACCTTGATTTCCACCTGCATTACAATACCCTTGTTACTGGTAAAAAAGCCTTGCTTGGACTACTGTCACCAGTGGTCCTCTCCTTTCTTAGCCCTATGGCATCCAGGTATCCAACTAGAGGTTTACACCATAACTCCATGGTGCTCCCATGTAGCAAAACCTCTCTGGGTCAGGCCTGTTTTTCCTTCAATCTCCCAAAACTATGGAGCTCACTTACCCCATCACTCAAAGCCTCTGGCTGTCTAGCCAACTTCAAGTCCGGGCTACTAGCCTCCCTCACCCTTCATAGTCCTTGTGGCTGCTACAATTAACCCATCTACTACTTCTACTAGCCCCCCTGAACCACTATTATTTTCCCCCTCCCCATCTGTGTATACCCAAGACTTATGAATCTGTACTTAGCTCTAAGTCTCATCTTGATATATCCAAGTTGTTTTCTGTTGTAATTGCTCTACTGTTTTGCTTCACTGTACCTCGGTAAACTGTACCTGTAAATATGTAATATACTTGTACCTATGATAGCTGCTGTTTATGAACCTTGACACTTGTACCTCTTGGAGGCAGAATAGTGCAGTGGGTTCCACTATCAGCTCTGAGGGAGGAGATTGCCCATCTCCAGGCTCAACTGGCAAGGACTATGGAGGTCTCCCCCACCCAAAGAGCACCAGTGCCACAACCATTGCCTCAGAGGTTGCCAGGTATGAGGAGCAGTTGGGCCACAGTGGGTTCTGGGAGGGTGAGGGTGGTGGAACAGAGGCGAATCCCTTTAGTTGTACCTCTACACAAATCATATGCCAGTCTGGCAGAGCAAGGTTCCTCTATGATGACACCCTCAGTGGAGACCAAGAAGAATGCTGGGGACATCCACAAGGGAGACCCACAAAAGGGTGGCAAGGGACACCACAGGGAAAGGAAACAGTTTCTGGTAGGGGACTCAGTTGTTGGGGAGTAGAACTGGGGAAGGAAGGGGAGAGGAAAGTAAGGTGCCTGCCTGGCACCATGGCTTGGAGGGACAGGAAGTGAATCCTAAGGATTGCAGAAGCAGCATCACAAGAGAGGGAACTAGATATCATTGTCCACCTTGGAACAAATGACCTAGTCAAGCATGAGATCAGTGCAATGCAGGATGAGTTTGTGGAGTTGGGGAGGGGGCTCAGACAGGTAGCAAGGACGGTAACCTACTCAGAGGTGTTGCCAGTCTATGGCAGGGGTGAGGCTAGGGTACTGCACACCATGCAGTTTAATGAATGGTTGCAGAACTGGTGCAGAGCACAGGGCTTTGGCTTCACAGGGAACTGGGGGTCCACCTGGAGAGATGAAGATCTATACTGGCACGATGGTCTGCATCTGTCCAGGAAGGGAACCAAGCTCCTAGGTGATAGGTTTAAATGCTTCCTTGGCAAGCTTTTAAACTAGCCAAGGGGGGAGGTGCTGATAGGAAGCAGGAAATTTCAAGTCTCCCCCCACAAAACATGGCAGGCAGTAAGGTAAACACTGAGGTACAGAGGTTGACAGAGGGCTGGACAGGGGTAAATGGAGAAATAGACAAAGGCAATAAGAGCACGGATGGGGAAAAAAGGATAAAGCCAATATTAAATGGAGGGCAATGAGTACCAATGCCCATAGTCTGGGAAACAAGCTTCCTGAGCTAGTAACCCTGATGGAAGAGGAACACTTGGATATTGTGGCAGTCACAAAAACATGGTACATGGAGAACCATGACTGGGATGTCAACATACCAGGGTACACAATCTACAGAAGGGACAGGGAGGGTAAAAGAGGAGGTGGAGTAGCTCTCTACATAAAGGAAGGGATCAAAGCTACAGAACTAAAAAGTAAAGGGGGAGGACAAGAGGCAATGTGGGTCACCTAGGAGACAGGGAATGGCATCACAATCCACACAGGGGTTATATACAGACCCCCATCTCAAGGGGAGGAAATGGACAAGAAAATGATAGAGGAAGTTCTCAAAATGGCTGAAAAAGTGGAGATACTGTTGATGGGGGACCTGAATATGCCAGATGTTAACTGGATGACATGTACTGCAGCCACATCCAAGAGCAGGGTCATTCTTGATGCCCTACAGAGGGCATGCCTTAGACAGCTAGTGTTGGAACCCACTCAGGAGGGAGCAATATTAGACCTGGTACTCTCAAATGGAGAGAGGATCACAGATTTAGAAGTCAGTAGACATCTGGGAACAAGTGACCACTGCACAGTGTGCTTCACAATAAGCACAACCATGGAGACAAGCCATACAAAAACAAGGATATTGGACTTTAGAAGGGCTGACTTTGGCAAAATGGGCAAATACTGGAGGAATGCACTAGCAAACAGCCAGAAAGGAGAGGTGGAAGAACAATGGAGAAAAATCAAAATTGCCATCATGGAGGCAACAAGCATACGTGTGAAACAAATAAAGAAAACAAAGCGGAGTAAAAAAACCACTGTGGTTCTCAAAAGAAGTGGCAGGGAAGGTGAAGGAGAAAAAGGCTGCATTCAAAAAGTATAAGGAATCACAGAAGGAGCATGACAGGGAACTGTATCAATTAAAGCAGAGAGAAGTGGGGAAGGCAGTCAGAATAGCAAAGGCCCAAACCGAGGAAAAGATAGCCAACTCAGTTAAGAAGGGGGATAAAACCTTTTATAGGTACATTGGGGAGCCTAGAAAGGTTAAGGGAGGGATAGTGAAGATTAATAAAGAAGAGGGGAGGTGGACAGAGGGAGACAGTGAAAAGCCAGAGATACTGAATGAATACTTTTGCTCAGTATTCACAAAAGAAGAAGAGGAGGAGTTACCTAAACCAAACAATAGAAGCACTCTGGGTATTGGGGTTGACACCAGTCCATTTAAAGAAGAAAGAGTCCTGAAAGAACTCCTAAAACTCAAGGTGGATAAAGCAATGGGGCCTGATGGGATTCACCCCAGAATCCTAAAATAACTAAGGGGGGACCTAGTGACACCGCTGACCACAATTTTTAACAAATCATGGGAGGATGGGGTGGTACCTGAGGACTGGAGGAGGGCAGATGTGATTCCCCTTCACAAAAGTGGGAGCAAGGCAGAAGCAGGAAACTACAGACCTATTAGTTTGACCTCAGTGGTAGGGAAAATGATGGAATCACTTCTGAAAGAAAGAATTGTTGAGTACATAGAGGTCAGAGGGCACAGGACCAAAGCGGCATGGATTCACAGCAGGAAGGTCATGTCAGACAAATCTAATTAATTTCTTTGACTGGGTGACCAAAGTAATAGACCAGGGAGGGGCTGTGGATATGGCCTACCTAGACTTTAGCAAGGCATTTGACACAGTCCCGCACAAAAGACTAATAATCAAGTTAGCCAGCCTGGGAGTGGGTCCCAGGGTGGTAGCCTAGGTAGCAAACTGGCTGCACAACAGAACACAGAAGGTAATAATGAATGGAACTCATTCCGAAGAAAGGGAGGTTACTAGTGGAGTACCTCAGGGCTCAGTACTGAGTCCAGTCTTCTTTAACGTCTTTATAGGTGACACTGCAGAGGGTTTGGATGGAAAGGTATACCTCTTTGCAGATGACACAAAGATCTGTAACAGAGTTGATACACAAGGGGGGTAGAAAGGATGAGATGGGACTTGGCAAAGTTGGAGGAATGGTCAGACATATGGCAACTTAGATTCAATGCAAAGAAGTGCAAAGTAATGCACCTGGGAAGCAAAAACCCAGGAGAAGAGTACACAATGGCAGTGGAGGTACTAACAACAACAATAATGGAAAGGGACCTGGGGGTAGTCATATCAGATAACCTAAAGGTGGGTAGGCAATGTGAAAAGTTAGCAAGGAGAACTGGGGGCATACTGGGATGCATAGGGAGGGGCATCACAAGTAGAATAAGGGAAGTGGTTATCCCTCTGTACAGAGAGTTGGTGAGACCCCATCTGGAGTACTGCGTGCAGTTTTGGAGACCCCATCCACGCAAGGACATAGACAGGATGGAAGCAGTCCAGAGGAGGGCAACTAAAATGGTGCAGGGTCTGCATCAGAAACCATATGAAGAGAGACTGAAAGAGCTTAATATGTATACCCTTGATGAAAGGAGGGAAGGGGGGACATGATAGAAACTTTCAAGTACCTCAAGGGAATCAACAAAGTCCAGGAGGGTAGCATCTTTCAGAAAAAGAGATGTGCAAGAACAAGGGGGCACAGTTTAAAGATAGAGGGGGGAAGACTCAGGGTAATGTGAGGAAATTCTTTTTCATGGAGAGAGTGGTGGACGCATGGAACTGCCTTCCTGGGGAGGTTGTGGGGTCTAAAACAGTGGGGGAATTCAAACATGCATGGGACAGACATAAGGCAATTATTATAGTGGGGGGTTGCAGAAAGTAGGCTGTTGGTTAACTAGAATCTGCAGCTTATCCAATAGGTAGGGAAATGGGCAGACTGGGTGGGCCAAGTGGTCCTTATCTGCCATCAAAGTCTATGTTTCTGTGTTTCTATGGGTTAAGGCTCTGAGCTGCAGCTCGGGAGACCAGGGTTTGAATCCCACAGCTACCTAGGTGCATACTGTGTGATCCTGAGCAAGTCACTTAACTTCCTTGTGCTCCCAGGCCACATCTGGAAACCAGCTTTGGCTTAGTGTGCTATTCCTGGTTAAACAATGTTTCCTTCCCTTCCCTTCTACCTCTGTCAATCTCACCTGTTAATATGTAAAATATATTTGCCTATGCTGTGCTGTTGTATATAACTCTTGGCCCTTTGAAAATAGGCATTGTCTAAAGGATCTTTTAATAAATAAATAAATAAATAAATATTTTGACAGTTTTGCATGCAGACTTGGGTTTGGCCAAAACAATGCAGTGCAGGGTGGGGGAAGGGTTTTATGTGGCACTACAATCTTTTGAATCTTTCCTTGTCTGGTTTGGTTTCAAAATCCACTGGCCAAGCATAAGTACACTTAAACGCTTAACATTTGGTTTGTGTTAAAACAGTCTATCATAAAACTTTTTGCTGCCACAAAGACTGAAACAGCAGATGGGAGAAAAGGTGCAAATTATCCCATTCACCTAAATGGGGTGCTAACTATGACACCTTTTTGTAAGTGGTAGGGCAGGTTTTTCCTTGTGAGCATACTTTCATTTAGACTAGTTTTAGTTCAAACAGCTGAAGATTTTTGGATGGCCCTGCTGATTATAAACTTGAATAAGCTAGTTGGTAACAGTGATTCTGTGCTTAGCAATCTACAACCTAGATGCTCACATTCAAAGACTACAATAAAAACCTGACTAAAGTCTGAAAACAAGCTTATAAAACACATTAAATATATCTGAACATTTATCTTTAACTAAACAAAATCATTACAGCCAAAGTAAAACAAAGGTAAATTACAGGGTACCCTGACTGCTGTATGATGCAGTAAAAACATATTGTATTTTTTTTTTATTCTTTGGTAACTGGATAAGGCTCACTAGGCACAAGTGCCTGTTTTCAGGGGTAATCCAGGAGCACTGGGGAGGTTAAGTGACTCGCTCAGTGAAGGTTGTGGGAATCAAACTCATGTCTGCTAGTGTACTCAGCTCATTCACTGTTTGTTACTTTAACCTCTAGGTAGGGAAATGGGCAGACTAGGTGAGCCAAGTGGTCCTTATCTGCCATCAAAGTCAATGTTTCTATGTTTCTAGGCTATACTGCCAGCTCCAATAACCCCCAGATTTAATGTTTTAAAGGCCCTGTTACACTGCTAACTTTAAAGTGCATCATCCCATGAGCAAGGATTGATGCACTTCGAAGTCAGCAGTGTGGACACTTTCCAGAGCATTCTAAGAGCAATTTGTATTGGGTTTGTGATGTGACTCAGGAAAGGGGATGTATGTTGGAGAGATATACTTTACAGTGCCTTTCCTGCCATATGGACACTCCGCAGTGCTCACTCCTGATGAATGTCTCCTCTCCTGGCATCCTCCAGGCCCCATGAATCTCTTGGATGCTCACCTGCTAGAACTTTTGGAAGAATCTCTTAGCACACCTGAGATCAGCAAAAGGCAGTTTTCAACAGTAGAAAGAATGCTAAACTCAGGAAAGTGCATTAAAATGTAGCCTGCCCAGTGGCAGTGAGGGTTGAGGTGCTGGATGCCACACCTAATGCTACACCAGCAACCCAGGGTTGGGAACAGACTTGGGTTGCTCAGGGGCCAGTGGGGAGAGGAAGGATGGAGCATTCCAGGACAGCTCTCCCTCCTTGGGGAGGGGGGATGCCACAGTGTGCTGCTTGTCTGCCACCAGCGGTAGCTGGGTGGTAGCACTAGCATGCCACAAACATGGGGGGATCCCACATACAGGGCACTGGAGCAGCCTTTGTGGAGGTGGAGCTTGGACACTGTGCCCATTGCATGTCTGTGGGCCCAGGGAGAAAAGTGGAAGAAAAACCTTTCCATACAGCAGGATGAGAGAGTGACCCCTCACAGGCACTGCACTGGTGGCCAGGTACATCCGCGGGTATGGTGGCAGAGGACTGTGGTGAAATTAAGTTCTGGGGGAGCCAGGAGACAGGGCTGAGGGGTTGGCCCAAAGGTGGCCACTGGAGAAAGCCAGGAGAGATAAAGAAAACAGTAAAAAAATGTAAAACCAGGGCTACAAATATTACCAAATAGGGTCATAAACTGGGACTGCGATACTGGGCATACACTAATAAATATGCATATCCTCTTGATCTCCAGGGATATGCATATGCATTCACATTGTGACGCTTGGACAGCTGGTTCTATTACACTATGATTACTGCAATATGAAATATGTAGTGGGATTGTCTGTCAGGAGAAAATACTGTCTTGCTGAAATGACACATCAGCCCCCCCAGGTATAATTTCAAAGGACAGGACATAGGATAAACTACAGATTTCTGGAATGCAATTAACTTGTCAGTTGCTTTGAAATCAGTAGTTAAACTATGCATTTTATAATGCCCTCAGGAAAAACCTTTGATTGCACTTGGTGTCAAGAGGAAGGGGCATATGCATCAGGAAAAGTCCTTTGATGACACTTGGTGTCATAAGGAATTGGCATATGCATTTGTTTGGGCGTCTTCAGAGGAAGCCAGTTAATTTAATTCAAAGATTCTTTCATGTCTTTGTGAAGCAGGAGACTGCTCCTGGATGAAAGAAGATGCTAGCAGATCACAAACTAGATTGGGAAGTTATATGAAGAGAGGAGGTTCGCTGATGTCACCTATTTTTAAAATACCTTATTAGGACATCCTGTGCTGTAAATATAAATTTTAATACACCGAGGAGGAGCTAGGTGACCTCAGAGAGAAGGCCAGCTCAAGACTGTTTTTTAAGTATGCTGTAGCTGACCTTTAGACACAGAGATTCATATACTTGGACTGAGAAAAGGAACATCTGAAAGCACTGAAAGATAAGAAATACCTTAGATAAATAGGTCTAATGACTGTAGGAATTTTGCACTTTTAAACCTGTTTTGTTTTTAAGATTGTATGTGTTGGGATATTTTGTTTTGTTGTATTTACTGTTTACCTATTTTTATCTATCTTAAAGTAAAGATATATATTTTAAAACAGAAACTGCCTGGTGTGACTTGAAACTTCTTTTTTTTGTAAGTGAAGCTTAAATGGTTAAAGTTGACATTGTGCTTAAGCTTATTGTGATACCAAATTGGGAAACAGGTAAGAGTTTCTCTAAGGTCTTGCATAGAGTTTTAAGGGTTCATTTTGTAATACCTGGTTGGGTGCCCATAGACGAAAGATATCTGGCATTTCCCCGAAGAGCAGAATTATCTGAGTGTGTACATTGAGTATGCTAGCAAGAGGTTAACAGTTTGAATCCCTCCAGAACTTGGGATAAAAGGTGACTCGAACCCACAAAACAAGCAAGAGGGTTACCCTGTTCTGTTAACTGTTCACAATACTATGCTCAGAGGTTGGAACTTTAGGAGTAGAGGGTTGACCTGCTGAGTGGGGTTGTGACAGATTGATTGGCAGCGGTGAGATCATTTTGGTAGTATAAGTTTTATTTTTCAGTGTGTCAGCTTGAGACTGTTCAGCTCACTTGAAAAAAAAGAAAGGCAGTGTTTTATTTTAAAAGGAAACAGAACTATATCCCTTGGCTTACAGTCAAGTTCCTACCCATTTAGTTTTTTTTTTCAAAAGTGCCAGTCAGAGTAGCTGTAGTTTGGGAAGAAGATGGCTTCCAACTACAGCAGGGACACTGTAGACTACTTAAAGCAGTTGTGCAGGGACAGAGGAGTCCCGTTCGAGGTGAAAGCCACAAAGTAGAACCTCGTGGATGCCCTGATAGTAGCAGATACCCAGAATGTAGAGTCACAGACAGTGACTGTAAGGGACCAAACCTTGACTGTGGAAAGGCTAGCAGCCAGTGCAGGGTCCAGATCCAATGAGGAGAACAACAGGGCCAGTGCCAGCTAAGGGCCACAGCAGCAGGGGAAGGTCACCAGTATCCTGGATCCAGAAGTACTCAGGCTGCATATTGAGTTGCGCAGGATGGAGCTGGAGTTCCAGAGGGAGAGGGAGCGAGAGAAGTGAGAGGCAGACCATGAACAACGAGAGGCGGAACGTGAACAACGAGAGGTGGACCATGAGGCAGAGTGAGAATGCCAAGAGGCAGAGCGAGAACAGAGAGATGCTGACCGTGAGGAGCATGAGCGCCAGAGGCAACATGAACTGGAGAAGCTACGACTCCAACCAGTGGCACCAGAGCAAGTAAGTAGCTTGGGTTTAACTGGGACTACAGGACTGGGTTACAAATTGAATTCCAAATTGATAGCTGAATTTAAAGAGGGGGAGGATATGGATGCCTTTTTAAATTCTTTTGAAAAAGTTTGTATTCAGGCTGAAATTCCTAGGGAGTCCTGGAGCGTCCAGCTATCCCCACTACTTATTGGGAAAGCTCGGGATGCACTGGGTCCCATGGACAATGAAGACAGTGATGATTACAGCAAACTTAAGGCTGCACTGTTAAAAAAATTTGAATAAACTGCTGAATCATACAGAGCTAAATTCCTTAAGCTCAGGAGAAGCCCTGATATGAGTTACGAGGAGCTAGCTATGAAACAAGGTCAGTTTTTAAAACATTGGTGGGAAGGAATTGAGGCAAACTCTGTTGATAAAACTGAAAATGTGATTTTGTTACAACAGTTTTATTGGGCATGTTCAGCAGAGCTGAAAACCTGGCTGGAGGACCGAAATCCCAAAACAGTGCAAGAGCCTGCTGAACTCTCAGACCACTATGCCAAGAGCAGACCTGCTCTGAGAGCAAATGGGGCAGGTGTGGCAGTGCAGAAAGGGAAAAGCACACCTTCAGGGCAGCTAAAACCCTCACTGCCTCCACTGAAACCATTTAGCCCCAGGTTTCAGAGAAAAGATTTCTCTGAAAAGAGAAGTGAATGTTGGTTATGTAAAGAAACTGGGCATATTACCAGACAGTGTCCCAAAAGAATGAGCAATAATACACAGAATGGTACTAGAAAAGATGTGGGTTGTTTGTGTGTCCCTGGAAGCATACCTGTGAACATGAGGGAACACATGGACCCAGTCATGGTGAATGGTGTACAGACGCAAGGGTTAAGGGACACAGGTGCATCCTTGACCTTGGTAAAGGGGGATCTAGTAGAGCCTGGTCAGCTTATACCCAGTAAATACGTCACTGTACAGGACTTTACTGGTGAGGCAAAAACATTGCCTCTTGCTAGTGTTCTCCTAGACTGGGGTGAAACAGGGGGAACTGTGCAACAGGTGAAGCAGCCAAACCTTAGCAGTGGATGTGATCCTGGGTAATAATCTCAAACAGGGGGATGGTATGTGCAGTTACCCATAGCCAAGCAGCAAGGGAAAATGGTAGTTCCCTGAAACCCACGGGAACAATTGTAAAGACAACTGGGAGGCTGGTTCCCCAGCCTGTGTCTCCTGATATGGGGACTAATGAAGAGGGGGTAGAAATTTCCCCAGTAGCAAGTAACCACACAGCTACAGAGGGTTACTCTGAAGAGGGAGGGGTGACTCATTGTGAGAGGGTTGGGATTGACCATGATCCTGAGTTCCCTGATGCTAGTGCTAGGGACCCTAGTTCAGCGACTGAAGGGGACCTGTCCCATGCCTTGGGAATGTGTGAGAGGTTTGCAGCTGCTCAGGGAAGTGGCCCTAGTCTAGAGAAGCTGAGGGCTTGGGCAGACTCTGATGGGGCACAGGGAAGTGATGGCAGACATAAGGTTTATTGGGAAAATGGACTTAAGTATACTCAGGCTGTGCAGACAGAGGGAGGGATGCTAGGCAGGCAGCTTGTCATTCCCCAGGTGTATCGTGAGCAGTTGCTCAAGATTGCACATGATATTCCCTTGTCTGGTCATCTGGGAATCATGCACTCTATGCAGCGGTTGGCCCAGAATTTTTATTGGCCTAACTTCAACCAGCAGATGAAGGAGAATTGCAGGTCTTGTCACTGGTGCCAAGAAATAGGGTAGGCAGGCAAGAAAACCCAAGCCACCCTGATTCCATTGTCCATAGTGGAGGAGCCATTCCAGAGGGTGGGAATGGACATTGTGGGGCCTTTAAATACCCCCAGCTCTTCAGGGAAGAGATTCATCCTGACTGTGGTGGATTATGCCTCCCGGTACCCAGAGGCAGTCGCCCTATCCTCACTGAGGACAGACAAGGTGGCAGATGCCTTACTTGGGATTTTCTCCTGTGTTGGGGTTCTGCAGGAGGTTATCACTGATTGAAAGAGTTCCTTCATGTTGGACCTGATGAAATGTTTGTGGGAGAAGTGTGGAGTGGTGCTGAGATGCATGACACCGTATCACCCACAAGCCAGTGGGCTTGTGGAAAGATTCAATGGTACCCTGAAGTCAATGCTCCAGGCATTTGCTGAACAGCATGGGAGGGACTGGAAGAAATAACTTCCCCACCTGTTGTTTGCATACAGGGAGGTGCCCCAAGAGTCAACAGGATTTTCCCCCTTCAAACTCTTATATGGACGCTGGGTACGTGGGCTCCTAGACTTGATCTGGGAGGACTGAGAAGGCAAGCACGCCACCCAGGGAACCCCCATAGTGGATTATGTCCTTAGGTTTAGGGAAAGGCTGAAGGAGCTTATGGGGACAGCCCAGAGCAACCTGGCAGCTGCCCAACAGAAACAAAAAGTGTGGTATGACCACAGAGCCAGAGTTCGCTCATACATGCTGGGTCAGGAAGTCATGGTCCTTATTCTGGTCTGGAAAGACAAGCTGCAGGCTGAGTGGGTTAGGAAGGTAAATGACGTGAACTATATTGAAGAGTTACCTGACTGAAGACAGACAGAAATGATGTACCATGTCAACATGATGAAGCCATATGCTAATAGGGCTGACATGGTGTTTGCAGTGTGTAGTCCTGGGGAGGGGATGGATGAAGGAGACCCCCTTCTGGACTTGCTGGAAGAAAGCAAGTGGAAGTCCTCTGTGGAGGCAGTAAAATTGTCTCCCCAGCTGGCCCCAGATGAGATCCAGGAAGTAAGGGAGGTTCTAGCAGACTTTGCCCCCTTGTTTAGCACCAAGCCTGGACTAACCCACTTAGCGACACACAATGTGGAGACAGGGACACAGACGCCCATAAGGTGGACAGCATATCAGGTGTCAGAGGCTGTCCAAAAGGACATTAGGAGGGAAGTGGAGAAGATGCTGGATTTATGGGTAATCCAGAGATCCCACAGCCCCTGGGCCTCACCCGTAGTCCTTGTACCTAAGCTAGATGGCTCTACTCATTTCTGTGTAGACTTTCATGGACTGAATGCAGTCACGAAGTTAGACACCCACCTGATGCCCTGGACGGATGAACTTCTGGACAAGTTGGGGGTTGCAATCTACTGTACGACTATTGATCTGACCAAGGGGTATTGGCATGTAGAGTTGACAGACAGAGCTAGGGAGAGGCTGGCCTTCATCACACCAATAGGCTTATTTGAGTTAAAAGTAATACCTTTAGGAATGAAGAACGCCCCAGCCACTTTCCAAAGGTTGGTGAACCAGGTGTTAAATGGTGCTGAGAAGTATGCCACGGCATACCTGGATGACATTGCTATCTTTAGTGCCAGCTGGGAGGAACACCTGTCTCACCTTAGGGAAGTGCTGGGCAGGATACAGAGGGCTGGGCTCACTGTCAAAGCTGAGAAATGCCAGGTGGCCATGGGAGAAGCGACATGCCTTGGGCATGTGGTAGGCTGGGGAGAGCTCCACCCTAACCAAATAAAGTTAGAGGTAATCCAGGCATGACCCAGACCAGAAACTCAGAAGCAGGTCAGGAGTTTTCTAAGGACAGCAGGGTACTATAGGAAATATGTATCCAATTACAGTGCCCTGGCTGCTCCCCTATCTGACCTGGTAAAGAAAAGGATGCCAAAGAAAATTACTTGGGAACCAGCCTGTGAGAAAGCCTTTACCAGTCTGAAGGAAGCACTGTGCAGTGCTCCTGTATTGACAAGTCCTGACTATAGAAAACCCTTCATAGTTCAGACTGACACCTCAGATGTGGGTATTGGGGCAGTACTGAGTCAGACATCCAACCAAGGGAAGGATCACCCTGTGGTGTATCTGAGTAAGAAGTTACTTCCCAGGGAGCAGGCATACGCTACTGTGGAAAAAGAGTGTCTTGCCATAGTGTGGGCCCTAAAGAAATTAGAGCCATACTTATATGGGCAGCATTTTGTGGTACAGACTGATCACAACCCCCTGGTTTGGCTGACGCTGATGGGCAGAAATAATGGGAGATTACTGAGATGGAGTCTTACTTTGCAAGGGTATGACATGACAATCGTACATAGGGCTGGAGCCAAGAATCAGAACTCAGATGAGCTGTCTCGTGTCTACAAGGAGTGGACTGATTTGGGAAGCTCATCCCATGCAGGGGATAGAGCCCCTAAATTCAGTCTAGGTGGGGAAGATTGTGACACTTGGACAGCTGATTCTGATCACACTATGATTTTTGTAATATGAAATATGTTGTGGGATTGTCTGTCAGGAGAAAATACTGTCTTGCTGAAATGACACATCAACCCCCGCCCAGGTATAATTTCAAAGGACAGGACATAAGTTAAACTACAGATTTCTGGAATGCAATTAACTTGTCAGTTGCTTTGAAATCAGTAGCTAAACTATGCATTTTATAATGCCCTCAGGAAAATCCTTTGATTGCACTTGGTGTCAAGAGGAAGGGGCATATGCATTTGTTTGGGCATCTCCTCAGGAAAAGTCCTTTGATGACACTTGGTGTCATAAGGAATTGGCATATGCATTTGTTTGGGCGTCTTCAGAGGAAGCCAGTTAATTTCATTCAAAGATTCTTTCATGTCTTTGTGAAGCAGGAGACTGCTCCTGGATGAAAGAAGATGCTAGAAGATCACAGACTAGACTGGGAAGTCAAATGAAGAGAGGAGGTTCGCTGAGGTCACCTAATTTTAAAATACCTTATTAGAACATCCTGTGCTGTAAATATACATTTCAATACACCGAGGAGGAGCTAGGTGACCTCAGAGAGAAGGCCAGCTCAAGACTGTTTTTAAGTATGCTGTAGCTGACCTTTAGACACAGAGATTCATATACTTGGACTGAGAAAAGGAACATCTGAGAGCACTGAAAGATTATAAGAAATACCTTAGATAAATAAGTCTAATGGTTGGTAGGAATTTTGCACTTTTAAACCTGTTTTATTTTTAAGATTGTATGCATTGGGATATTTTGTTCTGTATTTACTATTTATCTATTTTTATCTATCTTAAAGTAAAGATATATATTTTAAAACAGAAACTGCCTGGTGTGCCTTGAAACTTATTTTTTTTATAAGTGAAGCTTAGATGGTTAAAGTTGACACTGTGCTTAAGCTTATTGTGATACCAAATTGGGAAACAGGTAAGAGTTTCTCTAAGGTCCTGCATAGAGTTTTAAGGGTTCATTTTGTAATACCTGGTTGGGTGCCTGTAGGTGAAAGATATCTGGCATTTCCCTAAAGAGCAGAATTATCTGAGTGTGTACATTGGGTATGCTAGCAAGAGGTTAACAGTTTGAATCCCTCCAGAACTTGGGACAAAAGGTGACTCGAACCCACAAAACAGACTGGAGGGTTACCTTGTTCTGTTAACTGTTCACAGTACTATGCTCAGAGGTTGGCACTTTGGGAGTAGAGGGCTGACCTGCTGAGTGGGGTTGTGACAGAAGCCAGGAGAGATAAAAAAAATAGTAAAAAAAAATGTAAAACCAGGGCTACAAGTATTACCAAATAGAGTCATAAACTGGGACCTCAGTACTGGGCATACACTAATAAATATGCATATCCTTTCGATCTCCAGGGATATGCATATGCATTCACACATGCCCAGTATTGCTGTCTCAGTTTCTGACCCTAATTTGTAATATTCATAGCCCTCGTTTTACATTTTCAATCACTTTCCTGAATTCAGCTTTCTTTTTGCTGTTGAAAAATGCTGTTTGCTGAACTTGGGTGTGCTAGGCAGGAATGAGCCTTCTGGCACTTCAATGCCTCGGGCATGACAGCAGCTGGTCACTGCCACCTCAGGATGGGGGAACAACCTCTGGAGGAGCAAGCTGTGTGGATGCAAAATTGAGCCACCACGGCCATCGCAGCAGGAGTGCTGAGCTACAAATTGTAGAGTGCTTCTGAAGTTTAAGTGCCGCTAATGTGTGATTTCAAAAATGGAGTACAGTACCTTCAGTGCAAATTATAAGCAATACACTCTCTAACAACAGTTTACTAAAACTCAGTTATCCGCCATTCTGTCTGCTTATTTTTCTTGCACCAAAGTGGATGAATATTTGACAGAGAACTGTAAACAGATGTTGATCAGGCTTCATTGTTCTACATCCAGAAGCAGAAAAAAATATTCTGGATTGATTTAATATTGATATGTTGTGACTCGCTAAACAGAATCTATTTAACACTGTATCAGGCAAATGTTTTTAAATGTTGGAAGATAGGCAACACTTCCATCAGTTTAGTATTCATTTTAGGAACATAAGATTTTCTTCATGTTTAAAACATATTCAAGGGGCGGTGTGTTCATTTAGCAGTTTATGCTGACTAATATATGTTGCAGAAAACAGTAAAAGATTTATTGTGAAGCACGCAGGCTCTAATAATAGAACTCCCACGATTTCCCTGCAATTTTTGCAAAACATCTCCGGAATTCTGCGTAACTTGTTTCTTGGTTTATTTAGACAAAAGAAGGCAGAGGCCCATTGAGATTGTTTCCCACCACCAGGTGAGATACTTCCAGGATCTGGACTGGAGAACGTAGTCATCTAATTTACATTTGAAACACTCCAGTGACTCGGAATTTACTAGTGAACTTGGTAATAAGTTCCACTGTCTGGCCACCCTTATAGTGAAAAACATGCCCTTTTGTTTGTTCTTGCTCTGTGTATTATAACTTGTTTATTATGAGATTTTAGGTGAGAAATCCTATTGTTAAACTTAATGCCAAGCTCATCCATTAAATCCTTATTGTTTTGAATATTAAAGAGAAACAGGAGATCACCTCTCCATTTCCTTTCCCGTAGGCTAAATAGCCCCAGTTGGGTCAGTCTAGATTTGTAGCTGGTGTTACTAGGACCTGAAATAATTTTTGTAATATGTTTTTGTGGCCTCTCCATGAGATTTCTATCCTTTCTGAAGTAGGGGCACCAAAAGGGGGGAATCGTAGTCCAAATATGGAATCACAAATGTTTTATATGTCTAGATAATACAATGGAGTTGTCTAGATAAAAATGAGCATCTTATTGCATGGATAACATGAGTTGCTTTCCTGGCAGCCTGGGAACAATGATCATTTGAGGAGAGTGAGTTACTAATCATAATCCCCAGGTCACACTCTTTATTTTACTGATTTCAAAATGGTCCTGTTCAATGTGTTTTTGTACTAGATGATTCCGTCTAAACTGTGAGACAATACATTTATTGGGATTGGAAACCATTTTATTAGTTGCTGCCCATTTTTGTATTGTGTTTAAGTCATTTTGAAGTACTACACTTTTATCAGGACAATCAACTACTCTCCCAATTTTGGTGTCATCTGTGAATTTTGTCAAGTTGCTTGTAATGCCAGTATCCATATCTGAAACAACAGGCCAAACAGTACTGGGCCCAACACAGAGCCCTAGGAGACCCCACTACTCACATCACTGTTACTTAATAACACCCCATTAACTCTGACTCTCTGGGTTCTGTTGGTGAGCCGGTGTTTGATCCATCTAACTATATGGTTATTGATGCCCATACCCAATAATTTGTATACCAGAAGGTCATGTGGAACACAGTTAAAATCTTTGCCAAGATCCAATGTAATGAGACTGTATGGGGAGCCATCATCAAGGATCATGCTTACCTCCTCATAAAATGTGATTAAGTTAGTGCTAGTTAGTGTTACAGGACAAGCCTTTTTTAAAACCATGATGGGAAACATCCTGAATCTGTAACATTTTGACTTCATTGTCAATCAATAATTTTAATAGTTTTTCCATTATTTTGCAGCATATTGAGGTCAGGATTATAGGTCTGTAGTTTCTAACATAATCCTGATTTCCCTTCTTATGAATTGGTATAACCACTGCTTGGAGCCAGTCCAGTGGAACTGTTCCAGATAGCAAAGATTTATTAAACAAAATGTAGAATGGGAGAGCTAGGGATTCAGCCATGATTTTTAGAAATAATGGGCAACAAAGATGGTACAGGGATTGCATCACAAGTCCTATGAGGACAGGCTGAAGGACTTGAATATGTACTCCCTGGAGGAGAGGAGGGAGAGAGAGAGGATATGATAGACATACAAGTACCTTACAGGGAGGAACAGGGTGCAGAAATACACTATTTTCCAGTGAAAAAGATGTTCTAGGACAAGAGGGCATGGGATGAATTTGGAGGGAGGGCGATTCAGAGGAAACATGAGGAAGAATTTCTTCACAGAAAGGGTGGTGGACAAGTGGAACACCCTGCCAGAGGAAGTGGTGGGGGCTGAAACAGTCACAGGATTTAAGAATGCATGGGATAGACGTAAGGGAAATCTGGAGGTCAGGGGTAAGGGACAACAGACTTCTTGAAAAATGTAAATGGGAACTTACAAGCTCAAATGGGCAGACTGGTTGGGCCATGGGCCCATATCTGCCAACAGTATATATGTATATTGTCTGGCCCAGGGGAGTTATTTGCTTTAATACCCTTAAATTCATGTAGGGATAGAGAAAAATCTGCAGGGGGTAAAGTATTTTCTGGAATGGCATAAGTTGTACCTCTGACCTTATTAAATACAGATGTGAAAAACTCATTAAAGGCCTGTGCCATCGTCTCTGGATCTGTTACTATTTGGTTATCTTGTATCAGAGGGCCAATTGTATTAGTATTAGTTCTATTGTTATTTATATAGGACAAAAAGGCTTTCTTGTCATCATCGGTAAATACTAACCTACGTTCCACGTTTAATCTCTCCAGCTTTATTTGATGTTTAAGCATATTTAATACTTTTTTGTAGTTTGTCTCATTTACCTTTGTTAGAAATCTTTTAGCTTTTTCACAACTTTTCTCCTTAGCCTTAATTAATCTTCTGACTGATTCAGTTAACCAGATCAGAATATGACCCTTGTTATGTTTTTTTCACAACTGGTGCATACAGTGTTTGTCTTCCACTTCCAAAATTTTACTTTTGATAGCATCCCACATGTTGTTGACATCCTCATTTGCTAGCACAACATTCCAGTTTATAGTATCCAATGACTGTTTTATCATATCCCACTTTGCTCTTTTATAGTTTCTGACGGTAGTAGAATTTCTATAGGAATATTTACTTGCCAATATTTTGCCAGTAAGTTTGTAATGATCACTAGATCCCAATGGACTATGAATCATGTCAGAAAGACTACTTCCCTCATGGTCATGATCAAGTCCAGAATGTTATCTTCCCTAGTAGGGTTAAAGACAAATTGGTCCATATCATTTGACTTTATTAGTTGGACGAGATTTCTTTTCAAATTCTATATGTCCAGTAAGCTTGCTCCAATGTATGCCAGGTGAGTTAAAGTCACCTAGAATAATAACATCACCCAGGGAAGATGCATGTCCAATTTCATTTAATAATGTATTATTGCAGTCCCTTGTGCAAGCAGGAGGGCGATAACAATTTCCTATTATAAGTTTTTTCCTTTGAACATGTATTCCAACCAGATTGACTCAGTTGTTATAAGGGGGTTATGTAAAACCTCAATTTGGTTACAGCTGATGTCATCCCTAATGTAACAACAGACTCCCCCCCTATTTTGTCCAGGCAATTTTTATAACAGAGCTGATATATATTGCATTGTATATTGCTCATCCAATTGTTTGTGTCATTCCACCATATTTCAGTTATAAATGCCATGTCAATATTATTATGTAAGACTTCAGTTCACTTTTTTTTGCAAGGTTTAAGCTTCTGGAATAAGCTAGTATAAATGAGCACACGTTTACATCCCTAGGATGCAATGAAGGTTTAGGAAGTATATGACCCCTACCCCCCTGCAGATTTAAATGATCTGAACTGATTTTTTCATGTTTTTTACCTAATAACCTTGACCCTCTCTTGTTGAGGTATAGCCCATCCCATGAGAAGAGACCTTGGTCACCTTCGAATGTCTCCCAATGAGGTATACACTTCTACCCTTTTAATAATGGCCATTTTCATAGCCATTCATTGATGGTTTTTATTTTTCATTGTTTTTTGTAGTTAGCCCTAGGTACAGGCAATATTTCTGAGATATAAACTTCATGGCCCTTATCCTCCAGCATTTTACATAATGATCCACAGTCTTTTTTGATTTCATCAATGTCATATACATTGATACCATTAGTACCAACATGTATGATCACTTTTTCCACAATTTTCCAGTGGCCTTGATGATGGCAGAGTTTAAGTAAAAGTTCAAAACACATTAAAAACCATTAACCCGATTTACCATGTTTTTAGTCAATTCATGGTTGGGCATGGTAGGAAGAGCAGCATCAATGGTTGTGGAGAGATCTGCTTCATGGGATGGCAGGCTTAGGTACCAAGAGGGGGGTCAAAGGGACAGGGGGGATCAGGTGGAACTAGAAGACATCGCAGAACAGTTTTCTTTTTTTCAGGTTGGGGAAAAAAGCAAAAAGAAAAGAGAAACCACAATGGATGGTTTTCTGTGTTTCGGGGACTCGATACTGGACACTGAGCAACTTACTGTCAGTGCGTGTTTGTCAGTACCAGGAGTGGGTGCCCCAGCATCCAACTGTGGTGGGAGAGGGGTGTTTGGCAGCACAAGGGATTGGGCACTCCAGTTTTGAATCATGGTGGGACTGTGTATTTGGTGGCATCGGGGGTTGGGCACCCCAATGTCCATATGTATCCCATACTGTGACATTTGTACAGCGACTGATACTACAGTGACAACAGCGCCAGGTCACTGTAGTATCGGTGTTGGCCCCTGGCACTGCTTTCAGGGGGACTTTCACCCCCTACTCAAATCAACTCCAACTCAGAGTTGATTATTTTTCATGGGGTGGGGTGCAGAGGGCAGAGCCCCCCACATGGGGGGTGAGGGATGAAGTCCCCTGAAGAACACATGGTAGACAGTGACTGCCGTTATCCCAGCTGCAAATGCAGTTGACATAATGGTGCTGCTGTAATGGCAGTTGACATCAAAACTGTTGGCCTCCAGTCATAGATCCCTCCAGTGTCAGACTGTGGGGGGATGAGGTGTTCGGTAGCACTGGAGTTAGGCACCCCCTTACTGGACTATGGTGGGGGTATATTTATTTATTTGTTGTCTAAGTGTGGCAACATCAGGAGTTGAGCATTCAAGTGTCAGGTGGTGGTGTACTTATTCATTTGTTGACTGGAGAGCAGCAGGCTCGCACTCGGCAAGTGCTAACAGGAATCAGCTGATCTGCCAACATTGCTTGTTCATGCTCAACTAGGAGCACATACAGTGAAAAAGCTGATGAGACTCATGAAGGGACAGAGCTGCACAGCTGCACCATGTAGCCAGTGTGTGAAGTCCTAATCTGTTTTCTGTAACTGACATAATACAGACTCAGGCTTCAAAGTGCATCAGATTTGCTAGAAAACAATTCTTGTGCTGGCTTCCTGTGTGGCATGTGATGACAAGAAGTTTTAATACTATGGATAGTAGGAGTAAATAAAGACTTATTGACCTATATTATGAATATTATGAATATAAAAAAGACAAAATTGTTACATTTTGCAACAAAACAAAAAGAAAAACGTCAACTTTAAATAGATGATAAAGAATTTTTACAGTAAGTAGATCAGTATAGTTATTTGAGTGTTGGTTCTGACGCCCAAATGTCTTTTAATATACATGTGAATATTTTGATAGATAAAGTAAACAGAAGAATAGGCGCGTTACGCAGGACAACTAAATGTTTAGGGAAAAGTGCTCATAAAACAGTGGCAGAGCAATTAATTATGCCTGTAATTACATATGGAGAACTTATGTATTACACAGTAAATAAACAATTATTAACTAAACTAGATAAAGTACATTACAATTTGGCAAGGTATGTCTTACAATGTAATTTTAGAACACATCATTGTATACTGCTGTCTCAATTACAGTGGCAACCCCTGGACATAATTTGTACTAGGTCATGGCAGAAAATAATTTATAAGTATAATGTGTTTTATCCAAATCATTATATTAATGTTGTGTTATTTAATAAACAAAAGTCAACTGATAAACTTAAAAGATCAGTCCATGTGGAAAAAATTTATGTTCCCAAAATTTGAAATAAATATGGAGAATGAACACTAGGTTACCAAGCATCTAAACATTGGAACACTTCCCATTCTCAGCTCGCACATCATTATCTTATGATTTATTTACTCAGGAAATAAATGATAGTAGTAAATTTAGATGTATATGTACTTAGAGGGATTTAAACATACCCTGAATACAGGGACCTAAAGGTTTGGGTGGTGCTAAAATTATATGGACGGTCATTTATAGTGTGATTATCTGTTTAAAACTTTATTCGTAGGTATGATTGAATCTATACAGTTAGGGACTGTTATCATAATTTAAAATCTGTAATATTTACATGAGTAGTCTGTTAAAGATTATGCTTAAATGGTCTAGTTTACATAGTAACAACTAGAGATGAGTGTTATTTATTGGGTAGTTATAAGACTGTGTGTACCAATGTGTAGATAGATGTATATGTGTATATGTTTAGTTGGAGTGTTAATAACAGGCCTGTCTTGTAAACTGGGTTTTTAACCCAAATGACATGTATCCTGTATAAAAATAAAAGTTTATACTACTACTACTTACTATATGGTATCCAGTGAGTATAGCGAACCAATATGAGTGGGCAAATCAAGCGGCAACTCATATTGAAACCTACTCATGAACTACTCTGTAAGGTAGCAACCCTACATGAAGGTGAGGTTAGGGAATGGTGACTGGAAGGAGGGGATAGCGTGGGGAAGGGGAGGGATAGGGAAGGGGTTTGTAGGGGACTGGTGTGCCTGTTGCCACTGTGCTAGCCATGTGTTGTGGTGGTGAGGGTGGCTAGCTCTTGTGTAGCAGGTACCATGTTCAGGGCTGGGGACCAGCACATAAACATTTGGCACTGCCTGTGGCTGCCACCTTTATCTTTGCTGCAGCAACCAGAGTGTTGCCCCCTCCCTGTCATGCACCCCTCTGGAGGTAGCAATCTAAATTCAAGGAGGCGCAGGTGGGCACAGCCCCCCTACAAAAACACTTTTTGGTTGCTGGATGTTGGGTCACTGTGATGTGTATATCACCAATTTGCTTTTCAGTGATATACACTCTCCATAATAGCAATTGCTATTTTGCGATCACTATTATGACATGGAACCAACCTATATTACCTACTCCCCTACTAATACCAGTGGTAGTAAACCATACTTGTTTTTTTCCATATGGGAAGTGTTTTTACTAATTATAAAAAGGGTCTGAAAAATACAGCTTTCTGATTGGCTGTAAGCATTTTTTCAGCCTTAGGTTAGTCTTTGATTAATGTACATGTGGATTCTAATTATATGCTGAACAAAGTTTAACGCTTTTTCAAAAACTTTTTTTTTATTATAGCAATAAGGCACTCCCAGGGGTTATGTTATTATGTCAATAGGTATAGAAATGTGAGCTAGGGATCGGAGAAGTAGGGACCGAATATATAATGCTTCCTAAATTATAAAGATTGTTGAGGGCGAATTTGATATCCTTTCAATAGGCCAAATTCATCCAATTACAGAGAATTCACATTTGGGCAGCTTTAAAATACCAATCCAAATTTGAGAGTCCTACACTTCCTTGGGTGGAGGACAGAAATAATAAGGCTACCCATATTCGAAGACGTCTACCAGACCAAACAAATTGCAGGATGGAATGATGCCAGTCACGTAAGTAGGTGCAAGAGGGGGAAACAGGAAGTGTCTGAAGCAGAAAAAATATTTTAGGAAGAATTATCATACGTACCACCTCAACCCATTGTAAAAAGGATAACGGCTATGAAGATCAAGTCTCTAATTCCCTCTTAATGACTTGAGTAAGAGGCTTGAAATTCAAAAGCTCTACACGTTTGGGAAACTTCGTAAGGTTAACCCCAATGTACTTGACATCATTTGTATTTCAACGAGTAGGAAGCAACTGAAGAATTTCCATCGTGGGAGAGTAATGATAAGCTATGATCTTCGTCTTTAATGCATTCAAACGAAAACCCGAGAGGGACTGAAATTCATCCAAAAGATGAAAAAGTTCTTGAGGAGAAGAAGTAGGGTTCGTTAAGGTCAACAAAATGTCATTCTCAAACAATGCCATCCTATAATCTCACCCCCCCCCATCGGAATACTCTCTATATGCAGAGAGAGCCTAATATGAGCAGACAAAGGCTTGGCATACAAGGCAAATAACAAGGGAGAAAGAGGGCAACCCTGTCAGGTAACCCACCTCAAAGAAAAAGGGGAAGAAACAAAACCATTAACCCTTACACATGCCTTGGAGTAAAGATAAATCTCCTATAACAGACTAATGAAAGGTGGGGGAAAACCAAATGCCTGCTGGGTTGACCAAAGAAAGGGCCAAAAAACATGGCCGAAGGCCTTCTCCGCTTCAAGGCTGGCCAGTTCCAGGGGGATAGAACACCTATGTACATAGTTCAGAAGCAGAAATGTGTGATAGACATTATCAAATACTTGCCTCT
This sequence comes from Neoceratodus forsteri, assembly GCA_016271365.2. Classification (NCBI taxonomy): domain Eukaryota; kingdom Metazoa; phylum Chordata; order Ceratodontiformes; family Ceratodontidae; genus Neoceratodus; species Neoceratodus forsteri. The sequence continues at coordinate 1,586,638,421 of CM057455.1, read as the reverse complement.
TGTGAATAAAACCTGCTGGTCCTGGTTAACCAATAAAGAGAGAAGGTTCTCAAGTCTATGTGCATAGATAGACATAAAAAATTTGTAATCGGCATTGAGCATAGAAATGGGGTGATAAGATTCTGCCCGAAAGGGGTCCTTACCTGGCCTCAAAAGAGTCACCACAACTGTATATTTTCAGGAAGGGGAGGAAGGTCTCCTTCTGATATCTTCTGGATAGCCCATAAAAGCAAAGGGGATAGAACCTGCTGAAGATCTTTAACTTTATGAAAAGCTGAGGGAAGGCCATCAAGACCTGGACTTTTCCCAGTTTTAGCTCGCTTAATAGCAACCAAAAGTGGAGATCAGAGATAACAAGGTGGCCTTTTGGTTCTCCAAAAGTTGAGGAAGTTTTGCATGATCCAAAAAAGAGGAAATGTGGTCTAGGAAGAGAGCGGGAGAGTGCTAGGAATACAATTGTTTATAATAATGTGAAAAAATATTGAGGATATTACCAGCACAATGAGTGGACTTTCCTTTTTCAGGATCAAGTAGCTTAACTACAGTCGCCACCGCTCAATGTACTTTAATATGACACGGCAAGTAACGTGAACCTTTAGACCCACCTAGATAGACATGCTGCCTCAAGTAATAAAGGGTATGCTCAATTTTTTGGCCTTTATAATTTTGCAGTTCCATCTCAGCTTGCAGTAGTCGAGGTCAGACTGAACGATCTCCCGAGGTGACTACTTGCTGTAAGGAAGCAATTTCTTGATAAAGGTCAGAGAGTTTCTTTTCTCTACCTTTATTCTTAGCTGCTGTATATGAGATCTATTTGCCACAAATGGAAGCCTTTAACGCATCCCAGAGTAGAAACTTGGAAATTTCACCAGTATCATTGAATGTCAAGAATTTTTTAACATGATCCACTAACTCAAAGACAGGGGCCAATCGAAACTACAAGTGGGGAATGATCAGAGAAAAGAATCGGACCCATTTCAATACTTAAAACATCACCGACATGTTCTTTAGTAAAACAAATAGTCTATAGCCGAATAATGTGAATAAGCTTGATCCTTCCCATATAGGCAACTCCAGACATCTGTTAAGCCAAGATGTTGAAGAGTATGGAGGACATATTTTGAAGCAGCTTAATGACGGTATGCAGAAGTTTTAGAAGTGTCCAGGTTAGGGTCCAATGTAATATTTAGATCATCCCCCCTCTATTCAAATCAGGAGATCCTAGCAACCTCAATAATTACGGGCCTATTTCCCTACTTCCCATCCTTTCAAAGCTACTAGAGAAAATAGTTAATAGACAACTCAGGAATTACCATTGACTCTTCCAACCTACTGAGCCCTGTACAATCAGGCTTCAGGCCCTGCCATAGCACAATTATAGTACTTGCAAAAGTAACAAATGACTGCAGAGAGCCCTCGATGTAAGGAACTATGTGTGTGCAGTCATTCTTGATTTAAGTAAGGTGCTCAACACCATGGACCATGATCTGCTCCTGGGTACCCTGAGTAACATGGGATTGATTCACCTTATCCTTGAAATGGTTCTCTTGTTACCTTACTGGTTATATGCAGCTAGTCAAAGCAGTGGGGATATTTCTCCACTGAAAAAGATCATCAGAGGAGTGCCACAGGGTTTAATTTTAGGACTGATGCTTTTCACACTGTACATTAATAATATTGACTCTGAAATTACATCATCCAACATCCATTTATTCGCAGATGACACGGTGCTTTACACCACCAGACTCACCCCTGAGAGCGCCTGCATAGACCTTTACTCAACTTTTAATATACCACAACAAAACCTGTTTAACCACAAATTACTCTTAAATGCAGAAAAAAACTAAGGCAATAGTCCTGACACATTGTAATAATGCCTCATATCCTTCCATGTCTAGTCCTGTGCCACCTAACAACATGTTACTGGGTGAATCATTGGATTATGTAGCCAAATTCAAATTTTTAGTGGTATGGATTGGTAACAGACTTTCTTTCATAGAGCATGTTGAGGAATTCTCAAAAAAGCTTAAGCAAAGGCTTGGTGTATTTTATAGAATCAAACATCTGCTTACCCAAGAGGCTAGAAAGAGGCTGGTACAAATCACCTTCCTGGCTTTTCTGTGCTATGCTGATTTCCTATATGGTCAAGTGCCAGGGTCAGCTCTAGCAACCCTTAAAGAAATAATTATATGAAATGTTTTCATGCTGCACACATAAAACTAACCAAGTGAGATGCGAGCTGCAAGTATGATTTAAATGTTAAATTGGAACTGATTGCATGCATATGGCATGCATGCAGCAAGCAAGTGTGGAAACTATGGTTTTTATGTTAAACTGGGAAACACTGCATGCATGAGGCATGAGTGCAAAAAGCAAGTGGTCACTGATAATTGCACCCATTAAAGTTAAGTGAGTCAGGATCCCACCATACACAAGTGGAGGTTGATGAGATTCAAACCCAGGTCTTCATGCCTCCAAGTCTCACAGTTCAGTACCTTTAGCCACTAAGCCGTACTGTCTGCACACACATATAGCTTGCTTGTACTTCAATACAAATCTGTATCTGAATACTTCTGCACATATGCGGCATGCTTGTAGCCACTATTATGCTTTTCAGTTTTCTTCTTTTCCTCATCTCATTTTCACAGTTGAACTTTAGCAGACATACCAATGGAGTCACATGTGGCTTTTCCCACCTCGATACACAAACTTACCCACAAAACCACTTAATTACTTCCATCTGGCCTGTACTCCTACTATTTTCTCTCCATAGTTTTGAATGCTTCCACGCAAACAGGCTTTAAGGTACAAACACAAAAGTAGCAATAACTCCACACACACCCACATGGCCAGTCCCCCCCCCCCATGCACACACACTGTAGCAGGTACGGCCATATTGCTACAGACAACCCACCAAGTATAGATATAAATAAAAAGTGTCTTACTTGCGTACAAGGGAGCCAGAGGCAGGAGTCTTTAAGAGATGATGCCCATGGGTCAGAGTGCTGGGGCATACCCCCTTTAAATGAATTGAGTTATTTTTTATTACTATTTTATACATTATGATGGTGAGTTGGAGAATACTGAATGCCACTGTTCTACTAACAAGGCCCTTGTTAGTTGAGTGGCGGCCTTCATTAATCTCCAACTCTCCATAAAATAGTAATAGAAATATACCCCCATTTATTTCAATGGCACACATCCCTGCTGTCTCATTTGCCCTTTGTCATAATGTGCCTGTGCATGGGGATGTGGAGGTCAGCTTCACTGGTGGGAGGGCATAAGCCTGAGTATGGTGGGGCTCCAATAGTCTGTGCATACCATACTGTTTAACTGTCCACGAATGCAAGGGGCAGCTCTAGAATGTCTGTAATATCTCTAAAAGCAGGGAGACAGTATAGCATAGTAATTTAAGGCTCTGAGCTGCAAATCTGGAGATCTGGGTTTGAATCCCACAGCCCCCACTTGCATATTGTGTGACCCTGAGCAAGTCACTTAACTTTTCTGTGCTCCCAGGTCACACCTGTAAACAAGTTTTCAGCTTAGTGTACCACTCCTGGTTAAACAATTGAACAATAAATAAATAAATAAAAGGTACAACTTATTTGTTTTGACTGAAAAGTGATATGCAAATCAGGAAAAATTGAGATGTATAAGATTCATCTGTATATACCCCAGAGCAGTGCATCAGATTTCATCTTAAACCCACCCAGTTACTAACCAATTCTTTTCCTGGCTGAAGTTCTGCCACCCTCCAAAAAGAGAATGTTGTCCCGATTTTTCTCCCCTACTCCATTCCATTCAATACCCATCCCCTATGGGTCATGAAGCCACCCAAAGGTGAAGAAACATAAAAAAACACATCAATATTTCAGTCCTTCCTCCTTCCCCAATCCCCATGTAAAAAAACATTTTTTACTTTTACTTACCCGGCCATATGACCAGAACCTGAAGTCCGGAACAGTGTGCTATCAGCCCAGTTTTCAGTCTGCTCCCCCTCTCTCCTTCCTTCAGAAGCTGGATGCTAGAACCAACCATCACGGGTCCCCAGTGTGGTCCACGACCAAGTCACCTCACCAACCGAACCCACCCAACCTGGGTTGCCTGCTTCTTGCTTGGTTGCTGCTGTGGCTGCTGCCGCACTGCACTGCACAGATCAAGGCCTATGAAGGCCACCCACACTGCTGTCACCACTGCTGCTAAGCCTAGTTTGCTGCCATGGGGGTCTGTGGTGTTTTTTTTTGCAAGGTGAGCCTAGTAGAGTAAGTAGGTAGCCTAGTGTTGAGCTAGCTTCTAGTTAACCCTCTGCCCCTTCAGCCACCAGGTGAGTCGGAGACTCACTAAGAGTAGCCCAACAAAATATGCTGCCACAACACTGCTATTGAGAGTTCAGTGCTCACTGACTCCTCCAAGCTATAGTGCGCAGTCTGTCTACTCTGTGGCTGGAAAGACAGTGTCACACTTGCAAGACTTATGCGCTCTTTCTTGGCTGGAGCTTATCCACATCACATGTGATTGTGCTGCCGCTAATAGGTGGAGAGTGGACAACACAATACAGACACAGTCGAGTCTGGAGAGTACCTGCAGTGTGAGCACACACAGGCCAGGTGGGTACTTATTGTGCAAAAGATTAAATCCAAATTTAATGCCATTATTACCACACCATAAGAACAATCTAGGCACAACAATGGGGGAAGCAACTGCCCTCCCACCATACCTAAATGGCACCCCTGCTTAATGGTAGGAATTAATTCTCAGGTGCTAATGCAATGGTTTCCATTGTGTTTTGTGGTACTGTATCTTCATGTTTCATGATGTGTCCAGATCATCATGTGGGTTAGTGTCCCTCATTTTGAGTGTCCATGTCCCTCATTTCAGTGACAAAGTGTGAGGTATGGTGCGTGCTTCCATGACCCTACTCAGTACAAAGAGTGCTGAGCATGGCCATAGTGGCGTAGTGTATATGCTCAGCACAGAATGACAAAGGGAAAGTAAGTGAGATGCTTCACAACACAGAGGCCCCTCTTTGTACATCTGGAATGGGGGATGTTGACTGGCGATATCCTAGGCATTTGATGCAGTAAGCAAACAATACTTTACAAATTAATGGCGATTTAATGATGAAAATCAAAAGCCATTAAACAACTTATAAAAGGATCAGAATTAATGAGTTTTCCTAATTTTTATGGGAATTCAAATAAAAATGTATTTTAATGTCTCTAATTGCTAGCAGTAGTATAAGAAATTGAAACTGATGTGTTTTTTAGATGAGATTTGCACCAGCTTAGCTGCTGTACACATGGAAAGCGTGCAGCATGTGAACCTGATGTGATATTTAAATGGTGTTCACACCAGCTTAACTGCTGCATTCATGTCAAGCATGCAACATGTGAACCTGATGTCATTTTTAGAAGATAGTCACACCAGCTCACCTGCTGCGCACATGTCAAGCTTGCAGCATGCAAACCTGATTTGCTTTTCAGACCTGGTATGCAGAGGTTCACTTTGTGTATGCGAACCACAGCAAACACTGCACAATTAAGCATCTGGCATGCATTCTACATATACACAGCACACCTATATTTCTGTAAGGGAAAGCTTGATGTCCTGTACCACAGAACCCTATGATTCATCTCTGGTGCAGCCTACTCCATGCATCATTGTTCACTTTATTCTCTAGTAGGCTGGATATCCCTATCGTCCAGGAGACAACGGAATGCTACTCTGTGGACCTACAGAGCAATTTTCAAGAAGCTACTACACTATATTTCTGATCGCTTTCCCCTCAGTACCCTAGATAACTATGCCCTGAGAAGCTATTCCTACATTGCACTGCTTGTACCAAAGGTTAAAACCCATTTTGGTAGAGCTTCCATCAGTTATGTGCTACCCCAGTTATGGAATAAGCTGCAAAATACCTTAAAACTGGCTTGCCATTTTAGTCTTACCAAATTCAAAATGCTTTATGCAAGATCCTTCACTGAGCTCTGCAAGTGTTTCTACTGACACATTTCTGTATGCCTGCACTCGCCTCGTACCCTGCATTAGTACCCCTGAAGTTCTTCTCCTTTCTACTCTTCATACCTCTTCCTCCTCCCTTCCACTATGTTTCTCCTAGACTACTGCTTCTCATCCCACCCCATCTTCTTTCCCTATGCCTTCCCATATTATTCAGATATCTAGCATTGCAGCCTTATTCTCAAGGCCTATATAGTGCATAGCCCACATACTCCCCCCTTCGTTATAGTTCTCCGCTCCTTTCGCCCCCTCATCCCCCCTTTCTCCCTTTCCTATGCCTCCCCATATTATTCAGTTATCCATCACTGCAGATTTCACTCTTAATGCCTATATAGTGTTTAATCTGTAAATTATTGACATTCAAGAGAGATTCATTGTATATATTCCTGTAGATCGGTATATTTTGAGCTTGTATTACCACCATTGTATGGTTACTAACCTTGTTGATCTGTTTTACTGCTGTAATGACATTTTGTTACTGTTATATTGCTGTACTGATTGTGTATGCACAGGCCCACCTTGTAAATGAACTTTGCTCAAAGGTGTTTCACCTGTGGAAATAAAGATTGATTGATTGATTGAAAGCAATCTACCCTTCAGTTTAGAAATTAGTATGGAAAAAAAAAATCCTGGAAGATGGATTTTTAGTCCCTGGTGGGAAATAAGTGTTAACTAAGGTAATTTCCTTCCCAAACAATAGACCATTCACAAGAATATAGCTCCCTTCCGAGTCCGACACGGTCTCATGAACAGACCCTGGCAACATAGGATGAGAACACCTCAATGGCGACTCATAGGACAAAAAGCATGAAAAACCTTTTCAAACCCAAGTATCACAAATTTTTCATGTTCCCCTGGAGTTAAGTGCATCTCCTGGAAGAAAATCAGATCGGCCCTTTGCTGACAACAACAGCAGAGAAGTCTATACCGCTTCACGGGGCTAGTGATACCATTGACATTATAGGACACTAATCCTCAATTATGAGCCATCTAGTCAGGTAAGAAAAGAAGGAGAATACATTCAATTATATGGAGCTCCCAGGGAGCTAATGGTATTAGAATAATAAGAAACACTCCCTGTAGAGGGAACTACTGGTAGAGCCCCTAAAGAAGAAGGTTGTACTTGTACTGGAACATTAATATGGAAAAGGGAAAATACAAAAAAAGTTCATGAGCCTCCAGTTAGAAATAGGTTAAAGACAAAAAGTGGCAGAAAAAAAACAATGAAGGATAAAATGCAAAAAACAATGAAGCCCCCCCCCCCCAAAAAAAAATCACTGGGCTCTGCTTTTGCAGCCAGTGACCCTCTTGGTTGCACAGAACAGTCATCTGCAGATTATTACTCATACCAATAAACAATAACTCACAATACTGGAAGAAAAAAGATAACCACTAACAAATAAATTCCTTGCTATTTATTTATATTTACTGTCTGTGCACATGTAGGGCCCTATGCATTACTGCCATGCACAGTGTGTAGGCATACCTAAATCTAATTGCCATGCAAAAGGGGTCCACAGAGACAATGCAATGCAATGCATTACTGGATGTGTGTAATGTCTCGTCCACCCACTTAAACCTGGTGGTTGTGCATAGTTCCACGCATGACTGGGATGGGGTATGGTTCCAAAATGTAGCATGCATAAAACCTTAAAAATAGAATAAAGGTAGTGGAACATTGAAATAGCTTAAACAAGGACACAAGTCAGGTCTTCTTTTTAAGTTTCAAAGAATCGGCATCATGAACAGCACAAGCCCCATGCACAAAGCCACCTACATGTGAAGGAGGGCTGTAAGGGGTACACTGTGGCTGAGACATGCCAGCAGTAAGTGCCTTTGCATCCCTTGCCACCTACCCTCGAGGGGACTGGAGAGTCTTGACCAGACCACACAGGCCCCTGTGTACCCATTCCCACCCTTCTTCTGCACAGTAGGGTACAGTGCCCAGGCTGGACAATAACAGAAGCCTATTCCAGGAAGCAGGGGATGCCGCAACAGAAGGTAAAGCCATCAAAAAATGGAGAGCAATGAGTACCAATGCCCGTAGTCTGGGTAACAAGCTTCCTGAATTAGTAGCCTTGATGGAGGAGGAACATCTGGATATCGTGGCAGTCACAGAAACATGGTACACACAAAACCATGACTGGGACATAAACATACCAGGATACACTATCTACAGGAAGGACAGGGAGGGTAAAGAGGAGGAGGAGTAGCTCTTTACATAAGGGAAGGAATAAAAGCAACAGAACAAAAGGGTAAACAGGGAGGAGAAGAAGCACTGTGGGTAAATTTGGAGACAGACAATGGCACCACAATCTGCACAGGGGTTGTATACAGACCCCCTTCTCAGGGGGAGGAAATGGACAAGGAAATGATAGAAAGTATACGTAGAATAGCAGAAAAAGGGGAGATATTGCTGATGGGTGATCTGAATATGCCAGATGTTAACTGGAGTGCAGTTGCAGCAGCCACTTCGAAGAGTGGAGTTATTCTAGATGCCCTACAGGGGGCATGCCTTAGACAACTAGTATTGGAGCCCACTTGAGAGGGAGCAATCTTAGACCTGATTCTCTCAAATGGAGATGAGAGAGAGGATCACAGATGTAGAAGTGGGTAGCCATCTGGGAACTAGCGACCATCGAACAGTATGGTTCACAATAAACACAGCAATAGAGTCAAGCCATACAAAGGCAAAAGTACTGGACTTTAGGAGGCTGACTTTGCCAAAATGGTGAGTGCTAAGGAATGCACTAGCAAATGGGCAGGAAGGAGGGGTGGAAGAACAATTGGGAATAATAAAAACTGCCATCACAGAGGTAACGAGCCTTTGTGTGAAGCAAATAAACAAAACAAAACGATGTAAGAAACCACTATGGTTCTCAAAGGAAGTGGCAGTGAAGGTTCAAGAGAAAAAGAAAGCATTCAGGAAGTACAAGGAATCGCAGAAGGAGCAGGACAGAGTACTGTATCAGTTAAAGCAAAAGGAGGCTGGGAAGGCAGTCAGAACAGCAAAGGCCCAAACCGAGGAAAAGATAGCCAACTCAGTTAAGAAGGGGGAAAACCTTTATAGGTACATCAGGAGCAAAGGAAGACCAAGGAGGATAGTGAGGCTTAATAAAGGGAGGTAGGGTGGGCAGAGGAGACTGTGAAAAGGCAGAGATACTAAACAAATATTTTTGCTCAGTATTTACAAATGAAGAGGGAGGTACCTAAAACAAACAGTAGAAACACTCTGGATACAGAAGTTGATACCAGCCCATTTACAGAAGAAAGGGTTCTGAAAGAACTCTTAAAACTGAAGGTAGACAAAGCAATGGGGCCTGATGGGATTCATCCCAGAATTCTAAAGAACTAAGGGTAGAACTAGTGACACCACTAACTACCTTTTTAACAAATCATGGGAGGATGGGGTGGCACCTGAGGACTGAGGAGGCAGTTATGATCTCCCTCACAAAAGTGGGAGCAAGGCAGAAGCAGGAAACTACAGACCTGTTAGTTTAACCTCAGTGATAGGGAAAATGATGAAATCACTTCTGAAGGAAAGAATTGTCGAGTATCTAGAGGCCAGAGGGGCACAGGACCCCAGGCAGCATGGATTCACAGCGGAAGGTCATGCCAGACGAATCTGATAGATTTCTTTGACTGGGTGACCAAAGTAGTAGATCAGGGAGGGGCTGTGGACATGGCCTACCTAGACTTTAGCAAGGCATTTGACACAGTCCCACACAAAAGATTAATATACAAGTTAGCCAGCCTGGGAGTGGGTCCCAAGATGACAGCCTGGGTAAAGAATTGGCTGGAGAATAGGATACAGAGAGTAATAGTAAATGGAGTCCACTCAGAAGAAAGGAGGGTTACTAGTGGGGTACCACATGGTTCAGTATTAGGACCGGTCCTCTTCAATGTCTTTATAAGTGACATTGCAGAGGACTGGAAGGAAAAGTATGTCTCTTTGCAGATGACACAAAGATCTGCAACAGAGTTGATGCACAGGGTGGGGTGGAAAGGATGAGAAGGACTTGGCAAGGTTAGAGGAATGGTCAAATGTATGGCAGCTTAGATTCAATGCTAAGAAGTGCATGTAATGCACCTGGGAAACAAAACCCAGGGAAGAGTACACAATGGGGGTGAGATACTAACAACAAAATGGAAAGGGACCTGGGGTAGTCATATCAGATGACCTAAAGATGGGCAAGCAATGTGAGAGGGCAGCAAGGAGGGTTGGGGATACTGGGATGCATAGGGAGAGGCATCACCAGTAGAAAACAGGAAGTTATTATCCCTCTGTACAGACAGCTGGTGAGACCCCATCTGAGTACTGTGTGCAGTTCTGGAGACCCAATCTCCAAAGACATAGACAGAATGGAAGCAGTCCAGAGGAGGGCAACTAAAATGGTACAGGGTCTGCACGGAAGACATATGAAGAGAGACGAAAGGAGCTTAATATGTATAACCTCGAGGAAAGGAGGGAGAGGGGGGACATGATAGAAACGTTCAAGTACCTCAAGGGAATCAACAAAGTCCAAGAGGGTAGCATCTTTCAAAAAAAGAGGTGTGCAAGAACAAGAGGGCACAATTTGAAGATGGGGGGGTGGCTCAGAGGTAATTTAAGGAAGTATTTTTTCACAGAGAGGGTTGTGGATGCATGGAACAGCCTTCCGGAGGAGGTTGTGGAGTCAAAATCAGTGGTGGAATTCAAGCATGGATGGGACAGTTACAAGGCCATTCTAGGGGGTGGGAGGTAGGAAGAAGTAGGCTGCTGGTTAACTAGGATCTGCAGCTTATCCAGTAGGTAGGGAAATGGGCAGACTGGGTGGGCCAAGCGTTCCTTATCTGCCGTCAAATTCTATGTTTCTATGTTTTTATGTAGGGAATACAGAAGTCACTGGCTGGGCTACCACAACCCAAGATCCCCTGTGCCCTGTGTATCCCCAGGGTATGTGAGCCAGACTTCTAATTGGAGGCCTAATGCCTGGCCAAGTCCCACTTCCATGTCCCTCTAGCCCATGCCGAGCTCGACATTGGCTTGTGAGGGCACCTGGGCTTTTTCATGCCACTTACTTACATGTGCATGTGTAGCAGCATCCTGACATGGACCTCTGCAGGTTGGAAACTTTCACCTTTAGAATGCATAGGGCCCATTATTAGTAGAGTTTAAGAACTGCAACTGGTGGGGAACTGGTGTATTGCACTGGCCCACAGGTGGGGTGATCCTGTTGGGGAGTGGAGAGGTACTAAATCCAAAAGAGTTGTATCATACTTACAACAGGTCCACTTACACATTGTCTGGGTGAAGGCAGCATGCAATTATTTAAATCTTGGATACTAACTCCCCAGTTAGAAGTTTAATGACTCTGGTCCCTCAACCTTGTTTGAGTCTATGAGGCAGGGGTTGTAACCAGCAACATCCACTGCAATCCGATTACATATACACATGGTAATGCAGCTATTGTTTATGAGATGTTGGCCTGGGCAAATGAGGCATTGCTGTTTGAAGTATTTCGGTAATGAAACTCAATGAACTAAGATAAAGGGAAGAACATTATGGAGGGGAAGGGGGGCTGGAAGTAGGAAACAAAAGAAGGCGAACGTACAACCCCACCCTGTAGTATTATGTTATTAGAAATGTTCTGTGATAGACTGTCATATGTACAGAAACACTAACTCGCTGCCATAGATAATAATAATAACACTCAATAGCATGTAAAAACCTGTAACCCCCGAATGTGACCATGCTGCATAATCAGTGTACCAGCTTTTGTTATTATGTATTATCAAGGAAAGGTTTAATATCAAAGTCAGTATTTAAGCCAGTTGATTTAGTTGCCTGAAGTTGGAGAATCCAAAAGGCTTCCCGTTTAAGTGCCACCCCTAGGCTTGGGATTCACTTTGTCTATTGCATGGAATGTAAAACTGTGTTCTAACCTGTTTGGGGCTTCAGCAATATGAGGTGCAGCTACGTATGCTAGAACACCCTTCTCAATGGTTTGGACATGCTCTCCTAACCGTACTTTAAAGCGTCTAGTGGTTTTGCCAGTACTGAAAGCTTTACATGTGCACTCTGCCAAATAAATTACTCCACTGGTGTTACATGTAATAAGTTGTCAGATCTCATATGAATGACCAGTGTGGAAACTGGAAAACTCTTTCCCCATCACAATATGTTTACAATAAGTGCATCTTTTACATATAAAACAACCCACAATATTGTTGTTAAGCCAACTGTATTTCTGCTACCTGTAAAATGACTGCACCAATCTATTTTGTAATGTAGGTGCCCTGCGGTAAGCCATCCTAGGGGAATGTTGCATTAAATCCTTCAAGTCCATGTTGCTTGATGGAATATGCCAGTGTTCTTTAATTATAGTTTCTAGATAGCTGGTATGGGCTGAATAAGTTATGACAAAACTGAATCTGGTTGACACTATCGGACTTATGCCGCAGCAACTGTGAGCGCTCATGAGAACAGGCAAATTCCTTTGACTGTGCAACAGTTGTTCTATTGTAGCCCTTTTTTTTCAAATCTTTTAGTCAGTTCAACTACATCCTTTTGGTACCCAGTCTCTGTGCTACAGTTCTGTTTTATTCACAAAAATTGCCCTTTATAAATGTTATTTATAGTGTGGAGAGGGTGACAACTTGAAGCTAAAAGAAGTGTATTGTTATCTATATCCTTTTTATACAAATAAGCTTGTATTGTGCCAACAATCTGCTGCGTAGGTAAATCTCAGATTGCAATTTGTGTTTTGTAAAAAATTGCCGAAGTCACCATGCCACACTAGCAGTATATCATCAATATATCAAGGCCAGTTTATGAAAAAAGGGGGTTATTGTTTGGGTCCAAAACAAATTGATTTTTCCACATCCCAACATGTAAATTTGCAATAGATGGAACACAAGTCGACCCCCATGGCCGTACCTTTAGTCTGAAAAAAGAGGTCTCTGATAAAAGTGAAAACCTTTCATTTTAATATACATTCCAAACGTTTTAACAGAAACTCAGTCGGTGCACTGCAGTCCAAACTGTTTTGACTGAGGTAAAATGCTACAGTGTCAAAGGCTCCTTCATGTTGCACATTAGAGTATAATATCTTAATGTCTATCATTACTAAAAATACCTCCTGCTCAAGTACTAAATTCTCTATCAGTTTAAGTACATCTTTGATACCTTGTACATAAGATGGCAGTTTCTTCACAAAAGATAGAAGAAAGGAGTCTATGTATTAGGATAGGAGTTCGGTTACTGGTTCTATTCCATTTACTATAGGATGTCCTGGGGGTTTATTGAGTGTGTTATGGACTTGAGGTAGAATGTAGAAAGTTGCTCTCACTTGTGTCTCGGTAGTCAAAAAGTCCTTTATTTTTACATCAATACAACCCTCATTAAAAGCCATAGTAACAGTTTCATCTATATCAAAGTTAAAATCAGGGGGCATGTCCTAGCAGCAGAGCGGATGGCAGCTTAAACTTGGAGCTCTGCGACCATCTCAAGCAATCTCCTCTAATTTCTACTCAAATTCCCCAAAATACCTTATCAGCAAGCTCAACCTGTGAATCTGATGTTGTCATCCCAAAAATATGGGAAAAAGCAATCGAAAATTGCATTTAAAACAGCTCATCACGATCCTGCAACGTGAGGCCTATCAAGACCTGATCAACTTCCGGGGAGCTCGCGGGCAGACGACTCGCATAGCAATACTTATCCTGCTGGAGGAGCTTTGGGGGAAGAACATATTGAAACTCCCTTACAGCAAACAATGTCTGAGGGATATCAACAACTGGAGTGGTTAATAAAGGACCTAAAATATGACTTAGGCACCAGGATGGAGGCCGGGTTCGAGAATGTAACGGCCCAGATCCAACACTTGCAGCAGACCGTGAATGTTAACTCGGAGCAGGTAGAAACACATGAACGAAGGCTTGGTGAGGCGGAACAAAGAATAAGTGATCAAGAGGATAGGGCATCTACTCAAGCTACTGCACTGGCTAAAGCACTCAAAGAAATAGACTTCCTTAAGAGCTCCATTGATGACCACGAGAACCGGGAGCGCTGATGTAACATCCGAATTATTGGCCTCCCGGAGGACATGGAGGGGAAAAATTGCATCCAGTATCTCCAGAGCTGCCTTAAAAATACCCTACATCTACCCCAAGAATCTGATTTAGAGATCCAGAGGGTGCACAGAGCTCTGGGACCGAAACCGAATGCAGACCAAAAACCTCGACACATTATTGTCAAGTTCTTGCGTTACTAAGATAGGGTGCAGGTGTTGGAAGCTGCAAGGAAGACTGGCATGGTAATGGTTCAGCAGAGAAGAATCAGCTTCTACCCAGACTATTCCCGCCTTCTACAACAACAAAGGCAGGCCTTTACAGAGGTTCGTCGGGTCCTGCACGCAATTAACTGTCCCTTCTCTTTCTACTTTATCCTGCCCGGCTGATTATTCACCCATCGGGAGGCACCTCAAAATCCTTCACGGATCCTACAGCAGCCTTGGAGTATGCCAGGGAAATGGAGTGGCAGAAGACCGCTTGATTGGTGTGAGAGGCCTCGGCCTGAAGGTACTGTATTTTTTTCAGCGAACAGGGGGAATGGTCCTGGACTGTAACTCCATCTGAGGTCTATAAAGGCTGGACCAGGGGGGTTCCCCTTTCCCGTCTCACTTGGTAAGCCAACGCGGGTATGGCTTTGGCGAATGAAGAAGATGGGACAATTCTTGGTGCTGGACATTTTAAGTAGAGCCTTAGATGTCTTGCAGAGTTCTATGTGTTTGGAAGTTTTCATGCAATTTCTCATTGGGAAAGTTCAAATAAAGATTTGGTCATCCTCTTGAATATGAGGATAAGCCCACGATACAACTTGAGTGGGGAATTGAGAAATTACTCGCTTGTTGGGGGGGTACTTTAACTGAATTTTTTTTTACTTCGTGGGTGTTTTAATTTTGTTATAGTACTCAGTTTCTCCCTGATGGAAGGGTTTGAGGAGAAGATCGAATATAATTTGTAAACAAAGCATGAGCACTTGGATTAATGCTGTAGTATCCATAATTTTGGGATGACCTGCTCCATTCCTCAATTCAGTAGGGAGTGGGGAAATCTCAATGATCCTCCTCAGTACATAAACTGATTTTGCTTTAGGTTATTTTTCTTTTTTTAATGTACCTAATTTTCTCGCGATTGCATTCTAGGACAGAATGGGTGAGTTAACCCCATGGTTCTGGGTTCCCCCCAGCGGATTAGTCCTGTTAAAATATTTAGAGGGTTAATAAGTTAGTGACCTTGGTTATTTTTTAGATGAGTAAGGGTTGTAAGAGATGGATGCTCAATCCACAAAAAGTAGAGGGTAGTTTCTATGTTCGGGGTATCCTTGTTGGGGTTTAAGGGTTTGTTGGGGGTATTAACGATGCTTCTTAACTTTGTTGGGAGAGAAGGGGGGGTGGGGTACACTGCTAACCTTGAAAATGTCCTGATTTGTTTACATTGTTTGGAATGGGTTGGGATGAGTAGCATAGACTGTTTAGTAAAAAAATGTTAATAGTTATTTCAGCAGTAGAAGAAGTGATGTAATGTCATTTTGGAACAGGATGGACCAAGCTAAGATAATTAAGTACGAGTTTAAGAATGGATAAGATTGTGCTAATTACATGGAAAGTAAATGGTTTACGAACAGTATTACAAAATGGGCTGAAAAATTCCAAGCCACTGATTGGCTACAACATCATCTCAGCCGTGTCCTTACCAGATGATATTGTAGCCAGCCGGCACTACCAGCCACCAACACGACGCATGACAACATCAAATCAGTGAGCTTTGCCAACTGAAAACAAGAATGCTGACTGGCAGAGCTCACTGATGCCATAGCGCGAAACACATTCGCCTCAGACTGCGCAGTGAATGACAGGTATCACAGTTCCGTAAAACATAACACAGCCTCAGAAACTAAAAGCGACATCCAGAAACAAATCAACTACTTTAAAAACGTCCCAAAAATACCGAAAAAGAAAACCTGTAATTCACAGCAAACCACGCTATTGAAAATACACATTGAAAGTGTCAGCGTCTCTCAAACAGAACCAAAGAAATCCTCCACAGCACCTGTCACATGATGGCTAACACAAATCCAGCTATTTTCCACATGGACTTTGAAGAGATACTTACCAATTTTGATGAAGATGAAGAACCGAACACTCCTGAAGTAATAGCGCCACAGACCGCTCCAGTCCAGCCATCCACCTCGAGGACTGCTACAGCTGCAGATTCCGTCACCCCCACAGCACAGAGTCCCAGTACACAATCACCAGTGACTGAGGCAACTTCAGAAAATGAAAGGCAGGAATCCAATGGCATAGAATCAACGATCCCCACCCAACAGCCTGCAAAAAGAAAAAGAAAAGAGAAACACCTCAGTCATTATACAGAAATGACAGATGAACAACTAGAACAGCTTGAGAGACAAAAAGACGAACAAAATACACAAAAAACAACACAATGGGCAGTCTCAGTGTTTCAAACCTGGGCTCAATCAAAACCGTTCACAATACATTTTCAAACAATAACACCTAGTGACCTGTGTAAAATACTTCGGAAATTCTATGCGGAGATCCGTCAGATAGATGGCACAGAATACAGCTTATCAAGCCTGATACAGCTATGAGCCGGCCTTAACAGACACCTCAACAATCCACCTCTGAGCAGAAACATAAACTTGCACAACCATCCTGACATGAACCCTGCAAACAACATTTTCTCAGCAGTTCTCAAAAAGTATAGAAGAGAGGGCAAAGATCGAGCACAGCACCACCCTGCCATATCAGAACAAGATCTACAACTGCTAAAAACCTCTCAGCTCTATCCCCAAATACACCTAGAGGACTACTCTATAAAGTATGGCTTGACATACAGCTTTGCATGGCTTGCAGAGGCAGAGAGGGCTTAAGACAACTGAAACCAGAGCACTTCAAATCAAACGGATGAACAAGGTGCAGAGTACATAACTCTAACCTTCAATGAATATACAAAGAACCACAAAAAAAAATGATCCCTCAAAGCAGCAACATCGTGGGTATATATACAGCTTGCCTAATAATCCTCTCTGCCCTGTAAAATCCTTCAAAATACCTTGAAAACTGCCTCCTAACCCTCCAGCTTTTTATTGCCACCCGAGAAAAATTTCAGACAGCCTTGCAGAAACTGTTAACACTTGGTACACTCGAGAGCCTTTAGACATCAATTACCTCTCTAACTTAATGCCAGAAATCAGCAAACAAGCCTCCCTGTCATGCAGATACACTAATCACTCAGTAAGAGCCACAGCTGTCCAGCTACTTGCAGTTGCAGACCTAGAAGCCCGACAGATCATGTCTGTTACCGGCCATAAATCCGAATCCAGCCTCTGCTCTTATTGGGCTGCCACCCCCGAAGATCGTCAATGTTGGAGCCATATCCTATCTCAAAAAAGCAAGGTACAAAACAATAAAGCCAACTCATCTCCACATCTAGAAATCTCTCCTTTCATGCTGCAAAAACAAAACTTGATTCAAGAAAATCCTATACCTTGCTCCAGCTCCAACACTACTCCCAGCACCGGAAATATACCAGCTTCCGCTCCCGACGAGAATCAAACCCCAGAACAAACCTTCCCAGCAACAAGCCTCATACAGCAGTTCAACGCCACTACCAAAACATCATCATTCAACGTCCAAAACTGCGTGATACACAACGTAAAGTTCATAACCCTATCAAAGTAACACGCAGCACCACGTAACAGGAAACAGCAGCATCTCAACAAAAACGAGCACAGTTTGTTAATTTAACTTTAAAATGTTCGAAAGTTCCGAGCACAGTTTATAAATTTTACTTTAAAATGTTCGAAAGTTCATTTAAAATACTCGAAAGTTTGTTTTTTAAATGTTTTCTGAATCACAAGAAGAAAATTGACTTAAAACAGACTTCTCTGCACCTGACATCTGCAAGAAAAAAAATTGAACTGCAACATTTACAGTAAGACAGTCTTTGCTGTTTAATCCTCAAAATGTTTCCTTGATTAAAACATATGTAAAACTGTTCAAATGTTAAAAATTGCATAACATACAATATATTTAAAAAGTTTCAACAACTCATTTTAAACAACTAACAAAGTTACTATCCTAAACCACTTACATTAATTTACAATGGCAAAAACGGACTATTTTTTTTCCCTACAATCTGTTATTCTATTATTTATGAAAATGGCAATAAAAAAAAATTTCACAATCACAAATGTCTATTCACTTTACTGTTGCCCATTTTATAAGCGCAATAACACACTCCGAGGTGTGGGTTACGTGCTGATAAGAGCACGCCTAGGGGCATAAGGCACTCGGCGCAAGCACCTCGTGCCTTAGTACACCCCTAGGCGTGCTCTTATCAGCACGTAACCCATACCCCATCGTGTGTTATTGCTTACATAAAAAGGAAACGGGTTTTGGTTCAAATTAAAAACAAAATGAAGGCAGGTTTAGTTTTTATGAAGGAGTTACATTCAACTACAGAAGAGCTGGAAGCCCTGCGCCGTTCCCGGGGGGGGGGGGTACCTTTATTGCATCTACTTTCTCTTCCAAGGCCTGAGGGGTAGCAATTTAGATTAGGCCAGGCTTCCCACACAAAATCTTAACCTCAGTGACAGATCCCCAAGGGAGATTTGTAGTGGCAGTGGTGGAAATGGGGGGAGCCCCGATTACTCTGGTCTCTGTGTATGGCCCAAATATAGACTCCCCGGCATTTTCACCCATCTTGGAACCACATTGGCCCCATTTCCAGATGATATTATAACAGGTGGTGATATGAATACATACTGGGATCCACATTTGGAGTCATTCGGGTACAAGGAAGGGTCCTAGCCCTAAGAGTGTTAAAACACTTCCCCAAATGATGGAGGGGAGATCCATGCAGGAGGCGTGGAGATTTTGTCATCCGTCCTCTAGACAATATTCATTTTACTCCTATGCACATAAAATTTACACAAGGTTGGATTATTTATTTTTGACAAAGTCTAGATTGGGTGAAGTGGTGGAAGCTGAATATGGACCAATTCTTGTATCAGATCATGCCCTTCTTAAGGTGATATTGGAGGGCAAGGAGAAACCAAGTAGGGACCCAGTTTGGCATATGGACCCTAATTTATTGGGGATTCAAAATTTATATTATAACTAAAAAAGCATGTTTCTGATTTCCTTAAGGTAAAGAAACCAGGGGAAACAGACAATAGGATGATTTGGGAGGCACTTAAGGCGAGTATTCAGGGTGAAACAATTTCATACTCCTCGTTTAAAAAGAAAATAGCTGTTAAAAGAGAACAGGATTTGGAAGTCATGATTCAAAATATAGAGAAATAATTAATGACTTCTTTTGATCAGACTAAATTATCAAAATTAAAAACTTTAAAAAGTGAACTAAATCAAGTTTCTAACCAACATATAGAGAGGGCCCTTCACGTAACCAAATCTTATACCTATTTTGAAGGGGACAAACCAGGGAAGTGGTTGGCGAATATGGTGAAGAGACAGAGAGCGGAGAGGACAGTCTTTGGGGTGGAAACGGAGGGAGGGAAAGTTACTTATGATCAAAGGATGATTAATGACACATTTGAAAACTACTACTCCCACTTATATACCACCGAATTTCCACAGGGAGCGAACACAGAGGAGTTTTTAAAAGAAATTACCTTCCCAGTAGTGGGGGAATTAGAGTCTGGGGAATTAGAATCTCCAATAACTCTAGAGGAAATAAAGGAAGTGGTATGGAAATCTAAGAGAGGGAAGGCCCCGGGCCCTGACGGTATTCTGGTTGAAATTCATAAGTTACTGTGGGAGGAGGTGGGACAGTTAATGAAGGAAATGATGCAGGAGACTCTAGGAGAAGGAGCCCTTCCCCCCACACAGGAACTCACCATGATTACTATATTACCCGAGGAGGGGAAGAATCCACTGTGCTGTTCCTCATACCACCCAATTTTGTTGCTTAATGCTGACTATAAAATCTTAGCGAAATTGTTGGCAGGTAGGTTGAAAAATATCCTCCCCAAACTTATACACCCTGATCAAGGTGGCTTTGTGGAAGGGAGACAGGCTAAACATAATGTCAGGCAGGCTTTGAATATAGTTTACCAGTAGCCTAGGGGTGGGACGGGAGGCCTACTATCATTAGACGCAGAATGGCCTTTTATGATGGCAGTTTTATGGAAATTTGGCCTTGTTCCCTTATTGTTAAAATGGATAGGAATATTAGACAGAGCCCCAAAAGCCCAAATACTTACTAATAATATAATCTCATCCCCCTTTGCATTAACACAGGGAACCAGACAGAGGTGCCCCCTTTCCCCATTGATATATGTACTTACTATTGAAGCTCTGGCACAAAGTGTTAGATCTAATCTGAGGATTAGGGGTCTTAATTGGAAGAGGCAGGAACACGTGAGCTCACTTTTTGCTGATAATGTTCTTCTATTTCTAGACTCCCCAAGGGAGGCGTTGGAGGAACTCTCCTGGCTCTTCGGAAAATATGGCCCTCTTTCAGGGAATAAAATCAACTGGAGTAAGTGTGAGTGGGTTCCAGTGGGAAAGGATAAGGGCCCTATTATTATTGCCAGAGCTTGGTTCAACCGGCTAAGGCTCTGAAATATTTGGCAGTTTTGATCCCTTCTAAATTGTCCTCCCTGATTCAACTTAACAGGAAAGATTTGATCACTAAGATCAAAAATAATTGTTTGACTTGGAGGGCTCTTCTGCTGACATTGCTGGGGAGGGTGAATTTGGTAAAGATGTCAGTTTTGCCCCAATTTTTATACCTCTTTCAGGTAATTCCCCTGAAGGTCCCTCTAAAAGTATTTTAAGAGCATTGAGGGCGCTATTACACAGCTTCTCTGGAATAATAAGAGGCCCAGGATCAAGAAATCACTCCTGTGGTTGACCCAGAGAAGAGGGGGTTTGGGCCTACCAAGTGTGAGACACAACTGGGTGGCAGCTCAGGTAGCCCATATACATGATATTTTAAAGGTTCTTGAGTTACAACCAGCTGGGGTGAAAATGGAGGGAACTGGGGGCTCTTCGTTATATCATAACAACTTGGCATTGAGGGGAGAGGTATGTAATTTGAAGGTCCTGATCAGCCCACTTACGGGGACTTTGGTGAGAGCCTGGAAACTCGCTCATGATATGATTGGGGTGAGAGGTGGTTTGGCCCCCGAGGTTTCTCTAAGGCGAATTATGAGACAGGGAGGGAGGTTGTCACCCTGGGACTCCTCGATAATGAATCAGTGTGCAGGTGGGGGGGCTCTCCCAACTCCAACATTTGGTTCAGGATGGGAAGTTGGGCTCTTTTGAGTACTCACTCATCTGCCAGGACGAAGTCGCCATGTATATATCCACAGCTATCAAATATTCTGTCTGCCTTTCTGAGTCCTCTCCCTCTGCCTTCAAAATGCTACTTGTAAAGTTATCCCTCTCCTTCTCCCTTCTCATCTTTTTGGGTCGAATATACTGCTTCCCAAACATCCCAAACATCCCCTCTTCCTCCCTCTCCTCTCTCACAGACCTACTCTCCACCTGTTCTGCCACTACCACCCCTGGTGAACTATTCATCTTAGGGGACCTAAACGTAAACTGGCTATCCAACTCGCAATCAAAAATACGCAACCATGTCTCTTCCCTTAACCTAACGCAACTTATTGCTGACCCAACATGTCTCAACCACAAATCAAGGAAGTATACCCTAATTGATTGGGTGCTGACCTCTCATCCTCACCATGTCATGTCATTTGGTATCCTTTCCAATGCCCTCAGTGACCACCATATGGTCTATTGTGTGCAAAACATCCACTGCGCAAAGTCTACTCCCGTCATTCTTAACTTCCATTCCTACGAATCCCTTGATTTATCCTTGTTTCACAATGACCTGTCCAATATCGATTGGTCACCAATTATCTCTGCCCCTCCATTAACTCTGCCCTCTCCTTTTTTTGCACACAGTTGCTGAACTTCTGGGACTGTCATGCAGGTTTTAGAAAGGCTAGGGTTCACGGTAGCCACCTCCTCTGGTCACTGCTGAACTCTTAGCTTGCCAGCATTCAAGAGACCAAGCTGGGGCTATGTTTAAAACCTCTGGCTTCCCCCTCAACCTACAGTGCTATCACTTGTTCCACAACACATGCACCACCAAGGCCATCCGCCTTGCCAAAGCAAAGTATTTCCAATCATCTTTCCAGGCAAACAACAACAGTGCTTCCAAATTCTGGAAAGTTGTACATTCTCTGTTCTGCCCTCCAGCCCATTCCTCGTCTCCTGTCCTAAAAATTGTTACTCGCACAGTTGATGACATCCCCTCAGTAGCCGCCAAATTCAACCAGTACTTCACCACTTGTGCCTCCTACATTTGCATCCCTCCCCAGTATTGTTTCCAGGGCTTCTACAACTCCCTCCTATGCCCCCATGTCAACACAAGGCTTCTCCTTCAGACTCATTCTTCCGGATGACACCTTACATGTATTACATGCCCTGAACCCTCTCAAGGGCAAAAGCCCTGATGGCCTTGACCCAAAGTTACTCCACTTGTCTGCCTACTCTATTGCTTCCACTTTGACTAATCTTCTGAACCTTTCCTTTCCTTTCTCTATGCTATGGTGTCATATGCCTGGAAATCTACTACCATGATCCCACTCCCTAAAGGTGGGGATACTAACAATTCCTGTTAAACTTTCTCTTTTTTTTTACAGTACCCATTTTCTAAGCACAATGATACCCTCCAGGGTGGGCAGCATTGTTTTATACCAGATCTTCCAGGGCTATAAGGCCCTCCCGCCTGTATGCTACTCCCACACAGCCCTCAAGAAGAAGCACAATACCACCCTCCCTATCAGGTATTATTGCTTATATAGACCCCAGTACAAAACAATTCCAATTTGGGGTGCTCCATTACTTGACATATGTTTGGGCCACCAGAGCTTTGAAACTAGTTGTCCACCATTTTTTTCCCTCGCTTGGCAAGAGACTAGACAAGCGGATTGGAGGCTGGCCAATCTCCACCCCCCTCACCCCCGCCATTTGTCTTTCAACAGCCACACATTAAAAAAAATAATTAACTAAACACAAATGAAGCCATCAATCAGATGGGCTTCGAGTCACTGGAAGTCAGAAACATGGATTTCAAAACAACAGTGCAGTGCAAGCATCTCCATAGCAACGAAATGTACATGTGCTGCTTGCCCATGCTGCCTGCTGTGCAGTCCCACAAAAGGAAAAAAAATATATTTCTCCGACGTGGCTCTCACTCACGGCTCTCACTCTATGAGAGTTTCTCTTGCCTCCACAAAACCTTTTGTTCTCGGAGGGACTAAACCGCGGTGCAGTACTTACCATGATCAGGATTCCAGTGAAGAAAGCAAGACATGTTTTGAACTCCTTTCTAGGCTGCCACTGCATCTTGTCATTCTTGGAATCCCCCCCACCCCCCAGCTGGGGATGTAGTCTGTGAGGGAGAACTACATTGGTGTGTGTGTGTGTGTGTGTGTGTGTGTGTGTGTGTGTGTGTGGTGGGGGCTTTCTATTAACAAACAAGAAAACACAAGTGAAACACAAAAAAAATGTACATAGTAGCAACACTCTCTGCTGGCAACACTACCAGAACTACTTTACATCACAACTGACCTGCTTTGCTTTTTACTTGTTTATAGTTCATTTTTTCTTACTGTTTTAAATAACTTTTACCCATAGCCCATTTTCTAAGTGCAATAATACCCTCCAGAATGTATGATATTGTGCTATACCAGACCTTCCAGGTGCTATAAGGCCCTCTGCCTGTGGTGTTGGGACTCATTATGCCCCTGGGCAGTCCAATATAGCACAATATCGCCCACCCTGTCAGGTATTATTACTTACTCATAGCTCAGTGGCATCTACAAATAGATACATTTTACTCTGAATTCTCTCCCCTATGTCACATAAACAGATTATTTGATACCTTTTATTGGACCAACAGAGTTGCTACAAAAGAAAATGGGTGCTTTTAGCTTTCGGACTACACAGAATCCTTCATCAGAAATCAATGGCAGTTGGTTTGGAAGAAGATACTTAGTATATCTTTCTTTTGATGGAACTTTTCTGTCTTTATATTGTTTATGTTGTTTTGTGAATGCAGTTTTAGCCAATGTGTATCCTCAATAACTGTCCATCTGTTTTTTTGTGTATGATCTGAGTTTTGAGGGAGTATGTTCTTCAACACCAACTGCCACTGATTTCTGATGAAGGATTCTGTGTAATCTGAAAGCTAAAAGCAACCGTTTTCTTTTGTAACACCTCTGTTGGTCCAATAAAAGCTATCAAATCATCTGTTTGTGTGGATCTTGTGTTACAAGGACTAATACGGTAACAAGATTTTCTATGCCACATATAACAAATTGAACAGCACTGGTCCCCAGCATCAACCCCTGAGGCACCCTGCTCACTATCCCCCAACCTCAGAGTATGAATCGTTTAGTTAAACTCTGAGTTCTCCCCTCCACCCATCACCCACCAATCTAGTGATTTTATTCCCAACACCTAAATCTCCCAATTTCTTTAGCAGTGTTTTGTATGTGTAGGTCCGTCACCATATGCCAGTGGGCTACCCCCTCCCTTTGCCAGCTGTCTCTGATACCAGGCAAGGGTCCTGCTATGGTGACTATTGGGGGTTCATTTCCAGAAATATTGATAATAGCCGGGTGCCTTAACCCAGAGTAAAGTATCAGTGGGCCAGATATCTGCTTGGCACAGCTCCCTGGGATGCTATGCCTACCCACCTCCCCAAACAACCACTCTGTACACTGTGTCCCCCAATAACTTGTTCCACCATAAACCATATATCTCAACAGTAAGTACATGCAATGAATTTCACTAACATAGCAGTTGCAAACAACAAATTCACAGCTTTATTCATGGGGTGAGGAATAGAGAAGGGGATACCTGGACATAGGGTAGCTGTGATGGCAAAAGGAAAGGTTAGTGCAATATGCAACTTCAATATGTAAGCCTTTAGGCCAAGCCCTCCTCAACTGGTACCATCGTCCCCAAATTGTCTATAGGGGTAGCCACTAGGTTCAGGCCTGATTGGTGCCATGGGTTGGCTGGCTATTGGGGCCCTGAAATATTTTTAGAAATTTATAGAATGAATAACAAAACAATTCCCCTTTTTCCTATCAGGAGCCAGGTCCTGGGTACTCACGGTTTGTCAATCTCAGCACCAGGGGAATTGAAGCAGTGCAGCAAAGCAGAGAGAGGCTGTCTAGGACTCTCCGTCTGGAGGAAACTTGTTTGAGGATCTTGCAGCTGGTCATCTTGACTGTAGTTCTGGCCGCTTGTCATCTTCAGCTGCTTCTGGCCTGTTGCAGAGCACTGCAGTAGGACAACACCAGCCCCAGAAGGCCAAGGCCCGAGAGTGGCTCCACAGCCTGGCTGCCATGACGGGTCACAGTTGCTCTAGTACCTCAGCAAGCACCAGTGACCTCCTGAGACAGCGAGTCCCACTTAGAAGGGGTTAGCAAGTTCCCTCCCTGGCTCTGGGTGAGGACTCCCTAATGGTGGGGGTCCTCCTGGAGTCCCTGCACTGAGTTCTCAGCAAGAAAGATTTTCAGACAGTCGCTCCAATAAGGTCCAGTGCCAATTTGAGTGGGTGCTAGCCTCTATCTCGATAAGTGCAAGTGCAATTCAGCAGGGGGAAACTCAGCAACAACACCCTCTGCACACCAGTGCACAATTTCCAGTTCATCAGTGTCCATATCCTTTTCTTTGGCTGCAGCAAGATCTCAGCTCTCAGCCACTTTAACCAGTTCACTCAGGATACACACAGCTCTTGGCTAGCACCCCAACAACCAGAGATGCTCTGCCTCTTCAGAAATTGCAATTACAGTCCCACTCAAGCAAACAACCTCTCAGTAATAGCATGCAATACTGATAATCCACAGTCTTCTTAACTAGACCAGCTTCCCAGTGCAGGGTTTCTGCAACACTTTGTTTTCTTCCCCCAACAGCAAAGCAACTTCTCGTTACCTGGAAAAAACAGGATCACAGTTCAGTTTCTCTCTCTCTTTCTTTCTTTCTTTCTTTCTTGCACTTGGGGAATCAGAGTCACAATTCAGTCTCTATTCTCTTTCGATCCAATTCTGGCAACAGTTATCCTCAGATTGGGGCCTGGGGAAGCCCCTGAAGCTCAAGGCCCACTTTCACAACACAGTCCTGACTTTTACAGAGTCCAGCAACAGACTGAAGAAATCCCAGAAAGTTCACGCTGTTTCAGCCGAAAATCCAGTGTTCTGATTAGCTGTTGAAACCTTTTAATAATCAATAACCATAGTTATCAATATTTCCTGCTCTTTTATTGGAGCATGATCTAGGCACCAGAATCAATCCCCTACTTTTCCCAGGAGTCCCTTTGTGTTCAGTTTGGGCACCTAGATCTCTGATTGCAGATCTCTGCAGCAAGGGGGTTAAATGTCAACAACATGTCTGCTCCCATTTGTTTACCTGGAGTTCCATACAGTTCAATGCCGTCTCTGCCCTTTCTTAGTCTGCTAAAGCCCAACGCAACCTGGTATCTTCTCAGATGCCTCATCGGATTATAACCCCAATAGACCCTGTCAAACGAGCACACGCTTATTAAGTTTCTCCCAGCTATTTATCTGTCGCTGCCACCAAAACACCTTGCCCCTTAGCGGCAGGCAGCACTCATCAATATTCACAGGGCCGCTTATTAATATTCATAAGCCCCTGAGTGGCCCTGTTGTTTAAACCCCCCTTGTGCAGCAGCTACGGGTTTATACCCGATCCCCTTCTGGTCTCTGGTCCCCAAAAAGCATAGGAGGAGCACCAGGACCACAGACAAACTCCCCACTTCTAGATCGCAAATGCGATCGGTAACATCAAAATGCTCTGGGCGCATATGTGAATGCCAGCCGAAAAGAACATGCCAGCAGCTCGGGACCATAGGATTACACCCTACAAGGGCAGAAAACAGCAGGCTGGCTGTGGAAAACAAGAGGGGAACCAAGAGAGCACCAGCAAAACAGGGACAAACAGGGGCAACTACAGGTAAGTCACTGGGGGGGTTACATATGGTATAAATCAAAAGCCTTACTAATTTCCAGAATATGGGCATCGAATGCATGTCTCTTTATTTAGTTCTTGTAACAAGTAGTCAAACAAGTTCACATGGTTCGTTTGACAGGACCTGCTTCTCACAACGCCATACTGTTTACCATCTTGTAACCCATTAGTCTCCCGAAAGCAACCAGCTGATCCTTTATTAATGTTTCAAGAACCTTCTCTACAACTGACCAGTCTAAAGTTTCCCAAGTTCACCCTCTCCCCACCCATGTGCAAGGGGATGGTGTCTGTCTTTTGGCACCACATCAGTTGCTAGAGAGCAGTTGAAAAAGCTTGTAAGAGGCGCTGGTAGAGCACCACCCAACTCTCTGAGAAAACAAAGGTGAAGACCATCTGGTTCTGGAGACTCCCCCACCTGCAGCTCCTTAAGATTTTAAGCACCCTATCCTCAGTGATTCATACCAAACCCATATTTGTTTCCTGGCTGGATGCCTGGATGCTGTATTCTTACAGTAGTGCTCACTTTTCCAATGTGAGGACAGAGCAAAAGTATTCATTCAAGATGTTAGTTTTTTGTCTCTCCTTGTCTACCCATGTTTTGCTCTTTCTCAATCTTTAAATCCTTCCCACATTTTTTTTTTCCCTAACATGCCCAAAAAAGCTTTTTAACCCCTTTTGCAATTTTTAATTCCACTTCTGCTTTGGAAATCTGAACTTCCTTGCTTCCTACCTTTGTTCTGACATGCTATTGTTCCCTATTGTCATCAGTTTGGTTTGACTTGTGCATTCTAAATGCTGATTTTTTATATTTCACTACTAAAATACCTTTCTTAGAAAACCACATCATTTATTTCCCTTTTTCACCTTTCTGAGACAACATTTTGTTACTACTGTAATACTGTGTTTGATATTAACCTACTTTTTTTTCCTGTCCCCTCCAACTTTAGATAACCCAGAAGTTTATTTCTTAGCTTCTCCTTCATGCTACTGAAGTCCTCCTCTTTGAAGTCAGTGATCATTTTCTGGGTCAGCTGTTTCTGAGTTTGCAAGTGTAACCCCTAGGTGGCACTATCCCAAGGGCTACTACCCCTGCCGGCTTGGCTAGTAACAGGCTAAGGGGCCTGAGTTCTGAAACGGGTGCCTGAAAAGCTAACCTGGGCACAGCCCTCCGGGACACTGTAACCCCCCCTCTTTCTCTGCTAGTGGCTGGAACAATACACAGTAATTAGATTCACAATACCCCTGATACACCTTATAAGTACCCACACTGTTTGCACTTAACACCAGGGCTGGTTCCTCTGGTTCGAACCTGGGGACCCCCTGTAAAACAAGGTTAGACAGAGCAAATAGCAACAGTACAGTACTTCGAACACAAACTGGAACCACAGTCAGGTTAACTGCATAAAGAGTTTGATCTGATTTATTCAGGGGACTTGAACAAGGGAGGGATGTAATCAGGTTGATTTGCTTAACGTCTGTATCAATCAAGCAGTTATGCAAGCACTTTAGAGTCCCTAGACAGTCACACACTCTGGGTACCCAGGTGGAGTAGAGATGGGCTAGCCAGGACTGTTGCCCGGGGTAGGCCGGTATCGCAGCTGGATGGGGCCCTGTGATGGAATAAAACAACATGCACAGTACATACTATTTATAATTCAGAGCCGGAGGGCTCAGTTTATGAAAGAAAGGGAACAACAAGACAATCAGATGACACACTAAGATTAAGCTGTGTTTACGAGGAGATAACCAGAACTGGACACAGGCTGGACGAAAATCGAGGCTGCAAGTGACTGATTTGGAGTGCCAGGAGAAATAGGGCCCACACAATTTGCCGAGGCATCATTCCTGTTCAAATGTGGAGCATGGGGCTGATCCCCAGGCAGGTCCTTCATCTATGGCTTTTCTCTGTGCAGTGGGGTAGTCTGGCAGGGCCCTCGTGGCAAGGCCCGACAGCATGGAGATAACCACGGATTCAGTCTAATTGGGCTGGATACAGCTTCCAGCAAGCAGAACACAGTTCACACAGTGGGTAACCAACTCATGACACACTTTCAATACACAGCACATTTATATGTAAGAAATTCTACAGTACCAGGCAATCTTTCTCCAATCACAATAGCACAGCTCTTTGCACAATCAGAAGTTCAGATGTGACTGGAATTCTGGACAGGCCGATCGCATTCAGCAAAATCTTTGGTCTTCCTCAGGTATTTAGCCTGATCACAAGTCATAGGTTCACAAATCGGATTTAATCCGAAAATAACTCTCAGTTCCCTCTCAGGGCAGCAGGCAGACATACAGGCCAAAACTCTAGTTTCTCCACAGTTCTCCCGCTCAAACTACGTAAACCGGCTGCTCGACTGTCTCGAGCTGTTGCTTCTTCAGCTTCCCACTTAGATCTGGCCCAGACAGCAGGCAGACCAGGAATTTTCCCCAGATCCAAAAGGTTCAGTTGGCTGTCTCATATGTCAGTCACAACAAGGCTCCTCCTTCAGGTGCAAAAAGGCTGCAACAGCCCAAAACTTCAATTCCCACAGATTTTATTCCACTCAGCCTCTGTAAGCAGGCTCCATTTTAGAGTCCCAACGTACTGATTGGTCCAGTTCGGCAGTTCAGGACCAAAATGGTGGAGCTAAATGGAACAGTCCTTGCTACAAAGAAGGCAGGTTAGAACAAACTACAATATTATTATTAGTCTAATAGGTAATCAATAAATGAGCACATCTTCTAAGAGAGCTCCCTCTATGCAATTAGTGATGGCAGAAGTGGAGTGATTATCAGGCAACCCGGACAGGACTCGAGCAGGGAAACACTCAGCCCCCTCCCAGATCAATTATAACTGCAATCAGGCAGCTCTTAAAGAGACAGTACACAGAAGCTTTACGGGCACTCTCTAGCATTACCATTTAAATGATTAGAACGAAGGGCACCAGCCTGGCAGTGAGCATTTAGGCAAGCTCAAGGAAGAATTTTTGGGAACCCCCATTTGTAGGGGGGTTACACCCTTCCCTGCCTGGAGAAAACTTGGCATCCGTGTTAAGTCGGCATCACCACAATATTTGCAAATGCAAATTGCACTATACATTTATACCATTCACATGTTATGCAAGTAACATCTGATGCATTAGTCAATGTAAACTTATATCTTTACTATACATATTCCCTGCACTTCACAATACTATATTCATTCTGATAATACATCATGCACATTTCACACTGGTAATTTGCACATTACTATGCAGAATCATGTAGTAACTTCTTGCACATTAAATAATGTCAGAGGGGGCCCTTCCCCATCAGCTAACTTGGAGCTAGATGGGGCAGGGGCACCATACCTAGAAGGCAGAACAATCAACCTGGAATTGGTACTTAGGCACAGTTTGGGCAGTGAGCTCTGGGAAACATAAACCCCTTTGTGGACCACAATGAGAGGCAAATCCACTGGCGTCCCAGGGGAATCATAACTGAAGCATACTACTGGTTTGACAGCTCGGCCAGTCTTTCTGAGGGGAGTCACTACAATCTCTGTACTCTCAGCACTGGTCCCAGGACCTTCATCACTTGGGAGGGGTGCCTCTGCAAGGGTAGAAATGTCCAAGCTTCAAGGGCTTTCAGCTCCTTGCTCTGTAGGCTCTGTTTCTACAACACTTTGCTCATTTTGAAGAGGTCCTGGTACGGAAGGGGATTTATCAACACTATCAGAGTGTTCTTCGGGTTCTGGCATGTCACCAGGAAGACTCATTCCAGCAGCCCCTCCCTCAGGCAAATCATACAGTTCCACAACACACAGACTCGGCATCTTCAGACGTGATACTTTGCACTTCACTTTCAGGGAGCATTGGTTCCAAGGACAAAGCTGAGGGGTTAGGCAGTCCAGAAGGCCCAGCTTCATCCCCACAATTAATCATGGAATTACCTCGAAACAGCTGACTCAGTTCATTAGAGGGATAATGGACATGGTCGCACTCACTTTTGTCAGAAGTGGACTGATAGTCACTACCATTCTGGGCCTGCTGCGGAGGAAACCTTAAATCTGTGACCCTTGAGGTAGGTTGACTCTTGTCTCTTTCTTGCAGCAGCACAAGTCACCAGCCCAGGGGGCTCAATTTCTGGGGGTTCAGCCTCAATCATGACTTGGCTGATAGATAGCAAGTGGGTACAGTGCATGGTCTTGATGGCTTTGAAGTTGTTCTCGGGGCGCACTTTGTACAATGGTAAATCATCCAACTTTCCAATTACTACATGTGGTAGATGGTACTGTCGATCAGCAATTTTATGTTTACCATGCAGTTCTAAATTTCGCAACAACACACGGTCTCCAGGCCAAAACTCTTGAGCCTTTACTTTTCTATCATGTCTCTCTTTATTGGCTGGATTTCTTTTGGTGGCCATTGTCTGGGCCAGTTGATAGGCATGGTTCAATTGAGCTTTCAGTTTTTGTACATATTGCAGTTAATTTTTGGCTCGGAGCCCATCTGGAGAGACCCCAAAACAGACATCAACAGACAGCTGGGCCTCTCTCCTGAACATGAGGCGGTAGGGAGAAAACCCGGTAGCATAATTTTTTGTGTAATTGTAGGCGTGTACCAAGGTGTTAATCTGCTGGCTCCATTTATGCTTGTCTTTTGTGTGGAGGGTGCCTCGCATGTCTAGCAGGGTGCGGGTAAAGCATTCTGGTTGAGGGCCCCCCTGCGGGTGATAAGGGGTGGTTCTTGACTTTCATTTCCCCCATAGAGAGAGCATTTCTTTGATTAGCTGACTCTCAAAGTCTCTGCCTTGATCAGAATGAATCCGCTGGGGTGCACCATAGTGGACGAAGAAATTTTCCACTAGCACCTTGGCCACGATAGATGCCTTTTGATCTTTGGTGGGGAAAGCTTGTGCATACCATGTGAAATGATCTATAACCACTAACACATTGCCAATGTTGCACTGGTCAGGCTCTAAACACAAGAAGTCTATGCAAACTAGTTCCATGGGGGTGCTGGTAGTAATGTTAACCAGGGGGGCAGCCCTCTGAGGCAGGGCTTTTCTTTGCAGACAGCGACTACAAGTCCTGACATGGTGCTCAACATTGGCCACCATCTTGGGCCAGTAGAATCGAGATTGTACTAGGTCAAGGGTCCTGTCAATACCGAGGTGCCCCATGTGATTGTGGAGGGACCTCAGTATCAAATCTTTAAAGGCCGTAGGCAGGATCAATTGTTGCTTGTCTGTTTTGCCACTACTATCTACTGCCTCTCTATACAACAACTTATTTAGCAGCTTCAACCTGGGGCCTTCTTTAAATAAATTGTTCGCAAGTCAGAGTAACGCAACTTGGACACATCTTTCCCCGCACAAAGTGCATCAAGTGCTGTCTGAATCATACGATCTTGGGATTGAGCCCACTGAATGCTGTCATTGTCAAATTGAGATAGTGCACTAATATCTAGGGCAGAGAAGTGGCAATATGCAGCTGGTATGCAGGTGTTAGAAGGGCCCAAGCATTCTACTAAGCAGTCCACTGTGTCCGCAGACATCTGTTCATCTCTATCAAACTTTTGGCACAATGCTCGGATGTCAGGTTCAGACAGCCTGATCCAGTCACTCTTGGAAGTGGGCCTCCTGGATAGGGCATCAGCATCAATATATTTCAGGCCCAGTCTGTATTCAACAGCATAATCATAGGTTGATGATGCAGAAAGCCACCAGTGCCCAGTGGCATCTAACTTAGCTGAAGTCTGCACATAGGTCAATGGGTTGTTGTCAGTCTTTACCAATATCTTTGCCCCACAGAGGTATTCATGAAACTGGTCAACAATAGCCCATTGAAGTGCAAGGAACTCCAACTTATGCACAGGGTAGTTTTGCTCTGACAGGGTCAAGCTCCTACTGGCGAAAGCCACTGGTCTTAAACCATCCTCATGGTCTTGATACAGCACAGCTCCCAAATCCTGCAGACTAGCATCTGTATGCAGCACATAGGGTTTGGTGGGGTCAGCAAAGGCGAGGATGGGGGCATGGGTGAGCTGGCATAAACTTTGTGGAAAGCTGCTTCACAGTCAGGCGTCCAGCAGGACCCGAAAATTTCACCTGGGCAGAAGTATACTTTCTCTGGTTCTTTGGCGGCCCCTTTTTTGTACTTGTGATTGGTAGGAGGGTAACCTTGAAAGATTCAAGAGTGGGCAAATCACCTTGGAATAGTCTTTTATGAACCTGCAGTAGTAGCCACAGAACCCCAGGAAATGTAGTTCTTTCAAATTATGGGGCTGGGGCCAAGTAGTCAGTGCTTCAACCTTACTGGGATCAGTCTTTATTCCTTCTGTAGATACCATGTGCCCCACATACTTCATGGAAGTTTGGAAAAACTGGCACTTGTCAATGGACAACTTGAGGTCAAAATCTTCCAGTCGGTCTAGGACTTTAAACAGTCGGTTCTCATGTTCCTCTAAGGAGTTCCCAAACACAATGACATCGTCCAAGTGCACCAGGCATTCCAGCAAATTCATATCTCCCACCACATGTTCCATCAGTCACTGAAAGGTGGCTGGGGCACCCAATATCTCCTGTGGCATTCTCAGAAATTCGTAGAACCCCAAAGGACAGATGAAGGCTGTCTTCTCATGGTCCTCCAGGGCCATCGGAATCTGGCAATATCCACTGTGAAGATCCAACACTGAAAACCATTTGCTCCCATTCAAACAGTCCAGAGCATCTTGTATACAGTGCATGGTGTATTGATTGGGGATGGTCCACCGGTTCAGGGTTCAATAATCAACACACATTCTCACAGACCCATTCTTCTTATGCACAACCACAATGGGAGAAGCATATGGGCTCCTGGATTTTTGTATCACACCAGCTGTGAGCATTTCCTGCAGGTGTCTTCTCACATCATCTATGTCTGCTGGGGCTAGGCGTCGAGACCTCTCTTGAAATGGCCATTCATCATGCAGGCATATGTGATGCTCTAGACCCTGGACACATCCCACGTCCCATTCCTTTAGTGAAAACACTTGGTCTCTCTGGGCAAGTTTTTTGCTAATTTTAATCTTCCATTCAGCTGGCAATGGGGAGTCACCAAAGCCAAACAAGTCTGGAGTCACTCTCTCTGTCTTGACAGGATGCTTGTTGCTGGGCAACACTGCAATGTCGGTGCAGTGTACCATAGCTAGGATGCACCCTCTGTTCACCCGGATCTCCCGATCTAACACATTGTGAATCTGGACTATCACTCATCATGCATAGGCATACGCACGAGCAGGCAAGATGCTGGGCTTGACCAATAATCCTTCTGGCAATTTTCCATTACCAGGTGCATCCAACATCAATATTTTGTTCTTGACATCTTTCCAGAGGCGGACCTCCCCTTGAATGGTACACTGGCTGTTAGGGGCCAGTACCATTGAATCGGGATCCTTCTTCCACACGATCCCCACCAGTTCATCCTGGTCTACTTCCTTGGGTTTCTGTTGCAGGTCATAGGCCCTCTTGATCAGAGCCAGAATTCTTAGAGCCCTTCCAGTCCATCGCCCTTGTTTCTTATGACAGAGTTGTGCCAGCCTCCCAAACATGTGTGCGTTTGTTCCAGTTAACAGGGGAACCCCATCATACAGTCTGGTGGTGGGGGCACACTAGGGTCAGTGTCTCTACTTGCTCCTCCAGTTACAGCTGCAGGAGAAGACAACCAAAGGTAGACATATCCTAAGTAGGGATGAGACTTGTCGCTCAGCCCCCACACATGTAGGCCTTTCAGGGATTGTAATGGCATATCAGGTAAGTATTTGTCATACCAGTCCTGAAATACAATGGTCGCTTGTGACCCACTGTCAAGCACAGCCTGAGTAGGAATACCATTCACAGCCACAGTAATCTCCATTGAAGGGCCAACTATTTTGGACCAGTCGGGAGGGACAACAGCAGGGGCCTGGACAGATGATTTAGCCACAAAGAGGTTTGAGTTAGGCTGTCCGAAGCCTTCACTATGATCATTTTGTGCACCCCTTGACCATTGATTCAGTTTCCAAAGCTCCCCTTGAAGTCGGTTCACCACTATTTCTAAGTCCTTCTGAGAACGGCATTCCCTCTTCATATAACAATCCTTGCCGCAACTGTGACAAATGATGGGCTCTCGGGGCATCCTAAAGAGAACTTTGCAAGGTTAGCTGAAGCACTGGTGAGAGATTGTGATCGGGCTCCTGCTGGTAGTGTGCCATGTCTCAGAAGTTCCTTGAGGGTGGCAGTCAATTCTTTGAGCTCAGTCGAAAAGCCACCCTCATTAGCGGATGCCTGAGGATGCACCCTCACCCCCATGGCAGTCACGTCCTGACAGGGGCCAGGGTCTTTGTCAACAGGGGATACCTCATTGAGAACATCCAGTTGTACCTTTCTGACTTACTTCAGCAACTCCTCTCCCCACCATTTAGCCTATGGCGGGACACCCTCAGTGATCTCCATTTCGGAAGGGCCATCTGGTGCCATAATCACTTGGGTGCACTCACCCCATAATTACAATCTCCCTCTTCACCTTCAACCTCCTGGAGTTATTTTATAGACTCATAGTAGTCATGGTGGGTTACTTCTCCTATCCTGGTGCCTTAACTGGAGGAGCTGTAATTTAGCATGCTTTGCATTTTGCAGTATGTGCCCCAATCTCACATGGTTTAAGTCATTGGTGGCTACCCCACTTTTCTGGTAAGCTTTCTGAAAAGTTCTTTCTAGACGAGTAACATACGCAGACAAACTTTTCCCTTTCCATTGTTTGGTACCTTGGAATTTCTACATCAAATTCTCCCCTGACTCAGTGCTCCCAAAATTGTCTTCGAGTGCAGATAGGTACTTCTGAGCAGATGCATTAGGGTTTGTGGACCTCAAAAATTTAATGGTTTCGAGGGCAGGACCCTTCAAACTTTCTATGATTCTTTTCTGCTTCTCAGCCTCCGCACACTGCCACTCGGGTACCAAGGGGGCAACATACTCGATCCAGGTCTCCTCATCGTCCTCCCCCTGGGGGGTGGGGAGAGTGCCTGAGAACATCCTCAACTTGCGGTATGTGTCATGACTGACTGCAGGCATGGGTGGGGTTGCCGGCACAGGAGCTGGGGCAGGACCTGGTACTGGGGTGGGCAGAAATGTGGTGGAAGGATCACCCCAGACAACAGGAATAGTCTCTTAAAATCCTCTATAGTCTTTCCCTCCTCCAGCAATAACTTAGCCAACTTTCCCTCAAAAGTCTCACATAGTGGTGGGGGCTCATCCCCTGCAGGGGCTTTACTGTCTTTAGTTATCACTCTCCAGGTGGCTGGGGCCCCTTCTGAGGTGATAGTCCATGGCACATTGGAACTGTCCACTGGATCACTGCACTCAACTAAGGCCATGAAAGTTTGGGCAGTCAAATCAGCCTGTTGCCCCACCACAGCATTTGTTAAACATTCAACTTTGGAAAGTACTCCTTCTACAATGTCTTTACCAATGCTCAGGGGAATATCCAATATAAGCAGGGTGTTGTGAGGGCCAATCTTCTGCCCTGTACACCACCCCACCAACTGGTGCACAGCCATTTCTGTTGGAGTAGCCATTTATGCTTGACAGTCATTCATAATTCTGGTCACTAGGGGGCACTAATCTCAGTAATGCCTCCAAGATGTAACCCCTAGGTGGTGCTATCCCAAGGGCTACTACCCCTGCCTGCTTGGCTAGTAACAGAATAAGGGGCCTGAGTTCTGAAATGGGTGCCTCCACCCGGAGGTCAGGGTTGGTAGTGGTTAAGCTAGCCTGGGCACAGCCCTCCAGGACACTGTAACCCCTCTCTTTCCCTGCTAGTGGCTGGAACAATACACAGTAATTACATTCACAATACTCCTGATACACTTTACAAGTACCCACACTGTTTGCACTTAACACCAGGGCTGGTTCCTCTGGTTCGAACCTGGGGACCCCCTGTAAAACAAGGTTAGACAGAGCAAATAGCAACAGTACAGTACTTTGAACACAAACTGGAACCACAGTCAGGTTAACTGCAAAAAGAGTTCGATCTGATTTATTCAGGGGACTTGAACAAGGAAGGGGTGTAATCAGGTTGATTTGCTTAAAGTCTCTATCAATCAAACAGTTATGCATGCACTTCAGAGTCCCTAGACAGTCACACACTCTGGGTACCCAGATGGAGAAGAGATGGGCTAGCCAGGAACGTTGCCCGGGGTAGGCTGGCGTCGCAGCTGGTTGGGGCCCTGTGATGGAATAAAACAACATGCACAATACACACTATTTGTAATCCAGAGCCAAAGGGCTCAGTTCATGAAAGAAAGGGAACAACAAGACAATCAGATGACACATTTAGATTAAGCTGTGGTTGCAGGGAGCTACCCTGATGGTTACTCAGGACTCAGGCTAGACACAGGCTGGACAACAATCGAGGCTGCAGGTGGCTGATCTGGAGTGCCAGGAAAAGCAGGGCCCACACGATTCACCGAGGTGTCATTCCTGTTCAAACATGGAGCATGGGGCTGATCCCCAGGCAGGTCTGTCGTCTATGGCTTTTCTCTGTGCAGTGGGGTAGTCTGGCAAGGCCCGACAGCATGGAGATAACCATGGATTCAGTCCAATTGGGCTGGATACAGCTTCCAGCAAGCAGAACACAGTTCACACAGTGGGCAACCAAATCACGACCCACTTTCAATACACAGCACATTTATATGTAAGAAATTCTACTGTACCAGGCAATCTTTCTCCAATCACAATAGCACAGCTCTTTGCACAATCGGGAGTTCAGATGTGACTGGAATTCTGGACAGGTCGATCGCATTCAGCAAAATCTTTGGTCTTCCTCAGGTATTTAGCCTGATCACAAGTCATAGGTTCACAAATCGGATTTAGTCCAAAAATAACTCTCAGTTCCCTCTCAGGGCAGCAGGCAGACATACAGGCCAAAACTCTAGTCTCTCCACAGTTCTCCCGCTCAAACTATGTAAAACGGCAGCTCGACTGTCTCGAGCTGTTGCTTCTTCAGCTTCCCACTTAGATCTGGCCCAGACAGCAGGCAGACCAGGAATTTCCCCCAGATCCAAAAGGTTTGGTTGGCTGTCTCATCTGTCAGTTACAACAAGGCTCCTCCTTCAGGTGCAAAAAGGTGGCAACAGCCCAAAACTACAATTCCCACAGATTTTATTCCACACAGCCCCTGTAAGCAGGCTCCATTTTAGAGTCCCAACGTACTGATTGGTCCAATTCAGCAGTTCAGGACCAAGATGGTGGAGCTAAATGGAAAAGTCCTTGCTGCAAAAAAGGCAGGAAGAACGAACTACAATATTATTATTACTCTAATAGATAATCAATAAACGAGCACATCTTCTAACAGAGCTCCCTCTACACAATTAGCGATGGCAGAAGTGGAGTGATTATCAGGCAACTCAGGCAGGACTCGAGCAGGGAAACACTCATCCCCCTCCCAGATCAATTATAACTGCAATCAAGCAGCTCTTAAAAAGACAGTACACAGAAGCTTTATGGGCACTCTCTAGCATTACCATTTAAACGATTAGAATGCAGGGCACCAGTCTGGCAGTGAGCATTTAGGTAAGCTCAAGGAAGAATTTTTGGGAACCCCCATTTGTAGGGGGGGGGTTACACCCTTCCCTGCCTGGAGAAAACTTGCCATTCGTGTCAAGTCGGCACCATCACAATATTTGCAAATGCAAATTGCACTGTACATTTATACCATTCGCATGTTATGCAAGTAACATCTGATGCATTAGTCAATGTAAACTTATATCTTTACTATACATATTCCCTGCACTTCACAATACTATAGTCATTTTGATAATACATCATGCACATTTCACACTGGTAATTTACACATTACTATGCAGAATCATGTAGTAACTTCTTGCACATTAAACAATGTCAAAGGGGACCCTTCCCTATCAGCTAACTTGAGGCTATATAGGGCAGGGGCACCATACCTAGAAGGCAGAGCAATCAACCTGGAATTGGTACTTAGGCACAGTTTGGGCAGTGAGCTCTGGGAAACATAAACCCCTTTGTGGACCACATTGAGAGGCAAATCCACTGGCGTCCCAGGGGAATCATAACTGAAACGTACTACTGGTTTGACAGCTCAGCCAGTCTTTCTGAGGGGAGCCACTACAGTCTCTGTACTCTCAGCACTGGTCCCGGGACCTTCATCACTTGGGAGGGGTGCCTCTGCAATGGTAGAAATGTCCAAGCTTCGAGGGCTGTCAGCTCCTTGCTCTGTAGGCTCTGTTTCTACAACACTTTGCTCATTTTGAAGAGGCCTTGGTACTGAAGGGGGTTTATCAGCACTCTCAGAGTGTTCTTCAGGTTCTGGCATGTCACCAGGAAGACTCATTCCATCAGTTCCTCCCTCAGGCAAATCATACAGTTCCACAATACACAGACTCGGCATCTTCAGACGTGATACTTTGCACTTCACTTTCAGGGAGCATTAGTTCCAAGGACAATGCTGGGGGGTTAGGCAGTCCAGAAGGCCCAGCTTCATCCCCACAATTAGTCATGGAATTTCCTTGAAACAACTGACTCAGTTCATTATAGGGATAATAGACATGGTCACACTCACTTTTGTCAGAAGTGGACTGATAGTCACTATCATTCTGGGCCTGCTGCGGAGGAAACCTTAAATCTGTGACCCTTGAGGTAGGTTGACTCTGTCTCTTTCTTGCAGCAGCATGAGTCACCAGCCCAGGGGGCTCAATTTCTGGGGGTTCAGCCTCAATCATGACTTGGCTGATAGATAGCAAGTATGTACGGTGCATGGTCTTGATGGCTTTGAAGTTGTTCTCGGGGTGCACTTTGTACACTGGTAAATCATCCAACTTTCCAATTACTACATGGGGCAGATGGTGCCATCGATCAGCAATTTTATGTTTACCATGCAGTCCTAAATTTGGCAACAACACACAGTCTCCAGGCCGAAGCTCTTGAGCCTTTACTTTTCTATCATGTCTCTCTTTATTGGCTAGATTTCTTTTGGTGGCCATTGTCTGGGCCAGTTGATAGGCATGGTTCAATTGAGCTTTCAGTTTTTGTACATATTGCAGGTAATTT
This sequence comes from Neoceratodus forsteri, assembly GCA_016271365.2. Taxonomy (NCBI): domain Eukaryota; kingdom Metazoa; phylum Chordata; order Ceratodontiformes; family Ceratodontidae; genus Neoceratodus; species Neoceratodus forsteri. The sequence goes on along the minus strand of CM057455.1, from coordinate 1,586,598,231 downwards.
TCAGCTTGGACCCCATCTGGAGAGACCCCAAAACAGACATCAACAGGCAGCTGGGCCTCAGAAGTCACCCAGGACAAACCAAGAATGGTGTACAAAAGAGGCCCTAATTTACAGGATAGGTTAGTTCACAGTTACACTGGACCATCAATTATGAAAAATCATACTAGTAGACCCCCTCTTACTAGGGGTATGCATAGTTGTGGTAACTGCACATTTTGTAATTATATACTTAAGTGCAGTACCTTCACTAGCTGTAATGGGATTAAGACCTGTGATATTAGGGATTTCATTACATGCAGTACACAAAATGTAGTCTTTTTGGCCACTTGTAATTGTGGGGCCTTCTATGTCGGTAAAACAACTAGAGCATTGAAAGTACGAATGGGTGAACATTTTCGTTCGATTGCTAATAATGACACCAGGAGTTCACTCTCTATTCATTGTAATATGAATAAAATGGATGTTCAGGAACATTTATTTAAATTCTGTGGACTTGAAGTTGTTCGACTTGGCCCTAGAGGGGCCGATCTGGATGCAAAATTGAAATACAGGGAATCTTACTGGATCTATACCTTGGGAGCCCTTATGGCCTCAGGTTTGAATGATAAGATTGATATATTACCCTGTTTACATAGGAGATGACCACTTTCCCAGACCTAATGATATAATATTGTATTAATATTGAACATCTTTCTCTTCTCATTTTTACTATGTACCACCCCGTGATGACGTGCGGTTAGCACAAAACTGGTTGGGATTATTTGCTGTTTTGAACCTTTGGCTGATTGTGGCATCTGGTTCTTTTGTTTCAATAAATATGCCCATTTGACACCAAGTGGAGGAGTGCCAAGTTTGTTGTTCTTTTATAAATTCGTTATTTGAGCACCCTCATGACATTTTGAGCTGTTTTGGTCTGGATTTCCGCAGTGGCAGAATAACCTCCCTTCTCCTTGAAGATATACCCCTTGCAATGCAACCCAGCATTTTGTTGGCCTTTCCAGTTACCTTCCTACATTGTGTTGAGTTGTCCATTGATCCCGTAATGAGCACCCGCAGATCCTTCTCCTCCTCTGTCTCGGCTAACTGCACTCCCCTTAACTTGTAGCTCCTCCTTGGGTTTTTCACCACAAAATGTAACACCTTGCACTTTTTGGCATTGAACCCCAGTTGCCAGGTGTGCAACCAGGTTTCCAGCTTTGCCAGATCATCCTGCAACCCCTGCCATCCCCTAGGTCATCCACCACCTCTCCCATCTTGGTGTCGTCAGCAAACAGACTGATTATGCTCTTGATGCCCAAAGATATGCCTGCAATGAATATCCCAAACAATACTGGTCCCAACACCGAGGCCTGCGGAACACTGCTCATCACTACTCTTGGGGATGAGAGCTCCCCACCCACCACCACCTTCCGTTGCCTTCCTTGAAATTAGTTCCCTACCCATCTCACCAGCTTTGCACCCTCCCCTGTGCCTTCTAACTTACTTCCCAGCCTCCGATGCGGCACTGAGTCGAGTGCCTTACTGAAGTCCAGGTACAGGACATCCACTGCATGGCCCCTGTCCAATTGCCTAGTTACCCAGTCATAGAACTCCACCAGGTTGGTTTGGCAGGATCTGCCACTTATGAAGCCCTGTCTTTATGAACCCAGGCCAGCCCCCTCAAGTAACTGAGGGCCCCAGAGTCAACATTCAGGACTGGCCAATGAGGCAACTGCCCACCTTACATATAACTGCTATGCACCCCCTCCAGCTAGTGGATGGCAACCTGGCAGAAAGTGTCTGCCCCTATACTGCAGCCCCCATCTCTCCTGATTGCTGTAGTTGTAACGAAGAATTCGGGCCACATCCACGGCAGGAAGCATCAGCAGATATTGCCGCAGCTGAGAGGAGGTGGCTGTAGCCACAGTGAAGTGTTCAGGCCACATCCACGGCTGGAGGGATCGGTGGCAGTTGCCACAGCTAACGAGGGAGTGGCCACAGCCACACAGGAGTTGGTCTGCATCAGCGGCAGGAGTCTTTAGCAGTGGCAAAGCAGATTAGGAGAGTATGCAGGAAAGGGAACACTGTGATTGTGGGGACTTCAATCCATCAGGAGTGGAATGGAGCACCCCAGCCACCTTGAGTACAAGGGAGTGGGTGCTCCTGGAAGCATTCCAGGACAACTTTCTGGCACAGATGGTTAGTGAGCGGATTTTGTTGGAAAAAACTCTGGACCTAGTGCTAATTAATGGGGAGGCTGTAAGGGAGCTGGGGGAGGAGGACCCACTGGCTGGGAATGACCATCACTCCGTGCGGTTCACGCTCCACACGGACAAAAATGCTGTAGGAACAGGTACCAGGGTGGTTGACTTCAGGCGTGCTGACTTTGACAGGATGGGGGAATTACTGTGGAGGCACCTGGCAGGAATTAGGCCGAACATGGACACAAACCAGAAGTGGAAAATTGTCAAACATGGGCTAATGGAGACTACTGGGTCATGTACCAAGACACAGAACAAGAAGGGAAGGGCTAAGAAGCCAAGTTGGTTGAATCAGGCAGTTTTGGAAGGAGTAAGAGCAAAAAAAGCAGCTTTTGGGAAGTTCAAGAAATCTGGAAGGAGGGAGGACAGGGAATCATATGCAAAGAAGTCCAAGTAGGTAACCAGACTTGCCAGGGCAGCCAAGGCTTCCAGGGAGTTGAGGCTGGCACAGGGTATTAAGGATGGAGAAAAGGACTTTTTCAAGTACATAAGAGAGAGAAGGAGCTGTACGGATCAGCTAGTGAGTATTAAGAAGGACAGAAGGGTGGAGAAGAGAGCAGAACAGGCAGAAGCACTAAATGGGTACTTCTGTTCTGTGTTCATGAAGGAAATGGGTGGGCAGATACCTTAGGGGACAGGGATAGAGGGCAAGGGGGGAGGGAGTGACAGATGAGGTTATCATGGAGGGGAGGGTGCTGGAGGGTCTGAAGGCACTAAGGGTGGATAAGGCACCAGGACTGGATGATATTCACCTCAGGGTGCTGAAAGAGCTGGCGGAGGTCTTGGTGAGGCTGCTGGTGGACCTGTTAAATACCTCCCTGGACACAGGATGCATGCCACAAGATTGGAGGATGGCTCAAGTGGTGCCCCAACACAGAAGTGGCCTGAAAGATTAACCAGGCAATTATAGACCAGCAAGTTTCACATCCATTGCAGAAAAACTTATGGAAACAATTCTGAAAGAGAGGCTGGTGACCTTTTTGGAGGAAAATGGACTCCAGGATGGTCAGCAGCATGGGTTCATCTCACGAAGATCCTGTCAGACCAATCCAGTTGAGTACTACAACTGGGCAATGAGGGAACTGGATAAGAGTCATGCAGTGGATGTCCTGTATTTGGACTTCAGCAAAGCCTTCGATTCAGTGCCTCATGGGTGGCTGGGTGTAAAGTTGGAATATGTGGGGGCAGGGACAAAGATGGTAAACTGGATTGTGAACAGGCTGAAGGGAAGGCAGCAATGGGTGGTGGTTGGGGGGGACTCTCATCCTCAAAGGTGGTGATGAGTGCAGTGCCACAGGGCTTGGTACTGAGCCTGGTGCTGTTTGGGGTATTCATAGCAGATATCTCACATGGCATTAGGAGCAAGATCAGTCTGTTTGTTGATGATATCAAGATGGGGGCAGTGGTGGACGACATAGAGGGGTGGCAGGGACTACAGGAGGACCTGACGAAATTGGAGGAGTGGCAGGATAAGTGGCAGTTGGGCTTCAATGCAAAGAAGTCAAGGTTCTGCACTTTGGAGCAAGGAACTCGGGAAGGAGCTACCAGTTGGGAGGGGTTCAGTTAGGTGTCACCGAGAGGAAGGATCTAAGAGAGGTTATAATGGGGATTATGAACAACTCAACTCAGTGCAGGAAGGCTGTAGCTAAAGCCAACAGGATTCTGGGTATATTGCGAAAGGAATCTCATCCAGAAATAGGGAGGTGATCCTGCCACTGTACAGGCCACTAGTCAGGCCACACTTGGAGTACTGTTTGCAGTACTGGCATCCATTTCTGAAGAAGGATATCAGATTACTGAAGGGGGTGCAGCACAGGGCAACAAAGATAATCCAGGGTTTGGAGGGCAAAACCTATGAGGACAGACCCAATGAGTTGAATATGTACACCCTGGAGGATAGAGGGACAGAGGGATATGATAGAGACCTTCAAATACTTGAAGGGGATTAACAAAACTGGCACAGAAGAGGTATTTAAGTTGAGGAAGGGGAGGGACATGAGAGGGCATGGTCTCAGATTGGAGGGTGGATGATATCGGAGAGAGTTGAGGAGACATTTTTTTCATGGAGGGGGTGGTGACGAAATGGAACACTGTACCCAAGGAGGTGGTATCCTGTAAGATGGTGGGAAGTTTTAAAAAGGAATGGGACCAGTCACAGTAAAGTGGCACACTTGCCCCTACTTCTGTACAATAGCCCCCCCACCCCGGGGATACAGTTCCACCCCACGATAGGGCCCTCACTAGAATACTGGAAGAAACTCCACAGACGACTGAACATGGACTACCTCCCCCTTGGCCTCACCCCACTCAGGGGCAACAAACAAATCACAGGGGACAGCAAACCCCCACACTGGGCTAATTGGTCTGATGCAGGCGTGTTGTGTATCAAAGACACATACGCACCCGGTACCTCTACCTTAGACACATTCAAGGGCTTGTACAACAGTAGGGGTATTCTCTCCAAAGAATTCTGGTGTTATTTACAGCTAAGAAGTGCACTGGGGGAGTACATTCGCAGGCACCATCCACCAAGCTTAAGGCATCTATTCTGCACTGGCTTACTATTAAGGGTGGCCAGATTAGTGTTATTTATGTGTCACTTAGGGCAAGAATTTCCTCTCGGTAACTAGAAGCCAGAGTTAAATGGGAAACTGTGTTAATCACTTGTATAACAGAACAGATCAGGAGTGGCAGTCCTGCTGGAAGCTTGTGGACAAGGCTTACCCAGATACTAGGAGTACCCTAATCCAAAACAAGATCCTTCAATCATGGCACAGAACTCCAGTGGTTCTCCACAAGGCCAGACTAACTCAAGACAACCTCTGCTGGAAGCTGGTGGTGCCAAACAGGCATGGGGGACCTAATCCATATACTATGAAGCTGTCCAAAAATCCAACTGCTATGGCAGGAAGTCTGCAGCCTGGGCTCCCAAATCCTACAGAAGCCACTGCCCTTCACACCAGAGGTAATGCTGCTGGGCATTTACTCTGCTGCACCTCACTTGTCATCCCAAGAGTGTGCCGTGTAACTGGACCACCGCTCTCAGCATGCAGGTAAAGAGACTCCTGCTTTATAGATGGAGATCCCAAGAGGTATCCTCGCCCACAGAGGTGCTCAACGCTTTAACACAGGTGGCTAATCTAACATGAATAATGCATGTGGTGGCGAACACCCTCTCCCAGTATGTCACCCTATGGTGTCCCTTCATTACCTTCCTGAAACCTAGGGCAGGGATTGGGTGAGGAGCTCTTCTGAACATTTCTATTGTCCTCCCCTACACCCCCCCAAGAGAAAGTGCATAGCAGATGGCATTGACAGTGGATTTGATACAGATCTTCGACTGCTGTATCACAGGGCAGCATTTTTTGCCTATTTTCCCAACTCAAAATAAAAAACTAAATCTTCAAACTCCCTATATACTCTGTGTGTGTTTATGTTTGTTTGGTTGCAGGTTTACTCCGAAAGGTGCCTTGCTCCATGGTTGCCTGGGTACCACATTGAGGTGTATCTCTTAGAGATGATACTCCAAGTAGGACCAGGTAGGACTTGTTATAAATGTTTTGAGGTAATCTTGTTTAATTGTTGTAGGCCATTTTATTTCATTTCATTTTTATTTGTTAACCAGGTTAGGGCAACTGGGCCAAGGCCCTTTTTCAGGTAAACACAAACAAATAACAAAATTACAATATATGACAATTACAAAAGAGCAAATATACACACATAACAAAATAACAAATATCAAAACAAGTACAGTTCAAAAACAAGTACAATTCATCAAAGACAACAAATTATTTTTAAATCTAACTTTAAAAGCTGAATATGATGTCAATACAGTATTCGCAAAAAAAGGGGTAGCCATCCCCAGCCTGTTTCATAAGGCACATGTTGTAAGCCTGAAGCGAAAAGGGGATACACACTTATCTGCTCAGGATCTCCTGTGAATTTCAGTATTGTACTAGAATTTTGATGCATAGGATCACAGTTCCATATTACTGTATGTGTATGTATTTTGTTTGGAAATAATAAAAAAAATTTAACTTAAAAAAGGGGGGTGGGACAGTGCACGAGGGGGGATAAAGGTGAGGTGGGAGAGGAGGGTGGGGCAGCTGTAATGTAAGGGTGCTAACTACATATTCAAACAGATTTGATAGACCATGAGGCCTGTTTCTGCTGGCAGATTCGTATGTTCATATGTTCGTATGACATACCGCGAGGGCTTGGTCACCGGCTGGCACATTCCCATAGTGCATGAGCCTTCCTGCTAGTGCTCTGCTACACTGTAACCCACAATCCCCTGCTCCATGCAGATCCTGTCTGCCAGAAGACCAAGCAACCAGCTGGGTGCCTGCTGTAAACCTTTGCTTCACCCATGTCTAGAGATGCAGCGAATTTAAAATCCGCCAGCACAGTGAACGCAAAGTGGCCACTTCGCATTGGCACTTTGCTATGGGGAGTGCCCCATAGGAAAGGCTCACTTTGCCTTGTTATTATTACTTCGCGTTGTCATTCTGCCTTAAATGCGAAGTAAGGCTGAGTGACATCAGTACTGGCAGCATCCCACCCACACAGTCACCAGAATGAATGTGCATCCCCAAAGTGCCACTGCCGTGTGACCAGAAAACTCCCCAGTGCTGATGAAGTGAAATGAGAGTGTAACAAGAAATGCAAAGTCTCCCAGAATTAATGGCGCACTCAGTCATGCGTGCAGTGGTCAGGTCACACACAGAGTCACCAGAATTAATGTGCATCAACAAAATGCTACTGTCTTGTGTCCAGAAAATTCCCGTGCTGACGAAGTGAAATGAAAGCGTAACAAGAAATACAGTCTCTCAGAATTAATGGTGCTATACAAACACACAGACAGATTAAGATTGTGCTGCACACTCAAGGGATGCATACGAAAAGGCACAACAACACCTAACCAGTGCTCACAAGTCACAAATCCAAATCCGGAAAGGAATACATTTTGCCAGTTATGGGATTAGTGCACGGCAGTAACAATCCACTACCAGTAAAGATACCACAAAGCAGTATAAAACATTCATGCAGGTGCAGTGGATAGCAGGTTCACACTGCTGCAATTACTCTGTAACACAATAAAAGGTGTCTGATTTAATGGCACACATCGCACACTCAGGTAATGCGTAGCAAATTGAAAACCTTTAGTAATATAACCAAATGTTTTAAACAGATAAATTGTACACTGCTGCACCACAACAATTAGCAAAAAAATTTCAAGAATTACTGAAAATATTACTGTGTGTACATTACCACAGTTATACAAGAAAAATATAACCAAAACAGAAAGACTGCCTTTTTCTCCCAGTTAATCTACTCACACCACAAATACTCCCTTCCCCCAAAGCACATTTCACAGTACACAGACTGACTGTTCTAAATTAACATTCAAAATCCACACACAACAATAAACATTCAATGATATGAGCACAGAAGGGTTTCCTACAATTAATGTACTAAATTTTGAGCAACAAATATTACTCAAAAAGGCAAACTGTCTCCAGCTACCACTGCACACACATTACCCAGGCCAGAACTGAGGCTGTGCAGAATAATCTAGAGCCCATGTGACCTGCAATCTCATGAGTAACTGCAGAATTTTATTTTGAGCTCAATTACAGGGTGAAGTGAGGCGAATAACATTGATTTCAATGTACTTCGCCTTAAAATTGGTGAAGAAGTGGTTTGGGGAAGGTGGAATAATGCAAAGTCATTGGTTTCAATTGACTTCACGTTCCTCATTATGAAGCGAAGTACTCCACTTCACATTGTGGAGTTTTCCGCAGATTCCGTGTTACTCAGTGAATCACTTCGCGGAGCAAATTGGGGCCACTTCACCCACCACTACTTACAGTACTATAACTTACATGCTGTACAGGAAGGAACACGAATGCATATGGCTGTACTTCCCCAATGAGCACAAAACTCCCTGACTTAAAAGCACTCATTAATGAGTACAGTGGTGGGGTGGTGAAGCCTGGAGAGGTACTACAAAACATGCTTACAATACATCCAAGTAACTAGTCAAAAAATTAGTGTTGTGATTCGTGATGTGATCATGAATCATGATTTGTGGCCATGAAGATGGAGAATGTGATTCAGTGTCAGCGGTGTGAGATAAACAATATGGAAGGTTATTGGGAAGACGAATGCCTATGGCTGTACTTCTCCGATGAGCTGCAGCACAAAACTCCCGAGCTTAAAAACACGTATTAATGAGTATGATAGTGGGGTGGTAAAGCCTGTAGAGATAATACAAAACAGGCTTACAATACATCCAAGTAACTGATAAAACAATTAGTGTTGTGATTCGTACCGTGATCGTGAATCGTTATTTGTGACTGCATTTGTGACCATAATGATGAAGAACATGATTTGTATCACGAGTAACTCGTGATGATGGTCCTGACTTAAAAATGCTTATTAATGATACAATGTTCATGCAGAATTATGTACCACACCAGTCCACTACTCTGAAGGCAAGCCAAAGAAACAACTGTGACTTAAGTTACAGATGGAAATTGAGCCCTAAAGAGATGCAAATGCTCAGACAGATTAAGATTGTGCTGCGCACTGAAGAGATGCAGATGCAAAGGTACAACATCTAACCAGTGCTCACCATCAGAAATTCAAATCTGGAAAAGAATACCTTTGCCGGTTGGAGTGGGCCACAGGGGGTGGGCAGTGTACTGCACTGCTGCAGTAACAGTCACTAGTACTAGTACCAGTAAAGATACCACACAGAAGTACAAAAATCACACAGCTGCAGTGGATAGCAGGTTCACATTGCTGGAATTACTATGTGGCACAATAAAAGGTGTCTGATTTGATGACACGTATCACACACATACTCACACACACACTAAGTAATGTGTAGCAAATTGAAAACTTCAGTAATATAACCATGTATTTTAAACAAACTAAAATTATGCACTGCTGCACCACAACAATCAGCAAAAAAAGGCAAGAATTATTGAAAATAGTACTGTGTGTACATTAACACAGTTATACAAGAAAAATATCACCAAAACAGAAAGAACTGTCTTTTTCTCCAAGTTAATCTACCTACACCACAGATATGCCCCTCCTCCAAAACACATTTCCACTGTCTCAGTACACAGACTGAATGTCATTTCCTACAATCGATGAACTAAAGTTTCAGCAAAATAAATTGCTCAAAAATGCTTTTTTAATAGCTTTTAGAAGGTTTGAATCAAAGAGAGCTCTCAGAGCAGACTGCTTCAGCTTCCTGCACACACTACCCCAAACTGAGGCTGTGCAGAACAATCTAGAGCCCATGTGACCTGAAATCCCATGAATCACTGCAAAATTTGCCTTTGGAACTTAAAAACAAGGTGAAGTGAGGCGAAGTACTTTGCATTCAATGTACTTCACCTTAAGAATTGGTGGAGTAGTGGTTTGGGAGGGCAGAGTAATGCGAAGTCATTGTTTTGGGGCCACTTCGTCCATCTCTACCCATGTCTCACCTCCTCTCACCACCGTGCTCCTATATGCACATGGGGCAGGGCTGTGGATGGGTGTTGTGAATGTCATGTGGTGCATGTCCATTCTGGGGTGTGGTCTGACGCGGACCAGGTGCACACCTTTAGCGCATACCAAACTCACCATCTTGCATAGGCCCCAATGAGAGCAAATAGAATATTTTTCATAAAACCTTTTTGCTGATTGGGCTGTCCATTGTCTGATTGACTGCATTTGAGAGTTCAGTATGAGCAAGCTCTTCCCTTTTGAAGAGAAACTATATATTTATATTATTGAGGAAATGTGGATCAAGAACTCCCTTATTTTGTGAAGATTCGGGACAATAGTCCTTTTAGTTATTGAATTTATTTATTTAAACTATTAATCAGAAAAGCCCTGCTGAGATTAGGACAACTAATTTCCAGATAAAGCAGAACAGATAATGGCATACAGTTCAACTGCAATACAAAACAGTGCATTTACACCACTAGAGGAATTACATAAACAGCAAAGCAATTGTGCTCCACTCTTCCTAAGTTCCGAACCAATCTGCTTTCCTCTCTGTCCGCCTCTGCAGTATGCTCCTGCTTTTGTTGATGACTGATCTTCTCTTATACTGCTCTATAGCCTTCTCCTCATCTGACCTGACCCCTTGTCCAGGCCCCTCTCCTTACCTCCCATCCTTATCTCATGGTATTCTTGCATCTCTTCGCCCCCTCCTGTATCAATACTACTTACCTGTCTTCAGATTTCGCTGCTTCTGGTCATCCTGAAAATGACTTGCAATATGTAATTACCAAAGTATAAATATCCATTTTGTTAGCTGGTATATTCAGTTTTCGCTGCTCATGTTCATTCCGAAACTGACCTGCAATGTTATTACCAAAGTGTATACAGTAAAATCCCAGTTATCTGAACCTCAGTTATCCGAAACTCTCAGTTATCTGAAACTGTGGTATGTGTCCCAGCTTAATAGACTTAAATGTAAAGTTTCCTCACTTATCTGAAACCCCATTTATCCAAACAATTGTATTGTCCCCCAGCACATTTGGATAAATGAGGCTATACTTTTATCTATTTTGTTAGGTGTTATAAACTGTTACTTTTATATTTCTATATGTTTTATGATTCTCTGTTCCCTATCTGCTGTATGTTAATTTTGTTCTTACTGTAACAGAATTCCCCTGTTGTTTTTGCACTGTACTGTATTGTTTGTTGTTGCACTCCCAGATCGACCCTGAAAAAGGGACTGTAATTGTCTCAGTGGACTTACCTGGTTAACGAAACTCAATAAATAAATAAATAAAACAAATAATGGAACTAAAACGAAGAGCAAAGGATACAAAATGGTGTGAACACAATCAAAAACAGTACAAATATGTCACTAGAAGAGTTCAGTACTCTGCAGTACAATATAGAACAAATAATGGTACTATAAAGAACGCACAACACTCAAAGGTGTGACTACAATAAACAATGCATATGTTCCTCGAGAATAGTACAATTAATCAAGAGTACAGTACAGAGCAATTAGTGCGGGTAAGTCCAGTTCAGTAACCAGTAAGTCCAGCTAAAAGGAAGTACAAGGCACCACAGCTAAAAGCAGGGGGCAGCCAGATTATATTGCAGGAGATTAGTGAGCAGAGAGGGAGGGAGGGAGAGAGGGTGGTAAGAAAGAGCAGAAGCAAATAGGAGAGGGGGTTAGGAGCAGGAGCAGACATGGGAGGTGTGGTTATTATCACCGTACAAAATGGCTTTCAGTCAGAAAACATATTCTGGAAACTTCATTGGTTAAAAAGCATCACCTGACCATACATAAAATCCCTGCATATGCACATTTCATTACCAACCTAAAATAATCTACCTAGTATAACCTGGGCGCCATGTACCAATGGGCTACTACCTCTGCCTGGTGACCACAAAACAGGTTGAGGGGCCTGGTCTCTGTTTCTGGTGGTGACTGGGGGTGCTTCCCCAAATAGAGATAAGCATCGCACGATGCCCCCAGCCAGAGTAAATTATAGTGGGCCAGATATTTGTAGTGTACAAACCCCTGGATGCTATACTTCCCCACCTTCTATTCCAGTCACTCCTCACACAGAATACCATAAACCAACTTAACACACTAAGTAGCATGCAATTAATAATGATCGCTAATAATATGCTCACAAATAATATTGATTTTATTATGGGGAAGGGGATGGGAAATGCAAATTCAAAGCAATTATTTTAAATTTGTGCTTGAAACAACAATAAAAACACATTAATAACAGCGCCCACCCCCACACCAACAGCATTCAATTTGCCCTCCTTCCCACTGGCACCAGAGCTCCTTAAGTTCGCTCAGGTACTCAGATAAGTAGGCTTGCCAGGATTTGATTTAAATCATTAAAAGTCAATAAATATTGAATTTTTATGAACTCCTTAAGCTGATGAAAATAAATAAACATTGATATTGCTCTATTTTTTTTACACTGGGTTCACAGATTATCTTATTTATTATGAGCTGTAAATTAAAATATGTGAATCCTGTGCAAAAAAAAAAAAAATAGATCAGTGTTTATTTATATCTGGCAGCCTGTTAGACAGTGATAACTTACATTGATTGGGTCCACCAGAGTTTGTTTTGTCAGCCGGAAGCTGCAACCCGCAAGCCCTGTAGCAGTGGACATCTCAATCACTGTGTCAGAGCAGTGCTCGTACCTTGCCAATTCATTCCTTTACTGACTGCTGCTGATCAGGGGTATGTGTTCTTTTTTCTAATATGCAAAAAACAGCTTTCAGTTAACTAGATGAAGGAAAACTGATGGGGTCAGTCTTCATAGACCTCACCAAAGCCTTCGACACTGTCAATCACTCTCTCCTCCTGACTCAACTACAGAACCTGGGAGTTGCAACCACTGCTGTCTGTTGGTTCAAGGACTACCTGACACACATAAGCCAATGTGTAAAAATTGGGCACACAGTATCTAGCTCCGGTGAGGTATCTTTAGGAGTCCCACAGGGGTCAATACTAGGGCCCTTACTAGTCAGCCTCTTCCTAAATAATCTTCCTGAAGCCTGTGACACTAAACTGATACTTTACGCAGACGACGCTGTACTTCCCACCAGCAGTTCATCAATAGTTGCCCTCCACTCCGAGCTGCAGGTATCCTTCTACAAGCTGGAAGACTGGTTCTGTAGCCATAAACTTCTATTAAACTACAAAAATACCAAGGTGATGCTCACAGCCAGCCCACAGCACAAAAGGAAGCTCCCTCCCCTCACCATCTCCAATAAAGTCAGTGAGCCGCTACAACAAGTTCACTCCTTCAAGTACCTGGGGGTCACCATTGATGACTCCCTCACCTTCACCCAACACATCGACCATCGACACAGTGGTAAAGGCAGTGAACACCAAGCTGGGTGTACTCTATAGGCATAAAAAGTATCTCACTCCAGAGGCCCTCTGTCTCTTAGCCTCCAGCTCCATCCTTTCTACCATCGACTATGGATTGGTGGTCTACGGCACAGCAACAGACACTGTACTAAAAAGGATTCACATTGCCCTCAACAAGGCATGTAGGCTCACAATGGCTGCAGATCGAAATACCCACACCTGCTCCTTATACGAGGAAACCAATTGGCTGCCACTAAAGAACAGGATTATATTCCAAACATGTCTCCTTGGAAAAAATGTGCTAATGGGTAAAATCCCCCATGCATTTCTAGCATCCTAACACCAAGCGCTACCAGCTTTACCACCAGAGGCAGGATGAGGGGGGCCCTATCAATACCTTTCCGTCGAACTGTGCATGGACAGCATGCTTTCAGCTATAGGGCCCCCCAATGGCTCAATGAAATCCCAGTGCACATTCTAAACTCACAATGCATCTCACAATTCAAAAATGGCCTAAGGCAACACCACCTTACTAGAATAGGTTGTGACTGCCACTAGGACTCTAACACCTCTAATGCCTACTCACCCACTCTCTCCTTCCCCTTCCTTTTACCACCACTCTTTCCCCTTGCCCTATCCCTCTGACTTCCTCTCCCCCCATGCCTTTTCCCCCACTGGATCAACCTTAAAACCAACCTACTACCACTACCTCCCAACCTCCTAGACAAAGCCACTTCTTTTGGCTGCCCTCTCCCCAGTCTCCCCTCCCCTCACCTTGACTCCTCCTCAGACTCTCACACTGGTGTCACCTCTTCATCTCCTTAGCTACATATAACACTGTCCTTTACCCTAGTTGAATGCTCTTGATGCTGTACTATCACCTGTGATACTATGAATGACATTGTAACCTTATTGTATAATAGCTACCTACTATTCGAGTATTGTATATAAACTGTTTGTTATTGTTGTCATTGTCATTGTTTGACATGGAACCTTTGTAAAAGAGCTCTGAGCTCAAAGGTATAATCCAAATCCCTAAATAAATAAATAAAATAAATAAAATAAAGTACTCGAACAAGGGCAGTCTCGGTGCTATGCCTTTCCTGAAGCCAGACTGGAGAGGGTCATAGACATTGTGGATGGCTAAATGATCCTCCAGCTGCAGAGCGACCACCTTCTCAATAACCTTCCCTGTAAAAGGTCAGTTATTGACTGGTCTGTAGTTAACAGGGCAGTCTGAGTCAAGGGAGGGCTTTTTCAGCAGTGGCTTAACCACTGCCTCCTTTAATGGATCCGGAAAAATCCCTCTCTCCAATAAAGCCCAGACTATCCGAGCTAGGACCGAGCCAATGACCTCAACACACCCTACAAGAAGTCGTGATGGGCCAAGATTCAAACTACAGCAAGTTGGTCACTGAGTCTGGATGATCCTCACTATATCCATGACTACCAGCTGGCTGAAGGCAGACCAGGACAATTGGGTGTTAGTACCACTCGGCAGGCCACTGCAAGGACCCATGGAGAGGCATTGGCTGATCTCTGTCCTAATGGTGGACACCTTATCAATGAAGAACTGAGCAAACTCCTCACATTTTTCCTGTGACAATGCTCCGCTAGACCACAGGCAGACTGGATTGCATAGTCTGTCCATGGTCCAGAAGAGCTGGGCTGGTCTGTTCCTCACTGCAGCAATTTCCCTGGACAGGAATTCTGCCTTCTTATGGGAAATTCGAATTGGTAGACCTTATAATGGTCCAAAAACCTAAGTCTGTCCACCTCCAGGTGAGTTTCCCCCCAATGTCTCTCTAACTGTCACCCCTGCCTGTTCAATTCCCTTAGTGCTCCATCAAACCATGGGGCACCTAGGCGAGAGGTCAAGGGGCGAACACGAACTGGAGCAATGGCATCCAGGGAATCAATTACTGTCCTATTATAGGTCCGCACAAGAGTCCCTGGGTCACTGCTATCTAATGGAATACCTGAAAGGTCCAATACCGTCATAAGGCCTTCAGGTGTTACCTGTCTTAAAGGACGATACTGTACCATTTCCTTCGGGGCGGGCCCATTTCGGAGGGTCATGAAACTAAAACTCAAGGTGTGATGGTTTGTCCATCCAATAGGATCCATCTCCACACCAGAGATCTACATCCCCAGGTGGAATACCAAGTCCAAAGAGTGCCCCCCATGCGTTGCGGTGGTAATAACCCGTGTCAGGCCCAATGATTTCATCAATTGGAGGAGGTCTTGTCCAAAATGCGAGAGTTCATTGTCAACCCAGGCGTTGAAGTCCCCCAGAATTAACCATCTGGGCCTCCAATACCATCTCAGCGATGAAGTCTGCTACCTCCTTCAGGAATACCCTCCTATCCCTGGGTGGATGGTAGATGAAAAAGACCTGAAACCTGCACCCGGAGCTCCCATACACTCAAAGGAGTTGGCACTCCCCACTGGCACCTCCTTGAGGGTCTGTTCCTGTCTGGTGTAGGCCTGTAATGTTGAGTGGGTTGGCTGGCGTTGGTGCACTTAAATTTAGACTTTTAAGATGAAACTGAATAACTAACTTGATTCTGCAGCTCAGGGCAAGCCCTGCACTTGCTCACAGTTTGGTAGTTCACGGCACATGGTCTGAGTAGAATCAGTAACTGGCAATTGCCTTTGAGGATGCTGGGGCCTGCAATGAGAATACTGGCTGTTGGCATGGTTGGCAGCAATGTCGGGCAGCTTGTCCCCTTCAGGTGGTTGCAGGATCTTGCATCTTGTCACCTTCAGGATGTCCTTTTGTGGATGCTGGATAAGGCCAGACTCAAGGACCAGGGTCACACACTCACCCCACGCGTCAAGGCTTCCAGTTTTCAGGGACAAATGTCTAGCACTGCCTAACCTTAACAACACTGGGCTGACTCCCAGGACCAACCTGAGTACATGCAGTCTCTTCTTGCACTGCGGTTCAAATGGTCTCCTGCTCTCTGCAGGCAACAGACATGGTTTGGTGGCAGCTTTGATGACTTCACGGCAGGCAGACATGTAAAGAGCAAGTGCTGCTCCTGACACCGACTGCTCTCAAAATGGCCTGGTCGGGTCAGGGCACAGGTCCACCCCCTCAGCTACAACTTGGAATGGGAAACCACAAGGTAATCTGACTACACCAACCACCCAGAGGTGGAGTTTTGTGTGACGCCCGGCCAGCGGTTGTCAGGGAAATTTTGGGGAAGGGGGCCCAAGTTACAATACCACTATTGGGCACACAAGGAGAGGCATGAAGCTGTCTCGAATGCAAGAAACAATGAAAAGTTTATTAGATACAACTAAGCAATAACATTACACTAAATATCTACACTCTAAAACTCTAAACTCTACAACTAGAATGTTACTAAATTCAGAACTTTACCTCCTATGTGGTGAATTAGTGGTAAATACCCTACACCAGCCACCCTTGCCTGTCTAATGGAGAAATGGGAAAGAAAGCAGGACGGGGAACCAGCTGTCTGGGGCAGGGGAACCATACAACAGGACACAGGCCAGGACTATTCTGAGGTGGTGTTGGCCATCAGCACAAAGGTCTCCCCTCCAGGAAAAAGTCTGCCACATTACACCCAGCCACAGTCCCTACGTGGACTGCTGGGGCACAAGGTTATCCAGCCACAGCCCCTACATATACTTCCGGGACAAAAGGACAAACAGGGACATGACAGCTGGTCAGGGAAAACAGGGTCGGGCACCTGGGACCACACGCAGGCTAGAGGGTGACAGCATAATAAACATTATATTTAAACCCTGTGTCTGTGCCTTTCTTTTCAGCAATCAGTACTAAGACACTCTATGTACACATAAAACAATTCAGAACATATCAATAAAGGTAAATCACAGTGGCATTGTCTTTTGGTGACCAATGTTGGCTGGCTGGCATTATCCACATTTATGCAAACAGTTATTTGGTTAAAGTTACTGGCTCAACAGAGCCTTGCGCTTTTACATTCAGCACAAGCCATGATAACATTTCATTTGTAGGCATTAGACCGCAGTTACTATCAATTTATATAATTCCTGGCTCCTTTTTAGACTAGATGGCCCAGCAGTTGCCACTTTAATTCTGGTGGGACTGACATCGCCCGTTTTAGGCCACTGTCCATACAGGCAGTCAATCATGCTGCAACATCCCAGCCCCTTCCCTAACTGTCTATGGGGCTTTTCTGTAACTCCGCCCCATGGGCGGTCCTGCCTGGGCCGTACACACACCCCCACTGTCATTTGGCTCAAGCAAACCTTCTGTTACTTGGCCCCATGGGTGGTCCTTTGCTTGGGGCCTAACCCGCCCCCACATGTCACTGGCTCTACGGAGCCTCTTCTGTGACCCTCCCTGAGGCGATGCTTCCTCTGGGGCCTTGAGCTTTGCTCCTCAGTCACTGCTTTGACTGATGCCTGGAAGTGCCGAATATTTCTTTTAAAATGAAAAACAGTTCCCTTTTTATTTTCCCGGTGGACAGCACCCGACTTCGGTGCTGCCACCCCTCACCCTGCCACCCTCTCTTCTCTGGGCTGGGGACTGCTGCAGCAGGCACTGGGGAGGCCTAAACCCACCTCCTCCCATTTGCTTCCTCGGACTGCTGACTTGCTGCTGCTTGTGGAGGGGATGGCCTGGACCTACCGCCCCTCCTGACTGAATTGCTGGGCTGCACAGGTGGAAGGGATGGCTCTCATCTGCTGCTGCTGCCCCTCTCGGAACACCTCCCACTTCAGACCTGCTGCTCCTCCTGTCTGAACTTCAACAGGACTTTTGGGTGGAGGGGCCGGCCTAGGATTATGGCTGCCGCCCCTTCCGTAGAACCACTTTACTGCCACCACGGAACACCCGATGGACAACTGCCACCACAGAGAAGGAGGCAGCGATCACTGATGGACCGGCCAGGATATCGGGAGGGACACCAGGACATTAGGTGAGTCCCTTCCCATTTTGCCAAGCCTAGTGCTCCCTCATGCTACTGCGCTGCTTTCATCTCCTTTCTCTACCAGCCAACTCTGAATGGCTCTTGCCATTCAAAAAAGGCTGAGGATTCCATCTCAGAATCCTCACGAACCCATGCCTGCCTGCACTCCCTCATGACCAGGCCCATGAGAGCAGGTGCCCGGTGCGAGGTAACTGGGGTGGGGGGGAGGCATTGCTGCTAGGGAAAACAAGCAGAGAAAAAAATCTCTATTTTTAAACTGGAGCTCTGCTGGGGCTTCATGTTTGGGGGGGAAGGGAACACCTGGCTAGGGGCCCTCCCTACACCTTTGGGCACCTTTCTGTCTCCCCAGCCCCAAAGCACCTGGCTGCCCATATCTGGAGGGCACCAGGACTCTGGGGCACTACATTCGCTCCCACAAAAATATACATGTCCTCATGTATAGCTTAATTTAACTTACAAATACTCTATACTGTATATACCATTGTTCTGCATTCTTACCTGAGCCGCTTCACACTTTGGACTCCTCGGAGCACTGCTCTATATGCTGTCTATGATGCCAAACATTGTAGTGAGCAAGAGCAAGTGCAAGTGCTGCTCCTGATGCCAACCGCTCTCCCCAGCTACAACTTGGAATGTCAAAAACCTCAAGGTAATCTCACTACGCCAACCACCCGGAGGTGGATTTTTGTGTGAAGCTTGGCCATCGGGTGTCAGGGGATATTTTGGGGAAGGGGCCCAAGTTCCAGTACCACTGTTGGGCACACAAGGAGAGGCATGAAGCTGGCTCGAATGCAAGAAACAATGAAAAGTTTATTAAACACAACTAAACAATAACATTACACTAAATATCTACACCCTAAAACTCTAAACTCTACAACTAGAACATTACTAAATTCAGAACTTTACCTCCTATGTGGTGAATTAGTGGTAAATACCCTACGCCAGTCACCCTTGTGTGTCTAACGGGGACATGGGAAAGAAAGCAGGACAGGGAATCAGCTGTCCGGAGCAGGGGAAACATACAACAGGACACAGGCCAGGACTACTCCGAGGTGGTGTCGGCCATCAGCACAAAGGTCTTTAAAGACCACCGGAAATGACATCCCTCCAGGAAAAAGTCTGCCACATTACACCCAGCCACAGTCCCTATGTGGACTACTGGGGCACAAGGTCACCCAGTCACAGCCTCTACGTAGACTGCCAGGACAAAAGGACAAACAGGGATGTGACAGCTGGTCAGGGAAAACAGGGTCGGACACCTGGGACCACACGCTGGCTAGAGGAAAATGGCATAATAAACATTGTTATTTAAACTCTGTGTCGGTGTCTTTATTTCTAGCTAGCATTACTAAATAGGGCACTTTATCAACAGTTAAAACAATTCAGATTATCTGATTATGTAACATCACAAGGGGTACTGTCACTTCGTGGCCATGTTCGGCTGGCACACAGATACTGGCATGTGGACAGCATCATCACTGGGGCCTAAAAGCATTGCAATAAAACCAGTTATGTACATTTATTTACAAGCAGTTTTACTTTCGAGAGTACGTTGCCCATTTTTAAACCTGGCCTCTGGTACAGGCCACTTGGATTCAGGTGTCAGGCATTAATCCACGCTAAGGTATACAGTTCCTTACTTACTGTTCCTTACTTACAGTTCCTTGCTCTACAAAGCCTGGCATTTGTTCTGCCCCTTTTGCCACTTTTATAATCAATAACAATGATGCATTCAGCCAGTATCCAGTTCCTGGCCCTTCTACATGGCAGGGGCCTGTTGTTGCCCCCTTTAACTCTGGGGAATCTGTCATTGACACTTTAAGACCACTGTCCATACAGGCAGTCAATCATGCTGCAATGTCCCAGCCCCTTCTCCTACTGTCTATGGGGTTTTCCTGAAGCTCCGCCCTATGGGCGGTCCTGACTGGGGCCTTGCTCACACCCCAACAGTCATTAGGCTCAAGAGAGACTTCTGTTACTCCGCCCTCTCTTCTCTGGGCTGGGGACATTGGGACATGTTGCTGGAGCTGGGGAGGCCTGGACTCACCTCCTCCCACAGGCCTCCATGATTGCTGGGTTGCGGGAGATGGAAGGGACAGCCTGGACCTGCTGTCCCTCCTGGCGAACCTCCGCTATGCTGCTGGGAGCTGAATAGAGGGGCTGGCCTGGGGTTGCTGCCACCGGCCCTCCCAGAGACCTTCTGCTGCTGCTGCCATTGTTGGAGGGGACAGCCTGGACCTGCTGCCCATCCCAACAAACCTCCACTGGACTGCTGGGTGGAGGGGCTGGCCTGGGATTGCTGCTTGCTGCCCCTCCCACAGAACCACTTTGCGGCACAGATGGAGGGGGTGGCCTGGACCTGCTACACCCCTTCTGACACATTTTACTGCAGCCACGGAATTGGGAACCCAACGGACTAGAGCCGCCACTTTTAGAAGATGGAGCGATTGGCTGAGGACCTGACGGGACATCGGAAGGGACCCCAGAACTCCAGGTAAGTCCCCTTCCATTTTAACTGGCCCCAGCCAGCCTAGTGCTCCCTCTCACACTTGCTGCTGCTTTTTCTGCTGCTCACCAAAGATCCCCAGATGGCCGTTGCCATTCAAAAGGGGCTGAGGATTCCGTCTCGGAATCCTCTCAAGCCCATCCCTGCCTGCACTCCCTTGCAACCAGGTCCACGAGAGCAGGTGCCCGGCGTGACGTAATGGGATGGGGGGTTCTATAGAGCTGCAGGCAGGCAAAAAAAATGAGCAGAGAAAGTCTTTTAATTTTTTTTTAAATGGAGCCCTGCTGGGGCTTCATGTTTGGGGTAGGGGATACCTGGCTAGGGGGCCTCCCTACACCCTGGGGCACCTTCATGTCTCCCCAGCCCCAAAGCACCTGGCTGCCCATATCTGGAGGGCACCAGGACTCTGGGGCACTACAGGCATAGTCTCTTGGCTGGACTCCACACACTTCGGCGATAACCACTAATGCTCTTTGGCTCCCCAGGCAGCAGAAACCCAGTGGGCTCCTCCTGATGTGAGTTGCTGTCATTGGGCACTGGAAACACACTCCAAGCTCTGGAAGCACCATCCCAGCCCAGTAATGGCTATTCTGCAGAATGACAAATTGCCTTCTTCACTATCCCTGGGATTCTGGCTGTCCCAGAATGTAGAAGACTCCAATAAGTTTCTTGGTAGTCGCAACCAGAAGTCATGGTCTAACTTCAAAAAAACCTCTTACACAGCTCATAGCTGCCCTCTTTCCTCAGAGAGCTACAGACACAGATTGCCCACAAGCAGCTTTCTCCCCCAACTGCTTCAAGGGAAAACTGCCACTCATTATTGAGCAATACCATTGTCCATCACAGAAATTCATCTGCATTAGTCTTTTCTTGTTAACTGATTGGATTATGATAAATGTGCCAAGAGCAGGGTTTATACCCTCTACCCAGGAGCCATAACTGCAGGTCTTTGTGCTTATCAATCACGGATTGGACAGTAGAGGGTCTGAGGTCACAAAAATGGCATCCATGTAAACAGTTTATAATAAATGCAACTTTGCGATCCTGCTGCAAGCAAAAGAAAATGTTTTACTACACCAATGTCCTCCCATCTGACAGCTGCAGCCATGTAATGTTATCTAGTCATGGAATGGATACTGATAAAGTCCTGGACTGCCTGTCACTAGCCCCGAAGCACTAAGTTCCACTGTGGCAGGCAAAACATACACACAGCAGTCTTTGACATTTAAATGAACTAGGAAATGATTTTTCAAACAACATGAAGTCTTACTATATTATGACAATTGCAGTATGACCGCAGGTTAGAACTGCTCCGGAGGTGAAATAGTTAACTTTCCATGCAGGCATGGAACTTAGAGCACGAGCTCGGTTGAAAACTCTGTCTGTTGTGCTTCAAATGCAAACTGTCAGATTCTTTACTCCGCCTCACTGAACAGTCGCTCCGGAGATTTCTCCTTCTGCTCGGTTCATTTTGTCGGTTTAAAAGTATTATTTTTCGGTTTTAGCGAAATTAAACATAATCAGTCGGTTCAAGCTCTGTCTGTGGTAATGTAAGTAATAGATAGGTTTTACATTTTTTTTTCTGTGTGGAACTTGTAATTCTTTATCGGTTCAGTTTGAACCCGATCAGGTTATGTTAAAATCTACTAGTCCTTATTTGAGTGCGGTTCCGGTTCTTATCGTTTCTAAAAAAACAGGATTTCATTACGCTTTTTTCAACGACCCGTGACATGGTTGGGAACTGATAAGGTGTCTTGCTTGGTGGATTGCCATAAATGGGCAAGTTGGTTAGCTGGCATTATGTCTGAGAACCCAAAGAAAAACGGACCCACTGGTTTCAACACTGTAGTGTTTGTGGGGAAGCTTTGCTAGGCTGACCACACACCACATGTGTCTATTGTCTGGGGTTTGACCACCTCAATTCAGACTGCCAGATTTGTCACAATTTCCCTGCTGCCACCATAGATAAGAGTTGGTAGGCTCAGGGAAAGGAGGCAAAAAGTCCGCTGACCCGGATGGCCAGCCGGTTTGTGTCAACCGAACCGGACGAGTGCCCTCTGACCAGGGCGATACTTCCTCGGCAAGCGAAGAGCCGGTTCTGAGGCGGTTCCAGCAAAAGGACTAGAAAGTCAGCTAGTGTAGAGCCAAAGTTCTCTCCCCAACTGCTGAGAAATAGCTAAAGCAATTCAAATTGTCAGTCTCTCTCTCGGTTCCGACCGAACCGACACCTTCAGGTAGCGTTCAGTTCAGCGGTTCCACAGTTCAAGATTATGATTTTGAGGATTTTTATGAACGGGGAGGGAAGAGGAATATGAGGAGAGTGAATATGGTTTGAAGATCTGGATGTGCCCATTGATCCGGACATCTCTCCAGATAGACCCCTAGGGTTTCTCCTCCAAGGCTTTCTGAGTCCCTTCTCATTTCATGTTTTATAAAAAGTTGCTGAAACTCTCCAGCTCCCTGTTGAGGAAGCTGTTGATGACCAAGAGGAGCGGACTATGTAGAAATAATGGATATTCCAGAGTCTAGGAGACTGTCTATTCCTTTGCATAAATCTTTTCGGAAACAGACAGTAAAAGTTTTAAAAACTCCTCACACTATACCTCCTCTGGATAAAAGGATGGACAAGAGGTATACCTTATCAGGCTCCGACACTGATTTCCTCACTCAACAATGCAGCCATGTGGGGGTAGTGCAGGCTGCAGCCTGTGACAAGGCTAATATTCCCCTAGCTTCACACCCCCCTGAGAAGGACTCCAGGAAGATTGATGTTATGGCAAAGAAACAGTAAATGGCAGCATCTTTGGGACTCAGACAAGCAAATTATATGGTTTATGCTGCTAGGTACCAGAAATCCAGATGGGATACTGTGCTGGCCCTAGTGAAACAAGTCCCTGACCAGCTTGCCAGGGAGCTGGAACAGGTGGCTATGGATGATATTGAGGCATCCAAAGTGCAATTTCATGCTGCAGTGGGCTTTAATGATGTTTCATCAAGAGTCATGGCTACATCTGTGGCACTTTGCAGGATGGCTTGGCTCAGATGTACTACCCTGTCTCAGGATACCCAGTCTAAGGCCATGGATTTTCCTGTTGTGGGAAATTCTCTATTTGAGAGCAAACAGAAATTACATGAAGAAAAGCGGATGAATATAGGACCACCTATGAGATACACAGGCCAAGGAAAGGCAGGCCACTCCTCAAAAGCAGCTTCCTAGAGGCAGGGCAGGCCTTTTCATAGGCCTTTTACCAAGCCAAGCTTCCTCCTCCACCTATGCTCAGAGGGGTTCTTTAGAGGAGAGGCAGATGGGGTACAAGCAGGTCTCTTCCACCCCTCAGCCCAAAGCCCTGCCAAGCAGGCACCTGATGGGATTGCCAGGGCCCATTCTCCTCTACCTGTAGGGGCAGGCTGGCTTACTTTGTCCAGGACTGGAAGTCTTTAACATCAGACAAGTGGGTCCTGGAAGTAGTAAGCCAGGGACTGGATTCTCAGCTTCAAAAAATTTCCAAAGCTGAGAACCAGATCTTCCCCTGCAACTCCATCAGGCACTCACCCTAGAGGCAGGAGTCTCTACCCTCCTGGCTCTTAGAGCTGTGGAAGGGTTCCTCCTACCACCAGGGCAAAGGTTTGTACTCCAGGTACTTTTTACCACAAAAGACAGGAGAATGGCGGCCCATCCTGGATCTCAGATATTTAAACAAGCACCTTTAAAGCCAAAGTTCAAATGGTGACTCTGGAATTATCCTACCCTCTCTAAGGCCAGAGGACTGGCTAGCTTCCCTGGACCTCAAGGATGCCTACTTCCATATTCCCATCAAAAGCTCCCCCAAGTACCTCAGGTTCGAGCTGCCCTCAGGACACTACCAGTTCAGAGCAATGCCCTTGACCTCACTTCTGCCCCAAGGGTATTCACCAAATGCCTGGCTGTAGCAGTTGCCTACCTAAGAAGGCAAAAGATTGCCATCTTTCCTTACCTGGACGATTGGCTCTTAGTAGGCCAGTTCCCAGACCAGGTCAATTTACACCTTCAGATAACGCAGCAACTGCTTACCTCTCTAGGTTTCCTTCTGAATCTCTCAAAGTCAGTTCTAGAGCTGGTCCAGCTTCTTACCTTCATAGGCGCAGAACTGAACACACAGGAAGCCAGGGCCTTCCTTTCCCTGGACAGGGCAGAGACCCTAGTCTCCCTGGCCTCCTCATTTACCCTGCAGGTCTCCCGGCCAGCAAGGCATTTTCTGCAGCTCCTAGGACACATGGCTGCTTCCACAGCAGTTGTGCAAGGAGCAAGATTTCAGATGAGGACATCCAGTTCCATTTGAGAGCTTTTGGTCTCAAAAGGATCCTCTTACCAAGCTGATCCCAGTAACTCGAACCCTGATCCAAGCCCTACAGTGGTGGCAGGATCAGAGCAACCTGAGACAAGGGTTCCTTTTGTCACTCAGTCTCATTCTCTAATCCTTACTACAGATGCATCCCTCTTGGGCTGGGAGCTCACATGTGACCTCACCACACAGGGTCTATGGTCTCCCCAGGAATCTCTGCTCCACATCAACCTGTTGGAGCTCAGGCAGTTTTCTAGCACTTCACTTTTCCAAATCTGTTCAGAACAAGAGTATTCAGGTCAGAACAGACAACACCACTACAATGTGGTACAGCAACAAACAAGGGCACTCGGTCTCTGACCTTGTGCACAGGCGATGAAGTTGTGGTCTCTGGCTTACTCCTGAACACCTCCCTTACGGCAGTTCACCTCCCAGGCAAGGACAATGTCCTGGCAGATGCTCTCAGCAGGATTTCCCAGGGCCACCACGAATGGTCACTGGATCCCCTGGTCTTGGGAGTAGTATTTGCCAGATGGGGAACCCCGCAGATAGATCTTTTTGCAGCCCCAGACAATCACCAACTTCCTCTTTTTTGCTGCAGGCCCCCAGTGTTGGGCTCAATCCCACTGGATGCCTTAGCCCTCAGTTGGGAGGGGAAGTTTCTCTATGCCTTCCCTCCCTTTCCTCTCCTGTTCAAAGTGCTAGTCAAAATCAGATCCCAATCATGCAAAGTCATTCTGATAGCTCCGCATTGGGCCAGACAGCCCTGGTATCCCTCCTGCTGTCCTTAGCAGTCCATCCTCCCTGTCCCTTCCAGGAATCACAATCTGTTAACCTGTGCCCAGGAAGGGTCTGGTACCGAATCACACCTCTCTCAATCTCAAGGCTTGGTTCTTGAAGAGTTAGAGTTTGCTGATTTACACCTTTCCCAAGGTGTAATGGATATATTGAAGGCTGCAAGGAAGCCTTCCACCAGGGCTACTTACAATTCCAAATGGAAAAGGTTTTCCATATGGTGCTCGGAAAAGCATATTTCCCCAGTCTCTGCTGATCTACCCACAGTCCTGGATTATATGGTCCACCTGAATTCTTTGGGGCTGAGACCAGCTACCCTGAAGGTGCACTTGGCAGCTGTGTCTGCTTTTATTTCAGCAGGTAAATCCTCTTCCCTTTCAGCTTATCCTGTATTTTCCAAGCTTTTTAAGGGGTTGTTTCACACCAATCCTCCATTCAGGGATCCTGCCCCTGCCTGGGATCTTAATGTTTGCATTGCTCAGCTTATGCAACCCCCCTTTGAGCCCTTGTCTTCAGCTGAGCTCAAGTACTTGACTTGGAAAACTGTGTTTTGGTAGCCATCACCTCTGCCAGATGCATAAGTGAATTACAAGCGTTGTCAGTGGAGCAGGAGTTTATCTCTTTTCACAGAGATAAGGTGGTCCTTTGGACTAACAGAAAGTTCCTGCCTAAGGTGGTTTCAGATTTCCACCTTAATCAATCTATTTCACTTCCAGTGTACTTCACTGACCACTCCTCCTCTGGGAGAGGATGCTGCACAGCCTAGATGTGAAGAGCCCTTAGTTACTACATGGCGTACCAAGGGTCATAGGTTTGACTCCTTCAACTGTTCCTCACCTATGGTGAAGTTGGTAAAGGGAAGCCAGCCACTAAAGATCCATTGCCAGGTGGATTGTCTCTTGTATCCAATTCTGTTGAGAAGTTGGGTAAAGATCCCCCTCAGGCCTGAGGGCTCACTCTACCAGAGGTACAGCTGCTTCTCTGGCTGCTGCCAGAGACATTCCTATTCTAGAAAATGTCAAGCAGCTACCTGGAAAACAGTTCACACTTTTACCAAGCATTACTCCCTGGACATCCAGGCTGGGAGTGATGCTCGGTTTAACACAACCGTGCTTCATAGCCTATTTTCTAGGTAGGTTCTGTCCCTCCTCCATGCAGGGTACTGCTGTGTAGTCTGCAATTGTCATAATATAGCAAGACTTCATGTTGTTTGAAGAAAAATTACTCACCTTAGTAATGTTGTTTCTTCTAATGAGTCTTGCTATATTATGACCTCCCTCCTGCCCCTCTCAGAACCTCTGTTTTGGGGATGTGGGTGGGCAGTACAGGAGATTAGCACTTTTTGTTTGATGCCCACCTTGTTGTTTTTCACCTACCTTTTGGGTGAATTGGTGTTGTGTTTTTGCATTTTGGGTCTCCTGACTTGAGTCTTTGTTTTAGGCCAAAAATGAGTGTTTATATTACTAGCCAGTTGGCTAGTGTGGGTTCTAGCTTCCACACAGAACCTTAGTGAGTTTTAGCTCGTAAAGATCTGACGGTTTGCGTTTGAAGCACAACAGACAGAGTTTTCAACCGAGCTCGCGCTCTAAGTTCCATGCCTGCATGGAAAGTTAACTATTTCACCTCCGGAGCAGTTCTAACCTGCGGTCATACTGCAATTGTCATAATATAGCAAGACTCCATTAGAAGAAACAACATTACTAAGGTGAGTAATTTTTTCTTACATAGTTAACTGCCCTTCCATTTTCCTTTCCATGCCAGTTATACATTCTGATATGCTTTGATGATTTTTTGACAAATAAATCATCTATTATAGCTTTGGGGTGCTTTCAAATCTACTTTAAGTTCAACTCTCCTCACCAGCTACTGTTCTTAATTTTCATATTCTTTTCATAAGACATTAAATGACATCAGAAACTCCCATTCCATGCTGTTCATCTGACTGACCTTGAATGGGTGTTTCTGATGTCATAGAATGTTCCGGCAGTATGAAAACAGAGAGCAGCAACTGCTGAGCACAGAGAGATTCAGGGTGGTTACATAGGCAACAGAATTAGATTACTAATTTAACAAAAAAGGTCAAAAAATATCTGAATAGTGGGTAGCCAATAAAAGAACAACTAAAGAGGATCTAGGGGTCTATAAACTGTTTCCTATCACCTTTAAAGCAACAGTGCACAGTTTTACAGTTTACCAATTCATTTGCTTAACACTTCTGCTCATTTTCCATTGGGTATGTCTGAGCCCTTACATATGTTCAGGGATTCTAGGAGTCAGAACACACTAGAGACATACTCCAAATAACGGGAGCTAGGCAGCATCCACAGCACAAGTGGCACTGTGCCACTAGAGGCAGAACATTATTTGCATAGCTTCTCCACTTCAGAGCAAACAGGCTGGCTGTGCATATTTGGGTACAAATGACCAAAGACTGGCAGGATCAGAACCAGGAGGTAGAACTAGTAAGCCCTACCTGCAAAGGAGGGGGGGGGTTACTCTCTCTTGGGCCTAAATGCTTGGAGTCCTCACCCAAGCCTTAAATAAAGTTCCAATACTAATTGGACATTGTTGCCATGCAACTGAACACTGGTAGTCTGTCTAGACAATTTATTTCTAGCTAGCATAGGCAATGAACATCCTGTTCTACACAAATGCAGCTATCTATGCACAGCACAACAGAGTATCACATTAATCTCAACCACTCAGTGAACGGTATGAAACATCTGCAGATAGTTAACTAAGTGTTAGTACTTAGTACCATTTCATTATTATATCCCCTTGTTAGGACTTTCAACACTCTGGGTGGAGTAGGGTTCAACAGGGTCCACTAAAATTCTTGCCAAGCAATTTGGGGTGATATATATGCCCTTATGTATGACATTCATAGTTAATTCAGTTGGTGCTCCTGTGGTATCATAGGTGAGTCTCAGTATTGGCTTAATGGCTCTTTCTGAACACCTTAGTGGCACTGGAACTTCTTCTGTGGCATTTGGGGTGATCAGTCCCAGTTTCTCGACCAACAAGGGAACAACCTCAGGCAAAGTGGATACCACAGTCTCTTCAGGAGTATCATTTAGTTCAGCTACCTGGCACTGTCAGGCTCAACAGTCACCATCTGCTTTGGCAGAAACATCTTCTGACTGTGTGTGCTCATCTGTCAGTACCTGCTCTCTGGGCAATTCACAGTCCATTGCAGAAGCATGGGGCTCTTCCACTGGCACATTCTCACAATCCACTGCAAAGGCATGTGCTCTTCCACCGGCACATTCTCACAATCCACTGCAGAACCATGGGGCTCTTTCACTGGTATACTTGTCACACTTGGTTTGCGAACAGGAAAACCTTGAAACAAATTAGACAGCTCAGACATAAGGTAATAGGCTGGTAAGTAATTAATCTCTTCAGAATCAGATTCAGATTTACTTTGTTTTGCACTTTCAATTGAATGATTAACAGTCTGCTCAGGTTGCGTAATCTTTGACTTGTATTTACACCTGCAGGAAGCAGCTCTAGTCATAGGAGGTTTGAGTGGTTCAGGCTGGCTTTGTTCACTTTCAGTAACCATTTGGCTAATGGACAATGAGTGATTTTTGTGTATAGCGCGATAACCACTGGTGTGTCCTGCTGGTTGAATCTCATAAACCAGCCTGTCATGAACTTTCTCTAAGACAACACATGGTGTGCTATTCCATTTGTTCACAAGTTTATGTTTTCCATGGAGCCCCAGATATCTTAACAAAAACAGATCACCAGGCAACAGTCCATTGGCTTTAACTCTTTTGTCATGTCAGTCTTTATTTGCTTTATTGCATTTGGAAGCAGTTTCAGCAGCCAATTTATACACTGAATTAAATTGTTCTTTCAGTTGCCTTACATACCGAAAGTGGGACTCAGCCTTAATTTCATCAGCAGAGAGGCCAAAACACAAATTAACAGGTAGTGTTGCTTCCCTGCCCAACATCAAACTGTAGGGTCAAGACCCAGTGGCATCGTGCTTGGTGCAACTGAAGGCAAGAACCAAAGCACTTACTTGCTTGCTCCACTTATTCTTGTTTTTGGGACTGAGGGTGCACAAC
This sequence comes from Neoceratodus forsteri, assembly GCA_016271365.2. NCBI lineage: Eukaryota > Metazoa > Chordata > Ceratodontiformes > Ceratodontidae > Neoceratodus > Neoceratodus forsteri. The sequence continues at coordinate 1,586,568,467 of CM057455.1, read as the reverse complement.
ATGTCTAACAGCATATGGTTAAATTTGCTCAGGTTGTGGATCTCCTTGCAGATGGTATGGGGTGGTGCGGGACTTGCTAATACCCCATAAAGACAGTATTTTTTTTATTAACTGGCTCTCAGAATCCCTCCTATGGTCAGAGTGGATCCACTGAGGTGCACCGTAATGGACAAAAACCTCTCCACAAGAACTCAGGCTACTGTGGAAGCCTTTTGATCTTTCGTGGGATACGCTTTGGCATATTGTGAAAAATGATCAGTCACTACCGTTATGTTGGCTATGTTTTTATAGTCGTGCTCCAGGCTGAGGAAATTGATACAGACCAGTACCATGGGAGCACCGGTAACAATATTGACTAGGGGGTGGCTCTCTGAGGTGGAGCTTTTCTCTGCAAGCATTGGATACAAGTCTTGCAATACTTCTTGATATCACTACTCATGTGTGGCCAGTAGAACTGTGCATGAGACAAGTCTGTGGTGTGTTCACTCCCCAAGTGCAGAGCCCATTGTCTTACTCTTTTGAATTTATCTGGCAAGATCAGTTGTGAGCAGGGAGACCTGGTTGCACCTTGGGTCTCATGGTACAGAAGATTGTTTTTCATCTTTAACCTTGATCATTCTCGAAGAAGTAATTTCACCTCGGTGTTGTTGGCAACAATGTGATTAGCTGTATACCCTGTTGTACAACTTGCAAAACATCCTTAATGGTTGCATCCACCCTTTGTTCTCCCTGAAGATCTGGGGAAGTTACTGAACATTTTATTGCTTCTGTGCATAGTTCTGAATGATGTTGTGTATTTCCTAATTTTGTTTATGGTACACCTCCTGTTGTGTGCTTTATCTCCAAGCACATTTGTCTTCCTGTTCATTGTTCTTACTTCTACTTGACACTGTGAGCTTCCCTGTACCTTGTATTTGAACTATTTTTTGCTTTGTACTTGTAACTTTGGGCTCCTCTGTACCTAGTATTTTGAAATGTTTTTTACCTTGTACTCTCCCAGGTCGTGCCTGAAAATAGGTATCTTTATGTCTAGTGCACTTACCCGGTAAACAAAAACAAATAAATAAATAAAATAAATAAACAAGCTTAGCTCCAAGGTGGCAACATTGCAGTAGGCAGCAGGTAAACAGTCACCAGTGGCTCCCAGGGTGTCTACCAGACATTCCACACTAGGGATGCAATTCAGGTCATTGGTATCACATTTTTTACACAAGGCCTTAACTGTTTGTTCAGGTATGTGCACACACTCATTCTTAGTAGTCTTAGCAAGTGTGTTATATCTGGACAGGGCATCACCATCAATATGATTTAGGCCATGATAATATTCTACATGATATTCATAAGTGAACAAGGCAGATAATCACCTATGACCAGCAGCATTAAGTTTAGCTGTCGACTGAACATACGTCAATTTGTTGTCTGTCTTTATGGCAATATGTGCCCTGTACAAGTACTCACGGAACTGGTCTATGATGGCCCATTTTAAAGCAAGAAACTCAAGCTTGTGGATGGGATATATTTTTTCAGCACCATTCAAGCTCTGGCTGGCAAATACAACAGAATGTAAACCCTCTGGGTAACTCTAGTAGAGTACAGCCAAAAGTCCATTGAAGCTAGCATCTGTGTGTAAAATATAAGGTTTCTCAGGATCAGCATAGGACAGTACTGGGGGCATGAGGCAATCTGTTAATTATTTCCTCAAAGGCTTTGTCACAATCTGAAGCCCTGAATGGCTCAGAGGGTTTGAAGTATGATTTAGTCTCCGCAGATTTACTAGTAGCTCTCTTGCCTTTGTTGGTCAGAGGGTAGCCTTGCGTCAAGCTCAGAAGAGACTGCATCACTTGAGTGTAATCCTTAACAAACCATCAATAATATCCACAGAAACCTAGAAACTTCTGGAGTTCTTTGAGATTGGATGGCCTTGGCCAGGTAGTCAAAGCTTCCACTTTGCTAGGGTCAGTTTGTATGCCTTCTGAGGGCACGATGTGCCCAACTTACTTAACTAAAGTTTGGAAAAAAATGGCACTTATCTATGGAGAGCTTTAGCCCAAACTCTTCTAGCCTGTCAAGTAACTTCAACAGTCTGTCCTCATGCTCCTCCAGTGTCTTACCAAACACTATCACATCATCCAGATAGACCAGAGATTCAAGCAGGTTCATGTCTCCCACCACTCTTTCCATTATTTATTTCAATTTATTTATTTATTTAAATGTTTGATAACCAGAAAAGGCACACTGAGTCAGAGCTTGTTTCCAGGTGTGACCTGAGGTAAAAGGTATAATAAGAAAAAAGTGTAAAAGAACAGTGCCATTCAAACAAAAACATGAAGTACTGCCAGATACTTCTTAAAAAGTTCAGTTAGTGCATACATTTACGTATTAACAATTGGTATAACTATAAAAAGAGAATGGGAGACAAGGCACAGAGTAGTTGGAGCTAGTAAGGGGAGAGGTTAGGGGCAGAGGTGCAGAGCAGCCAGAGAACTTTGGAGCAGGTGCTTGAATGCTGGGAGTGAGGCAGCATGCTCAAACATAGGTGAGAGTTGGTTCCAGAGGGAGAGAAGATGGAAGGAGAAAGCTGACTGGCCTGCTGTAGTGTGTCGGCGGGAAAGGAAGAAGGATCAGGACGCTCTGGAGCAGGGTGAGTAGGGGGAGGGCCTGGCTGAAGATGGGAGGGAGGAAAGATAGGCGGGAAGAGGACCAAACCAGTATTTAACAAAAAAAGCTAAGGTGTGTGTCCAGTGCTGGTGGGAGAGAAAAGGGATGGAAAGTGATGAGTAGAGGGAACAGTGGTGGGCGTGGAAAGGGGAGTTGGTTTAAAAATGGCAAAAAGAATTTAGGAGCGTGTTGAGTCTGGTGAGGGAAGTGGTAGGTGCGGTGCCATAAGCAATGCTGGCATACTCAAGTACAGGGAGGATGTTTTTTGTGATCGATTCGTGCCGCACGTGAAGGGAGAACCAATCTTTTTTGCAGTACATTACACCTAGTTTAAGGCGGAGCTTAGAGTGCAAGGTGTCAATATGGACTAAGTCATCTAGTTTATTGTCCAGTCATACCCCAAGGTATCTGTATGCAGAGACAACTTTGGGGGCACCAGGGATGGAAAAGAGACAAGAGTGTTGAGAGTTTATATCTTGACCCAAAGGTCATAGAGGCAATTTTCTTCATATTCTCCCTCAAGCTATTGGTCTGGAACCAGTTAAGCATGCTGTAGAAATCATGTTTTAGGGGAGTCTCTACATCAAGGGTGGAGGGACCAGTAGCATAGGTGATAGTATCGTCCACATACGTATGTACTTGTGTGTGTGAGCAAGCAGAGGGGAGATCGTTTAATTATAGGGAGAACAGGACAGGGCCTAGGATGGAGCCTTGGGGGACACCAGCAAGGATTGGGAAGGGAGAAGACAGGGCGGTGCCCACCTGGACAGACTGACTCCTGTTCGTGAGGCAGGAACTGAACCAGTTCACTACTAGTGTCACTAAACTGACTGAGTGGAGCTTATGGAGGAGGAGCGGGTGGGACACCAAGTTGAACGCTTTTGCCAAGTCAATGAAAACTGTAGCTGTGATGAGACCCCTATCCATTTCTGAGAGAATGGCAACTGTGACATGCAATAAGAGGGATGTAGTATAGTGATTCCTCCTGAAGCCAGCTTGGAGTGGGGAGAGAGTGTTGGTGGAAGACTAGGTTTGCTGGCAAAGGCACCTCGCTTCACCTGAGCTCTTTTCTTCTAGGTTTGCTTGTAAGGACAGAGCAAGGAACATTATCACAGCAAGGAAAAAGATTAAGGCTTCTTTTGGCTGGGTAGATTTACCGTGTGTTACTATTTTCTTTTGTACTCACAGAGTTTATTACTGTTGTTTGCTAACATTTTACTACTTTATTGTTCTCTGATTCAAATTGCTGTTGCAGGGTATACTTTCTGCTGCATTATTACAGGGTGTGCCTACAGGTTTGTTACTGTTTTGTACTTATAGATCGCTGCTGTAATCTTTTTTGATTCAAATTGTTTTTTACGAGGTATATCTTCTGTTACCGCTTTATTTTTCTCTGTAGCAAAGTGTTTTTTTCATGAAATTATTACAGGTGGTGCTTTACAGATTTTACAGTTTTATCTATCATTAGGCTAAGCTTTCAGGACTACTGCATTTGTTGTTGGTTGATTGTTTCTGCTCTTACCTCCTTGTTTGTTTAATCCATAGTACTTCTTTTTTGGCAGGGGAAGGCTCAGACACCCCCCCATCCCCAACCACCCCATGCTACACTCCTTTTATAGGGTAGCACAGTTGTGACATTTCCTTTAGCAAAGCAGGAAGGGGAGGATCAGAGGGGTATCCACACAGTGACCTCACTTACAGGGGCACAAGTAATTTAACTTGTTATAACAAGTTATACAAAAACAAACAAAACAAAAAATCAAACTTTTGCTTTCATTTTCTTCCTTCTAATTATTCAGACCAGGTTATAAACCTGGCAACTCATCTGGAATGGATATTATTAACTGCAGGTACTGTGGGACACTTTTCAAAATGGCAGTTATACAGGATTTAGGACACTGTTCTACATGCTAGACCACTGAAGATCTAAGGGCTTAGCTCCAGACAGCATGGGCAGAGATTGCATGCCTCAAATCACATATTCAGGAGGAAATAAATTATAAGAACCACCCACCATTTCCCCAACATCCAACTGAAGCACCTTGACCGCAGAAGGCAGTTGGTCTGGGAGGTTGGCAGGTGGTTAGGAGGGGCAAATCGGGTGCCCCATCACTCACTGCTCTCCAACGTTTCACCACCACAAACCATATAAAAACTTCAAACAGGTATCTGCCTCTGTCTCTGAAATCAAACAAAGAAGCAGAGGACACTGCAGAGCAGGACACTGTAGCACAGAAGCTAGTGCAAAAAAACTTGCTCAAAACAGGGATCAAAACAAAAAAAGGAAAAAGGAAATGCAAAACACTTCTGATCATAGGAGACTCACTGATTTGTGGAGTTGATACCTACCTCCAGCTGGGTGTAATGGTTCAGATATCTCCCAGGTACATCAGCATGGAGAGACACTGACCGCATTGCTAAAATTGTGCAGGAAGCAGGAGAAAACATCAACGTCCTGGTACACATAGGGACTAATGATCTTGCCAGCCAGTCAGTTGTGGAGACCAAGGAACACCTGATCAGGCTGGGAGACAAACTGTCATCCATTTCATCCGGCATCTCCTTCTCTGAGATCTGGCAGTCTGGGAGAGGGGGGAAGGTGGACGGAAGGTCAGAGAAGGGGAGATAGAGAGCTAAACATCTGGCTCCAGGGCTGGTGCCAGGAAAAAGGACACAAATTTGTAGGTAACTGGCAACAGTTTGGGGAGTGAAAATGTTTTAAATTCAATGGCTGCATCTGACTAAGGTGGGAATCAGTGCATTGGGGCAGAGGTTTGACATCTTTGCAGAATATTTAAACTAGCAAATGGGGAGAGGGGTGCAGCACCCACTACATCGAATGGGACGAATGCCCTTCCCCCCTTCAGGTAGTGATCAAACAGGAGTTCAGCACATTTGTAGTTCATTTGCAACATCAGGTAAGGAAAAAGGTCTGGCTCCCCATACGATGCACAGGAGAAATGCCAGACCCCACTCAGCAACTAACACACTGAAATCTGGCCAATGGAAAATCACGTGCACAAATGCCTGCAGTCTGGGAAACAAGATCCCAGACCTGCAGACAACAATGACAGAGGCTAAAATGGACATAGTAGCCATTAGCAAGACATGGTTCACCAGTAACCACACTTGGGAGACTTTAGTACCCAGCTATGTACTGTTCAGAAGAGACTGAAGTGCAGAAAGTGGGGGAGGAGTGGCCTTTATGTCAATGAAAGTATCAAAGCTACAGAAATTCAGAATACACACAAGGAGCCAGAAGAACTGTGGGCCACCCTGGAAACAGGAAATGAGACAGCCATACAAACTGGGGTTTTCTACAGGCCTCCAGACTAGGGGGAGGACACAGACACATTACAGTTAGAAGCTATACAAAACATGACAGCTAAAGGGGAGGTTCTGATAATGGGAGACTTCAACATGCCAGATACAGAATGGTCAATACTAGCAGGAACATCCTCCAGAACTAGACACATAGTGGATTCCCTGCAGGGGGAGGGCCTCAAACAACTGGTACAACAGCCCACAAGAGACAGGGCTATCCTAGATCTAGTACTGACTAATGGGGAAAGGATCACAGGTCTCCAGGTAGAAGGTCACCTGAGGGCCAATGACCATCACATGGTATGGTTCAATTTGGCCACTAGAACTAAATAATCCCATTCCAAGGCAAACATCTGGGACTTCAAAGGAGCTGACTTTTTTTTTTATTCAAGTTTATTAACATCAATCAGGTACAATTTGTCAATACATACAGGTACATGTACAAGTCTCCTCCACATACTCACTTTAATACAATTAATCAATCATTTCATATACAAACATCAGGATTTATATTCTATTAATTATTGTTGCAAGCAGTACTTTCAACTAGACTGTGATAGCTCTGAATGCTCTCTTTCTCCCCTCAGTCACTTGACCTCCCCCCCAAGACAGGACATGTGAATGCAGGTCCCGGGATGTGCACCTGGGAGGCTTCTAGTTGGGTGGGCCCGGAGTCTGATTTAACCAGAACTGCCATTATGTCCACCTCCGAGTGAAAAGGTCTGACCTCTGGTTTATTTTGAAAGTAATCTCTTCCAGTTCTGATATGCTCTGAACCACCTGTATCCAGTCCTGTCTGGTAGGAGGCTGGGGTTTCAGGCAGTATCTCATGATAGATTTATGGGCAGCTGCTATCAAGATGGCCCATAGGTAGTGAGAGTCCGCCCCTCTAACACCCACAGGGGGGCTCCCAGGACAGCGGCTGAACAGTTTAAATGAGGACCCAGAGAGTGAGGAGCTGATTTTGATAGGTGACCAACAGAGTTAAGCTAACCCTGGCAAGAAGAAATACAGGTGAGGGGGTACAGGCAAAGCGGGCAAGCATTACGGATGGAATACTTGAAGCAACATCCCATTGTGTTAGAGAGAAAGGCAAGAGCATAAGAAGGAGGAGACCACTTTGGTTCTCAAAAATAGTAGTAGAAAAGGTCAGAGCCAAAAGGTTGGCCTTCAGGAAATATAAGGGACCGTAGCGGGATGAAGATAGGGAGGCATACCAAACTTCTCTAAGGGAAGCAGGGAAGACAGTAAGGCAGGCAAAGGCCCAAACTAAGGAAACACTAGCACGAACAGTAAAAGAAGGGGACAAGACTTTCTTTACATACTGTACATTAGTAAAATGAGAAAGTCCGGGGGGGGTATTGCTAAGATCAAAGGGGATAAAGAGGAGTGTGTGGAGGAGGACCAAAGAAAAGCATCTATCCTAAATAGATATGTCTGCTCAGTATTTTCTGAGGATAAGGTAAGGCATGGCCCACAGCTCAGCACCATGGACACAGGGGGAGGGAGGTATGCACTAGTCCCTTCACAAAAGAAAGGGTCCTGCAGTGTCAGTGGCTCAGTAGGTAGCACACTCGCCTCTGAGGCCGGGAGATCAGAAGGCTGTGGGTTCAGTTTCCACATCTGGCACTTGGGTTAATATCCCAGTACTGACACTGTAGTGCAGCATGAGAGGGGTGCTGCACTTCTGAGGCGCCGTCTTTTGGATGAGACGTTAAACCGAGGTCCCATCTGCCTGGATTGGTGGTAGTTCAGGTGGATGTTAAAGATCCCATGGCACTTATCGAAAAGAGTAGGGGAATTTCCCCGGTGTCCTGGCCAAATTTCCCTCATTCACTAAAAATACCACCAACAGCTTAATCTGGTTCAAGGTCAGTTGGCATTCATCTGTATCCCCCTCCCCCAGGTCGTGCCTGAAAATAGGCAGGATTTGTCTAGTGCACTTACCCGGTCAACAAAAGCTAAATAAATAAATACAAGAGCTCGCTAAACTCAGCGTGGACAAGGCAATGGGACCTGATGGCATACATCCCAGGGTACTAAAGGAGCTAAGGGTGGAACTAGCAGAGCCATTATCAGAACTGTTTAGTGAGTCCCTGAGCACAGGAGAGGTCCCAGAAGACTGGAGAAGGGCTCATGTGATCCCACTCCACAAGAATGGTAGCAGGGAGGAGGTAGGGAACTACAGACCAGCCAATCTTAACTCAGTAGTGAGCAAGATTATAGAGGCACTCCTTGAGGAAAGGATAGTGCAACACCTGGAATCCATAGGAGCACAGGATCCAAGACAGCATGGGTTTACAATAGGAAGGTCCTGTCAAACTAATCTCATAGATTTCTTTGACTGGGTAACCAGAGTGGTGGACCAAGGGGGTGCAGTTGATGTTGTCTACCTTGACTTCAGTAAGGCTTTCGATACTGTTCCACACAGAAGATTGATTAATAAGCTAGGTAGGCTTGGGAGGTCAGAAGTTATTCAACTGGGTGGCAAACTGGTTGGCGGTCAGAAAACAGAGAATGGTGGTAAATGGTTTAGTCAGAGGACATGCAAGTCACAAGTGGGGTGCCTCAGGGATCAGTCCTGGGGCCAGTCTTCTTCAATATCTTCATCAGTGACATTGCAGATGGACTGGAGGGTAAGGTTTGTCTGTTTGCAGATGACACCAAGATCTGCAACAGATTAGATGATCCAGATGGGGTGGGCAGAATGAGAAGAGATCTGGATAAACTGGCAAAATGGCCAGAAGAGTGGCAACTGGTATTTAACTTAAAGAAGTGCAAGATCATGCACATAGGGAAGAGAAACCCTGAAGCCACCTATAGGTTGGGAAGGGAGTAGCTGGCAATCACAAGGGATGAAAGAGACTTGGGCATCATCATCACAGATGACCTGAAATCATCCAAGCAGACCACTAAAGGAGTAGGTAAGGCTAGAGGGATGTTGGGGTGTATTAGTAGGGGTATCACAAGTCGTAAGAGGGAGGTAATAATCCCTCTTTACAAGACACTGGTTAGGTCCCATCTGGAGTACTGTGCGCAGTACTGGAGGCTGCACCTGCACAAGGACATTAACAAAATGGAGACAGTCCAGAGAAGGGCAACCAAAATGGTGCAGGGACTGCATCAGAAAACCTATGAGGACAGATTAACGGAGCTCAATATGTATACCCTAGAGCAAAGGAGGGAGAGAGGTGATATGATTGAAACATTCAAACATCTTAAAAGCATTAACAAGGTGAAAGAGTCTAACATGTTTCATTACAAGAAAAATAGCAGGACAAGAGGACACAGCATGAGATTAGAGGGAGGCCGATTAAGGGGTAATATGAGGAAGTTCTTTTTCACAGAAAAAGTGGTGGATGCATGGAACGGCCTATCTCAGGAAGTGGGGGATATAAATACAGTGCAGAGCTTCAGACAGGCATGGGATAGGCATAAGGGAGCAATACAGATGATTTCGAATAGATAGGCCATTGACAGAGTACAGGCTTATGGCACATTCATAAGGTAGAAAAATGGGCAGACTGGATGGGCCTTGCTGCGGTCCTTATCTGCCGTCAACATTTATGTTTCTATGTTCCTGTGGTGATGGTGAAGAAATCAGAGGTCCTAGCATAGACTAGGGATTCCTGGAGCTTTGCAAGGGAGGGGAGGAGGGAGATGGGAAACAGTTCCCTGGGCAGGAAGGGTCTCCACCTTTGTGGAGGGGAATGACCTTAGCTTTTTTCCCAAGCCTGGTGGACTACACCTGAGGAAAGGAAGAAGGAGAGGTTGAAGAGGTGTGTAAGGGGGAGGACAATGGTGGGGGCGGAGATGCAAAAGATATTTGGGTCATTCCCATCAGGGCTACTTTTAGCTGTGTTTAGTGACAATAAAGCACTGTGTACTTCCTGCTGAAAGAAGGGGGTGGGGTGGTGACCACTAGGAGAGAGAAGAGTGGGTGGGATCAGGGTGGGCTGAGGGAGGGAATCCGGGAGTGCACAAGAGATAAAATACTTGTTTAGGGCATCAGCCGTGTAGGCAGGGTCTGAGAAAATGGAGTTATCTAACGAGAGGGTTGGGGTGGTTGACTGGGCAGGGGGTCAATGAAAAAGTGGATGGATTTCCAGAAAGGATGGGGAGAGCCTTGGGTAGAGTGGAGGAGTTCCTTGAAATTATCTGCTTTGGCAGTACAGATAGCCTTTGTGCACTTGTTTCTTAATGCCCTGTGAGACTGGAGGTTGACTTGATTCAGAGTGGACCTGAAGGTAGCCCATGTACAATCTCATAGTTTGCACTGGATAATTAAGGTGGCATTGATCCGGGGGTGGTGGATACATTTCACTTGTGCTTTTTTCAGGGGTGCATGAATTTTCCAGAATCTGGTGAAGATGCTAGCAAATGAGCTGAGGGCTTAGTCAATATTAGTGGCTAAGAACCCATGGGACCAGTTGGCGCTGAGCAAGTTTAGTAGAAGGGTGTTTGTGTCAAGCGCTCTGAAGGAGCACTGCCATATTTACTTAGGAACAGAATGGGAGAGATGCACCTTCCTGACACAATAGGTCATGCAATGATTGCTAAAGATATCTGGGAGGATGCCTGAGGCATTTATATGGTGGGGGTGAGAGAAGAGCACCTAATCCAGTAGGGAGTGATTTGGGGAGCAAGGATTTAGTCAAGTTGGTTCCTTTATGAGTTGAGTAAGATTCAGCAGTTCAACGTGTGAGGTGGGCTTGGATGCCGATGAGAGCCAATTTAAATTGAAGTTACCTAGCAGTATCAGCTCCCCAGCTGTTGTGTGCAATGTGATGGAGGGCATACATGTAACCAGAGAAGCTGGAGAGAGTCTAGGGGAGGCATATAAAGCCCAGTGTATAAGGGAAGGGTGCCTGGGATAATAAATTTGGCTACAATAAACTCACGAGAGATGGGAAGGCACTTGCACAGGAAGATGTAGCAGGAGAGGGACTGGCGAACATAAAGGGCTACCCTGCCTCCCTGTTTGCCCCTGTTCTGGTGGAAAAGGTTGTAATCCCGAGGGGTGAGGTGGGAATTAGGTACCTTGGTGGACAGGTGCTGGGTAGTCCAGATTTTCAGGTTAACCAACTTGGGGAGGAGGCTTCTGGCACTTAAGTGGAAATTTGTTAAGCCTTTTGGTAGGACAGGAGGGGAGGAGGGGGAAGGTGGGCTTGGGTTGGTTTCAGTGTCACCTGCGAGGAGCAATAGAAATAAAAGTAGAGGGAAGAGGGAGTTTTGTTTTTGTCCTTTGTGATGACGGGAGGGTGTTGGGTGGACGGAGAGAAAGGAGGGCCAACAAATGTGCTGGAAAGTAGCAGGCACACCCGATATCCCTTGAGGTATCCAGAGGAATTTGTAAAATTCCAAAGGGCATTTAAAGGCAGTAACCACTGCATAGGTCAAGCACAGAGAACTACTTGCCTTCCATTTAAACAATCAAGGGCATCTTCAATCCTGGGCATAGTGTACTGGTCGGGAGTAGTTCATTATTAGGAGTCTGACAGTCAACACACATACAGCCAGCTCCATTCTTTTTCCACACCATGATGGGCAAAGTATATGGGCTTTGAGACTCTTGGATTATGCCAGCAGTCAGCAGTTCCTATAAACGTCTCCTCATGTCATCAGTATCAGCAGGGGCTAGTCAGTGAGACCTTTCACCATTCATCCAAATGTAGTGCTCTTCTCTGGTCATGCACACTACATCCCACTCATATAAAGAGAATATCTTAGTCCTTTCGTCCAGCTTCTGCTTGACCCTAACTTTCCATGACTCTGGAATGGGGGAATCCCCGAATTCAAACATATCTGGATCCAGGCCAGATGAGCAACTGCCCTGTGCAGGGGTGGGCTGCTCAGCTGTATCAGCACAATGCACATGAGCCAGGGTGCATTCTCTCTCAACAATGACGTCTCTGTCCATGACATTCTTCACTTGCATGGTAACACACTTGGCGTTAGCATGGGCCCTAATGGGTAATACACTGGGTTTCACCAACAGTCCACCAGGTAATGCATTGTCTTCAGGTGCATCCAGCATCAGGATTTGGTTTGTTACATCTCCCTTGAGGCAGAGTACTCCACTGAAATTGCATTCCACATTGGGGGGTAGAACAAGTTTGTATGCCGACCGCTCAGCGATATCGGAATGGCAAAATCCCTCACAGCGAAATCTTGACAGGTTTCATGATTGTCGCTGTGAGGGACTGGAGGGTGAAATTTCTCCCTTTCACCATATTTTGCACCCCTTTAAAACAACTCTGAGTTGGAGTTTGTTATCTTAAGAAGGGGGGCTGCAGGGGGCCGCAGCCCCCCAGTAGAAACACACGTCTGACAGGCAAAATTTCACCTGTCGACATTGTGGATCTCGCCATACCGAACTTCGGCAACACAGTTGTCGTTTTGGCATGGTAAAACTGGACAAGTTTCTCAGGATCCTTGTGCCAAATGATCCCCACAGGTTCAACTTGAATTTTGTCTGCAGTCTTCTGCTGCTGATAGGCCTTTCAAACCAAAGCATGCATACTAATTACCTTCCCCTTCTCCTTCCTGGCAGCATCCTTTTCTTGGCATAACCAGGACAAGTGCCCAAACATGAGTGTTGGTGCTGATGAGGACAGGCACTCTATCATACATACCAGAGTTGGGGTGCACTAAGGCCAATGTTTCCACTGGTTCTCTCCCCCCCCACCCCCAGCTACAGAAAATTGAAATGCAATCCACACTTTGATGTACCCTAGGTATGGGAATGTCTTGTCACTCAAGCCCCACACATGAAGACCTTCAAGGGGCAATAGTTTATGGAGTGACAAATGCTGTTCATATGAAGTCATAAAGATGATGGTCACTTGTGAGCCGCTGTCTAGTACAACTTAAACAGGCACCCCTTTGACAGTAACAGTCATCTTCATGGAGGGTCCCACAGGCTTGTCCAAGTCTACAGTTGTTGTCTTGAAAGTCTTGATTGATGATTTTGCCACAGATTGAATAGTCTCTGGCTAAGTTGTCGCTGCATTAGGATTCTCTTGCTTTCTCATACTGTCAAGCAGCTGAACATTCACCTTTTGAAGATCTTCAGGACACTGGCACTCCCACTTGAGGTGCCTGTCCTCCCCACAATGATAACAGAATATGTCAGGCCAGTGGGACCATAAACTCTGAAGGTTGTCCAACAGTTTTCAGTTGGAACCCCATCCCTTGTGGGAGCATTCCTTAGATTCTCTATATTCGGCGGCCCCCCCCTCACCTGGCCATCCTTTCTTATGGGCTCCAGACTGAGTATTCCACTGCTTGAGCTCACCTACTGTTGACTCAAGCTCTTGTATGTGATTCTGCAGTTCACTGGCAGTCACAGCAGTTTGGAGCTGCACAGCCACTTCTCTCATGGCTGAACTCTGGTCGGAGGCCATACTAGGGCAGGCAGATGAGGCATCTCCAGCTTTAAAGTTGAACACCACATCAACTATATTGGCCTTCAATTCCCAGAGCTCCTTCACCAACTCCTGAAGTCCTCAGGTCTCATGATCCTTCCCTCTCTCACAATGGGAAATAGCAGCAGCAACACCAGCATAAAGGTCCCAGGCCTCCTCCTTGTCTTCTGCTTCCTGTACCTCCTTTATCAACATGCTTTAGGAAGGGAGATTGTCTATCCGATGTTGCAACTGCAGTTTCAGCAATAGCAGAGTAAAATGCCAGGCAGACTTTAACATCTGTTCCAACCGAGTGCATTTCAGGTCAGAAGAGGCTATGGCTCCCATTCAGAAAACCTGCTGGAACGTCCTCTCCAGGCAGGTCAGATAAGCAGACAGTGGTTCTTCCCTTCACTGCTTGGTTGCCTTGCACCTCCACATAAGATCCTCCTCAGCTTCTCTGCTTCCAAATACATTGTCCAGTGCAGTCATGTACTCTTGAGCAGTGGCCTCTGGGTCAGTGGCTCTCCGAGAATGAATTATGTCCAGGGCAGGGCCTTTGAGACTCTCCATCAATCATTTCCATTTCTCAGCTTCAGAACACTGCCAGTCCTGAGTCAGGGGTGTGGTGTAATCAATCCAGATTTCCAAATCATCTTCACCTTGAGGGGTAAGTTGAGTTCCTGAGAACATGCGTAGCCATCTGTAGGAGTCTGGAGTGGGTGGTGGCATATAGGTGGGTCCCCCCCATAGGTTTAGAGTAGGGGCACCCCAGGCAAGTTTAATTTTTGGTGAGCTTCCTTCATAGTTTTACCTTGTTCCAGAAGTTGTTGGTTGAACTTAGCCCTGAAACCCTCTTGCTTAAGAGAATCCTCTCTGAGGGGGTTGCACTGGCTTGGGTCACTAAGATCCATAAACTTGAACCCTTGGGAGTGATCACATCAGGTATGCGGGTAGCACTGACAGTATTTCTCTACTCAACTAATACAGTCAATGTTTTAGTGGCAAGGTTCATCATCTGCCCTTGAACAGTAATTGTCCCGAGGCATTTGATACTTGACAAGGCTTCATAGAAACATAGAAACATAGACTTTGACGGCAGATGAGGACTGCTTGGCCCACCTAGTCTGCCCATTTCCCTACCTAGAGGATAAGCTGCAGATCCTATTTTACCAACAACCTATTTCTTCCTACCCCCCACAAAAATGGCCTTATGTCTGTCCCATGCATTCTTGAATTCTCCCACAGTTTTAGACCCCACAACCTCCTCAGGAAGGCTGTTCCATGGGTCCACCACCCTCTCTGTGAAAAAAATACTTCCTCCCAGTGCCCCTGAGCCGTCTCCCCTCTATCTTCAAATTGTGTCCCCTTGTTCTTGCACATCTCTTTTTCTGAAAGATACTACCCTCTTGGACTTTGTTGATTCCACTGAGGTACTAAAACATTTCTATCATGTCCCCTCTCTCCCTCCTTTCCTCAAGGGTATACATATTAAGCTCCTTTAGCCTCTCCTCATATGGCTTCTCTTGCAGACCCTGCACCATTTTAGTTGCCATCCTCTGAACTGCCTCCATCCTGTCTATGTCCTTGCAGAGATGGTTTCTCTGTCAGTCCTGGGGTGGAGTGGGGGGACACCTAGGAGCAACAAGCTTTTTGAGGTTTTAAGTGTTCTTCTATGCACCAGTCTGTTAACTGTGGGTAAGCCATAATATTAGAGCTAATTTTGGGTTTGGAGGTTACAGCACATTTCTCTTCAGTAATGACTTCCATGTGGGGCATGTCTGTCAAACAGGAGATCCAAGCAGTGACTCCAAAGATGCAACCTCAGCACCATGTACCAACAGGCTACCACACCTGCCTGGTGACCACAAAACAGGTTGAGGGGTCTGGGCTCTGTTTCTGGTGGTGACTGGGGTTTCTTTCCCAAATAGAAATAAGTATAGCACAGTGCCTTCACCCAGAGTAAGTTATAATGGGGCAGATACTGTATTTGTAGGGTACAACCTCTGGGATGCTCTTCCTCCCCACTTCCCCTTCCAGTCACTCCCCACACAGAATACCATAAACCAGCTTAACACACTAAGTAGCGTGCAATTAACAGCTATCTCTAATAATATGCTCACAAATAATATCAGTTTTAATATAGGGAGAGGGGATGTGAAATGCAAATTTAGAGCAATTATTTGAAATTTGTAGCTTGAAACAACAATGAAACACATTAACAACTGTGCCCACCCCCCCCCCAGCAACAGCATTCAGTTTGCCCTCCTTCCCACTGGTACCAGAGCCCCTTAAGTTTGTCTGTGTATTCAGATAAGGAATGGTGCAGGCCTGTAACATTGCCATGGACTGGCCAGTGTTAGTGCACTTAAATTTAAACTTTTAAGATGAAACTCTAGATAACTAACTAGATTGCCCAGCTTAGGGCAAGCCCTAGGCTTGCTCACAGTTTGATTAGTTCATGGTGCAGGGTCTGAGTAGAATCAATAGCTGGCAATTGCCTTTGAGGATGCTTGGGCCTGCGATGGGAATACCAGCAGTTGGCATGGTTGGCAGCGATGTTGGGCAGCTTGTCCCCTTCAGGTGGTTGCAGGCTCTTGCAGCTTGTAACCTTCAGGATGTCCTTCTGTGGATGCTGGATAGGGCCAGACTGAAGGACCAGGGTCACACACTCACCTCACGTGTCAAGGCTTCCAGTTTTTCTTTTTGTATACTTTATTTTATCTCCTTCAGGCTGAGGCATCTCTCAGAGGTGCCCTCTTGGTCTGCCCTCTACTCCCCACCGACACCCTCCTCTAAGTGCCCCCCACAGGACTTCCCAGCCCTACCTACCTGGCATCTCTATCTGTATATTAGAGGGTCCGTCCTGTGGGTGGCACCTGGGACCATTGAGGAGGGGTCTGGTATTGAAGATGTGGGGCTTAGACCCCTGGGGCCCTTGTCGCCTCCCCAGTCCTCTGGGCTTTTTCTTGTAGTTTCTCCCCTCGGACTGCAGTCATGCAATGATGTCCATGGCACCAACGTGCTGACACCCGCTATTACTCCATCCCAACATCTGCTAGCGCCGCATGTTCCAATTTGGCCCCCAGCCACCTCTAGTCTGTTCCCAAACCTGGGTCCCGGCGTGACACAACATGTGGCATCCAACACCTGAAGCCTCAGAACCACCAAACCTGCCAAGGCTTCCAGGTTTTAGGGACAAATGTCAAGCACTGCCTAACATTGATAATACTGGGAAGACTCCCAGGACCAACATGAGTACATGCAGTCTCTTCTCGCACTGTGGTTCAAACAGTCTCTCGCTGTCTGCTGGTAACAAACACGGTTTGGTGGCAGCCTTGATACCTTCCTGGCAGGCAGGCATGCAGTCGCTTGTCCGGACTCCAGACTCTTTGGTGGTAACCAATAATGCTCTCTGGTTCTACAGGCAGCAGAAACCAAACGGATCCTCCCAATGTAAGATGCCGCCAATGGACACTGTAAACACACTCCAAACTCTGGAAACACTGTCTCAGCCCCATAATGGCAGGGTCTGTTTTGCAGAGTGACAAGTTGCCTTCTTCACTAAACCTGGGATTCTGGCTCTCCCAGAATGTAGACTTCAATAAGTCTATTGGTAGTCACAACCAGAAGCTGCAGGCCGACTTCACAAAAGCTTCTCCCACTCAGCTCACTTCTCCCCTCTTTCTTCAGGGAGCTACAGACACAGATTGCCCATGAGCAGCTGTCTCCCCCGACCGCTTCAAGTGAAAACTGCCACTCATTATTGAGCAATACCATTGTCCATCACAGAAATTAATATGCATTAGGCTTTTCTTGTTAATTGACTGAATTATGATAAAGGTGTCAAGAGCAACGTTCACACTCTTTACCGAGAAGTTGTAGCTGCAGATCTTCACACTCCTTGATCACTGATTGGAAAGTAGAGGGTCAGAGGTCACAAAAATGGGGTCCATGTAAATAGTTTATAAAAAAATGCAAACTTAGCGATCCTGCTGCAAGCAAAAAAAGTGTTTTGCCACACCAATGTCCTCCCATCTGATAGCTGCAGCCGTGTACTGTTACCCAGTCATGGAATGGATACTGACAAAGTCCTGGACTGTCTGTCACTAGCACTGAAGCACTAAGTCCCACTGTAGAAGGCAAAACATACACTCAACAGTCTTTATATTTTAAAGCAACAGTGCACAGTTTTACAGTTTACCAATTCGTTTGCTTAACACTTCTGTTCATTTCCCATTGGGTGTGTCTGAGCCTCTACATATGTTCAGGGATCCCAGGGGTCAGAACACAGTAGAGACATGCCCCAAATAGCAGGAGCTAGGCAGCATCCCCACCGCAAATGGTGCTGTGCCACTAGAGGCAGAACATTAACGATTTACATAGCTTCTCCACCTCAGAGCAAAGAAACAAAGAATATGACAGCAGATAAGGACCACTTGGCCTACCTAGTCTGCCCATTTTTCCCTACCTTTTGTATCATTGCAGACCCTACTTGATCTCTGGCTTATCTTCACCTCCTTGTCTTATCACTAAGGTTCCCTTATGCCTATCTCATGCTTTCTTGAACCCCATTACAGTTCTTGCCCCCCACCACCTCCACTGGGAGGCTGTTCCAGGCATCCACCACCCTTTTCTGTGAAGAAGTACTTCCCCACATCTTCCCTTAATCTACCCCCCTCCAGCTTCATAGCATGGCCCCTTGTCTTTCATCATCTTTTTTTCTGAAAGATGCTTCCTCCTTGAACCTTGTTTATACCTGTGAGGTATTTTAAAGTTTCTAATATAGAAACATAGACTTTGACGGCAGATAAGGACCACTTGGCCCACCCAGTCTGCCCAATTTCCCCTACCTATTAGATAAGCTGCAGATCCTAGTTAACCAACAACCTACTTCCTCCTACCCTCCACTAGATATGCTTTATGTCTGTCCCATGGATTCTTGAATTTCTCCACTGTTTTTGACCCCACAACCTCCTCAGGAAGGCCTTTCCATGCATCCACCACCCTTTCCATGAAAAAATACTTCCTCACATTGCCCCTGAGCTGTCCCCCCTCTGTCTTCAAATTATGCCCCCCTCTCCCTCCGTTCCTGCCCTGTATACATATTAAGGTCCTTCAGTCTTTCCTTAAAGGGCTTTTGATGCAGACCTTACACCATTTTGTTTGCCCTCCTCTGGACCACCTCCGCTCTTTCTGTGTCCTTTCAGAGATGAGGTCACCAGAACTGGACACAGTATTCCAGATGAGGTCTCACCAGTGATCTATACAGGGGTAAAACCAATTTTCCTCTTTCTGCTAGTGATTCCCCTCTATATGCACCCCCAGCATCCTTCTAGCTCTCCTGACTTCCTTGTCAAACTGCCTATCCACCTTTAGATCATTAGATATGATAACTCCCAGGTCTCTTTACTGTTTGCAGGTCATGACTATCTCTCCTCCCATTTTATACTCCTCCCCTGGGTTTCTGTGGCCCTGGGTTTCTGTGCCCCAGCTGCATGATTTTGCACTTTTTTTTGCATTAAATCCTGGTTGCCATATCCTTGACCAATCCGCTAACCTTTTCAGATCCCCTCTCATCTCTTCCCCACCCCGGAGTGTCTACCCTGTTGCAGATTTTAGTGCCATCTGTGAACAGACCTTTCCCTCAAGCCCCTCTGCAATGTCGCTAATAAAGACATTAAAGAGGACCGGTCTCAGTACAGATCCCTGAGGTACCCCACTGGTCACCCTCCCTCCTTTTCTTGGAGTGAACTCCATTTACCACCACCCTCTGTCTCCTATCTCTTAGCCAATTTCTTACCCAGTTTACCACCCTTGGTCCTGCTCCTAGGCTACCCAGCTTGCTTGTTATTTATTTATTTTATTTATTTAAAATTGGTGACCGAGAAATGCACAATGAGCCAAGACTTGTTTTCAGGTGCGACCCAGGTACAAGGTGTACATAGACAGTAAGCAGAGAAGTAAAATAATTTCTTGGTTACAGACGTTAGGTACAAACAGCAAGGACCTTGCACAGAGGTATGCAGTACAATGCAACTAATTTCTGCTCAGTCATGAAATTCAGCATCCAGGGCAGGTCAAGCCTAAGAATTGAGTAAACAGTATAACCCAAAAGAGGTATATACAGTGTTCACAAATGGTATCATGATAGAATAAACAAGCACCGGGATTGGACAGTAAATAAGCAGTGTGCAAAATGTGGGGCTGTCTGGTGCAGGATATTGACCAGCAGAGGCCACCCATGGCAGGCTAGGCCTGAGTTGGGCTGTGACCAGATGAGCAACTAGTGCAGGTTGGGGAGGGGAGGATCCTGAGGAGAAGTTTAACAGCTGTGAGGGAGGAGGCCTGGTGAAGGTTGGGAGGGAGGTTGTTGCATAGAAGAGGGAGATGATAGGAAAAGGCAGCTTGACCAGAGGCAGAGAGGGGGCATGTGACGTGGAAGGTGCGTGCTTCTCTGTGTCGGAGGGGTTTGCCAGTGTAACTAGCTGGAGAGAGCCCAGAGGAGAGGTAGGGGGGTAGTGAGCCTAACCAGTATTTAGCTATGAGGAAGGCACTGTGGGCAGTCCTCCTTGCGAGAGCGGGGTCAGGGATAGAGTGGAGTAGAGGAGGCAGTTGTGAGTAAGTGGGGGAGAGACAGTAATGAAACTACAGAAGGAATTGAGAAGGATGTCACGTCTAGAGAGGGATGAGGCTGGCGCTGTACTGTAGATGATGTCCACATAGTCCAGCACAGGTAAGAAGGTTTTTGCATTCGAGTTCGCTATGAGTGGGGGGAAGACTGGCTTTGTGGTGATAGAGGATGGCCAGCTTGCGCCAGCGTTTGGTGCAGATGGCCTCGATGTGGGTGGGAATGTTGAAGCGGCTATCCAGTCAGACTCCCAGGTACTTGAAGGTGGTCACCATCTCAAGGTGAGATCCTTCCAAGGCGCAGACTGTTAGGGGAGCAGGGAGGTAGGTGAGCTTTTATCTTGTACCGAATACCATGGTGACCGTTTTGGGGTCATTTAGTTTGAGTTGTTTTTTTTGGAACCAAGTTTGGACCCTGTTAAAGTCTCTTTGAAGATCTGGAAGCACGCTGTCATGGGAGGGGCCTGAGGCAAAGATGTTGGTGTCGTTGGCATATAGATGCATATAAGAGGAGAGACAGGTAGGGGGGAGGTCGTTTATGAATAGGGAGAAAAGGATGGGGCCGAGGATGGAGCCTTGGGGGATGCCTGAGAGGATGGGTAGAGAGGGGGGAAAGAGTATCACCTAATTGTACAGACTGCTGCCAGTTTTGGAGGTAGGAGCAGAACCAGTTGATGGCAGGTTGAGCAAGGCCAAAGGAGCTTAATTTGCTGAGTAGCAGGGGGTGGGAGACTGAGTCAAAGGCTTTTGCCAGGTCAATGAAAATGGCAGAGGTGGTTTGCTTTTGTCCATGGCTGAGAGAATGGAGTCAGTTACATGTAGTAGGGTGGTGATAGTGGAGTTATGTTTTCTAAAGCCCGACTGAAATGAAGAGAGGAAGCTGTTTGTGGAGAGAAATCCTGACAATTTGGTTAGCATGAGGGATTCTTGGAGTTTGACGAGGGCAGGGAGGAGGGAGATGGGTCTGTAGTTTCCCGGTTGGGAGGGGTCACCACTTCTATGCAGGGGAATGATTTTGGCCAGTTTCCAGGCAGTGGGGACCATAGCTGTGGTGAGGGAGAGGTTGAGTAAATGTGTTAAGGGAGCTGCAATGGCTGAGGCAGAGATATGGAGCATTCTGTGGTGCAAACCATCAGGGCTGGTTTTGGACTGTTTCAGAGAGTTGAGAGCAGTGTAGACTTCCAGGGGCATGCAGGGGAGAAAGAGGAAGCCAGAGTCGGAGGGGGAGGAGTCTGTGGAGTCGGGAGGATGGGAAGGGTCTAGCAGGACACAGGAGATGAAGAACAAGTTAAAGAGTTCAGCTACGGAAGCAGGTTCTGATACGGTTCTGCCATTTAAATTGAGGACTGGGCTGGCTTGCTGGAAGGGAGGGTTCATGAGGGAGTTTAAGACCTTCCAGAAAGATGCAGGGGAGGCTTGGTTATAGGTAAATTGTGCTTTGAAGTATGAGGCTTTTGATTGCCGAATTACATTGGTGCATTTGTTTTGGAGAAGTTTGTAGGTTTGTAGGTTGCGAGGGGCAAGGGAGGCTTTGTACAGCTTCCATGCTTGTCCCCTGGCCCAACATAAGGTGATGAGGTCTGCTGTGATCCAGGGGTGATGGTAACGTTTAACTCTGGTTTTCCTGAGGGGCGCGTGGTGGTCCCAAGTGCTTAGGAAAATGTTGCAGAAGTGGGATAGGGTGAGGTCGATGTCTTGGGAGGCAAAGACTGGTAGCCAGTCCACGTTAAATAGGTTGTTCTGTAGGGCAGATTCGTCAAGGAGGTGTAGCGGTGGAACAGTGTTGAAGGCCTTGCTGAAATCCAGGTAGGCCACATCCACCACTCCTCTCTAATCCAATCCCCTGGTCACCCAGTCAAAGAAATCTATAAGACTTGTTTGACAAGACCTAACACCCCCTGGAATCCATGCTGTCTCATGTCATGTAAGACACTGAATTCAAGATATTCCACTATCCTTTCCTTCAGTAGTGTTTCAAATAATTTCACCACCACTGAAGTCATGCTGACTGGCCTATAGTTGCCAGCCTCCTCCCTACTACCACTTCACTACAAGCAGGCTTAGCAGACTGGCATGGGCATATTTGGGTACAAACAACCCAAGGCTGGCAGGAACAGAACCCAGGAGGCAGAACAAATAAGTTTTACCCACAAAGGGTGGTGGTGGGGGGGGGGTGTTACACTAGCAACAGCTTAACTTTGGAATTCTCCAGATCCTAGCAGCTTTTTTGGCAAGGCAAGGCAGTCTTTATTTCTTTTTTTGTTTGTTTAACTCTTTTTTTTTTTTAGTTGTTTAACCAGGAATAGCACACTAAGCTGAAAGCTTTTTTACAGGTGTGACCTGGGAGCACAGGGAAGTTAAATGACTTGCTCAGGGTCACACAGTATGCAAGTGGAAGCGGTGGGATTCCAACCCAGGTCTGGTCTGCTGGATGTCACCAGATTTGCAGCTCAGAGCCTTAAACCACTGCACTATACTGCCTCCCCTTATGCTTCTCCTGATGACCGGCCCCCATCCACCAGTCTTTCCAGCCCCATCACTCCGGCATCTACTGGGACTTACCTCTTGCAGCTCAGAGGTGCCCAGCTGGCTGGGTGTGGAGCCTGCAAAGGAGTGGTGTCACCTGACCAGATAGCAATGTTTCAACTATGGTTTTTCTTCCCTGGTGTAGAGGTAATGCATGCAGTGATGCCAATGGCAGTCTCATGCACCTCCTGTGCACAATATGCTGGGCATCTGCCCCACCTCCACCCCCTATGTCGGCAGCATTGATGTGCTAACCCCCAGTTTCTGCTAGGGGCCAGGCTAACACAGACCACTGGTCCCCTCTCTCCCTGGGAGAGGAGAGCAGTCCTCTGGATGCTCAATCCTCTCTCTTCCTGACTGGACCCCAGCAACCTGTTCATACCATGAACACGGCTCACCAGCGTGGCAGGAGGTAAAGCATCAATGCCTCAGCCCTCCACGCCACTGGGCCGGCTAGGCAGTCTTTATTTCTAAAGCGTTCCTTTCCATAGGCTCCTGGTGCTGTATATATAATAAAAGCAATCAACATACAACACAAAGAGCATATCATAAAATGGTCTAAACACATAACCTGGTCATTGATTAATTCCCAGTAAATGCACCATTTGTCACAAACCTAACAAAATCTTAACAAAATCCACCCCACCCCCTGCCTACTGTGACATCTTTCCCCACCTCTTTCCCAAACTACCTCTCTCTCTCTCTCCACCCTCCTCTCTTTCCCTTCATACCTTGCCTCTTATCCCCTTTACCCAGGGCCCAAACCCTTGACCCCACCCAGATAGCAGCAAGATGCATGGCACATAAAGTCTGGCATGGGAAAAGTGGATTTATGCAGATAGATTCATTTTCGGTAACTTATCCTGTAAGACTCTAGTAGTAACCTCTTTCACTCTTAACCATACCCTGTCTCCACCCAACTATCCGCACTGCACTTACTCAGTTCCACCCTCCTTTCCCCATGTTGCACCCCTCACCGCTATCCATTTTGGCAAGGTCCTCTCCTAGACCACTGTATTATCTCCCCCGCCTCCTCCTCCTCCTCCATCCATCTGATAGCAGTGCAGCCCCTGTACTCACTACCCTACATAAATTGCCTCTGTCAAATGCTATCTTACAACATTGACTAAGCTGATTGTAAATATTGTAATCAGTGTCTGATGCTTTATGTACATATTATTCTTTATTATTATTTGTATAAACTGCGTCTGTGTCTGACATGGAACCTTTGTAAAAGAGCTCCTGTTCAAAGGTTGTTTCCGAATAATTAATAAATAAATAAATAAATAAATAACAAATCTTCCTAGCAACAGTGTTAACTACTCCAAAATAAAACCTTTTCCCATTAAACTTGTTGTCTTTTTTTTGTTTTACAGTTTATAAGTGATAATGACCCACTTCATGATATGAATTTCTTAAGAAATATTGCATTTCCTGGGTGTTTTAAAAGTCATTCGGTCATTGGCCTAGTGCCTTTCATTTCACACAGGGTGTGTTTTGATTCTGGGAATGTGCAGAGAAAAAGCTATATAAAATGAGAGCATGAACAGCATGCTCAGAATGAATGCTGTCATTGTGTGTGTCATATTTTTAATTACACATTCATTATAAATGTATTGCTATGTGTACAAACACACTAGTAACTTAACATAGTTATGCAGTAATGTACGGTCAGGAGGGACACCAGGTCCATCAGGTCAACCATGCATCCATTTTAAAAGGATGCTGTAATTTTTTTTGCTGTGCAGACATGCACAGTGACAACTGACAGGGATTCTCTGTCCAGTATACTACCCAGGGTAACCTCTGGTTCCCTTGGTAAGCAGAAATTCATCCAGGTTTACCATGAAGAACTGTACAGGGTTCATATCCACAGACTGCTGGCTAGCTTTTCATAGGATGCCCGCCCTCTGAGAACAAAGTGCCTCCTTACAATGAAAAAAACACAAAGCAAGAGTTCTGATATGCTCTCAGTGGCCCTGCTTTTACTACCTTTGTACTTCAGGACATCTTCTGCATCCTGCTGAAGAATACCAGATGAAGCATCTCCATCTGTTTGATCTCGTTGATACCCCCTGAGTATGTGGAACATTGAGATCATGCCATCTCTCAGCCTTCCCTTCACCAAGATGAATATATGAATAGCCACCAGCATCTCTTCTAAGCTTTTGCCCCTAAACTCCTGATCCTTTTGTTAGCCCTGCATTGCACCCTCTTGAATGCCTTAATGTCCTTTATGCATTGTGGAGCCCAGATTAGCACACAGCACTCCAGGTGGGGCCAGACGAGGGCCTTGTAACATGGCAGGATGAGTTCCCCTGCTCTGCTGGTCACTTACCTTTTAATGCATTGCAGCATTCTGCCAGCCCTCTTGGCATCAGCCAGACACTGCTTGTCATGTTTCTGACACTTGTCAATTATGACCTTCAGGTCCTTTCCCCCTTCAGTGTATTAAGAGGAGCCCCAGTGACTATGTCCAGTGAGTAGCAGAGTTTTTTTTATTGAAAACTACAAAAGAAACAATCCCACAAACAATTAAACAGAAGAATAGGGGGAATTTGTTATTATAACTTCAAAGAAAAATAATCAAATCATGTCACAATACATGTTAAAAATCACATTGAACAAATATATAAATCAAAATCAACAAGAAAAATTATTTCAGTATCCCCCCCACTTTAAGAGTAGGGGAACTTTCAATGATAACTGTAACAAACAATGATGATAATAAGCAGTGTTAACTCACAGGAAAAAAAAAGAAAGAAATGAAACAAAATGAAGTGAAATATATCCATCTTATCTATTCGCATACATAAACTAAGGAGATAGAATGTGTAAATTCATTGCATTGAGCTCAATTGGATAATTCAGCTAGTGAACCAACCTCCTCCCCCTCCTCTCCATGCTGCTTTAAATAATACCCTGAAACGTTAAAAGAAACTCTAGTATCATCTCTGTATACTTGACAAACTCAAACAGATACTAGAAAATAGAATTACTTCTTCATTTCATCATATATTCCACATCATATGTGTAACAAACCTTATCCCCATTCTCCATATATTAGTATTATTCTTAACAAATAACTTTTTACAACATTCTCATGCTATACCTATTCTACCTGTAAGTCAGAAAGTTGGGTTGTGTTTATCCTTGTTATCATGGCAAACACAAGGTCTTCTATATGGATCCTTCATGGCAACCAGAGATCCTTTTATAACCAATCGACCGCATCCCATGAGGTTTGAAAGAGCTGTGAAGAGACAGAACATTTTTCTTGGTATTTGATTTTTAACATAGCATTCTCTAACACAGTGCCTCTACCAAAATGTGTTGTAGAGACAATCGGCATCTGATGTCCCAGATGTAAGACTTAAAACATGCTAAAAATAACCATAAAGTGCCTCTGTCAATTTTTGTCCATTGGAAAGGTAAAATACCTAATAACAGAATTTGTGGTGTCATATTGAAAAAAGGGGACCTCACCCACTAATTTTACAAGACTTCCCAAAAGGCTTTAGCATGAGGACTCTCAAGAAACAGACATAGCACGGTTTTTATTTGCATTGTGCAAAAAAGACTAGGGTAATACCATTCTTCTACCCCTTTGTGCTTCAAAATTACCTTTTGCATTGAGTTTACCATGTAAAACCAAACAGGTAACATCACACATCTGTGGGGTTTTGCTTTTTAGTGTCAGCATGTTTGAAATATTAATAATCTCATGTGATGGGTGTGACTTAAAATGAGTGACGTCTCTAAAAAAATTCTCCATAATGAACTTGTAAAGGTCTTTTCTGGATAAGGCCTGAATTTGATGTTTGGTAAGTTGCCATAATTTGATTTTGCTAAAGCAATTGACAAAGGGATATGGGTATATCCCCTAGAGATTTGTGTTCACGTACTGTATCTATGAATCTAAAGGCTACTTTTCCAAAAAAGGTCTTGAGATTATCTTGCACTCAGAGAATCCAGATTTGTGCTTTTTGTTGTAACAGAGGCTTAAGGTTACAATTTATAAACATGGAAAAGAAAAAGGGGATAGAGTTTACCATGTTCAACCCACCCTGATCTACTGGCCGATATAAAACTCTTCTTTTTTTATTGGGTTTAACCTGCTTCCCAATGTGCAAGTAAAAAAAAAACAACTGTATACCCTGGTTTCCGTATTAGTAGGTAATGCAAATATTGCACTTTAGCCATGTTTCAGTTATTCCAAATTGTTACTTTTGCTTGTGCTTTTTCCAGAGTTTTTTTTTTCTAATTTGATGAAGCTAGATCCCCTACTCCAAAATATAACCCTAGGCTAGGCACTGTTGTTTTCACTGCTGGGATGCCAATTACATCTTCACTCACATCCCTTATGTCCCCTATCTAAAAACATTAACTTTTTTACTAATTAATGGCAGATTTGGCCACCTCTGAATATTCTTGTAATAACTTAGCCACTTGCGTACGTGCCCTAGTGTCTGCCGTTACCAGGCACAAATCATTAGCATATGCGAGAGTCCTAAGTTCACGTGCAGTACTAGAAAAATAAAGTCCTGTAATTGACTGACAGTTATTTATCTTGTGCAAAAGAGGATCTATGGACAAAACGTAAAACAAAGGGCTCATTGGGCATCCATGCTGTACTCCCCCACCTACTTGTATTTATTTTCCCAACCACCCATTACAATATGGAATGGAAACAACATGCCTATAGCATGCCTGGATTGTATTTATGAACCTCTTTTGCACTGAATATGCCTCTAAACAATCCCATAAATAATTATGTGGAACCCCACTTGAAGGCCTTAGCCTGGTCAGTACTAAGAAGGATGCCTGTCAATTCTCCTTCCTGCCCCCTTTCCATTAAATCTGTTAATAAAATTAAATTATCTTTATAGATATCCCTGGTACCACACACATTTGGAAGGGATGAATTATATCCATAACTACTGCTGCCAACCTATTACTCAGAATTTTTGTAATGATTTAAAAATTAGCATTAAGTATGGTAATAGATGTCCAATTTGATAGACATCCTTTTTCACCTGATTTATAGAGTAACTGAACTAGCCTTTTGGAGAAATTTGGCTTTATAGAATGATCAACCAATATTTCATTAAAAACCTGTACTAATCTTATAACAGGGCATTTGCCAGCCATTTGTATATTTCAGATGGTAACCCATCTATACCTGGAGCTGATCCTGCTTTCAGGCTTTCCAGGACCCCAAGACCTCCTGAGAAGTTGTAGGTTGTAATATGGTATGCTGCATAGCGTCTGAAATCTGTTGAAATTCACACGGTTTTAACCATACTTTGAAATTTTTTCTGGGGGGGGGCGTGCCTGAAACATTTTCTCAACATATGTGTCAATTTTCCTTAGAATTTCATCTTTGTTTTGTCACAAATGTTCCATCAGGTAATTAAATCTGGGAAATGTTCTTTTTTTTGAAATTTAACATCCTTTAGTAATTTTGCAAAACAAAAGGTAACAACACATGGCATACACTGACCACTACAAGAATCTCCTCTGTGGTCAAAATAGAATTCTGTGAATAGAAATCGGCAACGATATGTTCCGGAGAGAGTGGTAGCCAACTTCGAGATATAGGAGCACCCCCTATTTTGAGATTCAAGTTGGCTTAGATTGGCTGAGAAAAGTCAGATCCTGGGGATATCTTACAGTATCTGAACAGTTGAGAAAGAACTCTTAATGAAATGCCAATCTGGAGAGACTGTAGGGCTTTAGGTATGTGCTTTATAGATGTGTAAAAGAGTGTGGAAGTGGCTAACTTATGAACGGCCAACATTTCCGATTCGATGAATAACCAGATTGGAACATAGTCGTGGTGAATGAGAAGATCAGGTAAAGAGAGTCATTTCCCACACTTGTACAGATGACAAGCCCAGTAATAGAATAAGAAATTAGGGAGACGCAGGCCACCTAATTCCTTGGGTAAGGATAGCTTAAGATAGGATCTTCTGATTGCTTTATTCTGCCAAATGAAGGAATTGATATCAGAGTGGATACGTTGAAAAAATGACAAAGGTAACCATACATCCAACATATTCAACGGGTAAAACAATCTGGGCAGGACATTCATCTTAACAGTATTAATTATTCCCCATAATGAGAAAGGAAGCTTTTTCCATCTTACTAAATCTTGTTGAATATTATTCCACAAGTCCTCTAGATTAAGTTTACGCAGTAAGGATAAGTCCGAGGTAATGTAAATACCTAAGTATTTAATGGACCGAGGGGTCCATTTCATCCCGAGCTTACTAAAATCCGAACTATATGTTAGATGACTAAGGGGGAAAAATTTCGGTTTTACTAATATTGAGCTTGTAACTCGAGAATTTCCCAAAATTATCAATGATATTCAGTGCTTCTGCTAGAGAAGAAACCGGATTTGATAGGTGAAGCAATATATCATCAGCATAGACCGAAAGCAGAGGGGCCCTATTGCCTACTGGTAAGCCGGTGATTAAGGGAAAAGACTTCAGTCGCCTGATAAGGGGTTCGAGATATATGTTAAAGAGAAAAGGAGAGAGAGGACAGCCCTGCTGCATGCCAGAGAAGAGAAGAGAAGAGAAGAGAAGAGAAGAGAAGAGAAGAGAAGGAAAGCATCAGAGAGTACTCCATTGCAGTGTATTCTAGCCCGAGGGAAGAAATATAGAGCTTGAATCCATTTGATAAAGTCATTAGAGAAACCCATTGTCTGCAGCATTGCCCACAAGAAATTTCAGTCTACCCTGTTGAATGCTTTTTCTGCGTCTAAAGAAATTGATGCCATAGGGGTAGAAGAAGTTTTTGCCAACTGAACCAGATAAGACAATTTACGGAGTGGTCTGCAGGGGTTCTACCGCCACAAATCCTATTTGTTCCAGACTGAGAAGGTGGGTCCAGACTTGTTCAATTTACTAGCGAGTATCTTGGCAAGAATTTTAATATCACAATTTAATAGGAAAATTGGGCGGTAACTCGCTGGAGACTGGGGTGGTTTGTCTGGTTTAAGGAGAAGGATAATTAAAGCTTCTAGCAAAGATGGGTCCTGGGGTTGCCCAGAAAGAATATATTGGTACAAATGCAGCAGGCTAGGTGCAAGGTCTTTAGCAAAAGCTTTATAGAAGTTTGATGGTAAGCCATCTGGGCTGGGGGCTTTATCCAAAGCTAGATTATGAATAGCTGATAGCACTTCTTGAAGGGAAATGGGAGCGGATAAAAAGGTCTGCTGTGTAAGAGAGAGAGTGGGTAGAGATGAGGCAGTCAGGTATTCTAGCAGCTCCCTTTGTGACGGGGGTGAAGGAGGCTGATTGTAAAGAGAAGAGTAGAACTGTTTAAAAATAGAAGCTATGTCTCTGGATGTGTTTTAGTGATCCCACCAGGGTCATTAATGGAGGAAATGAACCTTGACACCTCTAATTTCCTCAGACGCAGGGCTAGTAGTTGACTCGCTTTCTCCCCTTGCTCTATGTATTTTGCCTGAGTTCTCAATATGACAAATTCTGCTTTTTCTTGTACTAGATGCGAATACTGATTCCTTAAATTCAATAATTTTTTCAAGAGATCAGGAGAGAGAGAAGAGGGGAGGGATTGTTCGAGCGAACGGATTTGGGCCATAAGTGAGGTGATGGTAGCTTCTCTCTTTCGTTTACGAGTAGAGGATAGCCTAATAAACTCACCTTTCAAGAAACACTTCAAGGCACACCATTCGTGGTCCGCTCTTGCGACAGAGCCTTGGTTGTTTGCAACAAATACTTGAATCAGATCAGAAATTCTGGTAATAACATAGTCGTCCTTTAATAACTGCGTATTTAGGTGCCATACCGAATCCCTTTGGAAATTATGGTCTAACAAGACAGTAACCCAGACAACAGCGTGATCCGATATAACTATCGGTTCTATAGCGGAGTCATTTAAACCCTGTATAAGCGGGTGGCTAAGTAAGATATAATCCAGTCGGGACCAAGTGGAGTGCACCATTGAGTGAAAGGAAAAAGAACGGACCATAGCATTTTGTAATTGCCATGGGTCACACAGCTTAGCAGAATCAAGAAATTCAGTGAGTGCCTTCTAGGCAACAGAGAGGGGCTTGAACTGGGAGTTGGAACGATCTATATCCTGGGTGGGTGGTAGGTTCCAGTCTCCTCCAAGTATTATTGGAAGAGTAGAAAATATTTGCAATTTATTCTGCAGGTCTAGGAAGAAGTCTGTATTCCCCCATGGGCCCATACACACTTCAAGAACTACTTCAGTACACTCTAGTAGGCCATGAGCTAAAACGTATCTCCTCTGTGGATCTGTGATGGTCGTTTTGGGCTAGAAGGCTACAGACCGGTGAATCAGGATAGCGGTACCACCACTGGCTGTCGACATGCCAGATGCGTAAACTTGCCCAACCTCCTGCCTATGCAACCAGCAGCTTCCCAAGGGAGGAGATTGGTTTCTTGAATGGAAGAGTTGTTGGCCTGCAGTACTGATAAATGTTTAAGAATCTGGATTCTTTTATTCAACTCACGAGCCCCTCTAACATTACAGGTTATACATTTTTTCAGGCCACTGGTCATTTAATTTTATGCAGCACCTTACAGAACCAGTCCCTTAACCCCCAACAAGTATTCCCTTGAAACTATCACATTGGCATCCTCCCAGATCCAGAAAAGAAATACAACATTAACTCCATCCAGTAGGACAGTTACAATATGTTGGATACCCCAATCGTAGACAATAAAGAAACGTGGGGTGCCATGGTTATCAAGTACCCCCCCATGGTCAATACCCTCTTAAAACTATTTACAATTGACACTCTACCCAACCATGAGACTCCCTTATATCCCTTATTGCCCTTATAGGGCAGAGATCCCATGCGTACCCCATCGTAGTTGCTCTCCATGATCCTATCTGAAAATACATAACAAGAGATATCTAGTCCATATGTAGTATAAAGCACTGCTCCCAAAAAAACACAGCTATCAACCATCTTGAGAACCAAAAAGTATTCTCCATAGTAGCATAAGCAATTATAATAAATCCGAGGGCAACAAGGGTACCCCCTCCATACACCAGAACGTGTGGCTGGCCATTCCTAAGCTGATACCCTCCCCCCCTCCTCCTCCCCAAGAACCCAACCAATGAATAAGCAAACATTTGTTCTAATCCTAAAGGAGAACACCACAGGATTGTGAAAAAGGGAATCATTCATAGAAGTCATGTTGTTACCAGACAATGGTCCAGGAAGGAGCCGTTCCAGCAAAGGCTCTGAATTAAAAAAACAAAACAAAAAAAACAAAGACGATAGAGAAAGAGAAGAAGTGAAAAAAGGGGTGACGGCAGAAATAGCTGAATTGAAAGCATGAAGCAGTGATATTGAAGGGGGCAGAAAGGACTGAAAGGTAAAGGGAAGAGACAGAAGTTGTGAAAGATCAGAGAATGAGGCAAGTTGAGTATGCAAAGACATTAGCTTCACCCCCACTTACCAGTATGGCAAAAACTAAGAAAATTCTATAGAAGGGGGAGTGATTAGTGGATAGAGAGTTAGAAACAAAATAAGAAAGAAATAAAAATGATAGACTCTTTCTTGATTATTTTAAAATAAAATAAAAATAAATCAAACGGGGTTCATTGTGCCAGACAGCCTTTCGTTGATGTGGTTGTTTCCCAGGGGAACCAAATTAACAGCGGGCTTGCACTGTACCAAAAAACAAGCCCCAGGGAAACAGCCAAACAAACAAAAAGAGTCCGTGGGGATAAAGTGCCTCGATGGTGCGCAGTTTCTTCCAGAGCTTTAGGCTACTGCTCATCTCCATCTCAGTCCACCACTGTCATCTCCTTCACAGGGATTACTTCTTCTCTTGTAGGCTCCATCTGGACCAATCGCCTTCGTGGCAAGCAAACTAACAAGCATTTAGACAACCAGAGCTTCTTGGCAGTTCATATTATGGCCTGTAACATTAAGATTTAAACAACGCGGGTAGCTTCTTGCTCAACTCGACCCGAGCTTGATCAGCAGAGTCAAAAGAGAGCCATACGCCGTCCACCAAAACCTGCAGGCGAGCAGGATAAGCCATACGAAACTTGATACTGGCAGCAATCAATTTAGTAACAGTAGGGTGAAAGGTGGCTCTCTTCTGATGGGTTTTCAGAGGCAGATCCTGGGTAATCTGTAGTCGCTTGTCCTCCCAGTGAATAACCTGTAGCTCTCTAACTTTTGAGAGGATGTGTTACTTTTCCAGATAGTTAAGCAGACGAATGATCATTGGACGAGGGGAAGCAGACTCCTCCGGCTTTGGGCGCTGGGACCTGTGCGCCCTTACAATTTAGTAGGTGGGATTGTGTGGAGAAGGGCCCACTATTTTAGTGAAGAGCTTCTGGGCAAAAAAAATCACAGAGGAACCTTCAGCCCCTTCAGGTAGCCCGAAAATTAAAATGCTCCTCCTGCTGCGTCCCTCTAAATCTTCTGTTTGAGTTGTAGCTTTGTAATTTGTTGCCCGAGTTGTGCAATCTCAGGGTCTGCCTTATCACACCAGGTTTCTAGGGAGTGGGTGCGTGCCTCGGTGTCCGCTGCTTGGATCTTGAGATCAGCCATCTCGTTGCAGATATTTTTGAGATCGGTAGCGATTTCTTGTAAAGCTTCTTTGAAAGGTTGCAGCTCTTGCAGGAAACGCTCCTCCGACAACGGTGCAGGGGCTGAAAGAGCACTCAGTTGCTTAGCCAAAGGATGCTGAAGCAGTTTTCCTTTTTTGGCCTGCTTATCAGGCGAGATTGGGGCGTATGTCTATGCAAGGCCGCTTTCATTTTGGCCTCCATCATGGTTGATTTAGCCACCCGAAATGCCAAAAAAACCAGCCAAATAACTTCCTCAAATAGTTTGGAGCAGTAAAATAAGGTGGTCTCCACAAACCTGATCTAAAGAGCGTTTGATTATATTAGATATTCAGGAGGGGAAAGCTGGAGCTCAGGGAAACAGCAGCTAGCAAACCAGATCCGTCACGTGATCCCTGGGAAATGTTTTTAACCTTCTGTTGGGCTTGACAAAATTCAAAAGGGTTCACAAAAGCTTGTCTGCTTTGTGTCCCAAACTGCTGTTCTTTTTCCAAAGATTTTAACCTGCAATATTGCAGCTGTGCTAATTTATCTTTTACTTCTTTTATCTCTGCCATATAATCCCCCAGCTTTTCTTTCTGTAGAGACATTAACTCCTATAATTGGGTATGGTACATGCTGTATTGGTCTGTTTTTAATTTTCCATTAATCCTCCCAATTTTTATGTTTGCTTGTGGATGCAGCACACAAGAAACATATTGAGGTAAGTAGAGCATTGCAGAAGTATGGCAGTGTTTAGCTAATCCAAGGAATGCTTTTAAGGGCACGTCCCTTGGCCACTAATCAACAGGGAAGCTGCTGATGACTGCAGTTTCAGAGTGAGTGCTAGACTTGAAAGAAATCTGCCGTTCCAAACACGGACAGATTCGTCATTGCTGCAGCAGATCTCTTCCCCCCTTCCCAGCAACCAGGCATATTCCAGCCATGTGTATTACAGTGCACAGTAATGCGCATGGCTGGAACTTTGAGCAACTCCTTTGCTCAGTGTGCCTTTCCAGGTGAAATAAATAAATGAGCCCCACCATGGCTTTGCATAATTGGCAGCTCCTGTTGCCCAACACACACTCCTCCCAAAGCTGACATCAGGGTGCCCAGTCCCTGTATCGGCATGCCCCCCATGCCCCAACATATCTTTTGCCAACAATGGAGTACTCAATCCTTGTGTCTGCATGCCCCCTCTCCACTATTGTGGCACACTGGGAGACCACCCCAGTGTGCCAAAGTATTCTTATTTTTTTTTGACACCAGGATGCCCACTCCTGGTGTTGGATACGTCCCCCACCCCTTTTTTTCAGCCGACCTTGGGGTGCCCAATCCCCAGGTCAGCATTGATCCCTCCACTAGTCTGGCACACTGGGAACATGTCCTAGTGTGCCGTAATTTATTTTTCATAGTATTTCACATGTAAAAAAAAAGAAAACTGTCCTCCAAGGTCTTTTTTTTTTAAACCTACAGAAAAGGAAAATGGTCCCTTATTGTCCTTGCTGCCCCTCCCTGCCCCTCCCTCTGCACTCCTCTTCTCTCCTCCCTGCACCCCCCCTCCTGACCCATACTCACCTCCAGAGGTCCGGCTCTGTGATCTTCTGTGGACCAGGAACACTTCTGGACTCTTCAAAAGCTGACTGCAAACTGAAGAAAATCACGGTAAGCCCTATAATGGCAATCGATGGGGGTTTCAACTTAGGTTGATATCTCAGCTATTTTTGGGAGTTGTGGTTCCAGATTTTCAACATGGGGTTCTTGGAACCCCACCTCATGAAGACTGGCACTATCATTTCATTTCTTGGTCCCGAATGGTGATTTTGTGGTTGTTGCATGGAATCACCTTTCAGGACTGATTAACAAAAGGACAGTGTCACTGTTCATGAGGTGGGGTCCCAAAAAGCCCATGTTGCAAGTTTGGTGAAAAAACTCCCAAAAATGACTGCGTTATGAGTGTGTGTTGTGAAGTTTGTCTGCACGCTTGTAATGTCACCAATTTTTAATATTTTCACTCCACATTTCCAACATTTCCATTTTTTCACACCTCCTTATAAACAGTACAGCTGTCATTTTTTGAATCCTGCCCAAAACATGTTTTTGCACCTGTGGCGCAGAATGACGCAGTTGTTGTTGTGCAAAATCAACTTTTGGGACAGATTTTTTTTTTGCTCCCCCAGCTCCTGATCAGCCTCTCCTTTGTGCCTTCTTATGCCCCTTGCTGCCACACTGCCCTGATGTAGCCACCCATCACCCCACATTGCAGCCCCCCTCGGGTAACCTGGATGTAGCCCTTCATTGGATGGGTCCCTGTCCTCTGAGGGGGAAGGCACCGGTGGGGTAGCCAGTGCAATTCTTGGCCTGGGTGCTGCTGAGGTGGTCCATGGACTGCCTGGCGTTTCATGGTAGTGGGAGCTGGTGACCTTCATCCAGTCAGCCGTGGGGCTGTTTTTCCATTTTCTGCCCGGGGGCGTGTCATGCCACAAACGTCAAGGCATACGCTGACGTTCACCACACCCCATTAGTTACTGGGACCCAGCACATTGCCGTACCCCCAGCCTCTGCCAGAGGTCAGCAAGTGCTCGGTCACTTCCCTGCCCTCCCCCCAAGAGAAGGCAAGCAGTCACCTGACACTCAAGCCCTCTCTCCCTGGCCTGCCCTCCAGCACCTGGGTCCATTCCCAAACCCGGGTTGCTGGCATCGCAAGCAGAAATCCAACCACTGCACTGATGCACTGGCTACTTTTGGGACATATTAATGAAATCACAGTGCCACTGTTTATGAGTGGAGGTCCCTAAAAGGCCATGTTGAAAATTTGGTGAAAAAATTCCAAAAAATGACTGCATTACAAGCGTGTGTTATGCCATTTCTATGCATGCTCGGTAATTCCTCACTTTTTCATATTTTCACTCCAGATTTTCAACATTACCATTTTTCACACCTCCTCATGAATGGTACAGATGTCATTTTTCACATGCTGCCCAAAATGTCTTTTCACACCTGTTGGTTGTGCCAAATGGCATATTCACTGTGCAAAACACCTTTCGGGATTGCGTAACAAAATCATAGTGCCACTGTTCATGAGGTGGGGTCCCAAAAAGCCCATATTGAAAATGTGGAACAAAAATACCAACAAATGCCTGGGGCATTGGGGTTTCCAACCATAACGCCCCACCCTGAACATATTGACAGGAGTCGGGGGTGTGGCTTGGGGTCATCAGCCATAATGCTCACACCATTCAACCCCCATCTCTACCCTGGAGCCACCGACAGACATCGAGGTGTGCCTTGGGGTCTTCAGCCTCACATTCACTCCATTCTCCTATACTGCATTCATCTCAGCTTATTTCCTTATGGAATGGAGTGGCGTAAGGGCCAAAGACCCCGAGGCACACCGTGACACCTGTCAGTGTCTGCAGGGTGGGGTGAGGTGGAGTGGCATGAGTGTTTTGGCTGATGACCCAAAAGCACACCACAATGCCTGTCAGTCTCTACAGGGTGGGGATGGGGGTTGGCATTAGTTCAATACTTCACTGCCATTCCTATTATGCATCTCTCTAACTCATGCAGTACCAATGCGAATACCAGCAAGCAAACATTTGGCATTGATTGTTTTTAAATAATTCTGTATTTCCACACACACTCCAGAAGCCTGCTTTGCAGGGACAGAGCTGTTCTAGGAGCCCTTAAAGGTAATTGAACCCCCTACAGCTGCTCTGTTTGCAGGGGGTGGGGCTTCGCATCGACTGCCCCACCTCCTTCCCACCGGCATCCTTACATTTGTAGCCCACCCCCGTCACATGAATTTCTGTCAAATGATTTTCTAAGTATCTATTTTTCCCTTTGCAGGTTATATTAACCTGCCACTAGTTAGTATTGTGCTTTCACTACACCTTCTTTGTGCTGAGTCCTCCTCTCTTTTTTTCCCCTGTAACTGGACTGCCTTTTAACTTACACATTTGCTTATTACACCTAATGACCACTAGGAGTCACTGCTGTTCCACCCTCTCCCCTTCCTTTACCGTCCATCCGGCTCCTGCCCACATCACTTTTGCCTGCCCCTTTTCGGTCCCTTCCCCCCAAGGATTGAACCCTGTACCTTCCATTCTGCAGTCCATGGCCTTACCACTGCGCCAACTGAGCCACCACATCAGGGGCAGTCTAGTTATCTCCCATATATCCACCTAGCCCTGCAGCCATGGCTGTCTTTTCTACTGCCTCATTGGCTCCACTCTCTCTAGTCCTCCTTATTATGTGCTTCCCATCTGCCCCCATCCTGGTTGTACTGCAACCCCCTCTCTCCCCATGCCCTCTCACTTGTTCTCTTCTGTTTCATTGCTACTCCTCCACCTTTGCTACCCCCACCCGTTTACACCCCCAGTACACTGTCACTTGTCACCCCTCTCCTGACTCCTCCTGGCCCCCCTCCTTCTTCTTTTCCTTCTCTCCATTCCCTCCCCATCCCAGTTTCCCTCCCTGTGGGGACTACATGCTCTGCACCTACCTCCCATCACAGACAACATCTTGCTCTATTCAGAGTGATTTTTCCCCTCCTCATGCTGTCTGGAAATGTTCACCCCAACCCAGGCCCCACTCCAGCCAGCTCCACACTCCCTTCACCTGCAGCCGGGTCTCCATATTGCCTCCATGAATATCTGCAGTCTCTTACAGAAGTTTACTGACCTACAAGGCTGGGTTGCCCTACATCAACCTGACATATTAGCAATTGTGGAAATGTGACTATCTAAGTCCACCCCTGACTCTTTTATCTCTTTACCAGGCTATTCCCTATACTGGGAAGACAGAGTAGGTAAGCATGGCGGTGGATGTGCCATTTATCTATGGGACTCTCTCCAAGGTCATGCTGTCCCCACGCTGCTGCACAGTGACCAAGCCCTCACCATCAAAATCACCTCTGACACCTCTAGGGTCCTGCTACTTACTACCATGGCTTACATCCCTCCTCGGCAACAGAATCCTGCTCTCCAATTCTTACTTAACCACCTCTCCCACCTGCCCTACAAAGCTGAGCAAATTATATTGGGTGACCTTAATATCAATTGGCTCATCAGCTCTGCCTCACAGGCTAAAGATGCCATAGCAGCCCTTGAGCTCACTCAACTGGTGGCTCACCCCACCTGGACAAACCCCAATACAGGGACCATCACCCTACTGGATATTGTCCTTTCAAACAAGCCCCACAAGATTACCCACTCTTCTGTGCTGCCCAATGCTCTAAGTGACCACTCACCTACTATCTTCTCCTTTTCCTGTAAAATGCAGAAACCTCCACCCAAAGTCATTGGCCGGTGATGTATTCATCCTGGCAAACTGGTTCAACTAAAAGAACATCTCACTCACTGTGACTGGTCCCCTATTAAGCTAGCCCCAGATATCGACACTGCTTTCAACTATTTTGCCCGCACCTTTAATGCTGCTTGCAACCTTTTTGTTTCCCCCTATAAACATGCTAGTAAAGGACGTGACTCCCCGTGGGTCACCTCCTCCCTAATCTACCAAATGAGACTCAGGACAACCTATGGCACAGAGCCATAGAATCTGGAAAGCCCCTAGATAGACAGGCTTATTGTACTGCAAGAAATAGATGTACATGGGCCATCCAAAAAGCAAAAGCTGAATACTATAGAGCATCTCTTGCCTCCTCATGAGGCTCATCCCATAAATTCTGAGATAACATTAAGGAACTATCCAGTAAATCCAAGTCCCTTCCCCCCTCTCAACTCAATATAAATGGCTCAATCTCCACGAACCCCCAGTGCATCGATGACTGTTTTAATGCAGCTTTCTCAGACTTTAGTGCTGTGCTCCCCCAATTTTTTGACCCTGTTCCCCAGCTCACCTCCCCCCCTCTTCTACTTTCGTGCCCTCTCTCCTCATGAAGCCAAGCCCTACCTTCTCAATGCCCTGAAGGGCTCCAGCCACAACAACAACTCCATAGACCTGAAGCTTCCCCGCCTAGCCCTGGATGCCATTCTCTCCCCCCTCCCGACCTCTCTTCTCAGTCACTCCCTTTGCCTTAGTCAGTTCCCACTCACCTGGAAAACCACGGTCATCTCTCCCATACACAAAAGTGGTGACCATACCTCTCCCAGAACTACAGACCCATATCCATACTACCCCCCTCTCTCTAAGGCCTTAGAAAAGATAGTAGCTGATCAGCTCAATGACTTCCTCTCCTCTCACAACCTTCTCTGCCGGGAGCAACACGGTTTCTGCCATGGCCATAGCACCACCACTGCCCTCACTGAATTCTCTACTTACTTACACTCTGCTCTTGACAAGGAGCACCTTGCAGGTGCGGTCTTCATTAACCTCTCGAAAGCATTTGACACTGTCAACCACCCCTTCTCCTCTTCTCCGTTCTTCAGCTAGATTTCTCCCAGGATGTCCATGTCTGGTTTTCCAGCTACCTCTCCTCCCACTCTCAATGCATTAAGATTGACAGTACTCTCTCTGTTAACCATCCTGTTCGTTTGGAGGTACCCAGGAGTCTATCCTGGAGCCCCAACTTTTCAGCCTGTACCTAAACTCTCTCCCCAGTACCTGTTCAGGAAATATTCTTCTCTATGCCAATGATGCGGTCCTCTTCTCCGCTCATGCTGACCCCATTCACTTTCAAACTGCCCTCCAAAACTCCTTCTCCCAGGCTGAAAGCTGATTTACTGATCATAGACTTGTGCTTAACCTGAAGGAGACAAAGGTCATGCTCTTTGCCCATCACCAAAATAAGTACAAAGGCTCACCACTTAATATCCTATCCAGCCAACTTCTCCTCATTGACCAGGTGAACTTCCTTAAATACCTTGGCATGATGTTTGGCCCCACACTCACTTTCCATGACCATATCTGCACACTTTGCTCTGCTGTTAACACATGTTTTGGTGTCCTCTATCGTCACAGAAGTTGTCTCCCCCCTGATGCCCTTAGGCTGGCCATTTCCTCCTCTATACTATCCCTCATGGACTATGGACTCCTGATACATGGCGCTGTGGACAACACTGTCCTCAATAAAATTAAACTCTCACTAAAACAGTCCTGCCGGCTACTCACTGGGTTCAATAGACTAACCCATACCTGCACTCTGTACTCCTTGGCAAATGTTCTTAACTTTGATGAGAGGCTGCTATACCAGTCATGCCTCCTTGTCAAGAAAGTCACTATTGGCCTTGCCTCCCCCCCTGGTCTGGACACCATCATTCATGTCTCTTCCCCCACTCTCTCCATTCAAAGTTCTGACAAACCCTCCCTTTTTGTGCCCAGAGTCAGGACCTCCCTTACCCAACAGTCTTTTCACTGCAGAGCCCCTTCCTGGTATAATGCCCTCCCAGCATCCATATCCACTCAACAAAGGACTGGGCCCTTTAAGACGTCCTTTCAGCTACATCTGGTTAACACCCGTAGCTGTAACTACCTGTAACAGAGACACCTCCTTGAGGACCCTCCCCAAACATGTTACTGCTTCATTAAAATATGTTACTTCCTGGTCTGAACATTATTTTCACACTATAGAATGAGTATTATAACCTTAGCTACCACCCTGTATAGGCATTTTTCTTTTTATCCTGAATTGTATATTCACTGTACAGCCTCAATTGTCATATCTTTAGCTACGGCCCTGTATAGGAATTTCCTTTTGCACTCTATTTTATTTTCTCTGTATTTCGTGTTATTTTGTCTTGTCCATATCGTTTAATGTTCAATGACGAGGAGCCTTTGTAAGTGAGTCTCTGACTCAAAGGGTTGCAATTCCGATGCCATTAAAATATAAATAAATAAAAATAAATAAATAATAAAAATTTCCTTCTTTGTGTTCTCCCATCATTCTTGTGAGGAGTCATATAGGAAGGCCATCGATTTTTGGGCATCTTAAACATATTGGAACCCGTGCTGTATCATAGGGTTAGTTAATAGACTCAGGTTCAACCTCCAGTACCCAGGACCTCCCCCCATTTTCATGTAATTTGATAGTGTTAAACTAAGTATAACATGCTCTGAGGATATTACAGGTATAGCTGTGGCTTTTATAATCCCTACTGCTTTTGATACAAAAACATAGTCTATTCTTGTCGCAATGTTTCCCTGGAAATATGCTGTACGTGGTATTCTACCACCTATCGTAAATGCATCCACCAGATTGGCCTGTTTAATTAAATTATTCAAATGCGTAGAGTCACAAAATATTTTTGTCGTTTTCATTCCTCTATCAGTTATAAATCAGCTTCAATTAAAATCCCCAGCAAGGAGGACTAGTTGTGAAGCGTAACGGTAGGGCTGTATCTGTAAAAATGAATCAGTTCTTGAGACTTTTGTCTGGGGTGCATATGCATTTATAAGTCACAACTCTAGATGTATTACAGATACATCTACTAACAGTGCTGTCCGTGGAACAATAACCACAATTTCCACAATTTTTGCTGAAGTTATATTAATACATATGCCTACTCCTGAACATGTTTCTTCTCCCATAGACCAGTAGGTCTGTCCCCATACCCATGCTGCACTAGCCTCTTGTATTTCTTTTCTTGTATGCAACCTTGTATCCTGTAGGAAAACAAAATCATGCATTATATTAGAAAAAGTAGCATATGTTAAGGTACATTTCCACTTAGATTTTATACTGTTAGCATTTAGAGAGGCTAAAGTAAAGTCATACAATGGCTGATTCATAAGCATCTCATGAAACAGTGGGAGGGCCAGATTTCTTTAATGAAGCCCTCGTTCCCATCCATTTCTTCTTGACTTTACTTTCTGGCCTTTCTTGCCATTGTTCTGTGTCTGACCCACCCCTCTGGTTGTGGGGAATGTAAAGAAGCTGAATATGACTCTGCTTCTGCTTCAGGTTCTCCTTCTTGCAGAGCCATGAATTTATTTTCTGCATAGAAGCACCTGATTCAGATGTGGGTTATTTATTTTGGTCTTTTTGTTTAAGACCAACCCTTTTTTGGGTGAATCTGAAATGGGACTTCAAATGAGGTAGGGCTATGACTGTTGTACCTGTACCCAATTCGTCCTGTTGCTGCCTCTGAGGAAATGTATTTTGAGTCTCATTTGCAGTGTTATGTTCTTCCCCAGCAACTGACCTTGAAGATGCCTCTGCAGAGGAGATAGTAACTACCATGGAGGGGGAGGTAGTTTCAGGCCTTTGAGGTGGACTTGTACGGGGTGGGGGCGCGCTCTTTCAGACTTGCCAGCTGTGTGGATGTAAAAGTCTTGTATTCCTGAGTCTGCATCATTCGTGTTATGGGCAGCCCATAGACAGTCCAAAAAAGGATGTCCCTCCTCACATAAGTTACATTTAGGGGGGCCATAGCAGTGTAGAGCAGAATGACCTACCTTACCACATTGCGCACATTTTACTACCTCACAGGTACGGGTAAGATCACGTGGGGAGCCACACTTATTTTTTTGTCATTAAGTAAACTTTATTGAATTATTTCTTTTACAGTCATATGAAGCATTAGGTATGATTACAGTTGCAAGAGAAAGGAGAAAAAAAAAGACAATAAAGAATTACAGGGTTTGCTTACATCTATTATGTTAGGATTCTCTTTCAGATTTCTATAATTTATAATATGAAACTATTTACTATGCGGAGTATTGAAGTACTAAGTAAACAAAAAAAGAAAATTGAGATGAGGTAGAAAGGATAAATTAACACAATAGATATTATTATAACACAACTGATCCTACCTATTCTACCCTCAACCCTTCCCCCCTCCCCCCAACCTTCAATCCTAATACTCCCCTCCCTTCCCCAGGGTACACATCAACATTTTGATATAATGAGGAGAATTACACATCCTTAAACTAATATCCAAATTATGAGAGGCAACTAATACATTAAAGTAATTAGACTGTTAGTAAGGTATGCAGAGGAGCCCATACTTCATTATAGTAGTGTAATCTATCCGACATCTGGGCTATAGTTTTTTTGGCCTGTAAGGCAAAGAGAATTTCTTTGATCCATTCAGCTCTGGAGGGTATTGTTTGGTCAAGCCAATGCCGTAAAATATATTTTTTTGCACACAAGGATATCATGGCCATATGCTTACATTGTTTCCCAATTAGTACTGATCCATAGTTACTCAAAATACAAATTTCAGGTGTAAATGCTTCAGAAAGGCCCAAAAGAGGATCTAAGTTGTCTTTGATAGTTGTCCAAAAGGGTGCTACTTTATTACATTCCCATAGCATATGTAGTAAATTACCGGGCAATGCCTCACATTTGGAACATAAATTTAAAGCAAGTA
Organism: Neoceratodus forsteri; assembly: GCA_016271365.2. Classification (NCBI taxonomy): domain Eukaryota; kingdom Metazoa; phylum Chordata; order Ceratodontiformes; family Ceratodontidae; genus Neoceratodus; species Neoceratodus forsteri. The sequence goes on along the minus strand of CM057455.1, from coordinate 1,586,525,077 downwards.
GCCCCATTTTATGTAATTTAATCGGGGTGTAATATAAGTCGTGGATGACAAAAAATTGCAATAAACAATATCTATCCCACCTCACATCTTGGTATAAATGTTGCCAAATACTAGCCCAGGGCCTCTCCTCTGAAGCAGCAATAGGCAGCATTTGGTCCCACACATACTGTGGATGGCAATTTTGTAACTCCAAATGTTCTCTCAGAATATGATAAAAATAAGATATAAAATGCGATGTAGGAGGTGATGAGATAGTTTGTAGCAGGGGTCCAAATAGATATGGGTTCCAGGGCTTCAACCCAAAGTGTGAGTGAAGCATGTAGGATAACTGAAGATATTTGAATACATAATCAGCAGGTACTTGGTATTTATTTCTTACCTCTTGGAATGTCAGCAAGCGCTGATCGCTTAGTAGATCAATCACTTTAATTTTAGAATGGAAAGGCCAGAATTTTTTATTTAGAGGCTTACACCCGATCTTAAAGTTAGGATTTCTAAGAATTGGTTGTGAAGTATCTTTCTGTAAAGATATATGAAATTTTACATTTATCGTGGCAAAGACCTGGAGAGTAGTTCCAATGGGCATACAATGTAGAGCTCTAGGAATATTCTTATGTGCTACATAGATGAGAGTACCTATGCCTATTCCATGGAAAGAACATAATGTACTTTCAATTTGAAGCCATTGCGGGACATAAACGTGATAGCCCTCAACCAACATCTCTCGAGTCCATCTTAATAGAACCGAGCATGTAATTGCATAATAATAAAGAAGGAAATCCGGTAGCTGCAGTCCACCATTAACTTTGCTACGCTGGAGTTTTGCAATCGCTCTTCTCGATTTTCTTTTGCCCCAAATGAAATGAGCAATTATACAATTCACCTGCAGGAACCAAGATTTAGGGAGAAACAGATTAGTTATATAAAGGGGGTATAATAACCAGGGAAGAACATTCATTTTGATTACATTAATCTTTCCCCACAAAGATAGAGGAAGTGTAACCCAACTATTAAGATCTTTACTAATTTGGGATAGGGTTTTGTCTAAATTATATATGCCTCATTTGTAAATTATCGGTAGAAAGATATATTCCCAAGTATTTCATATTATCTTTAACCCATTTTAGACCTAACTGGGTCACTTCCGAGGAGTAGGTATATTTGTTTAAAGGCATCACCTCCGTTTTGGTTATATTAAGCTTATAATTTGAAAATTTTCCAAATTGCTCAATAACAGTCAAAGCAGATTTTATTGAAGTAGATGGGTATGAGATGCGGAGTAGTATGTCATCTGCATAGACTGACAGGTTATACTGATAAGGTCCAACCGGAACGCCTTGAATTAAAGGGGAAACATTAATATAATGAATGAGTGGTTCTAGATAAAGGTTAAATAAAAAGGGGGAGAGGGGGCAACCCTGTCTGGTACCCTGATTCAGGAGTATAGTATTCGAGAGCATACCATTGCAGAGAACACGACCGTTGGTCAGGTGTACAAAACCTTTACACATTGAATGAACTGTTGAGGAATGCGATATTTCGGCATGAGATAAAACAGGTAGTCCCATGACACCCGATCAAAAGCTTTTTCTGCATCCAGGGACACCAGGGTGGCAGGTACCGAGGAGTCCCTGGATGCAGAAATAAGGTGGCTAAGCTTCCGCATATGGTCCGAGGAATGCCTATCAGCTACAAATCCTACCTGCTCTGGACTTATTAGGCATTGCCATACTTTTGCCAATCTGTTGGCTAGGATCTTTGCCAGTATTTTAAAATCCACATTTATTAGGGAGATAGGGTAGTAATTAATGACATAAAGATAATCTTTCCCCGGTTTCAGGAGAGCTACCATTGTGGTTTCTGTGAGGGAGTACTCCAAAACACCATATTCATAGATATAATTATACATGTCTAGTAGAATAGGGGCTAATTGTGTTTTATATGCTTTATAAAATTCTGCAGTATATCCATCCAGCCCTGGAGTTTTGTTCAGTGGTAGGGCATCAATAGCTGAGCATATTTCTGACACCAGTAAGGGAGCTTTTAGATATTCCACTTGCTGGTTGTCTAAGAAAGGAAGTGTTACATTTTATAGAAAGTGTTCCACTTCTAGTGGATTAAATGGAGTACTAGGCCAGGAATACAAATCGGAGTAGTACTGCCGAAAATGAAGAATAATATCCTGAGGAGAGGTAACTATGAGACCAGTTGCGTTATACATGGAGGGTATTAGTCTAGCCACAGTTTGGGCCCTTAAACGAAGGGCAAGAAGTTTGCTCACCTTATCTCCCTGATCAAAGTACCTAACCTTAGATTTTTGAAGAAGATATTCTGCTTTGTCTGTCAATAGAGAGTTATAACGATCCCTAAGAATTTCCAACTTCATAAGGGAGGTTTAGGTCAGGAAGGGAGGAAGTGATAGCTCCACCGATCGTATCTCCAGGAGAAGATGAAATGTTATCTGTGCGGTTATTTTCTTTCTAATGGTAGCTAATCTAATTATCTCACCTCTAAGAGTACACTTTGATGCCCCACAAAGAACTTCTAGTTTAGGCATGGAAGGTACGTTATTGTTAATAAATGTTAAGAGGAAGTTTTGAAGATGGGATTGAAGTTTTGTAGATTTCAACAATTGGTGGTTAAACCGCCATACTTTATTTTGAACTACATTAAAACCTGGACCCCAGTGCAGCAAAGTGGGATGGTGATCTGAAATGACCTTGGCAAGATACAAACAGGATGTAGCTAAAGAAAGGTACCCAATATCCACCAAAAAATAATCTATCCTAGAAAAAGAATTATGGGGAATTGAATGAAAGGAGTATTCTCTTCTAGAGGGAAAAAGGGCCCTCCAAGGATCAATTAGACCGAGAGTGTCCATCAATTCTCAAATGGCTAATTGCGCCTGGGAGAGGGCAGAGGTGCTAGTACCGGACCAATCTAAAATATTACAGAAAGCCAGGTTCCAATCACCTCCCAACTGCAAAGGATAATTTGACCACGATATCAAATGTTGCATAAGTCGAGTAAAAAATGCAGGATCATCTGATGTTGGGCCGTATATTGAGCCAAGTACCAGTTCAGAGTGACCAACTATAGCTTTAATTATAATAAACCTGTATTGCGAGCCTATTATTGTGTCAAGCAGACGAAAAGATAGTCTGCGGGCTATGAGTATAGCTACTCCGCCACTGAGAGAATTTGGTGCTGTTCCAAAAACTTGTCCCACCCAGATCCTTCTAAAAACAAGTGTCTGGGAGGACAGCAAATGGATCTCCTGAAGAAATGCTGTGTCGATTTCTAGCTTTTGCAGATGTAAGAGTTTTGTTGTTCTCTTTGCTGGAGACTGGGCACCCCTCACATTCCAAGAACATATTTTATACATTGCCATATAAATCCTACCAGTTTATGGATCTTTTAAAGAAATAAATGACACCATTATAACATATTCTCCCCAGTTTAAACCACTTAAATGAGAGTGTGTGTACCCTTATCCCTCCCTTATCCCATCCCATATAGAGACACCCCATACCAAAACGAGAGCCCCAGCAGTAAACAAGGTCAAAAATATAGGCATCCCAATATTTCTCCCAACTTAACCCCTTACCCCTCACCATATCCCTTTCCCCTTTAGTCACAGCAAAATAATAGAAGCCTTCTTTTGGCTGTGATAATGCTCTGCCAACCCTTGAAATTGGCCAGATGGGAATGAGCATAACAAAACTTGAAATAAAAAAATATGCCTATGTATTAGCTGTAACAAACCCCCACCCTCTTTTATAGCACATGATGCTTTGCAACCCACTAACATCTACCGTTTGAATCCCGCTCCATTAAGCAGCCTAAAGACAGATTTAATAATGAAAAACCAAAAGGAAAAACCATCTACAATCTCTCGGTCAATAACTATTAATGCTATATTCTCGTAGAAATAAATGATACTTCATTATCAAGAGCCGCTAACAAAAATGAACTGTCCCCCCCCCCCCCACAAACGTAACTAATTACATCTTCAGGATCCTTATTTAGAAATTAAGCAGAGTCTCTTCTTGATTACACTGCAAGTGCCGATCTGAGTAATATTATTAGTTCTTCTCAGTAGAAAAGGGCTATGATGCTGTTACTATGATGTTGTGCTACCCTCTAGTGGCTGTGGTGTAACATCACTATTTAGCCCACTTGTGAATTTTGCACATTGACTGGAGAAAAACAACCCCTTACACTAATCACCTTTTTACTCCAGTAATCTTCAACGAGGAGGAAAGAGATCAGGGAGTAGTGATTGCAGTGCTGACAGGGCTAGTTGTGCTGTATCAAAATTATGCCGGGACCCAGAAGCAAACACAGCAAACCGCGATGGATACTGAATGTTATATTTTATGCCTGCAGCTATGAGCTTGGAAACCAGAGGGTGATATTCTGCCCTACGTTGTTGGACTGTAGCATGCAAATCCTGTGCAAACTGAAGTTGCTGACCTTCCCAGAGCACTTGTTGCAGATCTCTGACCTTCCCCAAAACATGAGTTTTGTCCAAGTAATTCAGGAATTTTATTATTAGCGGCTGAGGTGGCTTGTTAGAGGCAGGTTTTAGTCTCAGTGAGCGGTGTGCCCTCTCTATAATGTAGGTGGTATTGTTTGGAGAGGGTCCTGCTATCTTAGTGAGCATCTTTTGTAGAAAGAGGATAGGTGCTGAGCCCTCTGTTTCTTCTGGAAGGCCGAAGATAATAATATTATTTCTCTGACTTCAGCCTTCCAAATCCTGTAGTTTCCCTTCCATTTTGTGAAGCTGTTGCCTTAGTATAGTGATCTCTGGATCCGTTTTAGATTTCCATCTCTCTAATGAGGAGACTCGAGCATTAGTGTCCGTGATTGCCAGGTTAGTATCTACCAATTCTCCTCGGATACTTTTCAATTCTGCAGTAATTTCTTGCAATGTTAACTTGAAGGGATGCAGCTTTTCTAAAAAAAATTTTTCTGTGAGAGGTAGGGAGGCAGACGTTGTGGCTGGTGTTTTGGAGGACACTCTGGTATGGCCTTTTGGTCTTTTTGGCCCCTTCTCAGGCGATTGCGGGGGGAGTATGAGAAGGGGGCGCCTGGCGCATCTCTGCTTCCATCGCAGGAGTAGGCCTTGCTATCTGACCTGCGGTAAACCTCCACAATACCGTACTTTTCAGGGGAGCTTTTACCTCTAACCTTGTTGAGACCGATCCAAGAGCTGAAACGATCGGTAAGTGATAAAGAGATACGCTTACTCAGTAGTTTTTCCACCAAAATGGCTGATTTCTGGGCAGGAGCCGATATGTGGTGCTGCTAGTCGGACATACACATCACGTGATCTCCCAGGAGCTGCACTTATAACAATGCCTTGGTTGACCAGGAAAGAAAACAAAATCCTTGTACCTTCCTAAATAAAAACAGTTAAGCAAGTGCTGTATTCCTGAGTCATTTTGCAGGAGATTCACCTTAAATCTCCAGCCCCCATTCCAAAATCCCTCATTGTCAATAATCGGTTCTAGGTTCCCTTGGATTTTACACCATTTTGCCAACCAATAAATTAAATTGGTGACATTTACCCACTCATTATGGAAAAGGTTTGTCGCCACTTTAAAGGTCTGTTTTCTTAGTGGGATAGCCTGGAAGTTTCTCCATAAGGGACTGATTTTAAGCTGGGCATATTTAATCCAAAATCGATCCAGGATGTCTTGAGTCCTGAAGCTGATGTCAAAGGTATGCTCCCCTGGTGTATGTATCAGAGCATACATTTCTGCTGGGAAAGAAACCCAAGGATTGTTTCAGCAGTATTTTACCATTATTTAATCTGTCAAGTAACTTCCTCATTACTACCCAAGTATCTTAGTCTAATGGCATTTTGGCATTTTGCTAGCTCAATAGGTTTGTTAAACAGGCTAGCATAAGTGGGGACTATGTTCGTTTGTTCAGGCTGCTGTGTAAGGACTAATTGTTCTTCTGTTACATTTATTTCAGGTGCCACACTCAAAGCAGTGCCCTGAGCATCATAAAATTCATCTAGGGTAGTTTCAAAAGGGGAAAATGAAATGCTACCTGTGTGAGCCTTAGGGATGATTACAGTTCCTTCTGGTTGTGGTTTCATGATGGAGTCAGGCCTCTGTTGTTGTGGCCCCTCCATTTCAATGGGTTGTCTAGAGTCTCCACTAATTATCATCCCAGGCAGCAGTATCTTTGGGTCAGAGATCCAACCACTGGTTTTTAAATGAATCCACCCTGCTCCATGCTCCAAGCACTCGTTCAAGGGACCAGTCATTCTGGACTTCAGGCTGTTAGTTTGAGCTGCTTGCCACAAGACTTCCCGGAGATACATCCGGGTTATTCTTAGCTCCTGAGAAGATAAACACTTCAGCCGGGTTTGCTCCCATTGTCTCCGGTGAGTTATTCACTACTCACTTCTGTTTCTTCTCCTCGTCAATTGCATGAACTGTTTGATACTGCTGTTCCATTGCTTGTAATTGCTCTTGAAATTTGTGCTTTTTTCCAAAAGTGCATGCTGCAAATTTTCATTCTCTTCATCTTGCTCCATGCTAGAATCATCTTGGGATGAAGCGGGAGCTGCTGCTTCTATTCTGCTGTTTCCATCTGTGTGTGTTGCACTTTCTGAGGCATTGTGCTGGCCACCCAAAGGGTGCTTCTCAGTCACCTCCTTTGCAGCCTCCTCTGCTATTGCACAATCACATCCATCTCCCTCCTCCTCCAGACACTCACTGGATTCCTCCATGACCACAGACAGCAAATCCCCTGCAGTCAGAATAGGGAAATTTCCCTGGTGATCCCCCTGATGACTAGTCCCCACCCACTGGTCCCCCAGCCCCATCACCCCGGCTTCTACTGGGACTTACCTCATACAGCTCAGAGGTGCCCAGCTGGCTGAGTATGGAGCCTGCAAAGGAGTGGTGTCACCCTACCAGATGGCAATGTTTCGGCCATGGTTTTTCTTCCCCAGTGTAGAGGTAAGGCATGCAGTGATGCCAATGGCAGTGTCGTGCACGCTTCTGTACACGATAAGCTGGGCATCTACCCCACCTCCACACCCCATGTTGGCAGCATCGGTGTGCCAACCCCTAATTTCACTAGGGCCAAGGCTAACACCGACCACTGGTCCCCTCCCTCCCTGGGAGAGGAGGGCAGTCCTCAGATGCTCAATCCTCTCCCTCCCAGCCATCCCCAAACAACCTGTTTGTACTGTGAACACGGGTTGCCGGTGTGGCAGGAGGTAAAGCATCAATGCCTCAGCCCTCCACGCCACTGGGCCGGCTAGGCAGTCTTTATTTCTAAAGCGTTCCTTTCCATAGGCTCCTGGTGCTGTATATATAATAAAAGCAATCAACATACAACACAAAGAGCATATCATAAAATGGTCTAAACACATAACCTGGTCATTGATTAATTCCCAGTAAATGCAGCATTTGTCACAAACCTAACAAAAGCTTCTTAGCAACAGTGCTAATTACTCCAAAATAAAACCTTTTCCCATTAAAATTGTTATTGTATTTTTTTTTGCTTTACGTTTTATAAGTGCAATGACCCACTTCATGACATGCATTTCTTAAGAAATATTGCACTTCCTGGGTGTGTTGAAAGGCACTCGGTCATTGGGAGTTTCTCTGGGTTATGTGGAGGAGGTTTTCCCTGGGACTGACTGGGTGCTCTGGAATCCTATGTGGTTGTTGTGCTCTCTCCTCAATGTTGATCAGTCTGGAAGGAGGTGGTGAGTTGGTTTGATATTGCCTGCAGACTGAATCTGTTGGGAAACAAAGAACTGAATTAAGCTGGGCCGAGACCCGTGGCTGCAGTGGAGAGGAACGTTCTATTTTTACTCCCAGTGGGTGAGGGGGTTAGTCGGAAGCTCACTGGAGGGTGAAGCTTTTGGTCACCCCAAGGGGCCTGCAGTTTTGGGGTGGTCATTGGGCCTCTCTAGGTCTGGGGCCCTGACCCTGGGGGAGTGATCTTGGGGTGACTCCAAACCGGTGTGGGCTTGAGGGGTTTCTTTCGGCTTTGGCGGCTGCTGTTTGGAGAGACTGTACATCTTTCTGGATTTTTGGTATGGCAAGGCAAAAAGCAAATTGCTGTCTCTGAGAGGACACTGGTGTGTGGCCTGAATACTCATTTGGGGGGTTTGTACCGTAACTAGGGCCGGTCCCGTTTTCATGGTATAGCTGTGTTCATAAATTACCTGATCTGTGTGGCATGACTTCCCGAACTTTGGATTCCTTTTAATTATCTGGACTAGGGAAAAGGAGACAAGTACTGGTAACTTACTGGACTTAATCTTAAGTGGCCACTTGGGGAGGTCATGGGAGGGCCTCTGATCTTGTACACTTTGCTTCACTTTTCATGTGCTGTTGTGAAAGGACTGCACTTGGACTTTTAAAGGGCGATGTTGGGGTTGAGAGACCCATCATTAATAACTCCCCTTTATATTAATTTGTTGCCATTTATTTGTAATTGTATGTGTATTATAACTGTTGATATTTATCTGTGACTATATGTGTATTGTGTTGTGTGTATTAAATTTGTTTGGTTTATTTGTTTTATAATGTGTTGGCAGGGGCTCTCCCCATCAGGCGCTACTCTCCTTTGGAGCTCCGTAGCCTCTGCCCATTTTACTGTCCTCAACTATCGGCTGAAGTTTATACTCGATTCCGTGCATTGGAGATTGTTAGAAGAAGGTATAGGGGCATGGGCTGTGGACTTCTCAGGAGAGTGGAACCTAGCGGCCAGATTGGAGTAGTGGTGACTAGGAGGCACCCTGGGGAAAAATGGGTTTTCGATAGGGGCTTGCCCTGTCTGGTCCCCATACCCAAGGGCTCCACTGTATGTGGGCAGATGACTAAGTTAATCTCGGGGTCTCATCCAACCTGGGTGATGTTATGCAATGCCAGGTCTATCAAAAACAAGATGGCAGTGATGGCTGATCTTGTCGGATATTCAGACCTGGCTTGCATCACCGAGACCTGGCTGGATGAAAACTCTGGTTCTATTTTGGAGTCACCAGTTCTGCCTGGGTTCTCTGTGATACACCACCTGAGATTGGATCATAGGGGTGGGGGAGTAGCCATTGGTTTTAGATCAGAATTGAGCCTTGTGGAGGTGCCAGTGGGGGAAACCAGATCCTTTGAATGTATCGTTGGCGTAGGTGTGGGGTGCAGGATTCTTCTCATCTACCGTCCACCTGGGGGTGAGAAGCAATTCCTGCAGGAAGTCGTGGACTTCATCGTCGACAGTCGACATGGTGTTGGAGTCCCCCAGGTGGATGGTGCTGCGGGACTTCAATGTCTGGGTCAACGATGAACTCACAGTTTGGCCAAGTGATTACCTCTGCGAACCATAGGCACAGTCACTCCTTGGACCTGGTCTTCCTTCTGAATATGGTAATCTCTGATTTGGTGGTGGAGTCAGTCAGTTGTTTGGACCATCACACCATAAGGTTCAATTTCCAGGCCCCCCATATAGGTCTACCCCTATGGAGATGATCCGGTACTGCCCTTTAAGGGGTTTATCCACCAATGGCCTGTTGGAAGTGCTGGACCTATCGGGGCTGCTGAGGGATAGCGATGACCCAGATGCCCTAGTCCAGGGTTATAATGACGCTGTGACTGGGGCTTTGGACTCCCTCACTCCTGTCTGTGTTCGTCCCCTGACCCAGTGCCCTCAGTCCCCTTGGTTTGATGGGACCTTTAGGGAGCTGAGGAAAGTGGGGCGAAGGCTGGAGAGTTGCTGACGAAATCAGGCCTGGACACTGACAGACTTAGATTGTTAGCCCATTATAAGGACTACCAATCGGCTATCTCCTGTAAGAAGGCAGAGTTCCTGTCCAGGGAGATTGCTGCAGCACAAAACTGACTGGCTCAGCTCTTCCGAACTGTAGACAGACTGTGCAGTCCAGTCTGTCTGCAGCCCCGAAGAGCTTTATCGCAATGGAAATGCGACAAATTCGCTTGCTTTTTTGCCAATAAGGCTGCTGACATCAGGTCTGAGATTCGCTTGGGACACTCCAAAGGGGCAGACGGTGATTGGTGGGAGGCGGCAGCTCCTCAGTTTGTCTGGTTTGACTTCAGCCTGCCGGCGATCTGGGATGTTGTGAAGATTATCCAGTCTTTGCGGCCAACCTGCTGTGGTTTGGACCCCAGTCCAACGCATCTCATTGTGGGGTGTATTGAGACAATCTGCCTGGTCCTTGCTGAGATAGTCTTGTGTTCATTAGATTCTGGGGTTTTCCGGACACCCTGAAGGAGGCGTTAGTGGTACCCCTTCTTAAGAAACCATCTCTCAACCCAGATTTTCTTGCCAACTACAGACCCATCTCTAACCTCCCCTTTGAGGGTAAGGTTATCGAGAAGGTAGTCATGCTGCAGCTGCAGGATCATTTGACCATCCACGACATCTATGATTCTCTCCAGTCCAATTTTCAGAAATGGCATAGTACCGAGACAGCCCTTGTTTGGGTTCTCAATGATCTTCTAATGGCAAGAGATCAGAGGAGCCATTCCATCTTGGTTCTTCTTGATCTCTCGGCAGCATTTGACACTGTGGACCACGGGATATTGGTTGGATGCCTGTGGTCAATCTGTGGACTGTCTGGTACAGTCCTCAGATGGTTTCATTCTTTCCTCACTGGCAGGTTTCAGAGAGTTGTATGTGGGGTTTATTCCTCTGACAAGGTCTCCCTGCCACGTGTGGTTCTGTAGTGCTCCATACTGTCCCCATGTTGTTCGCAGTGTATATGCTGCCATTGGGAGACAGTGTAAGGCGGTACGGGCTGGGTTTTCACTGCTATGCAGATGACACTCAGCTCTACCTGTCCTTTGTGCCCAATCAGGGATGGGGGCTGTCTCGAGTTTTAACGACTGCCTTTCCGAGATTGAGGATTGGATGAGTGCCAGCTGGTTGAGGTTGAATCCGGACAAGACTGAAGTTTTGGTGGTGGACCCGGGCCATCGGGTAGAGGGGTCGTCAGCAGGGTGAGCCTCAGGGCTCTGGCTCGGTGGTCGCCAGCTGATGACCTCTGAACAGGTGTGGGATTCTGGATGATGGACTGGCGCTTAAACATCAGGTGTCATCTGTTGTCAAAACTGCTTTTTATCATTTAAGGAATGTAGCCCGGATCAAACACCTAGTTCTGCCTGATGACCTACTAGTTCTGGCTCACGCCTTTTTAACCTCGTGCCGTGACTACTGTAATGCCCTGTACCTAGGGCTACCAGGGTTTGGTATCTGCCGCTTGCAGCTGGTGCAGAACTCAGCAGCTAGGCTGTTGACTGGGCTGCCTCGTAGCTGTCATGTCATGCCAGTGCAACACGATCTGCACTGGCTGCCTATTCAGTGGTGGATGACCTATAAAGCCCTACACAGACAGGGTCCAAGTTATCTACAAGATCTTCTTCACCCCTACTGCCCCTTCTGGCCACTTTGCTCCACCAATGAGGGATTGCTAGAGATTCCCAGGGTTTGTTTAAAGTCATCTGGGGCCTGTGTGTTTGAATTTGTGGCCCGGTCCCTGTGGAATTCTCTACCTCGCTGGATTCAACAGTGCCTGATGGTAGATAACTTTAAATCTGAGTTAAAAATGCATTTATTTAGTTTGGCATTCCCTGATTTTATGTGATCTGCTGCAGCTGTTTTTACAAAGGTAATTGTTTTATGGATTTCATGGTTTGTACTAGTACTATGGTTCTGGAATAGCACTATTTTATAAATAAATAATGATTGATTGATTGATTGAGGGTGTGTTTTGATTCTGGGAATGTGCAGAGAAAAAGCTATATAAAATGAGAGCATGAACAGCATGCTCAGAATTAATGCTGTCGTGTGTGTCATATTTTTAATTACACATTCATTATAAATGTATTGCTATGTGTACAAACACACTAGTGACTAAACATAGTTATTCAGTATTGTAGGGTCAAGAGGGACATTAGGTCCATCAGGTCAAACCTGCATCCATTTTGTAAGCATGCTGTATTTTTTTTGCTGTGCAGACATGCACAGTGACAACTGACAGGGATTTTCTGTCCAGTATACTACCCAGGGTAACCTCTGGTTCCCTTGGTAAGCAGAAATCCATCCAGGTTTACCATGAAGAACTGTACGGTGTTCATATCCACAGACTGCCGGTTAACTATTTCATGGAATGCCCACCCTCTGAGAGCAAAGTGCCTCCTTACATTGAAAAAAACACAAAGCAAGAGTTCTGATATGCTCTCAGTGGCCCTGCTTTTACCACCTTTGTGCTTCAGGACATCTTCTGCATCCTGCTGAAGAATACCAGATGAAGCACCTCCATCTGTTTGATCTTGTTGATACCCCCTGAGTATGTGGAACATTGAGATCATGCCCTCTCTCAGCCTTCTCTTCACCAAGATGAATATATGAATAGCCACCAGCTTCTTATCAAACCTTTGCCCCATAAACTTCTGATTCTTTTGCTAGCACTCTTGAATGCCTTAATGTCCTTTTTGCATTGTGATGCCCAGATTAGCACACAGCACTCCAGGTGGGGCCAGATGAGGGCCTTGTAATGTGGCAGGATGAGTTCCCCTGCTCTGCTGGTCACTTACCTTTTAATGCATTGCAGCATTCTGTTAGTCCTCTTGGCACCAGCCAGACACTGCTTGTCATGTTTCTGACACTTGTCTATTACGACCTTCAGGTCCTTTCCTCCTCCAGTGTGTCAAGAGGAACCCCAATGAGCATGTCCAGTGGGTAGTGGAATTTTTTATTGAAAACTACAAAACAAACAATTAAACAGAAGAATGGGGGAATTTCCCTGGTGTCCTGGACTTTCCCCATTCACTGAAAATACAACCAACAGCTTAATCAGGTTCAATTTCAGTTGGTTTGCATCTGTATCACAACCCCCTACCCGTATGAGACTGATAATAGCTAATTGATATTTCTTTACACCCCGACTCTGTCAGCCACCACTCCCCAGTACAATGTGCATGGACTGCTAAAAATCCCAAGCTCCCCCTGAACTACCACCAAACACGATACTAGATTTCAAGGCGCACATGTCCCAGATAGACCATAGCTATCTGGATGTCACCCCTAACATTGATGCCACACTTGACTACTTTGTAAACCAATTCAAAACAGCCTGTGAAAAATGTGCCCCTCTTAAAAAGCACATGGTTATAGACACTGCAGCTGGGAGGGACACTGCTGAGCTCCAAACTGAAATGCATGACAGTGATTACCTGTGGCACCAGACAAGAGAAACAGGCTCACCAATTGACCTACAAAGGTACAAGACAGCTTGCAATAGGTGCACAAGTAGGATAAGATAGGCTAAAGTGACACACTGCAAAGAACAGCAAACTAGAAATTAGAGTGGTGGGGAAAAAGTTTGGTTATAATATAACAGAACTCTTGTGTAAAGGTGAAAAGTACACCCAAACATGCTCAGTATTGATTAGGCGGTTTCCCTGGACCCAGCTGAGAGAGCAAAAAAATTCAGCACAGCCTTCACTGACCTCAGGTCTGTCCCTCCTTCCAATAATTTGCTAGGGACAAGTGACAGTGATGACACTGGACTGCACAGTAGTTCTGGGTTACCCCAAATTCTATTTCAGGCCCATTTCAATAACAGAGTCCCTCAATTATGTTAAAAAAGTTCTAGGTAAAACCAGTGAGTGTGTGTGTGTGTGGGGGGGTATGATAGACACGAAGCTGCTGGCCCAGGCTCTAGAAGAACTTATCTTCCCGATATCTAAGCTATTCAACTTTTTCCTCTGCTGTATTCCCAGTTCCCTAGAATATGTCAAACTACGTTGGTCACTTCAGTTTTCAGAAGTGGTGACCACTCCAACCTGGCCAAATATAGGCCTATATCAATCTTTTCCCCCTTGTCCGAGGCCCTTGAATGAATAGTATTGGACCAACTAGCAACCTACTTGTATAAATACAATATACGAAGTGCTCAACAGCATGGATTTTGGAAGGTTCACAGCACTAGCACTGCCCTACTAGAGCACGCCAACTTCTTTCATGAGGCCCTTGATGGTGGTCACCTGGTGGGAGCCATCTACATTGACTTGACTAAGGCTTTTAATCTTGTCAGCTATAGGCTGCTGCTTGGAAAGATCCTCCCACTTGGCCTTTATCAAGATATGGTAGCCTGGTTTCAAACCTACCTCTCTGACCCCTCTCAGCGGATAAAGATTGACAACAGTCTCTCAGATTTTAAAAGTGTTTATATAGGTGTGCCACAAGGCTCAATTTTCAGCCCTCTCCTTTTTGGTCTGTTCATAAACAGCCTGCTGAAGGCTTGTCAGACATCCAAGGTGCTCCTCTGTACTGATGATGTTGTCATCTACACCAGCAGTGCACACCAGGCAAAACTATGCACTAACCTCCAAAACAAATCTAAGTCTTTGGAGAAATGGTTTGTGCTAAACAAACTGGTCTTAAACTAGAAAGAAAACTAAGACCATGCTGTTTTCAGGTCCACGACTGATAAAAAAGGTTCCTTCCTTAGGGCACAGGGTCATAATGTCGTGGCAAAAACAGCATGGCAAACAATGCTGTAGTCAAAATGCCATCTACCACAAACAGAGTAGGTGAAAACACCGACCAAAACAGAAACAGCGCACACCACAGAAACGAATGGGAGACACTGAGATTTTTCACCGCCACACCCCCCAAAACTAAAACAACTAACTCTGAGGGAGTGTGGACTGAGGAGATAAAGGGAAACTTGGGAGGGGGGTGTCGCAGGGTCTGTGTATACTGTGTGACCATATCCAACTGTTTAAACTGTAAATCTGTTGCAACAGCACCTGCTAGCATTTCTCCTTTATTCTATCTTCCTCCTCTAGCAATTATCTTTTGGTTTCCCCAATCTACAGGCAGGACACCTGTAGATGTCCCTTACTATCCCTAATGCTCTCTTTGGTCACTACATTGTATGCATGTACCCCCCCAATAATGCGTGGTGCACTAGAAATACAAGGGAAAAGCACTTAACATGTTATAACCTTGGTCCCAGCGCTATGGTGAAACACAGATGCACCGGTGACTGTACAGAAAGGATAGTAAGCCAGATATTGGGTGTTTGTTATGTGGTGAAGGGGCTTTAATGCTTCGTATGTAAATGTGAATTGGCAGAGAACCAAAACCAGAACTAGTACTAATGTTTCTGCCTCCGTATTTAGATAGCGGGAAGTATTTGAGATAGCGCTGATTATGGGAGATGATATTTGATTATGGGAGATGATATGTAGTAATTGGGGCGGCTGTCCAGTGTTTTGTTTGGTTGAGGAGCCTTTTCAGTCAGCTGTATCTTTCTGTCTTTGTACATTTGTACCACCCTCTTTATCACAGCGTGAGCCAGCTTTTGATTATGGGACACTCACTGTAGGGGCGTAGTTAGCTTTTTTATGGGGGGGGGCAAGGACTGCTAAAAGTCCTGCTTTTCTTCATAAATCTCAAATCAATAGGCTGGGGATCTGGGGGCCACCTAGGCCCCCAGAAGCTATCAGGTTTTTGATGCATTCTGGTGTATTTTAAGGGTCATCTTGGCACCGTTTGGCTGCTTTTAAAGCCTTATTTGGCTTGTTACAAAACAACCACTATCCCTATCAAAATAACTAGCTTTTTATTTTCTTTAAAACAAATTGTCAAATTTAAAGCAATTTCTTGATTGGTATCAAGGAGCAGAAAACGCAAACATATTTATCCAGAAAATTCAGCTATAATACATTGGGAACCATATTGTACTTAGGGTTTACAAATGCTGTTAAAAAAATGCAGTATAATGAAATGACCACTCATGAGATAAAATATGCTACCACCATCTATCATTTCTTTTTTCTATCAGTGTCTCAAGTTAAATTATGGCTACTGGCTAGCCAGAGCAAAAGACAGCCCAATGTAGCAGCAACAAAACAGTCCTTGACCACTGACCACAGCCGCTTGGCTAAAAAACAAATCTTATAATATAAATAATACATACAGTATTCATAATGAAGGTCAGAGTCCACTCCAAGTAAATGCTAGCATTGACTGTTGGCCTTTATTATGACTATATATTTATCATTATTGTGTTATACAGATCATACTAGTATGGTACAGCAACTGCTACAACCCAGAGTCTATGTCATCGAGACCCATCCATACAATACAAACAATAGAGAAAAATGTACCCCCCCAAAGTGTGAGATAGTACAAGCTGATATTCCAAACCTCAAGTATTGGTCCCTCAAAGAAGGTAGCAAGACATTGTTCATAATGTCTTTTAGTTTACAATAAAACCAAATGGAACATGATGAAACTTCACAACACTTTGCCCAGAGATTATCAAATAATCAAACAAATGAACTTAAAAAAACCAAATCTCTAGCAAGTACGCAATATTTATTCAGCGCAATGCAACCCAGTTTCATTTACTTTCCTGTTAATATTTAAAACCATTAATTATTTCCAACATTGGAGGCTGCATAGCTATGGGGGGAGGTAACTCTACCCATGGGGTTGAAAATTCCAGTAGTAGTGGTGGTACTGTAGCTTGGTTAGTGATTTACAGTGTTGCTCACACATTTTCAGAGAGGATTGTATTACTGTGTCCTTCCTTGTGACAGAATGTGTGAATTTGTGAAACTTCTTTTATCACAAGGTGTTCTGCTGACCCATCTGTCCCTTGGCTCAGCCTCAAGACACACTGTGTCCCTGACAGGCACCTCTCACACTGTACCCCCCTTCTCTCTCTCTCTCGCTCTCTCTGTCTCCACATATTGCTTTAGCTCACTCCTCCTGCTCTCTCCCTCCCTCCCTTCCTCCCATCTTGTTCTCTCCATTCTGCTGCTTTCCACAGCTTTTGAATCCATGTGTTATGACCCACTTCCTTGGCATGTCAAGCAGCTTGCCAGCTTTCTCCATTCAACACCCTTCATTCTGAAATTGTATTCCCCCTTTCCTCACTCCATGCCTGTACTTCTTCCCATTTTTTAAAATACCTGTTTTCTGTGATCACTGATGTCCTAGAGCATACTGGCTGCCCCTCAAGTCAGCCTTTCTCATGGTCTCCCTCTTCTCCTTCTCCCCTTTATTCTTCCTCCTATTCTCCCTTTTGTGTTTTCTAGTCCTGCCCTACTTATTTCTTTGCTACTGGTTGTCCACTGCTCCCATGACATGTCACTGCCACTGTGCCAAGTCTTAATATAATTAGGAGGGCGGGCAGCCCCTTCTCTCCCATGACACACAGAGCCAGCCACCACCTAACTCAATACTGTCTAGTCAGCAGTGAGCATGGAGGATTATGTTGATATTATGTAAAAAAAAATCAAAGGAAATGGACTCTTTAGTTTCCTTTTGCAGTGCAGACAGTTACAGTTAAGAACACCTGCCCATATACCCTCTGCCTTTCCTTACCAAATCAATACCAGGCTGGGTTGATGCAGCTGGGCTCGAGTCGCAGTGTGCCTTGCCACCCTCTTGTTCCTCTCCTCCTGAATCTGGCCTCTTTCCTGGGCCTGGCGGAAGGTGTTTATTGTTCTGGGTGGGCCTCAGGACTGGCGGGCTAGCGGGCCTCTCTGGAAGCACTGGAGCAGTCAGGGAAATTATCCATGACCAACAGTGACTGAGGATGACTGGAGCATGGAGGATTAGGAGAAATCCTCCTCCTAGTCTCTGTCCGGACTTGAACTGAGGTGGCCAACTTGCAAGTTCAATTTGGCAACACAACAGTCACAGTGCGGGGATGGTGATGGGTTCCAAGCCAAACAAAGCAGAGCTATTCCCTAAGCCAGGAGAACCACAGCAATTCCCCATCCACGAGTCAGGTGAAGCAGAGACATCCTCCCCCCACCAGAAGAAGGATCATACCCCCCCCACAGCCAGACAAAGCAGGGCCATTCCCCAAGCCAGGAAAACCACAGCCATTTCCCATCCACGAGTCAGATGAAGCAGGGACATCCCCCGACCAGAAGAAGGATCATACCCCCACCACACAGCCAGACAAAGCAGGGCCATTCCCCAAGCCAGGATAACCACAGCCATTCTCCATCCACGAGTCAGGTGAAGCAGGGATATTCCCCGACCAGAAGAAGGACCCTACCCCAACCCCCCAGCCAGACAAAGCAGGGCCATTCCCCAAGCCAGGATAACCACAGCCATTCTCCATCCATGAGTCAAGTGAAGCAGGATATCCTCCCCCACCAGAAGAAGGACCATACCCCCTACAGCCAGACAAAGCAGAGCCATTCCCAAGCCAGGAGACCACAGCCATTCCCCATCCATGACTCAGGTGAAGCAGGGACATCCTCCCCCACCAGAAGAAGGATCATACCCCCACCCCCCAGCCAAACAAAGCAGGGCCATTCCCCAAGCCAGGAGAACAACAGCCATCCCCATCCACAAGTCAGGTGAAGCAGGGACATCAATCCTGTCCATTTCCAGCAGGTATCCACCACCACCACCCCCTAAACTGGTCCCACATGGATTGCTCACAAACAGTGGCAGGATGCTATGTGTGCTCTTCTCTCCCTTAAGTCCCCTCCCCACAGTATACAGAGTCATATTCAATAAACCCAGGCACTTACATCAAGGCACAAGCAGACTCAGTCAGGTCCCTGTCTCTCTTTGCTGGTTGTTCATTCAACTTCATTCTGCATACAGGCAGCTTCTCTCTGTCCTCCTTGTGTTGTTGTTGTTGGCTTAGTCTCAGACTGACTCCAGGAGCTGTTGGATTGGGCTCTGTGCTGCACAGTCAGCAGTAGTTGGGCTGGCTAGTAGGCTACTGGGCTGGGCTACTGCTGCTCTTGACTCTCATCTCGGCACCAGCACTGATGAGGGAAAAGGAGTGCTGGGGTTGTTTGGACTGGTTTTGTCAGTAAAGTTCAGCACTCACCGAGAAGAAAAAGAAAGATTATGCTGCTGCTGCTGATACTAAAGTCACAACTTAAGTGGGCTAATAGAGGCTGCAAATAGAGCACTCCTGTAACCGTTGAGTGGCAGAACATCCGACTGGATCAATTTGTGCTGGTATCATGCAGGCGCAGCAGCGTGAGCATGTCACACAGCAGAAGTCCGAGCCGACCCAAAACTAACTTTAAATGGGTCCACTACATGTCAGGTTGGAGTCAGACTTCTGCATCACAGACACACAGCAAGCAGCAGTACAGGATCAGCTTGCTCTGAGGACTGACTTCAATGCGAATGCTAAGGGCAGTCCAGGGAGGGGACACCAACTAAGACCAGCAAAAGTTAAATTTTTTCTACGGACAGGAGAGAGAGAAATGGAGGATCCCGTCCTGCCCCCGAGCAGCCAGGTCCAGACATCAGTCCAGGCAAGATGGGAAAAAAAAAAAAAGCCGAAAATGGCTCATTAAAAGTCCATCTGTCCTGGTCTCACTTTCCTCGGGGGGCAGTCTGCCCCTTCTACAATCTCGCCACTGACTCATTGACTGCAGTTGCAGTGCAGGACCAAGTCAACTGAAGGGAACCACAGGAAAGTGTAGGTGGAGAAATTGTAGGCTAATCACAGGTATGTTTAGTGCCGCACCCCCCTTTTTTCTGCAAACTGTTACATACGATTAAATTACAATGCTAGCTTTGTCACGATAAATATAATATGCAAAATGAAATAAGAAAAGCGGTTACCTAAATGCTTGGACAAGCAGAAGGAAATTGTGAAGTGCTTTCTCCATCCTGCAAGAGTCCTTCACAAGCCACTTGTGCAGCTACTATAGAGCCAGCCGGCCCTTTCTTACTCTGTTTTATGGAGCAGAAGGCTTGTGGGAGGGGATAGCAAGAAAACAGCTTAAGTTTGTTTATATCCATATATTCTTTATTGATTATTGAAGCAGCCAAAAGGTTCCTTAAATTTAAGGAGGTAATTTAATAGACTACACCAAATTGAATTACTGTATTCATTTTTGGGCCTGTGTACATAAGTAATTTTGATTCTTTGTTTTTGGGATTTACTTTTCTTAGTTTAACTTTTATTTGCCAAGGAGGAACACTAGCTGGGAGATATTTGCAGTCATTTGTGACTAGACCTGTTACTTAACCTCTGTCTGAAAGGAAGGAAGGCACTCCCCGGGGGGAGGGTCAGAGTTGTAGTTGATTGTTTCTGGAAGGCACAGGTTTACTGCCATGTTTCTGGAGGGCACAGGTTTACTGCCATGTTTCTGAAGGGCACAGGTTTACTGCCACCCACCCTGCCCCTCACCCAACCTGCCCCAAGTGCATAACTTCCATAGGTGCAGGAACGGGGGGGTAGCCACTCCACTTTTTATTTCTGTATGGCAAAAACTAGTGCAGAAAATGTGCCCTTTGTACCCTCATAAGTGCCCTTTTGATTCTCAGCCCCCTCAGCTTTTACCATCTTCTGGCACCCTTGATAACTTCCTTCATATCAGGGGTTCTGACATCACTTCCCCAAAATTGCTAACACCATACACCTATTCATATCCTTAAAGGCACAGCATGCTGAATAGGGGGTAGAGACACTCACAAGCTTGCACACACTAATACAAGAACAAGAAAAAAAGAAAAACATCTGAAACAGGAAGGGAGCTAGACATGTGGGGAGTGGTGCAATGCACTGGCTGTGGAGCAGCAGTCTTCTGGGAGACATTCTGGAGACTGCATTGCTGCCCTATTTGTAGGCACCTCTCTGAGGGAGGAGGTTGCTCATCTCCATGCTGACCTGGCAAAGATTTGTGAAACCTGCTCCCCCCCCCAGGGCCACCCAGGCCACCGCCACTACCTCAGAGGTTGCCAAAAAAGAGAAGTGGTCAGACCATGGTGAGCTCAGGGAGGGTGAGGGTAGTGGAACACAGGCACATCCCTCCAGTTGTGCCTCTCCATAATTCATTTGCAACTCTGGCAGAACATGGTTCCTCTATGGAGGCACCTGCAGTGGAGACCAAGGAGAATGCTGGGAACCTCCACAATGGAGACCCACAGGAGGGTGGTACAGGACCCCACAGGGGAAGGAAACAGCTCCTGGTGGGGGACTCAGTTGTTAGCTGGTGCTATGGCTTGGAGGGACAGGAAATGAATCCTCAGGATCATGGGAGCAGCTGCAAGGGGGAATGAGCTAGATGTCATTATCTACCTAGGGACAAATGACCTGGCTGAGAATGGGATCAGAGCAGTGCAACATGAGTTTGTGGAGTTGTGAAGGGGCCTTAGACAAGTAGCACACACGGTAAGTTTCTTGGAAGTGCTACCTGTCTATGGCATGGATGAGGCTAGGGTACTCTGCACCATGGTATTCAATGACTGGTTGAAAAACTGGTGCAGACTCAGGGATTTGGCTTCATTGGGGACTGGGGCTCCACCTGGAGGGATGCAGGCCTATACTGTTGTGATGGCCTGCATCTGTCCAGGAGGGGAATCAGGATCCCAGTTGACAGATTTAAATGTTTCATTGGCAAGTATTTAAACTAGACAAGTGGGGGAGGCACTGAAAAGGAGAAGGGAAATCCTAGCCCCCCCAAAAAAAATCAGGGTAGTTAGTGAGGTAAACACCAAGCCAGAGCAGTTGATTGGGATAAGAGCTGGGGTAAATGGAGAAAAAGACAAAGACAGTAAGGACAAGGATGGGGCAAAAAGAAATAAGGCCATACAAAAATGGAGGGTAATGAGTACCAATGCCCGGAGTCTAGGTAAAAAGCTCCCCGAAATGGTGGTCTTGCTGGAAGAGGGATGCCTGGGTATCGTGGCAGTCAGAGAAACATGGTACACAGAGAACCATGACTGGGATGTCAACATACCAGAGTACACAATCTACAGGAGGGACATAGATTGGTAGGAGAGGAGTAGGAGTAGCTTTGTATTTAAGGGAAGGGATCAAAGCAACAGAACTAAAGGATAAACAGGGAGGAGAGGAGGCACTGTGAATCACCTTAGAGACTGGAAATGGCACCACAATCCACACAGGGGTTGTATACAGAACCCCGTCTCGGGGGGGGGAGGAAATGGACAAGGAAATGATAGAAGGCATCCTTAGAATGGCAGAGAAAGGTGAGATATTGCTAATGGGGGACCTGAATATGCCAGATGTTAACATGAGCAACTTTGCTGTAGCCACATCCAAGAGCAGAACCATTCTCGATGCCCTACAGGGGGCATGCCTTAGACAGCTAGTTGTGGAACACACTTGGGAGGGAGCAATCCTAGACCTGGTACTCTCAAATGGGGACAGAGAGAGGATCTCAGATCTAGATGAAGGTAGCCATCTGGGAACAAGTGACCACCAAACAGTGTGGTTCACAATAAACTTAGCTGTAGAATCAAGCCATACAAAAGTGAAGGTACTGGACTTCAGGAGAGCTGATTTTGTCAAAATGGGAGAGTGCCTCAGAAAAGCACTAGCAAACAGGCAAGAAGGTGGGGTGGAGCAACAATGGGGAAACATCAAAACTGCCATCACAGAGGCAACAAGCCTTTGTGTGAAGCAAATAAACAAATCAAAATGAAAGAGAAAACCACTATGGTTCTCAAAAGGAGTGGTGGGGAAGGTTAGGGAGAAAAAGATAGCATTCAGGAAGTATAAGGAAACACAGAAGGAGCAGGACACAGAACTGTACCAGTTAAATCAGAAGGAAGCAGGGAAGGCAGTCAAAATAGCAAAGGCCCAAACCAAGCAAAAGATAGCCAGCTCAGTTAAGAAGGGGGGGATAAAACCGTTTATAGGTACATTAGAGAGCAAAGAAAGACTAAAGCAGGGATACTGAGGCTAAATAAAGAGGAGAGTGGTTGGGCAGAGAGTGACAGTGAAAAAGCAGGGATACTGAACAAATACTTCTGCTCAGTATTCACAGTGAAAGAGCAGGGGGAATGCCTAATCCAGTCAATAGAAGCACTCTGGATAGGGGGGTTGATATTAGTCCTTTCACGGAAGAAAGGGTTCTGAAAGAACTCCTAAAACTGAAGGTGGATAAAGCAATGGGGCATGATGGAATTCACCCCAGAATTCTAAAAGAACTAAGGGAAGAACTAGTACCACCACTGACTACCCTTTTTAATAAATCATGGGAGGATGGTGTGGTACCTGAAGACTGGAGGAGGGCAGATATGATTCTTCTTCACAAAAGTGGGAGCAAGACAGAGGCAGGAAACTACACCTGTTAGTTTGACCTCAGTGGTAGGAAAAAGGATGGAATCACTTCTGAAGGAAATAATTGTTGAGTACCTAGAGGCCAGTGGGCACAGGACCCAAGGCAGCAAGGATTCACAGCGGGAATATCATGTCAGACAAATCTAATTGATTTCTTTGACTGGGTGACCAAAGTAGTAGACCAGGGAGGGGCTGTGGACATGGCCTACCTAGATATTAGCAAAGGATTTGGCTCAGTCCCACACAAAAGATTAATAAACAAATTAGCCAGCCTGGGAGTGGGTCCCAGGGTAGTAGCCTGGGTAAAACACTGGCTGGACAAGGACACATAGGGTAATAGTAAATGGAGTCCACAGTGAAGAAAGGGGGGTTACTAGCATGGTACCGCAGTGTTTACTACTGGGCCGGTCCTTTTTAATGTTTGTACAAGTGACATTACAGAGGGACTGGAAGGAGAAGTATGTCTCTTTGCAGATGACACAAAGATCTGCAACAGGGTTGATACGCAAGGTGGGGTGGAAAGGATGAAAAAAGACTTGGCAAGGTTGGAGGAATGGTCAAATGTATGGCAGCTTAGATTCAATGCAAAGAAGTGCAAAGTAATGCACCTGGGAAACAAAACCGAGGAGAAGAGTATGCAATGGGGGGTGAGATACAGACGCAACAAAAATGGAAAGGGACCTGGGGGTAGTCATGTCAGATGACCTAAAGGTGGGCAAGCAATGTGAGAAGGCAGTGAGGAAGGCTGGGCGGATAATGGGTTGCAAAGGGAGAGGCATCTCCAGTAGAAAACAGGAAGTTGTTGTCTCTCTGTACAGACAGTTGGCAAGACCACATCTGGAGTACTATGTACAGTTCTGGAGATCCCATCTCCACAAAGACACAGACAGAGTGGAGGCTGTCCAGAGGAGGGCAACCAAAATGGTACAGGGTCTGCACCAGAAGACATATGAAGAAAGACTAAAGGAGCTTAAGATGTATAGCCTCGAGGAAAGGAGGGAGGGGGGGGCATGATATAAACTTTCAGATACCTCAAGGGAATCAACAAAGTCCAAGAGGGTGGCATCTTTCAGAAAAAGTGATGTGCAAGAACAAGGGGGCACAATATGAAGATAGAGGGGGGATGGCTCAGAGGTAATGTGAGGAAGTATTTCTTCACAGAGAGGGTTGTAGATGCATGGAACAGCCTTCCTGAGGAGGTCGTAGAGTCAAAAATGGTGGAATTCAAGAATGCACGGGATAGACATAAGGCAATTCTAGTGGGGGGGGTGGTAGGAGGAAGTAGGCTGTTGGTTAACTAGGATCTGCAGCTTTTCCATTAGGTAGGGGAATGGGCAGACTAAGTGGGCCAAGCGGTCCTTATATGCTATCAGATTCTATGTTTTGATGATTATTTTAAAGCATTACATAGAATAATGTTGCAATATTGTAACATAGTGAATTAAATGATTTTACTGGTTTGTTTCTATCGGATACTGGGATAAGGGGTGGAGCTTAGCCTAGTCACATGGGGAACTTGAGCATAAATAGAGTGCTGTTCCATTCTAGAGTCAGTCTGGTGTAGGGTTTGGTGAGATGCTGACCCTAGACAGTACCCTAGCATTCTTCTGGTGGTACAGTGCACAGTGCTGTTAACTGTTTTGCCTTTTATTTTTATTGTATGGTTTCTCTTTATTTTGTCATCCAAGTTCGCTTTTGTTATTATACTGCTGCAAGAATAAAACTGATTTGCATCCTGACAAGTGTTTCCTGAGTCCATCAGTACCCACAGTCTCACACTTGATGTCAGAAGTGGTATGGTGGAACACATGGTTGGTGCATCAACTGGATATTGGTGAAAGTATCCTGGTGGATTGTTTATGCAACAGGACAAAGTGGATGTGCCTCAACCCAGTGGGGTTCAGACAAAAGCCATGACCGAACAATTGCAGATACCCTTGGTGCCAGGTTTGGAAGATGTGAGGTGGTGGACAATGAAGGGAGAGGATGAAGACGATGTTAAAGGTGCTACAGGAGGGGAAGAAGACCTTCCAGAGGAGGTGCCACCTATTGATATGATGCAAGACCTCCTGCACTAGCTATGCATATGGCAGATGGACATGGGGAAACAAAGAGAGCAGGATCGGTTACAAAGCGAGGTGAGGTGGACTGACACCCTCAGAGCCATCCAGACCCTTGGTATTGCCAGACTCTCTTGCCCTGTGGGTGGCACAAGAAATATCAAACTATCAAAGCTATCAGACTCTGATGACATTGAGGCATATATAACGACTTTCAAAAGCGTGGCAACAGGTTGCGGATGGCCAAGAGAACAGTGGGTGGTTCACTTAGCCCCTTATTTAACGAGTAAAGCGCAGCTCACCTATAGTCATGTGGACCAGCATGCCAACGATTATGATCAGGTGCACCATGCCCTATTGAAATGCTATGACTTCAGCATAGAAACCTATTGGCAACGGTTCAGGACTTTTTGGTATCAGACAGTAGACTCCCCTCAAGAGGCCTATGTACAGCTACAAGACCTATGTAAGACGTGGTTACAACCCACTACCAGAACTGTGGACCAGATATTGAAAGCCATCATTTTGTAACAATTTATAAAAATCCTTCCTCAAGAAGTACAGATGTGGGTCCAGGAGCACTGCCCCAAGACGGCTGAAAAAGCTTTCAACCTTGAGGAGGATTATCTGACAGCTAGAGCCCAACTCCAGAAAGGACACTCTAGGGCAGGTGCAACCCCACCCAAGGTAATAACTTTTACCTCTGGTTCTATTACTTCCACTAATAATGCCACTGGAAATGTTAGAAATGGGAAACCAATAAGAGGTTTTAATCCAGACATTATCTGCCGAGAATTCCATGGGAAGGAGCACATCGCCAGGTTCTGCCCTAAAAAGAAAATAGAACCAACTCATTTGGCATTAGCAAACTGGTGACAATACTTAACACCTGTACACATAGCAGGCAAAGAGGTTTCAGGGCTGATAGACTCGGGGAGTAAACAAACCCTAGTAAGGGCCGACTTGCTTCGAGGTGCAGACAACACAGGGGTTGTCTAGTGTGACTTGCATTCATGGTGAAGTGCATTTAAATGAGATGACACTGCAAGTGCAAGGTTTGACCCAACAGCTCATGGTTGGTTTGGTCCCCAATCTGCCAGTGCCTGTGTTAATTGGACATGATTATCCTGCCTTTGGGACTTTGCTATCTTCTGTGGCAAATGTATGTGCTGTCACTACCTGGGCCCAGGCGAAGAGGGAAGAGACATTTGCACAGGTATTCCCCTTTGATGAGTAGCTGTTTGAGGTTGCAGGCAAGCCAAGGAAAATGAAAAGAGAAAAGAGGCAGGCAGAGTTACAATGGACGCACAAACCCAGTGACTCTAATGAGGACTTGTTATTCTGTGTAGAACAAAATAATTTTGCTGATGAACGAAAGATGGATATAACCTTGCAGCCTTTTGTCCTACAGGTGGATAAAGAGGGGTCTGAACAGATAAACCCCATTTACAGGGTATAATGGGGGATGTTATATAGAACCTGTAAAAACCCAAAGACAGGGGAAGTTGTTGATCAGTTGGTAGTACCAACCCATTATCGCCTACAACTAATCCTCCTAGCACATGATGTTCTATGGGCAGGGCACTTAGGTACGGACCAAACTCACAGTAGGCTGCTACATCGCTTCTTTTGGCCTGGCATACATGAGCAGGTAGCAGACTGTTGTAGAAGTTGTCAAGAATGCCAGAAAGTAGCCATGATTAACAAAAAGGAAAAGGTACCCCTGCAGCCCCTCCCCTTGATGTCCACACCATTTGAGAGGATAGCCATGGATATTGTGAGACCCCTGCACAAGAGTGCCAAGGGTAATGGATTTATCCTTGTGATTTGCGATTACACCACTAAATATCTGGAGGTTATCCCCTTGTGGACCATAACTGCTGAAAAGATAGCAGATGAATTAATGAAGGTTTTTAGCAGCATGGAAATTCCTAAAGAAATACTCACAGACGGGTAGGAACTTCTGTTCTGCACTGTTGAAGCATTTTTACCAGACCCTGGGTATTGGAGCCATCCATACCTCATCCCACCATCCGCAGATAGATGGTCTGGTTGAATACTTCAACCAAACAATGATAAAAATGCTTCAACAGTTTGTACAAGACAAAGGTAAAACCTGGGATATCTACCTCCCTTTTCTCATGTTCACATACAGAGAGGTGCTCCAAGCATCAACATGTTTTTACCCATTTGAATTTTTATACGGAAGGAACCCCAGGGGTCCCCTAGATGTTGTAAAGAAGCATAGGGAGGATGGCAAAGGGGTGGGTACCCACACTACTCTTGAGTACTTGACCCAGCTAAGGCAGAGGCTGTTAAGATATATCCAGTTGGCCCATCATCGAAATCAGGAGAGGCAGAGATATCAGAAGGAAAGGAATGATCAGGGTGTGGGCAACAAGGTCTTTCAGCCAGAAGATAGAGTTCTTTTGTTATTACCCTCGACTGACAACAAATTAATGAAGAAGTGGCAAGGCCCCTATGTAATAAGAAAAAAAAACAGGACCAGTAAATTAAGAAATAGAACTACCAGACAGGCAACATAAACAAAGGATATATCATGCCAATATTTCAAAGAAGTGATGTGAGAGATCTGGGCTTAACCCCACCCCAGCCATGTATGTACACGCCGAACAACCTGATAGCAAGAGAGATCTTGCATATCAAAGACTGGAAAAGAACGGGGTGAGCCAAGCTGTGTACATTCATACCGAGTTGGAGCCAGGTCAAAAGAAAGAGTTAGACAACGCTCTGCAGACATTTTAAGGGATCATTAATTGTGAGCCGGGGAGGGCCCATGGGGTGGAACATCACATCCATGTAACTTAATAGATGCCTATACGGCAAAAACCCTATCGTTTGCCAGAAAAGGTGAGAGGTGAGGTCATTAAGGCGGTCCAAAAGATGCAACAATTGGGGGTGCTAGAGGAATACAAAAGTGAATGGGGCTTCCCCAGTGTTGTAGTGGGAAAGAAAGAAGGGGAGGGGGTGCGGTTATGCCTGGATTTCCAATGTCTGAATGCCATCTCAGAGTTTGACAAATATCACATGCCCTGCATAGACAATATTATTGACTGTCTTGGCAATGCGCAATACATCAGCACATTGGATCTCACTAAAGGATACTGGCAGATCCCTTTAGATAAAGAAGCCAGAGAGAAAACCTCCTTCGGTACTCCTGTAGGCTGTTTTACTTTGTTACGATGCCCTTCGGATTACATGGTGCCCCTGCCACGTTTCAAAGATTTATGGATGGACTTCTTAGATCACACATGTCCTATAGCATGGCCTACCTTGATGATGTGATAGTGCTTAGCCCTAGTTGGGAGGAGCATGTACAACACCTCACTAATATGCTAGACGTCATCCACCATGCAAGCCTTACCATAAATCCTGCGAAGTGTTCCTTGGCAATGAGGGAAACTAAATATTTAGGTTTTTTAATTGGACATGGGCAGATTAAACCCAAGATAGGAAAGGTTTATGCTGTGGCAAAGAGCCCCCTCCCAGTCACTAAAAAGCATGTCAAGTCCTTTTTGGGATTGGCTGAATACAATAGGCAATTTGTGCCTAACTTTGCAACTATTGCCAGTCCTCTAACCAACCTAACAAAGAAAAGTAAACTCACTAAGGTTGTTTGGACCTCAGCTTGTGAAGAAGCATGTTGGTCATAAAGGCAAGTTTATGTTCCTCACCTATTTTAAGAAGCCCTTATTTTGCCATCCCTTTTATAGGGTTCTATGTGATAATGGCGAGTGCTGAATGGCGACCAGCATTATCTCAAAGTCAAGGCGGTGAAAACAATTTTGCCACACTGACAACCTCGGCGCGTGGAGGAACGGTGCTGGAGACACAATGGATTTGCTTTCTGTTGAGTGTACCCCCATACCCCCAACCAGCAAACCACCCCAGCCCCTGACTTAGGATTCTGCAGCTCCAGGGGTGCATGTCGAGGGGGCGAAGCAAAAAAAGTTTTAGGCCAGGCGCAACAAAACGATGCAGCGTCCGGACCCAGACCCGAACCCGGAACCCCATGCACCACAAGCGGAGGTGAACCCCGATGCTATGGCACAGCTTGGCAGCTGACCACAGTGCCACCCCCTACATCCCCTCTGCCCCCTCCCAGGCCATGCTCACCGTTCTCGCTCCCCTCCGCGCGCATTTCCCATCCCACCACATCCGGTCACCCTCCGGCCCCCTCGCTTTTTGGGATTTTGCCTGCATTGCGTCGCTGCTTAGGATGGTGCCCTGATTCAGGTGCCCACATCACAGGCTACCCTTTTATAGCACAGTCTGATGCTTCCAACACTGGTATTGGTGCAGTTTTGTCCCAGATTATTGAGGGAGAGGAGCACCCCATAATATACATAAACAGGAAGCTCCATGTAAGAGAAACCAGGTATTCCACAATAGAAAAAGAATGTCTTGCCTTAAGACAGGCAGTGGAAGCTTTGAGATTTTATCTGTGGGGATCGGACTTCAAAGTATGTATAGATCATAACCCGCTTTGTTGGTTGTAGGTTATGAAAGACAAAATTCCCCGTATCATATGGTGGTACCTTGCCTTGCAGCCATACAAATTTACTATCAGGCATAGGTCTGGTACCTTAAACTGCAATGTAGACTTTATGTCTATGTATGGAGCCAATCCATATCAAGCACCATCAAACCTAGGGGTATAGTATAAAAGAGACAGAGGGCAACCTCTGATTCCCAGTAACTAGCTGTATTTATGACTTATCATTTTAGGAACCTCGAGGTGGAGCAGTGTGAGTGGGTGGGCTGAAGCTCCATCTCTCCAAGTGAGAGATCTGATTTGGTCAGGATTGGACCATAGTTCCCAGAATAGTAGTGTTTTGTAAAAGAAAAAAAATTAACCTATGGGTTTTTCTCTTAGGTGGGGAGGAGTATGTCACAGGGTCCATGCATGCTGTGTGACCATATCTAACTGTCTAAACTGTAAGTCTATTGCAACAGCACCTGCTAGCATTTCTCCTTTATTCCCTCTTCCTCCCCTATCAATTATCTTTTTGTTTCCCCCTTCTACAGGTAGGCCACCTGTAGATGTCCCTGGCTCTACGATACCGAGTTGACAACTAACTCGTCAACCGGCATCGCAGTGCCAGGCTCCCTGTCGACTGTGAGTTGCATTTGGCAGGAAGCTGTACAGCAGGGACTATATAGCCCCCGAACACCCCCGTGGAGGCTCACCCACCCTGTTATTTTAGATACCAACTCCAAGTAGGAGTTGGTTTGGGGAGGGGGTGCAGGATGGAGGAAAGGGTTGCCCGGTCCTGGACGCAACCTCTAAAGCAACCTGGTGCTGTTGTTGGCAGTACCATATGTTGCTGTAGAGGTTTCACTGCAGGAGGGGCATACTGATGTCCTTTACTATCCCTAATGCTCTCTTTGGTCACTACACTGAATGCATGTACCCCCCCCCCCAATAATGTGTGGTGCACTGGAAATACAAGGGAAAAGCACTTTACACATTATAACCTTGGTCCCTGCACCATGGTAAAATACAGATGCACAGGTGACTGTATAGAAAGGATAGTAAGCCAGATATTGGGTGTTTGTTATGTTGTGAAGAGGCTTTAATGCCTCATATGCAAATGTGACTTGGCAGAGAACCAAAACCAGAACTAGTACTAATGTTTCTGCCTCCGTATTTAGATAGCGGGAAGTATGTGAGATAGCGCTGATTATGGGAGATGATATTTGATTATGGGAGATGATATGTTGTAATTGGGGTGGCTGTCCAGTGTTTTGTTTGGTTGAGGAGCTGTTTCACTCAGCCGTATCTATCTGTCTTTGTACATTTGCACCGAGCTCTTTAGCACAGCGGGGGCCTGCTTTTGATTATGGGATGCTCGCTGACTGTGCGGTGCAGTGCAGTGCAGGGCTAAGTCAACTGAAGGGAACCGCAGGAAAGCGTAGGTGGAGCAGTTGTAGGCTAAGCACAGGTATGTTTAGTGCCGCACCCCCCTTTTTTCTGCAAACTGTTACATGCGATTAAATTACAATGCTAGCTTTGTTACGATAAATACAATATGCAAAATGAAATAAGAAAAGCGGTTACCTAAATGCATGGACAAGCAGAAGGAAATTGTGGCGCGCTTTCTCCATCCTGCAAGAGTACTCCACGAGCTGCCTATGCAGCTACTATAGAGCCGGTTGGCCCTTTCTTACTCTGCTTTATGGAGCAGAAGGTTTGTGGGAGGAGTCTGTTTTGTGGGGATAGCAAGAAAAAAGCTTACGTTTGTTTATTTCCATATATTCTTTATTAATTATGCTAAAGCACTACATAGAATAATGTTGCAATATTGTAGCATAGTGAATTAAATGATTTTACTGATTTATTTCTATTGAATACTGGGATAAGGGGCAGAGCATAGCCCACTCACATGGGGAACTTGAGCACAAACAGAGTGCTGTTCCATTCTAGAGTCAGTCTGGTGCAGGGTTTGGTGGGATGCTAACCCTAGAAAGTATAGTACCCTAGCATTCTTCTGGTGGTACAGTGCACAGTGCTGTTAAGTGTGTTGCCTTTTATTTTTATTGTATGTTTTCTCTTTATTTTGTCGTCCAAGTTCACTTTTGTTATTATACTGCTGCAAGAATAAAACTCATTTGCATCCTGACAAGTGTTTCCTGAGTCCATCAATTCAATACCCACAGTCTCACAGGGGGAAACTTAGTTTCTAGCAGCGGAATAAAAAAATAAAATTATAGGGGGATGGGGAATCAAACGCTGATCCCCAGGTCTACACTGCTTCAGGTGTTTATGCCTTAGTCACTCCACCATGGAAGAGGCTTGACCAGGCACAGCACCTGAGGCTTCTTCCACCCTTCCTGTAGTCTACAGTCAGTGACAGGGGTAGCGGTAGTTCCCTTCTGCTATTATACTCATGTCTCTGTAAATTTTATTTATTTATTTAGTTTTTGTTGACTGGGTAAGTGCACTAGACTAATTCTGCCTATTTTCAGGCACGACCCGGGGGGGGGGGGGATACAGATGAATGACAACTGACCTTGAATCAGATTAAGCAGTTGGTGGTATTTTTAGTAAATGGGGGGAAATTTGGCCAGGACACCGGGGACATTACCCTACTCTCCAGTAGGTGGACAGGCTGTATGACTGCAAAATGGCCAATCAGAGGAAGACTCCAGAGGAGGAGGAGGAGGATGTTCGTTTGGTGGGAGATTTGGCCTCCTCTCCCACTGATCTATCGCCAGAGGCTACCCAGGCCTCAAACGTAGAAAATGATTCTGAGGAGATATTTCATGAGGCATTTATTACTACAGAGGATTTTGGCAAACTTAATGAGCTTCTTGAACCTGATATTTGTTGTGTAAACGAGAGTAAAGAGGCCTTGATTACTGCTATGCAATCGACAGCAACTCCCAGACAACAGACAGAAACTTTACAGGATTCATTCTAGTGGCCTACATGAACATCAGCTGTGCCACTTGTGAAGCTCTCAGAACGGCCTGACAGCAGAAGCGGTAATGCGATAGCTTCAAAATGCCGGCTGGCAGAGGGTAAGTCATTGCTTTTCACAACAATGATTTTATTGCAATCCCAAAGCAAGGATGCACTTTTTAAGGCTGGCAGACAAAGTGATATATTTTTCGAGTGCCAAAAGTCTGTGATTCTTGTTACTTCATTTGCAGAAGTTAATTACTCCCCGAACCTTACATTGCAGCAGGCAGAAGGTGAATCAGGGCAGCCTGCGGTTGCAACACACTTTGTTTCTGGCCTGAATAACCCACTGTCAAAAATAACTGGGTTTGTATTTTAATCGCCAGTAAACAGTACGGACATGCACAAGTCAACCCCTCCCCAATAATTTTCTAGTCTGATACCATGCTGCAAATGGGAGTAACTGAATTCACCTTTGGAAACAACGATAAAGGCACTAAAATGCAACATATTAAAACTGGAAACATGGGGGCGATTTTTCAAAAACAGCTTGCTGCGCAGCATGACATGGATTCTCCACGAATAGACAAAAAGTCAACTTTCTTACTTGCTATTCATGACGAGACTTGGATGCCAAAGAAAGCACTTTTCGAGGAGGGTTGGGAACAGACAGTATCTGGGACTTGGACTCCTGACCCAAGTTGGGACTCAGCATTGAATTTAACCCAGTCTGCTCCTGATTGGAAACTGAAAGATTTATTTAAAGCTGAGAGCACACAAATAAAGGAGCAGGCTGTTACCTCCACACCAGCTCTGCCTTCTAAACTGGTTCTAGCTTCCCCTAAAACAACAAAAATTTCTGCAAATAACTGGGCTGAGCCAATGGTTCTTACACATCCTGATGTACCTCCTACAGCTAGTGAGGGGCTCCCAACATTAAATAATAAACCCTTGATGTCGGAACTTTTCACTAAATCAAGACAAGAAGCTGCCCCAAGAAGGAATGCTGTCCGCATTCGCTATCAGGGAGGATTGGCAGAGCACCCTAATAGATATTATGTTGGGAAATGTTTACTGAAAGATTCTTTGCACTTTTCCCCCAAAGATGTTTTTGAGTTCATAAATATCTCAGTGAGGACAATTTTGACGTGCTCTTTAGAACATCGTATGCTTTAGATTTGTTTTGGGAAAGATATGGGCAGGTGAAGTTCTCCCCTACATGGACCCCTTTTTTAGTCATTCCCCTTACAAAACCTTTAATAAAATTGGTTACTGTCATGTTTTGGAATGAGGGGGTCCATGTAGAGGACATAACATACTGGCTTTCACGAAAATGTGATGTTTTGATTGTACCTGAACCGATTCTAGATTCAGAACAGTTTTGGACAGGGAGATGGAAGTATAAAACGAAATTGAGACTAACAGATTCAGGGATCGACCACATTCCTAATTCCTTTTTGTTGTGTAAAGATAGGGGGTTCTGTTTTTATGGAGGCCAGCCTAGGGCCTGTTACAAATGTGGCTCTAAAACTCACCTCTCTAGTGTTTGTGATAAACCTAGATGTGACAACTGTGGGGAAATAGGGCATGTAACAATTCAGTGTGCTAATCACACAAAATGTGACCTTTGTGAAGAGTTTGGTCATGTGTTTTGAGAATGTCCCTGGGCAGCAAAAAATAAGGCCTCCTGCGTCAGTCCTGACTTGCTGATCCAAGAAGCTCAGGATGCAAACCCAGAGGCACCCCCCTTCTGAGCCTAAAGATTCTTCCCTGCAGATGACCATGATGGCTGCCCCTTCCCCCCACATCCTATTGCCCCTCCTAAGGAGGAGCCATCAGGAATAGTACCCTGTCCTGTAAAGGATGAAAATGTTCTGGGAGAATCTTCTGATTCTTCATTCTTGACTCCAGTATGCTACAGTATGTGGATCCAGTTGGCCTTGCCAAAAATTTGGGAGTTACTGAACCCATCTCACCTTTACCTCCTAGAAGGTCATCACAGAATTAAAAAAACAAATCCTCCCCTACCCTAGCTTCATTTGAATCACATAATTCTTAAGCTGCCTTATTCACTAATTGGAGAGATACTGAAATGGACCTAGGGGATTCTGATTCACAGAAATCTGCACAGGATCCTTTGGGCTTGCCTGTGGAGGAATATAAAGGGAAAAAAAAGAAAAAAAGGAAAAAAAGAGGCAGCTGCTTTTTCCAACCAGGCCATGGTAGTGCAGAAATGGGGGTCATTGAATACACACAGTATTTTGAATGTTGTGAAAAGACAGGCATTATTACAGTATTTGCATGATGAAAACAAGTTTCCTTCAAGAGACCTGGATGTTTTCCATCAAGCAAATTGCAACTTTTAGAAGAAACTGGCCCTGGGGTCCCTCTTATTGGTCCTTTGGCACTGATAATGCTGATGGAGTAGGAATTTTGTTTAACTCATACCAGTTCATGCTTTATAAGTTAATAGATCTGATTCCAGGAAGAGTGTTAATTCCAGCTGGAAAATTGTATAATAAGATTGAAGGTTTATTAATATTTATAATTCACAGACAAAAGCTGACAGAGTAGCCTGCATGAAAGCAACTCAGCCTTATTTGGTATCTTCCTATGGGATTTTTTGGGAAGGGGATTTTAACTATAGTCTATTTAATAAAGGGCAACCCAATAAAACAATCTATTGTGATTCACATACATTGGAGGCCATTATTAAATCGGCTGGGCTTACAAATTGCATTAAGCTTCTGAATGATGGGTCTAGTTGCACATATATAAGAGGGAAATTTCAGACTATAATTGATTACATGTTGGTATCTCCTTCATTCCTGGTGGGATCTTTCCAAATGTTTCCTGTAGAATTCTCAGATCATTTTCTTTTAATCTGTACATTAACACCAATAACTCTGAAATCACGAACACAAAAAAGATGGAAGTTGAACACTTTCATTCTCACTGACCCTCAAATTGGAGACACAATTCAGGCCATTCTCTAAGCTCGCCTGCCAGTGGCCTTTTTATGCTCAGATTTGGGAGAATGGTGGATGGATACCAAATCTGACTTAAGTAATTGTTTTCAAAAATATGGAACCTCTAGGAGAAATTTTACATTTTTCAAATGTCTGTCACTTAGAAAGCAGTTACAGAATATAATATCTTATTCTTACATTTCTAAGTTAGATTACTCTAAACAAATAGAAAATATTAAATTGGAAATGAGACAGTATCAATATGATAGAGCTCAAACTATCCAAGCCCTGCTTTCTAGTAGCACTCAGAAAACCCCGATAGGTGATCCCTTTGAGGCCTGCAAAGCACTGAAGGATTTGACTAATATTTAATTTTTAATGAAAGATAGCAGAATGGATAATGCGAATGAAACTGGCAAAGTTATTAAATCACATCATGAATCCTTATATTCTAGTTCACCTATCTCCTTGTTTTAAAAACTGTCCGATGGCTCAGAACTCATATATCTTGAGGCAACTTAATAAGTCCAGAATTCTGCCCTATATGTGGGAAACGCAGTGGCTTATTATGTATGGTAGATTAAATGTCAGGGGGAATGCTAAATATAAGGTAAAAGAAGAACAGAACTGCCCATATCCTGACTGTATCAACCAAGAAGAAACTAGCGAACATTTTTTTCTGTATTGCTCCTATGCAAAAGCTTTGTGGGGTTATTTAGCAAATAAATAGAAATCCCCCTGGTTAACCACTATTACATATGATATCTTAGTTATAGGAATTTCCCCCACTAGTTTAGCGCACTTTCATCACAGTACGGTAGCAATATTGTTTGGATGTTTGAGATTTTATTTGTGGCAGGTAAGATGCCAATGGGTCATCTATCAAACAAAAATTGCATATGAGGGATTTTATCAGTTGGTTCAAAATGAATTATTGAAAATATATCTGAAAGAGACCCAAATGTATAACTCAGATATGGTTAATAATTGGTGGAAAGGGTTCTCTCTTATTATTAAGTATAAATGATAGGATAATTAACACCCTAGATTGAGGAAGTTGTATAAGTTTTGAATAATGGTATGTTGTATTTTTTCTTTGTGTTATGATTTATGTTCATTATTTAATAAAAACTCCCCTGCTCTTTTCAAGAAGTGCCTTGGGATCTTTAACATCCACCTGAACTACCACCAGAAGAGGCAGATGGGACCTCGGTTTGACGTCTCATCTGAAAGATGGCACCTCAGGAGTGCAGCACCCTCCTCATGCTGCACTACAGTGTCAGTATTGGGATATTAACCCAAGTGCCTGGTATGGGGATAGAACCCACAGCCTTCTGATCTCCCAGCCTCAATGACGAGTGTGCTACCTGCTGAGCCACTGACACATGACAAATGTATCCTTGCTTTACACCATGCAGTTATTGCTACACTGTTTCAGCAGCGCTATATTGACCTGGTACCTCCCCTAGTCATCCTCAATGATAAAGGGAATAAACTAGAACAGCTGTACCATGTGGGGAAAAACATATGAGCAGAGGTGGAGGGAGCTGCATCTATACCTACTAGAGATTAGAAGGGAGAAGGGGGGACATGATTGAAACTTTTAAGTATTTGAAGGGGATCAATAAGGTGAAGGAGGGGAGCTTGTTCAAAAGGAAGGAAGGAGGGAGATAGAACAAGGGGGCATAGCCTCAGATTTGAAGGAGGGAATACAGAGGCAGTTTGAGAGGGAAGTTATTCACAAGGAGGGTGGTGGAGGCCTGGAACAGGCTACCAGAGGAGGTAATGGGATCAGAAATGGTGGGGGGATTCAAGAGGGCATGGGACAGACATATGGGATTGGGAGGAGGGGGAAGTTCTGAGCCAGTAAAATGAGGGGTGGGGGATGGATATAAAAACAGACTAGATGGGCCAGTTTGGTCCTTTTCTGTCGTCAAATGTCTGTGACTCTGTGACTATATCTATATCTATCTATCTATCTATCTATCTATCTATCTATCTATCTATCTATCTATCTATCTCTATATTCATGGAAAAAAACTCTGTTTAATGCATCAGTTAGGATTGTTCCACAGTGACAAAAGTGAGGAAATTTGGTGTTAGAGTTGAAAACCTAACTCGCATCCCCACCCCACCACCACCACCACCACACACACACATACATGCAAGTAGGGGAAGGACAAAGGCAACACAACCAATCATACACAACCAGCAGTAGGTGTATACCTGTGTTACTGTAGGAAGTGGAGAAATCCAACTTCAGATATCATGCATTATTTACAAAGTTGTTCTATGAGGTTAGTTCACATAAAGGTGAACCAAGCTGGCAGTAGCGAAAATGGTGTACTTCTCTTCATTTTCAACATATGAGTGGCGAAAGGCGTCATGAGTGCCACAATGTTAGTCTATGGCAAATTGTTCAATTTTGGAACAGAGTAACTTTGTCATCCTTAAGTATTTTAGCACAAAAGCAGGAGAAGGCACATCTGTGGGACCAGGTCTTGCCACCCTGCAAATTTCAGGCAAAAGAACCCATCCGTTTGCTTACAGGTTGATGGCAAACATGTGCAGTCATTAGGAGCAGACTTTCGCAAACACAAAAGTGTTGCAAACGGAAGACACAAAAGTGTTGCATTTGTGAAAGCATGTAAAGTAGTGTTGCAAAATACTGTCGCAAACATGAAAGTGTTGCTAATGGAAGACACAACAGTGTCGCATTTGCAAAAGCATGCAAAATAGTGTAGCAAAATACTGTCACAAACACGAAAGTGTCGCAAATGCATAGCATGACACTGTCGCATTTGCAAAAGTGATTTTCAAAAGTATTTCAGGGAATGTGCAAATTCCTGTATTGGATCTTGCGAACCCCAAAATACCATATGTGTAGTCTGAGTTATGTGTTGGTGGCAGCGTGTGGCCCAAGATGTCCAGTTGTCCGTAATGATATGTGTTTTGCAGTGTGTGGAATGTCGGGGATCAGAGTTAGCAGTGATGACCCCATGCCACAGCCCGATGGGAGCATGGGTGTGTGTTTTCATGGTTTAGATAGTTGTGTGTTACTCCTGTTACCTACTGCCGGTTGTGTGTGATTGGTTGTGTTGCCTTTGTCCTTCCCATACTTGCATGGATGTGTGTGTGTGTGGTGGTGGTTGTGGGGGTGGGGAGGATGTGCAGTTAGGGTTTTCAACCCTAACATCACATTTCCTCTCTTTTGTCACTGTGGAATAACCCTAACTGATGCATTGAACAGAGTTTTTTGCCATGAATTTCCCTTCTTCTTGAGAATGTGCACTATAAATAGTGAATGGAATGTTTTGGTGGGAGCAACCACAAAATCACCTTTCAGGTCTGATTAACGAAATGACAGTGACAGTGTTCATGAGGTGAGATCCCAAAAAGCCCATATTGAAAATCTGGTAAAAAAATACAGTAAAATGTCTATGATATCAACATAAGTTCAAAACGCCATTGACAGCCCTTCTACAGCACTTACCTTGATTCTTGAGTTCACAGTTTGGCTTTGAAGAGTGCAGACATGTTCCAGTTCACAGTCGATGCTCTTCAGTGGTAGGCATAGGGCAAGGGTGTGTGTGGGGTGGTGGGTTACTCAGTGGGAAGGTCAGGATGGGGATGGGGGATGGGGAGACAATGAGGGACTGTTTTCTTTTTAACAGGATTTAATAAAAAAAAAATACACATTGGGGACAGTTTTCCTTTTTTCTACAGGTTAATATAAAACAATTGGTACACTAGTGCCAACAGGGGGATTGGGCACCCCACTGTTGGCAAAGCATAAAACAAAAGAAGACATTGGGGGACTATTTTATTTTACAGGTTGACATAGAGGCATACTTTGGGACACTGGGGGTAGGCTTCTTAGTGTCCAACAGTACTGGAGAGGGAAAGACATAACTGGGGACACTGGGAGTGAGATCCCCAGTGTCCCACACTACTAGGGTTGGGTGACTAAATGCCAGCACAGGGATTGGGCACCCAGATGTGAGCAAAATAATTTTATTAATTTAAACATGTATCTGCCCTCTTGGAGGTAGGGAAAGGATAAAGGATCCTTTTTTAGGTAAACACCAAAATGTGTTTACCTAAATGGGGACTGAGGACTATGAATTTTGCCTTATTTTTGTGAAAAATGGCTAGAGCAATTTTGGGCATTTAGCAAGAGCTGATGGTGATTTTTTGTATTGAAGTAGTGCTGCAAATTTATGGCAGTTTTCATGCAACAGTGCTGTTAGTTGCACAAAAACAGCTGTGATCTGTGGCAGTTTCGCAAAAGTAGAACTGCAAATTTTTGGCACTACCAAGGGCCGAATGTCAAAAAAAATTGTCAAAAAAAATTTCCCACCGGTATTTAAAAAAAATAATGCCAAAATCATGTTCCTTAGGCCCTGATTAGGTAAACACAACTGTTGGTGTGTATCAAGAGGCAGTATAATTAATCACAGTGTTCAAAACTGCTTTCACAACAAACATCTAATTTTTCCCATAGGCTATAATGGGAAACTTTAAATTTTAATAACTTTCGAATGGATTAATAGTTTTTCACCAAACCTTCAGAAGACACATCAGTGACCCAGACCCCATGTACCCTAACAATTTCAGACCAAACCCCTGAACCATTTCAGACTTACGGACGGGCAAAGAATTTGCATCTAAATGATAAATTTCACATTTTTTGACACTATGCATCTCTGCAAACACATATCCAACTGGAACAAAACTTGCCAGATCCATGATACCAGATGGCTCAAGAAATATTTCAGGCAAATTGGTCAAATGGTTACAAAGTTATTAAAGTATAAAAGTTTGAGTTTAACATAGAAGTGGCCGGGCAATACTAACTATGGTGACACTACCGTGCCACTGTAATATACATATATATATATGTATATACATACACAAATGGGGTGGGAGCTCCATCATGATAATAAATCAAATTATTTGCACCACAGTGTGATATCTGAAGCTGACATCAGCAGTGATAAAATATCTGCCGTTTATACATACTCTGCTGATGTCAACTTCAGCACAACCTGCACTCTCAGTTAGTTTACTCCAAATAGCAGTTTTCTTTCCCATTAAAGCCTACTACATGAGAGATTTCTAAATGACAAACTGCACCCACCTGTGTACCATACTGTTTCGGACTAAAAACACATGTTTCTCATGGGTTATTTAAATGCTGAGCTGAACAGAGCCACAGACTGTGCTGATTCTGAGAGATCTCCTGTACAAGCAGTATTGGTGAAAAAAACATACCGAACATGTAAATAAAAAGTTGAAACTACACCAAACACTCAAAATAACTCTTCACACAAATGAAGTAACAGTAAAATAAAACAACTAATATAAGAATTTGAGCTGCTAAAATGATAAAAAGAATCCCGTCTCACTTCCTGAAATGAAGACCCCCCACTAAAACACACAACCACCAATGAAAATACAAAGTCAACCAGACAGCAACCAATCAGGAAAAAGACACAGAAAACTACACCAATCAGAAACCTAAAACACAACCCATTCACAACAACTCACACACACACACTGAAACCACAGACAGGAAGACCAGAAAGCACAAAGAAACACAAGAAATAACATACAAGAAACATTACAATAATAGAAAAGTTATCACCCCCATTGTATAAATAGCACACATGATGTGCAGATTGTGTGCTATGGAAAATATTCTCACTCCTGCAGAGTGAGCTCTGAATACTCTCACTCATGTCTGTGGCACCCGTGAGTATCCAGAGCTCACTCTGGAGGAGTGAGAATATTTTCAATGTCGCATTCCTGCCCATCATGTAATATACATATATATATATATATATATATATATATATATATATATACACGATACTGTATGTATGTGTGTGTAAAATATATAGAGGATACATGATGGGCAGGAGTGGGATATGGAAAATATTCTCACTCCTGCAGAGTGAGCTGTGTATTCTCATGAGTGCTGAAGGCACGAGGGAAAATATACAGCTCACTCTGCAGGAGTGAGAATATTTTCCATATCTCATGATCTGCCCATCATTTGTGTGATTTATACCACAGGGGTGAGAGCTTTAGGAAATTTTTTTCTGATTCTGTGTGTTTGCTGCTCATTCTGTGTGTGCTGTCAGTGTGTGTGTGTTTTGAATGGACTGAGAGTGAGAAACACAGCTGACAGGGTTTTGCAAAGCTAATTGAATGAGTCAGAGGCTCACTGAGAAAGACAAACTGCTGCAGGTAGCACTGAGAAACAGATACTGGTTTGTAAAAGAGTTTCATTTAGAATTCAGGTTATTTTGAAGCTGAGATCTGCACAGTAATGGGCTAGGAAAGTTAGAAACACAATGGGACACAGGTGAGAGTCTTTTGCAACGCTAATTGAGTAAGTTGCAGCTTCAGTGGGAAAGAGATAAAAGAAAGATTAGGGAGGCAGTATATTGCAGTGGTTTAAGGCTCTGAGCTGCAAACCTGGAGACCTGGGTTTGAATCTCACAGCCCCCACTTGCATACTGTGTGATCCTGAGCAAGTCACTTAACTTTCTTGTGCTCCCAGTTTGCATCTGTAAACAAACTTTCAGCTTAGTGTGTCTCTCACCTGACAAAAACAGAGGTAAAAGAGAAACTGTTTTCTGAAGCAGTTCCCTTTAGAGTGCAAGCTGCAGTGCAGTTATCCTCACTCTGGTGACATCAGCAGAGTATGGATAAATGTCGACATCCTCACTCTACTGATGTCATCAGGATTTATCCTCACTGCAGTGGAAATAACACAGGATATCCTACTGAGAAAGCTCTCACCCCTGTGGTATAAATATATATATGTATATGTGTGTATATGTAACCCCTAGATGGCGCTATCCCAGGGGCTACTACCCCTGCCTGATTTGCCACTAACAGGTTGAGGGGCCTGGATCCAATGGCGGGTGCCTCCACCCAGAGGTCAGGGTTTGCAATAGTTAAACTAACTTGGTCACAGCCCTCTGGGACACTGCAACCCCCTTTCTTCCCACTAGTGGCCCCACGATATATCAGAATTACCTTCACAGTATACACTTACCCCCAGGTCTGGTTCCGGCACTGGGACCTCCTGTGAAATGAGATACAGTGCAACAATCACAGTACAGTACTTTAACATAGACAAATACCTCAGGCAGTATAACTTTGCTGAAACAAGCAGCTCTGATTTATTTAGGGGATATAACAAGGACGGGGAAATCAGGTTAATTAGCTTATCACTCTAATAATCTACCTATGGCTCTGTGCAGGCCTATCCCTATCAGTTACTGTCCCTGGGTACCCAAGCCCTAGTGGCTAGTCCAAACCGTGGCAGCTGGTAGGGGCCCTTTCACACACAGAGAAAGGAGAATTAAACAGTCAGCAGTACAGTAATTCCATTTGGATTTAATGTGGCAATTCAACAGGAGCGACCCTGAATAAGTACTCACGACCTCCAAATAAGATAGGGTCCTTCAATGTCAGCAGGGCTCACTTGAGGTACACAAACCTCTTCACACATCCATATAAAAGAAAGCACTATACCAGGCAGGCTGCATCTGTATCCCGATCGCAATTACTGCACAATACCCGGGAGAACACACAGCAGATTCAGTTCCTGACAGACCGAGTGCAATTTTCAGCAATTCCTCCAGTCTTCTACAGGGTGAGCCTGGTTTCTACTCTTCAGAGATCCTTTGATTCTTTCACAGGACGGATTCAGTCCTAACAAGCTGCAGACCGAACTCTGGGCCTACACACATTTTTGACTAAAACTGCACACTGAAAAAGCACAGGGCTCCTTCCTTCTTCACTGCCAAAGCTCAACTGAAACTCCAACCGACAAAACCGGGCACTTCCTTTGAGTTCCTCCCAGTTCTTGACTGGATTGGCTGTCCTCTCAATAGACTGCTGCTGTTGGTCCAAAAGGCACTGAAGTCTAAACTACATCTCCCAGAGTCACTGCCTATACAATCCTCTTGTGGCTGGCTCAGATTATGAGTCAAGTTCTGATTCGTCAGGCACCATTTTAGAGCTAGCTACCCCACACTGATTGGTCCAGTTCAGCAGTTCAAAACTAGAATGGGGAACTAGCAGACACAGTTCTGACTGCAAAGAAAGCAGGTTAGACAAACTGTAATTTCATTATTACTCTAAATAATTTCTGGCAAACAGTTACATCTTTCAGATAGGTTCCTTTGCACTCTAGTGACTGCAAAAATGAAGTGAATTGGCAGCAGCTTGAGTGGTACTCAATCAAAGAAACACACAGTCCCCCATACAAACTAATTATGTCTGCAAGCAGACAGCTCTTAAAGAGACAGTACCAGAGGCTCTAAAAACACTCACTGATAAATGGCTTAAATGCCAAACACCATTCAGGCTTGGAGCATTCAAGCAAGCTCCTGGAAGTCTTTTGGGAACCCCCATTTGCAGGGGGGTTACATATATATGTGTATGTGTGTGTGTGTATATATATATATATAATATAGAAGGGATATGCAATGGGGACGAGTTAAATGATTTATGTGCACAAGAGCAGTTTGACCTCGGGTAACCTCACAAGTGGCGTAAGCCACGAGTGAGGTGTCTAATCAAACTGCTCAAATCATTATCACGTATTTTTTTACGAGTCTCCATTGCATATCTCATTTATGCAATGGGAAAAGATTTTCTTAGGAGGATTTTTAATTTTTTTTACTGTGTATTGTGTTTTATTTTGTTAAAATTGGTAAGATTGTTTTGTGTCTGCTGTGGTGCTTGGGGCTGGGTGCTCTGGTGGCTAGTGCTGTTATTGTGTAGCCAACATGTTGACGTAAAGGAGCTCACATTTTTATTGGTTGGGTTTAGTTTGTGGGAGGGCTGGAGACTTCTGAAAATATGGCGATCCGTCTCTCGCATAGTGAGAGTTGCAGAGAGGCACTAGGCTCCTGTTGTTTCTTTTCGATATTTTGGTTGCTTGCTTTGCTTTTTTAATGTTTTGAGCAGCCATTAATATCTACTTGATCTCACCTTCCTGTTTATTTTTTTTTGTTTAATTGTGAGTGTTTTATCGATCCCTGGTCCAGAAAGTTTCTGCGTGCCCAGTTGCTGCAAGTAGGAGAGGAGACCCCTGAGATAAGAAAGTGATTAAATAGAGCGAGCGCTATGAGTGAATTGGACTGCTGGATTGTCAGAGACCAGGCAAACAATTATGCAACAAAGCCCCTTTTTTGTGTTGGGTAAATTGTATGGGAAATGAA
Organism: Neoceratodus forsteri; assembly: GCA_016271365.2. Lineage (NCBI taxonomy): Eukaryota > Metazoa > Chordata > Ceratodontiformes > Ceratodontidae > Neoceratodus > Neoceratodus forsteri. Next base: position 1,586,480,276 of record CM057455.1, on the reverse strand, counting down.
ACTGTGGAATGGAGATACAGATGATGGGACTTGGGAGTGAGATTGAATTCTTCTACAGGATTCCAACGGCATTTATAATAATAATAATAATAATAAAATTTATTTAATTTAGTGCCTTTCAAATTTTCAAGGCACTGTACAGTTCATAAAACCAGGCAGCAAATACAATAAAACAAAACAGCAATTTGAACAAATAAAACCAATTACAATATGGGTGAAAAGGCCTTATTCCATAAAAAGGACTTTTAAGCCCAAATATCCACTGTTGTACTCTCTCGGAATGGACAGGGTAGAGAATTCCAAAGGGATGGAGCCACAAAGCCAAAAGCACGGGCTCCAGAAGACTTCAAATTAACCCTTGGAATCTCCAGCAACCCCTTGTCATCTGAGCGAAGCTGTCTCAAAGGGGTGTAAGGCCCCAAAAGCTCTTTCAAGTATTTAGGATGTGCATGGAAGGGTGCAGTCAGAATCCTGACAGTGGGAGAAAAATGACATTACTGATGTGTTGAAAATGTTTCTGTGTTCATTTATTGCTGCAGCTGCAGATTTGGAAGCGCTTGAAATGAGCGGCGAAAGAGTGAGAGGTGAGGGGGGAGAGAACACCAGCTCCTAGATACAAAAAAAAAAAGACTTTTTGTTTGCTTTGTGTGTTTTCTGCTTTCATAATTTTGAAATGGAGAGTGAGATTTAATTAGTGTTACACAGGAGTGGCCAGTGAGCAAGACTGCCTTGAGCTGTGGGTTGCAGGTTTGGCTATAATGAACTTGAAAGGAAGGGTATTTGTAAGTAGTGCCGTCGGGGGGGGGGATGGTTGATGGCAGGGTGTTGAAAAAATGGTGGTTGATTGATATTAGGGTGTTGGATAAATTGTTGAACCACCATTTATTCAACATCAATAAGAATAAATTAATTTATGCAACTGGATTTGGTCCCACTCCTGTTTCATAAATATATTTATGCAATAGGTGTGGGTGGATAAACAGTTAAATAAATTCATTTATTCCCAATGGTTTTAAATAAACGGTGGTTCTAACATTTATTTAACACCCTAATGTCAATCAACCACCATTTATTTAACACCCTACCACTATCAAACCCCCTCCTGCTTGCATTACTTCTACAAGGGGTTACTATCATTCTCCTGAACTCCAACTACCCCCCTATCCTACCCCTACGCTTCCCAAACACTACCAACTACCATTCTCTGTTACATTCAAAAGCAGGGAAAAGTACTCCAAATGTTTTTAAATACAAAACTCTTTACTGAATGTGATGACAGCTTTGCACTACCGACTCTCTGCCCCCCCAACACCCCTTACTCGCTTGCTCATTTGTTTATTTTCCACTCCTTCTAACACTGCTGTGGGACAGGATGGGCTGCCAGGACACTTGAATAAGAATCTCGGAGAGGTGGGAGGTGGACAACGGGAGGTGATAGGTGAAAATCAAGGTAATAATACAAAACATTTAACAGCAACAAACCCACAACCAGCCTTGTACCTCAAAAATGAAATAATGCTGTTTACTACGTAACTGACCTCCTTTTGTCTGGCTCACTTCTTTGGTCTACTCCTCTGTCACTTGAGCCACACACTGCACAGGCTCACATCTCTGCTCCATGCAAGGAACATCGCGAAGGCAGAAACAACCAGATAAATTATAAAAAAAAAAAAAAAACAGAAAATAGAGAAAAAAATGAGAGAAGGCGCCACAAAAACATCACCACAGTGGCTCTCTAATTCTTGCAAAGCGAAAAATGGATCTACGACAGTCAGTTGACAATTTCATTGTTGACCGATGTTACAGCGACTCCTTTATGTCGACTGCATTTGAGGTTGGTATAAAGGGGAGTCACTGCAGACTTTGTTTTCTTCAGGGGGCTCTACCCCCACACCCCTCACTGCTATAATAATCAACTCAGTCAACTGAGTCAGAGTTGTTTCAGGGAGGGGGTGCAGTACCCTCACAAACAGGGCCAGATCAAGCCATGGGGGGCCTGGGACACTCACAACTTGGGTGGCCATGTAAAACGCCCAACTTTCCATACCAAAATGTTTTATTTTGCGCAACATTTACTGAGCACGTTGTTTATTAACCATAACAACCACCATATGGGGAGACTATCCCCCATTATTCACAGGAGAAAAAAGTAACTTGAAGTACAACACCCTGTCATGTTGTCATAGTCTGTAATGTTATATTTATTGTACTGTACAAGACATGAAGGCCACCAGGCTCCAGATGCTCTGGGGGTCTAGATGCTCTGTGGTGAGTTTTGGGGCTTTTATTGAAGTCGCTGTCCTCTAGACCCTGTTCAGAAAAGCAAAGTAATCTTTAAGTAACCTCTTTAATCACAAGTTTATTTTAAGGAAATAAATGAAACAAAAATAAAGAGTGCTTTACTAAGAGGTATGCATCCTACTCCAAACAACAGTAAGTTACTGTATGTACGCATTGTACGAAGTGTGCAGTTCAATGTACAAATGCTATGACTCCAAATAAACAGACTGATGTCATACCTTTATCTGCTCATGGGATATCAAAGGAATGATTAATTCCATTTATTTCAGAGTTAGAGGATCCATGCATGTATACACACACACACGCCCTTTATCTCTTCTTTGAACAAGGTCAGATCAATTATCTCAGCATAAAATAAAATACAGATATCAACTTCTAAGCCACTTACTGAACTCAAGCTGTCTGCAGTTGCTTGGGGCTCTCTTTGAAACTCCTTAGTTTAGCAGCAGCAGGCAGTTTAGAACAGTGCATCGATTAATCATGCTGCTAGCGATAGAGTGGCGTGGTACAGATAGCGAGTGCAGGTGCTGCTGCTGGCAAAGTGCATGCTGAGCCTCAAAAACACCAAGAAGAGTGGTTTAAAATGCTGCCCAGATGGATTGTATGCAAGCTCCTGGTCCTGGCGCCTATTCCTTCATTATGCAGCGCAGCCCAGGTCTGGTCGCAACTCTGCAATCGTCCAGGTCCAGTCCCAGACTCAAAAAGTGGAAAACCTGTCAGTATCCTAAGGAGGTAGATCACAGTGCTTGCATAGTTAGCCTTCTTCACTTCTTGTGCCACACAGTGCCAGTTTGTTTTTCTAGCAAGTCACCTGACCCTAGCTGCAGGCTGCAAATAATGGAGGAGGAGGGTGGGGGAGACGAGAGAAATCTTCTGCAATGTTGGCTTGCCGGAGCCTATCTGTAGCAGGAGGGTCCAAGGGGCTTGTGTTTTGATTTTCTTTTAATTAAAGAAATCCTCTCCCAAAGTCATTTTTTTGTTTGTTTTGTTTTATGGAGCAAGCTCCGTGGGGGTTGATTCACTCTTGACTCATGTGGGGGGGAGGCATGATTTATTACAAATCCTTACCAGTACTGTACTACCTGAGGGAAGGGGGAACAAGAGAAATCTGCAATGTAGGCTTGCCAGGGGGCCTATCTGTGGCAGGGGGCTTGTGTGTTTTTTTTTATTTTATTTAACAAATGTGCTTCTTCCGAAGTCAGGCTGCTTTCACAGCATTTTTAAGGGAGCAAGCTGCCGGGGGCCTATGGGGGGAGGTTGGCTCGCGCTTAACTCGTGCTGCGGCGAGGGGGAGGTGGCATGATTTACAAACCACCAGTCCACCTACTAAAGTGTCTCTTGCTTCCGACTACTGGGGGCCAGTCTATGGCGGGGGCCTGGGCATTGGCCCCATTTGTCCCCCCCTTAATCCAGCCCTGCTCACAAAACATTGCCAGGGTCCCACGCCGACATTACAGTGACCTGGCGTTGTTGTCACTGTAGTGTCGCTCGCTGTAAAGTTCTTGCAGTAGCGATGGTATACCATGAGAAACAAAGCTGCCATGTTTTCAGAAATTATCGGCCTGCCCACCTACAAACAGCCAATAAAAACAGCTCTCCCAACATAGGGACATTGACTGCACAGCAACTGTCCTAAAAAACAGCCCAAACTCAAGCAGGAACACAGAAAATATTCTTATTACATTTATAAAAAAAATAAAACTCGGACTCTTGTAGTACAAATCCTAAATTAAAAAATAAAATAGAACAACCCCTCTATTGCATAAATCACATACGTGATGTGTTGCTATTAAATACAGGATTTATTTGGACTCACTATGAGTGATCTCGGGGGGTCAACTGAGGTCATTCACAGCTCATTCAAATAAATCCTGTATTTAACATCAACACATCACGTATCATCTATATATCTTACACACACACACATATATATATATATATATATATATATATATATATATATATTACGGTAGTGCAGGTATAGTTAGGGTTGCTCGCCACTTCTATGTTAAACCCAAACTTTTGCACTTTAATAACTTTGCAACTGTATGACAGATTTGCCTGAAATTTTGCATACATTGTGTGGCACCATCTCTGGATCTGGGAAGTTTCATAATGGCTGGATGAGTGGTTGCAGAGCTGCGGAGTGCCACAAAATGTGTAAAAATGAGTTTTTTGTGCTTTTCTTTGCTCGGGGTTACAGCCCAAATTATTTTTCCGTCAGGTCTGAAATCTTCAGAGAAGATGCAGTTTGGGTCACTGTTGTGCCTTTTGAAGATCTGGTGAAAAAATATTAATTTGTTCAAAAGTTATTCAAATTTTAATTTTCCCATTATAGTCAATGTGAAAAAATATTTGTGCCTCACAAAAGCTGCCACCAGTTCATTTTACTGTTGCAAGTGGCCCTTTTATTGTTGTGCTGCCTCCATCTTGTTTCAGTCAGTGGTGAAGAAAAATGTCTGTAATTCAAACTCTACTGCCCCAGGTGAACACTAACAGTCATGTTTACCTAAATGGGGCCTGAGAAGCACAATGGTGCCATCAGTTTTTTCTAGGATCCCTAGAAATACCTTTTTGGGTGCCCCATATTGTCACAAATCACAACAGTACATTTGCGATACTTTTGCAAATCACGACACTGTCACATATGTACTGTCGCAATTTGCAACACTACTGCACCAAAAAATACCATTTCTTTGCCACACCACTGCATGTAAATGGTTCGGGCTTTTTGGCCGAAATTTGCAGGGTGGCAAGCCCTGGTCCCACAGATGCTGCAGCACTCGCAGTGTCTTTCGGCACCCTTATCACGAAAATGATTCAAGACATATTTTTTGCTACTCATGGACTAAGCTCATGTGGAGATTTTGAAGTCATGATTACAGCTGCAGTGGAATTTTTTTATAGTTGCTATGGTTACTGATATATTGCCAAATAAGTGTTACGAGGGTTCCTCTTCAGTACTATGGGGCTGCTGTATGGCTCCGTATTTATGTGTAACTGGGAGCACAGGGCCCAGAGGGCCCATGCTCCTACATTTACATACCATTATGCAAAAAATGGGAACATGAAGGGAGCGCAGGGCCCGAGCTCCCACAAACACATACCAGTTACCAATTAAATTACACTTTCTCAAAACAGAAGGGAAATTCTCTGCAAAAAATCCTCATTAATGCATCAGTTAGGGTTGATAGCACAGTGACAAAAGTATGGAAATGTGATGTTAGGGTTACCACCCCTACCACCCCAGCCCCTCCATCCTCCACACACCAACAGATGTCGGGGTGTGTCATGGTGTCATCAGGCCTAACTCTCACCCAGTTGGGGGGCGGGCTGGGGGTGCAAGGGGGGCTTTCAACCCTAACACTGAATTTCCTCGCTTTTGTCACTGTGGAATAACCCTAACTGATGCATTAAACAGAGTTTTTTGCCATGAATATATATGTGCTACCATAGTTAGGGTTGAGGAGCCATTTACGTGTTAAACCTAAAATTTTGCACCTTAATAACTTTGCAACTGTTCAACGGTTTTGCCAGAAATTTGGAATACATGATCAAGAACCATACGTCTTGGGATCTGCCAACTTTTGTACTGTTTGGATGTACAGCTGCGGAGTTATTAAGTGTGATTTGCGCTTGCATTTACGCTTTTCTGTAATTCTTTGCTCGTCTCTACAGGCCGCACCATTTGTGCGACCAGTCCAAAATCTTCAGGGAATGTGTGGCCAGGGTCCCTGATGTGCCTTTGAAGATTTTGTGAAAAAATGTTGAACGGTTCAAAAGTTATTCAAAAAACAATGTCCCATTATAAGTCAATGGGAAAAGTTAACAAAAAGTTCAAAAGTGTCGCAGTTTTTACTTTCGCAAATGGCCATTTTACTGTCGCAAATCTGCCATTTTGTTTTCAGTTGGTGATCATAAAAATGCTTGGCATTTAAATTTGGGACCACCTAGCAACCTAATTCTTTTTGTATTCACTTAGTCGGACCCTGAGGATGCTAGGCATGTCTTTATTTTGGGGAAAAACACACCAGAAATATGTTTTTCAAATTTATGGAAAAATTACTTTCACAAAGTAGTGTCGCACTTGTGACACTGTCGAATGAATTTGCGAAAGCTTTTGCAAAGTTCGACAGTACTTTTCCAGGCTGTGGGAAAATGACAGCAATTCTTTGTCACCTTGCTGCAAAAGAACGGTTTGGTTTTTTGGACTGAAATTTGGAGGGAACACAGCCAACATCTCACAGATGTGGCTTTCAGTGTTTTAGTGAAAAAATATTACGGGGCAACAAAGTTACAGCACTCCAAAGTTGACACTTTTTCCCATAGGATAACATTACAGCGTCTGCTGCATTACAGGAATCCTTTGCCGACCTGCTGCAAAATAACAGTTTGGTCTTTTGGGATGAAATTTGGAGGGAAGAAATCCAACATCCCACAGATGTGCCTTTTAGTTGTTTGGTGGAAAAATATTACAGGGAGGGAAAGTTATGGCACTGCAAATTTGTCTTTTTTTCCCATAGGATAACATTATGGCGTTCGCCGCGCCTTTTAGGGCCCGTATCTCAGAAATGGTGCGAGATACAGACTTTTTATTGGGGCTAAGTGCAAAACTAGTCAGGAAAGTGATAATTCATGTGACTTTTAAATATTTTTTCTATATCATACGGTTCCTGAGATATAAGCAATTTAGTATTCCAAGTCCTCATTTTCTGTTCCGAGAGCCATTATTATGCATACATTCTTTGTACTCACTGTCTTTCTATATGCAGCTTTTGGGGAAAACTATTGTGTGTATTTCCATAACTGTTACCCTTAACGTGTCTGCTTTTGGTTCTGTACCTGTTTCAATTACTTTTCCTGTCTATGCCACCTTGTGCGTTACCCTTTGTGTTTCTATTTGCACTTGTGTTTCTGTAATTTTAACCATTTGTGTCTACAGTACTGTTTATCTTTGTGTTTCACTTTGCGTCACTATGAGCATTACCATTTGTGTTTGTGGGCACTGTGTTACTATGTGACAAGACAACATGTGGCGGGAGCGCGGGTCCCAAAGGGCCACGGCCTCCCGTCGCTGGTCCCGTCGCTGTATTACATTCACTATTTCTCAGTACTGTTTATCTTTGTGTTTCACTTTGTGTCTCCATGTGCATTACCATTTGCATTTGTGGATCACATGGTGGGAGGGTACATTCACTATTTCTCAGTACTGTTTATCTTTGTGTCACCATGCGTATTACCATTTGCATTTGTGGCCACTGTGTTAGTATGTGTAAAGACATCACATGGCAGAAGTGCAGGGCCCGAAGGGCCCCATGCTCCCGTCGCTGTATTACATTCACTATTTCTCAGTACTGTTCATCTTTGTGTTTCACTTTGTGTTACCATGCGCATTAACATTTGCGTTTGCTGGCACTGTGTTACTATGTGACAAAACATGACATGGTGGGAGTGCGTTTATGGGCACTGTGTTAGTATGTGAAAACACATCACGTGGCGGGAGTGTGGGGCCCGCACTCCTGCTGCTGTATTCCATTCAATATTTGTCAGAGTAATTCTCAAAAAGAAGTGAAATTAGAGAGAAACACTCTGTTTACTGCATCAGTTAGTGTTTTTCCACAGTGACAGAAGTGAGGAAATTCTGTGTTAGGGTTCAAAAGCATAAATGTGCATTCACCCCCAACCCCTCTGAGCACCACTAGCACATAGAGACACACACACACATGGAAGTAGGGGGAGAACCAAGGCAACAGGATCAAACCACAGACAATCAGCAGGAGGTGTCAGAAATAATATACAACTAGTCTACATACTGCATACCGAGTGGAGAGCCACAGCAAAAATACACCTATGGACATGACTAGTGTAGCCCTGTCATTGCAGCTGTAGAGAAGTTAGCACACTTAGGAGTGTCATTGCAGGTGTACAGAAGTTAGTACTCTTAGGAGTTGCACAGTCTCATGGGGTAGGGGACTACAGCTCCAGACCACTTGCTGCATGTTAAGTGAAGAGCCACAGGCAAGGAAGGGTGATGCAGATCACTTGTACACTTCCATGATTACAGGTACAGTGTAGTTAGCACAATTATCACTTGAATGGCCTCAGCCTGGCAATGCCTTTCCAAACTGTGACACCAAGTACTGGATCTTCAGTAGAGACCCACAGCACAGCTGAGGGCATGGACATCAATGGTAGATGTCAGTGATTGCAGGGACACTCAAGTTAGCATAGTTAGTGTTTGTGGGGGGTGGGTCAGACCGGTAATGCCCCCCAAAAAATTCATACTGCATCATGAGTTCTGATGCACAGGAAGACTGAGGCAATGAACATCAATGGTACACCTCTGTATTTGTTGGTTGACACAAGTTTGCACAGTTAGGATTTGTATCTGCTCACCCAGGAAATTTTGTCATGCATACCAGTTACTGATTGTGACTGTACAGCCACAGCTTCATTGACTTAGTTAGCAATGCTGCATATATCTCTACACCAGCTACTGCACTCTGACTGCAGACTCAGAGGAAAAGTAAGGGTGGTACATACTAGTTAATTTAGTTAGAAATTACAGGAGCTCTGTCAAGCAATGTCTGAACTCCTAGCCCACATACTGCATACTGAGTAGAGAGTACAGAACAAAAAAGCCCATGGAGATGAACAGTGTCATGGTGGAGCTGCACTTGTAGACCACATGCTGTGTCCTGAGTGAACAGCCACAGGAAAAGATAGGCAATGTACATCAGTTGTACAGCTCCCTGATTACAGGAACAGTCCAGTTAGCACAGTTATCACTTGAATGGATTCAGGCAGGCAATGTGTCTTCAAATGTGACAGCTGGTACTGCATTGTCAGTGGAGATACACAACACAGATGAGGATATGGACATCTCAGTGGAGATACACAACACAGGTGAGGGTATGGACATCAATGGTAGACATCACTGATTGCAAGGATACTGAAGTTAGCTCAGTTAGGATTTGCATGGATTTAGGCAGCTAATGCTGCTCCTCCCCACAAATTTGCACTGCATCATGAGTGGTGATCCACAGGAACAATAAGGCACTGGAGATCAATGGCACACCTCTGTAATTGTAGGTACAGTGAAGTTAGTACAGTTAGGAGTTGCATGGGCTCAGCCAGGGAATTGCAGCACACACAGCAGTTACTGCGTCTTGAGTGTATAGCCACAGCTGCATAGTGTTAGATGCAATGTACCACACCTCACTACAGCAGCTACTGCCCACTGATTGGAGAGGCACAGGAAAACTAAGGGTGGTACAGACTACTTAACACACTTAGGAATTACGGGAACTGTGTCAGGCAATGCGCCACACCCTAGCCCACATAGTGGATACTGAGTGGAGAGCCATAGCAAAAAATAAGCCCATGGACATGTATGTGTGGTACTATTTCTTCCAGTTGATTTGCATGCTTAAAAGGAACAACAATTACATTCTAATGTTATTATGTTATGGTTCAGTAAAGACTCGACACAGGTGGTTAAGTTTAAAAAAGATTTATTGCCAATTGGTGAAACTGAGAAAAGGCCAATTAAGATTTAACTTTTTTTACAAAATCAGTCTCACAATACAATCCTTGCATGTGTGTAATCATTGCTTGGAATATATCTACATGTGTGTCATGCATAGTAAGTAAATGTTATGAATTGTAATAAGTATGTACATATGGAAATACTGCATAGAAAGAAGGCAGCAGAAGAAGGCAATTCGGTCTATTAAGTCGGCTCATATTACAGCGTCTGCATCTTGAGCTAATGTCTCTGCTATCCCTGCACAGTCCTCCCATCTTCCCTAGGCATGATTCTTATCTTCCCCCTATGCATATACCTGGCTGTTTTATAGATGGTCACTGTCTTTAACGAGGTGACCTCTTCTAGCAGTGCAGTGTAAGTGTTCACTACTCTTTGTGGGAAGAAGTGCTTTTTGACATTCCTCCTAAACCTCCCACTATCAAGCTGAAGACTGTGCCCCTTCACGACATGTTTGCCACTCAGCTTGAAGAGACTTTGGTTATCAATATTATTTATACCTTTTAAGTAGTTGAATGTTCCAATAATGTCTCATCCCTTAGTCCTGTCCTACATTAATGAAGGTATGTCAGGAGCTTCTAAGCAGTGATTACACACATGAAACAGTGATGATTTGTTGTTATTGTGTAACTGATAGTGTGTATGTTCCTGGGGTGGGCGAAAAACCAGATGCTAAGTGTTCAAGTAATAGAATATAAAAATGTTATGATTTCAGTGACATTAGATAACTGGTATGTTCAGTTAAATATTTTAAGATATATCACTGACTAGGTGAATATGGAAAATTCCCACCCAACCCCTCAATAGAGGCGATCATAAACATTGTCAGGAACCGGTATGAAGTGCATTGTGATCAGTAAACGTGTCTGATTTACAATTTCCAGTATTATTAACAGATTACATTTACTTGTAAGACAAGTACAACAGATTTCATATTATTACAGGTACAATATATATTTCTTTCAATGGTTACGTTAGTTACTATATCAGTTCTGAACTAGTAAGTAACAAATGTGTGTAGCATGTTGTTTTTATGAAAGATGTGGGTCACTGAACTTAATCACTATAGTATTCTATTATATGTTAAGGAGAAATTGTTACTTGACTCTTATAGTAACACTTTTACTAGAACAATTAAACTAGTTAACAATGGTGAGACGAAATGAGAATGTAAATATTATTTACATGTCATTACATAGGTATTCAAGAGTCATTTGATAATAAGCTGTAATACTTCAGTATTCACACTTGCTTCATTTCACTTGCTTCATTGTGAGTAAAGAGTTTTATATATACATACGTACAGTTTCAGTGTAACAAATACATCAGGCATAGTTCAACACTGTTGCATGGTGAAAGAATGATGCTGTTGTCAAGATGTCAACAGCTAATAGACAAAAAAACTGGTGATAGAAAACTTGTGACAGAGTGTTCTCTTTGGTGAATGAGACATGTGTTACACACTTATTTAAAATGATAAGGGACAACTTTTGTGTCTCTGCAGAGGCAAAAAGTTAGGAACTGGCAACAACTTCTTGTTATGTATGGGTATGGTACACCTACGAGAAAAGATATGTACAGAACAGGGGAGCCAGAAAGGACTCTGTTTTGACATGTACAATCTTTGATAGACATGTAAGCATGGTTTCTCTAGTGACTGTGAATACTGTTGGCACCGACTGAAGACACTGCAGCAATTTCCATGTTGTCACTGATCCACTCAAGATTTTAGGTGTCATAGTGCATGAAATGTCTCTGCCAGTATATCACTTTGTTGATATGATATGGTTTATTGAGAGTTGTAGATTGGAAACAATTGTACTGCCCTATGACTGATTCTGTCACAAAGTAGTCATTACAAAATGCCACATGTTGTCTGCTATTCTTCTGAAATATGAAGGTCATCATAATTCTTCAATATTAGAAGATATGCATTTTTAAGTGTCATGGCAGTCTCTGTTTAAAACTGCTTGTAGAGTCATAACACTCTACTTATCCACTTCTGTACCTTAGCAAACAGGTGTAATGGCCAGAATGCATAGACTGACCATGGTGATAGACTACACTGTGAGTGTCAAACACTGATTGGTTAAAAACTATTCTACCAGCTGTGTAATCTGTGATGGGAGTGTCAACTCTGAGTCTGTTGGAGTCAAATCTGTGCAATATAAGCAACAGATATTGAGATGAACTCCTGAGTCGTATAGACTGAGTACATCTGCCTCCACACCTTTTACAGGAATGACCACATTGAGCATTGGTAAATAGCTGTTGAAATTTGACACTTTTGGCTTGAGGGACAAAAAGATTAATCCACAGCATGTCTTCTGTGGTTTCACGCTGTGAATGACCACATGATACACATACATATTTGGTTACATATGACACAGTGAAGTACTGGTGCATTGGAGTGCCGTCTTCATCCAAGTTGTTTATGATAGCCATCATAAACTCATTAGTGTCTTGCTGCATGTCTGCAGCAAATGTACTACATCTGTCATATGTACCTAACACCTACCGTAGTGGTGTTAGTGACTGCACATTGTTAGACTGGTCAGAAGCCATGTTGACAATCTGCTTCAATGCCTTTGATAGGGGAGTGTCTTGTGAAGCAGATATTGCCTGCATAAAGTGTGGCATGTGTAGAAAAACTTGCATAGCTAAGTTAGCATAGCAGTTCACTCTAGTGCTGTTGTCAAAGACTGGTACAGCAGCTATACCAACTGATTTCTGATGAACAGCTGGCTCTGAATGTTTAGTTGATATTGTGACCTTTGTTGAACTCTTTAGAGTTGAATCACTTGTGGAAGCTCGTGCCTGTTTGCTGACACATGTAGATATGACTGTACGATGTGAGACAGCCAGGTATGTAGGCAGTGGTATTAAAGATGTTTGTGGCTGATGGAAAGCATGTAACCTGTTGTACTTAACAATACATCGCTTGTCAGCTCGTATCTTCTGAGGTGCAAGAGTTATAATGTGCAACCCAGAAAGACTACAGACATGTGAAAGTGCCACATAGCTCATGTCATCCTTGAAAATGTCTGTACCTATGTCCACCATTGCTGAATCCAAACTCAAGCCCTGAGATTTGTGAATAGAAACACCATATGCAACACATAGTGGAAACTGTTTCCTGTTTACATAGATATCCTTAAATACCTGAAATTTCATACAGGTACATTCTATCTGTACAGGCTGTTCCATGTTGTCAAAGTGAACTACAAGTGTCTCTCGATATATATGTGTCCTCTATACATTGTAGACAAAGTCAGTGATGTTTCCCATGGCACCATTTACCATGCCTCGTTCAACATTGAGATTACATCGTAGCATGATACATGCATTCCTACAAAGTGTAAGATCAGCTTCTAGGCCAGCTGTGTGTGAAACATCTAACTTCAGTTCAGTGAGTCATTCAGTCATCTTTGCTACTAGGTTGCAACTGAGAATGACACCATCAACGGTATCAACAGCATGCAGAGTTAGAATTTCTTGGTTTTCTCTCAGCAGCATAACATTGTTGAACTCAGTGCATTTCTTTAGTCGTGGCATAAGACACACTATTTGTGTGCCTGTAGAGTAAACATCGCTGAAAACATTACATGCTGTTTCTATGGATGTAGTATCTGCTCTGATTCTCCAATTGTTTAACATAGCAACATGTTCTGGTGATAGAGAACCTGTACGAGCTTCATCTAAAAGTGATTTGTAAGCCAGATCACCACTTTGGCACATGTTCTCATACAACTCAACATAGATGAATAACTCCCAAATGTTATAACCTGCAATGCAGCCGAGTATGTTCTTAGCTTGCTTGGCAGTCAGAGTTGCAAACACATGCTCTGCATTAACTGGTGCAAGCTGTAAAAGGTCCCCTAATACAACAATACTTTTGCCACCAAATGGTACTTCGTTGTCAGTACCTAAGATCTCCTGTAGATGTAGGTGTATACAGGCAAGCATTACATTGGAGACCATGCTGATTTCATCAATGATGAGTAACTTCATCTTTGTGAACATGGAACGGAGCTGAGATGCAACCTCAAATGACAGTTTACGATACTCTCTTGTTTTGCCATGTTCCACTGGCAACATAAAGAGATGGTGTAATGTAACTCCACCAATGTTGTTTGCAGCTAGTCCTGTGGGAGCAGTAACAGCAACAGACATTGATGACCCTGTCAGACTCCATATTTCAACAGTGATGGCTTCAATAAGGAAACTCTTTCCTGTGCCAGCTGAACCACTAACAAAAGTGGTTTATAGTGAAGACAGTCACATTTTTTGTTTCATGTAGTAGGCCTTGCTGAACAGCGTCAATGACTTGAGAGTGAACTACATGCTGCTGCTGATTCAGTTTTTCTCTCAAGTCAGCTGGGTTGACAGTGGAGTGTGTTCCATGTTCCATGGCAGTCTCAATTTCTGAGATTAACACTTGTGGGGCATTTAAAGGCAGAGGTTCACCTAGAACAGCTTGTCCTTCTAGATCAAGATTGTCTTGTGAGCTAACAGGAGTGTCTTCCTGAAGCTGCTTCTCTGCCTTCTCAAGCTGTTCTCAGCCTCCAGTCTCTGTATGTATATCTCTGAGTATTCAGTTTTGAAAGTCTCGTATTGGTAGTTAATTCTTCCTTGAATGTATCACAGTCACCTTTTAATTCAGACTCATTCCTCCAGGGTCTAAATAGGAATAGGAAAGGAAAAGTAGTAATGCTCTCTGCTCCCAATTGCCTAGATGCAATTTACAGCTGTCTATGATCCATGGCTTGTGTCTCTTTATGAGACAGCCATCCACTCCGTTCACCTTGTAAATGTGGCATGTTGAGTCAGGTGATATATCTGCCTTGTAGTCATACCACTTAGCCACCTGAAAGAGACACATATCATCCATGTTGTTGTGTCTACGGGGGTAGTATGTGTCTATCAAGTTATTCTTCAAGATATGTTTTGAAGAAGGTCTATTGGCAGCGAGTTCTTCAATCTCAGCATGAGGAATCAGTACATGTTTGCATTTCTCTTTGTAGTTCACACTGAGAAACTGGACAGCATCAGACTTCTTGTAAAGATGTGTACCCATTAAACGGTCACTGGCTTCATAAGCTCCACATTCTCTGTGTGAAAGGGTCTTCAAGCCCAATGACCACAGCTGAGATGTCAGGCTCTTGCTTGAACTGGCAAAATCTTCCCAAAGATCTTGCAAGCTAGTCTGCTCATGTTTGGTTATGTACGAAGTCACGTACCACACCAGGGCCAATGAGTTGTCAGCCATGAACTGAACATCTATGTTTGCTTGCCACATTAAGAGAAGAGTTGGGTTGTAGTCATTAATGTACACCTCTTTCTCATCTCTGGGTAACTGGTATACCCTCTTGGTTGATTTTGCCTTCAAAGTGGTGTCGCATTGCTGAAAAACGTTCATCCATGGAACCATCCTGACAAACTCGTCTAGGGAATCCGAAGAAGCGACATTGTGTGTACCAATTAGATTTGTTCTTTACTACTCGCTGGCAGTATTTTGCACAAATATGTCACTGGAACTTTTGTACCAACTTCCATAGTGTAGAACTGTCATATTTGTCTGGAATGTGACAAGTGATATATTGCTTGATGAATGCTAGTACTTGTGCTGCTTCATGTTCACCTATGCGTTGTGCATCCTTGATCCACAATAACATATGAATATGAGGGGCACCCCGTGCTTGATATTCCATCCTCCAAAAGTAATGCTCCACAGTACCAAGACGTGGATTGTCCTTTGACAATATGAAAGTCAGAATGTCATGGAACCACTTGTGAAAATGTCTTGTGACAGACACAGGATCAAGTGAACTCATTTCTCCAACAGTCATTGATGAAATGCCATAGACATCAGAATTTGCCCACTTTAACAGTTCAGTGAGCTCATCCCAGGCATATTCAGCACAACTAAGTGTGACAAACCATGTGGCTGCACCATACTTTCACAGCATTGTCATCACTTCGGAGTGTCTGCGATACCAATATTCTTTGGTGCCACGTAGACTTGAAACTATGGAAGACAGATTCACTTGCACATTTTCATCTTTCTGCTTTAATTTCTCTAGAAATTGAGCAGCTGTTATTCCATCTAGTGGAGTTGTGAGATGAACAGTATGTGCAATGGACGCAGACAGAATGCTAAGTTCACTCTCCCAGAGGAGATGAAACAGGTACTGTATGTTACGTCTGAATTTGCCATCTTTACTGAGCACACAGCTAGTGCGGTACTCAGAACCCTGTACATGCACTTCCCTTTCATCTAGCCATCCACCTGACCCTTTTGGGAATAAGTCTGGGAAACAGTGTGCTTCTAGTGTTGCCTCCCAAATGCTGACAGGCTCACCTTCCACTTGTTTCATTTGATAGCGATCAATGTTGTCTCCTACTGGATCTTTGCCATGTAGTGGGTGAATTGCGTACTGTTCATACACATTGTCACTTGTCTGTCCACTGACCTTCTCAATCATTGGCTTAGTTGTATCTAAGAGATCATGTTGAGCAGATAGACTAGTCATGTGAACTATGTCAAGGTCTGCATAAAAGGGGATTGCTACTCTTTAAATAACTAAGAGCAAGCTTTACCTTCTGTACATTGACAACATCTTGCCAGATAACCATGGACTTAGTTGGAACACCATTTACAAGAATCACCAAACTATTTTCCATAGAGATTTATTCCAAATTTTCCTGTATAGGAAGTGGGAGATACATCACGGAACCCTTTAGAGATCTAATGAGTTCTTTCTGTGGAATGTTCTGTGTCTTTGTGTTCAGACGTAGAATGGTTTGAAATGGTTTCATTATCTGAATTAGAATGTGTTCAAACATATTCAATGTCGCAATCTCACTTGGTGTAACAGGTGCCTCTATATTATTCAATAGTGACCTTGGTGGCAGAATGTTGGACTTTAGTTTGGAGAAACAGTGTTTGCACAGCAGAATGGTGGTCTGTAACTGAAAGTCAGATTTCATCAGCAAAAATGCTGTGAGACGGAACCACATGTCATTGTATGGTGACAAGGTTTCAAGGTTCACTGTGACTGTTTGTTTGCTGTAGCACAGACGGTCACATGATACACATACAGAGACAAACTTCTGAGCCTTTGCCAGCTCAAATTTTGCAACTTCTTTGCCGTACTGTTTCAGTATGTCAGTTTCTAATACAGAAACAGATGTTTCAGCAGAACTTGCTGACTGATAAATAGTTGTGTCTGGTACAGAAGTCACACGTTGCAGCTGTTTGAGAAATGTGATGGCACCCTGCATGTCACCAGACTGCAATAAGTCATTTAAACAAGTGTACTAATTGACAACTCATCGGACTTCATATACCCTGTATACTCAGTTTTGCATGCCTGTTTGATGCACTCCCAGCATCCGCATGTTGTGAAAAACACTGTCACAAACACCACTATCGAGGTATGCTAGTGAGTGACCCATAAGTCCAGTACATGGATGAATTTCACAAAGGTCAATCTTGTTAAACAGTTTATATCTTTCTTTGCAATCTGTTATCACAAATAGGTTGACAAACTGTTCAACTTTTTCAAATGACGATTGTCTACGGTTGCAGGTTTCATCACATGGCCATGAGAGACAGTGCCATTTATGGGACACAGTGGTTGCATCACAGTCATCATTTGTAACCATTGCTGTGTCATCACAGACACGGAGCATGTTGACTCATCAATGGTGAACTTGCTTTCCTTTATACTGTGAATAATAAGATTATTCCCAGAAATATGCCTCTGAGTGCTGTGTGTGCATCCAGTGATATGTGACTAGATCACAGAAATTGTGCACAGTCAAAGTAGGATACCATTGTAGCCTTTTTTTGATGTTGTACACAACTTTTCTGAATAGTTCAATCACATGAGACATCTTACACCATAAACGTTGAAGAACAAATACTGCTCTATTAACAAATGTGCGTACATTGAGATGCAATTTCATCAAAGTCAGATGACTCTTTGTCTTTTTGTGCTCATGTCTCAACACAGCAGCAATAAGCCTGTCGATCTTAGCTTTACTTGCTAGCTATCAGAAATACTTTTGCTTTCTCAGATGAAAATCACCAGTTGTTAGTTTATGGCACTGTTTAGAAGGTCTGTTGGTTGTTGTAGCAATAGTTTTGTTTCGTCTGTGAGATCTGCACAACTGTTGCTCAGGTAAACATTTTTTACTTGCTGTTGAGCAAGTATGTGGTTTTGTTGTGGAGTAAGTTACTGTAGAGCTCACTATTCCAGTAG
This sequence comes from Neoceratodus forsteri, assembly GCA_016271365.2. Lineage (NCBI taxonomy): Eukaryota > Metazoa > Chordata > Ceratodontiformes > Ceratodontidae > Neoceratodus > Neoceratodus forsteri. The sequence continues at coordinate 1,586,462,162 of CM057455.1, read as the reverse complement.
AACTCTGTTTTGTTTTATGTCTTTAATTCACATCACTGTTTTTTTTATCATTCTTAAGCAACAGTGAAGTACTATGATACCTGTTTAATCTTTCTATACATGCACGTCTGTATTTACTAGGCATCTTTTAATCTGTTAGTTCACAGCAGCAGTCAGCAATGTTACAGAGGTATCAGACACCTGCATAAAAGACACAGGAAAAGAAAATATTAGTATATGCTTGTGTTGATCACTTCTAACATTGTATATTGACACAGATGATTTATGTATAAAATATTAAAAAAAAATCAGAAAATGCTTTAATCAGATTGGTTGCTCAAATTTTGACAGTCTTATTTTGATTCATGTTAGACTGTCCTGTATAGCGTTATCACCATGCCACATAGATTTTTGTCATACTATTTCACTGTTCAGCAATGCAGAATCACTGCAATTCTGTATAGTGAGTTTGACCTAGTATTGTTAAACTGCTGGTCAAACAATTACTTTATTTAAAATCTTTCTGTAAATAAGTAACAGATTAATAAAGTCAACTTCAAACACTTAACTTTTGAATATTAATTGTCATGATAGCCATAAGGCATTCACAAGAATCACATTGACAGTTATTTAATTACGTCTTGGGGGCAATATAACACTTGGCTCTACCTTGTGCCACATTACATCTCTAGGGAATGCTTAAGATATTGTTAAGCCAAGCTCTGTTCATGTGTTATTGCTAAGACAAATAATCACAATAATTGATTAGGAATGAATATCGCGGTCACTTGTGGAGTGTCAGAAAACAATGAAATGCGAAAATGTAGCTTCAGCAGTTACATAGTTGTGCAGGTAGAGTTACAATTTCAGAATAAGTATGTGAAATTGTGTGAACTTATGTATTTGTACATTAGGTAAGAAGCAGGAAACTTTTCCTTTCAGTAATCGTAATTTTTGGAAAAAAATCATCAACTTATGTTGTAAATTCAGAGTTTTGAAAAACAGTGTCATGTGCACGAAAGTATCACAAAAAATAGTGTTGTTCGTTCAAATGTGTCACAAAAGTAGTGTTGTGCATGCGAAAGTGCCGCAAATTTAAGCTAGGGAGTGACAACTGTATTCATTATCGGATCATATCTGATTGCTATTTGACTGACAGCTAGTTCTGCCAATGTTATGCTAGATTTATCAGGCCATGTGAGACAACCAATCAGAGATGGAGAACACTGAAGAAGAAGTCAACAGCAGCCATCTTAGCCTACACTGAGACACACCACATTTATAACTGTAAATACATTATATTTTATAAAGCATTTTTCTAGTATGATAAAAAAGTGTTAGTAACAGGTAAATAGTATTAATTAATCAAAATGTTTTTTTACTGCTCTATTTGACTATGTTGCTAGAAATAACCTATGATGCTGCATTATTTGGGTAAAAGTGTTTAAAGTCAGATAGTAATTTGGTACTTACTTGCACAGATACAGCTGCAAATGGAGGGAGATAGCAAGGTGCACTTGTACCCACAACAGAAAAGGGGAACCAATCAGACATGTTTCTGCAGTTGTAATTGTTTAAAACTGCCTATCAAAAGGATGCATTTTCCCACCTTTAAATTTTAGCACATTTTAGCTGTAGCAGAAGTGCAGTGATAGTCAGTGCATAGACTACATCGGTTAATGAAGGCACAGTAGTAGACAATGATTTGTTTTATTTGTGTGTCATGGATCAGCCCACTAAAGCTGGGTTGAAGTTAGGAGGGAAAATAGCAGTTTTACTTTCACTACTGGTTAGGTACTGCAGGGTGAACACTGACTATTTTGGTAGCTCTCTGTCCACTTCTAAGTTTAAAAGCTGAGAATGGCAGAAAACAGCAAAAGGACTTTGTGGATTGTTGGAAGCACTATAGTGAGAAGAGCATCTGAGTATGCTCAAAATAGTGATTTTGGGAGAAACCTGCAGCTCCCAAATTGCTGTGTTAAGTGGTTTGGAAGGGGTGGAATGAGGTGGGAGCACCTCATGCCAACCATGCACAGACTTTTGAGTACTCAGGCTCATCCAGATATAGTGCTGATACATCTTGGAGGCAATGATTTGGGAACCAAACGCTGGGTAGATTTAGTAACAGAAGCAAAATTGGACCTTGCTTCTATTATTACTATGTTGCCTGCCTGTAAAATCATTTTTTCAGGTATTACAGAGTGTAGGGTGTGGCAAGCAGAACACCATATGTACCTGATTGACAGAGCCTGAAGAAAAGTTAACATACAGATATCTGCATTTCTACGCATGTCTGCAATGTACATCATACGTCACCCAGAAATTAAGTATTGTTATGACTGGCTATACCTACCAGACAGTGTACACTTCTTGCATGCTGGCAATTGCCATTTCCTGGGAGACCTTCGAGATGCAATCCTCAAAGTCCTCTAAGAATGTCAGACTGTTTGAACAAATAGCAAAGTGCAAACAAAGGTTCTTTTCAGAACCAAAAATGTTGGTCAAAAAATAGAACAGCTGCATACATCACTCACACAGATGTAACACATGGGTCAGGAATATTCAGACTGTGCCAGGCTGTGGAACAAGCCTGGGCAAAGTACAACTGCAATGCAGCAGGTTGTTGTCAGGGTGATATTTTACAGTGATGTGACATGGTCAGCAGTGTTAAATATTTCAGTCTGGCAACCTGCATTGTGCATGTTACTCTGGTACTGCACCAGTGTAAGTGGCCAGAGAGGAGTAGGGGGATACAGCACTGAAGTGCAGTGGTGGTAGGTTCAAGTATGACAGTATTTAGTACTGTAGATGCAAATGGAGCCATAATGCATTCAAGGTGTTAATGCACCTATTTGGATATCATTATGGCATCATTAGTATGCAGGTGTGCTGATCATAAGTAACTTGTCCCTGGTACTGTGTGAGGCAGTACCTGTTGGCTAGTGATGCACCCCCCAGGTTGCTTTGTGGCAATGTATCTCAAAACTAGATCTTGGTTTTTCAATAAAAGAAATACTGCTGGTAGTACAGTGGACTCTACCCTTTCACCTTATCATGGGTTAACTGTATAAAATGTATCCCTCGTGGCCCTGTTCACCCTGCTTCCTCATTTGATTGGGCTGGAGTGGTAGCTGCTGTACAGCACAATTACTTTTAAACAGAAAGTCCACAATTGGGTGAGGTGGTGGGGTGCAGTGGACCACCATGGATATATTTTTCATAGCAAAATCACAGTTGGTGAGGGAGGGCTGATGCCAACATATGGTAGCCCTGGAACATGGGTGGCCACCCACAGCTGTTGGCTGCCATGTTGTACTGTGCAATACTGCAGGGACACTGTGGTTGTCATTTTTTTTAATTTTTTTATTTGAGGGACCTCAACAGTGTGCAGCAGAAGTATGGGTTGTGGTTGTAGATGCTCATGGTATTAGGGGATCAGTACCAGGATGTGTCAAGCGTGCATAGGAGTGTCATACCTCTCAACTTCCTGCCTCATAAATCAGGGACAAGGCTTAACAAAATCAGGGACAAGGGACCAAAATCAGGGACACATCTTCAAAATGTGTGATAGCTACTCAGGAACCTGGTAGAATAAGGAGCTTAGTGCAAAATGCATTTTCCAAGGAAAAACAAATATGTAACTTTAATGTTTGACATTATTTTGTGCTTACAACCACTGCTGTTTGGTCACAGAAACACAATTTTTAGGAGGAACAGAGTAAAATTTTGAGGTAAAATCAGGGACATCCCTGAAAATCAGGGACAGTTGAGAGGTATGAGGAGTGTTACTGTACCACAATACAACCCATGTGAAAAATAATTTCTGTGTGAAGTGGTATGGAAGGGTTGTAAAATGCTGTTCTTGCTATGTTCTAATCAGAATAATTCACAAAATATATAGACTCTGAGACATGATAGTAATGAAATGTTTGTGTATGTTTTCATTGCAGAATAGAAAATTAAAGATGAGGCAGTGGACCATGAGAGAGGTGTGCTTGCTGCTTGAGGCAGTCCAAGAGAGAGGTAGTGCTCTCATTTTAATGCAGAGCACAAACCGGAAGTTGGACTCAATGTGGAGGCACATAAATAGCTTCCTGCACATGGTCTTAAGAGTTAAAAATAAGACCATTGTGCAGTTGAAGAGGAAGTGGAAGCTGTTGCATCAATGCTTCTATGTTTTGAAGCAGAGAGAGGAGATACTGGAGAATGATAAGTGCTTGTACTACCTTGCCTACGAGCTATGGGAAGCTGCAGGGAAGCCAGCTGTGAGGGAATGCCTTACTCATCGTAAGTTATTCAAAACAATTCCTTAGATTCTATGATATTATAGTACAGGTACACAATTGGGTAAAAGAAAGTCTTTTTCTGATTGAAGTCTTTGTTGTAGCCATGTTAGTATCACAAAATGATTTTACAAATCAAGTGGCTGTAGTGTAAAACAACTGAATATTTCGTACGTCACGAGAGACGTCATTTTTTTTCTTTCATTTTGTTTTTTTGTCTTAAGGGAAAAAGTATTTATAACTGTTATTAAATAATGATACATCTTTTTGTGTTACATATATATATATATATATATATATATGTATATATTATATAAATATATATATGTTCATACAATACATGTGTCCTGATATTGACTTAGATAAAAACATGTATTTTATGATACTGTTGAATGAATAACCCAATGATAGTGATGGAGTTACTATCCAGTATCGATTTCACTGAAGCAGAGTTGTATTTCATGTGGCATACTATATAAGTACTAAGTATTGTGTACCGAGTCAGCTTATGATCTTTTATTTATGCACTATTTATTTGCAGTAATTGTGATTTTATATGTGTCCTCAATGGCTCTGCAATACCTGATTACAGGCAATGTCAGGTGCCTGAAACATGTTGAATGCTTAAAGAAAGTGTAGTTAAAATGTGTTGACATTTACATGAAAAACTTAGTGGATCTACTTATTGTCTTCTTTCACAGACCAGCATAGGCACCCCCCAGTTGCAGCCGAGGTAGTACCAGCAGTCAGAAGCTGTGGAGGCTGAGAACTCTGACACCAACAGTGTCATCCTTGTCGAGTCAGATGGTAAGATGCTGCAAGAAATAATTGTATTACATAATTGAGGTGGTATGAGGCTATGATGTAAGGTGTGAGCTGGACTACTTAACTCACTTCTTTTTAGGAAATACTCTTCAGAAAGTTAACATGAGTTCTAGCACCCATGTAATATTTGTAATAATACACCGTACACAAAAAAATTGAATAGAATTCTGAATTTTGATTGTCTAGCTGACACCTTTTCAGCATTGTAAATACTCCAGTGTACCCACTGTAAAAGGTGCCAGCCACCACTCAACCGCATCAGGAACTTCATGGCAAATCCATATGTTCATCGCAAACACACCACTGCAAAGCTAACGGATGGATGGCAAACAAACGAGCAGCAAGTTTGAAATCAAATGGATGTTTTAAATATTTAAAAAAAAAACAAACAAACAAACAGGCCCTTTGTATAATTGCAATATACCCCTCCAGGGAGTGGGTATACTGGAGGATTTACCAGTCTTGGTGTAGTTAAGGCTCTCTCGGCTGCACCTTGTGACTGAACTACATCAGCCGTGGTAAATCCTCCAGTAAACCAACACCCTGTTGGGGTATATTGCTTAAAAATTCTAAACAACAAGGTATACTACTTCATAACATAACTGGTAATTCAAAAGGAACAGATTTTATAGCCAGATGTATGGTAGTTGTATACATCTCAGTTTGGTTTAACTGACTATGATCTACAACTGGTGATGACATTTCTAGACACCAATGGTATGTGAAGTTATTGTTGTCCTATGAATTTATCTATTTTTTTTATAAGTGAATGTTGTCTTCATTGCACTCTAAGAAGATATTTGTACAGATCTGAATTGTGTTTTTGTGTCATCTCATGTTCAAAATGAGTAATACAGGTACTCATCCCAATATATGTTATCTAGATCTTGGCTGGTATATTTAAAGTGTTTTTGCATATTGATATACTACCCACTTAGATGAGACATAGTGATGTGACCAGACACAATATATACAGGAGAATGTTCTGTTCTTCACATAATGATGTGAGAAGGGAAGAATAGTAATATATGTTAATCAGGTTATGGAGGCCAACCCATGCATACCTAACAGATTGTGATATTGAGCCTGTTATGCCCTGGTAATATAATGCCAGAATCTGTATATTTCTGAATGGACAGTATTGTATGTTTATGCTAACATTGGGGTAGTAACTGAAAATGGGGTGGGCATCACTGGCTGGATGGCCACGTGCAGTACTGCACAGAGAGAGTTTCTGAATTACAGTGGGGTATGCAGTGCTGATGTGGCTGGCAAGGTGTGGGAACTTCTCTGGAAGATCGGCTGTGCACTGCCAGTACTGTTCATGTGAATGAGTTTGTTATTGTACCCACAAGCAGGGCTGGTGCTTGGATGTTACTGCTGGTGAATGACACAACATCCACAGAAACACAGAAGTGTCATTGCAAAGAGAAATGTGGTACATGGTTGAATTACACAATGAGACACTATAAAAAATGTATTTCACAATTAAAGGTTAGTGGTAGATTAATATATTGTGGTGAATGTCATAATATTTTTTACTTATATGTTTTATAGTGGCCAGGGAAGCAGTGCCAGTAACAACTGTGGAGGTGAAGGAGGAGCCTGGCACCAGCTCTGAGCACAAGTACCATCAAATCAATTCAAATCAAATCTTTATTTATCCAGGCGATCATCATTGAGCAAGCTCATTTACAAGATGGACCTGCTGTTGTCCAAGACAGTTATAGATACATAGATTGAAAATACAAAGTACAACATGTGCAAAGAGTTACAAACAAATTTACAGAAAAGTCATAAAAGATATTCACATAAGATGTAGTGTCACAGCTCCCTGCACCCACAACCTCTGTTCAGTAGTATGGAGGACCTTGTCACCTCTAAGGTGGCTATAGAACTGCTAATTGCTAGGTACTGTGGGAGCAGTGTGGCTATTTGTGAAAGGGATGAGTAAGTGAGGATGCAAACAGTACTGTAGTACACAGTCTCAACATGTGAATGGATCATTTGTATATTGAGATTCTGTGACACAGTCTGTTATCTATGTTCAGATACCCACTTTTTTGCTTTACTATGCATACAGGTGTACTATATGGTGTTACTTCATGCATAGTTGGGAGGTATTTTGCTGTACAGTGTGCCCTATTCGTTATGATGCTACACTTATGATTACATTTTTAGTTCTCAGTGGGTAGGTGGTCAAGGTACATAGATACATAAATACATAGACAGTGTCGGCAGATAAGGGCCTATGGCCCACCCAGTCTGCCCATTTGAGCTTGTAAGTTCAGTTTGTTTTCCTAGAAGTCTGTTGCCCCTTACCCCTAACCTCCAGAATTCCTTTATGTCTATCCCATGCATTCTTAAATCCCATGATTGTTTCAGCCCTCACCACTTCCTCTGGCAGGGTGTTCCACTTGTCCACCACCTGTTCTGTGAAGAAATTCTTCCTCATGTTTCCTCTGAATCATCCTCCCTCCAACTTCATCTCATGCCCTCTAGTCCTGGAACATCTTTTTCACTTAAAAAATAGTGTATTCCTGCACCCTGTTCCTCCCTGTAAGATACTTGTATGTCTCTATCATATCCCCCTCTCTCCCTCCTCTCCTCTAGGGTGTACATGTTCAGTTCCTTCAACCTGTCTTCATTGGACTTGTGATGCAATCCATGCACCATCTTTGTTGCCCTCTTCTGAACCTTCTCTATCCTGTCTATGTCCTTACGTAGGTATGGTCTCCAGAACTGTACACTGTACTCCAGGTGGGGCCTCACTAGTGTCTTGTATAGTGGAATTATGACCTCCCTTTTCCAGCTGGTGATGCCCCTGCCTATACATCCCAGCATCCTATTTGCTTCACCTGCTGCCTTGTCACACTGTTTCCCTACCTTTAGGTCATCAGAGATGATAACCCCAAGATCCCTTTCCTGCTTGGTGCATGCTATATCCTCACCCCCCCAACTGATATATTGTGCCAGGGTTTTTGTGCCCCATATGCATTATCTTGCACTTCCTTGCATTGAATTTCAACTGCCAAACCGCTGACCATTCTTCATGTTTCTGCAGGTCCCTTCTCATTCTGTCTACACCCTCTGGTGTGTCTACTCTGTTACAGAGCTTTGTGTCATCAGCGAACCGTGAAATTTTGCCTTCTAGGTCCTGTGCAATGTCACTGATGAAGATGTTGAATAGGACCCGGTCCCAGCACTGATCCCTGTGGTACCCCAGTGGTCACTCTTCCCTCTGTGGAGTGACAGCCATTTACCACCACCCTCTGTGTCCTGCCACCCAGCCAGTTACCCACCCACCACACTACTGTCCTGCCCACACCCATATTCCCCAGTTTGTGTAATAGTCTTCTATGTGGCACAGTGTCAAAGGCCTTGCTGAAGTCCAGATAGGCCATGTCCACTGCCCTCCCCGATCCACCTCCTAGTACTACATCAAGGGGGAATGTATGATGTGGTAAGACTAGTATGGCACATGACAGCAGCTGTACTAAGCCAATTCTGAGTACGTTATCATAATTATCGCAATGTGTGTGCAGCGGTGATGGAGTGTACTGGACTGGTGTGTCATGCATGTATGTCATCATAAATGTTATGGTATGAAGAGGGGGAGTGTACTGGGATAAGAAGTGTATTTATAGATAGAAAGTTCATGATAATCAAGATGATAAGGCCTACTGTACTACAATGCATACTCAACCAATTCAAAACAAGTTTTCAGTTCAATGGGGAGGGCCTAGTGTAGTAATAGAGCTAGTTACCATATTGTAAGAGTGTGATAAATGGTAGCCGGGAGGGTACAATGGATATGTCACATGGTGTATTTGCCATTCACGGTTGATGGGTGTACTGTAATGCTTTGCAATGTGTGAAGTCACCTGTAAGTGGGTACATATTGTCGTTGTTTGCTTATAGTGTATGCTCACACCCGTACCCCTGCACACAGACAGTGGAAGGTTAGTGTGCAGCTATATATATATGACACAGATTACAGAGTGAGTAATGAAGACTGATGACTATGCATGTTAACGAGCCACTTATTTTTTTGCATCAGTTACTGTTGCAGTTTGTTTCATTATAGCAAACTGCTGATCAGGTTATCATTTTGATCCTTACACAAGGATATATCTCTCAAGGTTTTCATGATGTGAAACTGTTGTCATATGTTTAACTCATCAACATAGTCTAATGTAGGTGTTCCAAGCATAACTTCAATACTGCTGTATAGCTTACGGTTAAGTGGAATTCAACAGTTTAACAATCCTGAGTCTATGCATCAATGTTCTCATGGTGTAAGTAGTATTAAGTTTCAAGGCATGAGCAAGTGTAGTTCTATAGCATGTCAATCTTCATACAGTGGTGCAATGTGTCACGATGTGTGCATGACTGCAACATGACACTACAGGGTGATTAGGTCACTATTTACATGAATCTTGGCTGCAGCTTATTGTTATTATAATAATAATAATATTTATTTGAAAATAGTGTAAGACCTTGTTCAGCATATGGTGAAGCTCTACATGTGTGTTAAAGCAATTTTACATATGCAAGTTAGTATGTTTGTGGCAATTAAAAGTGTTACTTCAGAGAACAATTGTATTGTGTACAACATTGAGATAAAAACAACTTTTTAGTAAATTAGAAGATACTGATATCATATTAACTATTTATTAGTTGTATGTTCTGGGCTGGATATTCAGACTGCACCAGGCTGTGGTGCAAGCCTGGGCGCAGCACAACTAGGATATGCCTGGGCATTGGCAGGGTGATATTCCACAGAGCTGTGCCATGGCACAGCATCATTGAATATTGCTCCTTGGCCACCTGCAGTGCGCATGGTGCAGTGGCAGTGCGACAGCACAAGTGGCTGAAGTGGAGCAGGGGGATGCACTAGCGGAAGTGCCGATGTGCTAGGCACAACTACTGTAATATACAAAAGTGCAGATGTAAATAGGGTTATAATGCATGCAAGCCAAAAATGGGTCCATTTGCATGTCATTATGGCCCCATTTGCATGTAGGTGTGCCAATCCCTGGTGACTTGTGCCTGCCACCATGCCAGGCTGCAGTCCTTGGGGACCAACGCCCCTTGCCCCCACTGGCAACATGCTCAAACACCCGTTTGTGGGCATATGTATAAATAATAAACATCCCATATCACTGTTGGTCCACTGGAATGCTCGCAGCCTGATCGCGGGCATATGTGATAAACTACAATGTCCTATAACCCTGATGGTCTAGTGGACCGCTTTGTAGCCCAATTGCAGGAATATATAATGAAATAATAGTCCAATATCCTCGGTGGTCAGGTGGATAGCTTACAGCCCGATTGCAGGGATATGAAATAAACTACAATGTCCTATAACCCTGGTGGTCCACTGGCCCACTTTCAGTCTGATCGCGGTCATATGTAATGAAATGATGGTCCAATACCCTTGGTGGCGCAGTGGACTGCTCGCAGCATGATCGCGGGTGTCAGTAAGATATAATGAGAAACCAATCCACCACTGGTGGCCCAGTGGTACTCCCTTCCCCACCCTTCCACTGAGCCCCACCACCCGCACCCCTCCCAGTTAGTGGTAGGTGGCAGCTCCCCATCTGCTTGCCACCCCACTGTCTGCTGACTGACTCCATATGGTAGGAGTGTACAGCCATTGGTCCACAGTGTAAGCAATGGGTGTGCAGGCTGTACCATACTACACAGTACAGAAATGTGAATGCATCCATTCATATATCTGGGTTGTGTAGTACGGTATGGGCTGCATGCCCATTGGCTTATGCTGTGGCCCAATGGGTGTACAGCCCTACCGTATGGAGTCAGTCATCAGGTGGCGGGGTGGCAAGCTGGTGAGGAGCTGCTGACTACTGCTGATGGGGGGGAGTGGGGCGGTGCAGCTTAGTGGGTGGGAGGGGAGGGGTGTACCGCTGGCCCACCAGGGATGGATTGGTTTGACATAATATATTACTGACGCCTGCAATCGGGCTGTGAGCGGTACACTGGACCACCCGGGTTATAGGACCATTATTACTATACTAATGCCCATGATCAGTCAAGGTGGGGTGCCACCATGAAGGTGCCGCTGGAGCTTGGGTGGCCACTCACAGCTGGCAGCTGCCATGTTACACCCTGCAATATGGCAGCTCACATGTGGGTGGCCACCTGTTGCTCTTTTTTGGGGGGATCAACTGTGTGCAGTGCAAGTAGGGGTTATGACTGCATGGGTTAGTACATCCTGGGCTGAATATTGCGATGTGTGGAACATGGATGGGCATGACCCCCCCCAATTGTGCTGCATACATTACTGATGTGCTTTGACTCATCGGCATTTGTACCAGGCACATTCCCCTTTTGAATATCACACTGGGGCGCATCAGTGGGTTGCACATGGTGACACTGTATTGCACGATGTGCAACCCTTCTGAATATCCCACCCACTGTTTCTTTACATGATGTGTAGAGACAATATTTCATTAATTAGTTGCCAATGTCACTGAGCTGTTGGTTTCTAAATATTTAAAATTATTTCAAGTATTATACAAAGGGTCTGAGAAATGGAGCTTTCTGATTGGCTGCAAACATTCTAACAGCCTTATGTTAATCTTGTATTAACATACATGTACAGATTGGCCATATGGTAAACAAGGTTTAAGGCTGTTTAAAAACATTTTTTATTATAATAGGAATAAGGCACTCCCAGGGATTATGTTAATGATCAGTTAATCACCCTCTAGGGGCATGTGGCATTCGGCTACAACTTGTGCCACACTACACTCCTAGAAGGTGATTAACAGACCATTAACATAACCCTTGGTCATGCTTTACTGTTTAATTAATGTAACAGCAGTAAACGATGATTTACTTCTATGAAAATATGTACACAAAATAAATAAGTATATGACGTGTGTCTCTTTTGTAGCAGTTATTAAACAGATGATTATATGAACATTAGATAATGGAAATAGTAGTGTTGGTCTACAGGTCATGCTATTAATCTCATACAGGTATGAACAAATAATATAGGTGCAGATGTTCAAGTTCACTTGTTCATACACAATTGAAGAGCTAGTATCACTGTATGTCACACTGTGTTGTTCATTATGGCAAAACATTTAAGTAGTGAGTGTTGGCAAATACTAACTGATATAGAACAACAGTGTAGAAAGTATATTGTTCTTATAGATATTTTCAAGTTGTCCATGAAGAACATAACATGGTAGAAAAAAATATAACAGAACTGACAAGGCAGGAGTTCTGATTTACATCACACTCCCTCGACGGTCTTGAGAGTGCCCAGCAAAATGTATTACAATTATTGAATTAGATATCAATATTGTAAGATGAAAGACAGGTAGGTAATCACCATTTTGAGGCTCATATATTGATTCATGTTTTTTGTCACTTTGCAGTGCACCCTTGCTTAAAGCAGTGTGCTGGCCACTGTTGCTGTTACCGTAGGCTTGAGCACAAGGTTGACCAGTCTAATAAGAGACAATGTTTCACTCTGTGAAGGGCAGGAGAAATTTCTGTCCTTCATGGAAACGCAACAAGCGACTGTCAACCTTATGCTTGAGCCTGTGGTGACAGCGACTAGTGAGACTGTGGCCAGCTCCAGCACTTCACCTCCACCAGTGGCATCCAGCTTCCCCTGGGAAACAGTGACCAGCATCCACAGCTGCTCTGGTATCTCCTCTGGAAGGTGCAACAGCTTCCACTTCTATTGCGCCACCACATTGAGTCCAACTCATGGGTTGGGCTGCCTCAAGCAGCAGCAAACCTCTCTCTGAGAGTTGTTTGTAAATATTGTATAGCGTTTTTAAAGTATTTTTTCACATATTTTCTTAAATAATCATTTTTGTAACTTTTTTAATGAATATATCTTTTTTTATGTAACATTTAATTTTGTAGATAAATAAAAAAGTATATGTTTTTATTTTTTTTAATTTTTCTAATAAACGTGATTGAATTTATTTAACAATTTTTTTTGTCAAGACTGATTGTGTTTCATTTGAACATTTAAAAATAATATTTTTCTACTTTAATATATATAGAAATAAATATTTTTTGAACATAACACTTTTTCTTGTGGTATTATTAAGTTGTGGGGATCTTTGTCATCAATATATATTCTATAAGAAAGCATTCCCTTTCCTTAGTTTGGTAAAGAAGGGCATTATACACAAAGTTTCAGGTTTAAACAGATAACACATTACAATTGTTGTTGTGTTACATATCTTGCAGTGTTATGACAACATTTTTGTAGGCACATTAATAAGTATGAGTTATGTTCAGAATTTGTGTCTAGTAAAGGTACAGAAGAGGACCATGTAAGATATTTAGATATTTAACAATGGTGCTGAGAAATATAGTGCCACATTGTTTATGTCCCACAAGAGTAGTCTCATTGCCTGCAGAAAGATAGTGTGTTAAACAGTGCAACAGCATAAATTAGTATGTGACATAACAATGTTAAGCAAAAAGAAATAGATAAATAGTAAGAGGCATATGCTTGAGATGGATGTGGTCTTACTCTTCATAACAGACAATTCTGCTAGATGACTTACTGTGTTCTTCATATGTGTGCATTTGGCTATGTGCGTCTGGTGCTGCCACAACAACATTGCAGGTAGTATTGCTACTTCTCATTCTCAAAAAGACAGGATATTCAAGGCAAAAAACTCAGTTTAATGCATCAGTTAGGGTTGTTCCACAGTGACAAGAGTGAGGAAATTTGGTGTTAGTGTTGAAAACCCTAGCTCCACATTCACCCCCCCCAGCACCACACACACACAGACAGACACACACATGCAAGTAGGGGGGAGGACTAATCAAAGACAACCAGCAGCAGGTGACAGAAATAAAAAACAACTGTCTAAATGTACTACAAGACATCCTCACCCACCTGACCAGGTACTGCATGTTCAGTGGAGATCAACAGCAAAACTTAGGCCATGTACACCAAATGTACACATCCCTGATTGCAGGTGCACACAATGTACCACACTTAGGAGTTGCATGGCTTTACCTAGCGATGCCCCACACCCCACCACACCTGGTACTGCACCTCAGCTATACAGCACAGCAAAACTAAGTAGTTGTACAGGTATAATATGTGTGGTTGATTTTACGTATACACAACCTCCCACTGTTAGGCACTGGAGGACCTTCGCAAGGCAGTGCCCCACCCACTGAGACCAGGTACTGCATAGTTACTGGAAAACCCCAGTTAAAATGAACCCATGAAGATCAACACTGTTACTCCATGATTGCAGCCTTACAAAGGTTAGTACAATAATGAGTCACACAGTCTGTGGGAGAGAATGTCCCCTCCTGTCCAACAACACTTGGTCCATTGTGACTGAAAGCTATAGTAAAAGAAAGTCTGTTTATATCTACGGTACACCTACTTGATTGCTGGTGTAGTACAATTAGCATAGTTATCACTTGTATGGCATCAGCCACAGAATGGTCTGCCAAACCCAAAGACTAGGTACTACAACCGGAATGTAGACCAACTGCAAAAAAGTGAGGCTGTGGACATAAATGGTACAGCTCACTCATTGCAAGGATACTCAGCTTACCACAATTTGGATTACTGTGGCGTCAGAGAGGCAATGCCATTGTCTTTACCAGGTACTACATCCTCAGTAGAGAGCTACAGCAAAAGTGAGCCTATAGACATCTGTGACACACCTCTGTCATTGTAGGTACACTAATGTTAGCATGTTTAGAAGTTGCTTGGCCTATCAGCCAGCTAATTTCACTCCCTGTTAGACAGACCAGTTACTGCATTCTTAGTATACAAACACACCGAAGGTAAGTACATGGACATCAACAGTACACCTACATCACTGAAACTGTATATCTGTTTGTGCCATTAGGAGTTGCACAGCCTTGTACAGTCAATAGCTCCCCCGTACCTCCAGATCAGGCTGTGTATCTTGAGTGGACAGATGCAGTAAACTTGCTACTATGCACATCACATACTTAAATGCAACAGTTCTTGTATCTTGATGATGGATGTGTCTTTTACTATATTTATGCAGTTGTTTTTATTTCTGTTTACTCATAAGTGTACAAACCTTTGTACAGCTGCAATCAGACAGTTGCATTGTTGATGTCCAGTCAGGGTGCAGTACCAGGTGTGGTGGGGTGTGGGGCATCACTAGGTAAGGCCATGCAACTCCTAAGTGTGGTACATTGTGTGCACCTGCAATCAGGGATGTGTACATTTGGTGTGCATGGCCTCAGTTTTGCTGTTGATCTCCACTGAGCATGCAGTACCTGGTCAGGTGGGTGGAGATGTCTTGTAGTACATTTAGACAGTTATTTTTTATTTCTGTCACCTGCTGCTGGTTGTCTTTGATTGGTCATGTTGCCTTGGTCCTCCCCCCTACTTGCATATGTGTGTGTGTGTGTGTGTGGTCCTGAGGGGGGGGGGGTGAATGCGGAGTTAGGGTTTTCAACCCTAACACCAAATTTCCTCGCTTTTGTCACTGTGGAACAACCGTAACTCCCTAACTGATGCATTAAACTGAGTGTTTTAATTTTTTGTCATGAATATACACACACACGTGTATATATATATATATATATATATATACATATATATATATAAAATTGGCTAAAAAAAACCCAGAATGCTGATTGGCCAAAACCTAGTTTCAGTCATGTCCTTATCAGCATATATTGTGCCAACTGGCACTAATTCTGCCAAGCTCAGCTGTACCACACAAAAATATCACTGTCCCCAACACCATCCTCTCTAAAAAAATGACCTGCAGCTCCATGCCATGCTAACCAGACATGCAACCACTCTGCACAGTACTACCATAACCTGCAAACCACTGTTCGATATGACACTCTCCCCTCACCCAACACAATCCCAACACAACCCTGGACATTATTTTTTTTTATTAGAAAACTCAGTCTGGTCTTTTCTTTCTTCCTTCCCACCTGACCAAACTGAAAGTGACTGGTGACTCGTCCAAAATTGCGAAGTTCCCGGTAAGCACAAAATACAGAAACACCTTTCACTCTTTCTGAATCTAGACATAAAAAATGTCTTATTCCTCAATCCTTCTTCAAAAAATTACAATTCTAACAGACCGTGATCTGTAACCCTATTAAAAAGAAACCGGAAATGATCCTTCATGGATCGGGTCACACGATGATACGGCTAACAAAATGAGTCTGTATAAATACCAACCATACCTCCAAGTCACAAGCACTAGTACACTTAGAAATATAAAAAAATAACACAAACCAAACTAAAAAAATGAAACAATCAACAAAACACAATCTTTGAAGTGGGCTGGGGGGGCCTTGCCTCACTCGATGATGCACCTCACAAAACAGAGCTCTGTAACATCACACCATCCATCACATTAAAAACTAGGCAGGACACTACAAAATAGCAAACAATAACAAAAACCACAATAAATAAATAAAGCAAACAACTAAAAACAACATATGGGGGGGGGCTCAGAACTTACAATCCTATCCTGCCAATGAAACACTAATCAAAGTCACTTATTAAGGGAACTATTTTTTTACTATTTCAAGTATTAAAACTTTTTTTAATACTCTTGACTCCTCTCTCTCTCTCTCTATATATATATATACATATATATATATATATTTACTATTAAATAATTATTTAGTAGCCCATTTTATAAGCTCAACAACACGCTCTGACATCCCTGGGTGTGCTCTTATCAGGTGATAACCCACGCCTCATCATGTGTTATTGCTTGCATATATATATATATATATATATATATACACACACACACACACAGTACCTTCAGAAAGTATTCACCCCCCTTGGATTTTGTCACGTTTTGTTGTGTTACTACCAGAATTTGTAATGCATTGAAATTATTTTCCTTCCCTTGATTCACACAGCATACTCAACAATTTTAAGGGGCAAAAATATTTTTATTGTGTAACAAAAACTTATGAAACATTAAAAACTGAAATATCTTGTTTACTTAAGTATTCAGCCCCCTGAGTCAATACTTTGTAGAAGCGCCTTTGGCAGCAATTACAGCTTTGAGCCTTCTTGGGTATGTCTGTACCAGCTTTGCACATCTGGATTTGGGGATTTTTGCCCATTCTTCCTTGCAGATTTGCTCAAGCTCTGTCAAGTTGGATGGGGCGAGTCGGTGAACCGCAATCTTTAAGTCTTTCCACAGATTCTCAATGGGATTCAAGTCTGGGCTTTGGCTGGGCCACTCAAGGAAATTCACCTTCTTGTTCTGAAGCCACTCCAGTATTGCTTTGGCTGTATGCTTAGGGTCGTTGTCCTGTTGGAACGTAAATCTTCGCCCCAGTCCAAGGTCTATTGCAGACTGATGCAGGTTCTCCTCAAGGATGTGCCTGTATTTGGCTCCATTCATTGTTCCCTCTATCCTGACAAGTGCCCCAGTCCCTGCCACTGAAAAACATCCCCATAACATGATGCTGCCACCACCATGCTTCATGGTAGGGATGGTGTTACACGGGTGCTGAGCTGTGTTCGGTTTGCGCCAGGCATAGCGCTTTGCATTCAGGCCAAAGAGTTCAATTTTTGTTTCATCAGACCAGAGAATCTTTTGCCACATGGTCTCAGAGTCTGCCATGTGCCTTCTTGCAAACTCCAGGCATGCTATTATGTGGCCTGTTCTCAGGAATGGCTCCGTCTAGCCACTCTCCCATAGAGGCTACATCTGTGAAGTGCTGCAGAGATTGTTGTCCTCTGGACAGGTTCTCCCATCTCAGCCATGGAACTCTGTAGTTCTGTCAGCGTGGTCATTGGGTTCTTGGTCACTTCTTGCCCGGTTGCTCAGTTTGGGAGGATGGCCTGCTCTAGGAAGAATCTGGGTGGTTCTGTAATCTTTCCATTTCCTAATGATGGACTTGACTGTGCTCCTGGGAACTTTCAACACCTTAGAAATGTTTTTATACCCTTCCCCAGATCTATGCCTCCTCACAATTCTATCACGGAGTTCTACGGACAGCTCCTTGGTCTTCATGGTAGAGTTTCTGTTCCGAGATGCACTGTCAACAGTGGGACCTTATATAGGCAGGTGTATTTCCTCTGAAATCATGTCAACCATTTGAACTGACCACAGGTGGACTCCGTTCATGTTTTAGAGAGATCTCACAAGGAATTTGGATGCACCTGAGCTCAATTTGGAGTGTCATAGCAAAGGGGGTGAATACTTATCAAATCAAGACATTCCAGGTTTTTATTTTAAATTACAAGTACAAAACATTCCAGAAGTTTCATTCCACTTTGACATTATAGAGTAATTTGTGTAGACACATGACAAAAAAATCCCATGTAAATGTATTTTAATTTGAGTTTACAACATCACAAAATGTGACAAAATCCAAGGGGGGGTGAATACTTTCTGAAGGCACTGTATATGTATGTGTGTATATATATATATATATATATATATATACATATATATAATAGTGGCACGGTAATACCACTATAGTTAGGTTTGGCAGGCCACTTCTATGTTAAACCTCAAAGTTTACACTTTAATAACTTTGCAACTGTTTGTCTGATTTGCCTGAAGCTTTGCATGTGTGGTGTCTAATCACAGGTCTCTAGATCTGGAAAGTGGCGTTCTGGTCAGATGTATGGTTGCGGAGCTGTGGAGTGTCATAAATGTGAAAAATCCTCAACTTTTGTGCATTTTTTGTCAGACTCAACAGACTAAAAGATGCATCTGTTTGGATTTAAATGTGCATGTGTATATGTGACCTGGGTCAAAGTGGTGCCTTTTGAAGATTTGGTGAAAAAATATTAATCTGTTCAAAAGTTATGCAAGTTTTTCATGTCCCATTTTAGACTATGTGAAAATTTATATATGCACTGTGAAGACTTTTGTGGCAACATTTTTGTTTTTGTGCTCTGGATTTTGGTTTTTGTGCTGCCACCATCTTGTTTTCAGTTAGCGAGAGACAAAAAACATTGTAAATCGAAAAATACTGACCCTTGGTAAACACCAACACTTGTGTTTCCCTAATCAAGTCCAGAGGAACATGACCCTGGCATCAGTTTTTGTGCAGGTAGCCTGGAAATATGGTTTTCAAAATGTTTCCACCATTTTGCCATTTTGTTTTCATGAAAAAATTTTTTGTGTTCGCGATAATAGCTGAGCACAAAATAAAAGGTGACTTGACGACATATTTTTATGCATGAAAAGATTTCATTATGAGGTATAGGGGTGACACAAAAACATATTTGTTTTTGTGAAAATAATGTTAGAAAACATTTCCCATGTGTTGTTTTCTTTGTCACTTCATTGTGTCAAGGTGGATTGTGTTTTGGGGCTGAAATTTGCAGGGTGGCAAGCCCTGGTCCCACAGATGTGCCTATTTGTGGTTTGGTCCCAAAACATTCATTGGACCCATAGTTACAGCACTCTGAATTTGAGAAATTTCCCATGGGACAACATTGCAGCACCCGCAGCTCCTTTTGGCACTCGTATCTTGAAAACGATTCAAGATACAGATTTTTCTAAGCACGCGTGGAGGTTTTGAAGTCATAATTACAACTGCAGCAGAATTTTTCCCATAGCTACTATGGTTACTGAGATATTGCCAAATAATTGATACAAGGGTTCCTTTTCAGTACTATGGGGCTGCTGTATGGCTCCGTATTTATGTGTAAGAGGGAGTGCAAGGCCCAGAGGTCCCACGCTCCCACATACGCATACCATTATGCAAAAAATGGACAATGTGAAGGGAGCACAGGGCCCGCACTTCCAGAAACACACGCCAGTTTCCTGTTACATTATGCTTTCTCAAATGAAGGGAAATTCATTGCAAAAAACTTAATTAATGCATCAGTTAGGATTTATAGCACAGCGACAAAAGTATGGAAATGTGATGTTAGGGTTACTACCCTTACCACCCAACCCCCTCCACCCTCCACACAACAACAGACGTCAGAGTGTGCCATGGGATTGTCAGATGTAACTCTCCTCATTCTCCTATACTGTAGCATGTCAGCTTGTTTACACATGGACTGGGGTGAGAGTTGAGTCTGATGACCCCATGGCACACCCCAACATCTGTTGTTGTGCGGTAGGTGGAGGGGGTGGTGGTGTTAGGGGTGGTGACCCTAACATCACATTTCCATAATTATGTCACTGTGCTATCAACCCTAACTGATACATTTATGAAGTTTTTTGCAATGAATAAATTATGGTAGCATGGTAGTGCTACCATAGCTAGGGTTGAGGAGCCATTTACATGTTAAACCCAAACTTTTGCACCTTAATAACTTTGCAACCGTTCAATGGATTTGCCTGAAATTTGGAATACAGAATCAAGACCCATATACCTTGGGATCTGCCAAGTTTGTATCGGTCAGATATATGGCTGTGGAGTTATTGAGCATGATCTGCGCATGTGTTTATGCTTTTTTTTGGAATTCTACGGTCGTGCCTACAGGTTACACGGTTTGCACAACCGGTCCGAAGTCTTCAGGGAATGTGCAGCCGGGGTCCCTGATGTGCCTTTTGAAGATTTTATGAAAAAATATTAAACGGTTCAAAAGTTATTCAAAAAACAAATTCCCGTTATAAGTCAATGGGAAAAGTTAACAAAAAGTTCAACACTTTTGCAAATGCACTTTTTACTGTCGCAAATGCCCCTTTTACTGTCGCAACTCTGCCATTTTGTTTTCAGTTAGTGATCAGAAAAATGCTTGGCATTTAAAATTGAGACCCTCTAGCAATCTAATTTTTTTTGTATTCACCTAGTTGGGCCCTGAGGATGCTAGCCATGTCTTTATTTTGGGGTAAAACACCCCAGAAATATGTTTTTCAGATTTTTGGAAAAAGTACGTTCGCAAAGTAGCGTCACACATTTTTGTAAAAGCTTTCGCAAATAATGACACTACTTTGCGACACTATGCCCAAAATAACAATAATTCTTTGGCAGCCCGCTGCAAAACAATGGTTTGGAGTTTGGGCTGAAATTTGCGGGGACGCAGCCATATTTCACAGATGTACCTTTCAGTGTTTTTGCTGAAAAATATGCAACATGGTGGCAAAGTTATGTACTCCAAAGTTGATGCTTTTCCAGGAACATTACGTAAGGCATTTAATGCAGTACAATCGGGCTACTGCTGCAAAATATTGGTTTGGTCTTTTGGGCTGAAATTTGCAGGGAACACAGCCAACATCCCACAGATGTGCCTTTCAGTGGTTTGGTGAAAAAATATTACAGGGAGGCAAAGTTATGGCAGTCTCAACTTCTGTTTTTTTCCATAGGATAACATTACGGTGTTCGCCGCACCTTTCAGGGCCCGTATCTCGAAAACGGTGCGAGATACAGACTTTTTGTCAAAAAGCTTCTTAGCCTCTTTAGGGGGCTAAGTACATAACTAGCCAGGAAAGTGATAATGCATAAGACTTTTACATTTTTTTCTATGTCATACGGTTACTGAGATATAAGCAATGTACTATTCCAAGTCCTCATTTTTGTGTTCCGAGAGTCATTATTTTGCATACATTCTTTCTACTCACTGTCTTTCTCAGTACAGCTTTTGGGGAAGACCAGCCTGTGTGCTTACATTACTGTTGCCATTACCGTTTCTGCTTGTGGTTCCGTACCCGTTTCACTTACCATTCACGTTTACGTCACCATGTGCGTTACCCTTTGCGTTTTCATTTGCGGTTGCGTTTGCATTGTTTTTAACATTTCTGTCTACAGTACTGTTTCTCTTTCTGTTTCACTTTGCATCACCATGTGCATTACGATTTGCTTTTGCGGGCACAATGTTACTATGTGACAAGACATCACGTGGGGGCCCTGCGCTCCCGCCGCTGCATTACATTCACTATGTCTCATTATCATTTTCAAAAAGAAGGGAAATTAGAGGCAAAAAGCTCCATTTAATGCATCAGTTAGGGTTGTTCCACAGCGACAAAAGCAAGGAAATTCGATGTTAGGGTTGAAACCCCCTTTGCACCCCTCCAGCCCACCCCCCAACTGGAATCAGGGTGCGAGTTGGGGTCGTCGGCCCTAACTGTCACCCCATCACATGTGGAAAGAAGCTGAGGAATAAGAGAATGGGTGACAGTTAGGACCGATGACCCCAATGAGCACCCTGATTCCAGTTGGGGGTGGGCTGAGGTGCAAAGGGGGTTCAACCCTAACATCGAATTTCTCGCTTTTGTCGCTGTGGAACAACCCTAACTGATGCATTAAACTGAGTTTTTGCTCTAATATATATATATATATATATATATATGTAATAGATAAACCACTTTAGGTGTGCGGTTGCGCTCTGATATACACACACCTTGGTGTGCATCAACCACCCAAGGTGTGCATATATCAAAGTGCAACCACACACTCATAGTGGTTTATCTATCTTATAAAATGTCAAAATTGTTTATGGGGGTAAAAGTGCAGGTGTGAGGTCTTGCTCTAATATACGCATGGTCACCTGATGGTGTTTGTCCAATGCTGTTGCTTTAATTGACCATTTATGTATCACCTATATATATATATATATATATATATATATATATATATATATATATAAATATATATATATGTGTGTGTGTGTGTGGACAGTATTTGAGAGACTTGGGTATGCACTTAAAATAAGGTCTGTATTTTACTCATAATTTATTAAAAATACAGAATTTGTACTCTGTACTGTTGCCAATATGGTCAAGAGATAGTGTGCATAAAAAAAGAGTGTATGTATTTTTATTTTATTGTGGCAACATTTTAATAATGAAAATAGCCTTAAAAAAGGCAGCTATTTTGTGACATGGCTGGGCTACACATCTTGGTGACCATTAAATTTACTGTATTTAAACCACAATACTGAAGTTCTCTTTTTTAGTGGACAGAGTGGATGTGTAACTGTCCCCCAGTGATTATTGATTTTATGTAGATATATTTACATTTACATGACACCACATGTAATTTATTACTTTCGTACATTACTGTGATGTCTTATATAGCTGCATACTTTCTTTTGTGTATTGTGCCTTTATGCTTTGAGGTTTTTTTCAGTGTCAGTTCACATTGCTTAATGTCTTTCCCCCGCACAAATCTGCAATCTTAATGCAGTGGTACATAGAGCCTGCTAGGAGCAGCAGCATCAAAAGCTGTGGCTCTTGGTGTCGTGCCCATGTTACCCACATGGATGATGATGATGCTGGTATTGGTATATATAGCCGGGACCCAAAGGTGACATCAGGCATTCAGTTTTGGCATTTGGTATAACAGCAGTTATTCTGTGTCATTGTGGGGACAGAAAAAGTGAAGTATTCACCTGAAGACTTCATGGTCCTGCTGTTTGTGAAGGGCCCCTCTTCAAAATAGAGGATGATTGGCTTAGTGGGCTGTGCAGCACAGTCAGTATATTTAAAAGTTTTGTTTGGGAAGTACTGTATATCAGCAGCACTTTCCTCTGGTTCTAGCACTGTGTAAATGGGGCATATTAAATAGTATAGTTTAAAGTTGTATATGGGAAGCATATCAGCAGAACTTTCTGCTGGTGTGGTTAGTGTTTAAATGGGGCATATTAAATAATACATTTTAAAGTTTTGTTTGGGAAGTATATCAGCTGAACTTTCCTTTGGTGCTGGCACTGTTTAAACTGGGCATATTAAATACTATCTGGCTATAGTGCAGCAGTTGTGTTCTATCATCTTTGGGGGCAGAAAAGTTAAATGTGTGTGTTCTCTCATGGTCCAATCTAATCAAATAGGCCCAGATATTCAAAAGAGTTGAGCATGGTGCAACAGTGTTGCACCATGCACAACCCACTGATGCACCCCGGTGTGATATTCAAAAGAGAAAAGTGCGCCGCACAAATCCCGATGCACCGGAGCTCATCAGTAATGCATGCAGGCACAGGTGGGTGGGGCATGCCCATGCATAACCTGCACAGCCCAATATTCAGCCTGGGATGTGCAGAGTCATGCATGTGCAACCCCTAGCTGCGCCTGCACAAAGTTAAGCCCCCCAAAAAAGGAACAAGTGATGGCCACCCACAGGTGAACTGCCCCATTGCAGGGTGCAACACAACAGCTGCCACCTGTGGGTGGTCACCCGAGTTCCTGCCGCACCTGGCGGAGCCCCCCCATGCCCTATCATGGACATCTGTGTAGCTAAATCCCCCCTCCTATATCCCTGGTGGTCCAGTGGACTGTAATGCCCCCATCGCGGGCATTTGTCTCAAGAATAGCCCCATCCTATATCCCTGGTGGTCCAGTGCCCACTCTGCCTGATCGCGGGCATTGGTATAGTAACCCCCGTCCAATATCCCTGGTGGTCTAGTGGACCGATCACTGCCTGATCGTGGGCATCTGTACATCATAACATACTCCTATTACCCTGCTGGTCTAGTGTACCCCTCCCCACCCACCCACTGAGCCCCACAGCCCCGCTACCCTGTCAGCGGCGGGAGGCAGCACCCACCACCTGCCACCCGCTGCCTGCCAACCGGTGAGCTTGGTGGGGCTGCATGCCCGATGATTCTGGCGTGAGCCAATGGGCATGCAGCCCGGCCATGTCAGTTGATAGTGGAGGGAGGCAGGCAGGTAGGTGCGGCCGCCCGCTCGGCTGACGGGGAGAACGAGTCGGTGGGGCTCAGTGGGAGGGGGGGGTACACTAGACCACCAGGGTAACAGGAGTATGTTATGATGTACAGATGCCCGTGATCAGGCAGCGATTGGTCCACTGGACCACCAGAGATATTGGACGTGGGGTGGGGTTACTATACCGATGCCCGCGATCAGGCAGAATGCGGTCTACTGGACCACCAGGGATATAGGACGGGGGCTTATTCTTGGAGACAAATGCCCGCGATTGGGCACTTAGTGGTCCACTGGACCACCAGGGATATTGGATGTGGGGGGATTCTTTTAGATGAATGCCCATGATTGGGCTGCCGGGGCATCAGTCCCAATGGCTGCTGCCTGGCAGGTCGCCAGGTGCAAGTCATCAGGGATCAGCACATCTGCATGCAAATGGCATTAAAATGGGGCCATAATGACATGCTGAAATGGCTCCTTGTGTGCCTTGCATAAATTAGCCCATTTGCATTCACAGATATACGCGGGTGCTGTGCATGGCGCAATGGCACTGCGCTAGCACATCTTCATGCTCCACTCTGGCCACTTGCGCTGGCACAGTGCCACTGCACCATGCACACTGTGGGTGGCCAGGGTGCGATATTCAAAGCTGCTGCGCCATAGCGCAGCTCTGTTGAATATCGCCCAGGCCACACCCCTGCGCAACAAACTTGAGCTGCGTCCAGGCTTGCGCCACAGCCTGGTGCAATTTGAATATCCGGGCCATAGAGTTTTTGTTTAAGATTTATAGTTTTTTGTTTACAATCCATCCAGCGGGTTTTCATTGTATAATTTGATTTTTTCAGAATATTGCTAATATTGGTGAATTTTCCCCTGGTAATGACTTTAATCATGTTTAAATGGGGAAAAACAACATCTGTCAGGTTCCTACTGGTAAATTCTAAGAATGTGTATTTGTTGAATGAATGCTGCACCTGTTGATGTGATGATGGCTCTATTTTAGAAGTAGGTGTGTGGAATGAATATAAAAGCTGCACTCTTAAAATGTTTTAAATAAAAATAAATGCAGTTTGTGAGAGATGCTTGTAATTTTTGGAAAGAAAGGATGATGCTGGCTCCAGTTAAGGTAGGTGTGTGTGTGTGTGTGTGTGTGTGTGTGTGTGTGTGTGTGTGTGGTGTTATTTTAAAATGATAAAGTTGCCTTTCTTGATGAAAGATAATAAAGGAGCATCATTGTATTGGCATACTGAACTACGGGATCAAGTGTGGGTGGTGGCATAATATGTTGGAACTGTTTGAAATAAAACACTACAGCAATGGGGCCTACTTCAAAAATGCTTCTTATGGCATTGGTCAGTTCATTTGAGGTTATGGGGGGGTTACCATGTGTAGGAATGAGACTGCTTCTAAACTAGACATCAAGTGGTGGCATAATATGTTGGAACTGTTTAAAAACAAAAGAACATAGCACTTGGGCCTACCTCAAAATGGCTGCTCATGGCATGGGTGGGGTACCATGTGTAATAACTGGGTCATTGCCTGGGTGTACTAGTGCAACATCATTGTTTTGGATTCATTTAGCAGAAACATTTTCCTGATTTATTTATAATAAGACTGTTTCTAAATTAGATGTCAAGTGATGGCACAATATGTTGGAACTGTTTAAAATTAAAAAAATACAGCACTTGGGCTTACCTCAGAAAGTCAGCTCATGGCATTGCTTAGTACATTTTGGGGGTATGGAAGGGATACCATGTGTAGTACTGGAATCTGGTCATTGCCTGGGTGTACCACTGCCTGTTGGGCAACATCAGTGGTTTGGATTCATCTGGCAAAAACATTTATCAAATTTATTTATAATGAGACTGCCTATAAATTAAATGTCAAGTGTTGGCATAATACCCTGGAACTGTTTGAAAATAAAAAATACATCACCTGGGCCTGACTCACGCAGTTTGGATATGGCATTCCATGTGCAGTACAAGAACTCTGCAGCAGCGGTGTCCCTGTCATGCACATGGTGGTGAGCACAGGGTAGGTCTGTGTGATATTTTGGTATAATTTTCCCCATAATGGCTGGCATTGGGTTTCCAGAGGATGCTGTGCAGTGCCTGCACCTACAGTTATCAACATCAAACAGCTTGGGTGCTTTCTGGTTGGTATCTGTGGTTGGGCCTGCCCTCAGTTTGACTCTGCGGAGGTACAATGATGTCAAAATGACCCCTGATGTGGCTCAGGCCCACTGTGTAACATCCAGCTGTCTCTTGCCTTGCCTTTGCATGTTCATGGTGAACTTTGGTGTATTGTTTTGACTTGTAGAGTAGTTTGGATGTAGCATTCCATGTGCAGAGCAAGAACCCTGCTTCAGCGGCATCCCTATGATGCTTGTGGTGGTGAGCTTAGGGTGGGCCTGCGTGATATTTTGGCATCATTTTCCCCTCAAAGACCTGCACGGGGTTGCCGGGGAGCATCATGTGGCACCCTCATCTATAGTTATCAGTACCAAACAGCTTGCCTGGGTGCTTTCTGGTTGTTAACTGTGGTTGGGCCTCTACTCAGTCTGGCTCTGTGGAGCTACAGTGATGTCAAAATGGCCCCTGATGTGGCATGGTACTTATTAATGTGTATTGGCTGTTTGGTTGATAATAAGCCATTAATAAAAGTCATACCATGTAGTTCACATGTTGCATTACTACTGTGGTGTCCACGTTACCCACAGTAGCAGTATACAACAGAGATAGTCACATAATAAATCAAGTGTAACCAAGTGATTTGTTCATGTTTATCTTTCTACTTAATGTCCGGCTTAAGTGTGAAAGGCATGTAGACTGGGCATAAACAGTACAAACATGAAGTAATGAAACTTTGGTAACCTCTTGTTTATATTTTTAGTGTTGTCTATTGGAGGATAGATAGCAACACAGAGGTATGGAAGAACATCAAATCATTAAATGTTGTATACTAACACACTTAAACAGAAGACAGAGACACTGCATTTGAAAATTTTATTTATTACTAGAAATGGGAAATAATGCATAATGGACACCGAGTTACCCACGAAAGTGTTTACATGTCATAAATAACTGCCATTTTTCCAAACTTAGAAATATGGAACTATCTTTATATTTTGTATTTTGCAACTACCACATATACACATTAAAATTAAGGTTGAGTCATGCCTAATTATAAAACTTTTTTTAAGTGTATGAATGTCACACTTTGTCTCGAATACTGTCCACACAGGTATGTGTATATATATATATATATATATATATATATATATATATATATGTGTGCAAGCACAGAGCAGGTTACCCCAAAGGGCATTTGGCTGGGAAGCCAAGTTTCAAAGAAATACAGAGTCATACATGACCCCACAATGCAAAGCATCATGGGCTGCATATGCAGATCACCACATAATATTATGCTGGTTCAACTTTGAGCAGAAATACATGGTGCCGAAAGGCGTCTCACACAGTTTGCAAAGGGTGCCAACAGAAGACATAGACACGTGTTTCGTCCTACCAGGACTCATCAGTATGCCTCATCTGTCTGACACCCCAGTGGAATGAACCAGCTACCCTGAGATAGTCTATCTGGGTTATGTTGTGGTGAACCCAATTAAAACAAAAAAACATTTAAAAGACAAAGAACCTCTGTGTGCAAGCACAGAGGCAAGGGTTACCCCAAAGGGCATTTGGCTGGGAAGCCAAGTTTCAAAGAAATACAAAGTCACACATGACCCCACAATGCAAAGCATCATGGGCTGCATATGCAAATCACCACAGAATATTATGCTGGTTCAACTTTAAGCAGAAATGCATGGTGCCGAAAGGCCTCTCACACAGTTTGCAAAGGGTACCAACAGAAGACACAGATACGTGTTTCATCCTACCAGGACTCATCAGTATGCCTCGTCTGTCTGACACCCCAGTGGAATGAACCAGCTACCCTGAGATAGTCTATCTGGGTTATGTTGTGGTGAACCCAATTAAAACAAAAAAAAACATTTAAAAGACAAAGAACCTCTGTGTGCAAGCACAGAGGCAAGGGTTACCCCAAAAGGGATTTGGCTGGGAAGCCAAGTTTCAAAGAAATACAAAGTCACACATGACACAGTCACACATATATATGTGCTATACTTAGGATTGCCAGGCCAGTTCTATGTTAAACCCCAAATGTTGCACTTTAATAACTTTGCCATAGTACAATGGATTTGCCTGAAAGTTTGCATGTGTAGTGGGGCTCCATAGATCTCTGGATCTGGCAAGTTGTATTATGGTCAGATAAGTGGTTGTGGAGCTGCAGAGGGGCCAAATAATGTGCAAAACCAGTTTTTTGTGCATTTCCTTGCTCATGGCTACAGCCCACGTGATTTGTCCATTTGGTCTGAAAGCTTCAGGGAAGATGCAGTCTGGGTCACTGATGTGCCTTTTGAAGATCTGGTGAAAAAATATTAATCGATTAAAAAGTTATTAAAAAAACAAGTTTCCCATTATAGTCAATGGGAAAAAAATATATGTGCCTCTCGAAAGCTGCCGCCACTACATTTTACTGTCGCAAATGGCCCTTTTACTGTTGTGCAGTGGCCATCTTGTTTTCAGTTAGTAAAAGAGAAACATTCCTGGCGTTTAAATTTTGGACCCCTAGGTAAACACTAACAGTTGTGTTTACCTTGCAGGGCCCTGAGGATCACAGCATATCTTTTTTAAGGGGGAACCCCCCAGAAATGCCTTTTTGGTGATTGGACCCCCATAGTGTCTCAAACTGTGACAGAACGGATGTGACACTTTCGCAAATCATTAAAGTGTCATGCCCATTCTTTCGCACATTTTTGTGAAACTGTCGCAATTTGCGACAGAACTACACCCAAAAACAGCAATTATTTGTTACACCACTGCATCAAAACAGTTGAGGCTTCTGGGATGACATTTGCAGGGTGGAAAGCCCTGGTCTGACAGATGTGCTTTTTGATAGTTTAGTCCCAAAACATTCAACGGGCCCATAGTTACAGTGCTCTGAAGTTCAGAAATTTCCCATAGGCTAACATTGCGGTGCCAGCAGCGACTTTCAATGCCTGTATCTCGGAAACGATTCGAGATATGGATTTTTCACTACCCACAGCTTAGGACTAAGCTTGTGTGGAGTTTTCAAATTTATGATTACAACTACAGTTGAATTTTTTTCATAGTTTCTACAATTAATCAGATATTGCCAAATAAGTGTTACAAGGGTTCCTTTTCAGTACTATTGGCCTGCTGTATGGCTCCATACTTATATGCAAGTGGGAGTGCAGGGCCAGAGGGCCCATGCTCCAACATATGCATACCATTATGCAAAAACTGAGCAACGTGAATGGAGTGCAAGGCCCAGAGGGCCCGTGCTCCCACAAACACATACCAGTTACATTATACTTTCTCAAAAAGAAGGGAAATTCACTGCAAAAAAACTTTGTTAATGCATCAGTTAGGGTTGATAGCACAGTGACAAAAGTATGTAGACGTGATGTTAGGGTTACCCCCCAACAACCCCTTGCACCCTCCACACACCAATAGACGTCAGGGTGTGCCATGGCGGTCGTCAGGACTAATGCTCACCCCATTCTCTCATACTGTAGCAGATCAGCTTGCTTACACATGGAATGTGGTGAGAGTTGGGCCTGATGACCCTATGGCACACCCCAACATCTGTTGGTGTGTGGAGGGTGGTGGTGGGCTAACTCTAACATCACATTTTCATACTTTTGATGCTGGGCTATCAACTCTAACTGATGCATTAACAAAGTTGTTTGCAATGAATCTCTATCTATCTGTGTGTATATATATATATATATATTTATAAAATGGATAGGGAAATTGTTGTTCTTTTATTGGATGATGAGCATCACATGACCATGCGTATATCAGAGTGCAACCGCACACCTGCACTTTTACCCCCAAAACAATTTTGACATCTTATAAGATAGATAAACCACTCTGAGGTATGCAGTCGTGCTCTGATATATGCATGCCTTTGGCAGTTGATGCACTTGGCCTGCAGCCTCGTGCGTATATCAGAGCATGACCGCACACCTCAGAGTGGTATATCTATTACGTATATATATATATATATCCATCCATATACACACACAGTATATATACCTGTCTACATTAACATAATTGTTTTCATGAAATTGTATTTTCATTCATGCAGGTCCCTTTGGAAATGTAACACACAGAAGAGTGGAGCTTTTTCAAGTCCCATTTTTCATATCAACCCCCTTCTTCTGATGCAGTATGTGGCCCCATCAGGCCATGACACACACGCCAACCTCTTGTGAGGGAAGGTTCCCTCGACCGTGACAAGGTTTTACCTCTGTGACTGAACACTGCAGAATAACTTCCCAGGCTCAGAGTGGTGGCATGCAACAGCACTGGTCCCCAGCCTCTTGCTACCCAGATGGCTTCCTGAGCTCATTCATGACTGAAACATCATTTAATACCACAAGTACGGAAACATGTTTTAGTCAGGATTTGAAAAACAACACCTGTGATGTTTATGAGGTGGTGTGAAAAAATGGCTATGTTAAACATTTGGGGTTAAATACTGAAAATTACTAAAGCTATGAGTGAATGTTGAAAAATTTCAATGAGCCTTCATAAAACAGTTTTTTTTTTATTATTTCTGACCTCCAATTTCCAACATACTCTTTTTATGACTGCACTTTATGACCTGGTACAGTATGTGAAATTTTTTAAATCCTACCTGAAGGTGATTTTATGTTTTTGTAACTCCTCACCCCTGCCTTTTTGCAAAAATGACAATTGGCATGCTGTTGAAGCTGACAGCAGTACCTGGTGGGGACTGGGTTTGGGGAGGATGAGGTTACTCTGCACAGGGGGCCTAGGTTTGGCTACTCTGCACAGGGGCCCCCAAGTAAATCCGAACACAGGAAGCAATAACTGTAATGTCCAGAACCAGGAATGGGATTCTACAGTGTGGCTTTTATTCACATCCAAGCTGAACAAACAAAGCATAGACAGACCCCCACAGGGCTACATTCCTGGTAATGCAGATTAGAGACAACAGAACACTTCTTCACATTTCCAGCCCTCAGGCTCTGAACCCACCAGGCACACAGCCCGGACTTACACGCAGCTTTGGGTACACAGCCCGACCTGTACACTACTTTGGTTTTTCCCACTGGCCCGTCTCCCCTGCCAGCCACTTGATCCACGGTCCATTTTGGGAAATGAACCAATTATCCTGTTGTGGCTCCCCAAACCACCTTAGAGTCTTCGACTCCTAGAGGGAATTTTCCTTCCAATCCCATGTCTGGGTACTTCCCTCATCACTGCCCAAGTGCATGAGGCAAAGTAGAAATCCACAGAGCAAATCCATAGAGGTGGACCTGGTCATTAAAGATGGGGGGGTCTCCCACCTCCAGCTTCCACAATCCATTCCCGGCCATTTCTCTGGAAACTAAACAACTCTGTTCTGAAAGCTTGGCAATGTAGATTACTGGGTAGATGTATGTCACATCTCCTCTACATGTTTTGACTTCCCATAAGTGCTGGACTTGAACATACTTTTACTTTTTGGCTAAGCCTATTACTCTAGGCCTCCCACTATTTCAGTAGACCAATCCCCACTATCACACAAGTCCTAGGGTGAAAAACATAGGCCCTTTAGAAAGAGCAGAAACTCACCCTCCGGTTGCAGGTGCCCCACAGGCGATTCACAAATCTTCTTGTTTCCCAAAAACTCTTGAACAAATAAGGCAGCTTCTCCACTAGTAGAAAAATCAGGGGGTTGCCCCTGGAATATGCAGGAAACCCTTTCCTGCCCCCATCCCCGGAGGGAGGGGGCACTGAGACCTGAAACAGCAGTCTCCACCACTTTATAATTATCTTCTGTGTCTCTCTTAAGGTGGAAACACACACACCTTTTTTCCTAAATGTAGCCCTATATCAGGGCTGAGGCTCCAAGAGCCTACACAGAACTGCTGTGCTGCTCCCTCAGCAAGCTCCAAACACCAACTGACCTACAGACTACTGTTCAAACCTCCCAACATTCTATTCCAACTCCCTGCTGCAGATTCCATTGTGGCTCATGTAGCTGAGATAGTTCTATGGTGATGTCATCCCTCAGTCTCAGCTGAGACTGAGAACAGAGTAAAACAGTGTGAAACCCATTTAACTGGAGTTTCACAAGCTGCCTTCCCTGCCTACCACTAGGTCTTACTGGGATTCTAGTAACCCTGGGTAACAAGTGGGTTACAGAGTGACTGTGAAATTAGTTTTTGGTCCAGATTAGAACAATTTCACCTACCTTGTTTATTAAGTGGTGTCCAAAATAGGCCATGTTGAAAATCTGGTGAAAAAATATTTAAAAATGTAGCAAAGTTATAAGTAAAAGTTTAAAACATATTAAAAATACATTGCCCACACTTATTGTACCTTGTTTCTTCAGTTCCCTGTCAGTGCTGAAGAAGCAGGACATGCTTTTCTAGCAGAGTGGATTATTGGTTGGACTGCTTTTTAGATGACTGAGAAGTGTGTGTGTGTGTGGTTGGTGGTTGCTGAGTGGTGGGACTGTGTGGAGTGGGTGGGGCATGTCTGGGAAGGTCACAAAAGACACTGATAGATGATTTTCTGCTTTTCAGGTTTAAATTTGAAAAAAAAAGAGAAGTACTGAGAATGACACTGGGGATTGGGCACCCCAGTGTCACAACTGGGGGGGCTGAATATCAGGATGGGGGTGTCTCAGTGGGGTCAGGATTTTCTTTTTTTAAGGCTGCATAGCAGAGCTATGCTGCTGTACTGCAATTACGTCAGTACATAAATGGGGCTCTGGAATGTCTCCTAACATAGCACAGCCTGTCTGCTTCCATGGAGTGGAGTTAAATTCCACAGTTAAAGGCCAACTTCCACAAGGAGCAGCTTAATAAAACTTGGAGCAATGGGAAGAGTTTTTGGGAGAACATCAAAAACCTTCTTGGGAAGGATGAGAAGAAGATCCCCCACTCACTCAACATTAACAACATCACGATTACTGGCCCTCGGCACATCACAGATTCTCTCAACACAGCATTTACTGACCTGACTGGAATGCTACCCCCACGACTACCTGCACTCTTCTGGGGAACAAACCAACTGCATGCCTCAAAGGGGCTCAATCCCTGTCTTCTACTTTAAAAAAGTGTCAGCGAAGGAGACTTACAAACACATAAAAAAAATACTAGGCAAGACCAGAATGGGGAGTGATGGAATCGATATGAAACTCCTATCCCTAACACTGGATGTCATCATCATGCCAGTTACAAAACTATTTAACAAATCGCTGGCTCTTGCACAGTTCCCTGGGATCTGGAAACAGGCTCTCGTGATGCCGGTGCACAAGAACAGTGATATGACATGCACTGCCAATTATAGGCCAATATCCATCCTCTCTCCCTTATCTAAATCCCTGGAAAAGATTGTGGCCGTCCAACTCACAGATTACCTCAACAAATACAACCTGTTATGTCCCAACCAACATGGCTTCAGGCAGAATCATAGTACCTCCACAGCTTTGCTGGACTACAATGACTACTCACACAAGGCACTAGATGAAGGAAAGCTGGTGGGGTCAGTCTTCATAGACCTCACCAAAGCCTTCGACATTGTCAATCACTCTCTCCTCCTGACTCAACTACAGAACCTGGGGGTTGCAACCAAAG
This sequence comes from Neoceratodus forsteri, assembly GCA_016271365.2. NCBI lineage: Eukaryota > Metazoa > Chordata > Ceratodontiformes > Ceratodontidae > Neoceratodus > Neoceratodus forsteri. The sequence goes on along the minus strand of CM057455.1, from coordinate 1,586,427,801 downwards.
CTGTCTGCTGGTTCAAGGACTACCTAACACACAGAAGCCAATGTGTAAAAATTGGGCACACGGTATCTAGCTCCAATGAGGTATCTTTAGGGGTCCCACAGGGGTCAATACTGGGGCCCTTACTATTCAGCCTCTTCCTAAATAATCTTTCTGAAGCCTGTGACACTAAACTGATACTTTATGCAGATGACGCTGTGCTTCCCACCAGCAGTTCATCAATAGTCACCCTCCACTCCGAGCTGCAAGCATCCTTCTACAAGCTGGGAGACTGGTTCTGTAGCCATAAACTTCTATTAAACTACAAAAAAACCAAGGTGATGCTCACAGCCAGCCCACAGCACAAAAGGAAGCTCCCTCCCCTCACCATCTCCAATAAAGTCAGTGAGCCGCTGGAACAAGTTCAGACCTTCAAGTACCTGGGGGTCACCATTGATGACTGCCTCACCTTCACCCAACACATTGACACAGTGGTAAAGGCAGTGAACACCAAGCTGGGTGTACTATATAGGCATAAAAAGCATCTCACTCCAGAGGCTCTCTGTCTGTCAGTCTCCAGCTCCATCCTTTCTACCATCGACTATGGATTGGTGATCTACTGCACAGCAACAGATACTGCACTAAAAAGGATTCACATTTCCCTCAACAAGGCATGTAGGCTCACAATGGCTGCAGATTGAAATACCCACACCTGCTCCTTATACGAGGAGACCAATTGGCTGCCACTAAAGAACAGGATTATATTCCAAACATGTCTCCTTGGAAAAAGGGCACTAGTAGGTAAAACCGCCCCATGCATTTCTAGCATCCTAACACCAAGTGCTACCAGCTATACCACCAGAGGCAGGATGAGGGGGCCCTATCAACACCTTTCCATGGAACTGTGCAGGTACAGCATGCTTTCAGCTATAGGGCCCCCCAATGGCTCAATGAAATCCCAGTGCACATTCTAAACTCCCAATGTATCTCACAATTCAAAAATGGCCTAAGGTAACACCTTCTTACTAGGACAGTTTGTGACTGCCACTAGGACTCTAATATCCATAATGCCCACTCATCCACATTCTCCTTCCCCTTCCTTTAACCCCCACTCTTCCTTCTTGCCCTATCCCTCTGTCTTCCTCTTCCCCCTGTGCCTTTTCTCCTACTGGATCAACCTTAAAACCAACCTACTACCACAACTACCTCCCAACCTCCTAGACAAAGCCACTTCTTTTGGCCGCCCACTCTCCCCTCTCCAGTCTTCCTTCCCCTTGACTCCTCCTTGGACTCTCACACTAGGTGTCACACCTCTTTATCTCCTTCGCTACATATAAACACTGTGCTTTACCCTAGTTGAATGCTCTTGATGCTGTACTATCACCACTGGTAATATGAATGACATTGTAACCTTATTGTATAATAGCTACCTACTATTCGAGTATTGTATGTAAACTGTTTGTTATTGCTGTCATTGTCACTGTTTGATGTGGAACCTTTGTAAAAGAGCTCTGAGCTCAAAGGTATGATCCGAATCCTTAAATAAATAAATAAATAAAAATAAATAAATAAATAAAATTATAAAATCTTACTGTGTCCTCTCTATTCAGTACAGTGCAGCTCACCCCTCCCCGACTGCACTATTTTCTTCATGAGGTCTTGAAAGAAAGAAACGGGATCTATAGGTCCCGAGTAACAAACATGCAAAGCATTTAAAGGGAGACTGCCAAATAAAAAGGATCTTTTTCTTTACTACAATATTAAATAAACACGTTGGTAAAAAGAAGAAGTGTTGCGTATTACTGCTTCCTGCAACGTTTGTATGTTTTACTAAGACCTTCCCACAAAACTTAAGTGTTTCAGACTAGTGTGAAACCACTCAACTAAAGAAGACTGGACCTGACCTACTGTACTGAAAAGAAAGTTTAACCATTAGGCTGCTGTCACTGACATAATTAGAAGGTATAGGAATTCTGGGTTGTTATAATAGTCCGCAGCACAGCAAGGGTTACTACAGCTTCTAGTTTCACAGTGGAGGAGGAATGCAGTGGGCCATCATACAAAGGCTTCAGCTGGGACTTGGAACCTGACCTATTGAAAAGCTAGTTTAATACAAAGCTTCACAGTGGAGGAAGAATGTGGTTGGGGATCTGATAAAGGCTTCAGCTTAAACTCCTTGAGATGTTTTTAAACTAAAGCCTTTATGTCTTGTAACTTTTTTCTCCTTGTGGCGGGTGCCAAGTTTCTTTTCTTTTTTTTTTTTAAAGATCCTGGGGGGGAGGTTGGAGAGCAACGCAGTACCCCTCCCCCCACACACACACTTCTGTCTATTTTTGTATGCAGGGCTAGTTTTTAATACTAACACTGACATCCTACTCCAGGTGTGGACTCTCTCTTTTTTGTATTAAACAGGCAACTGACCAAAAAGCCTGCTAACAGCTTAATCTGGTTCAAGGTCAGTTGACATTCATCTGTATCCCTCTCCCCCCGGGTCATGCCTGAAAATAGGCAAGAATTTGTCTAGTGCACTTACCCGGTCAACAAAAAAGAAAATAAATAAATAAAGTACTGTGTTAATGCAACCAAAATCATAAACAGAAGTTTGACATTTCTAATGATTGATTTATTTTTGCATTGTTGTACAGTATTTGTGGTCAATTTGTCAGTGCAAAACCAACACTGTGAACAAACCTGACTGTATTTCAAAGTTCTGTAGCAGGGACTGTTGTACTAAACCCTGCAGGCAGATGCAGGATTCCACTAGAAATAAAATGTTGCCACACATTTGAGCTGTCCTGGGTAAATAAATAGTAAACAACATTAGGATGCTCTCTGTGATGTCAGCACCTCACCAGCGCCATATTCCCATACTGACAACATAAATTCCCATCTTCACTGAAATTACATATTCTATAAATAAATACCTGCATTTGTCATACGCGAGACCCCTCTGAAAACAAGCTACTGAATCTCATCTGGTCACTATTGGGAAAATACATTGTAACAATTGGTACAATCAGGACCTTACTTAAAATGAGGTACTGCATGTTTGACCCATCCTGGATATCTACAGTATATTGTAAACATGTATAAAAGCAGGACCACAGTATAAATGAGATTTTGCATTTTCGCTGTATTAACTCTACTCAATACACTGTAGAAATGTGTAAAAGCAGGACACCATGGAAAATGAAATATTGCAACTCAGCTGACCTATCCTGCTAATCACACTCATACCCTTTGTGTGCGCACAACTGTTGTAATAGCTGTGTGTGTGTGTGTGTGTGTGTGGGTGTGTGCATGTGAGTGTGTTTGTTGTCTGTTATGTCCAGAGCAAGAAACACTGTTCACTTCATTACATTGATATTTATGCTTTGTTTTTTCTACCATTGTTTTTATTTTTATTTATTTGCAAAATGTTGTACCAGGAAAGACAACATGAGCTGTGAACAGCTTGTTTCCAGAAGCGTCCTGGGGGAGAGGGTTACAAGGATGGGAGAGCAAATAACATTAAAACATATTTACAAAATAACATTTACTGTACAGGGAAGAAAAAAATACTAGTATCAATTGCAGTGAAGGAGATTTACAGAGTAAACAGAGACACACTTGATTTATGTGGTAGCTAAGCCAAAACTGACGCATAAGCAACACTGTAAAAGCTTATATAACCCTGCCATAAGCAGAAGGGCCTGAGATAGTAATCAGATAGTACTAAGAAGTGCTGATGTAAGAGACTAGGCAAGTAGTAAGTGCTAGAGCAGTAATAAGGGGAGGTAATTAAATGGAAAAAGGGAGTGCAAGGGAAGAAAGGAGGTGGAGAGAAGGAAGGAGAAGGCCTCTGGCTAATCCTCTTGAGGAAAATATTGGTATTGAGGACCCCATAAATAGGACAGGTCATTAGGCAAGGAGTAGAAAGGAGAGGAGCGGGGGATGAGGATATGGTAGTGACTGGTGATATGAGAGGGGAGGAAGAATTGGGGAGGAGAATTTGGGAGGATATGAGAAGGTTGGGTGATATGGAGAAGTGAAGTCAGAAGAATGTGGGAAGGAATGAGTGAACTAAAGTGCAGTACAAGTGGGGGGAGAGGAGATGCACTGGAGGTCTGTCCCGCTTCAGGAGGGCAGGCGGGAGAGGAGAGACAGGGGAGGACTTTACCTCTTCAGGATGTAGAGAACCCTGAAAGGGGACAATCCTGGAGAGAAAGAGAATGTGGAGGAGTATTTAGAGTAGTGGGAGTGTGTAGGTGCTATCAGCAAGTGCAGTTAGGGGAGTACAAATTGTGCAGGGCCAAGGAGAGGGAGGAGGGGGATGAGGAAAATCTGATAGGGGTGGAAACAAGTTCCAGAGTTTTGGAAAGCAGTGTGAGAAAGCTTCCTGGCCAATGGAGGTGGAGCTTTGAGGTATAGCAAGAGTTCGGGAGTCAGAGGATCTAAGGTGTCTGGAAGAGGGACAGGAGGTAGCTAGTGAAAAGGAGAGATAGGAGAGAATAGTCCCAAACCAGAATTTAGAGGTGAAAATGGCTCAGTGAGAGTAGCGCCAGCACTTCAGGGAGAGGAGAGCTAGAGAACAGTGTAAGGTGCAGTGATGTGTGCAGGAGGGGGAGTCAAGAACAAAGCAACAGAAGGCAATGAAGAGAGTGTCCAACCTGGTAATGGAAGACTTGGGACCAGCACTGTAGACTATATCACCATAGTCAAAGATGGGAAGTATCATTTTCTGAACAATATCATGCCTTACCAATAATGGTAGAGCACTGTGGTTCCTGTAAAGGGCGTCTAGTTTGGGGTGCAATTTTTTCAGGATGGCATCAACGTGTTTGGAAAAGTTAAGGTGCCATTCTAGCCAGACACCTTGGTATCTGAAAGAGCTGGTATCCTCTAGTGGTGGCCCATCGAAGGTGCGGAAAGAGGAGAGGGAAGTAAACTGAGAGAGTCTTTGCCTAGTGCCAAAGGTCATGGAGACCTTCTTCTTGGCATTAAGGAAGATTTGATGAGAGCTTAGCCAGCATTGAACATTGCTGAAGTCAAGCTGCAGTCTGGTAGTCACATCTGAGGGTGAGTGGCTGGAGGTGAACAAGACTATGTCATCAGCATACATGTGGATAAGGGACGAAGAGCAGCCAGACAGTAGCTCATTTAGAAAAATGGAGAATTAAAGTGGCCCAAGTACCGAGCCTTGGGGCACACCAGTGACGATAGGTAAAGGGAGAGATGTGGTGTCAGCTATTTTAACAGACTGAGTTCTGCCTATCAGGTAGGCATGAAACCAGTTGCAGGCGTGCTTGGACAAACCAGCTGATGAGAGGATTTCGAGGAGGAGGGAGTGGGAGACAGTGTCAAAAGCTTTTGCAAGGTCGACAAAGATGGTGAAGTAATATGACCTTTATCCATGGCTGAATGGATAAAGTTGGTAAGTCTGAGTAGGGAGGTGGCTGTGGAGTGGTTCTTCTGGAAACCAGATTGGAAAGGAGTGAAGAAGGAGGAGTCATCCACAAAGGAAGAGATTTGAGAGAGGACAAGGTGCTCTTGAGGTTTAGCCAGGGAGGGTAACAGAGAGATTGTGGTGTAAATGTGGGAATTTTCCATCACAATAATATCAGTACAAGTAAGTCACACATTAATTCTATATTTCTTTCCCAGTATTAATTATTCCCCTAGTTTTTATTTTAAGTTCATAACTATTTAATTGTTCTTTGGTCAGTTCCACAATTTATTGCTTGGTAGCTTATTTTTGTCCATTGATTCTTAGGTACAATTGTCCTGTTTAGTTTTGTTAGATTTCTTCAATTTCTATGTATTTTATATTCTATATTTTTGTATCTGTTATCTTTTCCAATTTCCGATTCCCCTAGGACTCATCTGAAAATGAGCTGTTACCAGCTCAGTATGTCCTTCCTGGTAAAACCGTTGACATCAATCAATCAATCAATAAATCAATCAATCTCTTTATCACAGAGCCTCCGGGATTGGTCGCCAAACAAAAAATCACTTACTTATTTAATGTATTAGCATCTGTTGTGGCTCTGACCAGAGTTTGTTTTATTTATTTAATAATTCCCCTTAGAGCAGATCTCAGCATGTGAATTCCCTGCTCCAGGTGGGTTTAAGCCCAGGCTGGGCATGCTTATTGTAAAGTCCTGCTATGAGTAGGTCTTAGAACAAAGTGGGGGAAGGTGGTTGTTTTCCTTTCTGCTTGGAGTGGGTTTCAGCCCAGGAGAGCTTTTCTGCTTTTATCAAGCCCTCTCTGAGTTTGTCACAGTGTCCTTGTTTGTTGATGAATTTCATAGTCAACCTTGGCTGCCCCATTGATCTGTACTGAGATTGGGTTTCCTGGGACAAAGACACCCAAAATCTAGATTCCTATACTAATATGTAGCCTTATTGATGTGTCCACTTGCATGAATTTAATAATGATGTTATCCATGTATTTATGTATGTCCTAAGTGTTTGATGTAAATGTAACTGGAACCCTGCAAATGAACCTCACTGAAAATGAGGCATAGCTCCGGTGAGTTATCCAACTCATTTTGTTCTTGAAATGAATAAACGTTTTACTACTACTACTACTACTACTACTACTACTACTAGTACTAGTACTACTACTAACCATCACTTATTTTTTTGACACTCAGCTTTATTATAAGCAAAATGTCATTACAAATAACAGAGATCTCACATTTCAGAAGAGAAAAGATGTGCCCCCATTGGGACTAATAAAGTAACACATTGTGCAACATCTCATTCAAGTAGGGATCATCCTTATTAATGTTGTACACAATTTGTAATGATTTGTTGGACAGAGGTCTTCTCTCACTTTTAACCTAACAAATAAACCTATCACCATTCTCAATAGCAAACCTAACTTTATTCAAGTCAAACATGGCTTAGAACTCATTTGGAACAGTTACTGTACCAGTTTTTATAAACACACTGAATCTGGCTTCTGGGACAAAGGGTAAGGTATATCTTACTGTCTGCTCCCCCAGTGTCCCGGGACCGGGTACCGGGTTAGGGCTCCTTATCCTTCTACCCCCTTGTCTGCCAAGGTAGGTGTGTTTTGTGAGTCCCACCTTGCCCATAATTCTGCATGTTTCTCTGTGGTGAGTCTCAGTTTGGCTGTTAACGCCTCCACTCTCTTAATGTTTTCCATCGTAGTGACCCAGGACTCAAACTGACTGTAATCTCTTTTTGTGCTTCCAGGCACAGAGTCTGCAGTAAGTCTTGTTGTCTGAGGTTTCCAAGGTCTGCAACACTGAACCCCAGAATTATGTTTTTTAAGTACAAGGGGATCTGAACTTGCCAAATCTTACTGAGTTCCTCTTGAATCCTGGCTCAAAAGCTCATAATTGCTCGGTATGCCCAGAAGATGTGGAGGTGCAACTCCTCTGTCCACACACTCTCCAACACAGGTTAGAACTGCCTGCTTTGATTGGAGATTGGAGGTATGTGGAAGAACCAGGTCATACACTTCCATCTAAATTCTCTCCAGCCTGGTGAAGCTGCGACCCTCCAACCCCTGTCCAACATCATATTCTAATCCTCTTCCAGAATAGAAATCAGAGCTTCTGTCTTCCATTTTGCCCTAAGATTGTCTAGGTCTAGGAAACCTCCTCCTAGCAAGATTTTATAGGCCCTGGACACACACCGACCCACTTCAGCCATCTAGCATGGCTGCCCAGTAGAAGTTTTCCAGTGCTGTCAAGTCCCTATCTATCTCGGGGATGAGGTTGTTGGTTAGGAGATAGTGTCTGATCTGCAGGTACAGTATCTATGAAAGTCTGCTTGGGGCAGTCCATACCTCTCTTGAAATTCCCCAAAGGACAAGAGCTTTCCATTCTAAATTAAGGACCAGTATATTGCTAGGGAAAGCCTATTCCATCTGGAGAGGCCAGTGTCCAGCCATGGTGGGTAAAAGTTGGGTTCCCCAATTATGGAGGTGAGGGGGCCTACCTCATTTGGGGTCTGTGTGAGCTGTCATACTTTGACTAAAAATGTTAAGGTGTGCCTGGTCCACAGGTTCACTACCTCTCCTCCACACCCTAAGGGTGAGGGAAGCTTGTGAAAGGGAGAAAAGATGAATAATATGCAGGTGATGCACCTCAATTTCTCTCCAACCTGTGGCCCCCCCATCTGACCCACAATATCATGGGAGCAAGTTATGCAGAGAGAAAATATAACCTGAGATCAGTCATTGCCAGGCCTCCCTTTTTACATGGCTGGGTTAGCAATGTTTTGGTGGATCTGTGTCTACCCTTCCTCCAGATAAAGGACGTGAGATTTATATTTATCTGTTTCCAGAGAGACTCTAGGATACTGATGGAGCGGGCCTGGAACAGAACAGGAAGCAGGGTAATATGTTCATTTTGAGGGTCACTATCTCACCTCCCAAGGAGGGGGGGGCATCTTACAATGAGACAGGTTGGCTCTAATCTCTGACCACAGTTTGTCATAACTGAGTGTGAAAAGGGAAGTGAGACATGGAGACACCCTCACTCTCAAATATCTATTGTTAGATGCCCATTTAAAGGAAAGTTCACCATAAATTCTCTAGGTAAGGGGCCCCCAGTCTGATAGCTTCTGACTTTTTCAGGTTAATCTTATAACCTGAGATCTGTCCTTATACAGTACCTCTAACTCATGCAGCAGGGATGGCACTGATGTCTGAGGGGATGTGAGGAAAAACAGGGAGTCATCAGCATAAAGGGAAATCTTGCGTGATCTGTCTCCAGCTGCGATGCCTTTAATGTTATTTTTGCTCTTAACTGTGGTGGCCAAGGGCATAATACAAAGTGAAAATAGCAGGGAGGAGAGAAGGTAGCCCTGTCTTTTACTTTTGATTGGATGGAACCGGGTTACCAGAACGCCATTAACCTTAATTATGACCTAAGGGGAGACATACAGCATCCTATCCCAAAATTAAGGTTCTAAGCTCCTCCAGTGTTCTGTGTAGAAACTTCCATTCCACCTGGTCAAATGCCTTTTCTACATCAATAAATATGGCAAACACTGGGTCTTGTGTTTGTCACTGCCATGAGATAAGATTAAGTAGGAGTCTTATGTTATCATACATTAACCTGTCATTAATAAATCCCATTTGGTCTGGGTGGATCACAGTCCCCACACAGTCCTGGAGCCTATCTGCCAGGATGGACGTGAAGATCTTTTGATCTACAATTAATAGGGAAATAGGTCAATATGAACTACATAATGTGTGGTCTTTTCCTGCTTTGTGAATAATGGATATCTGGGCATACTGCCAGGCTGGGGTGGGTTCCCTTTCCCCCCTGCACTGCATGGAATACCCTACCCAAAATAGGCACAAGCTCCTCTTTGAAAGTTGTAAAAAATTCAGTGACCAGTTCATCCAGGTCTGGTGCTTTTCCTGTCTGAAGCATGGCCATAGCAGTACTAACTTCCTCTTGATATATGGGGGTGTCCAGCATCTCCATAGCTTCCTGCATGAGCTTGTCGACTTGTATTCTGGCAAAGAAGGAGTCTAGCTTTTCATGGTAGTTGTCTACCTGCTTTTGTAGATAGAGTTTCTTATAAAACTCTGTGAATTCCTGTGCTATCTTGTGGGGGTCTGACATGTTTTAGTTAGACTTTGAATCTCTTCTGATGCAGAGGGCCATTCTGCTGCCAGCTTCTTTATGGAGCTGCCATGCTAAAAGTTACCCTGCCTGGTTTTCTGCTTTGTAATACCTCTATTTGGAGTGCCACAGTGCCCTCTCTTTCTAGCCTGTAATCAGCAATTTATTTAATTTATTTTGACATTCCTCTATCTTCTTCCACACTTCCTCTTTCAGCACAATCTTATGTTCAGCCTCTAGGTCAAAGAGTTAGCTTCAAGGTCCCTCTGTGCTCTTGGCTAAGCTTTTTTTCAGGCCTGAGACATAGCTAATGGTTTTGCCCATTACCACTGTTTTAAAGCCATCCCACCACAGTGCTTCAGAAGTATCTTGGGGTGGGTTAGATGCTGTATACTCCCTCAGGCATTTCTTCACTAGCTGTTATATTTTTCATGGTTTAAGAGGGATACATTTAGTCTCCAGGTAGAGTCCTTAATGACAACAGCTAGAGAGAGATCCAGCACTGCCATGCTATGATCAGATATTGTTCTGAGGATAATTCGGAAATCATCCACCACGTGGAGCCATTCTGCCGAGATAAACAAGAAATCTAACTGGGAGTATGCCTGGTGAGGCACAGACCAGCATGTGTAATATCTGAGCCATGGGTTAGCTGATTACCACGCCTCCACCTGGCCTAACTCCTTCACCCATCTCAACAGACACCTAGAGCCCTGGGTACGGGGCTCCAGCGTAACCCCAAACCTATCCAGGCTGGGATTCAGGACTGTATTAAAATCACCTCCAATTATGACGAAGTCTTCGGGTGGAGGAGCTGTCTGCAGGATAACGTTCTTCAAAAAACTGGGCATTCTCCTTATCCTGATTTGGGGCATAAATGTTCAGGAGAGTGCAGGAGAATGACCTATATTTACCTTTGAGCAGGAGGTATCTCCCTAATAGGTCTTGCTGACATTCTTACACCATAAATGAGAAATCCTTGTGGATCAGAGTGGCCACCCTTCTCCTGTGTGGTTGGTCTTAGTGTAAGGCGTAATATAGCTTCCCCACCCAGGCTTGTTTTCATTTTGCACTTTCCATGGGAGTCAGATGAGTTTCCTGTAGGAATACCACTTCTGCTCTTTGTCTCATCAGTTCAGTCAAAACTCTCATCCTCTTGATGAGGCTATTAAGGCTTCTAACATTATAGGCTATTATCTTTTCTGCAGCCATCTTTGATTCAGCCCTCATTTTATCTGAAATACCTCATGTAACAGTGGTTCCTGAACTGATAACAGCATAACAAAGAAACACATAAATAATTATATATAAACAATTAGTGTTTCCAAGGTATAAAAAAGCACCCTGATTACCTACCCAGTGTTATCTGGACAGCAAAGTGAGGCTCCCTTCTCAGGGGATTTGCTCAATACATGCGCTTTAGAGTTGTCCTCCACCTTTATCCCAGCCTGACAACTCTGATGTCTTTTTTTCCCAGGATGTAAGAAAACATTAGTCTACAAGTTTTAATGTTTTAAAGGTATAACTACATGATCCCCCCCCTCCCCGAAGTATTCTGGCTGAGTCTCTGGTCCAGCCCAGGTGCTGTGCCATTCCACCAGAAGCATTTCTCTCTCCATTAGGTGATTTCTTCCCCCTATCCTATTGCACGTGATTAGGCTGAAGAGGAGGAGTATTGTGAGGGCCCTGCCATCATGAACATTTGCCAGGGTTCCCTAAAATGCCCCTTGAATCCTCCTCTGCTATTGCCTGGCACCTCAAAGTGGTGGTCAGCACCCACCCTACTATGGGTTTTCATACTTCAAGCCCATCTCTTCCCCTCAGGTACAGCCCCTTGGCTCAAATGCTCCAGGCCACGCTGGTCTGCAGTTAAGCTGTGCCCACTCCCAAGTCAATGCACAGGGTGCCTTGGCTGCTGTCTCTGCTCTGCTCCACCCCCCATGCTGACAGGCCTTGCTGCACTGTTTCCATTTCAGATCATGCCCCTCTGCTTTTCCATTTGCCACCTTGTGCAGCCTGGCAGCTTGTCTTAGCCTATCATGCTACAGCCCGGGGGGGGAGCTGAGGCACTGGCAGGCCACAAAAGAAAGTCCATCACTCCCACTATGCAGCCTACAACATCTCTGCCCCACTTCCGGTCAAGCTACTTCACCAGGTCCAGTTAAGACATGAGTTGGGAGATTTCCAGAGGTACCACTGTGCTTACCTTGCAACTGATCTGCCTGTATTCAGTGGGGGTGTGTTCACTTGCTTTGCAGTCATAGATTCACAGACAGGATACGAGTCTGTTGGCAGTTGCCAATATAGACTCACCACATATCAGTGGTAATGTTTTTGTGATCCTGGTTTGTGCATGTTACAGGGCCACCGTCAGCTAGTGGGCCATGTCTTGAGTTTCATCCAACTGGACAGCTGCTGGGAGGAGAGGATTAGCGTGCAGCTCAGGACTCCAGGTTCGGGATCATCAGCTGATTGAGGGGGCTGCATTGTAAGGTTTGCTGGGAAAGGGGGGGTGACATTGTAACAGGGCTCTGTGGAAAAGGGTCTGTGGGCTTTTTCTGCTGATTGTGGGCTTGATCGTTTCTTTTAATACACTAACGGGTCTTTGGGTAAGGGGAATCAGAACTCCTTTACTGTTTGTTGTAGGAAGAAGCATTTGCTGTGGGCATTGTGGCTGATTGTTTTTTGGGCTGATTGGGTTTTTTTTGCACAACAGGTGGAAGCAGAGGCTGGGACCCGAGAAGGTGATGCTGTGAGCCGGTGTCCAATCGGGTGCTTAAGCTACTGTGCCACAGTTTGAATTTGGGGAAGTGGGGTATAAGGCCTGTGCCCAGATCGCAGCCTTCACATTTTCGCAACTTTGGTTTGGGAAGGGTACAAGGCCACTGCTGGCTAGTGAGCCGTGTCTTGAGTTTCGTCTGACAGGACAGCTGCTGGCAGGAGAGGATCGGCGTGCAGCTTAGGACTCCAAGTTCAGGCTGGTCAGCTGGTTGAGGGGGGCTGCATTGTAAGGTTTGCTGGGAAGGGGGGCTGATATTGTAATAAGGCTCTGGGCAAAAGGGTCTGTGTGCTTTTTCTGCTGATTGTGGGCTCGATAGTTTCTTATGATACACTAACAGAGTTTAGGTAAAGGAACTGAGAAATTCTTTACTGTTTTCTGTGGGAAGAAGCATTTGCTGTGGGCATTGTGGCTGACTGTTTTTTTTTTGCACTAAAGGTAGAAGCAGAGACCGGGACCCTAGAAGGTGATGCTGTGACCGGGGGTCCAGTCAGGTACTTTAGTTATTGTGCCACAATTTGAATCTGGGGAAGAGAGGTACAGTATAACACTGGCACCCAGATCACAGCACTTCACATTTTCACGACTAAGGTTTGGGCAGGGTACAGGACCACCACTGGCTAGTGATCCGTGTCTCATGTTTCATCCAAAAGGATAGCTGCTGGGAGGAGAGGATTGGTGTGCAGCTTTGGACTCCAGGTTTGGGCTGGTCAGCTGGTTGAGGGGACTGCATTGTAAGGTTTTCTGGGAAAGGGGGCTGATATTGTAACAGGGCTCTGGGAAAAATAGTCTGTGAGCACGATCATTTCTTATGAAACACTAATGAGGCTTTGGGTATCAAAATGTGTGGGGCAGGGGAAGCCTCACATTGTGGTGCATTTGGGCACCAATGATCTGGCAGGCTGTGAGGTGAAGGCAGTACAAATAAGGTTCACTGAGCTAGGAAAAATCTACAGTGGGGGAGGTCAATCAGTAGCCTTCTCAGAGGTAATACCAGTCCCAAGGGACAGCACTGTAAGAAAATTGAGGATTGAGGAGGTCAAATTATGGCTGGGGGGATGGTGCATAGAAAATGGGTATGGGTTGGTGGAAGTGGGGTAGGACATTGGACAGTAAGGACCTAGATGCACCAGACAGGCTGCATATGGGCAGGGAGGGCACAAGGGTCCTGAAAGGCAACCTGGAAATGTACTTTGACAGGCTAAATTTAAACTGAAGAGGGGGAATGAGAGGGCAAGACACTTGGAACCAGGTGAGGGGGCCCCCCCGGGTCTCCCAGTAGGGAAAAAGGGAAAAGGGGAGCAAGGAGAAGAATCAAAAGGGTCTGGAGGGGAGGAAAGGCACATTAGGAACAGGAACAAAGAGTGACAGGGGTCGCACTGGAAAGTGGTGCCCTTGAATGAAAGGAGCCTGGCCAACAAGTCAGCAGACCTACAGGTGATGATGGCAGGGGGGACATGGACATAGCTGTCATCATGGAGACATAGGCAATGCAGCACCATGACTGGGACCTCAAGCTTCTTGGATACCAACTGCATAGGAAGGACAGAGCAAAGGGGAGTGTGGGGGAGTGTCACTGTATGTAAGGGAAGGGATAATGTGCAACAGGGAGGAGGGAGAGGAGGGCACAGCAGAAGCCCTATGGGTGGTAATACAGAACACTGCTGGGAGGAGAATCTGTGTGGGGGTGGTGTACAGACCACCATCACAGACAATAGAGCTGGATAGGGAGCTGGGTGAGCAGATCAGGAGGGCAGGGGGAGAGGAAACACTGTAATCTTAGGAAACTTCAACCTACCTGCAGTAGAGTGGAGCACCCTAGCTACCTCCTGAAATAGGGAACAGTTCCTCTGGATGCTATCTAGGACTGTTTCCTGATGCAGGGGGTCACAGAGCCAACAAGGGAGAGGCCCATACTAGACCTAACTGTCAGATGGAGAGAATGTCTGGGATGTGGAAATGAGAGAACCCCTTGCTGGAAGTGACCACCGCACAGTGTGGTTTTCTATCTACTGTACATGGGGAAGGAAGCAGCCATGACAAAAACAAAAATGGTGGACTTTAGGAAGGCAGACTTCAATAGGATGGGAAGCAAAGTGCAGGAGCAACTAGTAAAGTTCTGACCAGAGATGCATGCGGACCAGAAATGGACCATCATTAAGATGGGAATAATTGAGACCACCAACACCTGTACAAGGACCCATAAAAAGAAGACCAGAACCAAGAGACTGATCTGGTATAGCAGAAAGGTGGCTGAAAAGGTCAAGAAAAAGAGGGCAGTCTTCCTGAAGTATAAGCATACCTCTAAGGAGGAGGACAGAGAGGAATATGCTGTGAAATCCCGAGCAGCAGGGAGAGAGGTCCAGTCAGCCAAGGCTGTGAAAGAACTTAGGTTGGTGCAGGGGATCAAGGAAGGGGAGAAGGGCTTCTTCTAGTACATTAAGGAGAAAAGAAGCAGAAGGGATGGGATAGTCAGGATAAAAAGGGAGGGAGGATGGGCAGAAAATGGGGAAGAGCAAGCGGAGGCACTAAATGAGTACTGCTAGGATCTTCACCACAGAAACAACAGGCCTTTGCGCAGAGGGATGATCAGGGGATCCCTGTGGGGGGGGAGGAGTATGTGGGGGAGATTGGGGTGGACAGGGTCCTAAAAAGGCTAAGGGAATTGAGGGTGGAAAAGGCACCTGGCCCAGATGGGATACACTCTAGGGTCCTTAGAGAACTGGTGGGGGTATTGGCAGTTCCACTGACAGACCTATTTAACACCTATGGAGAAGGGGAGTGTGTCACTGGACTGGAGGACAGCTCATGTGATGCCTCTCCACAAGAGTGGACCCAGTGATGAGCCAGGTAACTACAGGCCAGTTAGCATAACCTCCATAATGGGAAAGTTAATGGAGTCCATTCTAAAGGAAAGGCTGGTGTCCTTCCTTGAATAGTACGGTCTCCAGGATGATAGGCAACATGGGTTTGTCAGGAGTAGGTCTTGTCAAACCATCATGATAGACTTCTTCGACTGGGTGATGAGGTCTCTGGATAGGGGCAGGCAGTGGACATACTGAACCTGGACTTCAGCAAGGCATTCGGCTTAGTGCCACATGGCAGGCTGATCAGCAAGCTGGGGGAACTGGGAGTGGGGAGCAAAATGCTGGGGTGAGTCAAGCGCTGGCTAATGGACAGGAACCAAAGAGTGGTTGTGGGGGGGGACTGTCTAAACCCAGGCCTGTAACAAGTGGGGTACCACAGGGTTGAGTACTTGGGCCTGTGCTGTTCAATGTATTTATTGGGGACATAGCAGAGGGGGTAAATAGCAAGATCTGCCTTTTGGCTGATGATACCAAGCTCTGTGGGAGGCTCAACATGGAGGAGTGTTGAAAGGATTTAGGGGAGGACCTGGCTAAGCTGGAGAAATGGTCAGGCATCTGGCAGCTGGGCTTTAATGCTAAAAAATGTAAGGTAATGCACATGGGAGCCAGAAACCCTAAGGTGAGTTACTGGCTAGGAGGAATACAGGTGACAGAATCATAGGAGCAAAAGGACCTGTAAGTAATGGTCAGGGGTGATATGAAACACACACCATAGTGCAGAATGCTGTACTGCATCACCAGGGGTATCATATCTAGGAGGGAGGAAGTTATTCCATCACTGTAAAGGTCACTGGTGAGACCACACCTGGAATACTGCGTTCAGTTCTGGTGCCCTTACTCAAAGAAGGATATTAATCTACTGGAAGGGGTCTAGTGGAGGGCTACCAAAATGATTAAGGGCATGGGGAAGAGAGCATATGAAGAGAGGCTGAGGGAGCTGAACATTTATTCCCAGGAGGACAGAAGGGAGAGGGGGATATAATTGAGACCTTCAGATAACTCATGGGCATAACCAGGGTTGGCACAGAGATTATCTTTAATTTAAGAAAAGAGGTAACAGCATGGGGACATAGCCTGAAATGGTGGGGGTTAGATTCAGGAGGGATATGAGAAAGCACTTCTTCACCGAAAGGGTGGTTAAAGGCTGGAATGAGTTACCAGAGGAAGTACTAAGTACCAATGCCCGTAGTCTCGGTAACAAGCTCCCTGAACTAGTGGCCTTGATAGAAGAGGGATGCCTGGATATCGTGACAATCACAGAAACTTGGTACACAGAGAACCATGACTGGGATGTCAATATACTAGGGTACACAATCTACAGGAGGGACAGGGAGGGTGAAAGAGGAGCTGGGGTAGCTCTCTACATAAGGGAATGGATCAAAACAATGGAACTAAAGGGTAAACAAGGAGGAGAGGAGGCACTGTGGGTCACCCTGGAGACAGGAAATGGCACCACAATCCACACTGGGGTTTTATACAGACACCCATCTCAGTGGGAGGAAATGAACTAGGAAATGATAGAAGGCATCCTTATAATGGCAAAAAAGGGGAGATATTGTTGATGGAGGACCTGAATATGCCAGATGTTAACTGGAGCACCTTTGCTGCAGCCACATCCAAGAGCAGGGTCATTCTCGATAGCCTACAGGGGGCATGCCTCAGACAGCTAGTGTTGGAACCCACTCAGAAGGGAGCAGTCCTAGACCTGATACTCCCAAATGGGGACTGAGAGAGAGGATGTCAAATTTAGAAGTGGATAGCCATCTGGGAACAAGTTACCACCAAACAGTATGGTTCAAGATAAACATAGCCATAGATTCTAGCCATACAAAAGCATGGGTACTGGACTTTAAGAGGGCTGACTTTGGCAAAATGGGAGAGTGCCTCAGAAAAACACTAGCAAATGGGCAAAAAGGAGGGGTAGAGGAACAATGGGAAAAAATCAAAACTGCCACCACAGAGGCAACAAGCCTTTGTGTGAAGCAAATAAATCAAAACAAAGGAAAAAAAAACACTATGGTTCTCAAAAAAGGTGGCGGGGAAGGTTAGAGAAAAAAACAACATTCAGGAAGTATGAGGAAACACAGAAGAAGCAGGACAGAGAACTGTACTAATTAAAGCAGAAGGAAGCAGGGAAGGAAGTCAGAATAGCAAAGGCCCAAACAAGGAAATGATATCTAACTCACTTAAGAAGGGGGATAAAAGCTTTTATAGGTACATTAGGGAGTGAAAAAAGACCAAGGGAGGGATTGTGAGGCTTAATAATGGGGAAGGTGGGGTGGGTGGGCAGAGGGTGACAGTGAAAAGCAGGGATACTGAACAAATACCTCTGCTCAGTATTCAAAAAAGAAGCGGAGGGGGAGGTACCTAAACCAATCAATGCAAGCACTCTGGATGGGGGGTGTCGATACCAGCCCATTCACAGAAGAAAGGGTCCTGAAAGAACACCTAAAACTGAAAGTGGTCAAGGCAATGGAGCCTGACAGGATTCATCCCAGAATTCTAGAAGAACTAAGAGAGAACTAATGACACCACTGATTACCCTTTTTAACAAATCCTGGGAGAATGATGTGGCACCTGAGGACTGGAGGAGGGTAGATGTGATTCTCCTTCACAAAAGTGGGAGCAAGGCAGAGGTAGGAAACTACAGACCTGTTAGATTGACCTCAGTGGTAGGGAAAATGATGGAGTCACTTCTGAAAGAAAGAATTGTTGAGTACCTAGAGGACAGCAGGGAACATGACCCAAGACAGCATGGATTCACAGTGGGAAGGTCATGTCAGATAAATCTCATGGATTTCTTTGACTGGGTGACCAAAGTAGTAGACCATGGAGGGGCAATGGACATGGCCTACCTAGACTTTAGCAAGGCATTTGACACAGCCCCACACAAAAGATCAATAAACAAGTTAGCCAGCCTGGGAGTGGGTCCCAGGGTGGTAGGCTGGGTAAAAAATTGGCTGGACAACAGGACACAGAGGGTAATACTAAACGGAGTCCACTTCGAAGAAGGGGGGGTTACTAGGGGGCTACCACAAGGTTCAGTACTGGGGCTGGTCCTCTTTAATGTCTTTATAAGTGACAGTATGGAAGGACTGGAAGGAAAAGTATGTCTCTTTGCAGACAACACAAAGATCTGCAAAAGGGCTGGTATTCAAGGGGGGGGGTGGAAAGGATGAGAGGGGACTTGGCAAAGTTGGAGGAATGGTCAAAAGTATGACAGCTTAAATTCAATGCAAAGAAGTGCAAAGTAATTCACCTGGGAAACAAAAACCCAGAGGAAGGGTACACAATGGGTGGTGAGATACTGACAACAAAAGAAATGGGAAGGGACCTGGGTGTAGTTATATCAAATGACCTAAAGGTAGGCAAGCAATGTGAGAAGGCAGTAAGGAGGACTGGGGGGGTAATGGGATGCACAGGAAGAGGCATCACCAGTAAAAAATGGGAGGTTGTTATCCCTCTGTATAGACAACTGGTGAGACCCCATTTGGAGTGTTGCGTGCTGTTCTGGAGACCCCATCTCCACAAGGACATAGGCAGGATGGAGGTAGCCCAGAAGAGGCCAACTAAAATGGTGCAGAGTCTGCACCAGAAGCCATATGAAAGGAGAGTAAAGGAGTTTAATATGAATTCCCTCGAGGAAAGGAGGGGGAGGGGGACATGCTAGAAACTTTCAAGTACCTTAAGGGAATCAACAAAGTCCAAGATGGTAGTATCTTTCATAAAAAGAGATGTGCAAGAACAAGGGGGCACAATGTGAAGTTAGAGGGGGGATGGCTCAGGGGCAATGTGAGGAAGTATTTTTTCACAGAGAGGGTGGTAGACACATGGAACAGCCTTCCTGAGGATGTCATGGGATCAAGAACAGCAGGAGAATTCAAGAATGCATGGGACAGACATAATGCAATTCTGGTGGGGGGGGGTAGGAGGAAGTAGGCTGTTGGTTAACCAGGATCCACAGCTTATGCAATAGCTAGGGGAAATGGGCAGACTGCGTGGGCCAAGCGCTACTTAACTGCCGTCAAAGTCTATGTTCCTATATTTCTAATTGTTGGCAGCACCGTCAGTGGCCAGTTTCAAGTGGGGGGTAGGGTGATGAAGAGGATTACGACCAAAGGTGGTGCTACTGGGGCGTGGATATGGAAGGGGAACAAGACTGTGGGGAAGACTCCAGGAGGAGTTGGGAAGGGGGAGGGACAGCTCCAGTGAACTAACTGAGCTGCGCACTCAAGCAGACTTGATGGACTGTTTTGGCCTGTTTTTGAGGCAATTTCATATGTTTGTACAGTATATAGTATGGGCTACTCCGAAATAATCATCCAAGGATTTTTTTAAAAGCTCCATACTATTGTTAACCACCACAGATTCTGGAAGGCCATTCCATACTGAGACAATTCACCGATTATACCAAGCTCCTCTCCTTCTTGTTCTGTAAATCTCTCCCTAAAGTTGAAGTTCATGGGTCCTAGTCATCATAACATTTATATTTCTGCTGAGCCCTGCACATTCCCATAAATCTTCATTATTAAATGAGCAATACAAAAAACACAAATTTCCTGTTAGTCTCCTGTACTCCAAAGAGTGCAGGCACAAGTCTATCAGTCTTTTCCCATAGAGCTTATTTCTCACATTATTACTTGTTTTGGTAATTCTCGTCTGTACCCCATCCATGAGTCTAATGCTTCCCAGGCTTTGTGGTACAGTAAAGGGGGAGCAGTACTCCAGGTATGGTTCAACCAAAGTAGAATAGAGGGGAATGGTTACACCAGCCTCTATATTTTTAATATGCCAAAAAATGCAACTAAGTATCCTATTGCACTTTTTGACTGCCTCTCTGGCATGATTGTCAAAGGATAATCTATTGTTAACAGTCATGCCAAAGTCTCTTTCTGTTTCTGTAACTAGTAAAATCCTACTACTAAGCTTGTAGTCTGCCATTCTGTTACTGTAACTGAAGTGCATGACTCAGCATTTATCTTCATTTATTTTCAGTCTGTGCTCTTTGGCCCATAATTCTACTTTGTATAAGTTCTGTTAAAACTGTAGTATTGCTGCCTCATTATTAATGATCACCCCCAATTTTGTGTCATCAGCATCTTTACTTGTCCCGGAGCCTGATGACAGTGGCATGGCAGATATAAATAAATTACACAATGTGGGCCCCAGCACAGAGCCCTGGAGTACCCCACTCATCCCTGGTCCCCAGTCTGAATAGTTTACATACTCACTATTACCTCTTATCCAGTCATGATGTTACCCATTTTATCACTAGTAGTGGGATCTCTAGTTCAACCAATCTTTCAATTAATTCTCAATGAAGGACCATATTAAAGGCCTTAGAATAATCCAGGTAGACCAAGTCTACTGGAAGGCCTTTACCTAAAGAACTGCTAATATGCTCAAAAATTGTAGCAAATTGCTTAAGCATGATCTGCCTGTCACAAAGCCATTCTGGGTAACATCAACGTATCCCCTACTCGGCAAGTATTGATCAAACATTTCCTTAGTATATTCTTCTCTAAGCTTTCCCAAGATAGAGGTTAAGCTTATGGGGTGATAGTCTTCTACTTTATGTCTTAAGCCTTCTTAAATATAGGGGTTAAGTTTGCCTCCTTCCATTATGAATAACCTTTCCTTCTTTAACAGACGAGTTAAATAATGAGACAATCGGCCCAGCTAATTGATTAGCTAGTTCTTCTAATACCCTGAGATGGATGTTATCTGGTCCAGCCGATTTATTAATCTTTATTTTGCTGAGCTTTAATTTAATGCTCATTTCATTTATTCCTGTGATTTGTGAATCTATAGGATCCCTGGTATTAGTTGCAATCTCAATTGTGTGTTTCTGCTGGAAGATTGATGAGAAGTTATTAAAGGTTTTAGCCATCTCTTGTTCATCCTCTATCAGATCTTCTCCTACCTGCAAGGGACCTACAGTTCTCTGACCACCCTTTACTCCACCAAGAAGTCACCACAGCACATCACTGAGAAAGGGGCCCCAGAAACAGGAGAAATACAGACATGTCATTAGTAAAAACTGTGTATCAGGTTTGAACTGCCAGTTCATCCACAGGACCATCTGCCTTGGACCACTAGATCAAACAGGCGCCCCCTGCATCCTACCAAGTAAAAACCAGTTTCACAAATTTCACACCGCATTGGATTGCGGAGGTGGGGAACGCTTTGAACCCTGCTATAATCCAGAGAGGAGGTAAATTCCAATAGACATCAAAATGCTCGGCCAGATCCCAGCTCCAGTCACACAACCCTGGACCACATCCCCCCAGCCCTGCATATTTGGAAATGTCCCCAATCCAATTAATCCCACAACCTATCTGCAAAGGAAATGTAATGTTAATTAGTTATGCTTATAAAAGGGATAAGTCTTCATGCAGTGAGTCACCCCACAGTAAAGATAGCGCCCTTGCTTATGGACCACCACGAGGTGTGCCATCTTGAGCCACCAAGTCGATTCAGTTCAAGAACCACTATGTGTAAATCTGTCTTTAGTTTTCAGCAGTTTTGCGATGTTACTGGGGCTGAGAGGGGCCAGGCAAAGAGTCTGTTGTAGTCTTCGAGTGCTGCTGATTAGCTGGAGAGGAGGTTCAGCTCTTTTTGTGAGATTTAGATGCTTTGGTCCACATTGCCAAGGAGGTCAGTTGATCTGCAGCTGCTACATCAGGGTGGGCATATAGGTTCAGTGGGACACTCAACTTTAATACAGAGGATTTATCTCTGCTGGAGTTTGAAAGAAAGTGGGCCCCTCTGATAGGAAGATTTTCAGTTAAGCAAATGCCAAAAAGTGCATTTTAACATTCTTGGAAACCAGGTGACACTTTATCGCTAGCAGTGTTCGTCTTCTCTGTTGGGTAAATGGAGTGTAGTCATGGTCAAATACAGGTGCTTGTCCCCAAACATGATTTCCTTTTTAGGCCATGCTGTGTGGGGAACTGTGGTCTTGGGGAAGTAGTCTAGAAATTTCATGGCTACCGAGCGGGGATGCACTTTGGGTTGTGTTTGCTTTTTGGCAAGTGCTCTGTGGGCCTGTACTGTGTTTAGGAGCTCATCTGTGGGAAGACTGAGTGTCTCTTTAAGGAAGGACTCCAGAAAGTTTTCCATTGATCCAGTCTCTGTGCCCTCAGGAGGCGCATCTGATCAGTGCTTGTCTCTCTTGGAGCGAAATATCCAGGTTATCCAGATTGTCCATCGGCTCCCTTTCTCTTTTCATTAGGTACCAGATGACTGATTCATGGTGTTCAACTGCCTTAGAAGTGTTGGTAAATCTGGCCTCCAGATCTATGGTGCATTGAGTGATTTCAGTGAGACCCCAAGCTGTGTACTCTATTGCTGTCTCCATTTTTGGCATCGTAGTAGTAGTAAAATTTTATTTATACAGAAAAATATGCCATTAGGGTTTCGAAAATCCCTATTTACAAGGCATCCCTGTGTAAATAATCATACTAGTTATATAACACTAATCATTTCATAAAAAATATATTAACATACAATTAACTCACAAACATTTCATTTATAAATACATCCATTCTTCATGAAACATTAACACTCATGAAATACATACAAACATTACATTTAGGAATTCATTCATCAGTAATTGATTCAAATATCACCTATAACACAAACATTTAAAATGTAACTCTCTTTTCACTGCCAATTTAAATCCTGATAATGACAAGCCAGGGTCCCTGAGGGAGGGGGTAGCCTATTTCATGTTTTCGATACTTTATACTGGAGGGTCATTGTACTATATTTATTTTTAATTTTAGGGGTAAGATACACTCTTTCTCCACAATTTCTTAAATTTAATGCATGTTCTGGTTTTTTTAGGTTACACAATAAATAATTTAGTGATTCATTCTTATGTAAACCCTTTAGTTGAATTAACCAGGAAATCTCAGCCCTCTGTTCTAAGGAATTCCACCCTAATCTTGAGTACGTCACAATGGTGAATACCAAAGTCACACCTCAAAACAAATCTAGCTAATCTGTTGTATAGAACATCTAAATGATGTTCTTGTTTTTTCAAGGTATGTCTATAAATGTGGGAACCATAATCAATCACAGGAAGAAGTAGTTGATTCACTATATTCTGTCACATCTCCCTTGTTAAGCACTTCGATATTCGTCTCATAACCCCTAATTTAGAATTGTGGCACTAATTTTGCTGAGTTCATTGAGTTCATTCTTTTTGAGGTGATGGTGAAAGTTTTGTCACTCTCCTCATCACTTCCTTTGCTGTTAGGGCTGGAGACAGCTGCTGCAGGATGGCCCATGCTGTTGGCCCTGGTGTCTCAGGGTTCAGTCATGTTTGAAGGTTTTATGTAGTCCAAAAGTGATTCTTTTTCTTTAGTCCTCACTAGCATCATTCTGCTACACTATGTTGTTGCAGATATAGGTTGCTTAGGGTGTAGATTCAAAGGATTAAAGTTGATTTAAAACTCTTGGGGATTAAAGCTGTCAAATGCATGTCCTCATTAGGCAGAGGCAGAACTACAAGTTCTGACTGCAACTTCCACATTTTTCTCTGTAGTCAGCCATAGCCACAGAACCATGGAAAACTCTAGGCCTTGATGTCGGCCTTCACCTGATAAGAGAGGGGACTTATCTGTTAGGTCAGAAGTGTGATGTCTGTGTTGGTGGACAGTTAAACTAAATGTGAAACTAAAAAGTATGGAAGACAACTGAGGCAGGGGGAACCACAGAGGGAGAACATAAGGGGAACATAGCTAGTACCCCCTCCCCAAAAAATGGTGGCTATAAACAGAGGGATGTAGGCATCCAGACGGGTTCACAGTAAAGTAAGAAAGGGAGTAAGAGGGTAGGGGCACACAGAATGAGCAAGGGCAGGAAATTAAGGGGGAAAGGAGAACAAGGGGAGAGGTGCTAACAAGACGGGGAAGGGTATAGGAACATGCTGGAAGGCAGTCTGCCTAAATGTCAGGAGCCTGGGGTAAAAAATTAGTGAGCTCCAGTGATGGTGGCAGCTGTAGGATTAGACCCTGTACCCATCACAGAAACATAGACCTCTGGGGATAATGACTAGAATTATCAGATTCAGGATACACCACATACAGACAAGATAGGAGTACTGGAAAAAGGGGTGGTGTAGCCCTTTATGTCAAGGAAGGCATAGAGGTAGTTGAGAAGGGGTCCATTATGGGAGGCAAGAGGGGACAGAATCACTGTGGGTGCACTTGATGGCCACACTGGGTAAGAAGCTACAGATGGGGGTGGTCTACAGACCACCAGGACAGGGGGATGAGGGAGATGGGGAACTAGGAGCAGAGATTCAAAGGGGACAGCAAAGGGAGAGGCAATAGTGGTGGTGGAATCTCTGTCTGCCAGACATAGATTGGGATATTATAGCAGAGAGCCAGTAGTCTGGTGCTGCTAGATATGTTGCAGGATTGCATACTGTTGCATCTGGTCAGAGAACCCACAAGGCAAACATGCCATTCTCAGTGGGGTGATCACCAACTTGGAAATGGTACATGGACTGAGGATTGGGGGACATTTGGGGTCCAGTGACCATAATACCATATAATTTGCACTTGCCCTGGATACCAGTATACCTTCATCAAAGGCTGTGGTTCAGGATTTTTGGAAGAGCAGACTTTTACCAGATGAGGGAACTAGTGAAGGGTAAGCTGATGGGAGTGAAAGAAATCAGGAGGGTGGAGGGCAGGTGGGGAGTAGTTAAAGGGCCCTTCTAGAGGCAACTAAGTCATGCTTGAGAATGATCACCAAGAGTAACAGGTAAAAGAGGCCAATCTGGTTCTCAAAGAAGATGAGGGAGGATGTGAGGCCTAAAAAAGGGCCTTCATTAGATACAAAGAGAAACAAGGAGATGAGGAATAGGGATAACACCAGTTAAGGAGGGGGGAGGCCAAGAAAGTGGCCAGGGATGCAAAAACAGGCAGAACTGCATGGTGCAGAGATAGTCAAGGGAGGACAGTTGTTTATATATGTTAGAGAAAAAGGAAGATGAGAGGAGAAATGATTAGGTTGACAGAAGAGGGCAGGGTAATAGAGGAGATGAGCAGAAGCAGCCATTTTGAATGGCTACTTTTGTTCTGTGTTCAGAGTAGAGGATAACGGGCCCTTTCCTGAGAGCAGCATATAAGCTGCTGATGAGGGATCGGAGAAAGGGGGACGGTAGTGTTTATGGCTGAAAGGGTCAGAAAATGGCTAACAGCTTTGAAAATAGATAATGCTTCAGAGCCGGATGGGAGGCACCCAAGGATGCTCAGGGAACTGGCATCGGAAATGGCTGAACCTGTGAAAGGGCTGTTCAGTAGTTCCCTATAATTAGAGGTGGTTTTGAAAGATTGGATTGTACTGAATGTAGCCCCGCTCCACAAGGGAGGAGACAAAAAGCAATCAGGAAACCACAGACCTGCTAGTCTTCCCACCATAGTAGATAAACTACTGGAGACACTAGTCAAAGAGGATTAAGTAGACTACCTGGAAAGAAATGGGTTCCAAGATAGTAAGCAGCACTGATTTGTGGCAGGGAGATCTTGTCAGATTCACCCCATAGTATTGTTTGACTGGGTAACTAGGGCAGTGGACAAGGGACAAGCAGTGGATTTGCTCCACTTTGACTTCAGGAAGGCTTTCATTTCTGTGCTGAATAGAAGGTTGCTGAAAACATTAGAGGATCTGTGAACAGTGAATGATCTAGTTAGAAAGGTAGGAAGCTGGCTTGGGGGGAGACAGCAGAGGGTGGTGGTAAACAGTGTCAAGTCAGGGGAGAGAGAGGTCATGAGTGGGGTGCCACAGGATTTGCTTCTGGGGATGGTCCTTTTCAATATATTCATCAGAAACATAGGAGAAGGGATACAAGGCAAGATGTTTCTTTTTGCAGATGGCACTAAGCTCTGTGGCAGGGTAGACAGCCAAGAAGGGATTAGGAAGCTGCAACAGGACTCGCAAAGATTGTAGAAGTAGTTCAAAGTTTAGCAGTTGAAATTCAGTGTCAAGAAAAGGTTCCCTCTTGGTTACTCCTAAATGTCATTATTTTTGTTGGTTGGGGGAGGGGCAAGATGGACACCAGGTTGGTCTGCTGTCTACAAGGGCTCTAAGGGAGCTCATGAATCCCCAACTTCTTGCCCTGTTCTTCCATTAGCTTTCAGTATTCTCTTTCTCATTGTATTTTCTGAACTATTATAGGAGAATCCGTTTTACTCTGGAATAAAACATTGTAGCATCCAGAGTAAAGACTAAGTTATTTTATGTTACTGTTTAATCTTTAAGTAAGTTGTTAGCTAGAATTGAGGAGTAGGACACAAGGTTAGGCAGAATCAGGCAATGAGATAGCATAGAAGCTAGCTTTTTGTTTTTAGGGAGAATCATTACTGTGCTGCTGAGGAGTGTTGATTGCATTACTAGACACTGGTTGCCCCAGGTCGGCGTTGTCAATTGTTACCTCTGTTTTGCTGTGGCATCCTTCTGTTGCCAGGACACTTAGCAGTGGAAGAGCCTACCAGGAATAAAAACATTTTATGTTACTAAGTGACCCGGCAGTGAGACAGTCTATCTGGAGTAAGCAGCTGTTTTGATGGTCTGGGTTTGCTTGCCTGGTGCCAAGACAGTAGGATCCAGTGCTGGTATGTACCTGTTGCTCCTGCTGGATGCAGCCGGAGTGAAGCTGGTGGAGTGGCTATACTGGCAAACAGTGTTAGGAGGACTGTGGCTTTGACTGACAGTAATTGACGGACTTGGTCCGAGCTGGCAGTAAATATTTAAACTGCCTGGAAATCAATGCTCCTGCATAGCAGGATAGAAAATCTCTGTTGAATATCCTTTCATTACGGCCAAGACAAATGGAATTTACAAAGGAAATGAACTCATTCTAGTGCACTCGAGCAGTTCAGTTGGAAAACCTGCACCTGTAAGTCTCACAGCCCTCAGAATCCATCTGGTGAGACTGCTTTTTTCTAGTTATTATTCCAGCATTGGTGACAGCATTGTCGGAGGGCATCTCCCAGTGAACTGGTTGGGACTCCTGTGCCTAGTTTGTACTCCTATTTGCTGCAGCTGAATTTTTTGGACATTCTCCTCTACAGCATATAGTTTGGATTCTGCTGTTTTACTATTTTATAATTTGCTTAAAATAAATTGTTGGTTGGGGAAGTGGGGTATAGGTACCAGAAGTGTGGATGTTTGATGGTTTGTGTGTGTTAGGGTCTTATTTGTATCATATTTGGTTGATTGGCTGGTTGTATGTTAGCTATAGGGTGAGCAAGGGGTTTTACATGTTATTTGTCTTACCTTGTTATTGCTGTTCATTTTAGGATAGGGTGGGGTAATTTAAATTTATTGGGTGATTTTTTTGACTGAATTTTCTAAGTTAGGTATTAGTGGCAGAAGTTGTGCATAGGTTACAGACCCCATAGGATTACATACTTGGGATCCCTGCTGTTAGATCTCCACCACTTCACCAATCTCCCATTGTCATCCATGGCAATCAGGCACTGTAGGGAGGTCGAGACTGAGTGAAAGTGTGATGATAGGTGGCAGGGAAACCGGGCTGTAGTGGGAGACTCATATTGAGGTGGTCAGGACCAGAAGGCACCCTGGGGAAAAATGGGGCCTTGGAGAGCCCAGATATGTTTGCTGCCCATAGACAAGGTTCCTGTCAGACTGTGCAGGCAGGTAGCTGTTGGACTGGCAGCTTCTGCCGGTCTCCTTTGGGCAGTGTTGTACAATGCGAGATCGATTGGGAACAAGACCACAATTATAGCGGACTTGAGTTCCTTGGTCGATCTGGCTTGCTTTATGGAGACCTGGCTGGAAAATGATGCCGGTCCAGTTTTGGCATCTATCCTTGCCAGGTTCTCTGCTGTGCACTACCCAATGAGGGAATGCAGGAGCGGGGACATGACTATCTGTCTTAGATCCAACCTGAACTTCTCTGTGCACCTAGTGGGATCTATTTTGCCATTTGAATGTGTGGTCATATGCGGGGGTTCAGATGCAGGCCACAGAATTCTTTTCATGTACTGACTGGGCATGAGAAGGAGTTTCTGCAGGAAGTTGAGTACTTTGTCGCCAAGAGTGTTGGAGTCACTCAAGTGGTTAGTCCTGGGTGACTTCAGTGCTTGCATCGATGGCAAATTTTCACAGTTTGGACAAGACTTCCACCAGCTATGATATCGCTAGGCTTTGGCTTTGGTTGAGCAAGGAAGTCATGGAAAAGGTAAGGAGGAAAAGAGCTGCCTTTAGGAAGTACAAGAAAACAGGAAGGGGGGAGGACAGAGAGGAGTACTTGACAGAATCAAAGGAAGTGACAAGGGCAGTAAGGGGAGCCAAAGCATCTCCGGCACTCAGGCTGGCACAAGGCATTAAGAAGGGGAGAAGGACTTCTTTAAGTACATCAGGGAGAAAGGAGCTGTAAGGACCACATAGTAAGGATTAGGAAGGAGGGGTTGGGTGGAAGCAGAATACGATAAGGCGGGAAGCACTAAGTGAGTACTTCTGCTCAGTAATTACTAAAGAGAAGAGGGGTGACACCAAGATGGGAGAAATGGCAGACGAGGGGGAGGAAGTGGTGACAGATGGGAAATCATGGAGGGCAGAGTTCGAGAGGGTTTGAAGGCACTGAGGGTGGACAAGGTGCCAGGCCCAGATGGCATCCACCCAGGGTACTGAAGGAGCTGGCAGAGGTCCTTGCAGGACCTTTGGCGAACCTATTTAATGCCTCACTACATTCGGGGTGTGTACCTCAGGACTGGAGGATGGCTCATATGGTGCCCCTACACAAGAGTGGCCCCAAGGATGAACCGGGAAACTACAGACCAGTGAGCCTCACATCCATCATGGGTAAGCTAATGGATACTATCCTGAAGGAGAGGCTGGTGGCCCTCCTAGAGGCCAAAGGACTACAGGACAGCAGACAGCATGGCTTCATACATGGCCGATCCTGCCAAACCAACCTGGTCGAGGTTCTGTGACTGGGTAACTAGGCAACTGGACAGGGACATGCAGTGGATGTCCTGTATCTGGACTTCAGTAAGAGTTCAACTCAGTGCCACATGGAAGGCTGGGAAGGAGTTAGTAGGCACAGGGGGGGTGCAATGCTGGTGAGATGGGTAGGAAACTGGCTGCAGGGAAGGCAACAGAGGGTGGTGGTGGGTGGGGAGCTCTCACACCCAAGGGCAGTGACGAGCGGTGTCCCACAGGGCTCAGTGTTGGGACCAGTGTTGTTTGGGATATTCATTGCAGACATATCATGGGACATCAAGAGCAAGATCAGTCTGTTTGCTGATGATACCAAGGTTGGCGCAGTGGTGGATGACCTAGGGGGATGGCAGGGGTTGCAGGATGATCTGGCAAAGCTTGAAACCTGGTCAGACACCTGGCAACTGGGCTTTAATGCCAAAAGTGCAAGGTGATGCATTTTGGGATGAAGAACCCAAGGAGGACTTACCAGCTAGGGGTGCAGCTAGCCCAGACAGAGGAGGAGAAGGATCTGGGTGTGCTTATCACAGGGTCAATGAACAACTCGGCACAGTGTAGGAAGGCAGCTGCAAGGCCAACAAAATGCTGGGTTGTATTGCAGGGGTATATCCTCGAGGAGGGAGGAGGTGATTCTGCCACTGTATAGGTCATTAGTTAGACCACACCTGGAGTACTGCATGCAGTACTGGCGTCCGTATCTGAAGAGGGACATTAAGTTACTGGAGGGAGTGCAGCGCAGGGTGACAAAGATGATCAAGGGTCTGGGGGACTTATCATACAAGAGGAGGTTGAAGGAGATGAACATGTACTCACTGGAGGAGAGGAGAGACAGGGGGGACATGATTGAAACCTTTAAATACATGAAAGGAATAAACAAGACAGGTACAGAGGGGCTGTTCAAAGTAAGGAGGGAGGGCCACCAGGGGCCATGATATGAGACTGGGCGAGGAAGGTTCAGGAGGAGATGAGGAGACACTTTTTACAGAGAGGGTGGTGGCTGGGTGGAATCGTTACCTGCAGAAGTGGTATGCAGTAGAACAGTGGACTGCTTCAAGCGAGGATGGGACAGGACAAGGGCGAGGGTTAATGAAGGGGAAGAGTGGAAGGGAGGGGCAGCTGCAGAATAAGGAGTGCTAGCTGCACATTCGAGCAGACTTGATAGACCTCTAGGCCTTTATCTGCTGGCAAATTTCGTATGTTCGTATGCACAAGCAGTTGCTTCTGTGATCCACAGCCACAGTCATGCCTTGGACCTAGTATTCTCACTGGGGATTGACATAGCTGATCTCAAGATTGATCCAATCACATCATTGGATCACTGAACAGTGCAGTTCTCATTCAGGGCCCCCCTGTGAGCCCTTGCCCTGTGGAGTTGGTCCACTACCACCCTTTAAGGGGGCAATTCTTAGAGGGTCTATTGGTGGTAATGGACCTCTTGGTGATGAGTGCTGCTTGCGCGGTTGGCTCGAGTGAAGCTGTGGTTGCCTATAATAAGGCTATTGCCTTGGTGCTTGATTCTGTGATGCTAGTCCTTGTATGACTCAGGTCCTTTTGCTTACTATCCCCTTGGTTTGATGGAGAGCTCACAGGGATGAAGACCAGAGGTTACAGGTTGGAGAGTAGTTGGAGTAGATTGTTGTCTGAGGTGGAGCTTGGCATGCCAAAGCAGGCTCAAGCCTGGCTCAAGCTTCACTTCATTTCATTTTTATTTTATACTGAATGGTCTGTGGGCTGAAAGCCGATTTTCATAGACATCCAGTGTTAACAGATACAACACATATACAAAATTACAGAAAATAAATGAATAGAATCATTATAAAAAAAGTCGATTATGACACTTACACACAGAATTTGTTAACATATAACTTGTAAGAGTTGTCTTAATACTAAACATTGTAGTACACCCAACTATGGTACTGGGCAATTTGTTATAAAAAATAATAGGTCAAAAAATGATAGAATTCTGAGCAAACTTGGTATGATATGAGGGAACTATGAACTAACTGCTTAGTGTTTGGCTCAGCTCAGCTTGACTTCTGTAAGCAATTGAGAGCCAAGATCAAGCCAAGCCAGTTATGGTCAAGGTAAGCATTTCTGTCAGCCAGAGCAGTTAGTGAAGTGTCTGAAATGTTCAACTCCTATGTAAAAAACAACCTGCAGTAGCCAGGGCTTGGCTTGTATTTTGACTTGTAGAGTCAAGCCAAACTCCTGGCTCATTTCTGGCTTATCTCTAGGTGAAAAAATCCTGGCTTGCTCACTTTTAGTCTGAGGAGGACAGGCTGACTCTGAGAACTCACTATGGCCATCTCCCATAAGAAGGCAACTTATCTGTCGAAGGAGATTGCTGCAGGTAAGCACAGTCTCAGCACTTCCAGACTGTAGACAGGCTACTTTATCTGGCCTGCCTGCAGCTGATTAGAGTAGTTTCGGCTGCTAAGTGCGAGGAATTCACTCTGTTCTTCTCTGACTGTGTGTCCTCCATCAAGGCCATGCTCTCCCCAGCCAGGCTGTCTCAACCTGGTGGTGGTGTGCTTGGTGTCTCTGAGTGCTCTCCCCTTGCCTGGAGTGAGTTCAGACCAGTGGGGTGGAAGAGGTCTGTGCAGTGATTTCAAAGCTGCAGCCCACACATTGTGAGCTGGATCTGGGCCCGACCTATCTTCTGGGGGGATGCGTCAAGTTCGTAGGGCCAGTGTTCGCAGAAATAGTCTGGTGTTCATTTTCAGAGGGGCTATTTCCTAATGCCTTGAAATAGGTGCTGGTGAAACCCCTTCTGAAAAAAAAACATCTCTCAGCCCTGACATTTTGGCAAACTATAGTCTGGTCTCTAACCTTCCCTTCTTGAGAAAGGTTATTGAGAAAATAGTGACCTGCAGCTTGAAGCACACCTCCAACATAGCCTTTGACATCTATGAGCCCCTCCAGTCATGATTTAGAACCGGACATAGTACAGTAGAAGCCGTTTAAATGGGACACCCTGGTGGCAGGTTTTTTGTCCCAATTAAGTAGTCATCCCATTTCAAAAAAGTGCCTATTTATTTGCCGATTTAGCAAGCGAGAGCAATCTTTCTGTTTGTGGGGTTGGGGGGGGAGCACGCAGAGACTACAGAGGGCATGACAGTACAAGTGAAACTGTGGCTTTCAGCTTTCCTGTTTTCGGCTCACTCCATAATAAATATATAAAATTTGCTGGTGCATTTCATTTATTTTACTCTGTTGCAGTGTGGTTCTAGCTGAGTGTAAGACAGTGCAAGAAAAAGAGAGAGACAGAGAGAGAGAGAGAGAGAGAGAGAGAGAGCGAGCGAGAGCGAGCATACAGAGGAACATCACACACATCTGACTGATGCCAGCATGCTTTCTGTCTCTCACTTGCTGTCTCCCTGCTGGCATTTAAAAGGTTTCTCAGGTATTTCAAATGCTCTCTCTCTGCTCTCTCTCTCTCTCTCTCTAGCTTGCTGGCTAGAAACCTCAAAAACATGGTTGCAACTCATCTCTCTACTCACTTACACATAAAAAAACAATAGCGAGGAACAGAAACATCATTTCATTTCTCACAGTGCGAGAGAGAGACAGCAAGAGTGAGCATACAGAGGAACAGCACACAAATCTGACTGATGCCAGCATACTTTCTCTCTTGCTATCGATCTCTCTCTCTCAGCTGGAACTCTCAGGCATTTAAAAATGCTCTCTCGCTCTCTCTCTTTCTGTCTTGCTCACCCACTGGAAACCTCAGAAATGTGGTTGCAACTCATCTCTCTCTTTCCTGCCCACTAGAAACCTCAGAAACATGGTTGCAGCTCACACATGAAAAAAAAACAGAGCTGGGAACAAGGAACTAGAGCAGCATTCCATTTCTCACAGTGCGAAAGAGAGAGAGAGAGAGAGAGAGCAAAAACATAGCATAGCGAAGAGGTGACAAGTTGTGAGCAAGGAACAGGAGTCGCTAATCCCTTTTCACACATAATTAGGTGTGAAAAGGGGTTAGCGGCATAACGGAAAGATGAGTCTGGCAAGAGATAGTCCCATTTTGGTGGCTGGGGCATCCCATTTAAACAACTACAAGCCCCATAGGATAATATAGCCAGTTAATCAATACCTGGTGTGACATCCCAATAAAGTGGACGTCCCTATTAACCATATCCTGAGTAAGTGGCTTCTACTGTACCAAAACTACATTGGTTAAGGTGCAAAATTATTTCATCAGGGCTAGAGACAGAGGGGAATGGTCAATACTTGTTCTCCTCGATCTCTGATCAGCATTTGACACTGTGGACCATGCAGTGTTGTTGGATCACCTGAGGGGGCTCTATGGACTCACTGGCACTGTTATCAGCTGGTTTGAGCCCTTTTCTACAGGCAGGATGCAGAGAATGGTTATGGGGAGTTTCTCTTCCTGCCCAAAGACCCTGCTCTGTGGAGCTCCCCAGGGTTTGATCCTCTCACCCATGTTGCTCTCAGTGTATATGCTGCTCCTGGATGAGATCGTCAGATGTTACAGCATGGAGTTTCACTGTTATGAAGATGATACCCAACTGTATACAGTATGCCTTTTGCCCCTGGGACATGTGATGCAGTGGCAGGCTAAATAAATGATTGGTTGAGATCCAGGACTGGATATCCTCTAACTGGCTGATGCTTAATCCAGATAAAATGGAGGTGCTGGTGATCAAGCCTGGTCACCAAAGGGAGGCAGATGCTATGAAGATCAGAACAGGCTTGATGCTTGGTACAGTACCTCTCTCAGCATCCACAAAGGTGAACAATCTGGGCATGATCCTAGATGGCAGATTGACATTTGAGGCTCAGGTGTCATCTGCTGTCCAGATTGGTTTTTACCATTTTAGAAACATCGCCCAGATTAAAGCCTTAATCCCCCAGATGATCTTCCTTCACTAGTGCATGTTTTCATGACATGCAGTCTCGACTACAGTATTGCAACGCTCTGTATCTTGGGGTCAGGGGTCCTGCGCTACCGGCAGCTGGTGCAGAATGTGGCAGCCAGGTTGCTGATGGGTCTTTCAAGGTCCTGTCATGTGACCTCAGTCTTGCGTGATCTGCGCTGGCTGTGGGGAGGTGGAGATCCTCCTTCAAGGTAGGTCTACTCACCTATAAGGCCCTATATGGAGTTGGTACAGGCTACCTGCATAATCTCCTGACTCCTGCCTGCTTCCTGAGCTCTCTCTGTCTCCACTCTGCTGAGGAAGGCCTCCTAGTGGTTTCCAGGGCCCAGCTCAAAACCTTTGGTGATTATTTTTTGAGGTTGCGGCATCAGTCCTGTGGAACTCACTCCCAAGGTCCTTAAGGGAGGCACCCTCAGTGGAAGCTTTAAAATGGGATCTGAAGGTGCATCTTTTCAGAGAAGCATTAGGGATTTTATGATCTTCATCTTATTAATTTCAGCCATTATATCTGTTGATGTTGTTATTTTATTTGCTTTTAATTTATTTATAATTTTATTTTATTTTGCCTGTATCCTGCATAGGATGCTGTGCCCCAGCGAAAAAGCACTTAAGAAATAAAGCCTAAGTCGGCCCTGTGGTGCTGAAAGTTGAGGTAATGGATGCCACACCTAGCGCCATGCTGACGATCCGAGTTTGGGAGTGAGCTCGGGTGCCGGGGGTTGGCAGGGAGAGGATTGAGCATCTGATGGACTGCTCTCTTCTCTCGAGGGGAGGGCATTAGGGCTGTCCAGAATCCCAGCAACCCCAATGGAGATCAGAGGGCACTGCAGGATGTAGGACCAAGCATGTGGGGGAGTGTGGCAGACACCGGCAGGGTTGCTGTGTGCCATGGTATCACTGCACACCACGCTCGGGGGGAGAGGGAGCTTGCAGGGAACCAAAAGGAAAAGAATCCTTTGGCTTGGATAGGTGATAGCCCCGCAGTACCTAGCCACCACATGCCCAACTCTGGACCTCCGCCTCTGCCCCTTCGATCTCCTCGCAGACCTTTGGGGTGGGATAGAAAATAACATCCTTGAAGAAGGTGGGGGTCACAGAGGCCAGTAGAATGGCGGGTGAGTTGGGAGCTCGAAAGAGTTCCGGGATCACCAGAGGAGATAAATAGAATTAATAAAAAAAAAGAAAGAAATAAAGCCTTAGTTACTTACTACTTACTTACCTATATATATCCACTGAGACTTGCCCAAATTGGAGCCAGAGTCAGTTGTAACAAAAAATGATGGACAAGTCAGCAGTTGGCTGCCAGCCTGGTAGCACTGAGGGTTGAGGTGCCAGACATCACACTCGTTCCATGCTGGCAACCCGAGGTTGGAAATGAGCTCAGGCTGCTAGGGGTCAACTGGGAAAGAGAAGATCAAGCATCCAGAGGACTGCTCTTCTCTCTTGGGGAGGGTGGGTTGTGGCTTCTCTGCTACTAGTGACTCCCAGTGGAGACTGGGGGGGAGCAACAGCAGGGACCACCAGGAAAAGTTTCCAGACAAAACGCACACTTAAAACCAAGACATGACATTTTGACTTTTTGACCTTGAGACCAACGAGACCACACATGCCAGAAAACATAATTTTCTCAACACATTTTAAATGTGCCTTTGGCCAAATCAAGGACATAATAAACATAAATTGGTATATTCTCAGAACAACCCAAAGAGGAGCAGTAACCATTATTATACAATGTCAAGAAAGAATGCTAGTCCTTGATTGGTCAGACTGGGACTGGACCTGGGATGTTATCCCAGTATAACATTCTGGTTCTAGTCCCAGCACAGTCATGACCGCATTAAATGTTCACAAACAGAACAAAAAAAAATCAATCAACAGCCGTCCCTGACATCGATTTCACTGCTCCCTACTCCCAGCTGAAGTGAAAGTGATGTTGCAGATCAGCTTCACATTACTGGAAATCCCTCCAACTCTGTTTTTTTAAGTAAATCCCTGTGACAGGGTTAAATAAGGCCCTGCCCCATTTGTTATGCAGAAAGAGTTGCACACAAGGGTCTGTTCTATCCTCTCCTTTTCTGTCTATTGTCTGTCTGATTGCGCAACCAAATTTTCTTGTGAGACCTAGGAACTGATCACTCAGACAGTTTCACAATTCTCCACCTCTCGCTATCTCTCTGCCTTTCCTTGCTATTTTTGTCTTTTCTTCCCCATTGCATATCCATGGTTATAAATATATATGTGAATCACCAGCCCACCAGTGTAGCGGTTGGATTTCCACTTGTGTCACCAATGATCTGGGTTCAGGAGCAAGCCCAGGAGTTGGAGGGCCAGCTGGGGGTAGGATGCCTGAGCATCTGATGGACTGCTTAGCTCCTCTGGGGGGAGGGTGTGTGTGGCCCGGGGGTGGCCTGACCTCTGGTGATGGCCAGAGGTATTGAAGCCCCAGAGCCCACACCAGTGGGGAGAGTGTGACAGATACCAGCATAAGCCATGGTGTCATGTGGTACATCATGCTCAGGGAGGGCATACATTGAAAAAAAAATGCTTCTCCCGGTGTGACACTGATGTGGGGGCCTGATAGTGGGACCTCACATGCCTGCCACTGCTGCTCATCCAGATCCTGATGCAGACTTCATTCCCCTGGGGAAGGAGGTAAGGGTAGGCCCCAGCATCGTGTCCCCACCTGGGGAGTAAGCCAGGGCTCCATGGGGGTCCAGCGGTATGTCCTGCCAGAGGCAGGGAAGTCAGGTAACAGTGCTGGGTAGGAGGTAGGGGTAAAAATAGAAAATATATACAGTATATATTTATTTAAAATTTGGTTTCTGGGAAAAGCACACTGAGCCAAGGCTCGTTTCCAGGTGCAACCATGGTACAAGTGTATATTGAGTTATACAAGAGGTACAATAGTATTTAGGAATACAGGCAGTATGTACCACATCAGAAAAAAGTACAAACAGTATTACAGAATACAGGCAGTAAGTACAACATCAGAAATACAGTACGAGCATTAAACAACTGCATTATGGTAGAAACAAGTCCTGGAATTATATGATAGAGAGGCATGAATTCACTTTGGGACCTGCTGTACAGTAATGGCCGTAGCAGCCTCCAAGAGTTAGGTCCAAGTAGGGATGGGCCCCATGGAGCACCTATGTCAGGGAGGTGGGGGAGGAGCCTAAAGAGTTATTTAACAGCTGAAGAGAGGAGGCCTGGTGAAGGTAAGGTGGAAGATTGTTCCATAGGAAGGGGAGATTGTATGAAAAGGCAGCTTTACCAGCAGCATTGTGGGGGTGCGAGAGGTGGAAAGTGCATGTGTCCCTCTGGCAGAGGGAGTAGTCCAGGGAATTGGCTGGTGAAAGGCGGGAAGTGAAGTAGGGAGCCTAGCCAATATTTAGCTATGAGGGAGGCACTGTGGATGGTTCTTCTGTGTGAGAATGGGGCCAGGGAAAGGATGGTGTAGAGGAGACAGTGATGAGTAAGTGGGGGGAGGCAGTGGCAAAATGACAGAAAGAGTTGAGTAGTATGTCAAGTTTGGAAAGGGATGAGGTTGGGGCCATTCCATAGATGATGTCAGCATAGTCCAGCACAGGCAGAATGGTTTTCCACATGAGTTCACTACAGGTGGAAAGGGGAAGACTGGCTTTGTAGCGATAGAGAATGGAGAGCTTCAGCCGGAGTTTGGCGCAGATGGCCTTGACATGGGTGGAGAAGTTGAGGTGGCTGTCCAGCCAGACTCCCAGGTACATGAATGCAGGTACCAACTCGAGGGGGTAGTTGTCCAGGGTGCTGATTTCGGGAAGGGCAGGTAGGGAGGCAAGTTTTGTCTAGAGCTGAAGACTACGGTTACAGTTTTTTGGCATTGAGTTTAAGCTTGTTTTTCAGGAACCAGATTTGGACTCTGTTAAAGTCATTTTGAAGAATTGAGAGGACACTGCCATGGGAGGGGCCCAAGGCATGAATGATAGTGTCATCAGCATACAGGTGCACATTTGAGGAGAGACAGGTGAGGGGGAGGTCATTTATGAAAAGGAAGAAGAGGATGGGGCCAAGGATGGAGCCTTGGGGGACTCCTGAAAGGATGGGTGGGGGGGTGGTGTCTCCAATTTGTATGGACTGCTGTCTATTCTGGAGGTAAGAGTGGAACCAGTAGATGGCGGGTTGGGCAAGGCCAAAAGTTAAGGCTAAGTTTGCAGAGCAGTAGGGGGTGGGAGACAGAGTCGAAGGCTTTTGCCAAGTCGATGAAAATGGCAGTGGTGGTTTGGCTGTTGTCCATGGTAGTGAGGACAGAGTCAGTAACTCGCAGAAGGGTAGTGATAGTGGAGTGGTGTTTTCTAAATCCTGACTGAAAGGGTGAGAGGGAGCTGTTGGAGGAGAGAAAAGTAGTTTTGAGAGCATGAGGGATTTTTGGAGTTTTGCGAGGGAGGGGAGAAGCGAGATGGGCCTATAGTTACCTGGCAGGGAGGGGTCACTGCCTTTGTGCAGAGGGAGGATCCTGGCCCATTTCCAGGCAGAAGGAACTGTGGATGTGGCTGTGGCGAATGAGAGTCTGAGCAAGTGTGTTAAGGGTGCAGCTATGGCTGGGGCCGAGATGCAGAGCAATCTAGGGTGCATGCCATCAGGGCTGGATTTGGACTAGTTTAGGGAGGTGAGAGCATTGTAGACTTCCAGGGAAGTAAAAGGAAAAAAGTGGAAGCCAGAGGAGGTGGGAAGGATTCGGAATAGTTGGGTAGTGGAGGGGGAGAGTCAGGTAGGGCTCATGAATCGAAAAACGAGTTGAACAGTCTGCTACTGAGGCAGGCTGTGAGACAGGTTTGCTGTCTATGTTTAGGACAGGACAAGTCTGCTTTGAGAGTGGGTTGGTGAGGGAGTTGATCACCTTCCAGAAGGACGCAGGGGAATTTTGGTTCTGTGTAAGCTGTGCTTTGAAGTAGGAGGACTTGGATTGCTGAATGGCTTTTGTACATTTGTTTCTAAGGTATTTGTAAGTTTGGAGGTCATAGGTGGCAAGGGAGGCTTTATATAACCTCCATGTCTTGTCCCTGGAGCAGCACAGGGCAATGAGGTCAGATGTGATCCGGGGTGATGGTGCTGTTTAACTCTAGCTTTCCTGAGGGGAGCATGGATGTCCCAGGTACTATGTAGAATGTCACAGAAGTGGGATAGAGAGAGGTCCACATCTGTTGTGGAAAAGACTGGAAACCAGTCTACTATTGTTAGGTCATACCATAGGGCTGACTCATTTGGGCGGTGTAGGGGGTGAGACCAGATGAATTTGGGAGGAGAGTGCGGGGAGTGGATTTTACAGGTGCAATAAGTCATACAGTGCTTGCTTAGAGCATCAGAGAGGATGTCTGAGGAGGTGATCCTGTGTGGATGAGTAGATAGAATCCAGTCCAGGAGGGTATGACTTTGGGACCGGTGGTTTAGAGAGGTAGGTTCCTGGATTAACTGGGAGAGATTTAAGGCCTCAGTCCTTAGGGCAGTGGGTTTGGCAGAGGAGAGCCAGTCATGATTGAAGTCACCTAGTAGAATAAGTTCACCATTAGAAATACTCAAGGAAATTGCCGAGGTGGCCTTGACAAGGGAGTAGTGCAAGGATTTTGGTGGGGCATACAGAACTCCAACATGGGGGATGGACAATGGAAAGAATAGGTGAGCAACCATGGATTTGTGGGAGAAAGGACAGGATTCTTTAAATATTATTCAGCATGTGATGGAGTGCTTGATGTAAAATGCTGTGCCCCCACCATGCTTCCCACAGTCCTGGTGGAACAGGATATAGTTAGGGATGTCGAGAGTGGGGTTGGAGATTCAGTCAGATAGCCAGGATTCTGTGATGCAAAGTATGTCTAGTTGGTATTGGGTGACCCAGACGGTGAGGGCATCAAGTTTGGGAAGGAGGCTCCTGGCATTGAAGTGAAATATACAGAGGCTCTTGGAGAGGGAGTCAGGGGGCAGGGTGGATGGGGATGTGGAACCCAGCGAGGTTGGTCTGGGTGCTAAAGGCCCTGGGTTTGGATGTGTGTCACCAGCCAGGAGTAGAAGTAGAAGTGGTATAGTGAGGAAGGGGGATTGCTTGCATTTATTGGATCTGTTCCTGGAGGGTGGGGGACGGAGGTTTAAGTACCGGAGAAAAGCCTCAAGATTTAGTAGGTTTGAGTGGAGCAGTGAAGGGTGTATGGAGTGGAAGTGGGAGTATAGGGGTGGGCCAGGCAGGGGTACAAAAAAAGTGAAGGATGGGAGGGGTGTGGAGAGGGGTCACCAGAGTGGGGAGCAGAGTGTGGGGTAGGTGGGGGAGAGGAGAATGGAATTAAAAGAAGAAGACACAGTGGAAGGGACTGGAGCATGATGGTTTAGAGAGGCAATGCAGTGGAAACTGTGTTAAATGCAGTAGCGGCTTCTAGTGGCAAAGCAGGATAGCTTGCTAATGGGAAACACAGCTCACTGGTTCTGAACATCACATTTCTGCTACTATATAGATCGATGTCAACCAAGGGTGGTGGTGGGGAGCCGACGCACAGTGTCAGTTGGGGCCTCCTCAGCCGAGTTCGGAGAAGAGACGAATCTGGTCAACTGCCTACCTGTGGGACTGCTGTGTACATATACATATATACATATATATATATATATATATATACACAGTATGTGTGATATTTCTGTGAAACTGTAAGAGATACTGGGATACCTTTGTTTAAAACTGTATATAGTTATAATGTTGAAATGATTGCAAAGCTATTTGGAACACAGGGGATTTACCTGAGATGCAGTATTTAAGGCTTTTGCAGAGCTGTAAACAAAAGGTCAGTCCGGGGTCAATATTTTTCTTTTTGTTGCACCTGCATCAAAACTGACAAGAACATTCTGTAAACTGACAAGAACATTCTGCGAGAAGCAGGATGTCAACGGAGCAAAAACTTGTTATGAAAAGTGCAGGAATGCTTTTGCTAGAGAGACAACCAGAGTGAGAGACTAAGATTTGAAATTGAGAAGAAACACTCTGAAGAAGGACTTTGTTTTCTCTGTTTGTACTGCCTTTATAAATAGTTATATTAAATAATGTTTCTTTTTTATTTTGCTGTGTCTGACAAAAATAAATGCTATTTGCAAATTTTGAAACTGCTGCTGGTGTTCCTACTGTATGCTTCCTGACCTGTGCCTCAACGACAATCCCCAGTAAATTTTCTATATTAAACTTCTATTTTCTGCAGTGGAAAAACAAAACAAAAAAACAATGTCCCTCTATGATGATCGCATTCACCAGTCTTCCGCTCATCTCCCGGTCCACAGACAATGAAAGTGAAACACAGCGCTTCCATTCTTCTGCCCGTCCCAACAGACTCCATCATCAGTGAGCATGTGCATTGAAAAGCACACCGTGCTTCAAGTACTTACAGTTTCTTTACTTGTTTTCTTCACCCAGTCAAAAAAAGATATTCCAATTGTACCACAAACATCACAACAAAGCTAAAATGAAAACCTGCAACAGTGGCTGGTGGAGGGTTGGGGGGGGGCAGCTTTTGCCATAACAAAAAGTGGGAAGCAGAGCCACAGTAGCACTGCAGCAGCTACACCTATTGACCAGAACAGTCCATCAGAACAATTTTTTTTAAGTATTACTACCCATTCAAAGAAAAAAAACAGACCAAAAAGTTGATTTCTAAATGAACTTTTTCATCTTTTTATTTTTTTTAAACACAGGAGCCATTGCATAATAGGATTAATGCACTCCAGGGTGGGTGTAATGCTGGGATAACATCCCTTCTTGGGTGTTGGATGCCCTTGGCCTGCAGCCTTGAGATCAACCACCCTAGGCAGTATGTTATCTTAGTATAACACCCACCATGTCATGCATTATTCCTTTAATAACCCCCCAAGAATAGTGGCTAAGACATGCCAGATGCCAAAAGATAAACTGGTACATTCAGAAATTAAGAATAAAGAATTACAGAAGTGTGGGTTTAGTTTTGCACCAATGCCACTGGGTACAGTAATTATCCATGTGGACAGTGTGCACAGTGTAGCAATACACACTGTGTATCTGAAATCTACAACCCTAAACTTGATTAGAAAATTAAAATTAAGCAAATCATTACATGTGCCTCTACACTGTATGTATTGCCCTTCTGATAAATGATATATATAGAGCAAATTAAGATTGAACTCAGAATACGAATATCTGAGCATAACTCAATGATCAGGAGGAAGCATAATGTCTGAAGCTTGGCACTGCATTTTTCATTAGAAAACCATCAGATCCCACTCTTATGATTCTATGGAATTGAGAAAGTTGAACCTAGTAGCAGAGGTGATGACTGGGAAGCAAAACTGTTAGAACAAGAAAATGTTTGGATATACAGATTTGGAACACTGGATGAAAATCAGCAACGCAACAAAGAAATTGATTGAACACCTTTATAGTACAGTATATGGTAAGGGGCTTATTGTGGATCAAAATCAATGGCTTTTAAAATTTTGTTGTAGGGCAGTTCAAAGGTCAAAAACGTTGTACTATCATTCTGATGTCACATCGATAGTACAACTTTTCAGCCTTCTCCTTCCACTTAATTGGCTCTCTCAACTGGGTCTAACAGAGAAAAAATATCATGAGCATAGTGGAGTGATTCTCCTACTTTTGATGGCAGCTCAATCCTCCTACTTTTGACAGGAAGAACCTCCTACGGCTTCAGATCAGAGAAGTTCTGTTTTTAATTTCATTTTAAAATAAGTGGCAGAAAGAGAGAGTGAGAGGAAGCCGGGAGAAGCTGGAGACAGCAGGAGCGGGGGAGAAGCCACAACAAGTAGGAGTGGGGAGAAGCAGCAAGGAGTAGGAGCAGCACCAGATAATGAATTTTTTTTTAATAACTTCTGCAGAGAATGGTTAAGGGTTGGCAGTGTAGAATAGCAGCCAACAATCGCTGTAGGAACGGGAGTGGAGCAAGACCACTCCAAGCCAACTGAGCTGCTAGGACCAAGCGGGACTGTAAACACAAGGTATGGTACCTTGTGAAAGTTATTTTTTTAAGTATTTATAGAACCATATACTATATGAAACAGTGGATGGGTGACCATCCACAACTAAGGCTGTGTTTCTATCGAGTTGATGACATCATAG
This sequence comes from Neoceratodus forsteri, assembly GCA_016271365.2. Taxonomy (NCBI): domain Eukaryota; kingdom Metazoa; phylum Chordata; order Ceratodontiformes; family Ceratodontidae; genus Neoceratodus; species Neoceratodus forsteri. The sequence goes on along the minus strand of CM057455.1, from coordinate 1,586,384,593 downwards.
AGTTCTCTCGAGCTTCGCTCTTGAGGTCTCTATGATGTCATCAACTCCCTCAAAAGAAACACAGCCTTGTTGTGAATGGTCACCCATCCACTATTCTATACTGTATATAATAAACTATTTCTCTTCCACCAGTTCTTTTCTCCTTTTTTCCTATTTTACCCCAACACATATTCCCTTCTCTGCTCCCTTTCCCCCATGACATCCCCTTTCAACCCTTGTTATCCACTAGGAATTACTATACTGTGTAGCTGATCACTTCATATACATTCACTATATGTATGGATTCTAGGAAGACGATGCTCCACCAAGTATATTTTTGTATGTTTAGATTTATGGAAGTACAGTAATTCCAGATGAATCAAAAGAAATGCAGAGTTTTTGTATGTATGTTGGCCCTTTGCATTTCCAGGTGGAATGACAGGTTACTTGGGAACCATTTCTAATCCTACCATGACCTTGAGCACCTAATTGTTGACTTCCCATGAAGCCAGCTGTCCGGTTTTGTAAAAACTAAGAAAGTATTGCATTTTATTTTAAAATTGCTTGAATGAAAACCAAGTAATACCCTTGACAAAGCCTTCAGTGTAAGGTGAAATGCTGAGTCAGTTATCTGTATGCCAGCCAGCTCTGTTTTGTATAGCACTTGAGCACTTAAAGCATGGCATTAGCAGCACTTCAGTGCCCTGGAATTTATTGCTTAGTTAGCAGCAATAGAGTGCCTATTCCTCCATCTTGAACTTAACTTCCTTTGAACAAGAGCACCTATGGTCAAATGGTGTGGCCAGTTCACTGGTTCCCAATGTAACAAGGCCTACAGCAAGGCAACCAGGATGTTGGGGTGTATCAGGAAGTTATTTGACAGCAGGAGGAAGAAGGTGATACTGCATATCTATAGATCACTGGTGAGGCCGCATCAGGAATACTGTGCCAGTTCTGTAGCTCTTGTCTAAGACAAGACAAAGATAGGACAGCACCAGTACAATGTAGAGTAACCAAAACTTCATGGCCAGCAGGGCAGATCCTATGAGGATTGGCTTAAGGCCCTGAACATGTACTCGCTGGAGATCAGAAGGGAGAGGGAAACTATGATACGGGCCATCAAGGTCCTGAAAGGAATGAACAAAATAGATTGTGGGGAAATATTCAGCAGCACTGGTGAATCAACAACACATGGACGTGAGTGGAATCTGGCACTAGGGAGATACAGGAGGGATATGGGAAAGGTTTATTTTGCAGAGAATATGGTTGAGCCATGGAACAGCCTACGAGTAGAGGTGGTGGGTGGAAGAACCATTCATAGTTTCAGACATGGCTGGGACTGAGTAAAAGGCTTAATGGTTACATGGCAGAAAACAGTAAGGCAGGGGACAAGGAGGGGAGGTGAGGGCAGTTACCCCAATCAGACATTAGGTTCTGGAGTAGGATAGGTAAAATAGGGTAGACTGGATGGACCAATGGTCTTTTTCTGCTGACATTTTCTATTTTTCTGATTCTCTGTACTAAAAGCCATAATAGAGGACAGCCATATATCGTTCCATTCCCAATTTTGAACATTTACGTGAGGAGAGTTAGCCCACTTCCTTGAATTCTCCACTGCTTCCTCTTAATGCTAGTAATTAGCATAAAGTTGGATGCAGCCAAGAAAATTGTTGGTAGCTTCATTCAAGAGCCATACAGCATCTAGAAAGTTATATAGCTTTTGAACACTGACTTTGAGGTCAGAATAAAAACATGTCTTCTTCATGAACATTAAATGTCCTTCTTTATTCTGAAAATGGAATGGAGCTGTTGCAGCTCACAACATCTTTTTTATCCCTTTTTTTCTCCCAGTTGTCTTTAGCAATTGTTGAGTTGTGAGTTACATTGGAGTTCATCCATAATGATTTCAATCTTGATCTACAGTATTAAGATTAAGCTTCAGTAAATGAGAGAACTGTGCTATTTGGCTTAACGCATCTGAGATTATTTTTTTTGTTTATTAGTAGATTTAATAAGCTTTGCAAAGTGAAATAATTTAATGTCAGCCCATTGTTTCTTTAAGAATTCACTCAATCCATAACCATTCCATGACTGGCAGTATAGCCTAGGTGTTAGAGTAACAAGCTGTGAATGAGCTTGGTACATCCAGCAGATCTGGGTTTGATTCCCACAACCTCCACTTATATACCTTGTGACTCTGAGCAAGTCACTTCTTAACCTCCCCAGTGCTCCTGGGTTGTTCATGATGACAGGCACTTGTTTCTTGTGGGCCTTACCCAGTTATCAAAGAATAAAATAAAATAACATTCCAGGAAATTCTCATCATCTGAAGTAATGAGCATCCATTTAACTAACTGTACAACTCTACTGGAAAGAAAGTCAAAATATAAGATAAAGGGCCGGCAACCTCAGACCCCCATTTCTTATGCTCTTTCCAATTTGTCGTATGCTAGCCTACTCCTGCTGTGTGCCCATATCCATTTCAAAATACATTCCTATATAAAAATAAACCCTTTTGGGGAGATGGAAACAGGAAGCATTAAAACAGGAATGATGTTCTAGGAAGTATGATAATTTGCATGGTTTCTGTTCTGCCCCATAAATCAAGAGGTAATTTATCCCATTTCAGTAGGTCCTCTTGAATTTTATTATTCAAAATGTGCAAGTTCTTGGAGATGCAACTGGTTCTTTACTTAGATATATTTAATTCCTAAGTAGTCAATATTTTTTGCCCAAGAATTACCAAGTTTTTCAATGTCTTCCTTTTTTATATGTTTTGTTTAAAGCCAAAATAAAAGGCTTTTCTTTGTTAAGCCTACAACTGGATATGTCCCAAAAGTCTTGCTCTTTCGACATAATATTTGGCAAGGTCATCATACATCAGCTGGGTTAGATACAGAGAAAAGTATATCATCTATGTATAGGAAAGTCAGACATTTTCTCCCATTTTACTTATGCCCTTAACTCTATCTGAAGACATTAACCTTTTAAAAAGTGTATCAGTGGTTAAGTTAAATAATAGTAGGGAGAGGAAATACACTGCCTAGTACCTCTTTGTAAGGTAAAATATGATGAAACTATGCCATTAGTGATGACCATGGATGATGGATTTTTGTTTAGTATATATTAATCCATTTACTAAATCTCACAGGAAAGCTGTATAGTTTTAAAACCTCCATTATACAGTATGTGTCCATAATATGTGGTCAAAGTCCTTTTCTGCATCTAAAGAGAATAATCTCATTGATGTGATTTTGGATTTATTTGCAGTTTCTTGTATTATCTGAGACTAATCTGATTTTTATAAAACCAGTCTTCTGTGAGCCTAGGAGTAAACAAATAACCTCTTCTAACCTATCAGATAAAATTATTGCCAGTATCTTGACATCATCATTAATTAAGGAGCTTTGTCAGTAATTTTTACAGTGTGATGGATCCTTACCAGACTGAACAAATAACCCCTTCCATCCTATCAGATAAAATTCTGGCCAGTATCTTGACATCATCATTAATTAAGGAGATTGGACAATAATTTTTACAGTGTGATGGATCCTCACCACTTTTATGTCTAAGAGTTATTACCCCTGCATCATATTTATGGGAAGGGACTCATTTACAAAGGCTTCAGTAAACAATTTTTTTCTTAAGTACAAGTTCTAATTCTTTACTAAAAGTAGGAGAATCTGCAGCTGTGAGGAGGCACAGCATTAGAGCACCAGATACTGAAACGAATGGCTTTGTATTTTATATTTATATATTTGTAGTCAGATTAGATTTTATATACAGATTAATATACAGTAGTCTCATGTAGTCTTACTGACTATTCATTTAATGGGTTGATGTTCTTGGTTTGATTAGTTTGAATGTTTTTTGAATGGTTCTTAACTGGTGTTTTTAAAGATTAGCTGTGTGGCTGAATTATTTTGGTTTGAGACAAAAGTTCCTCACAATGTCCCTCCTGTGTTTTTTGAAGTTGTAACAGGTGTCTGTTCCCATTTGTATGTTTTTTTTATTTTTTTTTATTTAGTTGTTTAACCAGGAGTATCACACTAAGCTGAAAGCTTTTTTACAGGAGTGACCTGGGAGCACAGGGAAGTTAAATGACTTGCTCAGGGTCACACAGTATGTAAGTGGAAGCTGTGAGATTCAAACCCAGGTCTGGTCTACTGGATGTCACTAGATTTGCAGCTCAGAGCCTTAAACCACTGAGCTGTACTGCCTCCCAATTAATTGCTTTAAATTAATTAATTTAATGCTAGCTGCTTTCCATGAATGTCTCCTGTTTGCGGCTGTATTTCCATATTGAACTGTAGTTGAAGCTGCTTCATACCCAGAAAGCAATATGTCTTTCTGATGTTTCTTACTGTAATGAGGTGAAAATGGTAGTGCGGTAGCTGTGGTATGGAAAATTAAAGTCAGAATCAGATATCTAGTATGAGATATCTAAATATATTAAATTCTTTAGATTTTTAGATTTAATGCAGGCTTCACCTCTTAAAAATAAAAATTAAAAAAATGTGTTTCAAAAGTGAAAGAGTTTAAAACATTGGAAACCTGGGCAAGGGGAGAATCAGAGACTTACAACATACAAAATCTACCAATATGGTATATGTAAAACTAATCAAGACGAAATTGTTAAAACTTAGTTCCACATGCTATCCTTATGATCAGCATCTTCCATATATGGAAGTATTTAGACCAGGACATTGAATGTCATAGTAGCTGCTCATGTTAGCCACAAGCAACTATTTATATACATTGTTTCCACCTTATAAAATGGCAAGGAAAATTCTTATGTTTTGATTGGTTGCTAGCCGTGGATTAGAAGTGTGTAGTGCATGGCTAGCAACAAGTTCAGGTTATCATAGCCACTTGTAAATAAATCATGTATTAAGAAGCCAATGGAATGTTATTTGGGTTTGAGACAGTAGTTCCTCACCATGTCCCGCCTGTGTTTTTTGGAGTTGGAACCAGTGCCTGTTCCGATTTGTATGGTTTAATGCTCACTGCTTTCCATGAACATCTCCAGTTTGCAGCTGCATTTCTATATTGAACTGGAGTTGAAGCTGCTTCATACCCAGAGGGCAATATGTCTTTCTGCCACTTCTCACTGCAACAAGGTGAAAATGGTTTATCGGTAGCTGTAGTATAGAGAATTAAAGTCAGAATCAGATATCTAGTATGAGATATCTAAACATATTTAGTTCTTTAGATTTTTAGACTTAATTCAGGCTTCTCCTTTTAAAAATAAAAATAAAAAGTAGGGCTGCAAATTCAGTTTGTCATATCTCTGGAAATGCCCCAACTCCATGAGTTTGCGTTTGTCCGTGGGTTGTGAACATTTTGAATAAAAATGCAAACTTTGATTTGCAGTTTGCCCCATTCAAAAAGAAGTTTTTTTCCCCTACGTTATGGCTCCTCCTAGCTGCCAGCAGCTCATGCTCTATTTCTCCTTGAGTCCACCCCATGTGGTACACCAGAGGAGATTCACAAGATGAGCTTGAAGGCTGTCATTCATTCAGCCTTCCTCCAGTAAGGAATTCTTTGACTGGAGGAAGGAGGATTTCTCGACCACCACCCACTCTTTGACAGGGAAACAACTAAAGCAATCATTGGTGGAGCAGGTTGCAATACACATAGTTGAGCCGAATGATGCCTTAGAGGTTAGACCTGCTCCATGTTTTGCTGTCAGAGTGTTGAGTGTGGTGGCGTGAGCAGGATGCTTGCTTACTGCTTTGTTCAGTCTGCTTCGTCAGTCAAACACAAAATCTCAGAACTAAAAAAGAAATTAATCAGTTCAATTAATTGTTCATGTTGGTCTTTGTAAATAAATAAAATGTGTTCTTTATCTATAAAAAAAACAGTACATTTGACTTGAGTTTAGAGACTGAGTAGTTTTAGTGACAAATTGATGATCGGAAGACACATAAAGGATACCTCAAGGAGGAGCACGTTTTACCGTTTTACTGTAATAATTATAGTTCTCTGATATCTAAGTTCCTTCCTTGCTTTAGTTTGGAATGGTTTGGATCATATTTTTAAAAACATTTTTTTATTCAAACAAAAACAAGTCAGGACTGTGGCAAAAAGTAAAGAGGTTTAAGTACTTGTTTGTTTTTTCAACATCCATTGGACCAATTTACAAATTACAATTACAGTCTGTTATGTACAAGTAGTAGTACTCAGTGGGGCATGACTCTCTGTGGTCTGCTGCACTAAAAAAGCATAAGAAAAAAGTAAGCCTTTTTTTATTGTATTTGGTGCAGTGCTTCTGCTGTATCTGAAACGTCTCTCTCTCTCTCTCTCTCTCTCTCCTCTCTCTCTCTTTCTCTCTGACTGACTCTCGCTCCATGCAGCCAGCCTAGCAGTGCTGCTGAGTGAGTTCCAAAACTTCTGCCTGAGTCCTCCTGACCTGTTTGAGAGAATACATCTCAGACTCTCTATTTTACTTTTCACTGCTGTACTACTGACTTGTTAGGGAAAAAAAACCTGCCTGTATTCCCAAATACACACAATGCACCTATTATAGTGTATAGTGTTTTACTGACCTGTCTGAGATAATTACCTTGTTTTCAAGCCACTAGACACAGCTAGCAGTGCTGTATATATTTACCTGTTAGGGAACAAATATCCCTGGTTTTGCTACTTAAAGTGCTTGACTCGACAAAGTCAGTAGTGCTGTATTTATCTGTTAGGGAACAAACATCCCTGTGCTTTGCTACTTAAAGTACTTGACTCAACGCAGTCAGTAGTGCTGTATTTACCTGTTAGGCAACAAATATCTCTGTGTGTTACTGTTTAAAGTACTTGACTTGACACAACCAGTAGTGCTGTATTTACCAGTTAGGGAACAAATATCCCTGTGTTCTGCTACTTAAAGTACTTGACTCAACGCAGCCAGTAATGCTGTATTTACCTGTCAGGGAACAAATATCCCTGTGTGTTACTACTTAAAGAGCTGCTGACGTGAAAAGTGCTACACTGCAGAATCCAAATAAGCATACCGCCAGTAAATCTCATACTACAAACTAGATTTCTGCATTACTTCATTTTAAAGTTTTGAGCTATTTTGTAACCCTGATTTCACTACCTGTTCAAACAGCCTTTATCAGTGAAGAGCTACTGATGATGTCATCTCAGGACTTCAAAGTCTAGTATTCCCTGTCAGCAAGCTTACAGAACCTGTTTGTCTAAAGTTTTAAAGATCATGTGCAATAGCTGTCTAAAGTAAAACAGGCAGAACCATTCAAAAAACATTGCTATAGAAACTATATGTGTTTCAGGTTTTGTAACAAAGTTGACAAAATTGTATTTTATAATGCCTTTTGGTAAGTCCATTTCTCAAGAGTTGCTGGATGCTGAGTCAGCATGCCTCCAGGCTGCTGAAGCCATCTGGAGTTTATTTTATTAAAATTCTTCAGATGCAACCTTTGAGCAAGGTGCTCTTTTACAAAGGTTCCACATTAAGGAAGCAAGACATAATACAGTACATAGAAAATATATAAGAAGATAACAAAAACTCAGAGGAAATCTGAGACAAGCTCAGAGGGACAATATAACAGCAAGTATGCAACTAGTTCATTCAATTGGTCAAAATAAGGGACTGTGGATTGTTGCAGTGCAGCCCAGCATGAGGGCCTTGTCTATCAACGTACTAGTGAAGAAGGGGAAGACAGAGCAGAGAGGGGAGGAACCAGGAAGGCAAAAGTGAGGTTCGGTGACTGAGATTGTAGCTGGTAGTAGTAGGGAAAGACTGAGTGGACAAAAACAGCAAGATATGCAGAGCAGAAGAGCCAGGGAGGGTAGAGGACAGGGACAGAGGGGTAGGAAAGGGAAAGGGTGCAGGGGCAGAGGGGGTGCAGTGAGGGCAAGAGGGAGAATGAGTGCATGATAGGGCTGATGGAGTCCAGGGGGGTAGCAGGTAGGGGCACACATGCAAGGATAAGCTAGGTGAGGGAGGGAAGACTATAAAAGAGGGATTATAGGAGCAGGTATTGTCATTAATGAGCAAAGTGGAGATAGAGGAGTACAGGGGGGTCCGGGTACATTACGGGCAAGCACATGCACCATTACAGACAATGTGCTGTATAAGTTCAATCTTGAAAGCCCAGATATTAGCAATACCAAGAGTAGCAGGGGGGACCTCATTCAACCAAAGAGGTTCCCTGTATGCAAAAGAGCGTTGGCCGAGTGCAGTTCTCTGAAAGGGAATACTGAGTGTATTCTGAGCTTTGCCTCTAGTGTCATATTGTGGGTGAGCTGATATGAGAAGTTAGGAGATGCTAGGAGGGGTTAGTCCAACCATGGCTTTTTGCCCCCAAGGAGGTAGATTTGAAACTTTATCCTGTTGTTCAGGGTTAGCCAGTTAGTTTGTGCTACTCTACTGTGCCTGTTAGGAAGTTGTACTGCTGCCCATATTGTAATGTTGGTAACTTTACTGCTGTTTGTCAGTGTCTGCTTTACAGTGTTTTAATAGGGACCTTATATATGTTAATTCCTACTAGGTGGAAGTGTTGGCTCTGATAACACGATCATATTAATTTAGAGTAGAACATAGATGAGCCTGAATGTAGGTCAAAAGAACCTGACAGGGAGAACACATTGTGCATGCTAAATTAGAAACTCCTAGTAAGTTTTCAGAACAGCATTAGCTCTCCCACCCCCATTGACAAAGAGATGGAATAATTGTTTTAAAGTGCCATTTTTAGAAATCGTCTCAATTGAATGATAGGTGTGAATGATCTCAGCCTTTCACCGCATCAGCAACTTATTCAGTGTGCAAACTTCATCAACAGTGTGCTATGACCCAGCATCCAGCAACCCTGGAAAAAAGGACCACAACAAAAAGGCACATAAATAAAATTTTGTCAGCTTTATTGCAAAACCTGAAACACACACAGATTTTAAAACAATGCTTACTGACTGGTACTGCCAGTTTACTTGTGAAAACCATTGCACATGATCTTTACAGCTTTGGAGAAATGTCCTACAAGCTTGGTGACAAGGAGTACTAGACTGTGAGGTCCTGAGATGACATCAGCAGCAGCTCTTCACTGAAACAGGCTTTTCTGAACAGGTAGTAAAATCAGGGTTACAAAATAGCTCATAGCTTTAAAATGAAGTAACACAGAAATCTAGTTTTTAGTATGAGATATACTAGTGGTATTCTTATTCTAATTCTGCAATGTAGAACTTTTGACCAAATGGTGTCAGTTGCTCTTTAAAGTACTTGACTCAATGCAACCATACCGTATATGTGTCACATATCTGGAATGTGTAGTACGGTATGGGCTGCAATCCCATTGGCTCACGCTGTGAACCAATGGGCGTGCAGCCCTACCGAGCTGTCAGTTGGTGGGACCCGGGGTGGCAGGTGGGTGGGGTGCTGCCGCATGCCAGCTGACCGGGGGTGGGGTGGTGAGGCTCAGTGGGCGGGTGGGGAGGGTACCACTAGACCACCAGGGATAGTGGAATAATTCTACTTTTATTATACAGATGCCTGTGATCGGGTGAGCAGCAGTCCACTGGACCACCAGGGATAGTGAAATAACTCTACTTTTATTATACAGATGCCCGCGATCGGGTGAGCAGTGGTCCACTGGACCACCAGGGATAGTGAAATAATTCAACTTTTATTATACAGATGCCTGCGATCGGGTGAGCAGCAGTTCACTGGACCACCAGGGATAGTGAAATATTTCTACTTTTTTTAGACAGATGCCCACGATCGGGTGAGCACCGGTCCACTGGACCACCAGGGATAGTGAAATATTTTTACTTTTTTAGACAGATGCCTGCGATCGGGCTGCAGGGGATGTCAGTCCCCGACAGCTGCTGCCTGGCAGGGCGCCAGGTGCAAGTCATCGGGGATCGGTGCACCCTGCATGCAAATGGGGCCATAATGACATGCAAATGGACCCATGTGTGCCTTGCATAAATTATGGCCCCATTTGCATGTCATCTTTTGAATATCGCTGGATCTGTGAATGGTGCAATGGCACTTGCACTAGCGCATCTCCATGCTCCACTCTAGCCACTTGCGCTGGTGCAGTGCCACTGCACCATGCACACTGGGGGTGGCCAGGGTGCGATATTCAAAGCTGCTGAGCCATGGCACAGTTCCTTTGAATATCGCTTAGTCCACACCCTGCACAGCCAAGTTGAGCTGCGCTCAAGCTTATGCCACAGCCTGGCGCAGTCTGAATATTTGGGCCACTGTGTGCACCCACTTTAGCCATTCTGTGAAAGCCTGGCAGATGCAGATTGAAAACAGCCTCCCTCTCCATCAGATGATACAGGAAGTTCCAAACTGGTGGAATTCCATTTACTATATGGTGCAGAGAATGCTTGAATAACAGAAGGACATCCATCAGTATGCAGTCCAACAAGGCATTGGGAAAGGAGATGTGAATATCGGCCCTATTCAGTGGCGTCTGATGGAGAATCTTTGTTGTATCCTTAAACCCTTTGAGGAGGCTGCCTGAGTGGTGAGCTTTGATGGTGCCGGACTAAGCCAGATCCTATCCTTAATTTCACTCATCCGGATGAGACTGGAGCATCTCAAGCCACAGTTCCTTGACAATGATGACATCAATGCTGCATCACTTGTTGGAAAAATGTTACAAACTTTCCTGGCTGATGAGCACATTGTAAATATGTGTAAAGCAGAACATTACATTTTGGCCACACTTCTGGACCCTCAGTTTAAGGATACAGTTGAAATATTCTTAAAACCACATAACTGTAAAGACCTGGAATACTATCGTGAACTGCTAATTGAGAAAGTGTCAGAACATATAGTTGAGAAAAGTAGAACATCATCAGTACCCTTTTGGCAACATTCAAATTCTGAACAAAATCTGATGGAGAGGGAGGGAGCACAATCTGCCGTTGCTGCAGCTGCTGCTGCTGGTACCACCACTACTGATGTTTTGGGTCCTCAAACACCAACCAGAACTACTGCTACACCACAAGAGCACAAACCACTGTGGGACATGCTGTTAGACTTTGGTCTGATAAAGACAGCTGGGAAGGCTCAGCCAGCTAGTGTGGTACTAGAAGTCCCTGCTCCAAAAATGGTTAAGGATTATATGGAGGAGACTGTTCATCTCACCGCAGGTGACAAACCGCTGCTTTACTGGCAACAGAAAAAATCAATCTGGCCTTCTTTAACTGAGATCCCAATTGAATACCTCAGTTGCCCACCCGCCACCACATATTCAAATATATTTTTTAGTGCTGCTGGGGCAATAGTAAATGGCAAAAGAACATGTCTTTCCATGAAGAATGTAGAGAGGCTCACTTTTTAAAAAATGAACCTGTCTCAATTCAAAAACATATACTGCCAAAATTTATGCAGGTTGACAGCACCCATATGGCATGCCACGCTAATGATGATGGTGAGAGATTCTGTTGCCACTAGTACCCACTAGTCTTTCCAGCTGTCTTTCCTCCTGTCCCTCGTCATCCTCTTCCTTGAGTTCTATTAATTTCTGAAACAAACATCTGAGTGTTATCATGTGCCACTGAGGCCCAACCTAGCACCAGAAGTTGAAGGGCCACTACATACTACTGTTCAGTTAAAACAACCATAAATAACTACACATTACTGTAACACAGTTCTTCAACCATTTGTTTTATTGCCATTTTTTAAATACAGATCCAGTACTTATTAGGCGACTGTTAAAAAAAAATTAATACAATAAATAAAAAATAACTGGTCTTCATTCAGGTCCGACTCCAGATGGGGATTTTATTTAATTTTAATTATTTTAATTTTTTGCTGCAAAATGACAGCTTTCCAAGTTTTCATTCACTATTTCTGCTGCACCCAAGGACGCACCCAATGCTTTGATCTGAATGAGCAATCCAAACACAAACTGTTTTCATCATAACCTGGAAAATATAAATAAAAGACTAGAATTTAAAAAATGCTGTTCCCATGTACTAAACTGACTGACCATCATGAAAATAAAAAAAAAATAAATAAACAAACTTGTTCTTATTCTACCCCCCAACTCCAAGTCCAAACCCCCTGGGATGCTCCCTCTTACAAATACAATTCATCCTCCATTGTTAGATCCCCAACCGCACACCTGGCATCACAAAAAAAATTAACAGATGGTAGACTGTTATGGGTTTTTCCATTATTCTGAGTAAAGATGAGGAATGTATTCATCAAGAAAGGATCCCCTTTTCACATTTCCAACACGTGGTCTCTAGCTATACCGACTCCTAGCCTCCTTCAACCAGATGCCCAGATATGCCAATACCTTACCAATACCTCCAACTCCATCTACTGTTACATACACCCCTCTCACACCCTTCTCCTTAGCAATATCACATAGATACATTTTTCCCAAACACTGTCTTTTAGGAAATGTCTAGAACCCTTCTTCACAATTCAATGAATAATACCAAAACAGTGAAAAATCTGTTAGCTCCCTTTTTACTTCTCCATCCATTGAATTCCTACTTCCACTTTATTGGGCACTCTCAAGTCTTTCTCAGTTGCACTTCAACCTGACCAGTCTGTCAGAGTGAAACAACTTCTTCTATCTCATATATGGAAGTAGTACTTGCTGGTTGTCGGTGTCACTACTACCATATATGATATAAGCCAACAAGAAGTTATGTTGTTAAAGAAAGAGGTGGGGATGGGGAAGGGATATAAAGGAGGGTGGGACAAATGGAGTAATAGTGACATAGTTATCTATGGAAGGTATGGGGATCAGGGCAGGAGAATACTAGAGGGACAAGTGAGAATGAGGGTGGATGGATGTCAGCCACCCCTGCATTTCTTTATGGCCCATGGCAACAGCCATTTGGCTCTTTTAGTCCCTGGGTCTAGCAGTGGAGGAAGAATTTAAATTATTGTAACAGGGTGCAGCTCAAGGGGTTAACCCTTTGGGCTGCAATAAGATTTAACAAGCAAAAGTTATCAGGGATGAGCTATGAATCATATATCATCCCTGACCTTTATTGCTTACTAAATCTGTTTCAACACTATTGTACAGCATCTACTGGGTGTATAACCAGGTTCTAGAATATATTGTCATGTCCTACCTGGTTCTACTTGAGTGTAAAACAATTCACATATTTTATTTTGTATGTTTGGGAATGTAAATGTAGTGCAAAGGTTCTAACTTTAAGAATAGTAAGTTTTGCAAAGCTTTGGAGCACTGAGACAGAAAGAATCCTATGCACCAAAGCTTTGCAATACATATCATTCTTAGTACTACAGTACATGTACTTTTCTAAACATGCAAAAACAACACATCTGTGGATTTCTTAATTAAGAAGAACCATGTAAAATGTGTTTATATATTGTAGAACCTGGTCATACCCTGTAGAACCTGATTTTACTAAGTAGAACCTGGTTTTACTTGGTAGAACTTGATTATTACTGGTAGAACATAGTTCTACCTGGTAGAACCCGATTCTACTAGGTTCTACATTGTAGAACCAGATAGAACCTGGTAGAACTTTTTTGGGTTCTACTCAAAATGTTTGTGAGGTAGAACTTTTAGAGGTTGGCGCAGCCCTAATAAAAAGATATGTTTTTAAACTAAAAGAATTTAAAACACTGGAAACCTAGGCTAGGGGAGAATCAGAGACTTAGAACATACAAACGCTGCCAATACGGTATATGTAAAACTAATTGTGACAAAATTGTTAAAACTTACTTCCACCTGCTATCCTTATCATCAGCATCTTCCATATATGGAAGTATTTAGACCAGGGCACTGGTTGTCATAGTAACTGCTCACATCAGCTACAAACAACTAAAATGGCAAGGAAAAATCTTGTGTTTTGATTGGCTGGTAGCCATGCATTAGAAGTGTCTAATGCATGGCTATCAACAAGTTCAGGTAACCACAGCCACATGTAAATAAATCATATATTAAGAAGCCAATGGAATGCTCAATTTTGAATCAACACCATTTTTTCTGCTGCTAAACACTAACCTGCCAGCCCCATTGTGTGCAAATGAACCTCATACCCAACAAATTACTTGGTGTAGATTAGCAGTTTTTTTTTTTAAGGAGGCAGTATGGTGCTGTGGTTTAGGGCACTGAGCTGCAAACCTGGACACCTGAGTTTGAATCCTACAGCTCCCACTTGCATACTGTGTGACCCTGAGCAAGTCATTTAACTTCCTTGTGCTCCCTGGTCGTACCTGGAAACAAGCTTCAGCTTAGTGTGCCTTTCCTGGTTAAACAATTTCCCCTTTCACTTTCCTTGTTAATATGCTTAGTGCATCCGCAACTCTGTTAGTCATTCCCAAACTAACACAGTGCTCACATTTATTTACATCTGTCCCACACACCAGCTACTACCACCAACCACTCACACAATTTCCTCTTGACTTCCTCTCTCTTGCTTTCCCTGTAGAAAAACAGTTATGGTAAATGATGCTTTTCTTTTTTAAATTTAACCCACAGTAGTCATTAGCTTTAATTGCAAATCTGAAACCCCCATCCCACTGCTCGCTTGATCCACCGCTGCTACTCCTGTACACTGCTGCCACTTGCAGTCCTAATACAGACTGCAACTCAGAGTTGGTTGCTCTCTGGTACACTTGTTCCTCTATTGAGCAGATCTAAGTGTTTTTTTTTCTGTTTTAAAATCTTTTTTTACCACCACTCCAAAAATGCTGTGCTCCCTCAAGTCTCCTGCTTCACCAACAGACTGTCACGCACTCCCTTACACCTTTACCACCACTCCAAAATGCTGCCCTCCTTCGAGTCTCCTGCTTCACCAACAGACTGTCACATGTGCTCCCTTACTCCTTACTCCTTACTGGCTCCATCCTTTAGTAAGACAAATGTTAAAAACACAATACATAAATAAAAATGAAACCAACACACAGACATACATGCTGCTGTGTATCAAATGATGAAGATGAGCCTGTATGTGTGTGTGGGGGGGGGAGTCAAGAGTATGTGAGAGGCATCTGGTAACCATAGCAATTGTGTTCAACTATGGTGGCCACAGTGGGAAAAAAGTTCGAGAGGCAAATAAAAAAAAATCTATTACAGGTGGAGGAACTATTTTACATCAAAAGACATTAAATATTGCAATGTGTTTCTATTTAAAGATAAAAACATTGATGTTTACATGCGTATAATATACAAACAGCCATTTTATAGTTGCAATAAGACACTTCAGGGATGTGCATTAGACATTTATAAAGCACAGCCAGGGGCTGAAGGCACTCGGCCTCATGCTTCACTATGCCCCTGGTTGTGTGTTAGAAATGTCTAATGCACACCCTTTTATGTCTTATTGCTTAATTGCTACACCATGGGTGGCTGATATCAGCCCTGTTCCTGCCTCCCACATCGGTCTGTCACCTTCTCTGACTCTACCAAGCCCAGTTCCCCCACAGATTTTCCCCTGTGACGGGGCCAGGAAGGGGAGGGTCATCCTTTCCCCCTCCACAAGCAACTATTTAAACAGACCTTCAGTGCATAGCCTCATCACAACAGTCATTCAGAAAAAGCAGAGGAGGCAAAAACCTCAACATTTGGAATAGTTAGCATAAACGGTGGTTTGTGCATTGTCAAAGCCGTTGCCAAAGTATCAGGTCACTTATTTGTTAAATGTGTGCTAGCATGCATCACTTTTTACAAGGAAGCCTGTATATTGGCTGCATGTGAACTGACCAGAACCTGGCATAGCAAATTTGGGAGAGCACCTGTAAGCCCTTACTGTGCTAACCATATAACTTTACAGCATCAGGAAGGAAAGCTTGAATTAACTAAAATATTATTTTAATATTATTTTAATTGTATAAAAAAGATTTGAGATAAAAGCAGGGTAGTTCTTATTGCATTATCTGCTTCTTAAAAAACTCTGGTTTCGTTTCATTATTATGTTTTAAATTATTACTACTTGAGGAGTCCAACTTTATAATAAGCAAGAAGTTTTAGAAATAATAGAAATAAATAAATTAAAGTAGATAGAAACAAAGAAAAGTAGATAAAATAACTAAAAGTAGTTTGATTTATGTTATAGAGAAATAACATGGATTTCTTTTTACTTGCCCTTGTAATTGGGTGATCTCACTGGCAAAGATGTTGGACAGCAGAAGCCCAGAATCATCAATAGACTTGGAAGCGGAACAGGTTAAGCTGTGTTACAAGTCCAGCTGCAAAATGGAAAGAAAACCTGAAGGCCTTGGCACTGCACTTTAGAAGTGAAGAAAGGAGCAAATACAGAGGCAGTCTCAAATGAATGGAACACAGAATAAAGAAGATGCTCAGTGAAATAGGAAAGAAAGTGGGAAATATTTTAAGATTAAAGACTGAGAAGAAATATTAATAGACAAGCTTAAATTAGTGGTATCTTTTTAAAAGCATTATTTATGTTAATTTAATATAGAGCCTGGTAAAAAGATTTACTTGGAATATTTATTTGCTGAATATTTAAGTATTGAATAATTACAGTGAATTTATAGTAAATTTATATTGCACATTACTAATAGTAGTTTTAAATACGAGGATCAGGAACAAAAAGTCTCAAGATGTTTTATTGACACCATCTGTGTTGAAAAGGATTGAACGTAGTAATAAAAGTTAGTGTCAGTAGCAGGAAATGGCGATAAAGATAAAATGGTGTGCCAGGTAAAATGTGACAAAATGAAAAGTATTAGAGGATTTAGCCAAATTAAAAACTGAAACTTTTATAGAGAAAAATACCTCAACCCCAGTATTATCAAAGGAAGATCCCCAGCCAGTAACAAGTGGGGACTTATCAGTCCTGAATAAGGATAAAAGAGATAGTAATAAGATATAATCTGTTAAAGATCAAATGCACCGTTTTCCCCATATTTTTAATAAAAGCTTGAATTCAAGTCCCTGTGGATTAGTGTCTCCTGAAAATATTATGCTGTTTCATTTTGTGTTTTTCTTTAAAAAAGTAGTCTAAAGTAGTCCATATTGCCTTTTTTGGAAGTGGAGCAGTAAGATATTGTGACTGCTGCAGTTTGTATTCGTGTGTGAAAAGGAGTAGTCTTACTTTTTAGATGGCGAGTGATCTGTCTGAGAGTCCATTTTCACCCATCTTGAAAAGACTGGAGGTCACGAGCAAGTGTCAGTTTTCTGTGGGAGGAAGGCTGTTAATCAGCAGTGAAGTGGAATTTAAAGGGGCAGTCCGTTTAAGCGGCACAGTGAGTTTTAGTTGTATTTGTTTATTTTTTTACTTAAGTTATGTTGCTATATATGAATTAGATTATTGAAATGGTCACGCAGATGTTGACTGTATTTTTTATATCTATGTTTTATTTTTACTTCTCACAGGCTTGGAGGAGAGGGAGCATTTATCAGGAGCTGCCCGCAACGACTAAATAGAGTTTGTGGATTGTCACTCAAAGGATCTGAATTATAGGGTGTGTTTTACATGGTGCCATGTATTTTTTCAATCGGATATTGCCTGTACATTTTATTGATCCATATGTTGTTAAATAATGTGTTTAGTGACACTCTGTAATGGGAAGCACGGCAAATGAGAACCGCAAGTAATCTGTGTTTTCAAAAGGTCATGCTTTATATGATAGCACCTATGGTGAGTCGCCTGGATTTTTTTGGGTATAAAATGTTTGTGGGTTACTGGCCAAATATTGATGTGCTGTTTCTGAAGCTGTGTTAATTCTGGTCCAGTCCCTACATTCCTTCTTTAGCCTGTCATACCACTCCCATTCCCTTTGTTAACCGCATCCAGCATCTCTTCGTGAAGTAATTTTTATTTTATATTGAAATGACGCTGGATTTTGGGTCATTCTTGCATAGTAGTAATTTTGTTATGTGATTTCTTGCTGAAGTATTGTGCTACTTTTGTTATCCAATCCTGTTGGCAGGCTACATAAACACAAAATGTGTGTCAGCAGTCTGAAGAAGATATGTGTCTGACTGTTTTTTGGTGGGGGGGATGTTAGGTCATGGATAGGCTTAGTGTCCAGTTGTGGGATTTTGTTGATCTCCTGTACTGGTTGCATGGAGGTGGGGGGGTGATGAACACCAGATGTGGCATGGTTCGGAGTGACACATGCGCAATATAAGTTGCAGTGGCTGCTGTACCTTGCTATGTGTGCATGATTTTTGGGGGGGGAGAGGTGTTTGTGCCTCAATACTGTATCTTCTATTTCTCAGTAATGAGATAGCTCTTGTCTTAAGGCACACATATCTGCAATGTGAACTTTAAAAAAGTGACAAGAATTGCACTATCCGATCCACTGGAATTGTGTTCTAGTATCCCCATGTCAGCCATGCTGATGAAATCTCCCCCCCTCACCCCCCACACACACAGACACATGGGAGCCATCAGCCTGTACAGCATTCTACACACCTGAAATGTAGGCTGCTGCTGTGATTGGGACTGCATACTGTAAGTGAATGATAGGCGACTCATGAGACAGATCTGTCATTCATTTATTGTGGGGCTGGGGAGGGGGGTTGCAGAAATTTGATGGCGCAATAAGCGTACTTCTGGGATTGTCCATAGTAGTGATTGAGTGTGATGGGGCAAGTGAGTGGTGTATTATAAATTACATGTGTTGCTCTGCAAGGGCTTAGACATGGTAATGGATCGAGGTGGAGGTTCTGCTAATCTGCTGTATCTCCTAGCAGATGGAATTGGAATGTAATGTAAGTGCATATAAAAGTGCTATATTTCAAAGACCACTGTTGGACTACAGTCAGTGGTGTAGTACGGTCTGCACTTCATCCCACTATGTGCAGTACTGTTTCACTAAGTTTGGCCCCGCAGTATGTCTTGGTACTTAACATCCATCACAATGTGTCTCACACAACTACGCCTGTCAGCCCCCCACACCAGTCCTTATCCACACATGACAACTGTGAGGCTGCAGAAGTTTCCGAACATAAGCAATGCTTTCTGCAGACTAGGCTTGTAGTGACCCAATACTGTAAGTGAATGATAGGTCAGTCATGTGACTGAGCTGTCATTTGCTTACTGTATGTGGCCTCATCAGATAGCTGTGATGGTGTGTAGTTGGTTATTGTGGCCAGCTCCCATACTGCTTGTTGTGGGGGGAGGTGATGGGGTGAGAGAACACTTGATATATAGTTTGGGGGGGTTGTTATGTCAGTATGAATAACTGTAGTATTGTATAAAGGTGTAATGGCGTCGGTTGTTACAGGGGATGGATGTGATTTTAATCACCTGGGGGTTCATGCAATGGCTTGGAGAGGGGGAAGTGTCTGATATTGGTGGTTGTTGACCTGCTATGTTGATTGTGTTGGAGTTGTTGGTTGATGAAGTACTCTGCGTAAGGGCATTGAGTAGTACCTGCTCATAAGTGACACATTTTTTTGTTACCTTGTAATGTAATCCTAACAGAAGTTGAAACTTGTCCATGATATTTACCCCCCTCCCATGACTTATGTCCTTGTACAAGGCACAGAACTGCAATCTAGTTGTACAAAAAAAATTACCAGTATTTGGAGAAGACCACGGTCCAATCAGACTCACTGGTGCTGTAATGGCCCAATGACCTGACACCCTTTGAAGTATCACTTTACTACCTCCACCACACCCCCTATTCCCAAATAGCATATGGTAGCAATTACAAATCTGCACACAGGACCACTGCTGTCACTGGTGCTGTATTGGTCCCATGCATATTCCACCCTGTGAAGTACTATTCCATTAACTCTGACACCCCAACCCCTCAACTCACTTGCCAGCTGGCAGGCAGCAGAACTTTCCACACACCACCACTGTTGTTTGTCCTGTGTGCTCATAGTGACAGCATATTGTAAGTGAATGACAGGTCAGTTATGTGACTTGACTGTTATTCAGTTACAGTATGTGGGACATGCCAGAACACTCAGCAGCCAGCTGTGGTGGTGTGCAGATGGTTGTGCTGGCTTCCGACTGCAATGGGGTAAGGGTAGTAAGATATGGTGAGACAGCACTTGAAGGGTGGTGGCGGGATTCCAGTTGGCCTTTGAGCACACTTTTGGGGTAGTATCCATTGGTTATTGGTGGGGATGTGTCATGGAGTTCAGACTTCTGATCCACCTCTACACAAGTGAAATTGGGCCCCTCACCCCTATGCAACTATTTCCATTCACCACTAATGGTCCCAGTCATAGACTGTCAGGCACCTTGTACATATTTCCATTGAGAATGTAGCCCAAAACAGAATGCAGTTTGCATGTAAAGAGATGCAGACCACAGCACAGTATCTCATTCTCTTTTCATCTGCAAACTGCATGGGACTGGTCTGTTTGATTCTGGCACCATCTTGTTCCAGTGCTACCTCATTATCTTGATTCATACGATTGGCTTTAGACTAATTATCTAACACACTCATATTATGTGTCAAACTTGTATTGTGAACATTATATACTCTATATAACTCTTTAAAGGCCTCCGTCGTGTACCCCATCTCCCTCCTCTCTTCCAAGGTGTACATACTGTGGTCCTGTAGTCACTTGTCCTAGTATTGTGGTGTAGGCCTTGCATCATTTTACATACCATGCTGTGGACTGTTGCCACACTGTCTATGACTTTGATGGAGATGTGGTATTTAGAACATGACACAGTATCCAAATGTATGGGTATAACCAGTGATCTCTTCAAGAGTAATCTCTTGTCCTAGTGTTTTTGTGTAGGCCCTGCATCATTATACATACCATTGTCTGGACTGTCTCCACACTGTCTGTGACCTTGATGGAGATGTGGTTTCCAGAACATGATAGAGTACCCAATGTGTGGGTATTATCAGTGATCTCTACAGGATAACCTGTACTCACCTCCTTATGCACCCCAAGATCACACTAGTCATCCAGATTGCCTTATTGCAATGCCTTTCAAACTGTAGGCCACCCTGTTCTTGTTTGGTGGCTGCCAATAACACTCCATAAAATTTGTTGTATGTCCTCTGCTTTTTGTGCTGTAAGTGGATTACTGTGCAGTCTTACAAAATGAAACCCGTCTGTCATACCACTGCACAATTAAGTTTTCTCCAATTTTTGTTCATCCTTTCAACCACCACCTTCCATCACCCCCTCTCCCTGACGTCCCCCTTTGGAGTGTTCTCCCTGTTTAGTTTTTTTGTGTCATCCACAAAGAGGCAGACCTACTCTTCTTCCAGCTCCTCTGCAATATCATCACAAATTACAGTAAAGAGGACTGATGCTCACATTGATCCCTGGTTCTCCATGCCAGGTACTCATGTGGTTTTCTACTTGTTTGTAAAGATTTGGCGTAGTCATAATGTTTTCAATTAACAACACAGTAGTGATGAAGTTGTTCAAAAATTAAGCCCCCTTTTTGGTTGTATTCAATTGTTTGATGATCATTTTTTGACCCAAATTCAGCCAGGAATCTCCTATTAATTTTCTAGCCCAATGAGAATCCACTTCCAGTCAAGTGGTGATAGTTGATTTATTTATTTATTTTAGTGTTTGGTAACTGGGTAAGGCCACTAGACACAAATGCCTGTTTTCAGGGGTGACCTGGGAGCATTGGGCGGGTAAGTGACAGGCCCAGAATCACACAGTATGCAAGTGGAGGTTGTGAGAATCAAACCCAAGGCTGGTGTGTTGGATATACCAAGCTCGTCCACATGTTGTTACAGTAACCTGTCGGCTGTATTGGAAAAAGGATTATAAAATGGAGAGGATAAATCCTGGAAACTGATTGGCTGTAGCAGACTTTGACCTGTGATGATATGTCACAATATCATCACAGTCTAAAACTGATTACCAAGATCAGCCATTTTCAAACACTTTAGTGTCATTTTATAATTGCAGCAATACACTGCAGGGTATGGTATATCATGGTATAGCATCACTTTTAGGGTACATGAGACAATTGACCTGTGGCCTCGTCCATCACAATGCACCTGAGGTGTGATGATTTCTCATGATATACCACACCCTGTTGAGTATTGCTGCATAAATATCTGCTCCTGTGGTCTGCTCCAAGGCATTTATGGTTGTGTCTTTACATTCCCAAATATGTGGCTTTGGCAAACCCTGCATGGCACATAGCATAGCCAGGCAATTGTGACACACAGCAGGTGTCACGGTACAGTACATGTATTTCATTGTGATGTGCTACTTGCCTAATGGAACGTATGTCTGTAAACATGTTTTTTTGAGTTGCTTGACATAATGAAATTGCTTTTGCCTTATTATTTGTAAACTGAATTACATAAAAATTCAACCGGCAAAGCATTGCAACAACAGATATAGTGTGTCAGTTAGTAGCTAAATAGTATAGGTTAATTAGAAATGCGCTTGGCAGTAAAGAGATAAGCATCTGAACTGATGTATTGTAACATCATGTGCTTTAAATTTTTGTATTCTCTTTTTTTTGAAACAATTGCTTCATATGGAAGAGCCTGTACTTTTCAATTATAGTTGTGATCCTAACATCCCCCAGTCTTTCCCAACGTCTTCACCCTCCACATAGCAACAGGCAATATGATGTGCCTTATGGTAGACGTTTGTAACTCTCACCCAATGTCATGTGTGAGAAACTTGTCATGGGATAGTATAGTTTAGAAAATGGGCAAAGATAAATCTCTCTTCTGATTGGATGAGACTGTTGTTTAGGTGGGCATCTATCAGACAGCAATGCCCACGTAAAACAAGTCCCTTCTGTGCCAATGCCATCACTGGTACATTTCCAAACATAGAAGCCTTCATTTTTTACTGCTTGCTAAGCGTTAGAAAAGAAAAATTCAGCCAGAAATAAAATAAAAAAAACTAACAAATGGTACCCGTGGAGAAAGTGAAAGCCAAAAAGATTGCATTCAGACAATACATAGAAACATAGAACATAGAAACATAGACTTTGACAGCAGATAAAGACTGCATGGCCCACCTAGTCTGCCCATTTCCCTACCTACAGGATAAGCTGCAGATCCTATTTAACCAACAGCTTATTTCTTCCTACCCCACACAAAAATTGCCTTATGTCTGTCCCATGCATTCTTGAATTCTCCCACAGTGTTAGACCCCACAACCTCCTCAGGAAGGCTGTTCCATGCGTCCACCACCCTCTCTGTGAAAACATACTTCCTCACATTGCCCCTGAGCCATCCCCTTCTGTCTTCAAATTGTGTCCCCTTGTTCTTGCACATCTCTTTTTCTGAAAGATGCTACCCTCTTGGACTTTATTGATTCCACTGAGGTACTTAAATGTTTCTATCATGTCCCCCCCTTCCCTCCTTTCCACAAGGGTATACTTATTAAGCTCCTTTGCCTCTCCTCGTATGGCTTCTCTTGCAGACCCTGCACCATTTAGTTGCCCTCCTCTGATCTGCCCCCATCCTGTCTATGTCCTTGCGTAGATGGGGTCTCCAGAACTGGATGCAGTACTCCAGATGGGGTCTCACCAACTGTCTGTACAGGGGGATAACAACTTCCTGTTTTCTGCTGGTGATGCCTCTCCCTATACATCCCAGTATCCTCCCCAGCCCTCCCTACCGCCTTCTCACATTGCTTGCCAACCTTAAGGTCATCTGATATGATTACCCCCAGGTCCCTTTCCATTTTTGTTGTTGTTACTACCTCCCCCATTGTGTAATCTTCTCCTGGGTTTTTGTTTTCCAGGTGCATTACTTTGCACTTCTTTGCATTGAATCCAAGCTGCCATACTTCTGACCATTCCTCCAACCTTGCCAAGTCCCTTCTCATTTTCCACTCCTCCTTGTGTATCAACCCTGTTGCAGATCTTTGTGTCATCTGCAAAGAGCATACTTTCCTTCAGTCCCTCTGCAATGTCATTTATAAAGACATTAAAAGGACTGGACCTAATACTAGAACCCTGCGGTACCCCACTAGTAACCCCTCTTTCTTCAGAGCGGACTCCATTTACAATTACCCGCTGTGTCCTGTTGTTCAGCCAATGTTTTACTCAGGCTACCACCCTGAGACCCACTCCTAGGCTGGTTAATTTGACTACTAATCTTTTGTGTGGGACTGTGTCAAATGCCTTGCTAAAGTCTAGGTAGGCCATGTCCACAGCCCCTCCCTGGTCTACTACTTTGGTCACCCAGTCAAAGAAATCAATTAGATTTGTCTGACATGACCTTCCCGCTGTGAACCCATGCTGCCTTGGGTCCTGTGCCCCACTGGCCTCTAGGTACTCAACAATTCTTTCCTTCAGAAGTGATTCCATCATTTTCCCTACCACAGAGGTCAAACTGACAGGTCTGTAGTTTCCTGCCTCTGTCTTTTTCCCACTTTTGTGAAGGGGAATCACATCAGCCTTCTTCCAGTCCTCAGGTACCACACCATCCTGCCATGATTTGTTATAAAAGGTAGTCAGTGGTGTCACTAGTTCTCTGCTAATTCTTTTAGAATTCTGGGGTGAATTCCATCTGGCCCCATTGCTTTGTCCACCTTCAGTTTTAGGAGTTCTTTCAGAACCCTTTCTTCTGTGAAAGGACTGGGATCGCCCCCCCTCTCCAGAGTGTTTCCGTTAATTGGATTAGGCACCTCCTCCACTTCCTCTTTTGTGAATACTGAACAGAAGTAGTCATTCAATATCCCTGCTTTTTCACTGTCAGTCTCTGCCCACCCACCATCCATTCTATTCAGCCTCACTATTCCTCCGTTTGTCTTTCTATGCTCCCTGATATACCTATAAAAGGTTTTATCCCCTTTCTTAACCGAGTTGGCTATCTTTTCCTCAGTTTGTGCCTTTGCTATTCTGACTACCCTCCCTGCTTCCTTCTGCCTTAACTGGTACAGTTCTCTGTCGTGCTCCTTCTGTGTTTCCTTATACTTTCTAAATGCTATCTTTTTCTCCCTAACCTTCACCGCCACTTCTTTTGAGAACCATAGTGACTTTTTCTTTCATTTTGATTTGTTTATTTGCTTCACACAAAGGCTTGTTGCCTCTGTGATGGCAGTTTTGATATTTCCCCATTGTTGCTCCACCCCTCCTTCTAGTCTGTTTGCTAGTGCTTTTCTAAGGCAGTCTCCCATCTTGCCAAAGTCAGCCCTCCTGAAGTCCAGAACCCTCACTTTTGTATGGCTTGACTCTGTAGCTGAGTTTATCGTGAACCACACTGTTTGGTGGTCACTTGTTCCCAAATGGCTATCCACTTCTAGATCTGAGATCCTCTCGCTGCCCCCATTTGAGAGTATGAGGTCTAAGATTGCTCCCTCATGAGTAGGTTCCAAAACTAGCTGTCTGAGGCATGCCACCTGAAGGGCATCGAGAATGGCCCTGCTTTTGGATGTGACTGCAGCAAAGGTGCTCCAGTTGACATCTGGCATATTAAAGTCCCCCATCAACAGTAACTCCCCTTTCTCTGCCATCCTAAGTATGCCTTCTATCATATCCTTGTCCATTCCTTCCCCCTGACATGGGGGTCTGTATACAACCCCTGTGCAGATTCTAAAACTAGCTGTCTGAGGCATGCCACCTGAAGGGCATCAAGAATGGTCCTGCTTTTGGATGTGGCTGCCTCAAAGGTGCTCCAGTTAACATCTGCTCCTTTCCAATACAAAAAGACACAGGCAGAAGGGGATAGGGAGAAGTACCAGGAGAAGCAAAGGGAGGCAGGGAGGTCAGTAAGGGAAGCCAAAGCTCAGACAGAAGAGCACATTGCAAAATCAGTGGGTAGAGGGGACAAAACCTTTTACAGGTACATAAGTGAAAAAAGAAAGGCAAAGGTAGGGATAGTGAGATTAAAGGGGGAGGATGGGGGCCGCGTGGAGGATGATAACAGTAAAGCTGACATATTGAACAGGTATTTCTGCTCAGTCTGTACTGAGGAAGAGGAGGGTAATGGGTCTGAAGGGAGTACAAGGGGTGGGAATGGTGCATAAATGGACACAAGTCCCTTTGCACAAGAAAGGGTCCTAAAGGAATTGGAAGTAATAAGAGTTGATGAAGCAATGGGGCCAGATGGGGTGCACCCAGGGTCCTTAAAGAACTAAGAGAGGAGGTGGTGGCTGAACCTCTGGCAATCCTGTTTAGCTGATCACTGGAAATAGGGGAGGTACCCAAAGACTAGAGGACAGCAGATATAGTCCCCTTATACAAAAGTGGGAACAAAGAGGAAGCAGGGAACTACAGACCAGTCAGCCTCACCTCAGTAGTGGGAAAGATCATGGAAGCACTACTGAAGGAGAGATTGGTTGTCAATGGACTACAGAACCCAAGGCAGCATGGTCTCACCAGGGGGAGGTCATGTCAGACCAACCTCATTGAATTTTTTGACTGGGTGACTAGGGAGGTGGATCAGGGAGGGCAGTGGACATGGCCTATCTAGATTTCAGCAAGGCCTTTGACACTGTGCCACATAGAAGACTATTACACAAACTGGGGAATATGGGTGTGGGTAGGACAGTAGTATGGTGGGTAGGTGACTGGCTGGGCAGCAGGACACAGAGAGGGGTGGTGGTAAATGGCTGTCACTCCACAGATGGAAGAGTGACCAGTGGGGTACCACAGGGATCAGTGCTGGGACCGGTTCTATTCAACATCTTCATCAGTGACATTGCGCAGGACCTAGAAGGCAGAATTTCCCTGTTCACTGATGGCACAAAGTTCTGTAACAGAGTAGACACACCAGAGGGTGTAGACAGAATGAGAAGGGACCTGCAGAAACTTGAAGAATGGTCAGGGGTTTGGTAGCTGAAATTCAGTGTAAAGACGTGCAAGATAATGCATATGGGGCACAAAAACCCTGACACAATATATTCTTTGGGGGGTGAGGATATAGCATGCACCAAGCAGGAAAGGGATCTTGGGGTTATCATCTCTGATGACCTCAAGGTAGGGAAACAGTGCCACAAGGCAGTAGGTAAAGCAAATAGGATGCTGGGATGCATAGGCAGGGGCATCACCAGCAGGAAAAAGGAGGTTATCATCCCACTATACAAGACACTAGTGAGGCCCCACCTGGAGTACAGTGTACAGTTCTGGAAATCTTACCTATGTAAGGACATAGCCAGGGAAGAGAAGGTTCAGAGGAGGGCAACAAAGATGGTACATGGATTGCATCACAAGTCCTATGAGGACAGGTTGAAGGACTTGAATATGCACTCCCTGGAGGAGAGGAGGGAGAGAGAGAGGGGATATGCTAGAGACATACAAGTATCTTACAGGGAGGAATAGGGTGCAGGAATACACTATTTTTGAGCAAAAAATATGTTCTAGAACTAGGGGGCATGGGATGAAGTTGGAGGGAGGACGATTCAGAGGAAACATGAGGAAGAATTTCTTCATAGAACGGATGGTGGACAAGTGGAACACCCTGCCAGAGGAAGTGGTGGAGGCTGAAACAATCACAGGATTTAAGAATACATGGGATAGACATAAAGGAACTCTGGAGGTCAGGAGTAAGGGGCAACAGACTTCTAGGAAAACATAAAGTGAACTTACAAGCTCAAGTGGGCAGACTGGGTGGGCCGTAGGCCCTTATCTGCCGACATTGTCTATGTATTTATGTACCCACCATCAGTATTCAAAACAAGTACTCGTTTGAAGAAGCCGACCAGAGTCACGTACCTAACACCCGCATATTCCCAATGGAGAAGAAAAAAACAAATGTTGTGCATGAGGAACAATAAGCTGTTTTAATTTTTTTTTTACCACAAAAATTGTGAAAAGAAACAGTGGGGCAAAACATTATAACATACTCTTATTTAGGCAATGGTGCTGGGGGGGGTAACTGGAAGACAATGGCTCTGTGGTGGCGGTGGGGGGTGACACCAGTATATGGAGCAGTACTCACCTTGAGGAACTATTTTGCCCCTAAAAATTCTTTAGCATTTTTTTTTTAAATAATTTCCATTCTTATTCTATTACTAAATTAAAATTCACACAGAACCCTGTTTTCTAAGCACAATAATACCCGACTGGGGGTGGTGGTGGTGGTATGGGCTGTACCCACCCTTCCAGGGGTTATAAGACTTTCCACCTGCTGCATCGTGTCTCATTATGCCTCTGGGTGGGCGGGTATAGCCCAATACCGCCCACCCTGTTGGGTATTATTGCTTGCATAATGGGGTCAGAGTTAGGCCAGATGACTCCAAGTCATACCTAATCACCTGTTGGTCTATGCATTGTATATGAAGGCAATATCAGTCATTGGCTCTTTTTCAATTATTGTTATCTAATATCAAACTCAACATACAATCCAGTCCTACACTGCTCTTATAAAGTCTGTTTTCATGTGACAATGGTAGCTGATATTGCAGGATCGCTATGTATAAATAGAAACATATTAGCATTTGCACTTATAACAGTCCTGAAGTGTTCTTTCAGCACATGACTATATTCAATACATGTCTTTAAAGTAAACGCAATGAGTCGGCTATTAAAAATGAGGTTGAATCCATATTATCATATTATAGCCTCATAACACATGTTTTGTGTTTCTTCTTTGTCACCTCAAGGTCATGGATTCATCAGATGAGCTCAGTAGTGGTAGTGCTGACACGGGCACATCATTGCCTAATGTAATGGAGCAAGACTACTGACTGCATAAATCAGCTTCTGTCACTTTGGATATTTCGCCTTATCAGTTTGAGCCCTCCGGATCAGAATCAGAAGATGAGCAGGAACCTGCAGAAACACAGAATGGAGGAGAACAATTGAGAACTGGAAATGTAGACTGGTGTAGACACGCACAAAAACATTGTGTTATATTAGTCATATTCCTCTCCCTTCTTTATGGTATCATGGGTTGCCAATGTGAACCCATTGTTGTAATATACTCTCAAGTATAACCTTCACTGTCTACAGATCCTTAACAAACTTGTTCCACAAGGATGTATTTCATCATGCTCATATGGACTTGTGGCCAACTCCATACATGCCTAGATCAACAACAGTAATGAAATGGTAAACAGTGTTGGCCATGCACTTACCTCAATATTGTAACCTTGATAAGAGATGCTTGATAATCACCAGTGCAATTCTTCCACCCCCTTCCCCAACACACAAAAACCTAGCTTAATCCTCAGTTCTCTTTATCCATAAAATGACATGTCATGCTGTTACTAATGTGAAACTGACACATAACTCCAATTTCCCAAAAGACCTGGTGGGCCAGTGGCCTCCTGTCCACTCTCCTGGCAATGTGAGGCCACCCTGTCTCCACCATCCTTACACAGCATGCCAGTGACACAGCCCACCTGTCACCACCTTGGCAAGCTGGTTGTCCGTTTAACCATTTTGGCTCCTATCCCTATGCATTACAGCTTCCCCTATAGCCTCTCATATGGCATGGCATTCATGGTCTTTCTGAAATCTAATTACAGGCCATCATGCCCTTTGCCATTGTCCAGTTCCTGTTCACCCAGATTTAGATTTCAACTATGTTTGTCTGACATGATGTTCCCATGACAAATCCATGCTGCTGACCATCCTGGAGGATAGTGCCCTCCAGAAATGTTAC
Organism: Neoceratodus forsteri; assembly: GCA_016271365.2. NCBI lineage: Eukaryota > Metazoa > Chordata > Ceratodontiformes > Ceratodontidae > Neoceratodus > Neoceratodus forsteri. Next base: position 1,586,355,210 of record CM057455.1, on the reverse strand, counting down.
CATCCTGGTACGGCTTCGCTACAATAATGTCCCTTTCATGCTTGGTGCATGCTATATGGTGCATGCTATATGGTGTCTCTATGTATATATATTCCTTTACATATCTTAACTGTGCTTACTGTCTACTGGTTATGTTCACATGGTTCTATTTTGACTCTGTATACTGCCTAACTTGTGTCATGTTGTCCTCTGTATGAACCTGTATTTCACTGTATCTGTATCTCATTGTACTCTCCCGGGTCGTACCTGAAAATAGGCATATAACTTGTCTAATGTATTTACCTCCTCAACAAAAGCTAGCTAGCTAAATAAATAACTAAATATACTGTATCCTGACCTCACAAACTGAGATGTTGTACCAAGTTGTTTTTTTTGTGTGGCCCATTTGCATTACCTTGCAATTGTTATTGTTGAATGTTAACTGCCAAACCTTTGACCATTATTCAAGCTTCTGCATATGCATCATCATGTGGTCTAAACCCTCTGGCACGTCTACTCTGTTACAGTGCTGTTTGTCATTATCACAACATAGTATTTCACTAACTTAATGTTTCAGCCAGGAAATCTACCAGTTCTGTGGCATAGAGATCCAAGCCCTCCCATGTGTTTCCCTATCTCCCCATCAGCACATAACCTTTATACGCAATAAGACATGGTTGGGTGATGGTAGTACTGAGATACCTGTATACTTATATATATTACATATAGATGTGTAGTTAAGCATGGGTTCACAGGTCAAATGCTTTCAGCTTCTGTGTGTGCGTGTATCTCAGTTCTACCAACACTCAGCTATGTCTTTTTACATTATTCCAGTAGTATGATGCCCTTCCCCCCACACGCATAGAATGGTAACATGGAATACATGAATTCAATAGTATTCATATGTAAACATTATTTACTTACTTTTATTATTAGGGCCTAGTTGAAGTTTGTTTTATATATGTTTAAAGGCTGTGAACATCTTCACTTCTGAGGTGCCGTCTTTCGGATGAGATGTTAAACCGAGGTTCCATCTGCCTGGATTGGTGGTAGTTCAGGTGGATGTTAAAGATCCCATGGCACTTATTGATAAGAGTAGGGGAAAGTTTGATTGAAGAACAAATTGGTGCATTTCCAAAAATATAATATATAAAATCATAACAGAAATAAAACAAGAAAAGACAGAGCAAAAAAAAATAACAAAACAAGCATACAGTACAGCAAGTCTAAAGCAGTAAGAAAAATAACGCTAATCCCCACATATTTCAAGTGACAGCTACATCTGTATCAGTGATCCAGGGCAAATACTTCCATAATTCAGATAGGCCCAGGGCAGAAAGATGCGAAATGTCTGACAAAAAGACAACTTGTGCATCAGCAACTATTTTGTTGCGAAGTTCAACATAAGTGCAATGATGTTGGTGCAAAGTGAATAAACAGCGAGACACCCAGATTTTCCATTTGATAATTGAAAATAAAACACACAAAGTTCTGAGAATCCATTTCCCCCAAGCAGAGGACACATGTCCATACATAAGATTTGCATAAGAGATCCTAGAGAATAGAGGTTCCCCCCATTGATCAGCTAAATATATCCAAAAATCCTTAATAAAGGAGCACTGAAAAAATAAATGGTTAGTCATTTCAAGCAAGTTATTACACTGGGGTCTATTGCAGAACCTGTCAGCGAGCTGCTTATGTTTGTGATTGCTTTTGACATTAATCTTCTCATGGCAAGAGAGCCAATGGAAGTCCCACATATGTGCAGGGATACTAAGATTCATTAACAGGATTTTCAGGGAAGCTCTGTACAAAGCATCACATTTATTAAAAGGGTCAGGAGAGGTACAGACAGAAGCCTTCAAAGTTCTATACAATACCTTATGCGAAGAAACCGTTAAGAGCTGATGTGGAGTAACCTTCCATTGTTTTAACTGAAGGAATGTGTCTGTCAAGTATTGAAGGACTTCCGATCGTCTCAGAACTGTAATGGAGTTCCTTTCCCAGGAATAGAACCAAGAGCTACAATTACCATATAGTCAGCTCTCCCACCTTCTTTGTCTATTAATTAAGACAGGTCTAAAATTGGACATCAAAAAGTCACTAGTAAAGAAAAGAGTTGGATTCACCATCTTCAGCCCTCTCTCCAGAATGGGCAGATATAGAACATCCCTTTTAATTGGGTTAAGTCGACTACCCCATACCGCCTGAAATAACAAACTTAAGATAGGGGTTTCTAGTTTTTTGGGAACGAGGAACACGTAACTTAAATATAAAAAACAGGAAGTAGAAAGGTTTTCACCAAAAACACTTGTTTTTTCTTCCCAATCTTGCTATGGTTCTATTGAGAAACCTTGGGTCTCCCAATAGCTAGCTTTTCTTCCCAATTCTGAACATAAATCTCCAGAGGGCCAAACTTAATTTCCAGGACAGTAATAGAAGAGGAAGAAATATTAATCGGGCCAATAGAGGTGTTAGTCTGTGAGGAGAAACCAAGCTCGAAAGCATGACACTTGTCCAGATTCAAAGCCACCCCCGAAAACAAACCAAAAGAAAAGCATTCAGAAAGGGCTTCCCTAACTGAGAAGGTATCCACAGTCAATAGACACAAATCATCAGCATAAGCCAAAGAGGAGGGCGTGTCCTGAGTGGTAGGATTAGAAATTAGGGTAATGCTCGGTGAAGCATTTAATTTACGTAGCAGAGGGTCAATAAAAAAACATATAAAAGGGGTTTGGGGGCACCCCGTCTCACACCCCATTTAATAGGGACCAAAGGATCCACCCAACCATTGACCAGAGGCACTACAGTGGTGGTTCTATAGAGAGACTGTATCCAAGAAACGAATGTAGGAGGAATGTGATAATGTAAAAGAGTTTCCCATAAAAAATCATGACAAAGTGAGTCAAAAGCAGTCTTTCGATCCAAGGAAACAACATACTCTGAACACTGACCAGAATACCCAGAGGTAAAAATTTCCCTCACTCGAATGAGATGATCCTGTATTTTCCACTGAGGGATCACACAAACCTGCTCAGGGGAAATGACAAGATCAGCAACAGATAATAACCTGTTGGTCAACATTTTGGACAACATTTTACAATCTGCATTAAGCATGCATATAGGCCTCCAATTATGCAAGTCAGAGTCATCCCCTTTTTTATGCAAAAAAAATTAAGGCTCCTTTAGTAAAGTTAAGAGGAACATCACCAAATTCCAACATAGTATTAAATACCAGGGCTAATTCCAACCCCAGGGTCTCACCCATAAGCTTATATAACTCATTCAGAAGTCCATCTGGGCCCAGGGTGATATTGGACTTCAAATGATGGATAACATCCAGCACCTCACTCAAAGTTATAGGCTGGCATAAACTAGTAAGAACCTGTGGAGAAAGATCAGGGACAAAAACTTCATGTAAATAGTTTTTGATCTTCCCAACATCTGAAGGGAGTTCCGCAAACAAGTTACAAGAAAAATCAGCCACAATTTGCATAATGTCATGCAGGGAGTTACGAAGATTACCCGACTCATCCAGCAGGCCAGTGATGCCTTTCTTACTGACTTGTGACTTGTTATGGGTAAAGGGACAAGTTCCATGAGCCATACCCTGAGTGCCAAATTTATGTTGCCAATAAAAGCGGGCAGCCCTTTGTTTAGAATAACTCAAATCCCCACACCAGAACAGTGGTCCAGACCCATTGACCAATAGGAAGGGCCCAAAAGCCAGTATCTTTGAGCCTGTTTCAGTTCATACAGAGCATGAAACCTAACATCTTGCAAGAATATTATACCACATGGCAAGGAAGCTAGGAAAGCGAAAACAGTGTTACGCTTATCCAGTCTCTTGATACTGTTAACATTCAGAGGGTAACATGCAAAGGTGTGAGAAGACATGGCAAAATAAGGAGAGCAAAAACAGGGAGGCAAGTAGCCAGTATTATTTTTTCTTATCCTTCCCACCAACGGCTTTCAATTTGGACCTGGCTTTCTGTTTTTGGGCCCGTCTACCCATTGAGCAAGCCTCTGTATCCATAGTGCCTTCTGGATGGGAAGAAGGAACAGAGGAGGAATCAGTATCCTCACCAGAGTTTGCCAAAGTCTTCTGTAAAACATCATAGGCATTAGATAGGTTTACAGGGGTGGTCCGAACAGCCTTAGAAGCGGGGAAGGGGGGGGCAGCTTTCAGTTTACAGCATGCAGATTGTCTACAAGCGACCTGCATAGGCTCCTGAGGAGGAGGAGGAATAGCATCCAGGAGATCACAGACAAATGCCTGATCCTTGGGGTGCGCTACTACTGAGTCTGATAAGACAGGTGGAGGCGGAGCTAACACGACAGGGTCACCCAGAGGCAAAGCATGCTCTTTAACAGATGGTGGTACAGTAGCGGAAGAGGGTCCAGCAGGGTCTCGAGAAAGCTCAGAAGAACAGGATTTACTTCAGAAATTAGCTTTCTGAGCTTGTGTAACAATAAAATGTTGGTCTGCCCCACTATCATGGTGCTCCTGATTATGGGCCACCCAGGTAAAATTCTGAAAGGTGTGACCAGGCTCGTCACATAGATTACAGTGACATTCATTCAAACAGGATGTACCTAAATGACCCAATTCCCAACAAAGATTACACTTCACAGAATCCCAAACACTGCTTAAATGCAATGAATTCCCACACCTATAACAGGCCTTCGGTTGACCTGGATATAACAACCCCCCCCATCCCTGCCCAAAAAAAAGGAGTTCGGGAGGTGAATAACACCAGAATCATCAGACTTCAGTAAAACCTTCACTTTCCAGCCACCATTACAGATATTCTTGGAATCCAGAATGGCCTCAGGGTCCCCAATAACAGTACATCTGAGCTTTAGCCAATACAGAACATCCGCCAGGTCCACACCTTCATTTAGAAAAAGAATATAAATTTATAAGCTGGCTTTGTCAGGGGGATGGCAAGAAAGGGAGACCATAAAGCAGACCTTTTCAAGGTGTGACATTTAGACCAAAATCTGTCCAAGCCCTTAGAAGTCTTAAAACTGACATCAAAGGTGGTCTCTCCAGAAATATGGATAAGGGCATAGACTTCATGGGCGAAGAATTTCATGGAATCCTTCAACAAAGTCCAGGCCACAGAGAGACGGTCTGGAGGTTCCTCCATATTCCCCACATAGGAAAGTCTGACAGTTTTATGCCTCTGAGCTGGCAAAACACACAGGCGAAACAGGGAGGAAAATGTTTTCTTTTGTCTGTCAGGAAGTGTATTCAGTGGAGTCTGTACTAGGCTGGGGCCTGGAGGTAAGGCTTCAGAAGTGGTTGGCAAGTTAGGGAAAGCAAGCCTAGGGTTTTGGGTCAGCATTAAACTATCAGGTAGAGCCACAGGGTCAGCTTGCAGAAGAGACCCATCCAGAACACGGTCAGTAGGAACTGCAGGAAGAACAGCCAAAGAAGCAACTATGACTGGAGATGAAGGCATTCGAATCGGAGATGAACCAGAAGTACACTGACCAGAAGAGGGGTGTTTCTCCCAACCCTCATCATGGAGCGCCTTGTCAACCGACCAAAGTTCAGTACTAGGGACCGGAGCCCCAGGCAACAGAGTAGAGGAGGACTGAGAAAGGGATATGTTAGGCACACTCACTGCGGTAGCGTTCTCCCCAGCAGATGACAGCTCAGTAGCTAAAGCAGGTCTAAGCTTCAGCTGAGATGACTTGACAGAGCCAGATGCACTGTCAACCTTCAGCTGCCGGATGTTCTGCAGTAGGGCTGATTTTTGGGAACGAAAGAACCGTTCTTCAGATTCAATCAAACACAACAATTCCTATGACTCTCCAGAAGCTCATGGGGTAAGTCCAAATTTTCAGTCAACTCAGAGATATCAGATGCAGGGTTAGAAACCAAGGGGTCTGCAGATTTCTGTTCTAAGACACCAACTACAGAGTCACCCCACTCATATCGTGCAGGTTCTGGTACAGACGAAATATTCCCAGTAGAAACATCCACAGCAGAGCTTTCCAAAGCAGACTTAAGTAGTGGTGAGGTGTGAGCAGGAACAGACTCACCCACCTCCATAGCAACCTCCTGCACACCAGGACTGTCGTCCACCATCTTGGATGGCCAGAAAGTCCCCCTCAGGCGAGTAGGGGAATTTCCCCGGTGTCCTGGCCAAATTTCCCTCATTCATTAAAAATACCACCAACAGCTTAATCTGGTTCAATTTCAGTTGCTTACCATCTGTACCCCCCCCCCCCCGGCCGCCCCTGAAAAATGGACTTCTAGGCCCAGTGGGCTTGCTGGATCAACAAAATTCAACAAACAAACAAACAAACAAACATGTTTGTGAAGAAACTAGGAAATGTGTGTCTTATAAATCGTGTTTTTTACCCTTGTTGGGATGGAATTGTAATAACAGATTACTGCTATGATCACAATAATTCACTTCAGTGCACGTGTAGTGGTGTGATTTATACACTTCTTGAGTGGTTGATGTCACTCAGCTGCACCTTATGATGCACCACACAAGATGTGTGTAAATCACACAACAACACATGGTCAGTCTCAAAATAATCAAGCAACATACCATGGCAGGAAGTGGGTATATTGATGGATTTACCCATGCCTGGTGTGGTTTGGTCACGAGGCACAGCCGAGTGACTTAACCACACCGGAAGTGATAAATACACCCATATACCCACTGCCTGTCATGGTATATTGCTATTATGCAGTGTTCATCTTGTTTTATTTTTTTGTTATAGTAATATGAAACTTTTACAGCTGATATACTGGAGGATTTATCACGCTCATGTGATGTGTTTTGACTAATGAGGTTACAGGATTTTCATACCCCATTGTATAATGCCCCCCCCCCATCCCATAGTTTTCTTATATCATCAGTTCCCTCAGCACCCTGGGATGTATCTCAGCTGGCCCATGTGCTTTCTCTGTCCGAAGGGACCCGAGGGCTTGCCTTACTCTCTCTGTACCGGGATTTCAGCCTCTACCTCCTCCCACATTGCACCCTGTACTGCTGGCCCCCCACATGTCCGTGGTGGCCAATCCCTTTGCCCTATCATTACCCTACTGATATGACCCCTTACTTTCCTTTTTTCCTCTATGTATGTAATGAACCCCTTGTCCCCCCTCTGGATCCCCCTGGCCAAGGACTGCTCCTTTTTCACCTTAGCTGCTCTCACCACCCTGGTGACTCTTTTGGCTGCCCTCTCATACTCCCCTGATCCCTTTCACTCCTTGAGTGCTTGAAGCATCTATAGGCCACCTTTTTGTTCCTCACCACTTCCTGAACCTTCCAGATCCACCAGCAGGGGTTTCTGGCCTTACTGAACTTGCACCTTTCCCTTGCGCAGGATCTGGCAACCTTCTGTATTTCCCTTCTAATGATCTCCCACCTGCCCTCAGCATCCATATCTGGTCTTATCCTGTCCAAATGATCTTTAAGGATCCTTCCCATCTCCCTGAAGTGTGGACCCCTAAAGTCGGTTACTACTGTCCCTGTTTGGCTTTCCTCCCTCCACCCCCTCCGGGTCCAGGAAGAACCAGTCTGTATACCACTCCATCATTTACTCTCTTTCCCCCTTGCACCAGCAGGGTGACCCAAATAGGCTCCACATTCCCCCCAGCCTTCTCTACCCCTCCAATATCAATGCCATATCAGACTAATGGTGCTACACCACCCCCTTCCATCCCCCTATCCTTTCTGATCATAGTGAATTTTACTTTCTTAGTTTTACTTTTATTGCTAGTTTTACTTGTAATGTTTATTTAGTTTTATTAGTTTTACTTTTATTGTTTTCCTTTAGGTGCACATGTTCCCAATGTGTGTCGATGCCCATATAGTCTGAGAGCTCATGTTGTGCTGAAATCCCAGTTGTTCCACCAATGCTGCATGAAACAAATTCAAGCTGCATCACACAACATCCAGGGTTCCATGCCATTTGTCTGGATGTCTGGAGCCTACAGTTGTCATGGAGTGATCTAAGACAACAGTCTTCTAGACCATATGAGGGGCCTCTTCACAAGAAATATAGACACGTATCTTATCACCGCTTTATCAGATGGTGTTGGGGGGTAATAGGCAGACACATACATGTTCCAATCCCATCATGTGTTGCGCATGTTATCAGGCAGACTTTCCCACCACTTAATGAGGAGTGTGAATTTGTTGGTTTTCGATATTCTTCTTTATGGTAGTTATAAGTAAAGTTAACAGATTATGCTTATTAACTTATTTAGTCAGTTAAACTGTCATTGTTAATCCTATCTGACATATCTAAATATGCAGTATTCTCTGACAGGAAACATACAGTCCTACCCCATATCTCTGGGAATCATTCTTTTAAAAATATATATGTACATGGTTTAAAACCTGATGGTTACAACATGAATTTCATAATGGCTCCACTGTGTTTGTGATTACACTGATGCAGTATCTGACTTATGTTGACTGACTCCACATTCATCGTTGTTGCAAAATTAATAACTGGAAAGATGTATATATCTCACAGTCACAACTGTTGTAAGTTTAGTTGTCAATGCTAGCGCATCTTCATAATTCATAACTAATGATAACTTGTTTATGAATTTTTAAATGTTTATTCTTACTGCTGTAAATATTTGGGTTGCAATATAAAGCAGTTACTTATTTCTCATTAAAACGTGACAACATTCCTTTGACAGCGTCTTCTTTATTGGGTCTTTCAAATGCTGAGCACAATGGTGGTGGAATGGTTATTGACTGTTCAGTGTTTGTAATCAGTACTGTGTGCAGCTGTGCAAAAAGATCCTCTACGTACTCTGAAACAAATTCAGATACCCACATTAATTGATGTTAACAGTCTGTATGTTCTGCAAATCTATGTTTCATCATGTCACACTGCAGGTTTCGAGGGGGGAGAAAGACCTTTGTGTGGTGGTGGATGCCAAAATGAACAACTCAGAGCAGTGTAGAAGGGCGGCAGCACAAGTAAATAAAATGCTGGGGTGCATAGCCATGGAGATGGTACATAGGAAAGCGACCAGGATGGTACTGGGGCTAGGGGAAAGGCCCTATGAGGAGTGACTGGGGGGAGTGCAACCTATTCCCGTTGGGGGAAAGAAGAGACGGGGCCGGGGGGATATGATAGAGCTTTAAAAGTTTAAAAATAGCTGAATGAGAGAGTACTCCCAACTTGATTATAAACTGTACAGTGTACAGCAAAACCTAGCCATTTTCACCACAAAGAGCTGTTTTCCCCCAACTGTTTTTTTAAAGTGTAAATGTGCTGTATAGTCCATTCCTCACTATGCTCCACCTCTTACAATGGCTCTAGTTTTCTGGAGCAAGAATACAGTCCTTAAAAATCATTAAAACTGCCACAAACTTTGCTTTATTTTTTTTTCACAAAACAAATACAGGAGAACATTGTATAATAGCAATATACCCCTCCAGAGAGTAGGTATACTGGTGCATTTACCATGGCTGGTGTGGTTAAGTCACTCAGCTGTGCCTCGTGACTAGACCACACCAGCCATGGTAAATCCACCAGTATACCCACACCCTGGAGGGGTATATTGCTTAAATAACACACACCTCTAAAATCTGTAAAAACTTGCCACTGAGCACCGGTTTCTTATATTTTCATACTTTCTGCCTAGCATTGTAAACTATATGCTAACATTACAATACCTGCTATACATGTCCAGATAGGAGAAGTGATACAGTTTTGGTGCAACATAATTGATAATGGAATGAAATGCCTCCACAGATGAATTCTGGCCTCATGGAGACAGTTTCCGTATGTCGTTCACTAAACGTTTTCTCATCAGTGTGTCAGTTAATTTTGTGGCAGCCTTAGAACCTTACATAATGAGAGCAACAACTAGGATACAAGCATCACTACTATACATATTCACAATTAGAATATAAGTGATACAAATATTCATGTATTGACAAAAACACTAACATACAATATTGACCTAAAGTAACCTCAATTTGTTCCACCCCACCAGACGCTCAACCAATCATCGGTCATGTTGTTATGCCAACATTACATCTATACACTAACACCACGTCAAACACTCTTAAATGATGTCATAAAGGCACAATTGTTGATCAGCTCGAGCTCCAGAGCACCTGCCTCATGCCCCCATGGCCATACCTCCATGGATACCCACTGGCTTATCCCACAAGGTGGGGCAACAGCACCGTAACAGTTCCATCTACAATGGGAGAAGTTATCAGTGGAGATCGACTTGCCTTCCTAGCTTCCCCACAGGGCAAGGTTTGGGGCCTGATTGTGCTGTGGAGCCATGATAATTCTGCAGACTGGCGGAGAGCCGAAGAGGCCATGTGCCGGTGCGGGCAACATCCTTGAGAGTACAACTGTTTTTTTTTGGTCTGCCCCAGGGATGGGGACATGCAATGACATCCAGTGTCTGCCCCGCCCCTGTAACGTGCAGGCGCTGGATACATGTGGTTCCCCCGGTCTCCACCAGGGGTCCATCAAGTGCCGGACACTCTACCCTCCTTCCCCCAGAGAGGAGATAACTGCATGGAAGATGCATTTTAACTCACCAGGCACTATCTGTTTCCATCGTGCCCCTCATCCTTCCAAGGCTCCATGAGCAGAATTATTGAACAGATCCCCATGACCAGACTGCACATTTCTAACATGATTAACAATGCTTCTCCACTTTGCCTCCACTAGATCTCCATTCCCTTCCGATGTTCCTGCTAGCCAGTAAACATGATTATTTATGGATTGCTCCCAGGAACCTAAGATTTCACATTCCTTGATGGCAGATAGTTTTTTAATACACTTTACAATTCCTGTATCCAAAACATAATATGGTAACAGTAAGTGCTACATGATTGGTAAAGGTAAACAGCACATCAAATAATACAAAGAATGAATAGAAATGGAAAAATTGTATTCCATTATGAACTGCACTTGCCCTTAGTTACATGCCAGACATCAAAGTAATGGCTGAATGACAGCCCAGTTGTCTTTTATATATTTTTCAATTTGCCTGTGTCTGTCCATTACTAATGTTTCAATCCTACCCCATTTTGTAACTTCACTCAGACATTGTTTTAGTCCCTCCAATTCCATAAGATAACTACCTCCAGCTTGATTGCTCTGTTGGAAGTGAAGACAAAATAAACAAGCAGTGATTGAACATATGCACCCCCCCCTCTTGTTTCCTGCATTGTTTTACATGAAAACATTCATCAGCAATACATATGTGTATTCTGTCTTTACAGCCAAACATGTCGCCTGTATTACAAAATCCATACTGATTTTCATACTGACAGATGGTGATCCTTTGAAAAGTGTTAATTTTTACAACTCAAGCAGCAACCAAACTGACCCGAATAAGCTCAAGGTGGAGTACTTTGCTACGGCAGACATCCATTAGAGTGTAGCACCCATATTTTGCACTGTAACCTGGGCTATCACATCTTGCATCTACCCCTAACAAAAGTGACATGTTTTTCTCTGTTACTTCTGATTTCAACATAGCCTGTTTCTTTTCCCAAACACTTTGGATAGATGCATGAAGATATTTTTTTCTGATGAATAAAAATGTTGATCTGCTGATAGTTGCAACATTAGCAAATTGCATTACTTTTAAAACCTTGGATGGAAGGGTACCAGCATATAAAATGGCGGAGAACAGAGTAATATTGAATTCGGGGATCCCAGCAGTCAAATTCTGACTTTTCCACAAGTACATTTTCCTGTTAAGACATGCATGGCATACTTAGCGTGCAAAATAACAGCATACATGATATAAAATACATATACAGTATAACTAATTAAGAAAGTGAAAGGATAAGTGTGCAGTTCAGTATTCCAGTAAATACAGCATATAGGTTCTCTTACATAATCTCATGATTTATCCTAACCATCACCTTAATGGTGTTAGTATCCTAGCTAATTGGGCTCAGTGTGCAATACATAATAGGAGAGACTGAGAGCATACAATATGAAATAATAAGTGGTTTCCATAAAACAAAGGCTAATTCAAGTAGCAGTGCAACACATATTAACAACATTGAATAGCAGATCTCCATGGAATTCATGATTTGCTTTCTTTCCTTAAAATGTAAATTATTTTAACAACACTTTTACCTGCATGTTAAGCAAGTTTGCTTAACAATGTGCTTGCTTCCTATCATCTGGCTAACTGCTGTCAGCGTGTCAGGCATGTAAAAGTAGAGGCAGAAAGAGAATAACTGGAGCAGACAAGTTTCAGCTACGATGTAGAACTTTGCTCTGGCAGAACTGCTGGAAGAAGAACTAAGAATTAGGCTCATTACATATCTGTACCAACATATATTGGCAATATAACTAACCACTACATCACAATATACAATAGCAACTTTGTCAGAGACATGGGAGGCTAGAAACAGAGCTGGCAAAGCTGAGAAGGAAGTTATATTAGGAAAAGGGTGACTATGGAGAAGAAAACCAATTGAACTGTTCAGGAGGAGGGTATGAGACATGAGACTAATGGAAACAGGCAAAGGAAGCAAATCATGGATAAGGGCAAAGGAGAAGGGAGGGTCCATCTGGGTATGGAGGGAGAGTAGGGTAGCCATGGGGGTCAAAAACACAGCAGTCAGGGAAGGGAGGATGATACCCACACTGACGAGGCTGCTCAAAAAGTGTGCTGTTATGCAACTGGGAAATTGGAATCTAAGGACAGAGATTATGATGGTGGGGTACAGAGTCTGGGAGAAAGAGGACAAGATAGATATGGAGGCAAGGGTGCTGGAAGATGGTAAAAGCTGAGGGGGCTGAGAATCAAAAGGGCACTTATGAGGGTACAAAGAGCACTTTTTTTATACTAGTTTTTGCCATACAGAAATAAAAAGTGGAGTGGCTACCGCCCCTTTCTCCCCCCGCTCCCGGTTCCAGCACCTATGTATGGAGGTAACACTCTCCAACAACCTCAAGGTAGGGAAGCAAAGCTCAAGGACGGCAGGGAGGTCATGTGGAATGTTGACAGGTATTGCAGGGGGATCACCAGAAGGCATAGGGAGGTCCTGGTACCCATGAAGCAAGCCATGATGAGGCCTCACATTGAGTATGGGGTTCAGTTTTGGAGGCCTTACATGTGCAAGGACATAGACTCGATCGAAAGGGTTCACATAAGGGCAATCAGTTAGCAAGTCTTACACATAACCACATTCTGTTAACAAAAAACAACAATAATCACCTCATTTGGGATCATGTGCTATCACCATCACTATCAGGTTCATATTCTTTGTCATTAGGGTCATCTGTAAATTCCATGTCATCAGAGTCAACATCAGAAGAGTCCACTGTTTTGGGTTCATAGTATTTTGGCAGCATTTTTGGCTTTACCAAGGTGCTAACCGACCGCTTCTTGGTTGATACTTGCACACCTAACAGTAAAGAATTAAAAAAATACATAACTCGGTGGCATTTGAATGTAACAAAAACTGTATCACTTTCCGTGCATGTAATATGACGGAAATTGACACACTGATTTACCCGTTACAGTAACCTTTGTCACATCCTTTATTAACTGTTTGAGTACTTTTAGTGCATGGCTTTAACTTCCTGGTGGACATTCTATACAAATGGTCATGCAGTATGTCGGCCTTATCTGGAGTATTTCCCCACTTTTGAATTTCACTTTCTTCTTGAACTACTTCACAATTTACTTCAAGCTCACACTGTATGTCCACACTATGTGTTAGCAATGTATCTGGAGCACTGGAACAAGATTCCGATAACAAACTGAGTGAAGCACGGGATGCTGCAGTACCACTGCATATTACATCCTCATCAGCACTACTATTGGCTATCACTTGTGAGTTAATACTTATTCCTCCTGTGGAAACCTAGTTTTCCAGAGTTCTTTTAAGCCAAAACTCAGTCATCTGCACAAGAAAACTCACAAGCATTGCATTCTGTTGGTTAACATAATTTATTTTGGTAGAAGTCTTTTATAGAAGTCTTTCATGTTAACATACAACATAACCGAAAAAACCCCCAAAAGAAACCACTTATGTCAATCAGAGCTGACCATGTGTAGAACACACAATGCAATACTACTCAGGGTGCACCTCCCCCACACTCCACAGACATCATACACTCCTCTAGCCAACCCCAAATTATATTCATACTTGTAATTACCCAGTCCCAGACTGAATCACATTCCATCCCAAGTTACAGATATCCAGTATCCTCTGTTTGATGAACTCCCAACAACAATGCATACCATGTCATGTTTTCTCAACATTTGATTTAGAACTTATAATATAGAGAATACTGGATGAGCAACTATGCACAACCAGTGTGTTCTGCCACAGAGGGGTTTTGAGTCCCTCTGACCTCGACAGTGAAGCTCGAGCAGTCTATGGGAATCAGAATCCCGAGGTAACAGATCACAGTGGTTGTGCATAAAGTTGCTCATCCAGAATTTTTTATACTGTATAGTTGTATTATGTGAAATGTGTGCATTGTGTTTCATTTCTCTTTTTCATAATGACATTGACTTGTGGAGTCTCTACAGGTTCTAGAACACTGTCTTACCACAGAATTAAATAGAGGACAGCAACAATGTGCAACCATTCCAAGTAGTTCTGCTGTTGTAGCGACATCACTACTGCAGCAGAACGACATAATGATTTCACTACTGCAGCAGAACATATAGGATAGTGCATGAGTACCAATTAACAACAGGGCTATTCTTTCACCGAGTTGGTACTATGATGACAGATTACCTCAAGAGCGCAGCTCGAGAGGTAATCAGTCTTCATAGTACCAATGAGTGGAAGAACTCCTGCTGTTAATGCCGCATACACTGTTCTGTATAATGTATAGTGGAGCGTCGTTTCTCAAAAAAAATTACTTCATCTTTCTTTTTAAAATAAGACTAACTGTCAGATTGCTGCTCGAGGACACCATGTGTGACGTCTGCACTGCAGCAGAACGAAAAGTCATTCTGCTGTCCTGCGGACGTCACTTTTTGGTTTTGCTGCTCTAAGGACGTCACTAGTGCAGCAGAACAACATTTTGAGAGCGCTAGATTTCAGTGAACACCGATGTTCCACTATACACTGTAAGCATATTCCAGGCATGGAATCCATGCATAACAGCATTCCACCATACACTATATAGAGGATAATGCCTGATGTACAGGTGATGACCATGGTGTAATCACCTCAAGTGGCTGCTAGAGAATCAGTAAACCTCAAAAGCACAGCTCGAGAGATTTACCATTGCCCTAGCAACCACAAAAGGTGATTACACCATGGTTATCACCTGTGTAACACTGGCATTCTGTTTTGAAAACCCACTGCTCTGACATAGATGAGAGAGGTTTATAAGTTTCTGACATCGCTACGGTGGGATTACAAGAATGTAAACAGATTACTTTCAGTAAGTAATAAGGGCTACCCATACATTATAACATAGTACTGCATATTGTTAACAATGAATAAAAAAACTACCCAGGGTGTGCAGATATCTCAACACAACCCATCCTCTGTCCAAACGTATTGGAAAACTACTATCATTCACAAATACAATTACCATTACTATTACACTACTTAGTATTGTAAGAATATTCTTAAACAAATATTACCCTTCTTCAATCTCAGCTCTCCATTACTGATCTAGCTTTCTTATTGGGAGGTTCTTCGCTCGAAGAGTAAATTGTTGGTAATGCTCCTTTTTTGTAGCTTCGCCTACAATTAGAAATGTTCAGACACTAGTAATTAGTGGTACAAATCTTGATACTCATTCATTTCACTTATATAGTACCTGTAAATGTGACACAGACAACTAACACGTGTATTGCGTCAGGCCTCAACATCACAACACATTCAATAACATCCCATTAGAAAAGTGGGCAATACTTTCTTACACACTTATGTGACCACCCACATCAGTAGGGTCAATACAATCACACCAGAAGACCAACATTGTATATACATTGTCAAGCTAAACCCACACCTCAGAACGTACATTCAGATACTACAATGTTACACATCTCATCATTTGACTTGCACAGCATTTCTCTGAAGTGGATATAGTACCATTCGCTTACAAAAATAAAAAATTACAGTGCGTGGTGAAATGCTGTTATGCATACAATTCCATTTCCTTGTTCATCCTGTATTTTTTGTATTATATAGTATTATCCAACATTTGAGAATTTTTTTTCCCTTTTCCACAATGAAACTTACTTGAGCCATCTCCAGATGTTGTAGAATGCTGTTATACCACAAAAGAGTACACTCACATTCTATGACATTTGACCTGTGCCACAACAGCATTTTGAAAGGGCTGAAATTCTGTACAGAACAAAATTCTACTATACACTTCAGTTGCTTTCCTCTAGCCAGTTATGTGGTAGAACAGCATTCTATAACCTCCAGAGACTTCACAAGTCAGTTTCATTGTGAAACAAATAAACACAATGCACACATTATCACATAATACCATACACTATAAAAAAATACAGGATGAGCAACTTTAGACATAATCAGTGTGTTCTGTCACCATAGTGTTCTGCTTGCAAAGGACATCTCAAACTTCACTATCCAGGTCACAGGGAATCAGGACCCTATGTGGAACAACACACTGGTTGTGCATAGTTACCTATCTACTATTCTCTACCTGTTCTGTGGTACCACTTAGTACCCGCTTAAGTCAGCAACAAGCAGCACTTCAAGCATGATTTTAAGGGGGTCAGAATATACATTAGTGTGAATTACTAACACACAATCAACTCTGGTACCACTTGAAGTAAACCAATAACAACTGGTGTGCATACCATTACTGACTGGGTGGAACTTACACAGCAGTGATTATGTGCTCAGCATCCACCGTGCAGTAGAAGACTGCACCTGGATGTTCAGCATCCATAAAAATGTGCTTGATTTTACCCAGGGGTAGTGGGAGGGGGGTATTGGGCAGTATGCTGTAGTTGTTCACCATGCTTTTGAATACATGTATTTGAAGAATCCTCTTCCATCTAGTCACAAAATGTGGATAGAGTACCCTTACAATGCATACTTATCTGGACATCACCAATGGGACTACAGCACCTTTGATCTGCTATTACCCATCTGGCCATGTGAACGTCATGGTATCCTGTGGACTTTTAACACTAGTGTCATTTCAGACTGGTAAAACCATTGCCTAAGGTTCACAAACCACCTCCAACTGTAGACGACATGCTAAGGTGACCGCAAATACACAGTGGTCTACCACAATTACTTTAACTTCCTCTGGGGTGCATGGGACCCTCAAGATACAAATGTAGCAGATAGCACCCCATCCCCAAAAAAGCCCACGCTGCTGGAATAAAACCCTTAACTGTACTGACTAGCAATAGCATGACACTATATAAATCACAAGGACTGTTTAGAAAAAATTATTGAAACACTTTTTGGCATATATACATGTCATGACTATTTCAACCATTATCATACCTGAAGCAAGATTACATAACTTGACCGGACTAACTGCAAGAGAAGCCATACGAGGAGAGACTAAAGGTACTTAATATGTATACCCATTGAGGAAAGGAGGGAGGTGGGGACATGATTGAAACTTTTAAGTACCTCAGTGGAATCAATAAAGTCCAAGAGGGTAGCATCTTTCAGAAAAAGAGATGTGCAAGAACAAGAGGACACAATTTGAAGATAGAGGGGGAACAGCTCAAGGACAATGTGAGGAGGTATTTTTTCACAGAGAGGGTGGTGGGCGCATGGAACCGCCTTCCTAAGGAGGTTGTGGGGTCTAAAACTGTGGGAGAATTCAAGAACGCATGGAACAGACAGAACTGTGGGCATCTGACAAATTATTGCTATTACAATTTCTATCACCACACTGTTTGGATAGCCCCCCCCCCCTTCATGGCACATCAAATTCAATCGCTTGCAAGGTCTCTTTCCTGGATCAGATATCTAATTTACATGTGAGCCACAGTATCATTTACGAGATGTTCGCCTATTTCAGTTTCTATTCACCATGTTCATTATGTTAGGAAGGGGATATATGGTATGAGAAGGACACCATTCACATTAAAAAAAAGTGTCATCTGAGATTCACAGTCATAAGCTCTTTACTACATAGGTACCATATACTTTCACAACAAAACCAGTGTTAGGGTGAAAATAAAAAAGACTCCCCCCCCTCTGTCATACTAGCCCTTTTTACTGGTTGAAGTACCAGTCACATGTCACTTTCTGTGCTCTGCATTATCCAACCATTCCAGTCGCCAAGGAACACGTTGTGATGGCTACTCAGGGAGTGAGCAAGTTTGTCAAACAGTTTCATTTACTCATTCAAGTGCCAAACGTTTGATTATTTTAGGATAAAACATGACAAGCTTGAGGGCGTTGATAACCATCATGATTGCATTAATTTGAAAACCAAAGACATATTTTCTGTCCCTACATCATGAACCTGCAACTGTAACATTGTGCTGCACTAAGGGGGAAAAGGATATTTTATGCAATGTCATATGCTCCACTGTGAAAATGCATCCATTTTCACATGACAACATGCTGAAAGGGATTTCACATCTGGTTAAAACCACTGTCAGCCTTGTCACTGACTATTACCTGTTTATTATGCAAATCTGTCCATGCAGCAAACCAAGAAATGATTTATAACTTTCTTAAATTCAGCTCACTTTAAAAACGTGTGCTCAATTATTAGACATACCAATTAAACAAATCCTCAAAAGAAAAAAAACACACACCACGCACATGAAAAAAAAAATTCCAAATCAGACTATTAAACAGGACAATCTGCTAATACAAATGCATAAGGTGTGACAAATAATATCACAGCACTGAATTATTGATGATTGATGGACAGTCAGAACAAAAACAAACAAAACAAAGTAATATTCACACATCTGTGTGGATGTTTCTGAGAGCTACTCTGCTACATCGAAATAGCCATCACACCTCCATTCCCAACAAATAAATCTCGAATATTCAACTATGAATTTGTGCCTAGTCTGAATGAATCATTGCTTAAGTTTGGAAAGTTCTTATACCTAATGGTTAGCATGTGATGGTGGGGGGAGGCAGACATATGTGGTTGCGTGAGACACATTGTGATGGATGTTGAGTACCATTAGGTACTGCGGGGGCAAACTTAGTGAAACAGTACTGCACGTAGTGGGATGAAGTGCAAACTGTGCTTCATCACTGACTGTAATCCAACAGTGGTCTTCATAATATAGCACTTTTATACGTGCTTACATTATATTCCAATTCGTCTGCTAGGAGATACAGCCAGTTAGCAGAACCCCCACATCAGTCCATTACCATGTCCAAACCCTTGCACAGCAACACATCTAATTTATAATACACCACTCACTAGCCCCATCACACTTGAACACTACTGTGGACAATCCCAGAAGTATGCCTAGTGGCTCCTAGAACTTTTGCAATCCCCCTCCCCAGCCCTACAGCAAATGAATAACAGATCTGTCACATGATTCCCCTATCACAGTCAGCAGCCTACATTTCAGGTGTGTAAAATGCTGTACAGGCTGACAGCTCACGTGTGTGTGTGTGTATGTGTGTACTGGGGGGATTTCATCGACAGTGGTAGCATGGAGATACTGCAACACAATTCAAACTGATCGGATAATGCAATTCGTCTCAATTTTTTTTTGCATTCAGACTACAGATGTGTGCCTTCTGACAGGAGATATGCTATTACTGCTAAAATAGAAGACACAGTATTGCGGGACAAAAACCAAAAAAATACATGCACACACAGCACAGTAAAGCAGCCCACATGTCATGTGTGTAAAATGTTGTACAGGCTGATGGCTCCTGTGTGTGTGTGGGGGGGTGTGTCATCAACATGGATGACATGGGGATACTAGAACACATTTCAGAGTGATCAAGTAGTGCACTTCTCCATGTTTATGTGTTCAAACTGCAGGTATGTGCGCCTTCTGATAGGAAACATTTCAATAGTGACGGAAAATATATACAGTACCGAGGGGAAAAAAGGACATGCACACATACCAAAATAAAGCACCAATAATGATTCTGGCAACAACTATCTACCCCCAAAAAAAAATTACTTTCTTTGATATTCAGTATGTAATAGACATATGCACACTGAAAAGAAATCAAAAGGTGTGTACCACATCCATTCAATTTGTCAATAAATAATAAAACCAGATATAGGCAGCAAGCCACTCACCCTGACTTGACCAGCATGCCAGTCAGTATTATAACTTCTGTTGTCATATCAAAGTCACCCTTACCAAAATGAGCACTACATTTAACTGAGTGCTTTTATTGAACAAAATTCACTCTATGCTATCAAAAAAGACCCATTGCTTACAGACAGAGTCATCTTTAGGAAAAAATGTATAGACACAGTATCACATGCTGTGTTGCCACAAGCATACACCACACACCTTTTTGGCATTGATGTAGCTCAAACAGACCAGAGTGAAACTAATTCAAAGCTAAACTACGTTCACAGAGATAAATAACCCACCAAAAATGCCTGCCTACGCTGCCATGGGATTACTAACAAACCCCCCAGAAAGCAGAAACTACAATGCAGAATACATTTATTTTGTCAATTGACTCACTGAGTAACACAGCTGTATTATTCCCTACTGAGCCACAGAGGTTGCCAATAGAAACAGGACAGCTCGTGACAGCTGTGTGAATCCAACAGCTGCTGGTTGCACGCACCACTTAAGCCCGCCTCCAAACTAGTTGATTGGCATCTGTTCCCTCACCTAAACCCGGAACTACCGATGCCGTTATTGCAATGCAGGATCCAAGAATGCCACTTAATATAACAAAACTAAAGTATTGGTAAAACCCACAAAAAAACTCACACATTGAAAAATGAACCCTGAACTTCATTATAAACCACAAAAATACAGAAAAAAAAGTTCTCACAAGACTATCTCTTTAAATCAGCATATGTTAATGTTCTCTGCAGTAACTGAAAACAGTGAACATTTTTCTGTCCCTATCAGTGAGCGAAGACATCATTCTTGTCCAACCTGCTGCTTCAGCAATTAAGTTACTGATTGACTGAAGAAGCTGTTGTAGTTCCCAGTTAGAACAATCTGTAGAGGTAATTGTTTTCTCTCAGAGTTTGTTACTAATCCATCTGGTTTGTGTTTAAATAGATTAGCTTAAAAAAATCATTCTATTCTCATAAATAGTTCATCATTTGAGTTTCAGCGTTGAACTGAAGTGGTATGAATGAATGTCTGTGAGAAATTACCTTGTCTGTATCACAGCTGTTAGTTCTTTCTCATCAAAACTCTACATTGTTTTCTGGCTATATAACACAAAGTTGTTTAATGGATATAAAATAAATCTAAAGTTTGTTAATTTATAGAAGCAGTGAGTTTTGATGTTGCCTCCATAAATAGGTTCACATGAAAACAATTTTGTTTTTATGCCAGATTGACACACAGGTGTCTGCCACACTCAACTATTTCAGGAACATGTACTGCATGAACTCATAAAATTCAGTTCTTTGAGGGTTTCTGTGTGAAAACACATTAGGCCCGGTTCCAAGAGAGCGGCTAGAGCATGACAGAAAATGCGCCGTGTCAGAAAACTACGCCCAAACTCCTGCGACATGCGAGCTGTGCCCTATTCCAGAACAAAGGCCAAGTATGACAGAAAACAATGGAATTACACCCATCACAAGTTACACCACAAATGCATGGTGCAAACCACAAAGCGGGTGGAATGGTTATGCGTAATGCAACACAATGCCTATAGAAAAGTATGCAAACTACAGACCCATTGCATACAAGTGGGGACCGATCCAATACCAATAACTACCGCTCCATCTCCATACTCCCACCCTTATGAAAAGGCCTTAGAGTGGATTGCAACTGACCAGCTCACTGATCACCTCAGCAAATACAACCTTCTCTGTAAACAACAACATGGGTTCCGCAAAGGGCACAGAACTACCACTGCCCTTCTTGAGCTTACCACCCACATACACTCTGCCCTGGACAAGGATCACATCACTGGTGCTGTCTTCATAGACCTCACAAAGGCATTTGACACCGTCAGCTACTCCCTCCTACTAACCGCCATGGCCAACCTGGGCTTCTCCTGTGATGCATTGGGCTGGTTCTATGACTACCTCGTGAACCGATCCCAGCAGGTCAAAAATGGTAACACCTTATCCAATAGTCTGCCTGTCCTCTGTGGTGTACCACAGGGGTCTATCCTCAGGCCACTACTATTTAGCCTCTTCCTCAACTCCCTCCCCATGTCCTGCCCCGGCAATCTCCTACTGTACATGGACGATGCTGTCCTCTTCTCCTCCAACCCTGACCCCTTTCAACTCCATTGCTCCCTCCAGTTCTCATTTAGCTCTGCTGAGAACTGGTTTTCTGCACCTTGCATAACTCTCAACTACACTAAAACCAAAGTTATGCTGTTCTCCCACCCACAGAACACCCGAAAGTAGCTTTGCCCTCATGTGCTAACTTCATATCAGACCCCTTTGGAGCAAGTGGACTCCTTTAAATACCTGAGCATCACCCTGGACTCTGCGCTTAACTTCCACCATCATATTCACCACCTATCTAGTGCCCTGAATGTTAGGTTGGGGCTGTTGTACTGCTTCAAACACTGTCTCACCCCAGATGCCCTCAGGCTTGCTGTCTCCTCTTTGGTTCTCTTGCTGCTTGACTACGGCTTACTGATTTATGGAGCAGCTAACACCTCAGCCATAGTTAGACTCCATCTCTCCCTAAATAAAGCATGCCACCTCGTCCTGGGATGTGACACCGTCTCACCCACACCTGCTCACTTTATAACGCCACCTGTTGGCTTAACCTGGACAACAGAATCAGGTTCCACACCTGCCTCATGGCTAAAAAAATTGCCCTTGGACTCTCCCCAGTTGGATTCGCCCCTTTAGTCAACTCAGATCTCAAGGTGAAGCACCCCCTTAGCTCTGATAAGCACCTCCTCTCAGTTCCCTCCTGCTGTACCTCCCTATTCCAAAGGTCCTTCAGCTACAGGGCCCTTCTGTGGTTGAACAGCCTACCCACCTCCTTGGCAAATTAACTTAGACTTGGGCCATTTAAAACCCACCATAGGGAACACCTCCTGACTTCAAGTGCCCGTGGCTGCACCCGAACCATGCCCTCTTCCCTCACCTTCACCACTGAAGATGGCCAATGACAATGGCCTCTGGCCTGACTATACCCCCCTCCTGCTTTTCAGCCTAACCAGAGTCTGTTAGGAATTGTTTCATATCTGTGATTCAACCTGTATTGTGTAAGAGCTGTACTAAGTAATCCCTAGCATTCGAATGTTTGCCTTGTTGTTCTTTGTAACAAACCTGAACTTTATCATTGAACAGTTGTTTGTACTGTCAGTCTGTATCTTATCTCTGTGATGTGGAACCTTTGTAAATGAGTCTATGACTCAAAGGTATTTTCCGAATTAAATAAATAAATACAGTAACGTAGGCAGAAACAATGGTGCAAGCTGAAATAGTGGCACAGGCAGCAACAGAACATAAAAGAACATGTAATTTCACAGCAGAGGAGACAGATGTGCTCCTAAATGAGTTGGAGGCCCAGGCCAAATTGCTAATGGGCAAGGGTGGGGAGAGGGAACTACGCAAACAGCACAAGGCAGCCTGGGATGCAGTAGCCCGCAAGGTAAATGCAGTGGCCAATGCCAGGTGCACAGTATGGGACCTGCAAAAGAGGTTCAATAATCTTAAGTGCCATGCCAAAGACAAGGAGGCATACAACAAGCACCGTGCAGCAGCAGCATGCAGTGGCCCAAGGGAGGAGAGACCACTCAGCACACATGAGGAATGGGTCCTGGCCTTCCTGAGCCAACACAGTGTGCATGGGAACACGGAGCTCAACACAACATGGGTGGGGACTGGGACAGGTAGGTGGTGATCAAGCAGCGCCACAGCAACGTTTGCAAGCCATGGCATGGGGGTTGGGGGGCCAGGTCAGAGAGGTGCAGCAGTGTAGGAGCACTGCGTGGTGGTGTACAGGGCCAGTGGCATGGTGAGTACAGTACAAGTCACATTAAACTGTTCCTTCAACTCACTGGTCTTTCATTATTTTTAAGGAATGACAATGCAGTGGCAATTCTAAACTCTTTAGATTAGCACTCATTTCCAACTAAAGTTCAGCTCAAATGAAATGCACTTTCAACCCTTCTCTAACTTTTTGGTAGCTGTTTTCCAATATTTATGCACTGCAGTAAAGTTTGTTTGTCTACTGTGAACTGTTAGTCCCTTCCCATTCACTGCTTTGCTTCTAATCATTGCATTGCCCATCTGCATGTTGTCTCACTCATTTACTTTAGCTATGTACATATCCATAATCACTAGGGATGCTGTATTTTGCATTTGTCTGAGATTTTGTTTAACATTACTGTATTTGTTTAAGCTACTTGTCCTGAATGCCTGCTGAAAGATGCTCTGGGTGGGCGTGTATTCAGTACTGCTGTATGACCCTTGACGTGCTGTGCACTCGCTCGGGACAAGTTTATATTGTGTAAAATAAGAAGTGTTTGAGTTAAAACAGGCTTTACTGAGATTTGCAAAGTGAATTCTGTTTGAAAAAGATCACCTCAATATGTTTAATTTACTATTTGAAACCTGAAGCTGTGACTCTCGGCATGTGCATATGTGCACTCCCAGAGTCACGGCTTAAAGTTTCAAATAGTAAATTAAACATGGTACGGTGATCTTTTACAAACAGAATTACCTTTGCTGAGTTCAGTAAAGCCTGTTTTAACACAAATACATCTTATCTAACACAAGATAAACTTTTTCTGAGTGAGTACACAGTGTAGCATGTCAGGGGTCATATAGAAGTACTGAATACATGCCAGGGGTTATCTTTCAGCAGGCATTCTGGATGAGTAGTTAAAACAAATAATTTGAAACACATCACAAATGTACAAAGGCACCATGTGCAGCAGGACAGATACAGCACTGTATAAATTAGGAATTTACATGCTGATGATCTACTGTACTGTACAGTACAATACAGTGCTGTACATTATCTTAATCATTAAAGTGTAAAACCATTTCTGTAGAACACTGTGCTGTACCTCTGAAACCAAAATGAAACTCTTAAGCAGCCAGTTTAAAAGCAAGCTGAAACTGAAAACCAGCTCACTGACAGCCATTGTGAAATTAAGCACTAAGCCACAAGGGGGGTGTGGGTTATCAGGGGATTTACCATGGCTGCAGTGGTTTTCCCATGAGGTGCAGCCAAGTGGGTAAATCCTCGCCAGCCATGGTAAATCCCCCGATAACCCACATCCTCCGAGTGGCTTATTGTGATCATACCAAGATTCATTTTATTTACTATGATAAAATACAACTTTTAAAGAGGTTGCTTTGTTTTTATTTTTATTGTATTTATTCCTACACTGCAGATGATTAGGATTATATACTCATCAACAGCCATTGGTTATCAGAGGATTTACACTGGTGGTAAACTGCCAGCCAGATGATTTCATAGGCTATTTACTTAAGTCCATGGTATAATGTTTAATAATTCATTGAACTAAACATTGCACACATTAGACAATTCATTGGAAAATGCTAAAACAATGAGTTGAAGTAACAGTTTAATGTGACTTGTACTGTAGAACGCACCCCAGGAGGTGTGCAGAGATGCAGCGGAAGTGGCCCAGTGGTGGATGACAGTAGTGACAGGCAGCATACAAAGCAGCACAGTAGTGCATGGGGGCCCGTGTCCACCTGTGGCAGCATGGTGCTTAGCTCTGACCGTGTGAACAGAGGGCCTGGCCAGGAGCAAGGGCATGTGCCCTGCACCTGTGTGGAGCACCTGTTCTGCGGACAATGGGGGATGCATGTATCTGTGCATTGGTCTGCAAGGACCTGACCATGGTGGGAATGAAGCCTGTGGCCTGGGCCGCTGTAATGTGCATATGTGAGACAGAGGTGGGCATAGTGGCATGTGCGGATGGATGGGTATGGCACAGTGGCACTGACATGCTGTCGTGACCCCACAGGTATGGCAGGTGATAAAACAGGAAAGGAGGATAGTGGTGGCACAGGCAGTGACACAGAGTGGCCCAGCACACAGCCAACTGACACCCAGGACACTGTAATGGACAGACAGGGCCGTGCAGACACCGTGGAGCTTGACAGTGCACCAGTACCTGAGGAGGACATACAGCAGACAGCGGCAGTGATCTGGCAAGAGGAGGATGGTGTGGATTCCTGTGATCTCTTCAGTGTCAGCAGCATTGCTGCCAACATAGCCCAGGACCTGAGCCCCCATCATACAAAGAGCTGGAGGCAACCCTGGATGAGGCAGCGTGCTTCCTACAGGACACCCATGAATGGGCACCAATGAACTATGTTGCATTCTGCAGGACATTGGTGGATCTCCATGAGGAGCAGCCAGAAATGCTGGGCTGCATACGCCTCTGCCTTGACGCCCACCACAAAACCCTTGAAGAGCAGATGGGCACCCTATTCACTGCCATTGAGACTGGGACACACACAACAGAGACAGCCATGGGGAGGCTGGTTGATGCTATGCATGCCACACAAGCCTGTGCCAGGGAACAGACACAGGCAATCACATGACTGCCAATGGCTATGGAAGGGTCTGTAGCACAGCAGTGGAGGCAGATGGACATACTGGCAGCAGCCCTACACAACATCCTGGCAACCCAGGCAGTACGCCAACCACAGGTGATGGACGCTGCAATGCAGGCATTGCAAGCAGTGCAACAACGGCAAGGTACAGATGCAACCACATAGGCGTCATATGCCATGTGCCAAACACAGGTGATGGATGCAGCCACACAGGCAACACAGGCAGTGTGGCAACCACAACTGCAGGACGCTGCCACACAGGTACAAGTTCCAGTGCAGACACAGCAGCAGGAGGCTGTGCCACATCCAACAACAAAAAAGACAGGGAAACCACCAGGACACACAGTGCCTGATGTGCCACAGGCAGCACCAGGCAGCGCTTGTGCACAGCCACCACGACCATCCACCATAACACCTGCGGAGAAGGATGCAGGAACACCCATCCACTGGACCAGGGGTAGGACTCGGTCCCACTGAAGGCTGCCTGGTGTTGCAGGAGGTGGAGCAACAACCAGCAGTGGTGCCAGTACCGGAGTTGCCCAAAAGAGGATGGCCACACCCATGGCAGGAACAGTACAGGCCACCACACAGGGACCTGTGCCAGAAGTGGGACTGGAGGACAGCGGTGCTCTGCTGACAGGGCATGGGACTGTGCCAGGAACTGCACCACCCATTGCTGGCAAGTGTGGCAGGAGGAGAAAGACAGTGGCTGTGCAGGGCCCAAGCATGAGTGGCGGACCAGTAGCAGTGCAACAGGGTTGGGGAGCAGCTCAGATGCTGAGACTGTTGCACCCATGCCACATGGGGAGACACAAGACCCCATACCAGTGAAATGGAGAAGGGCTGTGCAACAGCTGGTGACCAAATTCCAATGACATAAACTGTGATGCAGGGCATACACAGTGGGGTGGCCCCACCATACATAGCATGACACAGGATGTGCAGAATGTGATGACTGTGCATGGGATGTATATGTGTGTGGGTGCACAGCGTGTGGGTGTGTGGGATGTGGGACAGCACAGTGTCTTTGTGAATGCAGTGTTATGCCACTGTGTGGGTGGGTGTGTAGGATATTTTAGCACTAACTGTGGTACTGTAATGCAGACCTGATGTACAATGCAGTAGACAACAGTAAACTGCCATCACTGCAAGTCATGTTGTGTAATTCAAGGTGCCAGCTGTGATAGGGCATTCCCACGTGCAGCATACTGTGACAGGGTATGGCATGTGGCATGCGTGTGCATGTCTGTGTTTCTGCACAGCCATGCGCATGTTCATCCAGCATGCCGCAATTGCCCACCACCCTGTGACACACACATGCGGCACATGGCACACGCAGGGGTGGTAGGGTGATCTGATGTGCCAATTGCGGCAGCGATGGAGGCAGACATGTAGAATGGCAGACTGCGCTGTGTGTGCCAGTGCCACCGCTATGCACTGCAATGGACTACGTTGTCTGCACCTGTGTGCCATGGACGTGCTACCTGTGCAACCACAACACCTGTACTGCATGTCTGCTACACCTGCGCTCATGTCCCTGAACCAACCGCATGTGCAGCATGCTGTGCCATGACCGCTGGGCACAGATTTGTGCCTGCATAGTGCATATGCAGCAGAGTAGGCCACACATGAGGCCTGCATGTGTCTCATGTGTGTACATGTGCCATCGTGAAGGTGTGGCACAAAAGGCAATGCGGAGAGCAGTTACATAGTGCCCAGTGCTTGGACAGGACTAGGGACTGTAGGGCAGTGTAAGGGGCAGCAGAATGAGCACACTGAATGGAAGGGCCCCAAACTTCACAGCTGCTGAGACTGCACAGTTAGTCAATCTTGTGCAGCAGTGGAGCACAACCCTACTACCACCTGAGTGCAGGAACCACACTACAGCTGCCAGGGACAGGGCATTGAGGGCCATCGGGGCATGCCTATGCGACATCAGTGGCATACGTCGCACCCCAAGGCAGCTGAAACATGAATGGCAGGATCTCACCAGGTGGGACCCTGCCATCCTGTTGTCCATAGTGGAGAGGAGGGATATTGAGATGCTGACTGGTCAGCAACCCGGTGCAGGTAGGTATAGTACCATGTTTATGAACATACGAACATACGAAATTTACCAGCAGATAAAGGCCTAGAGGTCTATCGAGTCTGCTCAAATGTGCAGCTAGCACCCCTTATTCTGCAGCTGCCCCTCCCTTCCACCCTTCCCCTTCATTAACGCTCCCCCTTGTCCTGTCCCATCCCCTTTTGAAGCAGTCCACTGTTCTACTGGATACCACTTCTGCAGGCAACGCATTCCACCCAGCCACCATCCTCTCTGTAAAAAAGTGTCCCCTCATCTCCCTTCTGAACCTTCCTCCCTCCAGTCTCATATCACGGCCCCTGGTGGCCCTCCCCACCCTTACTTTGAACAGACCCTCTGTACCCGTCTTGTTTATTCCTTTCATGTATTTAAAGGTTTCAATCATGTCACCCCTGTCCCTCCTCTTCTCCAGTGAGTACATGTTCAAGTCCCTCAACCTCCTCTCGTATGATCGTTTGCATGCACAGGCACTACACTGCCACAGACATCATGGGCATTTGAGCCACACAGATATTAATGTGTTCTCCATCCACACAGGTGTGAGCAGCACAGTCCAGGACCAGCAGGGGTGGCATGCAGTGGAGGGACAGCATGGTGGGCAGCAGCATTGGATGTTGGGACACTGGAGGGCAGGTAGGTTCATGCAATGTCCAGCATGTGTATGGGTCATGCTGCCAGGGTCTGCCATGTGAGTATGGGGTATGGTGTGCATCCATGGCATACCTGTGCAGGTGGGTGGACTACAGGGGTACCTGGCCATGTGTGGGTGGTGTCCACATGTGCCTCTGGTGTGTATGAGGACATCACACACTGCCATTGTCCACAATGCAGGTCACTGTGAGATTGGGGGGGCAGGTGAGGTGCTACGGTTATGTCATGAGTTGCATCTGGTGTGTGTCCTGTGGCCCACATGGGCAGTGCACAGGCACACATGCACATGTGTCAGTGCAGTCATGTTGTCACCAATATGCTGCTGATATGTGTCATTGCTACATTGCAGGTGACCACAACACTGTTACACCACAGCAAAGGACAACGCTGCATGCCATGGTGGAGCAGAAGGCCACTGATACCAGGGCCCATACCCACTGCACAGGCCACTAGCGCTGCAGGGCCCACCCATTGCCACCAGTCATGGATGAGGAGGAAGAGAATGATGTGCAGGAGGTGGCAGAGTGTGCAGCCTCAGAGAGGTCAGATGGACAGAAGCATGCCGCCACTGTGGGGGTGAAGGAGATGGAGCATGCAGTCACTGGGAGGGTGGAGGACCACATGCATGCTGGCATGGACCCCTGGATTGTGTTGCAGCATGGCAATGTGGCTGTGGACCAGGGCCACCTGCAGAGATAACTGTCAGGACCAGCAGACGGTGGCATACAGCGTGCAGCACTGGAATGGGAAGACAACAAGGAGCACATGCCACATTGCACAGGGACTATAGCTGCAGTCTTACACACTGCCATTGGGGATGGTGGCCAGTGCAGACTGAATGCTGATGGCCATGATGGCCGGGATGTGCTGGACAGGGAGACTGGGACGGCGTCACACCCTGTGCAGGTGGAGGAGGATGTGCCACAGGTGGACATGCCTGACACGGACGCTGGCGCAGGTGCCATGCAACAACTGTACCATGTGGCCCCAGTGGTGGACATCGGTGCACCTGCAGTGGGGCTTGGACAGCAGGCTGTGGGCAGTCTTCCACAGCAGGAATAGGCACAACATGAACAGCTAGTTACTAGGGACCAACAGCTCATTCACCTTGTGGCTGCCATCATGGGAGTTGTGGCATGCCTACACGGGTCCCTTGGTACCCTGCTGAACACCCTGTGGGACCAATAGGGCAGTGGTGCAGTACTGTTGAGGTGCCAACATTGCCTCTATATGCTGGTGTGCACTGTGACCATGCTGTGCCTTTGGGGGGGCCTGTACTGTGTTCATGGTCGATGAGTGTTTTATTAATGTTCTACTGTTCTGTTGTTGTTGATGTTGTTGTTGGGGGGGGCATGGACCTGTGTTGTGCACCTGTGTTCTGCTGCTGATGCTGTTGTTGTTGTGAGGGGCATTGCACTGTGTTGTGCACCCGTGTCCATACTCCCCTACCCCATGTTACAGTTTCTTTGAGTACTGTTTTGCATTGACTGTTGTTCCTTGTTGTTTAATAAATGTTTTCTCGGCAACCATGTCTTGGTGTCCCTGTATGCAGTCTGAATGTGTATGTGTTCCTGTGTGTGTGTGTGGCACTATGCACTTGCGGTCACCCACATATAACAGATCTGCGCTGTTGCATGTGTGTTTCCATCCTGCACATGGTTCATGTGTGACAGCTGTATACACTGCAGCCACTGTCACGCACCAGTGTGCATGCCAGCATCGTACACTGTATGTGTAGCAGTGCTCTGTGTTGAGACATGTACACATGCCACCACACTGTGTTTGTCATGCCTGTGTGGTGTCCATGGGCTGTTACAGCACCATTCCACTCAGAAGCGTAGTAGACCCTGTGGGTGGCACCAGTGGCACATCACCACGGTGTGTATGACTGCCAGATGTCTGCAAGAATGTGCTGCCCCATGCTGTGTACCTGTTGTGGCGTCACTGTTTACATGCACCGGTGGCCATGGCAGGTGCATTGTGCCTGGTGGCACTATCCACATATTGGTGTGCCACTGTCCTGTGTGTTGACCGATGATGATTGTTTCTGCATAGACCACAACCTTGCATGCAGTGGACATCTGTGGGTGGGCCGGCTTCCTAGCTTCATGTGCAGCCAAGTCAGCCAGTTGCTGTACAACACACATGGCCATTGGTACAGCAGCATTGCTGTCACGTGTGTTGCACGGCACCTGGCAGACAGTATCCTGTCCTGTGGTGTTTATCTGATGGTGCTTCTGGTGCCGTGTTGTTGGTGATGTGTACCACCGCTGTGTGTTCCATACTGCTGCAGGTGCCACCCTTGGGGTGGTGGTGGTAGTATGATGCCTTAGAAGCATTGGTGTATCACTTTATGTCTTGCATGGTGTCCTGCAGATGCACTCCCTTGTGACTATTCTGTGCAGTGGTACACAATGTGTCAGTGTAATGTTATGTAGGATGCAGCAGGCAAGCACTATCCTGCAGGCCATCTCAGGGCTGTACTGCAGTGCACCTCCTGATCGGTTGAGGCATCGGAATCTTGCCTTTAGGAGTCCGAATGTGCACCCAATGACTGATCTTGTGCTGATGAGGGCCTCATTATACCGCTCCTCACCTGCAGTCTGGGGTGTTCTCACTGGTGCCATCAACCATGGCATCTGGGTGTATACACTGTCACCTGTTGGGGATGGGGAGAGTACAGTTTAGTTGCCAGTTGCTCTGTGCTGCACTGCTCACATCTGCTACCTATTGTATGTGTGGCACACACACACACACACACGCTCACACATGCAGACGCACACACACACACACACACACACACACACACACCTCACCCTTGGTGGTGTCCATGCATGGCATGGATGTACTGCGGCATCTTATGGCTCACAAATGTCCGTGGGTGGTGCACTGTGTTTGGTCCCTGGCCCTGCATGCATCCCGTGTGTGCCGTGCCACATGTCTGTGTGGCTGTCACATCTGTACGCTGTGTTGTCTGTGCATCCTGTTCCCCTGTCATGCTGCCCTGTCCACATGCAGCTGCACACACTGTCTGCTGCTTACACACACACAGCCACATGCTCACCACCGCAGGTTTTGTTGGCCCCAGTGCTTACCTATTAGCCATCCACCTGTGACGTCCCCTCTTGAAGGCCTCCTGAACCCACCATTCTGGAATATGTGGGAGTCATGGCAGGATTCAGGGTACTTGGCCACCACATCTAGCATGCAGCACTCGCTGCCGCACACCACCTGAATGTTTAAGGAGTGGTACTGTACCCCTTTCTGTTGAT
Source organism: Neoceratodus forsteri (assembly GCA_016271365.2). Lineage (NCBI taxonomy): Eukaryota > Metazoa > Chordata > Ceratodontiformes > Ceratodontidae > Neoceratodus > Neoceratodus forsteri. The sequence continues at coordinate 1,586,322,582 of CM057455.1, read as the reverse complement.
GTACACATTCCCATCTGCTGTTGGCACCCTGAAGGCCACATATGTGCAGACTATTGCCCCTAGCACATGGGGGAACTGTGCCATGTTGTAGAATGCCTGCTTCACTTGGCGCTGTTGTTGTGCATCCCATGGGAAGCTGATGTACCTTGCAATGCATTGTATCAGGAACCTCCTCAGGCACCTTGACACCACTGGCTGTGATATGCCCACTGTGTCCCCTGTGGGTGTTTGAAATGTCCATGTTCCCAGGAAGCACAGCACTGTGCTGACGTGCACATCCACTGCCAGTGGGTGACCCCATTTGGTGGTACTGTGTAGGTCCTCCCACAGGTCTTGGCATAGCTCCCTGATGGTGCTCTTGTTGAGCCTGTAGTGTGCAATTCACTGCTCATCTGTCAACTCCTCATAGGATTTCTGTGTGCATCTCACTGTATGCATGGGTGACCTTGGCACTGTCACTCGCTGCTGTGGTTGCTCGGTCCCCTGGGTCCTGCTACAGTGCCTGGCATGCCTGAGTTCTCTTTGCTTAGATAGCATGATGCCCAATAGGGCTGATAATGCTGCCATGCTTCCTACCGTGTGACAGTCCACACTGTTGAATGCTGTCTGACTGTTGTGGGGGGGGGTATATATGCTGTCCTCTGTTTAGACCAGCTCTACTTTAGTCTAGGTTGTGTCTCACTGTTTTGGCATTATTACTTATGCTGCATGTTCTGGAATTGCCCTTCTGTCGTACCTGTGCATTACACATGTCACAAGTCGTATTGCACAGTGGTGCATGCTTTTTCTGGCGTAACTCGGTCATAACTCATGTTTGGTGCAGTGGTTGTGGCTTGTGGCACAAGGGGCCTTCTGGAATTGCATATGTCGCAAGTCGCTGGTGTAACCTGCGATTTGTGCCATGTAGTGCCGGCGTACTGTGTTTCCATCAGGTGTATCTGTTCTAGAATCAGGCCCATCATGTATGCGTATAAATAGAAATACTATATGGCATCCTGATGCCCCTGTCTCCTGCCCTTCAGTTGAAGCTGCTGCACCCTGCTTCCCTCTGTTCCCCACCCCCACAGTCAGGGCCAATGCACCCTGTTGCCCCCTGTTCCAGTCTCCACAGACAGGGCTGCTGTGCTCTGCTAAGCTCTAGAGTCCCAGGGCATTGGCCTCCACAGTTGGGGCTGCTGCACCATGCCCCCCCAGGTAACTAAAGGTGGGGTTTTACTGTGCCCTGCTACCCACTTTCATTGTCACAAATGGGCAAGGCCGCTGCACCACATGCACCCCATCTCACAGTCAGGGCTGGTGTACCCTGATACCCACTGTGTCCTGTACCACAGTCAAGGCTTCTGTACCATGCTTTCCTCTGTTCCCTGCCACCACTGTGCCTTGCTGCACCATAGAGCCATTTGCCTCCACAATTAGGGTTGTTGCACCATGCTGCTCCCTGCCACCAGAGTCAGATTCTTTGGTACACTGCCCAAACTGCTCAAAAGAAAAAGAAAAGTACTTTCATCTTGTGTTATAGGGTGGGGGCCAAAGGGTAGCAGGGTGCAGCAGCCTCAACTGTTTGTGCAGGAGGCAGCAGGTGCAGCAGCCTCAAATGTAGGCAGGAGACAGGGGCCTTGTGGGGCAGGGGAAAGGGGGAAGCAGAGTGCTGCTGCCTCAACTGTCAGGCAGCAGACAGGGGCATCAGGATGCCATATAGTATTTCTAGTTATACACATACATGCTGTATTTCCACACAGAAACCCTCAAAGAAATGAATGTTGTGAGTTCATACAGTACATGCTCCTGAAATAGCTGAGTGTGGCAGACACCTGTTTGCCAATGTGACATAAAAACAAAATTGTTCTCACATGAACCTATTTATGGAGGCTACATCAAAGACACACTACTTCTATGAATTAACAAGCTTTATATTTATTTTATATCCATTAAACAACCCTGTGTTATATATACAGAAAACAGTGCAGAGTTTTGATGAAAAAGAACTGACAGCTGTAATGTAGACAGGTAATGTCTCACAGACATTCATTCATACCACTTCAGTTCAGCACTGAAACTCAAATGATCAACTTTTTACGAGAACAGAATGATAGATTTTAAGCCAATCAATCTAAACACAAACCAGATGGGCTAGTAACAAACTTTGAGTGAAAATAATTAGCTCTACAGACTGCACTGACTGGGAACTGCAACAGCTTATTCAGTCAATCAGAGATTTAACTGCTGAAGCAGCAGGCTGGATAAGAATGATGTCATCACTCACTGATAAGGACAGAAAAATGTTCACTGTTTTCAGTTACTGCAGAGCACATTAACAGATGCTGGTTTAGTGAAACCCAAACAGCATGATATTTTCAGGAAGCACTTATCATAACACAGGGATTTGAATTCAAGTGAATTCAAACTTTTCTTACATATGTGCATTTGATCTTTAACAAGAAGAAGGGACTAACCTCACATGTGCGCCCTGTCCTTATATTGTTTTGCCACTAGAGGGAGCCTGATTGAGTTTGAACAATTTGCTCCCAATACCTCACTTGTCACATTTTACTGCTCTCTAGTAGCTGTTTTCACTTGGTGATCACCCCCTCATCACTCCCTCATCACCCCCTCTCCAATCGTCGAAAGCTATCCCGCCATTGTGCACTCCCCAGATCAGCCCTCCTCCTCCTGCTCCTGTCAGGCAATGTCCACCCCAATCCCGGGCCTGGCAGCACTGGTCCTCCCCCTGAAATCTCCTGGGCTGCGCATTGCTTCTATGAACATCTGTAGCCTCCTGAAAAACTGGACTCTCTACACTGCTGGGTGGCCTTCATAAACCTGATGTTGTTGCCCTGGTTGAAACCTGGCTGTCTCCCTCCACTCCTAACTCTCATGTCTCTCTCCCCGGCTACACTCTCCACCGGTTGGACCGTGTCGGCAGGAGAGGTGGGGGCTGTGTCTTCTATTTGAAGGATTCTCTTATGGGGCTACCACTCCCCCCGCCTGACCTCGACCATAAGGCCCAGGCACTTACTCTAAAGCTGTCCCCTGACCCAGCTAGAGGCCCATTATTCCTAACCGTAGCCTACATACCCCCCCAAGAACCAATCCCAGGCCCTGGGCCCACTAATTGACTACCTCACCTCCTACCCAACTCGTCAGACCAAATCTTGGTGGGCGACTTGAATATAAACTGGCTCTGCCCTCATCCTCCTCCCACCGTGAGGCTTTAGATTCAATTGACCTAACTCAACTGGTCACACAGCCTACTAGAAAAAACCCTGGGGAGGGACAAGCACCCTCCTGGATGTGGTCCTCACCAACAGGCCAATCCGCATTCACAACATCCAAATCCTCCCTGACTGCCTCAGTGACCACTCTCCTGTGCTTTTCAACTGGGAAACCCCTCGGCCCTCATCCCCGGTCAAAACCACCTCTCGAAGGCGGCTTAGGCCTGGGGGACTCATAGGCCTTAAGCGCTTCCTTGCCCACACTGATTGGTCCCCTCTGGCGAGGGCAACCAACATTGACTAGCCCTGGCCTTCTTTGTAAGCACTTTCAACTTTGCCTGTGATATCTTTGCTCCCATAACTGCTAGGAGGTCCAAAGTGAAACATGCCCTTGGATCACCCTGCCCTACTGTGGCAGCTAAGCAGCGGCAATCTTTGGCACTTGCTGTTGCTACTGGCCGTTCAGCTGACAGGCAGTCCTATGCTGCTGCCTGCAACCAGTGCACCTGGGCCATCCTGCAAGCAAAGGCAGAATACTACCAAGCCTCTTCTTCCTCCTCCTGGGGAACCCCAGGTGCTTCTGGGACAACATCAAGCAACTGAATGGTCACTCCCAGTCCCCCTCTCCTTCTCTTCTCAACATCAATGGTACTGTCTCCTCTGACCCTGCCCTCATTGCCACCCATCTCAATAACTCCTTTACCGACCTTAGCTCAGTACTTCCTGGTAACTTTTTCAGTCCACCTCCTCCATCTGTACCACCACCCATTGCCCGCCCCTCTTTCCACCTGCATCGTGTCACCATGCAAGAAGCTAGGGCCTTACTTGCTAAAAGCCCTAAAAGGTAACACCATCGGTAATGACTCACTTGATCCCTGCCTTTTACGTCAGGTCCTGGATCAGGTCCTCTCACCTATTACGTGCATTTTCAACAAATCACTCTGTCTCGGACAATTCCCCTCTGCCTGGAAGATTGCCACAGTTACCCCTGTCCATAAAGGTGGTGACAGGACTCTTCCGGGTAACTACTGACCCATCTCAATCCTCTCCCCCCTCTCTAAGGCGTTAGAGAAAATTGTGGCGTCCCAAGTCTCTGACTACCTCTGTAAGTACAATGTTCTCTGCCCTGAACAACACGGGTTCAGAGCAGGTCATAGTACCACTACAGCACTCCTGGAATTTTCCAACTTCCTCCATGCCTCCTTGGACTCTGGTGCCCTGGCTGGTGCTATATTCATTGACCTGTCTAAAGCATTCGATACTGTTTCGCATCCTCTTTTGCTCTCCACCCTCGACCTAATAGGCTTTGCCTCAGGACCTGTTTCCTGGTGCACCAGCTATCTCTCTGCCCGCTCCAAATGTGTGAAAGTCAATGGTACTCTCTCTGAAACATGCCCCATTCGCTCTGGGGTGCCGCAGGGCTCAATTCTTGGACCCCTACTATTCTCACTGTTTCTTAACTCCCTACCCAGCAGTTGTATGGGTAAGATGCTTCTCTATGCTGATGATGCTGTTCTCTTTGCCTCCCACAATGACCCCATGCTGCTACAGAACTCCCTCCAACTAGTCTTTGACTCTGCAGCTACCTGGTTCACTGAGCACGACTTGTTATCAACCTTAAGAAAACAAAAACGATGCTCTTCTCCCACCCAGGAAATAAGTACAGCAAGTTTCCCTTAGCTGTCCACTCCACACCCAATCTCGTCATTGACCAGGTGCAGTCCTATAAATATCTTGGTATAATCTTTGACCCTGCACTTTCATTCCATGGACATATATCTGCCCTAAATTCTGTCGCCAACTCACGGCTAGGAATTCTTTACCGGCACAAGAAATGCCTCCCTCCTGATGCCCTCCACCTGGCTGTCACCTCCTCTGTCATGTCTCTCATTGACTATGGCCTTCCAGTCTATGGCTCAGCAGATCAGACTGCCCTCAACAAGGTTTGCCTCACAGTTAATAAGGCCTGCAGACTTATCACTGGTGCTCCCAGACTCACTCACACATGTGAGCTGTACACCCTGGCTACCCTACTCAACCTGGAAGAGCGACTCATGTATCAGACATGCCAGCTCACCTTTAAAGCCCTGCATGGTCTATCCCCATAACAAGCCTATCCAACTCCATTTGCCATACTGCACCGACCCTGATCGCAGCTGGGTCAAGGCTACCTGGTTATTCCGAGAGCCAGGACCTCTCAAGGACAAGGGCATTCCCTACCCGTCGCCCCACTGGTATAACTCCTCCCTGCCAGTGTCTCAAACTCACTAACCTTAGCTTGCTTTAAGCCCAGGCTCAGAAACTTCCTGCTTAGCTCTCTAAATGCAACTGCCGCTAGCCTAGTGTAAAAAAAATATATATATATACTCTGTTTGACAATGCTCACTGAGCGGTCCCCCCTTCCTTTCCTACTAATTCCTCCTCCCTATCTCCCTCCCTTCTACCCCACCAGCTCTCCCCGACCATAAGTTTTGCACCTTTTGTTATCTTTTGCTTCGTTGGAGCTTGTATTCTATTGTAACAAAATTTTAATTGAACTGTAACTTTTTTGTTTGTAAGTACTGTGTCCCTTGTACTACTGTTCTGATGTCCTCTTTGTGACGAGGTACCTTTGTAAATGAGCCTCTGGGTCAAAGGTTTCTAAACTGATGTTTAACTAAATAAATAAATAAATAAAAGGACAAAGTTACCAAAAAATGACTCATATTTTTGAATATGGCCCTATTCCTGCTAATACAATTTACCCTGAAATAATAAGTCAAGGGAAACAACAACCTAATAGTTCTGTAATAAAATCCCCAAATTTAGCTGTAGTCATGAACAAATTGCACATAACAATTAATGGATAAAAAAAAAAAACTTAATAAGGAATGAGGCACAGGGCAGTAATAACAAAGAACTTAATTAGCAAAAGATCTTAAATGATGATGACTGTTTATCAGCTTCACCAGAGGTGAAAGAGCTCTCCTCTCCTAGGTTTAGTTGGGAACCATTCCCAGATAAAGATATGATGGAGAAAGGACATAGAGAAGCATCAAGTAATCTAATAAACATGCGTCTAGATGAGTCAAAAACTACTTTGTTGGCTACTGTCTTATCAAGGGACCAGCTAGATTACATAACAAAGCCACATGATACACATATTGTGATTCTTGAAACCTTACTGATTCTCAAGGAGTACATTTTAGGCATTAGAGCAAAGATAATGAAGAATCAAAGTACAGTAAAATGTTGGAGGAATATTTGTCGCAGAATTACTCAATTGATGAAAATGGCTCATATATCAGTAAGCAGCAAAGTGATCCCAGCAAAGAAGATGAAAAACAAACACAGACAGCAAGTCAATGGATCCAGACCAATCTTCCTCCTTCATTTGATAAATAAATAATAATTATTATACCAAATACACCAAATATAAAGATTAACAAGAAAACAAACAAAAATATAGAGCAGAGGGGGAAATAAAATTGTAGAACACAGAAAATAAGAAAAAACAAACTTGAGGTTCATCCAAGTCAGGGAAAAAGGATCTAAAGTATACAGTGAGGACAACAGATAACAGCCAAGATGGACAGAACAAGGAGTTGGTAAAACAAATATAACCTAATTTACTACGGGAAACTTTACAGTCTCTACCACAAACAAATGAAAACTCCAACCCTAAGGATAATTCTTTAAAGAATGAGGAACAAGCTGTGCAGCTCACTTTGATCTCTGAGCTGCATGTGCATGTCTTGGTGGGGGCCTAAAGTAAATGGTGTTGGAATGCTAGCAACAACATTTTTATTTATTTATTTATTTGTTTATTTATTAATATCTCAGATTAGTCTTTGAGTACAGGCTCATTACATAGGTTCCATGTCAGGGTCATTACAGTAACAAACAAAACTACAGCTTATGGGAGGCCGTTAGAAGACAACAATTAAGGCAAATTAGGCAAGAGGTTACATGTGTGACTGAAATAACCAAACAGTATATACAATGGTACTTGCTAACACGAAAGGAAAAACGGAAGGGAGAGAGAGTGAACAAGGGGAGGGGTTGGCTCAGGAAGAGAGGGGTAATAGTGAGAAGACAAACTGGAGAGAGAGAGAGAGAGAGAGAAATATACTGAAAATCAGCCCAGAAGGTGACTCATCACTGGTGAGGGAGGCTTATACTAAGCATACTGGCAGTGCTAGTAGCAGGAAGTGTTAACAGAGGGTGTCGCGTGAGAGGGTGAGGGGGTGGTGCAGGATCAGAGCAGGATGTCAGTATAAGAAGGGAAGAGGGAATGGGAGCAGAAGGGGAGTGGTGGAGAGGGGATGAGGGGAGGTAGGGTAGAAGGTGGGGGGAAGGAGGTTGGGTCAGTTAGGGAGGGAAGTAGTAGGGGGTGGAGAGGCACCCGGTGGTGCATGGGTAGAAGTGAAGGGGAGGAGGGTGGTACAGTTTAGGAAGGGAAGAAATGGGGGTATAGACGATACTAGAAGGTACTTAGGTTGATGACCAGCCAGGGGCTGGAGGCCTTAGTGGAAACAGTAGCAACTTGCTTTGGTAACCAGATATGATCGTAGACTGTGTTTAAAAGGGCCTAGAGTTGAAATAGCAAAGATGCTTGGTGGCAGGTTGTTAGTCCATTTAGGTGCCTGGTGGGCAAAGACCCTTTGTCCTAGAGTGGTGCGACATCTTGGAACCTTGAAGACCGTGCTCCCAGAGCTTCTTGTGGTACAGCTGCATTCAAAGGGGGTGAGGAGCTTCTGGACACCTATGGGTAGCATGCCAAGAATTGCTTTTTGGCCAGCAGGCAGGACTGGTACTGAAGTCTGCTACTGAACTGGAGGTGCAGGTATAAAGATCACAGGTGTGGGTTTGATGTTCTGGACCAGTGGAGAGGTGGCATACCATATTTAAGGTGACTTTGATATGGTGGAGGGCTGTGTTAATTGCAGATCCATAGATTGCAATACTATACTCCACAAGAGAGATGACTGAGCTGCGAACGGCAAGGTTTAGTGCTTCATGGGTGAGACTGTGCTTATGCCTGTGTGGGAGGCTGATGCGTATATTGAGTGATTTTACTATATTGTCTATATGGAAGACAAATGACATGGTACTGTCAAGTGTAACCCCTAAATACTTAAAGTGCTGTACCTGTTCAAGTGATGCAGCTTCATCATTGGTAATGGTAAGTGGGTGCGACTGATGTCGATTTTGCAGACTGGAGAACATCATTGCCTTGTTTTGTTTATAATTCATGGCAAGTTTGTGTGCCTTGAACCATTTTTCCACTGAGGAGAAGCTGTCTTGTAGGGTGAGCTCCAGTGACTGGGGTCTGTGCCTTTGAAGAAGAGGACAGAATCATCTGTGTAGAGCAGAATTTTGCTAGGACAGGAACTTGGAAGCTGATTTAGAAATAAGATGAACATTAGGGGACCCAAGATGGAGCCCTGTGGAACACCCGTGTGAACTGGTCTACTATCAGAGTAGACATTGTCTATCCTAACTTGCTGGGATCAGTTTGAGAGGTAGGATTTGAACCATCAAACAGTATTGTCTGATAGACCAATAGCATCTAGTTGCTCAGCGAGGAGGTTGTGATTAACTGTGTCAAATGCTTTTGACAAATTGATAAATGTTGCACCAACCAGCTTGCTGTGCTCAAGTGAGTTGTGAATAAAGCCCATGAACTCAAGTAGTGCTGTGGTGGTGCTGTGTGCTTTGCAGAAGCCATGTTGTTCAGGGCATTGAATGTTGTATTTTTCCAGATATTCCACTAATTGGTCAGCGACAATCCTCTCTAGTGCCTTGGATAGGGGAGGGAGAATCGAAATGGGTCTGTAGTTTCCTAGCATGGATCGATCACTACTCTTGAAGACTGGGGTCACTAATGCCACCTTCCATTGCTGCAAGAACTGAAAGAATCTTAGTGAGGCATTGATTATGTCGGTTAGAGACTTCAAGATGACTTCCAGGGATAGGGCTACAAATTTTAAATCAAGGGAGTCTCCACTGCATCGTGAGTTTCCCGGGACCTTTAAAAGGTATTTCCTGTCTTCATTAAGGAGATGGATCTGAATCTCATTCTCATTCATTTATTTGTTCAGCAATAAGCTATTACAAAAGACATAACCGCCTTAAAACAAACAGACATTATACGATACATATAACAATATAAATAGCGTAGGTCTGAGAATTAATACATACATAAAACTAAATTAGGTAATTATCTTATGTCGTATAAATATCTATTGCACACCCCCCCCAGATAATGGTAACAATTTCAAAAAACTGTTATCTGATCAATCAGTACAATTTACTGTTTCTTAGAGACAGTGCTTTCCAACCTTACCCCTATTTGTTACTTGGTCCCAAAAGCCCTATCCAAATAAATTTACATTTAATCGTTCTTGATAGTATATCATGTTTTTTTTCCTTCTTTTAGTGGTTTCAATTAAATATACAGCAAGTTTGGTCACCATATCAACATTTTCAGAGTTAAATAATAGATACAGCAGGAATCTAGGAGGAATATTAGATGTACCAATGAGTTCATATAAATACTTAATTCGAGCACCATGACATGTCCCAAGTTCTCTGGTTCAGCAATAGAACAGAAACAGTGGTTTGGCTGATTAGTTTTTTGACCATATCTTGCAGCCAATACATTGCTGGGGAAAACTTCAAATCCATATTGTGTTAATATGTGTCTATAATTTGGTTCCCTTACTGCAGTCAGGAAATACTTAAGAGAATGCTCAATCATATTCCTGACTAGGATCTGAACTAAAAATGAGGGTTAGTAGGTGGTTGGTTCTTTCTTTGCATTGTGACAGAAGAGTTAGAGGGGTGGAAAAAGTCAGAGGGTAGCACTCCAGACAGATCAGCAAATGCTTTGTTAAGTGAGTTAGCAATAGTTTCCAGGTCAGTAGTAGGTATGCCATCAACTTTAAACATTGTAGGGTCTGGCTTGTTAACTTTCCATGTGACCTCCTTGAGGTTAGCCCAAAATTTCTTACCGTCACTCCAGGACTGGGTAAGCGCACCCTTGTAGTATTGCTTTTTTGCCACACATATCTCCCTAGTGCAGTCATTGCGGGCCTTTTTGTAAAGTTGAATGTCAGCCTACTTGCCTGTCTCCCAGGCTTTATACCAGAGGCAGTCTATTGCTTTCAAGTGCTCAAGAAGCTCAGGAGAGAGCCAAGGGTTGTTCTGGTCTTTTATTATCCATTTTTTTATTGGAGAGTTTGTGTCACAGACCACATTGAATAACCTGATGAAGCACTCCAGGGCTGTATCCACAGAAGTAGAGGTGTAGACTTGGGACCAGTCCTCCTGATTTAGGTCAACTCTGAACTGGTCCAGGTGGCCTTGCTTAACGACTCTGTTTGTGATAGTTCTAGTGGGGGGTTTGGAGTAGGTGCTAGACCAGCAAACTAGAATAGCTGAGTGATCGCTGAAAGCATCAGGTAGGACAGAGGTTTCGGAGATGTGTACCAGCCTATTTGATAGGGTCCAGTCTAGCAAAGTTGATGTGTCAGCCTTGTAGTTTACCCTAGTAGGTGAGGAGACAAGTTGGGAAAGGTACACAGATGTCACTGCATGGCATTGAAGTCACCTAGCAGTAGTATTTCAGAGCTGAGATTGAGGATACTGAGACATTTGAGTAGTGAGTCAAGTTCACTGGATTTTTGTCCAGTCGGGATATATACCGAGAGGACTGTGAGAGTTTTGTTATGCTTTCCAAGAAATAATTTTACTGTAAGTATTTGCATGCTACAAGTGCATGTTCTCTAAGAAATGTCACAAATCATGTCAGTACTGTATGTGTATGTCATTTCTATGTGCAAAACAGCAATGAAATGTGCATTATTTGTTAGGGACTATTTTGCAAGGTGGCAGGATACAGTACCTTTCTTGCAATTTAAACAGAGGCGAAAAAAACCTTTCTGTGGGTTTTTCCCACATTTTGCACATAACCCATGTTATAAGTGCAATAACCCACTCTAACCCCATACCCTGTCATGGGTTATTGCTAACATCAGTGGTCATTGAGCAGAATGGAGTACAATGCCCTCCCCAATATCATTGTACATGATATACTCAATTAATGGCTACCTTTTGTTTAAGGGTATGCTCAGTCATAAATTAAGTTGAATTCCACCCTGTTTGGCCATTGAATAATCAATGAGTATGTACACTTTATAGTACACGCTCAGTAACAGTTCAGTTGGCAGCCAGCCACGGAGGTGTGAGGGGGGCTGTGCCAATTTCCGGCTCTGTCTTGGGATGGGGAGCAGGTAGTGGGCACTACCTGCTGGGGTGGGGGGTGGGGTCACTAGACCACCAATAAAAGGGGCTTCAGTAAATGTTATAATAATGGGTAACATTGGGGATCAGGGGGGCACTAGACCACCAATGAAAGGGGCGTTAATAAATGTTATAATAACTGGCAACATCAGATATCAGGAAGGGGGGCCACTAGACAACCAATGAAAGGGGCTTTAGTAAATGTTATAATAATGGGTGAAACTGGGGATTGGGAATGGGGCCACTACACCACAAATGAAAGGGGCTTTAATAAATGTTATAATAACAGGTGACATCAGGGATTGGGGAGGGGAACCACGGCACATTGCTGCAAACAGGCTACTCTCCCAGAGGAGAATTTTTAAAGTACCTTTAGACCAGCTCTGGATGATCTAAGGTTCCTTAGAATTTTTCTCTCTGGTAGAATACTGAAAATCCCACATTTGGAGATGTGGTAGCTTGCATCTGCCACATACCCCTAGCACCACATCGCAGCCCATTTTTGGGTGCACAAGTGGTGCAAGCCCCATTTGGGGCAGGCAACCTGTGGGTGATGCAGGTTGCCATTGAGAATTGCTCCCGTTGCATCACTTGGTGCAAGCAGCACTTTGCACCATTCATTGTGGTGCAAGCCCCTTGTGCTGTTCCAGGAGCTTTGAGAATGAAGCCCTGTGGGTCTAAGTACTCTATTAGTCACCGAACCCCACATCTAGCTACAACAGAGTACAACTGCAAATCAAGTACAACCATGTCTGCTATTTTATGATTTATTGTAACTTTTATAGAATGCTTTTGTAACTTTTTAGACTTTGTTTCCAAAACCTCTTCCAACTTTAACTTCTTCTTATCAGAGGCAAAGTTAGTCTTTGCTGGGGTTGTACTGCATACCCTGAATGGTAAAACAGAGGACCATACAGACTTACTGTATTTCGAGGAAAAACTGGACTTTGGAACCTTGGCTGGTGACTGCCATCTCCTATTTCAGGAGAATGTTCCTGTTCACTTAGAGCCCTTCTACATTTCCAGGTGCCAATGTTACAATGTTTGTTTGAACCGTACATATATAACAATAGAGTTAATTTGCATAAGACATCTCATCATCGTTGTGGTTCCAAGATGACCTTTATTTTCCCCTCTACTTACACGGGTGTTGCAGTGCACACATATAGCTTGGCAGGGGTGCTGGTGAACCTACTAATGTGTAACTCAGCAAAAATTAAAAGGAATTTGTGTGGTCTAGGTACTCCCAATAGGGAGGTCCAGGAAGACTCGTTCACATTGCATACTCAGCCCCAGTTTTGTGTAACTGGTGGGTGGGTGGATGCTGACATGGCCACAGACAGGAAAGTGCTTTGGTTAGTGTGCAACATCCAAACAAGTCTCTGTATACTACCAATAAAGCAGAATAGAGTGCGCAGGAAACCTTGATGACAGGATATACAAAGTACACAAGCAGACCCCATTCCACCTTACATTTTCCAGTGGTGTGACTGCCTGATCTTTTCTGCTTGTGAAATTGATGACATTTGCTTTGGTGCATCACACCCCCAGAGGCAGCTTTTTTGGTTTTTGTGAGAAACAGTTTGTTGTGAGATTCTGATGTTTGGTGGTGGTGGTAGGGGATTGGAAGGTGCCATAAGAAGTGGGGGTATGCTGAAAAATGGGAAAAATCTAGGAGACTCCCTGAAAAGTGGGAGACTTGGAAAGTATGCATGCTTATGCATTGATTTGGTCTTGATAAAGAGAGAATTACTGTAAGAAAACTTTGAATAACTTTACTCTCAGAGTGGCTCATGTGGCAAATCTGTTCCATCACTGGCACAAACCTCATCCTTCCCGTTTCCAATCATAGCCCTTCATTTCCTTTGAATGAAGAGTCCAGAGAAAGGAGTGAAATGACAGGTTGATTGTAACATGGCATCTACAATCGTAACAGCAGCTACTGCACTTGAGGTACAACTCTGCCTAAGAAGCAGAAAAAGATCACAGATGAACTACTGGATCTCAGCCCAGAAGGGACAGGCCACATCCTGACTATAGAACAAAACCAAATGCCCGTTATCAAAGGGGCTGCGACGTAAGGGGTCCCTGTTGAAGCAGAATATTTTGGGCTGAATTTATTATGTCCGATGCTGAACTCTCTGCTTGCTGTGCAGAGATCCAGTGAGTAATGAGGTGCTTGTTATGTTTGCATTACATATAGGGTTACTGTCCAAGTAATTACAAAATAACACTAAGTGCCCTGTTTTCAACCCCTTCCAAAAACTGCCATGCCCAGTCAGAATGCTGAGTATTTAAAGAGCTGCTGGCAGCTCCAGGAAAACATTTTGCATCATTACATTTTGTCATGGCTTAGCTTACACTGCATTTTTATTTTTCTTCCCTTATTCTTTATTTCTAATGATATTTGAATGAAATAAAGTGGTACACCTTTTAATATTATTTATTATTGCTGCTTGTCTTTATTTATAAAATGGTGAAGGAAAAATCCTGTAACCTCATTGATCGAAACATGTCATATGACCATTGATTATTCTCTGAAAAACTGCACACCGCACCTGAACAATATGTTTTTTTAACAAATAAAAAACTGTTTTGTAAATGGGGTAACACACTCCAGATTGTGTGGTTATGAGGGAATGATGAACTTTCCTGCTCAAGTGTATATGACTTAGTGCCAGAGTACTAGGAGTGTTGCCTTGCAAAACACACCCTGAAACCTTTCATATAGAACGTTGCATTCTTGGAGCAAGTTGTACCCAGCAGCAGAACAACAAGATCAATGTATTCTTATACTCACCTGAGCCCACAGTTTTGGAATCAGCTGCCACTAGGGTTAAGGGTCATCTCAAGTAAAAAGTTCCAATTAAAACAGGGCAAAGCTATGGTTTTTAAAGTCAGTTCCAGAGTTCAATGTTTGTTGCCCAGGGTTCTTGAAAGTTAAATAATGTTGAGTACTGCAGTGCAATAATTTTATTATGTGTATTGTGCCTAATGCATGTAACGTTGTTTACTTCGTGTTGTATCATCATATTTATTTTGTAATTAATATGTGATGTACCCCTGTCACTGACATGTGACTACTGGGAAACCATTGCAAATTAGCTGTGCTCAGTGGTTTTATTTTTATCTCATAATAAAACTGAATTGAAACTGAAATTGAAATTAGCAGCCACTTAAGGTATGCATTATTCCCTTTAAACACACAGTCTGTCATGTGTTATCCCTTAAATAGTATGAGCCATGCTCATCTGTTTATTTTCTTGCATTCCCTATCCTCCCCTGGTTCTGAGGTGAACCCCATCCATTCTGGTGACCTCCCAGCCCCATTCGTGCCTTCTCTGCCACTTGCCATGTCTCCATCCCACCTCAGATGTCTCCCTTTGGGAGGGGGTATGGATGGAGAGGCCTCAAACTCCCCATTGAAATGACTCAGGTTTCAGAGGTGGAGGACAGTCAGCCATTTTGGACCAATAGTGCCCTGCATCATCTTGCATGCCTGTGGGTGTTTTCTGTGTTTGCTACACCCACAGGGACACTCAGACAACTAGGGCTCAGCTTTGCACATAGAAGCAAGTCAGCATTTGCCACTGTTTTTCAATGGCTTTAGCAGCAGCGGCAGCAGTGGTCAACTAGGTGTCAGTAGAGCAGCGGAGACTGTGACCCAACAGCCCCTGAGGGGGAGAGTGTCCTCTGAAACAGTTGATCCTCCTCTCCTGGCTGGCCCTCTGATGACTCATGCTCATATCCAAACAGAGGCGTTGTTAGGGTAACAAAAATTACTGGGTCAGAGCACTGAATGACTGGGCATAAGTCATAGATACTTTTATAATAGGATTATATTCAGCAGTTCTATTGAGCAGAGATTCAGGGCCCATATTAAAACATCTGATTCAAGCCCCTGAGACCCTGGTCTAGCAATGCCCCTGTTTCTGAACCTAGGCCATGGGCAGCAAAAGCATAAGTGCTACCGCTGCCCTGACTGGTTGGCATATATCATATGCTTATGATGTCACAGTCTATTTCAATTGATAGCTACAGTAGCTGCCGTGAATGTCACAGAGATGTCATTATTTATTTCAAATTTACATCATAAAGATGGAAGAATCGCCCCATGAGGTGCAGTATCTCATTTTCATGGGGCTCCCTTGGTAACTGTAGGGTACAAGAGGATTGGGGTGTTGTGTATAACATTTTGGTACATGAGTACAGGTCACACTGTAGAATGAACAGTAATGCATACAGGAGGGAATTCATAGTTATCCTTATAGAAAGGCCAGGCATATCCTTAGGCACAGTTAGCGGGGGGAGGAGTACAACAAGGGGGTGGAAACTTGTTGTTTCGTATTAGTACTATAGGGCTTAGTGGGCCTGGAGTATGACAGGTGTGAGGATGGTATTCTCCATGGAGGGGGGAGCTGGGATTGATCAGTGGGCAGTGTTACCTGGGCAGCTACAGGGTCCTTAAGCTGCCCCAGCAATAGCATTTAGAAAGCAGGAAGGTTAGGGGTTAGTCAGATGGAGCTTGGTAGTGTGTTCTGCATAATATAGAAATGTTCCCTGAAAAGTTCTCTAGGGGAGCTTCTGACAGTTTTATTAATACTGCAGTCAGCTAGGCCTATGAAAGAGAATGCCCAAGCACGTTTACTCCTTCTATTGATGAATGACCAACTTTGTAAACTCCATGGGCCTTATATTTAAATACACACGAAGCCGAGCTCAAAAATTGTGCTGCGTCTTGTGCTTGTCCGGGTGCTTGAAGAGGTTCTATTCAGTCAAATAGCACACAGACCCTATTCAACTGAATACAAAGCCATGACAGCCCAGTGCTAAACCACTTAGTGCTGCCCCAACAGGGCTCCCATAGTACACCACCAGAATGGACAGTGCTGGAGTGCTATTTGTTATATTTAAAGGGACCCATGCAAATGAGCCCATTGGGCATACAAGGCACTAAGAGGCCATTTGCATGCCCATTATGAGTTCATTTGCATGGGTAGTGAGGTAGGTTAGCACAGTGCCACCCCCCCCAATGTCCTGGTCCCAGATGTGTATATATCCCTGGTGCTAGTGGTCCCCCCTCCTTCTGATTGCTAGCTCCACCATAAATAGTTGTATTCCTTGTGGTAGTGGTGTACCCCCCTTCGATCACCAGCCCACCATATGTAGTAACAACCCTGGTGGTAGTGGTGTCTCCCCCCCGATCACCAGCCCCACTGTATATAATGACATCCCTAGTGGTAGCCGTGTCCCCCCGATCACCAGCCCCACTGTATATTGTAACATCCCTGGTAGTAGTGGTTCCCTTCTGATCACCAGCCCTGCAATATAGTAACATCCCTGATAGTAGTGGCCGTGTATTGCAACATTCCTGGTAGTAGTGGGGTCTCACACCTTCAATCACCAGCCCCGCCATATATAGTAGCATCCTTGGTGGTAGTAGTGTCCTCCCCTCAGATCACCAGCCTGGCAGTACAAAATAAACCTCCCTGGCATCCAGTGGTTTCCCCCCCATGACACTGGGAATACCCCACCACAAGACTCACTGTAGCACTATCTGTGGTGCCATGGGAGCATACGGTGACTGGCACAGCCCTCCTCACACCTCCCTGGCCGGCCACCATATGTGTAGGCATGGAGTGTACCTCTTATTTATAGGACAGGGTGCATCACCTTTTCTATAAAGAAGAGGCACACTCCCTGCCTGTATATATGCCAGCTGGCCAAGGAGAGGTGAGGAGGGTTGTGCCAGTTGGCACATGCTCCCGCAGCACAGTGGATAATGTTATGGTGAGTATGGGGGGGGTATGCCTTATGCCGTAGGGGGACCACTGGATGTCATGAAGTTTTTTTTTTTTGTAATGCCAGGCTGGTGATTGGGGCAGATGAAACCACTACCACCAGGGATATTACTATATGGTGGGGCTGGTGATCAGAGGGGAATCTCTACCACCAGGGATGTTACTATATATGGCGGGGCTGGGTGATCAGAGGGCAAATCACTACCACCAGGGATATTGCAGTATATGGTGGGGCTGAGTGATCAGAGGGGGGAATCTCTACCACCAGGGATGTTACTATATATGGCGGGGCTGGTGATCAGAGGGGGCAAATCACTACCACCAGGGATATTGCAATATATGGTGGGGCTGGTGATCAGAGGGGGGGAAACCACTACCGCCAGGGATGTTACAATATATGGTGGGGCTGGTGACTGAAGGGAGAGGGGGGACACCAGTACCACCAGTACAACTAGGGACATTATATTCTACACAATGGGCCAACAATGGGGGGGGGTGCCAGGGACTACAGGTGGTGATTGTGCTCCCCCAGAAGCCAACCAGCTCGGTGGCCACATTACCTCCAGCAGCCACTAGGGTTGTCCAGAGTTAAGTCGGAGTTTTGTTCTGCGGTATTTGTGCTGTGCAAAAGAACCATGCTAACCCCTTTTGTGCAGCACAATGCCACTGAATATGGGGTAGCACACATACTTATGGCCATGCCTCTCCCCTGGCCCACTCACATGCATTATGTTTTGAACAGGCGTTAGCTCTCTTTGCCTGCACAATAGCCCTTTTTAAAAATGAGGCTCCAGCCAAACCCCAGTTTGCACAGGCAAATACCTGTTAGCACCTGTGCAGACTTTTGAATATTGTGCCCCATATGTCATGTAATTGCACAGAATATTTATTACTGTTCTGGATCTGCCCACTAGTTCTGCTGAAGTTAGAATGTCTGTCATTGTCTAGATATGTTTTCACAAATTTGCCATGTAATTAACTATTCCATCAGTGCTGACTTTGAATTGTCTTGTAACTGCCTTGATGTTTTCTGCAAAGCTGGCATACAGTTAGAGACTCCATCTCTGTTCTGTATCTGTATTTAGTTTATTTCTGTATCATTTGTTTGTCCTATCCAGGACCTCCTTGTAAATGAGCATTGCTCAACAGAACTTTCTCTTGGTAAAACAAATAAAATATATGAACATACAACAATTGCCAGCAGAAAAAGGCCATTTGGTCTATCAAGTCTGCTCAATTTCGCAGCTAGCCTGCGAAAAAAACCTGATACATATATGACAGTCCTTCAAGAATTCATTTAGTACCCAGCTAGTCGATGCCCTTCATGTCTTAGTGTTAGCTGCAAGTGAAGATGAAGTTCAGTATTTAATAACTTATTCAAATGTTCATTCGCTGAATAGCTGTGCAGGTGAATGGTCTAAGAGTGTCAGCTTATTATACAGGGAGAGACTATAGTTTTAAAATAAATGTAAAGTTGCTGAAAAGGACTGGTAATAAAATCAGAAACTGAGTAGTTCCAAACTGCTTCTGTCTAGCCTTAGAGCATTTATTTGTTTACTAAATTATTTGTGGCTTGATATGGGTTTACTTGTCGCAGTGTGCCAAAAAACAAAATCTTTATAAAGTCTTGTTCTGTTGGTATTTAACAACTGGATCATTAAAGAAAAAATGTTGTATTATGCCAGTAAATATATAATTTACATGCATGAAACAAATAAGTGCCCTAAATGGGATATGATCACAGGCCTGCTCAGAATACATTCCACTGGACTACCAGCTGTACTGCCAGGGCAGTTGCAAATCTAGGGATCCCAAAGGCACTCATCAATGCACACTCTGGAATTACACAAATATGAACTATATTTTGTGTACAAAGAGTGTGGTGTACATATACTTAAAATATAATTTAGATGTGAGAAAGAAAGAAATGCATTGGCTAGTATTTGAATCCAGATCTGTTCAGAATACTGCTCCACTGCACTACCAACTGTGCTGCCAGGACAGTAAGATAGTGGGGGATCCCAACAGCACTCATCTTTTTTCAGTGCACACCCAGAAGCCACACAAATAAGAATTACATTTTATTTTCAAGGAGTGCGATATGTATATATTTGAAATATAGTTTACATGTGAGAAAGAAATAAGTGCTCTTTCTGGGATTTGAACCCAGTGCTGCATGGACTACCATTCAACTGCACTACCAGCTGTGCTGCCAGGACAACTGGAGCCCTGGGGATCTCAAAGGCACTTGTGATTTTTCAGTGCACATCCCGGAGTCACACAAATGAGAATTGCATTTTGTTTATGGGGATTGTGGTGTGCAAATATTTGAAATATAATTTTTTTTTATTATTTGAAAGTTTAGAAAATACAGGATAGGTTCCACAAGAAGCAAGTCTTACTTGCAGAATGTCCCAAGACATGGTTTACAACAAAACAATGATTATAAATCACATAACAAACATACATAAATCAAGTAACACAACAGTTACGAACAGATAGTTCCTGCAACAGAAATTTTTCTGGCCATGTTTAAAAATCCCAAGAGTAGGGGAATTTCTGAGCTAAAAGGGCAAGTTGTTCTGAGAAAAGCAGGCCCGATACGAGAAACATTCTGTGCTGAAACATGTTTTAAAGTTTGGTGAAGACCAGCCATGTTGCGGCACTTCTCTAAACCTGTTTGTGAACAGGAACAATCAGTCATCCTGATAAGTAAGTACAGGTTTGATTGATAAATAATGGGTAACCAGTGAAATGTATACCTGGAGGAGGGGGACAACCGATTTAACTGATATAGCAAAGAGCAATAACACTCATCTCATTTTGACTTGAAAACAACTAAGTAACTGAAAATAAACCACGTTTAAGAGTGATAAATAGGAATCAAGGGCATGGTGGTAAGTGGTGTCATCATAATTATGAATTGGAAGAACTGCTTGACCAATGATGTCTTTACAATCCAGACTTGATAAGCAATATCTTGAGTGCTTTAAGCATCCCAGGCATTGATGGACTTTTGAAACAGTTTTGTCAATATGCGGTTTAAAAGTCAGACAAGAGTCAAAAGTGAGGCCGAGGTACTTAGAGCCAGTAACGAGTTGCAATGAGTGATTTTTCAGTAGAATTGAAAAGGAAGAGTCTACCAGAGACAAGGAGTTCTGATATCCAGACAGCACTATTTGAGTCTTCTTGCTATTCAGTAGAAATAAGTTATCCAAAAACCATTTCACTGCTTTGTCAGTCACCTTGAAGAATTGTAGCAAGAGAGGAAAGAGACTTGTGAACATAGAGAAGAACCGTGTCAATGACACATAGTCTGACAAAACAAAGGCCAACAAAAGAAGGAAGTGAATCTTAAAAAAAACCTGAATAAAATAGGACCAAGTATAGACACCTGTGGAACCCCAGCAGAAACAGAAAGAGGAGATGAACAATAGCCATTCCAAGAAACAGACTGAATTCTCCATTGTAAGTAAAAAAAAAAAGCCATTTAGTGACTGTGACGCAGATCCCGCACTGTGCTATCTTACTTCAGCTAGTCTTTGTAATGGCAGGGGCCCTGGTCTTTAGGTGTTTCAGTCCAAGAGAGTGAGCTTGTTTTAAGCCCCTCAATATATTGCTTTGCTCAAAGTGGGGAGGGTCCTACTCACTCTGAGTGACAGGCCCATGTTGCCCAGCCCTCATTGAGATTGTGTGTATGTGTGTCCCCCGTGCTTTTGCACTACCTTGCTACCATAATAACGACCACCTGGATCCTTTTGTTCAACATGGGAACATCTCCAGGAAGGATACCCCCACTGGGTTTATTGCTTTATTGACGCCTACATAGCTTTCCTATTAAGTTTCTCATGAGAACCATCAGTTCTCTACATAAGCAGTCCTATACTACTTGATCATGTGATCTGGTAACCATCCTGTACCCGAAGCAGATGCATACTTAGAAAAGAATAACTCGATCAAATGAATACATGGTTCTGGTCTCCTTTCCCATCACAGTGACATTTGAGGAAACCCATAAGAAGACATGTAAGTCAAACCCAGAGTGGTGTATCACATCAAAAGCTTTCGACAGATCAATAAAAACAGATCCCGCAAGACACCCCTTGTCTATAGCCTTGGGAACTAAATCATGAAAGTCAGTCAGTGCTGTTTGAGTGGAAAATTTGGCCCTGAAGCCTGACTAAAATCTGGAAAGAACCTGATAATTAACTAAATTATCACTCATTTGAGACAACACTATTTTTGTTCAATCAATTTTGAAACAGTAAGGAGCAGAGAGATTGCACGATAGTTGTCTACCAAAGTTTTACCCCCCCCTCCCCGCTTTGTGGAGAGGGATGACTACAGAGTGTTTCCAAACTGCAGGAAAGGTTTGAGAAGTGAGTGATAAGTTAAGTAAGAAAGTTAAGGGAGTAGCCAAAATATCGGCACTGCATTTGAGTGAGAAATTATTTCAGTTGTTGAGACCCCTTGCAGTCTTCTGTCTCAGGGAGCAAAAACAAGGAGCATAACAATTTTAATATACTTCTTCAATCTTTGTTGACCTGGATCTAGCCATGTCTCAGACAAAATCTAGGTCTAGAGAAGAAACACTGTGAGGGGAACAAGATGTGTGGCAACTGCAGTCAACCAGCTTTATTTAGCGACGTAGCAGAAGCCTCAGTAAAGGAGTTAAACAGAGCATTGATACCCTCCTTAGAGGAAACTGTGGAACCACCAAGACACATTTGTTGTGGAGGATTTAGAAGGCATTTTCTAGATGAAGTCTATGGGGGATTTCTTCTAGTATTTGCTAAATTTGTTTTGAGAAACATGATTTAGATTTCCTAATAATAGAAATGGAATAATTGTGAAATTTATAAAAAGTTTGTCAAGACTCGGGTGTATCCAGTTTTTTGGCTTTTTTATATACTTTCTCCCATGTCTCTAACTGGTTAAGAGTAAAGGGGGTAGCCCAGGCAACAAATTTAGATTTAACTCTTTTTTCAAGCAAAGGGGCATGCAGGTCACAAAGCAACTTGACATTTTTAAAGAAGTATTCCCAGGCTGCATCAACATTAGAAAAAGAAAACAAATCCTTCCAGTTGATGTTAGATAAACCCTGATTGAAAGCTTCCAAATTAAAATTAGTGAGACAACAAAACTTAATGGTATCAGGGATACATTTAGGATGGGAAAAATTAACTATACAGAAAATAATGACAAGGTCACTGAATAAGTGTGTGTGTTTGTGGGGCGGGGGTAGGAGTATGTTTTTTGTCCTGTGATGGGGAGGTTATGTGGATGTAGTGGGTGTGGGTGTGTGGGGGCTGTGGTTATATTGAGGTAAGGCTTATATTCATTTACATGACATAACGTTGTTACAGTGTGTTAGGACTTAGTTCACTTACACAGAGAATATTTACTTCTTTCATAGGTTCACAGTAGTTTACAAGTTCAACGGACTGAAGCCGTTTATTGAACTGGCCACCAATCTAATCAATGGTGGAACTGAAATTTTCTGTCTCTCATACATCTATCCAATCTTCTTTTAAAGCGATTTACCAAGTTTGGATATATGAACACATATACTGCAAGGTGACTGCATATAGAACTGATTTGCAATGTATTTTGATAGATGCATAGCCTATTTTAGCAAATTAAATCAGGTTTTCACCCTCACAAACCAGGAAGTGTCATTTTGTGTATTGGAGCCTGTATTTGGTGACCTTTGACACTCATTACCTTTGCAATGTCACCACAGGGAGATCTGTGCTCTGCAATTAAAATTAGTTCTTGGTCACAGCAATTCTGTCTTGATAACAGAGCTCTTGGTCGCAGCATGCAGCACGACAATGGCAATGTCAGACAGTTGATTTTCAGGGTCCGATGATGAAAGCATTATGTTGTCCTACACTAACAGTGATCTTTCAGACACTGACATAGTGCCACAATTTGACAGCCGCTGCATAGTAGATCCCCATAGGGATGACCCTATGACAGAAGCAAGAATGATGTGGGCAGTAGCTCAGGCAGTCACAGCAGTAGTCCCGATCCATTCCAGTACAGCAGCGAGAGCAGACTTAGCAACACAGACTGTTAATATTATATTTTGCTACTTAGTGCTACAGTTTGGTTCCTGTCATTGCTATCATTTTACTGTGCAAAATTGAGGTATGGTGTGTGTTCTGTAACTCCCAGCATCGATCTGTCCACACAAATGCTAGTGATAGTACCCTGGGTTTTTATATTTCTTTTTTTTTGGGGGAGGGTTGCTTTCCCTATGCGAATGAGTTGTTGGCCACTCAAGCTTGACACTGAGAGCACGGCTCGATCTGGTGGCATTGCTTGAGCAGGATAAATGGCTCACAATTTGTCCAAATCCAATTTGTCCAAATTCCTCACCTGATACTAGTTAGTAGTGACCTCCCACCAATTGATTTATCAGTCACTCACTCTGATGGAGCACAGGGTGGAAATTACAAGCAGGCACCTTGTACCCCAACCACTCCAAACCCCCCAGCTGCACACATACACTTAGAAAAATGCTGCAGCAAAGAACTTTTATTATCTGTAAATTATTTATACTGTTTGGGTCTGTCTTTGCCCTAGTGTCAACTGGTCTACGCTATAGCTTTCTTCTCTTTGTATGTGTGTGTTTGGGGGTGGGAGGCCTGCTTGTACTTTCCCCTTTAGAGGTATCAGTGATTGAGTAATGTGTTGAAGTCACCGGTTCCCCTGTTTACGGCATGTTATAAATTTAAAACTACAAATTATTGCACCAGCTTTGTGTTACCTCTAAGCGCTCAGGAACTATACAGACTGCAGCTGTCATTAGTGTCTGCATAAGCATCTGTAATACCATCCTGGCATTGGCTTATTGCTGCTACATGTGTGCCTCCAGGTGCATTATGAATTGAGCAAAAAATACACAGTACAGTCGGTGATCATCCCCAACCCCCCAAGGTTAAAAATGACACTGCCAATACCCTTCTCATGGAGAAAGAGACTGCATTTATGTTTAGATAGCCTAAGTACCATTTGATTGGTCCACTACAAAAAGGGACATATCCTTGCTGTAGGTTCTCAAGTGTTAGCCTGTATTTGAACCACCCTTCCTCACTTAAGTCACCACACTTCATTACCCCTTCGGTCTGTGTCAAGCCATTTGTATTTTCCCATTTTTTCCATTACAGTGGATCTCTGATGCACATGCGTAAAGTGTACAACAAATGCAACAGATGCTGCACTATACTGTCTCCCATGCCATACCAATGTCATGTGCATTGTGTAGACTCCCTGCATTCACTGCTGTGCAGCCCATATTTTGGTTCAGACATTATTCCCTAAGTATGCCGAATTGACTAGCACACTTTGCAATATAACACCATAGAAGCCGTGCATTGGTACCCCAGTGTCGGGAGAGGATGGCAAATGCAGTCTCTTCTTTTGCTGATGCTCCGGAGCACATACAATGATGATATAATCCTAATTATAAATAAAGACTGTATGTTAAAATGTTAAAAAACTAAGTGTTTAATTTTGAGATACACTGTAAACTATGTAAAGCATAACTATGTACAGTATATAACTGATTTTATTGCATTCATTTATAAACTTAGCGAGGAGCTGGCAAGCTGGAGAAACAATTCAGTGTACCATGTCTCTTTATTCATGCACATCTAAGCACACTTTGGTGATCAGTGTTATGGTGCTTGCATGAGAACATCAAATGAGCCCAAGAAAACACAGGAGCACAGGAAAAAATATAAACTATCTATAATGATGGTGACAATCAGAAATGCAATAGCAAAGGCAGTTTACTGAAGTAATCACACTGGAAGCAGCACTTGCCAAAAATATACAGTTTATTGCACTGTTCTGGGATTGGACTGTGCAGCTCAGTGCTTATACTCTTACTGCACATTACAATTCTGAACTGTTGAAAAAGTCATCCATTTAACACAGACCTCTATGTACCAATACTGAAAAGTTTACTGCAATTTATAGATCTGCCCAGTTCAAAAGACGTCCTTTTGTGTCCCAATACGCTACAGATTACAGTTCCACTCAGTTAAAAAAAATTATTTTTTATACAGACTTGTTATAATTATGTACTTGCAGCACTTGTTAAAACTGTAACACTGTACTCAAGCAATGTAGATTGTGATGTTCCTAGAACCGATGGACCTAGGACACAGAGCTTAGTCAGATGAGTAAAATTGAAAATCAGGAGAAATTACCACTTCTGCAATCCCAAAAGCAAGTATCCACCTCAGCTGCCAATATAACAAACAGTTTCAGTCATCAGTGCTGTAATTTTTGCCAGTTCAGTTTTGGATCTGCACTCACTGAGGCTGGGTCCAGGAAAGATAAATGAACAAGCAGTGAGAAAGGTGCAGTGGGGAACACCTCCCCTGTGCTGATGTCACGCATGCATGTGGATGCACTGCTCATGTGCAAACTTCAAACAAAGAAAAAAACATGCAGAGACAACTGTGGCACAAAAATGTTAAAAAACTAAGCATCTGAATATATTTAATACTTAACTTCAGGGCAGCTGAGCTTTGCATCACTCAATAAAGGGAAGGTGATCTGCAAACATGACATTGGGGGGAAGTTGGTAAGTCACTTTAAATGTCTCCATACTATCACTTTCTACTACCTTGCTGGGCTGAGTATTCTATGTGTTCACCACCCTTTGGGTGTACCACTGATTTCTTTTAGGTGTTTTATTTGTTTCCCCTCGTAATTTGTACTAATGGGATCTAGTATTTTGGATAGTTGTTCTGTGTCTAACTAATCCTATGATCTCAAGTAGGTAGTCATCATTATAAGCTCTAAATGCCAGGCATAGATCTCCTCTTACTTTTCTATATTCTGTGGAGTATAAGTTTAGATGTTTCAGTCTTTCACTGTAATGTAAGTTGTCCGTGAATTTAATTTTCTTGGTTGTCCATCTCTGGACTCTTTCTAATTTTGTTCTACTATCAATTGAAGAGGGAGCACAAAAAGGGGAGCAGTACTCTAAGTGTGGTGTAATCAGTGATGAATACAAAGGTTTAAAGACTTCTAAGTCTCTGCTTTTAATGTTCCTTAAAATGCACTTTAGTATTCCATAACATTTCCTAATTAAACAATAATACACAATAGGGTGTGGTATATAATGAGATATCGTCACACCTCAGGTGCATTGTGAGGCATGAGGCCACAGGCCGAATGTCTCATGCACCCAAGAAGTGACGACATCCCATGATATACTACACCCTGGAGTGTATTATTGCAATTATAAAATGGCCCTAAAGTGTTTGTAAATGGCTGATGTTGCCAATCAGTTTTGGACCGTGATGATATGGTGAATATTGCCACAGGTCAAAGTCTGCTTTAGCCAATCAGCTTCCGGGATTTCTACTCTCCATTTTGTAACTGTAATTGTGGCATGTGTATCAAATTTTAAATCTGGGGTTATATTTACACCAAGGTCCCTTTTGTTTGTGGTTACACTTAAAGGCATTCCATTTAAGGTATATTGATGTCCGGGGTTATTGCTCCCTAAATGCATTATTTTACACTTAGCTGTATTAAATGTTAGTTTATTATCTCTTGCTCAGGTGGCTGTTTGAACTAGATCTTTTTGGAATTTATGTAATGAGCTGTGATCATTAACTATTTCCCCTACCTTACAATTTTCAGCATATTTACAGAGCCAGGTAATAATGGATGATTGCATGGTTGCCACCAGTATATTAAAAAGGACTGGGGCCAATACAGAGCTCTGCAGGACTCCACTAGTTACGTTAGCCCATTCAGACCTATATCCCCTCATCACAACACATTGTCTCCTTTCCCATAGGCATGAGTATATCCATCTAATGATGTTTGGATGGAGCTGTATTCTGATTAGTTCTTCTTTTAAAGTTTTATGTGACACTGTATTGAATGCCTTCAAAAAGTCCAAATAAGCTACATCAACTGGCATCCCTTTATCCAGTGCAGCACTCACTGGCTCAAAAAACTGTGGGGAAGAAGCCATGTTGAGTAGTATCTGTGTTTAATTCTCTGTAAGTGTTCTGTTATATGCTTATGTAGTAATCTATCCAGAATCTTACCCACAATCGAGGTAAGGCTGATTAGCCTATAATTCCTGATGTCTTATCTACTACCGTTTTTAAAGACTGGTGTCACTAAAGCCTCATTCCATCCTTTAATTGTTTTACCCTCTTTCAGAGATGCATTGTAAGTGGACCTACCAACCGTGGTGCTAGCTTCTTCAAAAATTTGGGAGTGATTTTGTCTGGTCCCACTGAGCTGTTAGTTTTGATATTTTTTATTTCCATGACTTCCTGTTCAGTGAATGTTGAAAAATCTGTCCGTATACTTGGGATTTCGGCAGTGATAGGTTCCTTTGTTTTATATACCCTGAGGAAATAGTTATTTAATTCAGTTACTAAGTCTTCTTCTTTGGTTATTAAATTATTCTGTTGCATGATAGGGCCTACTACAGTATTGTTTCCTTTCGGTGAACCTACATAGTTATAGAATTTTTTCATGTTACCCTTAACTGTAGTTGCCAGATGTTTTTCAGCATTTTGTTTTGCTTTGCATATTAGGGTTTTAGTTTTCTTGGCCACCATCTTATATGTGTTTAGTTTAGCATCTGTTTTGTGTTTAGTATACCTCTTATTTAATTTATCTTTTTTTCTTATGCTTTTACGTATATTGTTTTTCCACCATAGCGGTAGCCTACGGTTGTTCTTGTATTTCTTTCTATCCGGTACCCACTGAGTAATACAGCTTCTTAGTTAATTACTAAGGGTGTTCCAAATGTCAGTCAGTCCTTGTCCTTTTAGTTCAATTTTCCTATCCCATTTTGCTAGGTAATCTTTAATTGCACCATAATGTGCCTTAAAATAGTCCTTTATTTTGGTTTTGCCAGATTGTGTACTTATCCTAGATGTTTTAATTTCAAGATATACCATGTTGTGATCACTTGTTCCCAGTGGGGGTAGAATTTCTGAGTCTATAATTACAGATTCTGGACTAGTGAATATTAGGTCTATTATATTTTTGCCTCTTGTCCCTTCATGTACCTGTTGTTCTAAGTTATTCTGAAGTATGATTTCTACAAAAAATGTTTCTATTGAGTTGATTCCAGTTAATTGCGACCAATTTATTGTAGGAAAATTAAAATCCACCATAAGGATGTAATCATCATTGATATTCATAGTTTTAATTACAGTTAAGAAGTCTTTGTTCTCTTCTGTGTTCAGACTTGGAGAACGATATCTCAGACCAATAGTTAAATTTGAGGGAGGTGATATCAGTTTTAGCCATAATAATTCATTCTTACTATTCGGGTTTGTAATATTAGAGATTTCATTGGCTTTTAGATCGTCCTTTTTGTACAGTGCTATTCCACCACCTGTTTTATTAGTCCTATGTTTTGAATACATGGTGTAACCAGGTATTATAGTACCCCATTCAGTATCAGTAAACCACGTCTCTGTTACTCCGCAGATATCAATATTTTGGTTTTGTAGAACATAATTAAGTTCATCTAGCTTATTTCTAAGCCTTTGGGCATTAATAAGTGTGATTTTAAGGGAGTCTCTCTTTTCAGTCATTGCACCTATTCTATCAAGGTACTGTATTATACTAGCATCTGGTATACTTGGATTGGTGAGTTCTATTTTACTTGCTATCTGATTACAGTTCAGAGAATCTGCTTTGTTCAGTTTCTCCCCCCTTTTACTCAATTTAAACATTTATTTATGATTGACAGGAGGTTTTTACTCAGTACCATATTACCCCTCCTGCTTAGATGTAATCCACCCCCCGAGTACATTTCTTGTTTCTCATTGAAAATCTCCCAGTGTGTAATACACATAATATTTTGTTTCATGCACCAGACCCTGAGCAATTATTACTGATCTTTTTTTTTATTTTATTTTGGAGGTACCTATCATAACGTGGGATGGGAAGAATTTCAGACATTACTACTTTGGTGCCTAAATCAATACGTTTGTTAATTAAGGTTACTAGGTATTGTTGTATTTTTGGATATAGAATTGTACAAAATATTATTAGCACCTACATGTGCTATAACAAATGGCTTGCCATCAGCATTACGTAAAGTAACATTAAGCATTCAGGTTAAATCTGCTATTTTGGTCCCTCTAAAGCTTGACAAGTTATGGCTAACTTTGTCTGGATTACAACTATTCTTTCTGTGTGTTTTATAATGGAATCTCCAAGCACAAATATTTGTTTTGGTGGTGTTTCATCCATTGGTTCTGGGTCTTCATGAACTGTCAAGCATTGGTTTTCCATAGTTTCATCCCTAGTACTGCTAGTACATGTACCCACAATTTGGCTATTCTCACATCCTAATCCTTCCCTGTCAGCTTGATTTTCATGGTTGTTTGCTTCCCCAAGATCTACTTGGTTAATATGATGTGTTTCTAACTGTATCAGAGGTGATTGGGAGGTGGTAGGAGTAGCTTCACACAAGTTTGTTGTTGTTATTAGGTCCGTGAATTTATTACTAAGTGGCAAGTTAAAATATTCTGCCCTGCGTTCCTTTCTGGCCACCTTCTTGCTTTGGTCTGAATACCATTCTTCATCAGGAGGTATTACAAGTTCCTCATCCCTAGGTCTTTTCTTGTTTACTGGTTTATCTATTGTGGGACTAGAGCTGGTTGATTCATTTACAAGCGATGCAACCATTTTGTGCACTGTTATGGATGTCGGTTTGGTAGTACCACTGGAACCAGTCTCAGGGTTATAAATAGTGTGAAGTGGTTGCCCTTTATGTTCAGTAAAAGCAACTGGGCCACTTTGAAGCCTATCAGCCATTTCTCGCTGGCTGTTTTGTAGTGCCAGAAGTCTAGCGTTACACAGGTTTATTTCAGATTCCATATCCTCATTTCTCTTACACTTTGTACATACATATTCCTTTGGTATTTTATCATATTTGCTGATAGCAAACATCAAACATTTATTGCATTTAACCCCATCTTCCCCTTCTATTGTGATAATAGTATCTGCCATGATGTTATGTTCCCTGTTTGTTTTAGTATAATGTTTATAGTAACTTGTAGATTAACAGTAATGCTGGCATGTAATAACACTCAAAACTTCCCTTAATCAGGTTTTAAATATGGGTAGCTCACCTCAAGGTCTCTATCTCTTTATATCCTACTTGCAGATTACACCACCTGCACATACCCAACACACACATAACATGCACGTGTCTCGGTGCACATCTCTGTGGGCGGAAATGTGCGCACTGCATGAGCTCATGCCACTCGTAAGGTGGTTGCTTTGAATGGAGAGCTGTTACCCAGAAGTACCTCAGCGGTCACGGTTCCCAAACTACAAATTTACAGCTCAAGTTTTAAGAAATATCTGTGTGACTATACTTGCACATATAAAATATAAGCACCATGTAGCTGTGGTGCTAAAACTCTACTATGTCAGCTGTCAGTAGTTTTAATGGTTTCATGTGAATACAGCGAATCAAGTACAGTGAGTGCATTATTGGTGAGGTTTTCACAGTGAAGCCCATTTCGGCGATCGGTAAATTCAGCGAGTGACTATTCAGCACACATCTTGCAAGTATTCCTACGATGGGATATTACTGGGCTATGGACTGGCATTGCAGGGGGCCTATGCCCCCCTGCACCCCACAGGGGGCTGCGCCCCTGAACCCCCTCTATTTCTAAAGTAACGTCCTCCGAGGTGCACCTGAACCTCAGAGGTAGCCTAGAACACTGGAGTCACTGAAACCGTCTTTGCTGTAATGCAGCGATTGCTATTATTGCAGTTGCTATAATAGTGTCGCTGTAATTGACTCGCTGACCTTTTTTCGTTGTATTCACATGCTACCATTTTATTTATTTATTTTTTTATATTTATTTCACTTTTTCCTGGCAGGACCCTCCTGTCAGAATCAACCCTGGTCATGACCCCCGGGACTCCCACCTACTGCCTATTGCCATTGCTACTCTCGGTCACCCTTGGCTTACCACCCAGAGGGTGGGGCCATGCCACCAGTCTCCAGTATTCGGTGCCACGGGGTAGTATCTGGTTGAGAGAGCTTCTGGTGGCACAGGCTAATTGAAGTCCCGGGGAGGGCTTCACAGAGACGGCGTCCCACCATGCTTTTTCTCTTCCCCTGTAGGCTGGGGCGGAGATGTGCAATGATGCCAGCATCTGTCTCACCCCAGAGAGTGTCAATTTCTGTGTCGCATAAAAGGCGGCCATCCAGCCTCCACCAGGTGTCACTCCTGTGCAATCATGATTCCCCCCCTTCCCCTCAGAAAGGGAGAGCAGTCCTAGGGATGCTCAATCCCTCTCCCCCCAGCCGGCCCTCTGATGACCCGAGTCTGTTCCCAAACCTGGGTCACCGGCGCCGTAAGCAGAAATCCAACCGCTGTGCCGGCGGGCCGGCTTCACATGCTACCATTTTAATGCATCCAGGGGTCACTTCTTGGTTCCTCTCTCACTCCCAGGTATACAGTAACTCCCCCCAAGATAGCAGTATTCAGCAAGTGGCAAGAGGCAAGTAGTAAGTGGCAAAACAAGAGCTTCTGGCCTCCTGTCCCACCGCTTTTGGCAGTCTCACAGGTGTTGCAAGTTGCAAGAGTATCACCACTCGCTAGGTGGTTGCTTTAAATGGAGAGCCATGACCCAGAAGTACCTCGGCGGTCACGGTTCCCAAACTACAAATTTACAGCTCAAGTTTTAAAAAATATCTGTGCAACTATATTTGCATGTATAAAATATAAACACCATGTAGCTCTGGTGCTAAAACTCTACTCTGTCAGCTGTCTGTAGTTTTAATGTGTCCAGGGGTCTCTTCCTGGTTTCTCTCTCACTCCCAGGTATACAGTAACTCCCCCCAAGATAGCAGCATTCAGCAAGTGGCAAGTGGCAAAATGAGCTTTTGGCCTCCTGTCCTACCACTTTCTGTGGTCTCACAGGTTCTGCCAGTCGCAAGACTAGTTATCTTCCCCTGTGGTAGGGGAGGGAGGGTTTAATTCCATTGGGCTTTATTCAGATTCCTTAGACTGTTACTGTACATATAGTAGTTTGGTTATATACTGACACATTATTGAACTCTGAGCATATCATGATGCATGGTCTCATTCACTTGGGGCTCCTTAACAGGTCTGTTTTTTAATTTGGCAATTATACTGACAATTTATATTATCTTATGCTGACTCATTTTTGAACTCTGAGCATATCAGGATGCATGCTCTCATTTACTTGGGGGTCCTTGACAGGTTATGTTCTGTTGGGAAAATATTGTAGTGATTGGTGTAAATATTGTTGCAATGTGTTAGGACTCTTGGCTCACATACACAGTAAATATATAATTCCCTCTAACCAGTTATCTTCCCCGGGGAGGGGGTAATTCTATTGTGTTTTTATTCAGATTCTTTAGACTGTTTCTGCACATATAGTAGTTTTATTATATACTGACACATTATTGAACTCTAAACATATCAGGATGCATGGTCTCATTCACTTGGGGGTCCTTGGCAGGTCTGTTTTTAATTTGACAGTTATACTGATGATTTATATTATTGTGCATAAAATCTTGTTGCAGCACTGACGGTCTTAATGTTTATGAAATATAGTAAGTGGTTGAGTGTATAGTTGGGAGAATGTCTCCAGATAAGTTTTTTTTTCTCTACGTATATTTTTTATTGATTTTTCAGTTTTTTCTCTGCCCCCCTGAGGCCACATCCTACACATACATGTGCACACGTGGAGGTGCACGCACATGGCAGGATCCAATGGCACCTTCTGCCCCTCCTCTGACTTACACCGCTGCATCGGGATGCCTATGCACCCACTGGACCTCCACCTGGTAGGAGTGGAACTATGGATGGGCAGGCATCCACCCTTTTGGAGGGAAGAGCTGCAGTTCAATCCTGCTCCAACCCATCCCTCCCAAGCCAGCACCCCGGCGACCCAAGGTCATTCCTGAACCTGGGTCACTGGCGTAGTGCGAGGTAAGGTGCCAGCACCTCAGCACTCTGCGCCACCGGGCAGGCTTCAAGATAAGTTTTATACTGTATAAATGTGTGAAACAGTTGCTCATATTAGATAAACTTTACTTTAAACCTATTTAATGCCATATCTAGAAAATTTCTGTTATATATACTTTTTTAACATACAATAATATCACATTTTAACATGTATCTAATTGAGTATTGAATCAAAAGGTCTTGCTTTTCATTAAGACTGTATTCACATAACACACTCAGTCACTCAGATTTTAAATGACTTTCTGCTCAAAAGATTATTATCTCATTCTGTTGGCACTTGACCTTGGAAGAACTCTCAGCCACAAGCAAACTGGTGAAATTTGGTTCCACTCATTTAAACTTGAGCTATGGTTTAAATGAGTATTTTAAACCAGTGAGAATTCTTTCTAGGCTTTTTATGTATGATCTGGGTGTTAATAGTAATGTAGAACTAGAATGTATTGCTGTAAAAATAATATTGCTATTATTGCACTGAGCCTTTAAGATGCAATATTACTTTGACAGCATTCATTCATTGATTCCATGCTGCAACCATGTGGTGCTTCCATAACTCTGTAACTCAGCAATGAGGACTTGAATCACTGTAAAAAAACATGGATGCTACTGCTTATAAGTTTTTTTATTATTTTTTAAATGCAGCACCCAAAAACATGTATAACCCTTGTAGTGCAAGTCTATTTTCCATTGAAGTGCCATCAGCATCGTCGTATGGGAATGCTCAGTTGCCCTTTGATCTGTGTATGAGTGGATGTTTATCTTTAGTAGCAGGTACGAAGGTCTGAAAAAAACAAACAAACAAAAATGTTAAAGACTTTTTCAACTACTACTACATTTGAAAAGGTTTTTATTTTTTATTTATTTATTCTTATTTAGTTTTTGTTAACCGGGTAAGTGCACTAGCCAGCAAGTGATTGTTTTCAGGCACGACCCGGGAGGTACAATTACAAAACACAATGAGTACAACCAGAAAAACGAGAAAAACATAATACAATAAAATGCAGAAAGAAATACATAAGGCAATGTAAAATACAAAAGTATAACATAAAATATGTTCCAAACATTTGACTCATGGGCGCACATAATGTGCAAAGTAGAAGGGAGAAAATAGGGAGGATAGGTATTAGGAGAAAGACACAAGGGGGAAGGATGGCAAGGAGATGGGAGGAGAGAGTTAGTGGAAAGGAGAAATCCGGCAGATACGCAGGCGGGGCAAGGTACCAACCTGGCGACCGTGTCTGTGGAGCGAAGCGGCAGCGGAAAGAGTGGCAGGGGGCAGAAGAGTGGCAACAGCGGTAGAAGGTAGGAAAACAGCCGGGTTGGTGGAACCATTCAGGACGGCAGGGCAGAGTGAAGATGCCGTGAGAGAAGGAGAGAGGCGAAGAGTTACGGCAAGAGCGCAAAAGTAACAACGCCGAGCCGAGCCAGTGGAACCGAGAAACGCAGGGCAGGGAAGGGGGTCGAAGACGGTGGGAGTTTACGGCAAGTAGTGGTAAAAGGTGACTAAGCACAGACAGAGGGGTGGGGACTAAAGAAGGGCAGGGTGAGCCAGGAGCAGGTAAAGGTGAGTCAGGTGGGTGGGAGTGGCGGGAGGGGAAAGGATATTGCAGAAAAGGGGGAAGAGAGTAGCAGTGGAGTAGAGTGAGGAAAGGCTGAGAGGTGAGGATCAAGGTGACAGGAAGTAATCAGCAACTTACATTAGTCAAAAGCTAATATTTAGGCATATAAACAAACAGGTTCAAGCAACAATTTATAACAAGACAACATAGAACACCCATTGGGACAGCAGGTTCAAGCAACAATTTATAACAAGACACAATATAGAACACCCATTGGGACAGGCATAAGTGCTAGCAATAAGGAAACAGTACAAACGCAGGGAATCAGGTCGGATCAAAGCAAACACATTTGTCCATAGTAGTAAGGAAAGTCCAGAGTTTGCCCTTAAAAGTTACATGAGTGGGGACATTCCTTAGATCATGAGGCAGTAGGTTCCATAGGTGGGGGGCAGCATAATGGAAGGAGCCCATGCCCTTTCAAAGGTTCAAAGCACTTATTGCCGAGAACTGTTTACTATCAGCAAGTCAGTTCTTCATGATAGTAGCGGGCTCTTGATCCTCTCGATCCTCCCCGGTCTCATGGTTCTCAACAATGAGGTCTGTTAGGGAAAGGGTCAGTGAATGGGATGACATACAAAGAAGTACTGCAGATATCACGAGAGCCACATTTTACAATAAAATTATCATCGAGGCAGTGCGTGTGGGTGTCCAGTATTCCTGCTTGACAGAACCCCTGTATGCACTCTGCGGACCTCGTACACAGCTTTGTAAAGGAGTTGACAAGCCATCTAGCATGCTGGACTTTAATGGCTGCTGATCTCAAGTCTGCTTTTATGTCAGAGCTTTGGCTGTCACCTTAAAAATGATCTGAGATCTGCTTTGAGTACCAATCAGTGAACTGAGTTTTTAGTTCGTCCTTAAAAAATTCATTTATAGAAATATCCAGGTGTTGGAGCAAATCAGTACATGAGGTGGGCATAGAAAAATAGA
Organism: Neoceratodus forsteri; assembly: GCA_016271365.2. NCBI lineage: Eukaryota > Metazoa > Chordata > Ceratodontiformes > Ceratodontidae > Neoceratodus > Neoceratodus forsteri. Next base: position 1,586,286,700 of record CM057455.1, on the reverse strand, counting down.
AACATAGAATTTGACGGCAGATAAGGACCGCTTGGCCCACCCAGTCTGCCCATTTCCCTACCTAATGGATAAGCTGCAGATCCCAGTTAACCAGCAGCCTACTTCTTTTTACCCCCACCCCCTAGAATTGCCTTATGGCTGTTTCATGCATGCTTGAATTCAATCACTGTTTTTGACTCCACAACCTCCTCAGGAAGGCCGTTCCATGCATCCACAACCCTCTCTGTGAAAAAATACTTCCTTACATTACATCTGAGATGCCCCCCTTCTATCTTCAAATTGTGCTCCCTTGTTCTTGTACACCTCTTTTTTTGAAAGATGCTACCCTCTTGGACTTTGTTGATTCCCTTGAGGTACTTGAATGTTTCTATCATGTACACCCTCTCCCTCCTTTCCTCGAGGCTATACATATTAAACTCCTTTAGTCTCTCTTCATATGTCTTCCAGTGCAGACCCTGCACCATTTTAGTTGCCCTCCTCTGGACAGCTTCCATCTTGTCTATGTCCTTGTGGAGATTGGGTCTCCAGAACTGCACACAGTACTCCAGATGGGGTCTCACCAGCTGTCTGTACAGAGGGATAACAACTTCCTGTTTTCTACTGGTGATGCCTCTCCCTATGCATCCCAGTATCCCCAAGCCTCCTTATTGCCCTCTCACATTGCTTGCCCACCTTTAAGTCATCTGATATGACTACCCCCAGGTCCCTTTCCATTTTTGTTGTTGTTAGTATCTCACCCCCCATTGTGTACTCTTCCCCTGGGTTTTTGTTTCCCAGGTGCATTACTTTGCACTTCTTAGCATTAAATCTAAGCTGCCATACATTTGACCATTCCTCTAACCTTGAGAAGTCCCTTCTCATCCTTTCCACCCTACCTTGTGCATCAACTCTGTTGCAGATCTTTGTGTCATCTGCAAAGAGACATACTTTTCCTTCCAGTCCCTCTGCAATGTCGCTTACAAAGACATTGAAAAGGACCGGTCCTAAAACTGAACCCTGCAGCACCCCACTAGTAACCCCCCTTTCTTCAGAGTGGACTCCATTTACTATTACCCTCTGTGTCCTATTCTCCAGCCAATTCTTTACCCAGGCTATCATCTTGGGACCCACTGCAAGGCTGGCTAACTTGTATATTAATTTTTTGTGTGGGACTGAGTCAAATGCCTTGCTAAAGTCTAGGCAGGCCATGTCCACAGCCCCTCCCTGATCTACTACTTTGGTTACCCAGTCAAAGAAATCTATTAGATTCATCTGGCATGACCTTCCTGCTGTGAATCCATGCTGCCTTGGGTCCTGTGCCCCTCTGGCCTCTAGGTACTCGACAATTCTTTACTTCAGAAGTGGTTCCATCATTTTCCCTATCATCGAGGTTAAACTAACTGGTCTGTAGTTTCCCGCTTCTGCCCTGCTCCCACTTTTGTGAAGGGGAATCACATCTGCCCTCTTCCAGTCCTCAGGTACCACCCCATCCTCCCATGATTTGTTAAAGAGGGTAGTCAGTGGTGTCACTAGTTCTACCCTTAGTTCTTTTAGAATTCTGGGATGAATCCCATCAGGCCCCATTGCTTTGTCCACCTTCAGTTTTAAGAGTTATTTCAGAACCTTTCTTTGTAAATGGGTTGGTATCAACTTCTGTATCCAGAGTGTTTCTATTGTTTGTTTTAGGTACCTCCCTCTTCATTTGTAAATACTGAGAAAAAATATTTGTTCAGTATCTCTGCCTTTTCACAGTCACCCTCTGCCCACCCACCCTCCCCTTTATTAAGCCTCACTATCCCTCCTTGGTCTTCCTTTGCTCCCTGATGTACCTAAAAAAGGTTTTATCCCCTTCTTAACTGAGTTGGCTATCTTTTCCTCAGTTCGGCCTTTGCTGTTCTGACTGCCTTCCCAGCTTCCTTTTGCTTTAACTGATACAATTCTCTGTCCTGCTCCTTCTGTGATTCCTTGTACTTTCTGAATGCTTTCTTTTTCTCTTGAACCTTCACTGCCACCTCCTTTGAGAACCATAGTGGTTTCTTACATCGTTTTGTTTTGTTTATTTGCTTCACACAAAGGCTTGTTACCTCTGTGATGCCAGTTTTTATTATTCCCCATTGTTCTTCCAGCCCTCCTTCCTGCCCATTTGCTAATGCATTCCTTAGGCACTCACCCATTTTGGCAAAGTCAGCCCTCCTGAAGTCCAGTACTTTTACCCTTTTATGGCTTGACTCTATTGCTGTGTTTATTGTGAACCATACTGTTTGATGGTTGCTAGTTCCCAGATGGCTACCCACTTCTACATCTGTGATCCTCTCTCCATCTTCATTTGAGAGGACCAGGTCTAAGATTGCTCCGTCTCGAGTGGGTTCCAATACTAGTTGTCTAAGGCATGCCCACTGTAGGGCATCTAGAATAATCCCACTCTCAGAAGTGGCTGCTGCAACTGCACTCCAGTTAACATCTGGCATTTTCAGATCACCCATCAGCAATATCTCCCCTTTATCTGCCATTCTAAGTATACTTTCTATCATTTCCTTGTCCATTTCCTCCCCCTGAGAGAGAGGTCTGTATACAACCCCTGTGCAGATTGTGGTGCCATTGCCTGCCTCCAAATTGACCCACAGTGCTTCTTCTCCTCCATGTTTACCCTTTTGTTCTGTTGCTTTGATTCCTTTTCTTATGTGAGAGCTATTTCCTCCTCTTTTACCCTCCCTGTCCCTCCTGTAGATAGTGTATCCGGTATGTTTACGTCCCAGTCATGGTTCTGTGTACCATGTTTCTGTGACTGCCACAATATCCAGATGTTCCTCCTCCATCAAGGCCACTAATTCAGGAAGCTTGTTACTCAGACTACGGGCATTGGGTACTCATTGCTCTCCATTTTTGATGGCTTTACCTTCTGTAGCAGCATCCACCACTGACCTTCTACCTTGGTCTTTTCTCATTTAGTACCCTGTTTTGTAGGGGAGGCTGGGATTTTCCTGCTGCTTATCAGTGCCTCCCCTTGACTAGTTTAAAGCTTGCCAATGAAGCATTTAAACCAATTGCTCAAAGACTTGTTCCCTTCCTGGACAGATGCAGACCATCCTGCCAGTATAGGCTGGTGTCCCTCCAGGTGGAACCCCAGTCCCCAATGAAGCCAAACCCCTGTGCTCCATACCATTTTTTCAACCATTCGTTAAACTGCATGGTGCAAAGTACCCTTGCTTCACCCATGCCACTGACAGGCAGGCATGAAGATAGCAATGATGCTGTTCCTGTCAACATTTTCCAGTACATCTGATGTAGTGTGGCCCTTGAATAAATTGAGGATTAGGATGGTACGCTGGACATCTGGGAGGCTCAAAGTGTGCTTCACTTTCTTAATGTAAGGGACAATAACACTGTTAGTGTACTCAATTGTGGTGACTGAGTTGGCCCAATGGTTCTCTGTGTGGGTTACACTCCAGTCTGCAGGAAAGGCAAATGAAGGATAACACTGCCCTGTCTTGCCCTGATAAATAACCTGAGGTGGGAGGTAGTGACCTGATAATGAGCATGACAAGACAACAGTCACTTGTCTTTTGTCTCCCAGCCCTGAGACCTCAATCTGTCTCTTTCCAACAGTTTCCATTGTCCATGCAGAGTTGACCCCTGTATCACAAGGTTTAGCACAAGTTCAGGAGGGACCAATTCTTGCATTGCAGCAACTTTTATGCAACTTAGGAACTGCTGCTTTAAATCAGGAACATCAACAGGGGTTTTGCATGCAGCTTTCATTCCTTTCTGCTTGCTATAGCCTATCCTATATAGAAAAAGCCAGAACCACTGCTGTGAAAAGGTTAGTGACCCCCCATTCTCTTCAAGCAGATGTGGGTGGGTGGTTTGTATAATGCTAGTTGCTATTGCTGCCAGTACCCTGCCAGTAATAACTGCACCCTCCGACCATAGTAATCGGATGATGTTTTTCAGTTGGGACTCCACATCAGTTATTAAATGTGGTGGTCTCCCCTGAGGTTTAATAGGAAGTTCTTTGGTCAGGTTTTGAGGGTTGGGTTATCTTTCAGTTTTAGGAGATAGTCTCATTTGAAAGTACGGACTGTACTTTCATTGATCTTTGTTTTGTATTTCCCGTCATAAAAACGAACGGCATTCATAACACCATGTTGGCAATAATATTCACCTATTTCAAATCGCACCTCAGGTGCATAGACTATACGTGTTACCTGTCTTTTTTGGGAGGTGGAGAAGCAATTTTAAGTTGGTCAGTAACATTTTCAGCCATTAATTGGGAAACACCAGCAGTGACAGTAAACACTTCTGCATCAATATCCTCAGTTTGAAGTGCTGCAAAGTTGCACTTCACCGCCTTTTTGGGTGGTATGTTAAGCCACTGCACCAACGACATTGTCCTTCATGGAGCAGCCATGAACTAAACAGAGCAGAACAGTTACAACTTATTTGTGTCAAAAGACAGGATAACAGCTGACAGCAATACACCAGTAACGGTGTGCAACTGATGTTTGTTGCAATTCTGAAACCGAGGGCTGATCTCCGATATAAAGTTTACAGGGTTATAAATAGTTTTACAGTATGTGATTTTCTAAATAACTACCATAAGTTTCTGAAGAAGGATTTGGTTGGTCCGAAAGCTTAGGCACATTGTTCTTTTTGTAACATCTATGTTGGTCCAATAAAAGGTATCAAACCATTTGCTTCTGGATCTGGCAGCCAGAAGCAGAAATTTGGAGTTCAGGGGAGACAAAAATCAAATAAAGAACAATAGAAGTCAAGCGGAGCGAGAGAGGCCTGCAGTTTAAGGCCTCTACTAGAGAGCCAATTTGCATTGAAATTGCCCAGTAATAATGAATAGGAAAAGTTGCCTAGGGACTGAACCAACAAGGAGAGTTGGGAACATTTAGTTGCTTTCAATTTAAGGGGACAGCATAAGCAGTCAAGTAATACTTCCCCCCAGGTAAGTTTAGGGAAATTACAGCAGAATTAATCAAATCCACCCAAAGTGTCTGAATGGATGAGTGAGCAGGGAATGGAAGCACAAACAAGCAAAGCAGTACCATCTCCATGTCTGTTCCAATCTGTTCTGAAAACAGAATAGTCTGGGAGGTTAATGTCTGAATCTGCAATATTTGGATCCAGCCATGTCACAGAGCAATAATGGAGGGTTGGGTAACTGGAGACCAGCTCACAAGTAAGTCTCTTTTAGGGAGTAAACTTTAAACATTTGAACTAACAAAATCTGTTTTTGCTGTAAGAGGCCAAGGTTGGGTTCAATATCACTGGCAACCAATTGAAGTAGAAAATAAAACCTGTTACACAAGAAAACATTTAGTTTTCTCTTTTTGTAACTGTTTTATTTTCTACTACTCTTTTTGTAGCTGATTTATTTTTCTACATAAAGATTTAGTCACAGCTGTTACTCTAACCTCTAGGCTATACTGCCAGCTGCAAACTGGGGCATGTATTTCCTTCTGACATCTTACTTGTATTTCAAATATATGCACACCACATTCCTTATAAATAAACTCCCTGAAAAATCACTCCTTTCTTCATTTTTTTGATATTGAGAATTGCATCTCATTCCAAGTCAAAAACGACAGTAAGCTGACCAATAGTGTAATCTCATCTTTAGAAACATGGTTTCCTTCATGCTGGCAGCTGTCAATACTACCTTTGGGCCAGAACTAGCCATGTTCATTTGACTCACTCTGGAACCAAACCATATTGCATTGCATTTCAGGGACTATTCACAGCTGAAATTTGCTGCTTCTGCCTTTTCAACTTATTTTTGTGGTCCTTATAAGCAGGCCGCTCCTGGAATACTGTGCTCAGTTCTGAGAGTGTCTGGATCCAACTGCTGTTAAAAAATAGACAACAAATCATTATAGGAAATCATTACTGGTCTCCAGCATCTAGTAAGTACTATAATGGCAGTTCAATGAACGAAACAGAGATAGCGTCTACCCTATGTGAAACTATCATAACTGGAGATTTTAATCTACCAGGTATTAACTGGAATACCCTGATGAGTACATCCAATTTATTAACTTGTTACTAGAAAATGAATTAGAACAACTAGTAGTCTCCCCCACTAAAGGAACAAGTATCCTACACTTTATAATTACAAGCTTGGGTCCAGATCTTCCTGAAATAGAAGTACAAGGTCCCTTGGGAAATAGTGACCACAACATGGTCTTACTAGTGCTTCCAGACGGTAAAATGAAACAGGTTGGCAGAGATCATTTCAGAGACTATGGGAAAGTGAATTTTAATTCAAGTAAGAGAATATCTAGAGTCATCTGAGTGGGATCATGACTTACTTGAACTATCAGCTGAAGATAGTTGGTTATTGATTAAAAAAAGGATTCATGAAATTGAAAATAAATTTGTGTCCATAAAGACGACATATAATAACAAAGGAAAAATTCCTATGTGGTATACACCTAGCATTAAGAAACAAATTAGAAGGAAAGAAAAAGCCTGTCCCAAGCTCAAGAAAGATCCCTCAGAAACTAATAAGCAAAGATACCGACACAGACAACGGTTAACCAAAAACTGATAAAAAGAGAAAGAGAAAAACTAGAGTTTAAAATTGCACATTGTAAAGATAACCATAAATGCTTTTATGATTACATAAACAGTAATAAAAAGAGATCCAATGTAACAGGATCCTTAACTGAAAATGGCAACACAATTGATGACCAGGCTGAATTAGCTAACCTCTTCAATACATATTTTCTTCTATTTTTGGTGATAAGAGTAAGTTTGATTTGATGAACAATCCTGAAATCTGTAACATTAACTACTTTACTGATACAGAAATTGAAAATGCACTCAGCTCTGTTAAAAGGGGCACTTCCCCATCCCAGATAGCATCCATAGAAATAATAGAAATTGTCTGCAGATAAGGACCGCTAGGCCCATCCAGTCTGCCTGTAGGCCCTATACATTGTATGTGGCCACTGACCCTATGTGATCAATGGCTTTTCGTCACTCCCTCCCATCTCAGGATTCCCTTGTGCCTGTCCCAAGCATGCTTAAACCCCTCCACTGTGCTTGCCCCCACTACCTCCTGTGGCAGGCTATTCCATGTGTCGACTACCCTTTCTCTGTACAAAAGCTTACTCACATTACCTCTTAATCTACCCCCTTCCAATCTCATATTGTGCCTCCTTGTTCTAGTACTTTTTTTTACATTGGAAAAGCTCCCATACCTGCACTTTGTTTATGCCTTTGAGGTACTTGAAAGTTTCAATCATGTCCCCCCACTGTCTCCTCTCCTCCAGTTAGTACATATTTAGGTCCCTTAGTCTCTCCTCATATGTTTTGTGGTGTAAGCCCTGAGCTATCTTTGTTGCCCTTCTCTGGATAGTCTCCACCTTATCTATGTCCTTGCAAAGGTGTGGCCTCTAGAACTCCATGCAGTACTCCAGGTGAAGCCTTACCAATGTTTTGTACAATGGCATCACCACCTCCCACCTCCTGCTACTGATACCCCTGCCTATGCACTCCAGCATGCTACTGACCCTCCCTGCCACCTTTGTACACTGCTTTGATACCTTAAGGTCATCAGAGACGATGACCCCTAGGTCCCTTTCCTCTTTGGTGACAGTCAGCTCCTCCTCCCCAACCTGTAGCTCTCCCCAGGGTTCCCTCTACCCAGGTGCATTATTTTGCACTTCTTTACATTGAACCTCAGTTGCCACATCTCTGACCATCTTTCAAGCTTCTCCAGCTCCCTCGTCATTTTCTGCACCCCTTCTGGAGTATCCACCCTGTTGCAGATCTTGGTGTCATCTGCAAACAGGCAGACCTTTCCTTCCAGCCCCTCTGCAATGTCGCTAATGAAGACATTGAACAGGACTGGTCCTAGTACTGATCCCTGTGGTACCCCACTGGTCACCCCCTCTCCCCAGATTGTACCCTATTTACCACCACCCTCTGTCTCCTGTCTGTTAACCAGTTCCTAACCCAGTTCACCACCTTGTCTCCCATACCCAGACTACCCATCTTGTTAATCAGCCTTCTGTGTGGTACAGTGTTGAAGGCTTTTCTGAAATCCAGGTAGGCGATGTCTACTGCCCCTCCCTGATTCAGCTCCCTAGTCACCCAATCAAAATAAACTGATCAGATTTGTTTGACATGACCTTCCCACTGTGAATCCATACTGCCTCAGATCCTGAGCACCACCGGATTCCGAATGTGCCACTATCCTTTCTTTCAGCAGTGTCTCCATGATCCTTCCCATGATCCTTCACACTACATTCACCCCAGATTTCTTATTAAATTAGCAACATCAGTGATCCACCCATTTAGTATTCTTTTTAATAAACTATTGGACACTGGCCAGGTGCCTAATGATTGGAAATTTGCAGCTGTGATACCACTTTATAAAAAGGAAATAGGAACCATGTGGGGAACTACCAATTGTTTGAAAGGCAATTAAAAATCTGTATTGAGGATGAAAAGGATTGATTTGGGCTTGATGACAGGACTTAACATGGATTTAAAAAAGATCGCTCATATACAACTAACTTACTGTCCTTTTATGAAAAGATTAGTAACAGCTTAGATCAAGGGAACTCAGTGGATGTAATATTCTTGGACTTGGGTAAGACTTTTGACAGGTTTCCTCACAGAGAACTCATGGAAAAACTCTATACCATGGGTTTCAGTCATTATCTTTTAAGGCAGATTGCCAATTGGATGTCAGATAGAAAACAAGTAAGGGTGGGTATCAACTTTTCGGAGGTAGGGTCTGTGACTAGTGGTGTCCCCCAGGGATCAGTTCTGTGACCAATTTTATTTGGTTTGTTTGCCAGGGACATCCATATAAACCTAAAAAATCACCTAGTTAAATCTGCAGACAGTACCAAGTTAGGTTGGGAAGTAAATTATCTATCTCGGTTCCAATCATTTTTTACAGTTAGTACTTTTTCTCTCCTGAGCTGGGTATCATCTGCAGGGAGCCCCCCGCTCCATCCCCTGGCATCCACAAACCAGCACTGACTTGTACTCCCAGGGCTTGCCCCCCCGGCAGAGCTGGCGGGGTTTCCCAACTCCCAATGGAGACTGGATTCAGTGGGCAGACAGCTTAGCTCCATGCTAAACCCACGCAAACGTGTTAGTGCAGCGCTGATGGTTTGGGGAATATTATACAGTTTTGCACACTGTACTGTCCCATGCACTGCTGCCTGCAGCTGTACTGGGTCCATGCATTTGCTGGCACACACATTGGCCGCGTAGTTCACCTCTACCTAGATTCATGTTGCTGTGCACTGTGTTGCTGTTGTGGTTTGCATTTCCTGGTAGTTATATTCAGAGCTGTCTTATTCCAGGGCTAAGTTTGCCCTGCTCTCCCAGCCCAGTTTGCCCAGTCTCATTCCCATGCTATATTCAGCAGTTCTTTGCCTTGGGCTATTCTTTTTGAATATAGCTTGCTTTTTTCTATGGGCTAAGTTTGCCCACCAGGCAGTGCTAATTTAGCCCCGGGGCAAAGTTTTGAATATCTGGCCCTGAGAGTCTCTTTGTCAGGTATATTTTACTGTTCAATGAGAAATCCCTTTCAAGGGAGTTTGACAGAAATCAGTTACAGTTCTCAAAGTCAAACAGAAGAAAAGTGTTGTCATTTTCCTTCTGTCAGACCTACAGTATGTAACCAAAATTTCTGTTTCCAGGTCTGTAGGGTGTGTGATAAACAGACATGTGCCTGTAATGGTATAATCTTGACCTAACAATTATTCTGAGCAATAATCATGATCTAAAATTATTTTTTTCTTATTGTTAGCTAATCAGGTTTTGAGTTTCCTGTCAATGATAATAGGAATGATAAAACAAAATAGATTTTAATTTATAAATGAAGTGTGTGTGTGTGTGTGTGTGTTGGGGGGGGGTCTATAACTAATGCAAAATGACATGGAAGCAATGATTGATTGTAATAATAAAACCAAACCCAAAACTGATTTGATTTTTGAGAGGTGAGATGGTAACACTAATGGAATACCACTGTACATTTTATTTTTTGATCCTACCAAAATGTTCCTGGGCTTGCTCTAAGGAGTGATTCATGGGGAGTTTACATTGTAAGAAACAGTTATTTTTTAACAGTGGGTAACATGAGCACATTATTGGCATATATGGTTTCTGTTCCACATATTACTTGATGTATCTAACCAGGAGAGACACACTCAGGCCCTGTCCACACTACCCCTCTGTAACATTACAGAGTGCCCAAACCGTTACCGCAACGGTTTGCATTTACACCTGTAACATTACAGAAGGTGTTTTCATAACCATTGTTGAAACCACATATGAGGTGGTTTCAACAATGGTTATGAAACCAGTTATGTCTCGGTAACATTACCGGGTGTAGTGTGGACGTGTGGCACTGGGCCCCTAGCGCAGCATGAGCTGCATTGTGGGATTGGGTGCCACGGTAATGGTCGCCCGACTCCCGAAGTGTGGACCTGCAGTGCCAGTCCCATAATGGACACCACAGCAGTGTGGACACACTGCACTGCTCCCCAGTTGTAATGGGTTCTATCCGTTATAGGGTCTGAGTGGTGCAGTGTGGACGGGGCCTAAGTTGAAAGCTTGTTTACAGGTATGACCTGGGAGCACAAGGAAGTTAAATAACTTGCTCAGTGTCACATAGTATGCAAATGGGAGCCATGGGATTCAAACCCAGGTCTCTAGGTTTGCAACTCAGTGCCTTAAACCACTGCGCTATACTACTTCCTCATATCATCTATTAGTTGTAATGTACAGTAGGGTAAATTACATCAAATTTCACTTAGCAGGACAGCTATGCCTCATTCCCTCCTTCAAAAATATCAGTATGCAAAACTCTACATAAATCATAAGTGCCATCAAGTGCTGGCAATCAGTGCTGTCAAGCAAAATAAAAGCGGTGATAAGGGTCACTTTTTTAAACAGGGAGTTTCAGATGACCCCGATCTTATGAACCCTGATCATCCAAAACTCCATTTATAGAACGTGACCAGAATTGCCAGCACTTGAAAGCACTAATGATTCATGATGAGTTTTGCACATTTATATTTTGCAAGGAGACACTGAGGCTACTTTTGCTACTTAGCGAAAAACAACTTATTTTAACTTACTTTACATTATAACTAATGATTATACTGTATGTGGACCGTCTTACTAACATACTAACATACTATTTGCCAGCAGATTAGGCCTTACGGTCTATCGAGTCTGCTCGAACCTAGATCCTTAGTTGGGTGCCGAGACCCTCCCATCCCTTGTTCTCTAGAAACCCCTATCATCCATCCTCACCCCCCCCGGGACAGGCCATCATCTGATACATCCACTTTCTGTGTCTGTCCCACCTCTCTGAAGCCCTCCACTGTGGATCTCTGAACCAGCTCACCAGGCAGTGCATTCCAAGGGTCCACCACCCTCGGTGAAAACCTCCTCTTTTCCCTCACCCTTCCACCTTCCAACTTCAAACCATGCCCTCTGGTGATACCTCCTGCTTTAGTCTAAAGATCCCTCCATGTTTACCCTATTTATTCCCTTGAGGTACTTGAAGACCTCAATCATGTCCCCTGTCTCTCTCTCTCCTCCAATGAAAACAGGCAGAGCTCCTCAAGTCTGTCCTCATAAGTCAAATCCCCAGCCCTCGTGATCATCTTTGTTGCCCTCCTCTGTACCCTCTCCAGGAGCTGTATGTCCCTCTTCAAATGTGGTCTCCAGTACTGTACACAGTACTCAAGGTGTGGTCTAACCAGTCCATTGTACAGCGGCAGAATCACTTCCTTGCTCCTGGAGGTGATCCCCCTTATGATGCATCCTAACATCCTGTTTGCCTTGCTAGCTGCTCTCCTGCACTGCTCAGAGTTATTCATACATGTATCCACCATGACCCCTAGGTCTTTTTCCCCATTGAGGCCTCCAGCGCCTCCCCTCCCAGGGTGTACCTGTGTTTAGGGTTTCCCCGACCAAGATGCAGCACCTTGCACTTGGTGATATTGAAATTTAATTTCCATGTGAGCCCAGCTTTCCAGGGTGTCCAGGTCCCTTGCAGGGCCACCTCCTCTTCTCCCTCAACTACTGCTCCCATCTTGGAGTCATCCGTGAAGAGACTCATTTCACACCTATACCCTCCCTGATGTCCGATATGTATGCATTAAACAGGATCGGACCCAGGACCGAGCCCTGTGGTACCCCACTACTAATCTCTCTAGGGTTCGAGCTCCCGTACAGACCACTACTCTCTGAGTGCGTCCAGCTAGCCAGTTTTCAATCCATCTGACCATCCGAGGGCCTACTCCTAACCCCATTAGTTTCTCCACCAGACCATTGTGGGGACAGAGTCAAATGCCTTGCTGAAGTCCAAGAATAATACATCCACAGGCTTACCCTGTCCAGTTCTGATGTTACCCATTCATAGAACTCCACAAGGTTGGTTTGACATGATCTACCTGGCACAAACCCATGTTGCCGACTATCCAGACCTCCCACCTCCTCCAAGTACACCCCAATTGTTCCTTTAGTATACTCTCCATTAATTTTCCCACCACCGAGGTCAAACTGATGGGTCTATAGTTACCTGGTACTTCCCTCGACCCCCCTTTATGGATTGGTACCACATGTGCCTCTCACCAATCCCTAGGTACCCTTCCTGTCTCAAGTGACCTGCTGAAAAGCTCCGCCAGGGTGCAGCCAGTATGTCCGCCAATCCCATAGTATTCTCGGATGAATGCCATCCGGCCCAGGAGATTTGTTTCTTCTTTAGGGCCTTGAGGGCTAACCACACCTTTTGGTGGAGAGTTGCATCATCCGTCCCCTCCCCCTTACTGGTCTTTTTATCCTTATCCAGATGTGACACCCCTGGGGTACCTTTCCCTCCCTCTTGCTCCATTTCTGTTGCTCCTCTGATCCCACTCCCTGCCGCTTCTATCCCCTTCATGCCTTGCTTTGTAGATATCCCATCCCCCTCCCTAGTGAACACAGAGGCAAAGTACTCGTTAAATACCTCTGCCTGGTCCCTCGCCTCTTCCACCCACCCTCCTTCTGATCTCAAGCTGCTGAGATGGCCCTTAGTTTTTCTCCGCTCCCCAATGTACTGGAAGAACCCCTTTTCCCCTCCATGTATCCCCTGTGCCAGCCGCTGCTCTTTACTGGACTTTGCTCCCCTCACCATACGGGTGACTTTTCTAGATGCAAGCTGGTACATTTCCTTATCCCTATCCTCTTGTTGTTTTATATTTTTGTAGGCCGCCTTCTTTTCTCTGACTGCTACCTGTACCTCACTGGACCACCAGCATGGTTTACGTGACCTTGCTCCCTTACATTTCAACTTAGCGCAGATCCTGACTGCCTCACGAAGTCCCCGTTTTATGACCTCCCATCTCCTTTCCACACTTGTTGTTGAGGTAATCCCCTTCAAGTGATCCTTGAGAATATTTCCCATGCCCATAAAGTCTGCCCCCCTGAAGTCCACTGCCAGTGTCCTAGATCTCACCACCACTTCCCCCATGCTTATTTGAAAACAGACAGTATTTTGGTCACTCCCAGTCAGGGGGTCCTGTACAACTATGTCCCTTACCAGATCCCCATCTGCCAGAACCACATCCAGGACATGCCCCTCCCTTGTGGGCTCCATCACATGCTGTGTTAAGAACACATCCTGGAAGCCATCCAGCAGCCTCTGCTCCTTGGCCACCTTAGAGGACATGGTTCCCCAGTTTGTACCCGGCATATTAAGGTCCCCATCAACACCACTCCTTCCCTTTTGGACCACACTGGGCAATGATGTTGTCCGACAAACCATCCTCTAGAACATCACTCATCCTAGGGGCCTATATGCTACCTCCCAGCTTGACCTTATCTCCTGCTGGGATCGTAAGGTGACCCATAAGGCCTCCACGTTTCCCTCTGCCTCTTCTACCATAGCAATTTCTATATCATCTCTAATGAACATAGCCACTCCACCCCCTCTGACCTCCTTTCTATCCTTCCTAAGCATAGTGTACTCCTGTACATTTAGGTCCCAGTCATGGTTTTTGTTGGCCCACGTCTCCGTGACCGCCGCCACATCCACCCCCCCTTCGAACAGCATGGCCTGGAACTCCGGCAACTTGTTTCCCAGGCTCCTGGCATTTACTAACACCAACCCCCACCCCTTATCCCTGATCCTCTTTGTCTTTACCATCATTTAATTTTCCATTTTGTTCGGACTCCTATAATATGCCCTATTAACTGAATAAACATACTGTAGGTGTCAGGACATATGCCGAACTCCCTTTCACAGATTCTGTTATTGAAAATGTTACCAAAACAAATTCTGTCATGACTGGTACCACAGTTTATTGGACTTCTGAAGGTGCCATTTGTAGTAGCTGTATTGAAACTTTGTTCTTTCCTGTTTTGCCCTAATTCTAGTACACATTTCTCTGTGTATGAATTGGCACTGAAAATTTACACCTATCACTAGTATGTAATGTCTGTATACCAAACTATAACATGAAAAAGAAAGAAAAATAATAGCGGAGTTCACCTACTTGATTCAGACATTTTGCAATGTTGCTAGTTGTCACTGATTGCTGCTGCAGTCCATAAGGTAGGCAAAAAATGTTTTTAAGAACCAATTTTAATTTAATAAAGAAAAGGAAACAATATGCATCCCTGTTGAAATAAAGAAAAAACAAACAAACAACAGAAGTACCATTTGTCTTAATGGCACAATATGTTTATGTCAGTATATGTTAATGATATGAAGTTTTGTATCCTGGTGGCTAAAGGTACCAAAGCATTCCAACAACCATAATCAGTTCATAATCCAGAAGAAACATACATTTTTTTATTTAAAAAATGAGGCTGATGACACGGTTCTTTCATTCTCTTCCAATAAAGCACATGGCATACAGTATGTCAGATCTACATTTGTTACAAAAAAGTTTGTATTTTTGCCAGTCTGTGAGCTGTTCAGTATGTTTTGCTTTCTTCATTCAGCATCCCTTTATTTCATTGGTTGGAAAAGCTCTTGTTCACCTAGTCAGAGTGCTGGAGTCTTACTCTGTGTTTAGTAACTGGTGCATAGGCATCCAGTACCCTAGTAGATTTGTGAAAGAAATAGTGTAAGGCACAGATGACATCTGAGACAGAATCAAGATAGGACTAGCAGACTGTACCAATTTAGAACAATTACAAAACATTATCATCCCATTTTGCCATAGGAATGAATCTGAAAGATTACCATGAATACAGATTCCATTTTCATGTGAGACAACAAGTCTGTCAGTTAAAGTATGAACCCCACCTTTGTGGTTCTATCTAGTAGGTAATGTTAACTGTATTTCAACAGGGACTGGAATTGGGGGAAGTACAACTAGCACCAGGGATACTATATTTCAATTAATGGGCTGGTGATTGGTGGTGGGGGGCACTAGTAACAGGAATATTATACATTATACAATGGCAAGAAAATTTCCTGGACTCTGATTGGTCAATGTGTGCCTGAGACAGTGATGTTATTACACAATAACATCACTGCATTGATTTTTTGGATGATTGTTATGATTCTTTTTTTTTTTCTTCAGAAACAAAGATACACTGCCTCACTAAAAATCTACTAAAATCATTTTTATTTTTATTTTTTGTTTTCTATAACATCAAGCCATTATATAATTGCAATAAGGCACTCTAAGGTGTGTGTTATCATGTAATAATGTCACTCCTGGGGTGGTGGAAGCACTCAGCTTCGCCTCGTGCTTCAACCCACCCCAGGAGTGACGTTATTACATGATAACACACACCTTGTCGTGCCTTATTGCTTAAATAATGTACAGGCTGGCAATCAGCAGACAGGTGGGGGGGCCACTAGCATCAGTGGTAGCTGTAGGACCAATGAATGAACATTCTTAGGTATATAGAGGTTGGCTATAGGGGTGAGAGGAGGGTATCATGAGTCTAAACTGTTCAAACCAGAGCCCTATTGGATATTCAGGCTCAAAGTGACTGTTCCACTTGGCCTCAATGATTGCATCAAGTTTCCCCCCTGTGAGCTTAGTAATTGAATATGTTCATGTACAGTAGTCTGCTTTTTTTTTTTTTTTACAAATAATCACACCAGTAGCAGCCTTTTCTCTACTTGGGTCCCTAAAAAAAGGCAAACTACAATCCTACCAAGGTGATTCATTAATACATTAATGAATGGAACCAAATGCTGTTACCAACCCTACCAAAGAGACTATTTACTGTGCCAAGCCGAGAACATTTCACATACACCATGGTCAGCAGAATGGGATATGCTGGCTACTGAGCAACATACAGTAGATGCTCAAATCCTACATACAGTACTTAAATCCATAGGTTGCAGTGCCAACACCTTTATTTTAACATGTGTTTAAAACAAAGATTTATCCCTGCTTCATTACAGAGTGAAGTGGCATCCTGCATCTTAAAATTATTTAGAAGCAAGCATCTCTAAATATTTCATATAAGGAAATTTGTCATTGACAAACAAACGGCTGGGTACTTGCTAAAAGTGCTTTTTTTTGTCAAGGGTTCAATTGATTGTGTCATTGTGATGTACAGTATGGTGTCAAACAAAACAGTTTTCTCTGCTTGGGTTTTCCTCTGAGGTGCTCATAGACACCACCACAACCTCCAGCTGCTATGAAACATGTGGAATACCTATGCTTAGCTTGATACACTTGAGCAAATGGGAGGTTTAGCCCTATATAGCCATGTTGAAAGCTAACACACTATTCAGCCCTTGAGGTTATTTCAATTTCCAGCTTTGGCTACACAATCTTTGTACTGGGGGGAAAAAACAGTATTTGTGTAAATAAAAACAGACACCTGTCAACACGGAATTGAAACCTTTTGACAAATTAAGAATTGCTGCTGGGGATGTCTCTGCACAAGTATAGTCAATTTTAATTGAGAAATTCAGATGTGACACAACATTTCCTTTGTGAGTGATTTTATTTTACTATGGAGATCACTTGCGAGCACAATAAAAATCACTCTAGTCGGAACAGAATGTCACTGCTGAGAGTTCTGTTCCCTACTCAAATACATTTGTTTTATGAGCGATCTGTCAGTTTATGACAGATTTGATGCATTTTACAATGTATTTGAGTAGGGAAATCACTTTTGCAGCTTGCTGTGTGGCTCTTTGTGTAATGGTTTGCACACAGTGTAGATGATGTCATTTTGTTGGCTGTCCGTAATGTTCCAGTGGCAACCAGGGTAGTGGTGAGTGGGCACAATCATGAATATTAACGAACTGTCCAAGTGCAGCCCAGAGTAAAAAACAGCATAATTCTATTTGCTGCTCCTAACGCTGCTGTGGCAGCTAGGGTTGTAGTAGGTGGGTACAATCCTGAATATTGATTACTTTTTAAACTATTGCTCGGAGTTAAACGAATGTCATTCTATTCCATTTTTATTTTTGTCTTCACAGAAAAAAAACAGCACTTGATTCTTTTTTTTGTTTGTTTGTTTTGAACACAGTAGTGTTTCTTTTTATAATGAGAACACTGACAGTTCAGTACCAGGCAAAGATCTGAGGATCCCGACCATGTTTTTTAATGGTGGTCATATGTTCAGTAATAGAATTCTGCCATAGAACTCCTATTAAAAAAATGCCCTTTTTTATATCAATGGTCAAGTGATAGGGCTGCAGATGCATATTGATGTAAGATTAACATAGGGCTGGTTCAAGCACAGCAGCTAATGAGATGACAGCTATTTATTCAGCATTACTATAATTGTGATTCATACGGCATCAGAATCACTTGACAGCAAAACGCATTCTGGTAAACACATAGAAAGATGTACATATTTTTGCTATCAGCATCCTGCTATTGTAAAATGTTTCTGTAGAATATGTAGCTAAAGGTACCAAAGGATTCTAACCATCATAATCAGCATAATCGGGGATCGCAGATGAGGGGAACATCTTATCTCCTTTACAATTGGGCTCTCACTTAAAGGGGACAGGAACTAGTGGTACTTGCTTAAAAGTGATATGAGTCGGTGTGTGTTAAATAAATGGGTTTTTGTTATTTTTGTTATGTCTTTCCACTATTTTTAGACTTAGATCAAGTTTATGCTGATTTGTATTGGTTGCCTGTAACTCAACGTTCCAATGTGTCTCGAGTCATTGAACCAGCAACAACATCATTCCATGATGCAGCAGTCTGAGATACATTCCAGCAAGTGATATGTAAACATTGACAGTGCAGGAGAGTTTTACTAGGTAGTGAATTTTGTCAGAATGAGAAGCGTTGAAAGTTGTTTGAATTTGCCAATTTAGTGTAGTCCTCATTTTATACTTAAGAGGTAATTACTCCTTTAGTAGGCATTTTGTTTCCAGTCATCTGTTTTATTTATGACACACACGGCCAGATATTCAAAACTTTGCACCAGGCAAAAAACATTTGCGCAGGTTTAGTGCAGGATTAGTGGGGGTCTGCTATATTCAAAAGGCCAAATAGCGTGGGCAAACTGCATTAGCGCTGGGCAAAATCATAATGTATGCAAGGGGCAAAAACTGGCATGAATACAGGTGCAATGCTATATTCAGTGACTAGCACTACACAAAGTGGTTTTGCGCGACTTAGCATGACACTTAGCACGGTGCCCATTACCGCCCAGGAAAAACTTGTCTTAACCCTGGGCAATCAGCTTTGCACAACACTATGGCTTTGTGCAGTGTTTGCGCGGGTTTTGCGCGACCCTAACAAATAAATATAACACATAGACAAAGCCAAACATAGAGGAAGCATGCTGCTAACTGATGGCATCACAATGATGCCATCATCTGCCACCAGTCCCAGCCATGCCAGGCAGTAAGTGGTGACCCTACCACCAGCGGACAGCATGGCAGTGTGGTCATACAGCACACACCTGCAGATCACACTGCTGTGTACACCAATAGATGCCAGCACACACACATGCAGCACTGTGGGCATGGAGGATGTTGAGGGGAAAGTGTATGGGTGGCCAGGCTGTGCCACAGACCAGGTGTGGCCACAAGGCTGGGACACATCATGCAGTGCACATGGGCCAGTATTGGGAATACCCCAACACCAGTGTGCCTTTCTGATGATATATGCCCCCCGGCCACATACTGCACAGCTGTACAACTGCCACAGCACACAAAGCTGAACATGTATATGTCACTGTGAGCATCCCATGCCAGAAGTGCAGCATCTGTGGGTCACACAACAGCATAACAGTAATGTCCACTGTCAGTAAACACCTGCAGGTTGGGCCTCTCACTGTGTAGAGGGCAGTCATCATCACTGCCCTACACACCATAGGCATTGCTGTGTCCACACATTACTGGCACCCTTGCTACTGTAGTGTCTGCTGTGCACTGTAGCATGACCTACAGTGTGACAGTTTCATGCAGTACCACCACCATCTGTGCCTATGCTGCATTGTCCCAGTACAGCTGCAGGCAGCAGCGCATGTGGAAGTAATGTTCAAAACTGTATAATATTCCCCAAGCTGTTTGAGCAGCGCTAACACGTTTGCGTGGGTTTAGCGCAGGGCTAAACAGTTAGCCTGGTGCAAATTGCATGCAAATCAGGGCATAATGAGATTCTAATCTGGATGTTTGCCCAGAGACTACCTAAGTAGGCTCATTTGCATGTCACTTTTGAATATGGCAAAGTTTAGCACTGGGCAAAGGTGTTTGCACCGGGCTAATGGTTTAGCCCTGTGCTAAACCCGCGTAAACGTGTTAGCGCTGCGCAAACAGTTCAGGGAATATTTTACAGTTGTGCGCACTGTACTTTCACATATGCTGCTGCCTGCAGCTGTATTGGGTCCATGCATTTGCTGGCACATACATTGGCCACATAGTTCACCTCTACCTACCGTCACATCGCTGTGCACTGTGTTGCTGTTGTGCTTTGCACTTCCTGGTTGCCATATTCAAAGCTGTCTTATTCCAGGGCTAAGTTTGCCCTGCACTCCCAGCCCAGTTTGCCCTGCCTCATTCCCATGCTATGTTCAGAAGCTGTTTGCCCTGGGCTATTCCTTTTGAATATGGCTCGCTTTGTGCTCCGGGCTAAATTTGTCCACTGGGCAGTGCTAATTTAGCCCCAGGGCAAAGTTTTGAATATCTGGCCCACTATGTATTATTTTTACAAGGTGAAGTCGTGCTGCTTTAGATCGTAGCATACAGTGATTTATCTTTTGCTTTCCCATTGTTTGACATGCGCATAGATTTTTCTTCAATAATTACCCAATAAACAGTAAGCACTTGAGGTATTCATTGAATTGACAGGGTGTGCAAAATGCATTAACTGGTGATCACAGTTTGTTAATTGCTTATGTGGATTTTTCATTTACTGTGAGCATTATCATTAAGATTTTTGATTAGTGTCAATGGTTTATCATTGGTAGCAGAACTCAGGAAAAAAAGGTTTATAAATAAGTGGGGTTACAGTGTGACTTGCTGCCTTAAGCATCAGGAGTGCCACGGTAGTGAGTACTGCTTCTATTCATTCAGGTGTAGCATCAGAAAGCATCATGTGCTGACATGGAGCCTTTGTAAATGAGTCCTTGACTCAAAGGGTTGTAACCTTCCCCTTCCCTTGTGGAGGCAGTATAGCGCAGTGGTCTAAGGCGCTGAGCTGCAAATCTGGTGACATCCAGCAGACCAGACCTGGGTTTGAATCCCACAGCTTCCACTTGTGTACTGTGTGACCCTGAGCAAGTCACTTAACTTTCTTGTGCTCCCAGGTCGCACCTGAAAACAAGCTCTGGCTTAGTGTGCCTTTCCTGGTTAAACAATTTCCCCTTCCCTTCTCCTAATTCCGATATCTGAAATACATAAATAAAAGGTTGACTCACCAGACCTGCTGTCTGTGGTTTACAGTTCTGAATCTTGTGGATACATATGTTAAAATGACATTGTATTCCTCTTATGTTTGCTAATGTTGTTATCATAGAGGGAAAAATGATGCATCACATAATTTGTGTATCCTGTTTGCTGCCGGTAAATTTCAATGTTGACAACTATGAAACTGAATGCGGGGTGTTAAAATATTCTCAATCCTGTCAATGAGTTATTTGCATCCTTGGTACACTTGTAAAAGTAGGTGTCTGGTTGATAATCTTACTTGTCCATGTCAGTAAGGGTTGGATTTGGTTGTGGCATACTTGGTTTTGGGTATGGGGCAATTTGATAAACTTGGGAAGTGGTTACAGTTTTTGTCTAGGGAAGTGAACATGGATGTTTTTGATAGTGTGATTACAGTGTATCTTGCTGTGTTGCATTCCGTTTTTTTTTAAAAAAGCTTGTGAAAACAAAATATAAAATTAAAAAAAGAGTTGTTCACCAGACCTGCTCTCTGTTGTTCTTATTTCTGGAAGTTGTGTACACTTTTTGAAAGACTAAGAGATGGAAGCGATGGTCTGGAGCTAACAGTGCAGATAGTGTGTGTCATCGGCAAGTTGTTCTGTTGTCTACTGACAATCTGGTTGTGGGGGGGGGATGAAATAAAGACAGCCCCATGCCTTGTATTGTTTATGCACATATGACAAAAATGAATGCAATTGATAATTCAACCTGCAACCCTCCTCGCTCACTCACTCACTGCTGTCAGTTTGACAGGGTACACTCAGAGGGTGATTACATTTTTCAGATGTCCCCAAAATCCAGATTTAGTTGTGGACACAAAGTAATAAAAATAAAAAAATAAACTCTGCATAAAATCTTGCATTTTGGTGTACCTGCGGATGAGTTCACTGTTGGCAATCAATGAATACACCCCAAGTCACGAGATCTCCTTGACAACAATGACTGCAGCATACAACCTTAAAGTATACTGCTATTTCTAAATGACATGTACAAGTTAAGCAAAAAAAGGTAGTAAAATAAAAAATGAGAATACATTTGTTCAGTGTTCCTAGAGGATACTGATGAGAAACTCATTGAAATAGAACCACACACTGTCTTTTACTTTGAAGATGTCTGCTGTCTTTCAGACTTTTCAAGATAAACGGAGGTTATGCAGATTTTGATAATTAGAAGAGATCAATTAACTAATGCATGACTGGATAAAAAAAATGGTTAAGTGTGTCCATATTAACATTATCCGATGAGCACATTATCATGCCAGGACACATACAGTACTGTGTCTTGTACCAACAAATTCTCGATTCTCTGACCAGATGGAATGACTCTCTAAAGTGGGTAAGATAATTATAAATCTGCAGCATGTATGAAAACAATGATGTTGTAATGACGGATAAATGGGTTATAAACAAAACAAAAAAATCAATAGTTTACAATGAAGGAACATATACATTTGCAAATGTCGCTGTGTCACATATACACAGTGCAGATACATTACAATCCTCTTCCTACAGGACACACACACACACACACACACACACACACACACACAGTCACAAAATATGTAACCAGGTAATGCTATAATATTCACGGTACAAATGTAACATGTTACTATCCATCAGTTACCAGTGTAGCGGTGACAGAATGAGAGTTACGGCAATGTACAAAAAAAACAACAACATGCACCTCGACCATTATAATAAGTGGAATGTACTTATGCACAAATCTAATTGAATCCTGTAACAAATATTTCAATGAGACAGTCACTCTAATACAGAAAATATTTGCAATTGGAGACTGCGGTCGAACATCGAATTTAAAGCAAGGTATTCGAATGGAAAACAGAATTGTTCTTCAAGTCAGCTTGCACTAAACTGAGTCAATCACAGTCACGTATTTTTAATCTAACAACCCAACTGACAACTTCCTCTTATTCACTAAAATAACACAAAAAAATTCTACTAGCTTAACTTTAGTTGTGTTGCTAAGGACCCCCCCCCCACACCACCGCCCCAAAATTAAGCAGAATTTCCAGGACAGCACAACCTAAATAATTTAATTTATGACATGTAGAATACTAGTTTGACATTATTTGTGTTAAATACTTTTCATCTTTATGCCTGGTTAGATTTTCTGTCACTTGTCTCTGTATGGAACGAGTCAGGCACAGACAACTACCGTAGCATTCTTTCAACTGCGAACACCTGTCATACATGAAGGCATAGGTAACCAGTAATGTGGAGATGGGAGCAAGGATGGCTTTTCTCTCAAAACATTTAATTTGTTGATTTATGCAGTTTTAGAACAAAGTAAGTCCATGCATGCCACTGGTTGGAGACATGATCCGACTGGTTCAAGCACCTATGCACATAGCATTGCATCCCACTGCTGGCATGCATAATCTTAGTTTGTGTCCAGAAGCCAGTCACTGGGTTTTAAGTATGAAGGAGATCCTGTCCACTAGCCTTGAGTCTTGCTGTTGTTATGCGCTGACTCACTCTGACACTGGAAGCGAGCCACTGGATTGTGGGAATAGGGCTGAACATCCCTACACCTAGTCCTAGTGGGACCATATTTAAACACTGCCCTAGATAGCTTCTGCCAGAGAACAAGCAGAGCGCCAGGAGGAAGAACCTGCTGGTATAAATAAACTTCACTACTAGGACTATATTGCCCTCCTTCCCTCCCCTCCACCCACCCACCCAAAGGCAGTTCTACTTTTATAGGCACAGGATTTAACTAACAACAGGAACTTCCTGTTTGGAAGCAGGAAGTGAGTGATCACAGAGCCACCAAAGACTCACCATCCTAAAAGGGCAAGAGAAGCTTCCCCGCTGCTGGAGGTCTGACTCTGAGCAAGTGAGGAGACTACTGAGAAAGATAGGAACTTCTTGTCTCAGAACAGGAAGATCAGGAGCTAAAGGGGCACAGAGGTGTAAGTAGGGACAGAAAATAAAAAAAAGAAATAAACAAACAGAGGAAAGAGTAAGTATTCCAAACAACAATGAGGGGGCCAGAAATAAGACATGATGAGAGTGGTGCAGTGCAGTGGCTGTGGTGCAGCAGTCTTCTGGGAGACGTTCTGGAGGATGTGATGTTGTCCCATCTGCAGGCACCTCTCTGGGCTGAGGGAGGAAGTTGCTTATCTCCAAGCTGAGTTGGCCAGGATTTATGGGACCTCCTCTCCCACCCAGGGACCACCAGGATCACTGCCCCATGCTTCAGAGGTTGCCAAGAAAGATGAGTGGTTGGACCACAGTGGGCTTAGGGAGGGTGAGGGTGATGGAACAGAGGTGCATCCCTCCAGTTGTACCTCTCCACAATTTCTATTCCATTCTGGAAAAGTGTGGTTCCTCTATGGAGCCACCCACAGTGGAGACCAAGGAGGATGCTGTGAACCTCCACAAAGGAGACCCACAGGAGGGTCTCATGGGACCCCAAAGGGGAAGGAAACAACCCCTGGTGGGGGACTCCATTGTTAGGAAGGTAGAACTGGGGGAGAAAGGGGAGAGGGAGGTAAGGTGCCTGCCTGGCGCCATGGCTTGGAGGGAGAGGAAACGAATCCTCAGGATCGCAGGAGCAGCTGCACAGGGAAGGGAGCTGGATATCATTGTCCACCTAGGGACAAATGACCTGGCTAAGAAAGGGATCAGAGCAGTGGAAGAAGTGTTTGTGGAGATGGGGAGGGGCCTTAGAAAAAAATAGCACATACAGTAACTTTCTCGGAGGTGCTGCCTGTCTATGGCACAGGTGAGACTAGGGTGCTCCACACCATGGGATTCAATCAGTGGTTGAAAAACTGGTGCAGAGCTCAGGGATTTGGCTTCATTGGGGACTGGGAGTCCACCTGGAGGGATGCAGGCTTATATCTGTCCAGGAGGGGAACCAGGATCCTAGGTGATAGGTTTAAATTCTTCATTTGCAAGCATTTAAACTAACCACTGGGGGAGGCACTGGAGAGGAACAGAGAAATACTAGCCCCCACAAAAAATCAGGGTACTAAGTGAGGTAGACACCAACATAGAGATGTCGATAGGGAGAAGCACAGGGGTAAATGGAGAAAGTGACCAATGCAATAAGGACAGGGATGGGGCAAAAAGGGGTAAGGCCATCAAGAAATGGAGGGTAATGAGTACCAACACCCATAGTGTGGGCAACAAGCTCCCTGAACTGGTGGCCTTGATGGAAGAGGGATGCCTGGTTGCTGTAGCAGTCACAGAAACATGGTACACAGAGAACCATGACTGGGATGTTAACATACCAGGGTACACAACCTACAGGAGAGACAGGTAGGGGAGAAGAGGGGGTGGAGTTGCTCTCTATGTAAGGGAAGGGATAAAAGCAACTGAACAAAAGAGTAAACAGGGAGGAGAGGAGGCACTGTGGGTCACCTTAGAGACTGGAAATGGCACCACAATCTGCACAGGGGTTGTATACAGACCCCCATGTCAGGGGGAGGGAATGGACAAGGATATGATAGAAGGCATACTTAGGATGGCAGAGAAAAGGGAGTTACTGTTGATGGGGGACCTTAATATTCCAGATTTCAACTGGAGCACCTATGCTGCAGCCACATCCAAAAGCAGGGCCATTCTTGATGCCCTTCAGGTGGCATGCCTCAGAGAGCTAGTTTTAGAACCTACTCATGAGGGAGCAATCTTAGACCTCATACTCTCAAATTGGGACAGTGAGAGGATCTCAGATCTAGAAGTGGATAGCCATTTGGGAACAAGTGACCACCAACCAGTGTGGTTCATGATAAACTCAGCTACAAAGTCAAGACATACAAAAGTGAGGATTCTGGACTTCAGGAGGGCTAACTTTGGCAAGATGGGAGAGTGCCTTAGAAAAGCACTAGCAAACAGGCTAGAAGGAGGGATGGAGCAACAATGGGGAAATATCAAGACTGCCATCACAGAGGCAACAAGCCTTTGTGTGAAGCAAATAAACAAATCAAAATGAAAGAAAAAGCCACTATGGTTCTCAAAAGAGGTGTCAGAATAGCAAAGGCCCAAACTGAGTAAAAGATAGCCAACTCAGTTAAGAAGGTTAAGAAAGTTAAGAAGGTGGATAAAACCTTTTATAGGTATATCAGGGAACGTAGAAAGACAAAGGGAGGGATAGTGAAGCTGAATAGAATGGATGGTGGGTGGGCAGAGAGGGACAGTGAAAAATCAGGGATACTGAATGATTACTTCTGTTCAGTATTTACAAAAAAGGAGGTGGGGGAGGTGCCTAATCCAATTAACAGAAACACTCTGGATAGGGGGGTCGATCCCAGTACTTTCACAGAAGAAAGGGTTCTGAAAGAACTCCTAAAACTGAAGGTGGACAAAGCAATGGGGCCAGATGAAATTCACCCCAGAATTGTAAAAGCATTAAGCAGAGAACTAGTGACACCACTGACTACCCTTTTTAACAAATCATGGGAGGATGATGTGGTACCTGAGTACTGGAGGAAGGCAGATGTGATTCCCCTTCACAAATGTGGGACCAAGATAGAGGCAGGAAACTACAGACCTGTCAGTTTGACGTCTGTGGTGGGGAAAGTGATGGAATCACTTCTGAAAGAAAGAATTGTTGAGTACCTAGAGGTCAGTGGGACACAGGACCCAAGGCAGCATGGGTTCACAGCAGGAAGATCATGTCAGATGAATCTAATTGATTTCTTTGACTGGGTGACCAAAGTAGTAGACCAGAGAGGGGCTGCAGACATGGTCTACCTAGACTTTAGCAAGGCATTTGACACAGTCCCACACAAAAGATTATTAGTCAAATTAACCAGCCTGGGATTGGGTCCCAGGGTGGTAGCCTGGGTAAAACATTGGCTGGACAACAGGACACAGAAAGTAATTGTAAATGGAGTCCACTCTGAAGAAACAGGAGTTACTAGTGGGGTACCACAGGGTTCAGTACTGGGTCCAGTCCTTTCTAATGTCTTTATAAGTGACATTGCAGAGAGACTGGAAGGAAAAGTATGCCTCTTTGCAGATGACACAAAGATCTGCAACAGGGTTGATACACAAGGAGGCATGGAAAGGATGAGAAGGGACTTGGCAAGGTTGGAGGAATGGTCAGAAGTATGGCAGCTTGGATTCAATGCAAAGAAATGCAAAATAATGCACCTGGGAAACAAAAACACAGGGGAAGATTACACAATGGGGGGTAGAACAACAAAAAAGGAAAGGGACCTGGGGGTAATCATATCAGATGACCTTAAGGTTAGCAAGCAATGTGAGAAGGCAGTAGGGAGGGCTGGGGGGATACTGGGATGCATAGGGAGAGGCATCACCAGCAGAAAACAGGAAGTTGTTATCCCACTGTACAGACAGTTGGTGAGACCCCATCTGGAGTACTGCGCCCAGTTCTGGAGACCCCATCTCCACAAGGACATAGACAGGATAGAGGCAGTCCAGAGGATGGCAACTAAAATGGTGCAGCGTCTGCAAGAGAAGCCTTACGAGGAGAGACTTAGGGAGCTTAATATGTATACACTTGAGGAAAGAAGGGGGGGGCATGATAGAAACTTTTAAGTACCTCAGTGGAATCAACAAAGTCCAAGAGGGTAGCATCTTTCAGAAAAAGAGACATGCAAGAACAAGGGGACACAATTTCAAGATGGGGGGGCGGTTCAGGGGCAATGTAAGGAAGTATTTTTTCTCAGAGAGGGTAGCGGATGCATGGGACAGCCTTCCTGAGGAGGTTGTGGGGTCTAAAACTGTGGGAGAATTCAAGAATGCATGGGACAGACATAAGGCAATTCTTGTGGGGGGTAGGAAGAAATAGGCTGTTGGTTAACTAGGATCTGCAGCCTATCCTATAGGTAGGGAAATGGGCAGACTTGATGGGCCAAGCAGTCCTTATCTGCCATCAAAGTCTATGTTTCTATGTTTCTATGTAATGAGAGAGTGGGACAGCAGAATCCTACCCAGCCTAACATATGAGCCATGAGTGTGAGAATAAAAACTGTAATTTCTCCCAGCGTGTTCATATGCCACCAAATATTTATCAAGTCCAGCTCCCCTTCCATTACCCCCAAAGCCTGAGCATTTTTGGACCTACTGCAAGGGGTGGTGCTAGAGCGATCTAATACCCCATCTAAAATGCAATTATAATCCCCTCCCACAATCCATGGCCCAGGCCACTTGGCTATCTCCAGAGACAGTTGCTGAAAGAACTCTGGCTGCTTCACATTGGGGGCATACACAGACCCCAAAGAAATCATACCCATCCCAGGTAGCATCACTCTAGCCAGCGCAAATCATCTATACCGATCAGTACATTGCTCTAAGATCCTAACCCCAGATCCCTTAGGAAACCATAGGGCAGCACCCCTTGCCTTAGTTGAGAATGTAGAGGACACCCAGTGGCCACCCAAGGCTGATTTAGTAAATGCAGCCTCCCCTGCAGACATATGCATTTCCTGGAGCATAATGATTTGCCACTTAGATCTCCTAACCTCTGTTTGTAGTTTCTTCCTTTTAATTATTGACTTTAGGCCATTAATGTTCAACGAAGTAATTTTTATAGCCTCAGCCATAATCCTACTGTTTAGTAGGACACCTCAAGTACCAGCTGCACTAAAAATGATTGATATCCTCATTGCCTGTTCCATCCAACCAATTTTTAATAAACCCCCCCTTTCATCCCTGCCAAAAACAAAGGTAGGAGGACACCCTTGGGCTCCAAATATCACAGTAACGGACTCCAGAGATGACCCCTTTGTCCCCCCAACCCAACGTATCCCTACTAAACATAACAGTATCAATGAACCTCTAAAACCCAGTAACTCCCCCACCCCAACGAATCCCGAAGGATCCAACCTTTATTCCCTTACAAACAAGAAGCAAACTTTAAAAGCTAACTGTATTTGAGTTAAGCACTCTAATTGATGCTACCACCTACTAATCCTCTGCAAGACCCCACGGGGCACCATAGAATATTCCAAGATGGTTGCATGCTTATACAAAATTAAAATGAAAGAAAATTTATACACGGCCCTACATGAGACCACAAGTAGATGACTAGCAAACTACCAGCATCGCGGGCCTCTGTTACGAGCATAAGAGAAACACTTTACAATAAAAAAACAGCTTATTACTAAAGCTAGTCCAATGTCCAGCGGCCCAGATATTGTTCAAACATAAAAGTTCAAATAACATAGATCCTGGATCCTAGATCCTAAGCCCCGCTGCTACCCTGTTCCCCAGACCAGGTCAGGGCTATGTAGGTCGAACCTCCTCGTTTTCTGATTCAGGCGGGCACATCATTACAATCATGGAGAACAGCAGATTCCCCCTCTGTGTTGGTACACTGCACAAAATGGGTAAAAGATGTCAAAAACCACCAAGCATCTGTCCCACAATCTAACTGCACCACTAAAAGAAAGGAAACCAGAGATTTTGTAGCAAAAGAATGAATGAGTCAACAGGCACTACGGCCCCCATAACCCCCCTTATTAAAGCCAAAAGGAGAGAGCACTCACTTATCTGCATCAGCGTTTTCATCTAGAACTTCCCTCCTTCACCTTTTCACCTCCTCATCAACCCATCTGAAGGCCTCTCTTGGACAGGAGAACACCCTGGGAGCACATCCTGGATGGTTAATATGAAGCTTGGCAGGGTACATGAAGGTGAATCGCCAGCCCATTTTAAAAGCTTTGTTTCAATCTCATTGAATTGCTGGTGTCTTGTCTGAAGCTCCCTACTGTAATCTTGAAATATCATGACCGTGCTGCTTCATGTCTTAATTGGGCCTTTCATTTTAGTCTGCTTGAGAACGGCTTCTTTATCTGTGTATTTTAGATACTTAATCAAGCAGTGTCGGGGACATTCGCCAGGTTTGGGGGTGGCCCAACCCTGTGGGCCCACTCTATTTCACACTTTACCAGTTCCTGAGGGAGTGAGAGATGGTCTACAAGCCATTTGTGTAAACCCCTCTCAGGATCACTTTCCTGCAGGCCCTCCGGCAGCCCTACAATTCTCAGATTTGACCTCCGGGAGTGATTTTCCTGGTCATCCACTTGGGCCAACAGATTCCTGACTGTGTTTTGAATTGTGGCCTTGTCCCTTACTGCTTCAGCCAGGGCATCCTCTAGCGCTCCCACTCGCTGTTCTAATTGGAAGATTTGCTCCGAATGGGCTGCTGTGGTCTCGGAAAGGCCTGTAACCACCAACTGCTTATGCGTTATTTGGGCTACTATGTTCGTAAAGCCTGCTTTCATGTCATGCTGAATTTGAATCAGAGTAGCTGGGGATTTCTGTAAATCTGACATTTTTTATAAGGGCTCTCCGCTAACTCCCAAATCATACACGCCTCTTCAGGCCTGACTCTAGAACCAGTGCGTGATTCAGCCGCCCCAAATTGTAATTTTGCTTGCTTTTCTTTCTTTCTCCCAGCTGCCATTCATATCCCACACCCACCTCACCAATCTCGGATACAAAATTAGTAGTAGGGGTCTCGCAGTTCACCTATTGACTTGAGTGCTGTGAGGAGCTCAGCTAGACTGCGTCCGCCTTGTTACAGTGCTAGCCATGCCCCCCTGGTACCGTGCGGCTTGACGACTACTGTATATATATGTACATATATATATATATATATCTCCATGATATCTCCATGTCCATACTACCATACATATCCATGTATATACTACACTCCTCCCCCCTTAGACAAAATCTTGTCTAAATGCTTCAACAGTAACATTTCCTAACTTCTGGGCCAAAGTAGACTATTTGGTACCCAGAAACAAGTTCAGGGGATTATTCTGCCCCTTGGGTAGAATTTGTCACTAACTAAGTAACAGCACAAGTAAGAATTCAGTTGCACAGAGGTACAGGTTCAGTACATGACTTTAAATGTCAAGTCTTTGTGGTGGTCTTCAGTGCCTAATGGGATATCTGCCGGCTGGAACAACCATTGCTGGTGAAACAGGTGTTTTGTTATTATTTCGCTCCGGCCCTGGTGGAGTTTCACAGCCAGAAGCAAAGTTCTCTGTGGCACTGTCCTCATCTGAAGTGATGTCTGTCACAACCCCACTCAGCAGGTCAGCCCTCTACTCCCAAAGTGCCAACCTCTGACCATAGTATTGTGAACAGTTAACAGAACAGGGTAACCCTCCTGTCTGTTTTGTGGGTTCGAGTCACCTTTTGTCCTAAGTTCTGGAGGGATTCAAACTGTTAACCTCTTGCTATTGTACCCAATGTACAAGCTCAGATAATTCTGCTCTTCGGGGAAATGCCAGATATCTTTTGCCTACGGGCACCCAACCAGGTATTACAAAATGAACCCTTAAAACTCTATGCATGACCTTAGAGAAACTCTTACCTGTTTCCCAATTTGGTATCCCAGTAAGCTTAAGCACAGTGTCAACTTTAACCATCTAAGCTTCACTTACAAAAAAAGAAGTTTCAAGGCACACCAGGCAGTTTCTGTTTTAAAATATATATCTTTACTTTAAGATAGATAAAAATAGGTAAACAGTAAATACAGAACAAAATATCCCAACGCATACAATCTTAAAAATAAAACAGGTTTAAAAGTGCAAAATTCTTACCAACCAATAGACTTATTTATCTAAGGTGTTTCCTATGATCTTTCAGTGCTCTTAGATGTTCCTTCTCTCAGTCCAAGAATATGAATGTCTGTGTCTCTAAAGGTCAGCTACAGCATACTTAAAAACAGTCTTGAGCTGGCCTCCTCTCTGAGGTCACCTAGCTCCTCCTCGGTGTATTAAAATTTATATTTGCAACACAGGATGTCCTAATAAGGTATTTCAAAAAATAGGTGACATCAGCGAACCTCCTCTCTTCATATGACTTCCCAATCTAGTCTGTGATCTGCTAGCATCTTCTTTCATCCAGGAGCAGTCTCCTGATTCACAGAGACATGAAAGATTCTTTGATGAATTAAATGGTGTCCTCTGAAGATGCCCAAACAAATGCATATGCCAATTCCTTATGATACCAAGTGCCATCAAAGGACTTTTCCAGAGGAGTCGCCCAAACAAATGCATAAGCCCCTTCTTGCTGAAACCAAGTGCAATCAAAGGATTTTCCTGAGGGCATTATAAAATGCATAGTTTAGCTACTGATTTCAAAGCAACTGACAAGTTAATTGCATCACAGATATCTGTAGTTTAACCTATGTCCTGTCCTTTTGAAATTATACCGGTGGGGTTGATGTGTCATTTCACCAAGGCAGTATTTTCTCCTGACAGACAATCCCACTACATATTTTATATTGCAAAAATCATAGTGTAATCAGAACCAGCAGTCCAAGTGCCACAATGTCTACTGTTGCATTTGCTAGAATCTTGGAATGCAGCATGTGATCCACATGTACATGAACAAGTTGATGTTCCTCGCAAACTGCATAAGTCAAAGGTCCACGTGTTTCAATCAGTACCCCAGGAATCCAAGAAATCTTGGGATGTCTGCAATCTCAAACCATCTCCCTCTCCCCAGGATTAAAAATTCATACTGACTTGGGTGACTTGTCATGACCCTTTTGCTGCTGTAGTTGATGTTTTGTGATAGCATCAGCCAGGTCCAGCTTGAGTAATGACAAATGGGTATGAGGTTGACATTTGAGAAACAGTTCAGCAGGTATTCACTCTGTGACTGTGCGAGGAGTGTTTCTGTAAGAGAACAAAAATGAGCCAACCTGGGACTTCATTGTAAATGAGTTATGCTCAATTGAATGCTTCCCTTATTCTTTATGAATAAAAAAGATTTACTACTACTACTACTACTTTGAGCTGTAGGTACTTGCAGTGAATCTGGTTTATTTCAAGCTTTTTTGAATGTCTGTGCAGCTCTTTTGGCTGCACCACTGGATGCTGGATGGTAAGGTGGAGTCAAAATATGTTGGATGCCATTCAGCTTTAAGAACAGTTTGAAATCATGGGAAGAAAATTGGGGACCATTGTCCAACACTAACTCCCATAGTAGGCCATAAGAGACAAACATTTGTCTCAGAAGGTTTGCAGTCAATCAGTAGTCATGACTTGTTTGGGCAACACTTCCAGCCATTTCAAGTGGACGTCAGTTGCTACTAGGAAATTCTGTTAGTCTACTTTGGCATAGTCAACATGGATGTGCTCCCACGGTGTGGCAGCCCAGTACTATGGATGCAAGGGTGCAGTTGACGGTTGGCTGTGGACAGTTGCACATGGTGTACATTTATTGATAAGATGCTGGATATATTGATCAAGTCCTGGCCATCAGAGGTATCCTCTGGCCAATGCCTTCATTCAGGAGATTCCAGGATGACTGTCATGTAAGTCAGAAAGCAATGTGTTGCAGAACTTTGGCAGTATCACAACTTGAGCTCAGAACAGAACAAGAACAGAACACAGCCTTGCTCTGTGGACAACTGGTCCTTCTTGTCTAAGAAAGGATGGAGAGTCATGTCTCTCATGAAGTTGAGCCAACCATTTAGGGTGAAATCTAGGACTTTAGAGAGGACAGGATCTCGCCATGTCTCTGCTGCGACATCCTGTGAAGCAATGGGTAATTCCTCAAGATGTGAAAGATGGAATACTGAACCATCGTCTTCCTTCTCTGTAGCATATTTGCATGGCAGTCTTGATAATGTATCTGCATTTGCCTGATCGTGAGAACATCTGTATTCGATGTCATAGTCATATGCCAACAAAATCAGGACCCATCGCTGCATTCTGAGTGCTGTGAGAGTTGTTATTGCAGCCTTTGGCCCCAGAATTGTGAGTAGAGGCTCGTGATCTGTTAGCATAATAAATTTCCATCCGTACAAGTACTTATGGAACTTCTTGACACCAAAAATTATGCTTAAAAGTTCTTTCTTAATCTGAGCATAGTTTCTTTCTCTTGGAAGCAAAAGTGATTGGGTGTTCCTCCCCAGAAGGTAGCACATGAGAGATGACAGCCCCCACTCCATATGGTAATGCATCACATGCTAGCCTAAGAGATTTGGTGGGGTCATAGTGCGCTAACAATTTGCTTCTTAGAAGACATTTTTTGCAAGCCGGGAATGCTTCCTCACATTGTGGAGACCAATTTCATTGAGCTTAATTCTGTAGAAAGCCATGGAGTGGTTGCATCAATGTGGACAACTGGGATAAAAACTGCCATAGTGGTTCAAGAGTCCTATGAATGATCTTAATTCTGTCACATTTGTTGGTGCAGGTGCCTTGACTATAGCATCCACCTTGCTCTTTGTTGGGCATAGGCCTTGAGTGTTGATCCAGTAACCTAGGCATGCAGCAGAGTTTTGCAGAAATTGTCATTTGGCTAGCTTTACTCTCAGTCCATACCACAGCCAGGCCAGAACTCATTCCAGGATTGTCAGATGCTCTTCCACTGTGGGTGCTGTTACCAAGATATCATCCATAAAGCATACTACATAGTCCAGTCCAACAGTATCTGGTCCATTGTGTTCTGGGAAATTGCTGGTGCTGTGGAAACTTCATATGCCAAGCGATGATACCGGTAAAGTCCCTTGTGGGTGTTGTTGGTTAGATATGGTTCCAGCTCTGGTTCCAGTTCCAGCTGCTAGTATGCAAAAGATAAGTCAAACTTGCTAAAGAACTTTCCCCTGAGAGTGTGGCAAATAAGTCCTCTGCATTGGATAATGGGTATGGGTCTGGCTGGATGCAATGGTTCACCATAACCTTGTAGTCACCACACAACCTCACTGCTTTTTCTTGTTTCGGTACCACAGCAACAGGGGAAGTCCAGTCACTTCTCTCTACTTGTGAGATTATACCATGGCTTTCAAGACACTCCAGTTCCTTCTCCACTGCTTCACTTAAAGTGTAAGGTACTGGTTGAGGCTTGTGGAAAATTGGAGTTGCTCACATTTGCACTCGGATCTTTGCTTTGAAATCCCAGATTGTTCCGTAACCATTCTGGAAAATAGGACCATGTTTGTTCAGTATTGTGCCATAACCATGCTGGAAAATAGGACCATGTTTGTCCAGTACTTTCTTTAGCACATCTTGTGGTGCTTTGGTCACAGTATTTAAGATGAAGATGTTTTCCCAGTTCAAGTTTCTCTGTGTGAGCCAATCTCTGCCTAGTAATGCAGGTATTTCTCCTTGTACCACCAATTGAGGCAAGGTCCATGTTCCTCCCTCATAGGTGACTGGTACTTCAAACTCCCCTAGGCATTGGGTCTCCTAAGTGAGACAAGAGTTGAATATACAACGGTTGCAACGGGCACTGCCGAAGTCCGTCTCTGTAAATGTGTTCTGGCACAAGAGATACTGAGGCTCTGGTGTCTAGCTGCATGCTTACTGGATTTACTGCTAGCTCCATTTGGAGGTACTTTTCTGCTGCATTTGCCCATGTTGCTTAAACCGTGAACAGGCACAATGCCTCATCTTCTGTTTCAGTGGTTGCAGTGGCTTCTGT
Organism: Neoceratodus forsteri; assembly: GCA_016271365.2. Taxonomy (NCBI): domain Eukaryota; kingdom Metazoa; phylum Chordata; order Ceratodontiformes; family Ceratodontidae; genus Neoceratodus; species Neoceratodus forsteri. The sequence goes on along the minus strand of CM057455.1, from coordinate 1,586,251,483 downwards.
GACATACTGTGTAGTAGCAGTCCATGATGTTCTTTTGCACACTTTCAGTATGTGATCCACTTTTCCACAACCGCTGCACTTCTCATGTCAAAATTGGCATGTGCTTTGCTGGTGGTTACCTCCACATCTGGAACATAGTTTTGACTTTGAGGAAGTGCCCTGTAGTACTGGCTTCCAAAATGTTTGGGGTTGTTGATCAACAGATGAAGGACCACTTTGTGGTGTGGAGTGTACCTTGGGTGCTGGAATACAGGTGACCTTGTGAACTCCACTTCTTTGGAATTCAGAATGCCCTTCCAACTCTCTGATATCTTTCCAAGCGAGCTCCATAGCAAGGGCATTCTTACATGCTGTTTTGAAGGTTAAGTCTTTTTCTGTCAGCAGGCACGTTTGATAGGCTTCTCCTGTCAGACCACAGACAAAGCAATCCTGGAGGGCGTCCTCCAGAAACTGGCCAAAGTGACAGACGCTTGATAGATGCTTCAAAGCAATGAAGTAATCAGCAAGAGCTTCGCCCTCTTCTTGGTTCTGACGATAAAATCTGAAGCATTCTGCAATGAGAATTGGCTTAGGCTTGAAATGCAGTGAAAGTGTCTCTGTGAGTTGGGCATATGGGGTGTACAGTGATATGTGTAAGTATTATCGAGCAGCTCGATATGACAGACTCAATAATACCATTCATAGTTACAGTGACTGGTGAAAGAGATTGCTGTATCCTGTAAAGCAAGTGTAGCAGGAGTTACATTCACTACATCAGGATATGGGATGTTGTTTGGACATGCCCTGCTGAGCTGGTCATCTAGCATAGTGGCATGAGCTACCACCCCTGAACCCAGCAGACCTGGGTTAGGGTCTGGCACTTGGAATCAAACATTTTTTTTGTTCCTATTCCCTTACTCTGCATCCCCATGGAGTTGATTATAGTTAGTTTGGGGGGGGTGTGGGGGATTGCATAAAAATACATATTGTGGCTGTTTTTTGTAATGGAGTAAGCAGCCATCGCTATTTGTGATGGCTGCTATAATGTTAGTCACCCTTTTGATGTGGGGTGGTCAGTTTTTGTGGTCAGGCAGAAAAAGTACTCTCTCTTATCACATAAAACTGCATACAGCATGTCCACCACTTTGGCAGGAGCAGTCAGATTTTTGAGGAGTTGGTACACTGTAGGTCTCAAAACTGCTAGGAAGACCTTTGCCTTTTTTGTATCAGGAACTTCATATGCCTCCAACCAGCACTCATAGTGTTCCAAAATAGAATCAAAGTCCTCTTTTGATTGATAAAATTCTGGTACCCTGCCAATTGTTGTCATGGCTGTGGCATGTTGTTCTGTAGCTGTGGTGGCCATAAAAAAGTCTTTGTCTTTTGTTTTCAAAGGCTTTTCTGTATGTGCTGCAATTTCTCTTTTATGCCACAAGATGTTGCTGCTGAGCTGTTTTTACTGATGTGGTCAGGAATCTATGCTGCTGATGTAGTTGTCGACATAATTTATGACTGTTGTTCTTCGGTTTCACATACCAGAAAGGACTCTGTTTCCCATTCTGTATTTCTTTTCTCTTCAAACTTAGCAAGTTAAACAGACAGTTCACACTAGCTGGAGTTTTGTTTTTACACTTGCTATATATCTGTAAGTAAGCAAGAGATTACAGCAGACAAATATATAGTGCTCAAAGGAGCCTGTCAGCTAGGGAAAGATAAGGAAGCTTGATGAAACAAACGTGAGTTAGCAGGTGGGAAATTTATTATGCCTTTTATAAAAACATGCATTAGCTCAAGTAACATTTCTTGCACTTATCTGAGTTGTATTGCATTCATCTTCGGTCACCAGTGCAATATATTTTGGAGTCCTGTACAGGGAGACTCAGTTACATGGTGTATGTTGTAGTAGCCATTTTTATTTCTTTACAGAGATAGTGGTCATACATCAGTGGACATGCACAAAGAAGAGCCCGCTGGGCATGACAGGAACTTATACTTTTGATAGGACTACAAATATCCATGGACCCTATTCATGAACTGGCTGGGGTGGCTACGCACCATGTAACTAGAGTGCGTAACCACCTCACACTCATTCATGCTCACTGCACCTGTTCGGCAGCATGCACAGACAACTTATGCCGCCCCCCGTGCACCAGATCCCCAGCCAAGTGTGGAGGTCTGTGTGTGGGCTGGCCAGGGTCTATGCTGGGTGTGTGTGCTGGCACTCCACACCATTCATGAAAGTGTAGAGTGTCATATGTGGGGCCAGTGGCTAATGTCTGGGGGGCAGCCATAACAGATATGTGCCCCCCCAGATGCCACCACCGGACCCACTGGTGCAGGCAGCGGGTCTTCGGACCCACTCTGGGTGGTACCACAGGTGTCAGGGACAGTAGTTGGCCAGGGTGGGTAGCCAGCAATTACGCCCCTGGCAGCATGACTGGTGCTCTCTGCAAGATGGTGCCATACCAGTGTAAGTAGTAGTAAAGTAGTAAAATTTTTATTCAATTGACAAGCAAAAGAATAGGAAGCTCAGCTGAGACAAGCTCATTTCCAGTGAGGTCCTTAATACATACATTCATATTAACAACATCATAAGAAAAAATATCTCACAAAAAAACAACAACAATACCACAAAAAATAATTTACAATAACACTAAGATCCATACAAATATACAACGTATACATCACACAATACCCATTCATAAAGCGTCAGTGGCTCAGTAGGTAGCACACTCGCCTCTGAGGCCGGGAGATCAGAGGGCTGTGGGTTCAGTTCCCACATCTGGCACTTGGGTTAATATCCCAGTACTGACACTGTAGTGCAGCATGAGAGGGGTGCTGCACTTCTGAGGTGCCGCCTTTCGGATGAGACGTTAAACCGAGGTCCCATCTACCTGGATTGGTGGTAGTTCAGGTGGATGTTAAAGATCCCATGGCACTTATCGAAAAGAGTAGGGGAATTTCCCCGGTGTCCTGGTCAAATTTCCCTCATTCACTAAAAATACCACCAACAGCTTAATCTGGTTCAAGGTCAGTTGGCATTCATCTGTATCCCCCTCCCCCGGGTCGTGCCTGAAAATAGGCAGGATTTGTCTAGTGCACTTACCCGGTCAACAAAAGCTAAATAAATAAAAGTGCAATTATATAACATATTTTGGAGCATAACATACATAATTACTCATCATTTAACCTTTTATCAGCTTCAGATTTAAATCAACATTTTATTTCTCCCAAATTAGGACTAGAACTAATTGGCCTCAGGTGAGTTGGCAATGAATTCCATACATTAGGACCCAAATAGAAAAAATGTTCTCTACCCAAATCCGTCCTTCTTCTGAGCAACACATATTCCATACCCTCAGCAGAGCGTAACCCTCCCCTGATTATCCTGACCTGAAATTCATCAGTGATATATTCCGGTACCTTACCCCTAACTGAATTGACCATATATGTCAAAACATGAAATATCCTTCTTCGTAAGGACTCATCCAGTTCAAAGACTGATATAGCTCTCTTCTATGGGTTCTCTTAGGGACATCCAAAATAAACCTAGCTATCTTATTAAAGAAAACATCTATTTTAGCTAACTGGGTTGAAGTTGCCCCTGTATAAATAATATCGCCATAGTCCAACAAAGGAATCAATGTAGCCGTAGCTACTTGTTTCCTTACATTAACATCCATACAATTTCTAATTCTATAAAGTGCACCCTAACGTCTACTAACTTTTTTAATTGTACAATCTGTATGAAAAATCCAACTCAATGATCTATCCAAATACATCCCTAAATATCTATAACATTGGACTTCGTGGTCCAGGGTATCAAACGCCCTGGATAGATCTACAAAAATTGCTCCCACCGACATCCCCCTGTCCAGAGCACCCACAATGTCCCCAGTAACCTTTAACAAAGCAGAAGTTGTGCCATGCATGGGCCTGAAACCATATTGAAACTTATTAATCAGCTTACCATTTTTCAAGTAGATCTGTAATTGTTTAGCTATCAATTTTTCAAACACCTTGGCTACTATTGGTAATAATGATATAGGCCTATAATTCTCCATTAGAGACCTAGATCCATTTTTATAAACAGGAATAATTTTGGCCATTTTCCACATTTCAGGAATTTCCCCACATGTAAGGGACATATTGAAAATATTAGACAAGGGATATGAGATGACTGGAGCAGCATATTTCAATAGAATATTAGGGATCTCATCCAACCCACCTGCCTTTCTAACATTTATTTTGAATAACTCATTTTGTATTTCTAATGGAGATATTAATTCAAACTTAAACTCTTTGTCCTTTAAAGGGACAACTTCAGTAACTTTATTTTGAGGATTTAAGGGGGGGAACTAGTCTTACCTTATAATAAGGCTTTTTTGCCCATAGTTGTGAACAGTTCATTAAAACCATCCACAACCCATGGGCCCATAGGGACTTCAGCTTCCCCAATATCAAACCTCTCAGGGTAATCGACTTGTTGATCCCCTTTCACCTTTTTTAAAACTTGCCAAAATTTCCTTGGATCTTTAGTCAGATTAGAATTTAGTTCCCTATTATAATAATCATTTTTAACCCTCTTAAGTTCACAATTATAATAATTCTGCATCTGTTTATACTTCACCCAGTCACCGTCCATTTTTGTAGATTTAGCCACCTTCCATGCCTTATCCCGCTGTTTCTTAATTTTAAATAAGTAGGAATTATACCAAGGGGCATTATCAAACTTTGTTTTCCTAATTTTAAGTGGGGCATGCCTATTACAAATTGTCAAGAAATCCTCCTGGAATAATCTCCAGGCATCAGCAACTGTAGGAACTAAATCCAACCTTCCCCAATTAAACTCATCCAACTCTAACATAAAATTTATTTAATCAAAATGTTTGAATGATCTATAATGAACTGTTTTTACTGATCTCCTTATTATTTTTTTTAATTTCTAATAGCATATATCATCTGATGGTCCAAAAGAGAATCTGAAAGAACACCACTAGCAACATACCTGTCTGGGTCAGTAGTAAATAATAGATCTAATATTGCGGAGGAAAGTGGTTGTTTGGTATTAACTCTAGTTACCTCTACAATTAACTGAGTCATATCCAGAATATTACTCATCTCAACACTACTATGACTAGCATCTACAGTTTTCTAATCTACGTTCATATCCCCAATTAACATAATCTCACACCTACTTAAGTAATCACCCAAAATATCCTGCAAAACTTGGAACACCTCAGTGCTAGCTTTTGGGGGAACGATACATACCCAGTAACATTAAAGGTTTACTAAACGGTAAATTAAATAATAATGGAAGAACTTCAGAACCACCCCAGTCCAATTGACAATTAACCACAGATACATCCAAAGAACTAAGTGTGTAAATAATGACTCCACCCCCCCCTTTGTTCGGTCTTTCCTCTATAAATTATAACCATTCATATACACCATATTATCGGGGATCTTATCAGATAACCAGGATTCTGTAATAATAACTACTTCAGGGCTATATTTAATAGTCCATTCCCTTAAGTGGTCAATTTTCCTTAATAGACTACAGATATTAATGTGAACCACACACATCCCATCTTTTTTTAAGATATCAGCTGTTAAATCGGAATTCAATACTTCGCTACAGTTAGAATTTACAGAATCCAAATTAGTATAAGGTCCTGGATTTGGATGAATATCCCCACTTACAATTAAACTAATCATCATTACCATTTTACAAACTTTATATAACTGTATTTTCAATGATGTTTTCTTACTATAATTAACTGTAAGATGATCCGGATAAACTGTATTTTGTCCCCAACCTACCAATAAACCTTTATGTATTGAAATCCACTTAGTTAAATCAGATTCAAGATAATCAGTCAATATACCTGAACAAATTATATAATTGCTTAATTGATTCCCCCTAGTAATTATACTCAATGTGTCCCCCTGCAACCAATCACTCCAGAGAATCAGTGAGCAATCATTATTACTCAGAGTACCCCCTGGAGCGGGGGGAAACATATAACCACCCATCAAACACATAATCCCTAGCTGAAACAACAACATTTTCAGAATCACATACAGAATTAACACCATACAACACAATTATGTATAAATGCTCCCAATATCATATACTACTACAACAAATTTAAAATAGATACTGTTCTAACTACAATTTCAATTTATATATAAATTTCCAAATAAATTAACATAAATATCTATTCTACATATAATATGAACAAGTAAACCTAACAGCCACTAATTTAAGTTATTAAGCACCCCAATATTTAGCTAAGCACTATAAATAAGTACTTTAATACACTTTAGTTAAAACACAGTTAGCCTCCCTTTCTTAATCTAATCCAACATTTTCTGTGGGCCAGTGGCGCTCATACTTACTATCGCTGCGTATGCTGCGTGCTAGCGAGCAGCATGGTTAAACAAAAGTTCACACCCCTTTCAGTGACCTCAGCAGTCACTCCCCCAGATTCCCTCGTAGCTTTAGTTCTTTAGCTGCTACAGCAAAAGTCAAAAAACAGTTCTGGAAGCACTCAGACTCTCACTCTGGCTCCTTTAGTGATGAATCCTTTGTTTTGCAGACCAGGGAACACCAGGGAACACAGCTTCGGAAGGAACAGCTACACATTAGTACTTTTCAAAGGGGGCAGCGCGTGGATTTAAACAAAAGTTCCTGCCCCTTTCAGTGACCTCAGCAGTCGCTCCCCCAGATTCCCTCGTAGCTTTAGTTCTTTAGCTGCTACTGTAAGTGATCCACTGTGGACCTAGGTAAGGCAGCTGAATGGCTGCTGACCCAGGTCCACAACTCCACCCCTGGGAACCTCCATGCTGGGGGGGTGGGGACACAGAAGGGAGCCAGGTGGGGACAGCTGCTTCATGAATGCGGTCCTCATGTGGATCTCCTGGGGGTGCAGAGCTGCATGTGCCTTTATGGACCAGCTCCACACATTTTGTGAATAGGGCCCAATATGCAGAAACTACAGCCCTAATGGCATTCCTTAGACTTCCTACCATATATATATAGATATATAGATATATCAATGTCCATGCTACCATACATATCCATGCATATACTACACACACCATGGAGAATCCGGTTGGAACAGCCACCTCCAAAACTGGACTGGTATCATCACTCAGCTGGGTCTCAGTTATACAAGCAAGATTAAGTGAATAATCAGACATTAACTCTGCCATAGTGGCTGTCTTGTTCTTCCTCGATCTGGCATTGCAGAGCACTTCCCAGAGGGGATGAACAAATGTTGCTGGTCTATTGGCTACCTGCCCACACTGTCCGGCGAGATCCCTAGGTATGGGCACCAAACATGTCTGGCCTCTCACTTGGACCCATTTTGCCCTGGTGTACCTTCTGTTCCTCACCAGAACTATAGTGCCCCCCTATTAGCCTGCCTCGCACCCCACCACCTACCCTCCTGCTTCCTAACAATACCCACCTCCCTGCAGTGCCTAAATGTTAACTCTGGCAGGAGAGGGTCATCAAAGTAGCAGTGGTCTAGCAGTTGGGATAGGGAGTAACTAAGTTGAGGGGCCCAGTGTCCTTGGCACATAATGCAACCAGCATAATACTTTCAGCACTCTCATCCAAAATCTTCCCTTACCACAACTACCACACCCATTCAACCACCCAACAACTAATCACACTCTCAATCTACTCACCTACAGTAATACAGAATAAAACTAACTTCACATACACACAGAATCATATCACTGTACTCGCCCAAACCCAACCTCTTCCACCCAAATCAGTTTAAAACACTAAAATTAAACAATTTAAAAGGTAGTGGGCAACACTAGCTCCTTCAGGACCATGACTGAAGTTTCCCTTGGGGTTGCTCCATTTGCTCAGGGCCGTAGTTTGATAAAACAATCAAGCCTTTTCTGAACTTTGAGAGCTAGACATCTCCTTCCTCTTCTTGGTGGGCTGCTCACTATCCTTTTCAGATTCTTATCTCTTTTTTCTATCCATTTTCAAACTGGAAACTCAGGCTTCACTCCTCAGCACCCTGCGGTATCAATCATTTTTGATCATTTAATTGAATAGCAAGCATCCAAGTCTATTTGTTTATCCATTTTTGAGGCATATCAAACCCAGATAATCATTTATAGTGAAGCCCGCCGGGAGGAAGCGCAGTGTCACAGGTTTCCTGCATGACAAAAGGGATTAACTCCCATTGAAATTGCATTGTTTTCTGCAGAAACGCTACTGCAGAATTCTGCAGCACTGTGCTTCATCCTGTTGGGCTTCACTGTATCTGATAGACTATCGTTGGACTGGATATTGTGGTATCAGAGCAGTTCTAGGTTTTTGGGTCATTCATTTTCCCAGCAGTTGCAGGAATCTGCAAAAATATGACTTATCCATGACATTCGCTCCTTCCAACTGAGCTGATCACATGCTAAATGGTGCAGACAGGTTCAGACTTGTACCATGTGGTACACAGGGGAACTGGAATAATGTTTTGCCTTACGGAAACCTTGTTTTCAGTATCCAGAAGGGAAGAGTCGAAAGATCTGAACTGGAGTGCAATGCTGATCCAAGCCCCAAAAATGCTGGGTTCCCCCAAGGTAATTTCTGGTGTCCTGATTTGGGGAGGAAGGAGGCAGGCTCCTAATACGAATAAGGATGGAGTGGTCATCCCTATTTTAAAGGCACTTAGCTATGCCCCTTTCCTAACAACCATCTGAAGTATACATACTTTTCCTTACTACCACACACCCTGTGATGCATTATTATTTACATAATGACAAAAAGGCTTGGGTTTATGAAGGGGCAGCACTCCTCTGAACTAATAAAAACAAAAGGTAATGGCTAAGATGTTATCATCAGGTAGGGCCAGATTACTGCAATGTGGGACCTTAGACCCAAAAGAAATCTGGAGCCCCTCCTCAACAAAACTGTGCCCCTTCACTGCAACTGTTCCCATTCATTATTGTGTCCCTTCGCCACTGCATATCAGTTACTGAAACTGGAAAAAATATCTTCTTACTGTCATTAAAAAGTGGCATAAAACCTAAATAACCTAAATAAAATGCTTCAAAATGAATAAACTACAGTAATAATATCTGTATGAAAAAATAACATTGGTCTGAGTTTTGATTATTTAGAGAAGGTAATTACTATTTGGCCTGGTAAAAATTACTTTTAGGTGTGGAATGTCATGATCTGCACTTCTCCAAAGGCTCCTCAACACACATGTGTGTACTCACAGTCTGGGTGTTGTCATTTTGTCCCGTCAGGTTAAATGAACCAGGATGTGGGAGTTTTGGTAGGTAGGGTAGGGACCCATCTCTGAAAGGATTTAAGTCCTTGGTGGTGTAGGAGTTAAGTTGGTAGTTTACTAGAGGAATCATGGACTGTAGAGATTATATCGCAGTGAGTGACTGCTGGAAGAAATCATTCCCATTATCAAACTTTTCTGTTATTGGTAAGTAAGCGAGGATCAATAAATGGCAAGATTTACTAATGGGATCCTGGAAATACATTCATTTGTTCATCCTGAAAACAGCTATTTCAAGGTCAGAACTTGAAAATGAGGCAGATGAAGGAATAACAAAGAGTAAGATTTTTAACTGTACCATTGAAACACATCGTGGATATTCTGATTTTAGGAATGAGATTACATATGAAACATACACATTGAATTACACTTTATGTTTAAGAGTAAGGTTTAATTCTGAATGAGTTACACTGGACTGTGATAACTAAACATTTAATAATCTTGACAATGAGATAGAATTATCAGCACACATAGTTGCATAGCATTTTATAAAATGTTTTGGTTGTACATAATTGTTTAGTTTAAATTATAAAAAAATGATATTCAGTTTGGCAGTCCTTGCAGTCCTACTCTCAGTCCCACTCTCATTCCCTCTTGAATGGGGGATCCCCGTGGTATTCTGCTCACTACTTGCCTCATTTACCATTATGTGGCCATGACAGCAGTGACCAAGGCCAGCAGCAGCCCATTAGGCAAAGACATCCCCATCTTGGACCAATGACTGCAGAGGGGTCAGAACTTGGAGCTGAAGTCGTGGCAAAAAAGAGAGATGAAAATAAAGGGTGAAGTACTTATTAAAAACACCTTGAACCTTGTCAAATCCTCCAGCAGCTCAGCTTTACCTCTGTCTCTCTTAAATGAATGCAAACCACTTGGCTTTACAATTTTCCCTCCCTCACTTTCCCAAACCCACCCGCCTGCCTGCCTGCTCACCCCCAAAACAAAAAAAAAAAGCAGATTTAGTGTTTTTTTTTCAGAGCAACATAGGAACTGAATGAAAGAACTGTGTACCTCTAGTGGAGCTAGATAACACTTCAACTATTCCTCTCACTCCTGTTCTGCTTGGATATTAGTCTATAAAACTTTGTACACTTGTACTGAGTCAGTGCCTGGTGCTGGTCCTCACTGAGTAGCATAGCAGTGTGCTGGATTCTCTGAGTCCTGACAGCTTTTTTGGTTTGTCCCTGTCCGGGTTGGTGGTCTTCTCTCTCTCTCTCTGGTCACTTCTTGTGGTCCGTCCCTGTCCTCAGCTCTGGCGATTATAGACCTGAGGCTGTAAGTAGTGGCAGTTGCTCAGCTCTTGACTCCTCTCTGATCTTGTGGAACTTGGAACAAGCTCTCCAATGGGCAGGCTCTGCTTTTCTCTGTGATCTTTCTTGTACAAATGACAGGGGCCTGCTCAAATGCACAAAATGATGCAAATAGTGGACATACTACCACAGGGGGCCACCATTTGAGATTTGCACCAGTCACTCTCCCTATCAGGAATACCATTCAGGTGAGAGGGAACTTTCTAGCCACTTCTCCCTATTTGGAATACCAGGGGCAGGATTTTCCATTACAAATGAATGCCACATGCCATTGGTGCACCGAACATACGGCACACAGGTCTTGCGGCATTCACTGGGTGACATGCAGGAATTTTTTTCCCTTGTATCCAGTAGAGGTCCTTAGACCACATAAGTGTGATCTTGCTTGTGCCGTCCCTCCAGGACAAAGTCACGGTGCTTGCACCAGAGCACTGGTGCAAGCAGCCGTAAACCACACAAACTGTCACAACTGCACCCGGTAATGGAAATTTGGGTGCAATTGTGCCAAAGGGGATCAGCACATAGCCAGATTCAAAGTTCCATGGTGCAGGGCTGGTTGCACGCCCTACACCACCTTTTGAAAATCCTGCCCAAGGGATGGAAGACAAAGTCAAGGAAATGGGCCTATTTATACCTTATAAGGTCAGCCTGGCCACATCTGCTGAAGGTATCATCTGCACTTAACACCTAATCAGGGAGGGGAGCCATGTCACAGTTCAGCCCCAGGCTTGCTCAGATTACGCAGTGACTGAGTCCATTGCAAAACAAAAAAATACAGCTGAAGCAGAAAAAAATTATATAGTAAATATATTTTGGGGATTGCTGGGTGCCCCTTGGCATACTGTGACATGAATGTGTGGACCTAGCTTGCCCCAAAAGATCCTGTATTGTAACTTGCTAGCGCCTCCATGCAAAGGTATAGTAAATCATTTACAGTTCTTTGCCTATACACTCACAGTACATACTGTCCACACAGTACTGCAAGAATACTGCTGCCTGATATTCTACAGTTGCACCACAAGCTGGAAGCAGTTCATGCATTATAGCAGCAGAGAAAAACAATAAGTTGTGCCTGTCACAAATGCACTCAGCAGGTCAGGCCCTCTGCTCCCACAGTGCCAATCTCCAAGCACAGTAATGTGAACAAGTAACAGACATGGTAACCCTCCTCTCTGCTTGTGGGTCTGAATCACCTTTAGTCTCAAGTTCTGGGAGGATTCAAACTGTGAACCTTATGCTAGCGTACCCAAATGTACAGGCTCAGATAATCTGCTCTTCGGGGGGATGCCAGATATCTTTCGCCTTAGGGCACCTAACCAGGTATCCAAAATGAACCCTTAAAACTCTATAAAAGACCTTAGGTATATTCTTACCTTTTCCCAGTTTGGTAACACCATCAAGCCCTTGAACAGTTGTCAGATTTAACCATCTATCGTCACATGCAAAAAGGACTGGCAGATGTCCAGGTAGTTTTTTTAAATAATATATTTACTAATAATGGATAAAAATATGACAAAATGTAAACACAGAACACTTTATCAAAAAACATACAATCACTTAAAAGAACAAGGTTAAAGTGCAAAATATAGATTCCTACCACAATACAATTGCACTTGTTCTATCTAATGTATTACCTCTTTACAGTGCTTAAGTTAGATCTTGTTTCTTAAGAGCCAAAAAGAAGTGTCACAAAGCTCAGACACAAGCCTTAGATTAAACGGTGTCTCTCTGCCATCCCTTTTGTGTGTTACCTAGCTTCTCCTTGTTGAATATAAAAAATATACAAAACAGGATGTCCCATCAGGAGGTATATTAAATACTGTGACTTCAGCAAATACTAATTTCCCAAATTATGACAGTCTTTAATTAACATTTTCTCTGATCTTGAGCAGTTCCTGTTTTCCCAAGGATCAAAGGTTTTTTTAATAACTTTTCACACCATGGTGTTATAACATGTTTTTTCTTTAAGACATCATAAAAGTTTACAAGCCCTATATCTTGGCAGCTGGATCAGTTCTAATTAAAACAGGAAAACAGGAGATCATTAATTAAGTCTTTCTAGTCTTTTAATTACCTCCTGGTTTCAGATCACTTGACTGTAACTGAAACATGGGGGGGGGCACCCATGGCACACTGTGACAGTATCACACTATTTTTTTTATATTCCAAATATCACCCAGCAATCATAACCAGCTGGCCAAGCATCACAGTGCCAATGCAGAGTGGCCTTTACATCTGTTTTAAACAAGTATTTGTCAATGCTGAATGTTGTCTTGCTGGCATTGGCACTGGTAGTGCAGAAGTTAGAGAGAGAGATGCATAATAGGAAAGGCAGTGAAGTATTGAACTGACGCCAACCCCACCCCCACCCTGCAGAGACTGACAGGCATTGGAGTGTGCCTTTAGGTCATCAGCCATACGCTTACACCATTTCACCTCACCCTACCCTGCAGACACCAACAATTGTTGCGGTGTGCCTTGGGGTCTTAGATCCTTACGCTCACCCCATTCCATAAGAAAATACACTGAGATGGGTGCAGTATAGTAGAATAAGGTGAACTTTGGGGTCAAAGAGTTCAAGGCACACCTCAATGCCTGTCACTGGCTATAGGGTGGAGGTGGTGTGGAATGGCATGATCATTACAGCCGACAATCCCAAGTCACACCCCCTGATGCCTATCAGTCTCTACAGGGTGGGCATTATGGTTGGAAACCCTAGTGCCCTAGGCATTTGTTGGTATTTTCACTCCAGATTTTCAACATGAGCTTTTTGTGACCCCACCTCATGAACAGTGGCACTATCAGTTCATTAGCTGAAAGGTGATTTTGCACAGCAACTACGCCATCTGATGCCACAGGTGTGAAAACACATTTTGGGCAGGATGTGAAAAATGACATCTGTACTGTTCATGAAGAGTTTTAAAAATTAGCAATGTTGAAAATCTGGAGTGAAAATATGAAAAATTGGTGAAGAGATGAGTGTGCGTAGAAACTGTGCAACGCACACCCATAATGCAATTCTTTTGGGGATTTTTTTTAACCAAATTTTCAACATAGACATTTTGGGACCTCTGCTCATGAGCAGTGGCACTGTGATTTTGTTAATCTGTCCCAAAAGTTGTTTTTCCACAGTGACTGCACCATTCTGCATCTGATGTGCGAAAACACATTTCGGGTAGGATGTGAAAAAATGACAGCTGTACTGTTCATAAGGAGCTGTGAAAAAAATGGCAATGTTGAAAATCTGGAGTGAAAATTATGAGTGTGCATGAAACTGTGCAATGCATGCTTGTAACAGTCATTTTGGGGAATTATTTCACCAAATTTGCAACATAGGCTTTTTGGGACCCCACCTCATGAACAGTGGCACTGCCATTTCATTAATCAGCTTAAAGTGCATATAGCCAGTTTTGGCAGTGGAAAGTTTAAATATGCTATGTTGTGTGTGTGTGTCTGTGTGGGGGGGGCGCTGGTATTTTTGGATTGTTTGTCATGTGTCACAACCCAGCAGCATCCCTTTGAAGACATGTGAATTCTAGTGTATGAAGCAACATAAAAGGTTTGAGCATGCTAATTTTGGATTTGTTTGAGTTTTAGGAGTCTGTGGTGATCCTTTTTAGCATGCTCCCTTTGAACACCTGTGTAAAATCCTTGGTGGGAGCACAGTGTATAAAAGGAGCCAATTAGACACATTAGCCATTGAGGCATTGGTAGGTTAGGGACTAAATCAAGGGTCCCATCTTGACGTTGGTGATGTAGCTTACTCACATTGAAATTCCAGTCTGAAACTAAGAGGACCCACTCCTCACGTGTAGCTTAAAGTAAATATAGTCAATTTTGGCAGTGGGAAGTTTAAATATACTATGTTATGTGCGGGGGTGTGCTGGTATTTTTGGATTGTTTGTTCAAAAGGAGGTGTGAAAAATGGCAATGTTGAAAATCTGGAGTGAAAATTACAAACGTGCATTGAAACTGCACAATGCATGTTTGTAACACAGTCATATTTTGGTATTTTTCCACCAAATTTGCAAGATAGGCTTTTTGGGACCCCACCTAATGAACAGTGGCACTGTCGTTTCATTCATAAGTCCCGAAAGGTGATTCTGCAAAGTGACCATGTGAAATCACCTTTTGGGACCGAATAATGAGATGACAGTGCATGTGTTCATGAGGTGGGGTCCCAAGAACCCCATGTGGAAAATTTGGAGCCAGAATTCAAATAAATGGTTGAGATATCTACCTAAGTTGACCCCCCCCCCACCGTTGATGCCATTATACAGCTTACCAGCATTTCTTCATTTTTCAGTTTGGCTTTGAAGAGTCCAGACATGTTCCTGCTCCACTGAAGATCACAGTGCCAGACCTCCGGAGGTAAGTATGGGGTGGGGGTGTTGGGAGGTTGAGTGCGCAGAGGTGGGGGTGGGTTTGGGAAGGGAGCACCATGGATGAGGGACTATTTTCTTTTTCAGGTAACAAAAAAAAATGAAATCAGATATCATGGGAACGTTTGTTGGGCACACTGGGGTAGGCTCCCAGTGTGCCACACAATGAGGGGTGGGGGAGGAACATGCCCGACATGGTCGACTTTGTCAGTGGTGGCACACTGGGGTGGGCTCCCAGTGTGCCCACCTGAGCTCTGAGGTGGGGACATGCCAACATGGGGATTGCACCCCCGATGTCAGCTTTGTTTGGAGACTGTGTGGTGGCAGTAGGAGCTACCAACATGTTTATTGAAATGTTTCACCAGGAAAGGCATGTACAGGAGGTGTGTCATCTCTGCTGCTGCATGACGAGTTTGTCTCTGATTGCAGTGGCAGATTTCTTTCAAGTTGGTGGCACTTTATATAATTTTTTCATGAGTGCTAGCATGCTAGCTAATTGGGGAATGAGGCACACACCTACTAAAGAGTGCACTGCATTCGCCAACACTGACACATCTCTACTGTGTGCTACTACTGCAAGATGTTGCTTGCGTCTGCAAGCAAGATGACATAAAAAGAGCAAGGAGATGGAAATATAGAAACAGAGAAATTTACAGGCAGAAAAAGGCAGCCATGTAGTTCATCCAATCCGTCTAGTGACCCTAGCTAATACTAGCTAATAGTAGTGGAATGTCATAACTACTGTAGATGAAACTACAGATCTTACTTCGAGAGGGCTCTTGCAGTAGGTAATTACATATAGGACTGATGCCGGTAGGTGGCAGGACCCCATGGAAAGATTTCTAGCTAGCAGTCCCTGGCGAGGGACTGCCCCCACATCAGATGACCGGCATCAGGAGATGTCGGTATAAAAGGGTGGTCCCTGACGCCCACCTTCCAGTTCTTTCCCGCCGTTAGCTCGTGCAGCGCTTTTTGGAGTGACGCTCTGTCTCTAGACTGGAAGGACAGATTCATCTATGCCTTCCCCCAATTCCACTTATCCCACGAGTCTTGCAGAAGCTAGTTTCAGAAGGAGCACGAATGATTCTGATCACTCCTTTCTGGTCCAGGCAAGTTTGGTTCTCTCTTCTACAACAATACTCAGAGGAACCTCCTCTTCCTCTTCCTCTCTCTCGAGGTTTACTGAGCCAGAATCAGGGGACCCTGGTCCATCTGGGCCTCAAATCCTTTTAACATGGGTTTGTGCCAGGTAGATCATGTCAAACCAATCTTGTGGAGTTCTACGAATGGGTAACATCAGAACTGGACAGGGGGAAAGCCTGTGGATGTATTATTCTTGGACTTCAGCAAGGCATTTGACTCTGTCCTCCACAATGGTCTGGTGGAGAAACTGATGGGGTTGGGAGTAGGCCCTTTGATGGTCAGATGGATTGAAAACTGGCTAGCTGGATGCACCCAGAGAGTAGAGGTCAGTGGGGAGCTCTCGAACCCTAGAAAGGTCAGTAGTGGAGTACCGCAGGGCTTGTTCCTGGATCCAATCCTGTTTAATGCATACATATTGGACAACAGGGAGGGTATAGGGTGTGAAATGAGTCTCTTCGCTGATGACTCCAAGGTGGGAGCAGTAGTTGAGGGAGAAGAGGGGAGGTTGGCCCTGCAAGGGGACCTGGACACCCTGGAAAGCAGGGCTCACACATGGAAATTAAATTTCAATATCACCAAGTGCAAGATGTTACAACTTGGGTGGGGAAACCCTAAACACAGGTACACCCTGGGAGGGAAGGCACTGGAGGCCTCAATAGGGGAAAAAGACCTAGGGGTCATGGTAGATGCATGTATGAATAACTCTGAGCAGTGCAGGAGAGCAGCTAGCATGGCAAACAGGATGTTGGGATGCATCGTAAGGGGGATCACCTCTAGGAGCAGGGAAGTGATTCTGCCGCTGTACAATGGACTGGTTAGACCACACCTTGAGTACTGTGTACAGTACTGGAGACGACACTTGAAGAGGGACATACAGCTCCTGGAGAGGGTACAGAGGAGGGCAACTAAGATGGCACGAGGACTAGGGGATTTGACGTATGAGGACAGACTTGAGGAGCTCTGCCTGTTTTCATTGGAGGAGAGGAGAGACAGGGGGACACGATTGAGGTCTTCAAGTACCTCAAGGGAATAAATAGGGTAAACATGGAGAGGATCTTTAGACTAAAGCAGGGAGGTATCACCAGAGGGCATGGTTTGAAGTTGGAAGGTGGAAGGGTGAGGGGGGAAAAGAAGAGGAGGTTTTTCACTGAGAGGGTGGTGAACCTTGGAATACACTGCCTGGCAAGCTGGTTCAGAGATCCACAGTGGAGGGCTTCAAGAGAGGGTGGGATAGACACAGAAAGTGGATGTATCAGATGATGGCCTGGCCCGGGGGGGGGTGGGGATGGATGATAGGGGTTTCTGGAACACAAGGGGGGGAGGGCCTCGGCACCCAACTAGGGATCTGAGGTTCAAGCAGACTCGATAGACCATAAGGCCTAATCTGCTGGTAATTAGTATGTTAGTATGTTAAGTGCATGCATGGCTCCTGCAGACTTAGCCCAGTCCCGTTTTGGAGTGTCTCCCAAAGTGGTGGAGATTTTGATGGAAGCCAGAAAACCCTCCACCAGATCCACTTATGCCATGAAGTGGAAAAGATTCACTATCTGGGTTGCTTCCAAGAACGTGAAACCCTTCTCCTGTTCAGCAGGGCTTCTGCTGGAGTATCTACGTCATCTGTTTGACCTGGGTCTCAGTCATTCTTCTCTAAAGGTACACATGGTGGCTATCTCAGCCTACCATGTTACCTTCGCAGACAAAGCTTTCGCTCAACTGGAGGTCTCTAAGACCTTTCTCAGAGGGTCCTTCATTTGGGACCCCCATCCATCTCCTGCTCCCCTTGGGACTTGAATTTTGTCCTCGAAACTTACTATCCCTCCCTTGAACCTGCAGCTTCTATGGATTTGAAGTTTCTTTGTGAAGATTCTCTTCCTGGTGGCAAGCATTCTGCTCGGAGAATTTCCAAGCTCCAGGCCTTAATGTGCAAAATCCCATACTTGATTTTTCACAAGGAACGTGTTGCTCTTCACACGAATCCAAGTTTCTTCCTAAAGTAGTAGCAGAGTCTACTCTAAATCAGTCCGTAGAGTTACTTGCCTTTTTCACGCAGTACTCTAATCAAGGGGAGTATTTACTCCATACTATGGATGTTCACCGGATTCTGAGATACTATACCAACAGGATGAAGGATATCAGGAAGACTGATCAGTTGTTTGTCTCTTTTGCTCATAAAAGGGAAGGCAATGCTGTTTCCAAGCAATGCCTATCTAAGTGGTTGGCTCATTGCATCACTTTCTGTTATGACAAATACAACAAGACCCTTCCGGGTCAAGTAAGAGGCCGCTCCACCAGAGGAGTAGCTGACTCAGCGGCTTGTTTCTAGAATGTGTCTGTGGCAGACATCTGTGCTGCTGCCACCTGGACTTCCATCCATACCTTTACTAAACACTACAGTTTGGATGTAGCCTCTCGCTGTAGAGCAGGCTTTGGGCTGGCTGTTCTGCAAGGCCTCTTATCTTGAGGCTTACACAGCTAGAACTGCTTTTTGGAGTAGTTTCCTCCTCCCGGTGCCTCTCTTTGTTCCAGACTGCTTGGGATTCAGTCCTATATGTAATTACCTACTGCAACAGCCCTCTCGAAGTAAGATAGTACAGTTACGTAAGACCTTACCGTAACAGTAGATCTTCGAGAGAGGCTCTTGCAGTAGGTAATACCTTCCCGCCCTCCATCCCCCTAGGCTTTTTCAGCTCATTTTCCAGTGAGGGAAATATCAGCTCCTCTCTCATCCAGCCTTTCTGGCCCATGGCTGGAAAGAACTGGAAGGCGGGCATCAGGGACCGCCCCTTTATACCGACGTCTCCTGATGCCAGTCACCTGATGTGGGGGCGGTCCCTCGCCAGGGAATGCTAGCTAGAAATTTTTCCATGGGGTCCTGCCGCCTGACGGCATCAGTCCTATATGTAATTACCTACTGCATGAGCCTCTCTCGAAGATCTACTGTTACGGTAAGTTCTTACGTAACTGTACTTTCCTGATGATGCCACATCATAAGATCATGTTCCTTCTCCATGCTTTCCCCTCCTACCACCACCACTTGCTCCTTGAACCTGTACTTTACGACCTTTAACCCAGCCATGCATAGTGCTAGCCACAGTGCTAGGCAAGCTGTTCCATTTGTTCACCACCCTTATAGTACTTCCTCATGCCTCACCTGAAAATGCCCACTGTGAACTTGCAGTTGTGCCCCCGGTGTATGAGATCTTGTTTCATGTGAACAGCTCAGAGGAGCTCACACTGCTGAGTCCATGTAGAAACTTAAAGGTTTCTATCATGTTCCCCTTCTTGCCTCCACAGAATACATGCTCAGGCATTGCAACTTTTCTATGTCTGATTTTTCTTCCTGACTCTGTATCAGTGTTTGTCTCCTTTGCACTGTCTCCAAGCTGTTCTGGGCCTTCCTCAGGTGTGGGCCCCAGAACTGCACACAGAACTCCAGGTTTGGCTTCACCAGGGGCCTATACCCAGGCACTTCAGTTTTATCTCAGCTCCATTAATAAAATGCAGTTTTTGTCAAGCAGGTGAATTTTTTAACTACTGTTCCTTGCATGGCATGCACAACCTACCGTTTCATAAATGTGAAGCACTGCTAGTTTACTTAAGTGATAACATTCAGTTAGCTGGAGTATACAAAGAACTAGCCAGCAGATATAGGTGATTAAATGCTCAGTGGCCGAAGGCCAAGGCATGTAACCAACCTCAGAAGCTGATTATTTCAAGAATACTCTGGTTAACTGAAAGTTAGTACTATTCTACAAGTAGGAGTTTTGAAGCCTGGATTTTAAAAGCTTTGTGATACTTGAAGAGGACAGAGTCAGTGATACCTTTTGCTCCCTTTTTTCTGTGGACTACATGTGGATAAACTAGCGTGGGCACTGTGGACGTGCCTTAAATGTGGATAAACTATTGTGGGTGTGGCTAAAATGTGCATAATTGACTAACGGTGTGGTTGTAGTTGTAGCATGTAAGTATATGTTAGATGCCCTATCCACTGACGTCGGCAGGCATACACAGTGTACTCAGCTGTGTACACTTTTGCAGAGGAGGGGAGCATTTTGGCCATTAATTTCCTCTTCCTAAAGTTTGTGTCTTTAACTTGGCAGACCTCTTAGTTTGGAGGCCGAAATAGTTATGGTCTATTTCCAGGCCGTAATGTGTGGGGCTTGGGGGGTGAGGGTGGTTGAGTGATGTGTAATTCGCTGTCAGTGAGGGAGTTACTTGCTCAGCCAGGAAATCAGCAATGGGTGGGTGGGGGTGTGGGGTAGGAGCCCAATGCTATAATCAGATTGGCCATGACATGCAGAGCAGCCCTGTGATTGATAGAGGGGCGGGGTCGGAGCGGCGGTCTTTTCAAATGAAGCTGGATAAAAAACCCTGGTTTTAGCATGCCTGTTCTTTCCTTGCCTTCCAAGTTATTGAGGAGAAACATAGAAACATAGAATTTGTCGGCAGATAAGGACTGCTTGGCTCACCTAGTCTGCCCATTTTCCTACCTAACAGATAAGCTGCAGATCCTAGTTAACCAACAGCTTACTTTCTCCTACCCCCCCCACTAGGACTGCCTTATGTCTATCCCATGCATTCTTGAATTCCCCCACTGTTCTTGACTCTACGCCTCCTCAGGGAGGCTGTTCCATCATCCACCCTCTCCATGAAAAATACTTCTTCACATTACCTCTGAGCCATCCCCCTCTATCTTCAAATTGTGCCCCTTGTTCTTGCACATCTCTTTTTCTGAAAGATGCTACCCTCTTGGACTTTGTTGATTCCCTTGAGGTACTTGAAAGTTTCTATCATGTCCCCTCTCTCCCTTCTTTCCTCAAGGGTATACATATTAAGTTCCTTTAGTCTTTCTTCGTATGTCTTCTGGTGCAGACCCAGCACCATTTTGGTTGCCCTCCTCTGGACAGCCTCCACTCTGTCTATATCTTTGCGGAGATGGGGTCTCCAGAACTGCACAGAGTACTCCAGATGGGGTCTCACCAGCTGTCTGTATATAGGGATAACAACTTCCTGTTTTCTACTATTGATGCCTCTTCCTATGCATCCCAGTATCCCCCCAGCCTTCCTTACTGACTTCTCACATTGCTTGCCCACCTTTAAGTCATCTGATATAATTACCCCAGGTCCCTTTCCATTTTTATTGTTGTCAGTATCTCACCCCCATTGTATACTCTTCCCCTGGGTTTTTGTTTCCCATGTGCATTATCTTGCACTTCTTTGCATTGAATCTAAGCTGCCATACATTTGACCATTCCTCCAACCTTGCCAAGTCCCTTCTCATCCTTTCCACTCTATCTTGTGTATCAACCCTGTTGCAGATCTTTGTGCTGTCTGCAAAGAGACATACTTTTCCTTCCAGTTCCTCTGCAATGTCACTTATAAAGACATTAAAAAGGACCAGTCCCAGTACTGAACCCTGCGGTACCCCACTAGTAACTCTCCTTTCTTCACTGTGTACTCCATTTACTACTACCCTTTGCGTCCTGTTGTCTAGCCAATTTTTTATCCAGGCTACCACCCTGGGGCCCACTCCAAGGCTGGCTAACTTGTATTAATCTTTGTGTGGGACTGTATCAAATGTCTTGTTAAAATCTAGGTAAGCCATGTCCACAGCCCCTCCCTGGTCTACTACTTTGGTCACCCAGTCAAAGAAATCTATTAGATTCATCTGACACAACCTTCCTATCATGAATCCATGCTGCCTTGGGTCCTGTGCCCCACTGGCCTCTAGGTACTCAACAATTCTTTCCTTCAGAAGTGATTCCATCATTTTCCCTACCACTGAGGTCAAACTAACTGGTCTGTAGTTTCCTGCCTCTGTCCTGCTCCCACTTTTGTGAATAGGAATCACATCTGCCCTCCTCCAGTCCTCAGGTACCACCCCATCCTCCCATGATTTGTTAAAGAGAGTAGTCAGCGGTGTCACTAGTTCTACCCTTAGTTCTTTTAGAATTCTTGGGTGAATCCCATCAGGCCCCATTGCTTTGTCCACCTTCAATTTTATTAGTTCTTTCAGAACCCTTTCTTCTGTAAATGGACTAGTATCGACCCCCGTCTTTAGAGTGTTTCTCTTGTTTGGTTTAGGTACCTTCCCCTCCTCTTCCTTTGTGAATACTGAGCAGAAATATTCGTTCAGTATCCCTGCTTTTTCACTGTCCCCCTCTACCCACATTCCCTCCCCTTTATTAAGCCTCAGTATCCCTCCTTTGGTCTTTCTTGGCTCCTAATGTACCTATAAAAGGTATTATCCCCCTTCTTAACAGAATTGGCTATCCTTTCCTCGGTTTGGGCCTTTGCTATTCTGACTGCCTTCCCAGCCTCTTTCTGCTTTAACGAATAAAGTTCTCTGTCCTGCTCCTTCTGTGTTTCCTTATATTTCCTGAATGCTATCCTTTTCTCCTTAACCTTCCCTGCAACCTCTTTTGAGAACCATAGCGTTTTTTTCCTTCATTGTGTTTTATTGATTTGCTTTACACAAAGGCTTGTTGCCTCTGTGATTGCTGTTTTGATTACTCCCCATTGTTCCTCCACCCCTCCTTCTTGCCTGTTTGCTAGTGCTTTTCTGAGGCACTCTCTCATTTTCCCAAAGCCAGCCCTCCTAAAGTCCAATACTCTTGCTTTTGTATGGCTTGATTGTATGGCTGTATTTATCGTGAACCACCCTGTTTGGTGGTCTCTTGTTCCCAGATGGCTACCCACCTCTAAATCTGATTCTTTCTCCGTCCCCATTTGAGAGTACCAGGTCTAAGATTGCTCCCTCCTGAGTGGGTTCCAACACTAGCTGTCTGAGGTATGCCCCTATGGGGCATCAAGAATGACCCTGCTCTTGGATGTGCCTGTAGCAAGGTGCTCCAGTTAACATCTGGCGTGTTAGGTCCCCCATCAACAATATCTCCCCTTTTTCTGCCATTCTAAGGAAGCCTTCTATCATTTCCTTGTCCATTCCCTCCCCCTGAGATGGGGGTCTGTATACAACCCTGTGCGGATTGTGGTGCCATTTCCTGTTTCTAGGGTGACCCAGAGTGCCTCATTTGCTCCCTGTTTACTGTTTAGTTCTGTTGCTTTGATCCCTTCCTTTACATAGAGAGCTACTTCTCCTCCTCTTTTACCCTCCCTGTCCCTCCTGTAGATTGTGTATCCTGGTATGTTGACATCCCAGTCACGGTTCTATGTATACCATGTTTCTGTGACTGCCACAATATCCAGGCAACCCTCTTCCATCAAGGCCACTAGTTCAGGGAACTTGTTACACAGACTATGGGCGTTGGTACTCATCACCCTCCACTTTTTGATAGCCTGACCCCTTTTAGCCCCATTCCTGTCCTTACTGCCTTTGCCTTTTTTACATTTACCTCTTTTCTGCTCCCTAATAACTTCTCTACCTTGGTGTTTACCTCACTAATTACCATGTTTTGTGGGGGGAGGCTGGGATTTCCTTGCTCCTTTTCAGTGCCTCCCCCCTTGGCTGGTTCAATCTTGCCAGTGAAGCATTTAAACCTCACCTAGGATCCTGGTTCCCCTGGGCAGATGCAGACCATCATACCAGTATAGGTCTGCATCCCTCAGATGCTCCCCAGTCCCAATGCAGCCAAAACCCTAAGCTCCACCAGTTTTCAACCACTCAATGAATTACCTGGTGAGGGTGCCTAACATCACCTTGCCATAGACAGGCAGCACCTCCGAGAAAGGTTACCACATACTACTTGTCTAGGCCTCCCAGCTCTACAAACTCCTCTTGCTGCTCTGCTCTGATCCCATCTAGCCAGGTCATTTTGTCCCTAGGTGGACAATGACATCCAGCTCCCTCCCGTGCAGCTCCTCCCACGATCCTGAGGATTCGCTTCCTGTCCCTCCAAGCCGTGGTGCCAGGAAGGCACCTACATCCCTCTCCCTTCCTCCCCATTTCTATCCCCTAATGATTGAGTTCCTCCAGAGTTGTTTCCTCCTGTGGGGTCCCATGCCACCCTCCTGTGAGTCTCCTTTGTGAAGGTTCCCAGCATCCTCCTTGGTCTCCACTGCAGGTGCCTCCATAGAGGAACCACTATCCACCAGAAGAGCGAATGAATTGTGGAGAGGTACAGCTGGAGGGATGCAACTCTGTTCCACCACCCTCTCCCTCCCTGAGCCCACCCTGGTCCAGCCTCTCCTCTTTCTTGGCAACCTCTGAGGTAGTGGCATTGGCCCTGGTGGTCCCTGGGGTGGGG
The DNA here is from genome assembly GCA_016271365.2 of Neoceratodus forsteri. Classification (NCBI taxonomy): domain Eukaryota; kingdom Metazoa; phylum Chordata; order Ceratodontiformes; family Ceratodontidae; genus Neoceratodus; species Neoceratodus forsteri. The sequence continues at coordinate 1,586,227,145 of CM057455.1, read as the reverse complement.
GAGGAGGTTTCATGAATCCTAGCCAGGTCAGCCTGGAGACGGGCAACCTCCTCTCCCAGACCAGAGAGGTCCCTGCAAATAGGGCAGCATCACAGCTTCCAGAATGTCTCCTGAAACACTGCCGCCCCACAGCCATTGCACTGCACCACTCCTATCATGTCTTATTTTGTGTCCCCTCTCCTGTTTCTCTGTATGCTTAATCTATCCTCTCCTCTCCTTACAACTCTCACCCTTCCTGTTCTGGGACAGCAACTTCCTATCTTCTTTAGTAGCCTCCTTCTTCCTTGCTCAATGTCAGACCACCAGCAGCTAGAGGGGAGAGTGAGCTACTTTTTTCCTTTAGGGTTGACAAAACCAATGTTTCTCTATGATCCTTCCCTTCCTACTGCCAAACAGGAAGTTCCTGTTGACAGTCAGATCCAGTGGCTATAAAAGTAGAACTGGCTTGGGTTGGGTGAGATGGAGGGCAATTAGTAAGAAAAAAGGCTAGCAACAGGAAGTTGTAATTTGAGTCATCTGCTTTTATAGTGTCTAAGCCACACCCCCAATTAAGCTCTTTCTCCTCCTACTGGTTTAGCAAAGTCAGCTGATACAATACCCTTCTCAGCAAAGAACACACACTGACTTTCTTTCTTTTCTTTCTTTTTTTAACCCTAAATAAGACCCCTTCTACTTCTAATAAAGTATCTGTCTACTTAATCTCAACAGACACTGACTCCTGCTGAGATATAAGTTTTAAATTAATAAGAAAATGCAGCTTTTTTAGTTAGCTGCTTTCTGCTCTACAAGCAAGGCTAGCAACAGCAACAAGAGGACATTTTGTGCGTTGTGGAGTGGACGAATCAATTAGCAGCAGCAGCGGTGCCAGCAATGACAACAAAGACCGAAGAGGAGGATTCCAGCCTCAGTCACCTTCAGAAGCAGCCAGCACATTGGCTCGTTGGAGGCAGCAATGGACCCTAAACCCTCTGAATTGGTGATCTACTGTGCGGTAGCTTTGTGCCAGAGGAGTCTCTGTGATTCACTGACCCATGAACTGAGCCGAGTTGCCTTGGAGCTCCACCTCTGTCATTGTCCACCAGAGAATGAGCCTGCATGAAGAGTGTGTTAGCCAGGAGCCCGAGTGCCAGGACGAGCAATCAATAATGCAGTAGAGAACGTGACGCCTGCCAGAGCCGAGCCAGAATTTAAAGAGTTCTTCGGGACCGTTACTTCTGCACTGTGAGTGAGCGAAGTGAAAGTCATCAGCAGGAATGAACTGAAGACTGATCTACCCACAGTACAGATTCTTTAGCAGCCACCTAGATTGCAGCATCTTATAAGGTAAGCCATTTTGTCCTCGGGGGGGGGGGGAGCGGAACACAATGTGAACACAATAGATCAATGAAAGTGTAATGTGTTTACATGATTTTTTTTTTAAGAGTCTGTCTGGCATCCCATCTTTTTGGTTGTGTGTGCAGGATGCAGACTCTGCCATAGATCGGGCAGGGGGGGAGAGAAGAGGGCTGCCCCCATGATTTCATTACACTCAGTGGCTATAACCATACGCACATATTGTGTGATTGAATGGGATGGGAATTGGGAAAGTTACATGCCCTCAAACAGAACATGACCAGACTAAAGATAATTTCTCCCACTTGTCTTTCCATGTTGAGTTAACTGGTGGCCTTTGTTGTTGAAGCAGAACTGTGCTGAACCAGAGTCATTGTTTTTTTTGTGTTTTTTTTGTATGCTCTTTAATATATAGCAGTTCAGCTGGTATTTCACCAATTTTTAATTACAATTGCTTGTCAGTCAGTGTCACATTTGAACTCAAAATCGCATCCTTTCAAACTGTACCTCAATGTATTCTGTTCTTCAAGTTGTAATATATATTGGCTTCAACAAGTTGTAAACAAGTTGTAAATTCTCATATGATTTGCAAAAAGAAATAACCCTGGGGTTACAGAGAGACAACAGAAGAAAAATGTGTCCAAATAAAATGTGATGAACTTTACCAGAGTATTTCCATGCAAAAAAGGTTTTAGAGTTTTTGTAATCACAACTTATGGGGTGAAAAGTAATTGCTAAAAGACTAGTGAAATTACAAACCTCTTTTTATAAATATTAATGTTTTTATTGGTTTGTATTAAATACATACAGAAAGAAATGGATAAAAAGGTTTTGGTCAGATGTAAATGAATTCTCTTCTGATGGCTGTGGCTTGTGTTTCACATAGGAGTGAATTTTAATACCCCCGTGTATGCTACATCATAGAAACAGGTGTTTTAGTGTGCTATAAGATTCCTGTTGTGGCAAGTGTTACTTTAGGACATTTAAGGTCAGCAAAGGGTTTCTCTGGCTCCACACTTGGGCCTGCACAATACAAGCATTGTCTGCCAGCTTTGATAAAAATCTCATCTGTAATCTATGCTGCTTTGGTTAGGGAGCCAGAATATGAAGCAGACTGCTTTTCTTGCTGCTGGGATGCTGAATGTTTTTCTGGTATATTATTTTATGGTGGGTTCAACTGTTGAGGGAGCTGAGACGGGGTTAATCTGTGGCATACATAGTATTGTCTACCTCAGCATAACTTGTGATAATTTGTTGCTTGTGGAGCCACAGTGGGTAGTATCCTACGTGGAGCTTAAGAGCAACTTTTCGAGTTAGTTGTTTTTCTTCTTTGCTCACCCCTGTTGTTGGTCTAAGTATTGTAGATAAAGAAGTAGTTGTTGCCCTGTGTCATAAAATACATCTATTTCTCCCCTGCTAACCAGCCCTGTGGAATTCTCTACTCCATCAGTTACGGGAGTGCACGACCGTGGAGGGCTTTAAGAAGGCCCTAAAGACCTACTTATGGCACCAAGCTTTTATAAATTGATTTTAGCTCAGTGCTTATTTATTGTGATTTTACTGTGTTATTTATTCTTCCTGTACAGCACCTTGATAGTTGAAAGGTGCTATATAAATAAAGATATTATTATTATATAATTGCTGTTTCTGACATCTTTCTGTTGTCTTGGTGAGCACTATGAACAAAGACATTGTGAGATTAACAGGGGAGAGTCAAATGTGTTCTGTCTGGATATTTTAATGGACAACCACTATGAGTTGTAAATTTTGGTAACGAAGACTGACTGAAAACTTGATACTGTTAATCCTTCCCCCATAATTTTTCATGCATAGATACACAGAAGTTGTCAGCAGAAAGTTGATTCTTGTTCTGCATGCAATGGTCAGGTTTTTTAGCCTGTTACAATGCTTGCATACTTTGGAAATCTTTTATCATATAATAAATTTGTTTCAGCTGCATTTCAAGTTACAAACATTTTTTGTTTTTAGTATAAGTGCTTTCTTTGTAAAAGCAGTTAACATGGGGGTTTTAATGAGACCATTAGCAGATGGTCTATAGCAGACCATTAAGGACATTAGCAGATGCTTAGCCTAAGCACCAAAATAAAGTCTGGCCCTGCTTTTTGTAACATTCAATAAGTTTCATTTGCTGCTAAGCTTTTTAATTTGTAATAGAATGCAAGCATTTGTAAATGGTTAGTACTGTTTTACATTTATTTTCTACTGGAAGAAAAAGTATGGTCACTTCTGTATAGTATGCTACTGCACCTGATCCTCCAAGCACTATCTGCTTGCCTAAGCACCCACCTCAAGGACATAACAATCACCTGATCTGGCAGCACTTGCGCGTTAGTATGTCTCTCCTTCCCCCAATGTCCCTAGGCGGGTAACTATGTGACCTAGCCAAATTCTATTCGCTCCCCGACACTGTGCATACCGCTAATTGAAAATGTACTCAGTATGCTAGAAGTCTTTTCATTTTAACTACTGTCATATGCCCATGATGACTGTTTGCCTACCACAAATTACTGTCATATGCCCATGATGACTGTTTGCCTACCACAAATTACTGTCATATGCCCATGATGACTGTTTGCCTACGACAAATTACTGTCATATGCCCATGATGACTGTTTGCCTACCACAATAACTGTATCTGTATGTACTGCCTCTTTTACCTGTAATAATTGTTACTCCCAGGTCGCCCCTGAAAAAGGGACCTCTGGGGCCCAGTGAGCCTACCTGGCCATCAAAATTCAATAAATAAATGATGAATAATACTGCAGTGATCAAAGTCAGCTGGATCAAGAAACAAATTTATGCAACAGGGGTCAGGATAAAAACTGTAGGATAAAACCATTTATCTTCGCTACTATGGTAATAAATTTATTTATCCACATAGTAACTACATCATCACCCATTTATTCACACAGTAACTACATCACTAGCTCATTTATCTACACAGTTCTCTTCGGAATTCATTTAGAATGTTCAGCCTCAGAAGTAGTACTAACCATATTTAAATGTCAATAACTTAAAAATGAAAAAAGATAACATGGTACTGTGAGCACGAAAATTGTTCAGCACAAAATTATCTACAAAATGAATACGGTTTCATTTATATACACCCTGTATATTGTATATGATTAGCAAGAAAACAGAAGAAAATGTAATTTTTTGTTCACTTTTTTGACAAACAAATATAAATAACTTTAAAACAAAAAATGATAGCTTGGTACTGTGAGCACGAAAATGTTCAGCTCAAAAATATCTACAAAAATTAGTGGTGTTTCATTTATAGGTACCATTTTGGTTTTTATAATTAGCAAAAACAGCATAAAATTAATTTTCTTTTCCCTTTTTGACAAATTATTTACACCTACCAAAATCAAAATGTTCACACAACATCTAAACCTGTTGCATAAATGGAATATGCAGTGGTTCAGTGTGTGATAATGCATTAATTTTGTACAGTTTCCAGTGACCTCACGTAACTCTCACTCCTGCCTTCGGCACTCGTGAGGTTACTTGAGGTCACTGGAAACTGTACAAGATAAATGCATTATCACACACTGAACCGCTGCATATCCCTTATATATTTACAGCATGTCCCTTGTCAGCCCCCCATCGATCCTATTTGTAATATGGAGACTTAGAATTTGATGGCAGATAAGAACTACCTGGCCCACCTAGTCTGCCAATTTTCCTATCTACTGTGTAAACTCCAAATCGTATTTGATTTGCAGCCTACCTCATCCTTCCTGCCCTGGCATAGTGCATTTGGCCTGTTCTGTGCATTCTTGAATTTGCCTACCCTTGTTGCCCCCACATCCTCCTTGGGGAGGTTTTTCCATGAATCCACCACCCTTTCTGCTACAAAATACCTCCTCACGTTGCCAATGAGTCTTCCTCCCCCCTCCAGCCTCATATTGTGAACCCTTGTTCTTGCACATCTTTTCAGAAATATGCTGCCCTCTTTACCTCTTTGATTCCCTTGTGGTATTTGAATGTCTCCATTTCCTCAATTGTATACACAGAGTTCCCTCAATCTCTCCTCATAAGGTTTCTGATGTAGCCACTGCATCATTTTGTTGCCATTCTTTGGACTACCTCTGCCCTCTTAATATCCTTTCGGAGATGAGGTGTCCAGAACTGCACGCAGTACTCCAGCTGAGGCCTCACCAACTGTCTGTACAGCGGCAACACCACCTCCCGTTTTCTCCCAGTGATGCCTCTCCTTATGCACCTTAGCATCACCCCAGCTTTCCTCATTGCCAGCTCACATTGCTTGGCTACTTTTAGATCATCTGTTATGACTCCCTCCAGGTCCCATTCCAGTTTGGTGTTTAATATCTCCCTCCACCCAATCCTATATTCTTCCCCAAGGATTTTTGTTCCCCAAGTGCCTGATTTTGCACTTCTTGGAACTGAATGTGAGTGGCCACATAGACATTAAAGATGACCATCTCCAGTACTGAACTCAGTGACACCTCTCAGGTTACTCCCATTTTTTCAGATTGAACTCTTTACCACCACCCTTTGTATCCTGTTGCTAAATCAATATCTTACCTAGGCTTTCTTACAGTATGGGAATGTGAGTATGTGCGCTACATCTTTACTTTTTGTATTTACAGTATTTGCCACAGACTCGATAACACTTGTCGGGAGGGATGGGTTGGACAATGGGGGGGTAGCAGCATGACAGCTATGTGTACAAATCCAAAATCCCTGGCTACACCCCTGGCCCTATCTCACAGGCTCAGGGGGATATGACAGAGTATACACAGACAAATACAGCAACTAAAACATTCTCAAAGCATTTAGTTTTTTTAAATGCAGCTTTGTGGCCCCACCTGTTGAATTCGCCTGACATCAGGTGTTTCCCTACCTCCCAGTCCCATCTGCCACTCTCCCAGTGGTGATCCCAATGGGGATTCATGAGGGGTGGGACCTGAGAGTACCCTACGCTGTCACATATGGTGGCCAGAACACATAATTTTTTTCATGTTTTCTCCCCTGTCCCTGCCCACCTTCCTCACAGCGCCAGACAGTGCCCTGAAGGTCACACAAGCGCATAGCATGCCTCTGGGGAGGAGGCAAGCTCTCTGGCCCATCGCTGGGGTAACAAGTGCTGCAGAAGTGCTGAGAGAGTTCTACTGTAGTGCATCATGATAAGCATGTGTCTTATATTTTGATGAGGTGGAGCCTTTGCAAAGGAGTCTATGACTCAAAGGTTGTAATTTCTGATGTACTAAATAAATAAAATAAATAAATAAGAACCTGGCACCTTCCCCTTCTGGCTGGGAGTACTGCTTTACTACAGCCCCATCCCAACTCCCCTGGACTACCTGGTCGGTCCCTACATGTACTTTCAAACTCAGGTCACCAGCATGAGGGAGCGATGTATTACCAAGTGAACAATTGGATCACTCTCATCTCAGAATATTATTACCATAAATTCCTATACTAGAGCCAATGATTTTGCATCTTCAAAGATGGCCACTTCCATCTGGCAAAATCTTAAAATTCATTTTTTCTATTTTCCCCCAAAACAACGGGCAAATCAGCATGTTTTGTACAAAAATGTGGCTTAAAACTAAGAAGTTTGCCAAAAATGCTGGTACAAAGTGGGTGTTTGCATGAAAAATTGACTCCTAAATGCTGGATTAAAAAGAAAAAATTACTCACCTTAGTAATAGCTTTTCTTCTCATGGAGTCTTGCTATATTAGGACTTATTGCAGTTAGCCACTGCACTTGAACTGCCCCGGAGAGGAAAGAGTTAACTCCAGAGAATCTGGAGTTCTAAAGCTCGAGGGCGCTATACCAAAGCTCTATCTGGGCAGTTTCAAATGAAACTGTCAGATCTTTACGAAGCTAACACTAAGCAACAAGTCTGTGTGGAAAGCTCTACACTAGGCAAATGGCTACCTACTAGTAGTAATAACAACAATAGAAACAACAATAGAAACAACAATAACAATAATAAGAATGAATAATGGTATTATTAGTTTTCCCCCCTGACAAGCACTATTAGGAACCCCCCTTCCCCCAAAGACTCAAGTCCAGGAAGGGGGCCAACAAATCACTCAACCAGAAAACCCTAGTTCCCTAACCCTAAATAAAAGAGGGTGAAGGGAAGAACTACAATGGCATGACACAGTGCTTGCACTAATTTGCCACCCCACCCCAGTAGAAGTTCTGAGAGGGCAGGTTGGGGGTGGTCCTATATCAAGACTCCATGAGAAGAAAAGCAATTACTAAGGTGAGTAATTTTCTTCAAACACCATGAAGTCTTGCTATATTAGGGACTTATTGTAGATTACACAGCAGTACCTCCATGGAGGAGGGTCAGAACCTACTTAGAAATAGCTCTCGAAGCACAGCTGTGCTAAAAACGAGCATCTCTCCTGGACGGAAATCCAGGGAATAATGCTTGGTAAAAGTGTGAACTGTCTTCCAAGTAACAGCTCGACAGATTTCCAGAATGGAATATCTCTAGCAGCCGCTAGAGATGCAGCTGTACACCTGGTGGAGTGAGCCCTCAGTCCTGAGGGGGCCTCCTATCTAGTCTTTGATAACAAAATGGATACAAGAGACAATCCACCTTGCAATTGTCCTCTTAGTGGCAGGTTCCTTTTGCCAACCTCGCCCTAGGTAAGGAAAGTTGAGAGGATTCAAACCTGTGACCCTTGGTGTGTTAAAATAGTAGCATAAGGCTCTTTTGACGTCAAGCTGTGCAGTCTCCTCTCACCTGAGGAAGAATGCTCAGTGAAAAATCCTAGGAGAGAGATGGATTGGTTCAGGTGGAAACCTGAAACCACTTAGGACAAACCCTGTGTTAGTCCTAGGGACTGTCTTATCCTGTGGGAGAAAAAATCTTCTTCCACTGCCAGGGCCTGTAGTTCACTTATGCGCCTGGCAGAAGTGAAACCACCAGAAAAACATTTTCCAAGTGAGAAGCTTGAGCTCTGCTGGGGACAGAGGTTCAAAGGGGTTTGCATTAACTGAGCACGTAAACATCTCGGCCCATGCAGGAGCTGGTTCCTAAAAAGAGGGTTGGTGAAGCAACCTCAAAACTTGGAAAACACAGGTTGAGAAGAAAAGGAAGCAGGCTTCCCTGCTTGCAGAAAAACAGAGACAGCTGCCAAAGGAACCCTTAAGGTAGCTGGCCTAAGACCTAAAGAATTTAAAATGGACCAAAGTCCAGAAAATGGGCAGATAAGCAGACTATGGTATAATCTGCTTCTCAGCGCACCAGACTGGAAAACCTGTTCCACTTAGAATTGTAAGTGGCCAGTGAAAAGCTTCCTTGAAGCCTTTAAAATATCCGCGACACCTTGAAAAAGGTAAATCAGCAAATTCTAACTCCTCAAGAGCTGCCTTGAGAAGGAGGAATTTGAGGTTCGGATACCACACTCTCCCTTGTGCAAAGGCCAGTAAATCGTGGACTCTGGGCAAGCTCAGGGTAGGGTGGACTGTCAAGGACAGAGACAATGGGTACCAGGGCTGTCTGGCCCAGCTTGGAACAATCAGAATCGCTTTGCAGGGCTGAGATCTGATTTTTACTAGTACCCTGAAAGAAAGGGAAAAGGGAGGAAAGGTGAACAGAAACTTCCCTTTCCAATCCAAGTGAAAAGCATCCAGGTGGGCTGATCCCAGCACTGGAGGCCTCAACAAAACAGAGAAAGTTAGTGGTTATCTGGGGCTGCGAAAAGATCTATCTGAAAATGAGCCCCATCTGGCAAGGACTGAACCCAGCACCTGAGGATTCAGAGCCCAATCGTGATGGCCCTGAGAATCCTGTTGAGGCATCTGCCAGGGCATTGTCCTTCCTGGGAGGTGAACTGCTATCAGGGAGGTGTTCAGGGAGTAAGCCAGAGACCACCACTTCATTGCTTGGTGCACAAGGCTGATGACCGAGTGCCCCCTGCCTGTTGATGTACCACATTATTGTGGTGTTGTCTGTCCTGACTTGAACTACCTTGTTCTGGACAGAAGCTGAAAACTCCTAAGAGCTAGAAGACAGCTCTGAGTTCCAAAATTGATGTGGAGCAGAGATTCCTAGGGAGACCACACTCCCTAGTGGACAGGTCGCCTAAGGAGCTCCTCACCCTAACACAGGAGCATCCGTGGTGAGGGAATGAAGAGGACCCCTAGTTTTAGATTGCTTTGATCCTGCCACAGTGTAAGGCCAGGATCAGGGATTGGGTCACTAGAACCAATTTGGAAAGGGAATCCCTCCTTTGGGACCAATAGGCCCTCAGATGGAACTAAATGTCCCTCATCTGGAATCTTGCTCCCTGCACTACAGCTGTGGAAGCAGCCATGTGCCCTAGTAGTTGTAGCACCTGCTTTGCTGGTCAAGAGACTTGCAGAGTAATGGAAGATGCCAGGGCAAGGGACTGCCTACCCTTTTGGGAGAAATGCCTGGCTAACTTGTGTTATACTCTGCACCTATGAAAGTTAGTACCTGAACTGGTTCGAGAACTGACTTTGGTAAATTCAGCAGGAATCCCAGAAAGGTGAGAAGCTGCTGGGTGACTTGCAAGTGGGATTTTACTTGATCTGGAGACTGACCCACTAAGAGCCAGTCATCCAGGAAAGGAAACAAAGCAATCCTTGCCTTCTTAAAAGAGCCACTACCACAGCTAGAATTTCTTGAATACCCTTGGTGCAGAGGTAAGGCGAAGGGCATTGCCCTGAACTGGTAGTGGCCTGAGGGTAACCTGAGGTATTTTCGTGAGAAGGCCTGATCAAGACATGAAAAATAGGCATCCTTGAGGTCCAGGAAAGCTAGCCAGTCCCTGGCCTCAGCCAGAGTTAACATTTTAACTTTGTTTTCAAAAGATGCTTGTTCAGGTACCTTAAATCTGAGATGGGCTGCCAATCTCCTGCCTTCTATAGGTTAAGAAAGTATCATGAGCACAGCCCTTGCCCGGTGGCAAGGAGGGACTTTTCTACTGCTTTGCAGTTCAGAGGAGAAGAAACCTCTGCCCCAAAGCAAGGGATTCCAAGGATTTGTAGTGACCTGTCTGGCTCTCATCTTTGGAAACTGTTTGAAGCTGAGAACCAGACCTATTACTTCCAGAACCCACTTGTCCGAGTTAGGGACACACAGTTCTGGCTGAAATAAAACCAACCTGCCCACTGGTATAGGAGAATCGGCCCTGTGCACCCCATCAGGGTGCCTGGCTTCAATAGTCTTAGGCGAAGGGGGACGGTTTACTTGTGCCCTGCCTATCTCTGCCTCTCAAGAGACCCTCTGGCGAAGCAGAGGAGGCCTGAGCTCTACTTGGGCACTTTGTAGGTAATCATCCATATTTTCATATAGCTTTCTGTTTGTTCCTCAAACAGAGAATTACCCACAACAAGAAACAAATCCATAGACTTTGACAGAGTATCTTGGGACAGATTAGTGCATCTGAGCCATGCCAACCTACGGAAAGCTACAGAAGTGGTCATGACCCTAGAGAAAACAAGATTAACACCAACAGCAGTATGAACTTGAACTTAGAGGCTTCAGATGCCATTAGCAGCCACCTGTTCCAACCAGCAGCCAGCTGACCGCTTGGGCCTGCTTGGCTAACACAATACTCGTCCCACCTAGATTTCGAAATCTAGCCACATAAGCTCATACAACTTGCCTGTCTGAGTCCCACAGAAGCTGCCACATCTGTTTTCTTGCCATGGCATCAATCCTCCTGGAATCCTATTCAGGAGGATGTGAGGCCAGGGAACTAGCCTTGACACAGGCTGCAGCTTGTACCACACCTACATGACTACACTGTTCAGTGAGGAAGTCTGTAACAGAGCCTGACGAAATACACCTTCTGTCCATTTTTTATCTTACAGGAGGGACAGAAAGAAGAATCTTATAAAATCTTAGTTGTTTACTTCCTAAATGACTTATGCAAAGGAAAGACAACCTCCTAGCCCATCATTCCTACATAATCAGGCTCCCTTTACTCATCCATAGCCTCCTCTAAAGGAAGCTGGGGATTCTGCAAGCTTTTGTAAAACATAAACTGAGAAAGGACTCAGACAGAATAGGAGAGATTCTAAAAGTCTGTCTGGAGAAATGTCCGCTAAGTGAGGCACGCCCAGACCCTACCAGCCACACATGTATTGATCAATTTTCCTCCTCCCACTCCTGTGGTTCATAACAATTCCTCAACATCATAAACCTGAACCACTGGAACTGAACGAGCCACCTTTTACCAACTGTAGATGGTTCGACAGGACCTAGAAACAGTGACTGGACAATCTGTATGGCTTAACTACTTCTGCAGCAGTTGGAGAGACAATCTTGGACTCCAAACCTACTGATTTCTCTGTCATATTCTTATTTCTTTTTTTTTTTTAAACTGGTTCCTCTGAACCATCCTTTTTGCCTGAGGAAGTCTAGCCCTGGTCAGAGGGCACGCCCTCTGGTCCAGTGGAGTACTGGACCGGGCTGGCCATCCGGTCAGCGGACTTTTGGCACAATAGTTCCCTGAGCCGCCCCTATCTCTTTCAGGTGGCTGCAGAGAATTTTAAACACCTGGCAGTCTGACAGGAGGTGGTCAGCTCCCAGACAATAAACACAAGTGGTGTGGGACAGCCTTGGCAAAGAGCTTCCCACAGCATCACAATGTTGAAACCAGTGGGCCGGTTTTCTTTTGGGTTTCCCAGACATAATGCCAGCCTAACCAAAAAACTTGCCTTTTATGGGCGCGTAAGCAGGCAAGACACCCTTATCGGTTCCTAACCGTTTACGAGTATTTGAAAACCCTATTTAAAATCAAGGTTTTTTAGAACCGATAAGAACAGGGTACCGCGACTCTAAAAGCCCAAAACTTTAAAACGTTAAAATAAGCAAACCGATTGGTTCAAAACCGAACGGTAACTAAATTTCCACCAGACTTTTCATTTTATACTTATGGTTTACCAGATAGAGCTTTAACCGAAATGCGGTAAAATAATTACTTTTGGTTCAAATGAACTGAAAATACTGCTTGACGAAATGAACCCGAGCTAGAAGGAGCTGATCTCCGGGCTGACTGTTCCAGTGAGGCGGAGTAAAGAATCTGACAGTTTCATTTGAAACTGCCCAGATAAAGCTTTTGGTATAGCGCCCTCGCGCTTTAGAACTCCAGATTCTCTGGAGTTAACTCTTTCCTCTCCGGGGCAGTTCAAGTGCAGTGGCTAACTGCAATAAGTCCTAATATAGCAAGACTTCATGGTGTTTGAATGACAAATTCCAGTTTTTACAGATGTTTTCCACTGAAAATGAAAACTCATTGGTTTTATTATGTAGTAGTAGTTAGTAGTTTGTGGGGTAGCATGGCAGTTTACTTCTATTCTAGTTGTCTTACAACAGATACCTTTCAAATAATCTGGCATAAAAGACTACTAATGCCTTGTTGAGAATATTGAAAAACAAATTTAGACAAATGCACCTTCATTTTTATGAATTTTCTGTATTACTTTTCCCTTGTTCTTTATTTGCAAGGGTTTATGAGAACTTACCCCAAACAATAGATTATCTCAGAGACAATGTACAGAGTTTTAAAATAGAAATACTCAGGATCTGCCTGTCATTCTTTTAGCAGCAGACTAGCATCTGCATCCATCAGGACATGCTGCCCCATCTGTTAGTAGGTCTAACATCTTTGTTCAGGCTTCCATATTTGCATCATAATTTACATCAGAAAAGACAGGATGAGTAGCTGGAGGGACTGAGAAAGTTTAATTTTACAGAGAGGGTGGTTGAGCCATGGAGCAGTCTTCCAGCTGAGGTGGTGGGCACCAAAACCATTCATGGGTTCAAGCACAGCTGGGACAGAGTGAAGGGCTTAGTAGTTTGTCATGGTGATAGCGGTAAAACGAGGGCCGTGGGGGTGGATAGTATGGGCTAAAACCCTGTATAGACAAAGGATCTTGGAGTATGAGAAGCCCATTTCTTCAAGTGGTGTAACAGGCTGTGCTTTGAAACAACTGAGAAGCTGCATGGGATATACTATATTGGATTAGAAATCTGCAACTGATCTCTCTTACTTACATCTGAGGGAAGTTTTCCTTACTTTACAGTCTTACATTGGGATTTTTTTGTGTTTAATTTCATTTTTAAATCAGGAAGGGGGTTTTCAAAACTACTTATCTTGTGAGAAACTTCAGAAGGGTTGAACTAACTGCATATTTGATTTTCTTTGTGGCTAACTGGACTGTCTACTAGTATTCTGTAACAGTTTGCATCAGATTACTTTTAAATAGTTGACAAATCAGTTACTGGAGATTAGCTGAATTACTATAAAGGGCAGTACTCACCAGGGTGGTGGAGCAGTGGTGTATTTGATTGTTTTAACAGTCACCAGTGGTTGTGGACTGCCCACCCACCCTTCCCCACCCCACCCTCGCGTGACATTTCCTTTTATAGCCAAGGTTCTGACATCACTTCCTCAACAGGTCTTGGGGCAGAACTGTCATATTCTTAATAACCCAGCACAGTGCACAAAGGGTAAGAACACCACATGAAGGAAGAAAAAAAAAAAAATATATATATATATATATATATATATATATATATATATATATATATGTATATTATAAAAGGAGAGGGACATGTGGGGAGTGATGCAATGCACTGGCTGTGGGGCAGCAGTTTTCTGGGAGACCTTCTGGAAACTGTGTTGCTGTTCTATTTGCAGGCAACTGTCAGCTCTGAGGGAGGAGGTAGCCCACCTCCAGGATGAACTGGCAAGGACTAAGGAGGCCTCCCCCACCCAAAGAGCACCACTGCCTCAGAGGCTGCCAAGTATGAAGAGCAGGTGGACCACAGTGGGTTCTGGGAGGGTACGGGTGGTGGAACAGAGGCGAAGCCCCCTAGTTGTACCTCTACACAAACTATATGCCAGTCTGGCAGAGCAAGGTTCCTCTATGATGGCACCCTCAGTGGAGACCAAGAAGAATGCTGAGGACACCCACAAGGGAGACCCACAGAAGGGTGGCAAGGGACACCACAGGGGAAGGAAACAGCTTCTGATAGGGGACTCAATTGTTAGAGTGGTAGACCTGGGGAAGGGAGAGGAGAGGAGAGGGAAGTAAGTTGCCTACCTGATGCCATGGCTTAGAGGGGCAAGAAGCAAATCCTCAGGATTGCAGAAGCAGCAACACAGGAGAGGGAACTATATATCATTGTCCACCTAGGGACAAATGACCTAGCTAGGCATGGGATCAGTGCAGTACAGGATGAAATTGTGGAGTTGGTGAGGGGCCTCAGAGAGGTAGCAAGCACAGTTACCTTCTCAGAGGTGCTGCCAGTACATGGCAGGGGTAAGGCTAGGGTGCTACACACCATGCAGTTTAATGAATGGTTGCAAAACTGGTGCAGAGCACAGGGCTTTGGCTTCATTGAGGACTGGGGGTACACCTGGGGAGATAAAGGTTTATACTGGCACGATGGTCTGCATCTGTCCATGAAGGGAACCAAGATCCTAAGTGATAGGTTTAAATGCTTCCTTGGCAAGCTTTTAAACTAGCTATGGGGGGAGGTGCTAATAAGAGGCAGGAAATTTCAAACCTCCCCCAACAAAACATGACTGGTAGTAAGGAAAACACTGAGGTACAGTGCTCAACAGAGGGCAGGACAGGGGTAAATGGAAAAATAGACAAGGGCAAAAAGAGCAGGCATGGGGGAAAAAAGGATAAAGCCAACATTAAATGGAGGGCAATGAGTACCAATGCCCGTGGTCTGGGAAACAAGCTTCCTGAGCTAGTAGCCTTGATGGAAGATGAACACTTGGATATTGTGGCAGTCACAGAAACATGGTACAGGAACCATGACTGGGATGTCAACATACCAGGGTACACAGTCTACAGAAGGGACAGGGAGGGGAAAAAAGGAGGTGGAGTAGCTCTATACATAAGAGAAGGGATCAAAGCTACAGAACTAAAAAGTAAAGGGGGAGGACAAGAGGCACTCTGGGTCACCTTGGAGACAGGGAATAGCATCACAATCTGCACAGGGGTTGTATACAGACCCCATCTCAAGGGGAGGAAATGGACTAGAAAATGATAGACAACATTCTCAAAATGGCTGAAAAAGGGGAGATACTGTTAATGGGGGACCTGAATATGCCAGATGTTAACTGGATGAACTGTACTGCAGCCACATCCAAGAGCAGGATCATTTTCGATGCCCTGCAGGGGGCAGGCCTTAGACAGCTAGTGTTGGACCACTGCGCAGTGTGCTTCACAATAAGCACAACCATGGAGACTAGCCATACAAAAACAAGCATACTGGACTTTAGAAGGGCTGACTTTGGCAAAATGGGTGAATACCTGAGGAATACACTAGCAAATGGCCAAAAAGGAGGGGTGGAAGAACAATGGCGAAAGATCAAAACTGCCATCATAGAGGCAACAAGCCTTTGTGTGAAACAGATAAAGAAAACAAAGTGGAGTAAAAAACCACTATGGTTCTCAAAAGAGGTGGCAGGGAAGGTTAAGGAGAAAAAGTCTGCATTCAAAAAGTATAAGAAATCACAGAAGGAGCACGACAGGGAACTGTATCAATTAAAGCAGAAAGAAGTGGGGAAGGTAGTCAGAATAGTAAAAGCCCAATCTGAGGAAAAAATAGGCCAGTCAGTTAAGAAGGAGGATAAAACCTTTTATAGGTACATTAGGGAGCATAGAAAGGTTAAGGGAGGAATAGTGAAGATTAATAAGGGAGAGGGGAGGGGGGCAGGGAGACAGTGAAAAGGCAGAGATACTGAATGAATACTTTTGCTCAGTATTCACAAAAGAAGATGAGGAGGAGTTACCTAAACCAGACAATAGAAGCACTCTTGGTAGGGAGTTGACACCAGTCTATTTACAGAAGAAAGACTCCTGAAAGAACTCCTAAAACTCAAGGTGGACAAAGCAATGGGGCCTGACGGGATTCACTCCAGAATCCTAAAATAACTAAGGGAGGACCTAGTGACACCACTGACCACACTTTTTAACAAATCATGGGAGGATGGGGTGGTACCTGAGGACTGGAGGAGGGCAGATGTGATTCCCCTTCACAAAAGTGGGAGCAAGGCAGAAGCAGGAAACTACAGACCTGTAAGTTTGACCTCAGCGGTAGGGAAAATGATGGAATCACTTCTGAAAGAAAGAATTGTTGAGTACCTACAGGCCAGCGGGGTACAGGACCCAAAGCAGCATGGATTTACAGCAGGAAGGTCATGTCAGATGAATCTAATAGAGTTCTTTGACTGGGTGACCAAAGTGATAGACCAGGGAGGAGCTGTGGATATGGCCTACCTAGACTTTAGCAAGGCATTTGACACAGTCCAGCACAAAAGATTAATAATCAAGTTAGCCAGCTTGGGAGTGGGTCCCAGGGTGGTAGCCTGGGTTGCAAACTGGCTGCACAACAGGACACAGAAGGTAATAGTGAGTGGCACACATTCCCGAAGGGAGGGTCACAGTGAGTACCTCAGGACTCAGTACTGGGTCCAGTCCTCTTTAACATCTTTATAGGTGACATTGCAGAGGGTCTGTAGGGAAAGGTATGCCTCTTTGCAGATGATACAAAGATCTGTAACAGAGTTGATACACAAGTGGGGGTAGAAAGGATGAGAAGGGACTTGGCAAGGTTGGAGGAATGGTCAGACATGTGGCAACTTAGATTCAATGCAAAGAAGTACAAAGTAATGCACCTGGGAAACCTGTGCCCATGCAACATCCAATCCTAGGGATATTCATAAATATAAAGCTGCCAGAAATGAGTGCACGTGGGCAGTTAGGAGAGCCAAAAGCAAATACTTCAAGGAAGCTCTCTCCAACTCCTGGGGTGATGGAAAAAAATTTTGGAGTAACTTGAAAGACCTTACAGGCAAGGACCCTAAGTCACCACCCACCATGCTCAACAGAAGTGGCAGCCAACAACTGACCTGTACACCATCACCAACACCTTTAACAATCGTTCTCCAACTTGGATAGTGTCCTCCTTCTAATTTCTTTGATGCCCCTCTGGCAGTAACCCTCCTCAACTACTCCTCCTACACCCTGCCCCACAATTCTACTTCAAGGAGATCCCAGTGCATGAAGCCAGAACCTATATTCGGAAGGCCATTCACAATGCAGGCTACAGCGGTGACTCCCTTGACCTGAAGTTGTTAGCACTTGTCCTTGAACCCTTGACAAAGGTCCTCAACCTATCACTAAGGATATCCCAGTTCCCATCTCGCTGGAAACAGGCGACCATCACACCGGTACACAAAAGTGGAGACAAATCACTGCACTCCAACTACAGACCTATCTCCATCCTCCCTCCCTCCATTGTCTAAGGCCCTGGAATGCATCGCCTCAGACCAATTAGTCAAGTACCTGGAAAAATACGACATCCAGTGTCCTGAGCAACATGATTTGTGAAAAGGGCACAGTATCACCACTGCACTATTAGAATTCACAGGCTTCATCCATACCACACTTGATCAAGGAAACTGTGTAGGGGCAGTATTCATCGACCTTATGAAAGCCTTTGTTACTGTGAACCACCCACTCCTACTCAAGCAATTATCAAACATTGGGCTCTCCAATGAAGCTCTGCTCTGGTTTTCAAGCTACCTTGGGGAGAGGGTCCAGCGGGTTAGGATTGCCGGTGTTACCTCGGAAGAAAAGCCAGTCCTTTCAGGGGTCCCACAGGGGTCCATCCTGGGGCCACAGCTCTTCAGCCTCTTCCTCAACGACCTTCCCAGTGTCTGCCACCAGAAATTACTGCTCTACGCCGATGACGCAGTCATGTTCACCAACTACCAAAACGCAGAGCTCCTCAAGAAACAATTACAGCTTGAATTCATGCGCATCGAAGAATGGTTCAAGTCACACAAACTGGTCATGAACTACAGCAAAACAAAGGTTTTGACCTTCTACAATGCCAGGAGCAAGTACAAATCCCGTGACCTCACCATCCTAAACCAAACAGGGACCTTACTTGAACACGTTCCTGATTTTAAATACCTAGGTGTCACATTGGACAGCTCACTGTCCTACCATCGGCACATAGATTCTGTCAGCCAAAGCCACCAACATCTGTATAGGCCTACTCTACAGGCACAAACACTGCATGACTCCTGACACTCTCCGGTTGGCTATCAACAGCTCTGTCACCTCCATCATCGATTACAGGCTAGCAATTTATGGCTCTGCCTCCGCCTCTGCCCTCCGTAGAATTACAGTTGCACTCAACAAAGCATGCAGGCTGCTAACTGGGGCTGATCGACTTACACACACTTGTGATCTGTACACTCAGGCAGGATGGCTACCTCTCATCAGCCGGATACAGTATCAAACCTGCCTCTTAGCCAAAAAAGTCCTCCTCGGGGTCATGCCCCCGGGCATTGAAAAGCTACCTATTGACCACCACAGCACCCAGAGAACTAGAAGTTCACAACAACTAACCTTCCTTGTCCCCAGATGCCGGACTACCATGGGCCAGAGGGCCTTTACCCACAGAGCCCACAGTGGTACAATACTCTCAACAAAGAAACTCTTACTGCTGCTGCTTGGCCTTTTAAGAGACAACTCCGACCATCTCATTTCAACTATTCGCTGTGACTGCCTCGCTAATCGGGGCCCACGCTCACTGCCCTCCACTTCAGTCTTGATAGCTATCTCTCCCTGCCTTGCCCCCTTCTACCTGCCTACCCCCTTGCCCCCTCTCTTTTTCCTCCCCGGGCATTTCCTGACTTCTACCCTCACCCTCTACCCTCCGACAATGGCCTTCCTGTCTGCATACCCCCTTCCCTCTGACCTGCAGTGCTTATTTCCAAGATTGCCCTTGGCTGGTTATGTCATGCTACCTAACATTTGGCACATTTTGAATTACTGGAATTTCCTAAGCCTCATTCTCTTACTTCTTGTTATTGTGTAACTATGTATTATTATGTTGACCTTTGTATGTATGTATACCCCCCATTCCTTCGACGTGGAACCCTTTGTAAATGAGCAGTTCCTGCTCAAAGGTATTTGTAATCCTAGAGTTCAATAAAATAAAATAAAAAATAAAATAAACAAAAACCCAGAAGAAGAGTACACAATAGCAGAGGAGGTACTAACAACAGCAATAATGGAAAGGGACCTGGGGGTAGTCATATCAGATGATCTAAAGGTTGGTAAGCAATGTGAGAAGTCAGTAAGGAGAGCCAGGAGGATACTGGGATGCATAGGAAGGGGCATCACAAGTAGAAAAAGGGAAGTGGTTATCCCTCTGTACAGACAGTTGCTGAGACCCCATCTGGAGTACTGTGTGCAGTTTTGGAGACCTCATCTACGCAAGGACATAGACAGGATGGAAGCAGTCCAGAGGAGGGCAACTAAAATGGTGCAGGGTCTGCATCAGAAATCATATGAAGAGAGACTGAGAGAGCTTAATATGTATACCCTTGATGAAAGGAGGATGGGGGGACATGATAGAAATGTTCAAGTACCTCAAGGAATCAACAAAGTCAGGAGGGTAGCATCTTTCAGAAAAAGAGATGTGTAAGAACAAGAGCGAATTTAAAGATGGGGGACGGCTCAGGGGTAATGTGAGGACATTTTTTTTCACGGAGAGAGTGGTGAATGCATGGAACCGCCTTCCTGGGGAGGTTGTTGTGTCTAAAACAGCGGGGAAATTCGAACATGCATGGGACAGACATAAGGCAATTGTAGTGGGGGGTGGCAGGAAGTAGGCTGTTGGTTAACTAGAATCTGCAGCTTATCCAGTAGGTAGGAAATGGGCAGACTGAGTGGGCCAAGTGGTCCTTATCTGCCATCAAAGTCTATGTTTCTATGAGAATCCAACTGGCCTAACTGATAAAGTGAGCATGGCTTGGGGGGGGTGTTGGACGTAGAATTCTATACAGTGAGTGTGCAAGCTGGAGTCTCACTCCTCTCCTCATCCTAAAAAAGGATAAATGGAGAAGTAATTGCCTTTGGTTTACCTGAGACTCTGCTAAAAATCTATGCAGATTCTGTAGCAGGTCTTTGTAAACATAGAAACATAGACAACAATGGCAGAAAAAGACCAAAAGTCCATCTAGTCTGCCTGGAGTAACTTATCTGCCCCAGAACCTATTGTCCATATTGGGTTTCATCCCTCTTAGTCCACCCCCCAGCTCCCTCTCTGTACTGTTACTAACCTGAGCAACCAGCAAACCCTTCACTCTGTCCCAGCCATGGCTGAAACTATTTATAGTTTTGGAGCCCAGCACCTCTGCTTACAGGCTATTAGAAACATAGAGCATGATGGTAGAAAAAGACTGATTGTCCATCCAGTCTGCCTGTGGTTCCCTATCCAGAACTTTAGATTTTACATACAGGACGGTCTGGTAAACAGGACTTCAGTCCTAATAACATGTTTTTCCTGTTTAAAAATAAAGTTTTTACTACCACTACTATTATCAATCCCAGGGACCTAACTGTCATCCAGGCTACTATCTTTCACTATCTATCCTCCTATTCCTGTCCCTTCTACTATTACCCTGAGTAGCTACTATACCCCGTCACACTGTCCCACCTGTGCTCGAAACCATTTATGGTTGTGGTACCTACCATCTCAATTGGCAGACTGTTCCAAGGTTCCACCACCCTCTCTGTGAAATAATACTTCCTCATATCCCTCCTGAACCTTCTCCCTGCCAGTTTCCATTCGTGCCCCTGTGACCTCATACTGGTTCTTATGGTAAATAACTCCTTGCAGTTCACCTTATTTATTCCTTTCAAGAATCTGAAAGTCTCTGTCATATCACCCCTCTCTCTCATCTGGTCTGCATCGAGTTCATGTTTAGTGTCTTGAACTGATCCTCATAAGATCTGCCCTGCTAGCCCTTGTATCATCCTGGTCACCCTTCATTGCACTGCCTCTTGCCTGTCCTTATCTTTCCTGAGGTGAGGATTCCAGAACTGGGAGCGATAGTCCAGGTGCGGACTTACTGTTGATCTATAAAAAGGTAGTATTACCTCTTTTCTTCTACTGTCAGTACCCCTCTTGATACATCCTAGCATCCTATTTGTCTTACTAAAGGCCCTATTGTATTGGCTTGATTGAGGGTGTCACTAATGATAACTCCTAGGTCCATTTCCTCTGTCACAGTGCTTGGCTTAAATCCTTCCATCCAATACTCTGTCCTGGGGTTCTTGCACCCTAGGTGCATCACCTTGCACTTTTTGGCATTGCCAAACCTTTGATCAGCTCTCCAGTCTGTGTCAATCACTCTGTATCTCCCTAATGTCACTGTTCACCATCCCACAGAGCTTTGTGTCATCTGCAAAGAGACACAACCTGCCTTGGGTTGCTTCTCCAATATCACTGATGAACACATTGTAGAGGACTGGCCCCAGGACTAATTCCTGTAGTACTCCACTTGTGCTCTCCCTCTCTTCTGATTTGACCCTTTTTACCATAACCATCTGCTGCCTCCTCCTCTGCCAATTTCCTACCCATCTTACTGTGCCTCTTGCCATCTCAGATCCTCCATCTTTTTCAGTAATCACTTGTGAGGCACTCAGTCTCAGGACTTGCTGAAATTGAAATAAAGTATTTCCACAGTGTGGCCGCTATCCAACCAATGTCCTCATCACCCAGTCAAAGAAAACTATTAGGTTAGTCTGACAAGACCTCCCTGCCTCGAACCAATGCTGTTTACTGACCTGGAGGCTAGGTCCTTTACTAGTTACTCCATCAGCTTTCCAACAACTGAAGTTAGACTGACAGGTCTGTAGTTCCCCGCTAGCTTCTTGTCCCCCCTTCCTTATGGAGCAAAACTATGTCCACCACCCCCAGTCCTTTGGAACCACCCCTGTCTGTAACAAGGTATTGCATAGCCATACCAGGGGTTCAGCTAGTTCCGCTGCCAGTTCCCTGAGCACCCTTGGGTGTATCCCTTCTGGGCCCGGGGTCTTATCTGTCTTAAAGGCTGCAAACATTTTCCAGACCCTTTCGCTGGTGAATACTGGCTGCCTGTTCTCCGGGACCCTCTTTTTGGCTGCCTTGATGCCACTCTCTGGCAAAGGCCACTGTCTTCCTTGGTGAAGACAGGACAAACGTAGTCATTAAGAATGGATGCCTTTTGCCCATCCTCCTCTGTTTACCTACCTCCCTCAGATACCCTAACAATTCCCCCTCCTTTCCTCTTTTTTCCCTTATATACCTGAAGAATTGCATTTCCTTGCTCTTGACCCATATGCAGTTCCGTGTCCACTTTAACTTCCCTAACCGCCCTCCTTGCTTCCCTAGTTCTGAGTCGGCATTCTCCCCAGTCTTCCTCCCCTTGCTTTTATTTGTACCAGATGACTGCCTTTTCCTTGGCTCTCACTGCTTCCCTAACCTTTTCTGAGAACCACATTGGTCTCTTGTACTTGTTGCTTTTGGTTACCGTTCTGAGGCATATCTTTGATGCCTCGAGAGTGGCCCCCATTACTGCCCCTATCTCTCCTCCACCCCTCTGTTGCTATCTATCCTTACTTGTCATGGACCAATTCCCTCATCCTGTTGAAGTCTGCTCTTCTGAAATCGAGGACCTCAGGTCTTTACCGATCCCAGGGTCAGCTCAAACCAGACAGAGTTATGGTTGCTGTTCTGTAGTGGCTATCCTATCCACACTGCTACTATCATCTCTGAGTTGGTGAGCACCACATTGAAAATGGCAGCCTGCCTGGTAGCTTCTCTAACTGGCTGTACTAGCAAACAGTCCTGTAATGTATCCCGCAAGGCCCAACTTCTGGTGTTTCTGGCAGCTGGAACATCCCAGTCAATGTCTGGAAGGTTCAGGCCACCCACCACCACAACCTCCCCCTTTGCCACTTTCCTGACTAGTTCTTCCCTAAGCTCACTATCCCTCTTCTCCACCTGTCCTGGTGGTCTATAGATCACCCCCATCCATATTTGCTTGCCAGAGGCCACTGTAAGCTGCACCCACAGTGACTCTGTCTCCCCATTACTTCCCCTGCTGTGTCCATCTTCCACAGCCTCAGTGCTGTCCTTGACATGATGGGCTACACCTACCCCTTCACCTTTCCTCTATCCCTCCTAAACATGGTGTAGCCTGGGACTGTCATGTCCTAGACATTATTTTCTGATGCCCAACTCTCTGTGATGGTTACAAGGTCCACCTCAGTGTCTGCCATCATTGCATGAAGCTCACTGATTTTATTATCCAGATTCCTGACATTGAGGCAGACCCCTTCCATCTAATTCTTGATCCTCTTTGGCTATTTACTAGTCCTTTTTCTTTATTCCTTCCTGGTCTCCTTCCTTTCATGCAAACTGCAGGCTCTGTGATCCCCTCTCCTTGGTCCCTTACCCCAGCCCACTTTGAACCTCAACCCTATTTTTGCCTGCTGTGCCTTTACAAACCCCTAGATAAAGGGAAGTGTCACCTAGGTTTCCCTTCTCTCTCCTAACACCTTCTGCCCCAACTACACCACGGCTACATTACCCTTTCCATAAATAGAACTTCCTCACTTCCCTCTTAAATCTTCCTCCTGCCAGTTTCCACTTGTGACCTCAGGTTCTTGAACCTGTATTCCTGCTAAACAGGTTCCTGCAGTTCACCTTGTTTATTCCCTCAGGAACTTGAAGGCCTCCATCATATCCCCCTTCTCTTACCTAGTCTCCAGCAAGTACATGTTCAGTGCCTTGAGATGATCTTCGTAACATCTGCCCTATTGACACTGAATCATCTTGCTCACCCTGTGTCGCGCAATCTCCAGCCTGTCCATGTCTTTCCTTAGGTGTGGACTCCAGAACTGAGCACAGTATTCCAGGTGCAGCCTCACCAGTGACCTATATAGAGGTAGTAATACCTCCTTTTTCCTACTGTCAATACCCCTTCTGATGCACCCAGCATGGCATTGGCCTTACTAAAGGTCCTGTTACACTGGCTTGATTGCTTGAGGGAGTCACCAGTTATGACTCCCAAGTTCCTTCCTTCTGTCATTGTGCTCAATTTAACCCCTCCCATCCAATACGCTGTCCTGTTTTTTTTTCCCTAGGTGCACAATCTTGCATTTTTTGGCTTTGAATTTCAGCTGCCAAATCTTAGACCACCTCTCTATCCTTTGTAGATAAATTTGCATACCCCTGATCCCTTCATCATTATCTACCCTACCGCAGAGCTGCATGTCATCTGGAAAGAGATGCAACCTGCCCCTGATGCCCTCTCCAATGTCGCTGATGAACACATTGAAGAGGACAGGTCCCAGGATAAATCCCTGTGACACCCCACTTGTGACTTCCCTGTCTTCCAGTTTGACTCTCTTCACCACCACTCTCTGCTGTTTCTCCTTCAACCAGTTTCCTACCCATCTAACTATGTCCCTAGCTGCACTCAGGTCCTCCAGCTTCTTCAGTAATCTTCTGTGTGGCATCAAGTTAAAAACCTTGCTGAAATCAAAGCAGAATAAATGCATAGCATGGCCCTTATCTACTACCTTTGTTACCCAGTAAAATAAAACTAGCAGGTTGGTCTGACAAGACCTCCCTGCCACAAACCCATGCTGGTTGCAATCCTGTAGACCACTGCTCTCTAGGTAGTTCAGAAAGTCCTCTTGGATCAGTGACCCCATCAGTTTACCTACTACAGAGGTAAGGCTGACAGGTCTGTGATTCTGTTCCACAGGTATGGAGTGCCCTCAGAGGTAAGAATATTATAGCACTGCAATTGACTAGTACTTACCAGTCTCAACAAAAATATTGCAATCAAACTGCTGAAATTGTGATTGTCATCAGATTTATTACAGCCAACAATGGCAAGACAGCAGTGGAAGTTTATAAGTTCATAGTGATGTGCAAAACAATGCAAGCCCCTTTGGGCCATTTAATAGTTGAAAAATCAAGGCAATGCCTTGTATAACAAAACTCTCACCTAGCTGCCACTGTGACATCAGGGAATGTAATTGCATTACATTTTTTTGAAGTGTACTGTGTAATGTGCACCTGTAACCTAGTATATATCAGTCATATTGTTTGGCCACTGAAGGAGCGGGTGCAGGAGCACATATACGTTATTTTTAGGGCAAGGGAAGAAACACCTTTGGGACAGCTAGCCACAAGGAACACACACCCTGAGGAAGCTCCATGAGCAAAGCCCTGAGGCAAGTTCCACTGGCAGCTAGGTGAGAAGTTTGGTGTGTAAGGCATAGCCTTGATTTTTGTACTGTTAAATGGCCCACAGGGGTCTGCATTGTTTTGCATGTCACCAAGAACTTTTAAACTTTCTGTGCTGTCTTGTCACTGTTGGCTGCAATAAATCTGATGAGGATCACTATTTCAGCAGTTTGGTTGTAATATTTTTGTGAAGACCAATAACTACTAGTCAGTTGCAATGCTCTAATGTTCTTACCTCTGCGGGTACTCCACATGTGGAAACAGCATTTGTTGCTGGGTTTAGCCGACCCTTAAGAGTTCACCAGCCCCAGCACTGGATGTGCCAACTCGCTGCTTTGTGGAATTGTCAGGTCTGTAATTCCCCTATTGCTCCTCGTCACTGCCTTGTGTAGCACGAGTATGTCCACTGCCATCCAGTCTTTTCAGAATTCCCCCTTTCTGAACTGAACTATTTAAGAGCCCTACTAGGGGTTCAGCCAGTGCTGCAGTCAATTCCTTGAGCACCCTTGGGTGCATCCCATGGGGCCCTGGGGCTTTCTCTACCTTTAGGGTTTCAAGTCCATTCTGTGCCATTTTTCTGGTAAACACTGGCTGCCTCATTTCAGGAATACTCCTTACAGCTGCCTTGATACCCTTTCAGGCAGGGGCCCGCTGCCTTCCCTTGGGAAGATGGAGCAGAAGTAATTGTTAAGGATGTCTGCTTCTTGTTCATCTAAAAGTGTTCTGTTGTGACAATGAGTGGCTTCATTGAGTGACCCTGTATAGTTCAGCAGTCAGGGAAGCAGTTTCACATGCAGGCAGGATACTAGAACAGACTAACAGTTTATTTGTTTCTTTATTCCATGCAAAACCCTTTAGGCAGGGCTTATTTCAAAGGGTTTAGAGTCAGTATCAACAGAAATAGTAACAGGAGACATACAGTACAAATCAATGCAGCACTGAGGTAGGGCAGTACTTAAAACACTTCAGACAAAGCCATACTATACATTTTGATTCACTTATTTGTTACCTACTACATTTATTTACATTTATGTGCTGCCACACTCAAGCTGTGTGTGTCATTAAAGACAGTTAGTAATATCTGTTCACAGTTAATAATAGCATTTTACAGTAACTCATTTAGTTTCAACAGATCCAGATAAGGAGAGGGAGAAGAGAGCAGATAGGAACTGGGAAAGGGTGCAGTCTGCTTTTAGTGAGGGAGGCAGCCCATAATTTAGCAAATCTATAGGAAAGGGCAGCTTGGCTTAGTGAGGTTTTCCCTTGGGGGAGGAGCAGGGTGTGTTGTACTACTCTCCTATTGATGTACGTTTGATCTACAAAGCTGACCATGGCTTGAAGACCTGGAGACAGACAGCCAAAGAGTGCTTTTCATCCAGTGATAAGAGTATTGAGGGGAAACTCGTTTTACGCCTAAGACAAAATGGCAGAGTCTGTTACAGACACCCCAAACTCTAGATAGTGTACCATAATTTGCAGAACCGTATGCAGCTAGCCCATAGTCAATAAGTCTGGTGATGTAGGATCTAACAAGCAGCTTTTTGATTTCAGGGAGGAAGCTGTTTCTGTGTCGGAAGAGAAGGATGAGCCTCATGTTGATGGTTTTGACTAGGGTGTCAGTGTGGGCAGAGAAGGAGAGGGTTGGGTCAAGGGTAACCTTTAGATATCTGAAAATGGCCACTTGCTCCAGGGGACAGCCAGAAGAGGTGGTAATCGAGAGTTTATGGGAGGAAGGGGATTTATGGTTGGTGGTGAAGACCATTCAATTAGTTTTTTAGTATCCAAGACAAGGAGGTTGGAGGAGAACCAGTCCTGTATGATGTTGAAGTCAGTTTGGAGTTTATGGTGCAGAATCACCAGGGTCATACTGCTGGAAAAAATGACTGTATCATTTGCATAAAGCAGAATATTAGTGGACTTGTGGACCATGGCCAATTCATTAATGAAGAAACAGAATAAAAGGGGATCAAGGATGGATCCTTGGAGGACTCTGATGGTTACTGGTAGAGTGTTGGAAAGTGCTCTACAACATTTAACTGCTTGGGTTATGCCCCCAGGTATTTAACAAACCAGGACACAACATCTAAGAAAAGGCAGAGGAAATGAAGTTTCTGGTGGAGGGGGGTATGGTTAATAATGTCAAAAGTCTTAGTGAGGTCAATATATATGGACCCGACAATTTCACCTTTGTCAAGGGCACAGTGCAGAGTATCTGTATATTCCAGCAGAGCTGTTGTAGTGCTGTGATTTTTCCTGAAGCCATGTTGCTCACTGGCGAGTAGCCCATGGCTATTAAAATAGTGTGTGAGCTGATCATTGAAGGCTTTCTCCAGGATTTTAGACAATGGGGACAAGATGGAGATAGTGTGATAATTAGTGGGAAGGTTTACTGCTTCCCCTTAGTTTGGGTCACGACATGTTTAATGTGGGGTAAAACCCCATGAATTTTGTATTGGCCTAGTTCATCATGCTAGTTGGTGCACATTTTATTTATTTATTTAAAAGTTGATAACCGGGAAAAGCACCATTGAGCCGAGGCTCATTTGCAGGTGTGACCCGGGGACAGGGGGAATAAATAAGGAGATAAAAATTGCACAGTATAAATGCTTACAAAATACATGGGTCAGGGTTACAATAGCCATAAATGGTATAAAAGCCTAAAACAGCAGCAGCAATATAACACAACATAACAAGTGAACATGTTACAAAGGGAGCAGTCATATAAGGGGGGATTACAATTACACAACACCCCCCCCCAAAAAAAAAAGTCACATGCTAACTTAGCCTGAATAATGGCATAACAAACAAGAGATTTGCAACATTAGGTGGGCAAGGATTGGGACACTGAGAACATGTCTGAGGAGCCTTTTGAATGAGAAAAGAGACGTACATTGACGGAGGTCAGGGGGTAGTTTATTCCAGAGAGAAGGGAAACAGAATGAAAAAGCAGATTAACCAGAGACAGAGTGGGGGTGAGGGTCTCTGCACCAAAGGGAGTAAACTGAGCTGACAGCTTGGGCGAGGCAGGAGGAGAGATAAGAGGGGAGGGTACCAAACCAAAACTTAGCAACAAAAGAAGCGCAGTGAACCATTCTCCTGTGAGGCAAGGGAGCAAGTGAAAGGCAGAATAATGAAGACAGTGGTGAGTAAGAGGGGGAAAGCTGTAGTGAAATGACTGAAGAAGTTTAACAGGATATCAAGTCTGCCCAGGGACAGCTGTGAGGCAGTGCCATACACCATGTCGTCATAGTCAAAAGTGGGTAGGATAATTTTGGTGAAAAACTCATGACAGGTAGGAAAAGGGAAGCTGTTTTTATGCTGGTACAGGGCACCTAATTTGGGGGTGAAGCTTGGCACAGATGGCATCAATATGGGTAGAGAAATGTAGGTGAGAGTCCAACCTACCTCATAATACTTAAAAGCGTATACGTTCTCAAGGCAGGAACTGTCCAAAGCAATAAAAGTTGGACGATGCTGAAAGGTGGCCATTTTTTGTCTAGTACCAAAAGTCATGGCCACTGTTTTTTTACATTTAGTTTAAGTTTATTGTCCTTGAACCAGGTCTGGACTCTGTTGAAATCATCCTGGGGAAGGGTCTGTATGCTGATGACGGAGGGCCCAGAGAGGAAAAAAATAGTGTCATCAGCGTACATGTGTATTTCAGTGGATCTACAGAATGAAGGGAGGTTATTTAAAATATGGAGAAGAGAATGGGGTGAAGGATAGAGCCTTGGGGGATGCTGGAGAGGATAGGGAGCAGAGGGGATAGAGCGTCACCCATTTGGACCGACTGTTCCCCATCATGAAGATAGGAATGGAACCAGTTAACAGCAAGATCAGAGGGAGTGGGAGACAGAATTGAATGCTTTTGCCAGGTCAATGAAGATGGCCACTGTAATTTGGCTCTTGTCCATCACAGACAGTATAGAGTCAATGACACACAAAAGAGAAGATATGGTAGAGTGATGCTTTCTAAAGTCAGACTGGACTGGAGAGAGAGTGTTGGAGCAAGCAAGAAAATCAGACATCCTTGAACGAATGAGTGATTCTTGTAGTTTGACTAGGAAGGGGAGGAGGAAGATAGGACTATAGTTATCAGAGGCAGAGAGGTTCCCTCTCTTGTGGAGGGGAAGGACTTTAGCTGATTTCTGGCCTTGGGAATGGTGGAGGAGGAGAGATAAAGGTTTAGGATGTGGGTGAGTGGGGCTGCTGTGGCAAACGCAGAGATGTGAAGTAGCTTGGGGTGGAGACCACCTATGCTGAACTTAGGGGGGTTAAGGGGGAAGGCAGTGTAGACTTCAAGAGGAGGGAATGAGGGGAATTGGTAACCAAGGGGTTGGTCAGAAGCAACCAATTGAGATGGAGGGGGTATGGAAGATGAGGGGGAGCAGGAATCAGGGAGATCGTAGGTGGCAAAAAATGTCATTGAAAATATTGGCAACCAATGCAGGATCAGAGACAGGAGACCCATCAACATGAAGTACTGGGTAGGTATGTTGTGCACGGGGGTCTAGGCAGGAGTGGAGAACTTTCCAGTAAGATGCAGGAGTGTGGAGATCTTGCTGAAGGTGAGTCTTGAAGTAGTTGGTCTTAGAAAGATGGATGGCCTTGGTGCAGTTATTCCTTAGGGCTTAGTATGCTTGAAAATCTGCCTGAAGAAGAGAGTCTTTATAGTGGTGCCAAGCTTTATCCTTAGCCCTGCACATGGCCAGTAGGTCAGCAGTGACCCGGGGTGATGGAGTCTTTTCACTCTGGATTTCTTAAGGGGGGGCATGATGATTCCAAATACATAGGAAGAAGTTGTAGAAAAGGGATAGGGCTGAGTCGACACCTCTTGCTGAGTAAATGGATAGCCAGTCTGCCTCATAAAGGTCTTGTTGAAGGGCAGTGACATCTAGATTGTGGAGGGGGCAGGACCAAATACACTTGGGGGCAACATGAAGGGTGTGACTTTTTCTTAGGCAGTATGGGATGCAATGATCACTTGTGGCGTCTGACAGTACTCCAGCTGCAGTGATACGGTGGGGGAGGGAGGATAGAACCCAGTTGAGCAGAGTGTGTTTTTTGGAGCAGAGGTTTAAGTGAGTGGGTTCTTGGATCAGCTGAGTAAGGTTTAGAGCTTCCAGTTTAAGGATGGTGGACTTAGAGGAGGGAGAGAGCCAATTGAGGTTGAAATCACTGAGTAACAGCAGCTCCCCATTAGATGTGAGGGAAGAGATGGAGGAGATGGTGGATACTAGAGCATCAGTAGATGTTTTGGGTGGGGTATAGAGTGCACCAATACAGAGTGGGGCAGAGGAGGGAATGGATAGTAGTGCTATGATTACTTCATGGGAGGTTTTCCGGGCCTCCTTGAAAATGATGGAGCAGGAGATAGATTCCCTAATATACTAGGCAATGCTGCCACCTCGCCTACCTCTGTCTTGATGAAATAGGTTAAACTCGGGGAGGGAGATGGTGGAATCAGGGATTTTAGCTGATAGCCAGGTTTCAGTTACACAAAGGATGTCTGCAGGACATTGGGAGACCCATACTTTCAGCATGTCGAGTTTAGGAAAGAGGCTGCGTGCATTTAGGTGAATGGTCCCAAGTCCCTTAGGCATGGAGGAAAAGTTTGCATTAGGGACTGCATGGGTAGGGGCCAGGGTTGGGGTGGTTTGACAGAGGATCAGGGCTGTAATGGATGTCACCAGAAAGGAGTAGTAGAAGTAGGAATAGGGGTAGGTATGGAGGGTACGTTGACTTTCTGTGGTTATGTGAGGGGGTTCAGGGAAATGGGGATGTGAGGAGAAGCAGAGCCTCAAGGTTAAGAAGCAAGGAGGGGAGTAACCCAGGATGAATAAAAGGAGAGGGGTGGGGTAAAGGAGGGTCAGAGATGGGGGCTGGCAAAGGAGGGCCAAAGGAAAGGGAAAAGAGAAGGGTTAAAAGAGAAAGAGGAAGGGGATGGGGAAGAAAAACAGGGGAGGCGGGGGCATGTTGGGTGATAGAGGGGCGATGGAGGGGAGAGTGTCATGGAAAGGGAGCTTGAGAGGGTGAACAACAAGAGGTAGATAGGTAAGGGCATGCTAGGAAGATGGGGGGAGGTAGGCAGAGGGAGGGATAAATATTGTAAACCTGGAGGAGTTAGGACACGGCCTAATAATAAGCAGAATAGGACTAAATCAAGTTAGGGCAGAGACTAAGAATAAATCAGAATGGGACTGAAAAATATGTAGCCCCACAAGAGTAGAAGAAGGAGAGACATGCAGCCTTAAAACTATATTGTAGCCACTAAGCAGTAGCAACAGACAGTGGGGGCAGCTGTGCAGCAAACAACACCACAACGTGGAAAGTAGGCAGGGAAACATAACTTAGAAACACTGAGAACAGAGGAGAGAGGCAGGAGCTCACTGAATCGACTGATTGCGTGGTTGGAAGGAGGGGGAGGGGTCTTGCTGAACCAAGACCATTTAAAGAGCGTCAGGCGTGGGGGAGGGTGGGCGTGAAAAAATGTCAAATTAATTTCCGCTGGGAACAGGAGGATCTACAGAGAGAGAGAGAGAGTTGACAGAAACCAGCATTAGCAAAGCCGCAGAGTCAGAAGCCAGGGCAGAAGCAGCCAGCCAATCAGGTTCCAGGTGCGAGGAATCAAAATGCATCAATTACCTTCGGTTTGAGCAGGAGCTGCGGGCGGTGGCTGCCAAGGAGGAGCAGCGCAGCAGGAAGGGGAGCCTGCTCAGGGCTATAGGCAGCCATATATCTGGCACAGTTAAGTTGCAAGTCAAATAGACTTTTATATTTGTGCTGCAACTTTAAACTGCCATTGTAAACTGCTAACACCAATGCTTACCCACTCCAAGTGTAAGCCAAGTCTGAGTTTGTTTGCGTTCTTGAAGTAAAGGCATCAGCGGCGGACTCTTTACCGCCCCTTACCAATCGGCAGGTCTGGGGAGGGGGCATCACTGGCAGGTGGGGAGGGCTAAGCAGGGAGAAGAGGTACTGGAAGTGGAAATCACAGCAGAGAGAGTGAGAAGCCCTCAGCTCCCTTAAGATGGAGAAAGCACCGGGGCCGGATAAATTACATCCTAGAGTGCTGAAGGAACTTGCAGATGTCCTGGCGAAACCCCTGGCAGAGCTTTTCACCATCTCTCTGAGGACAGGGTGGGTGCCCCAAGATGGGAAGGTGGCGCATGTAGTGCCTATCCACAAGGGGGGATCAAGGGAGGTGGCAGGGAACTACCGGCCTGTCAGCCTGACATCAGTGGTGGGCAAGGTGATGGAGGGCATTGTCAAGGAGAGGCTGGGGGGACCTAGATAAGTCAGGGTGCCTGGACGATAGAACAGCATGGATTCATCCGGGAAATCATGTCAGACAAACCTGGTGGAGTTCTATGACTGGGTGACAAGTGCCTTGGACCTGGGTAGACCAGTGGATGTCCTCTTTCTAGACTTCAGCAAGGTATTTGACTCTGTTCCTCACGTGGGCCTGTTGGATAAACTAGGAGAAATGGGGTGGGAAACCAGATGATCCGATGGATAGGCAATTGGCTCAGGACGGACCCAGAGGGTCATAGTTGGTGGGATAGTCTCTTCCCCAAGGAGGGTCATTAGTGGGGTCCCACAGGGATCAGTCCTTGGGCCCCTTCTGTTCAATGCCTACGTATCTGACATAAGGACAGGAATCAGGAGTGAGATGAGTCTCTTTGCAGATGACTCGAAACTGTGGGTGGTGGTGGATGGGGAGGAGGGGAGGGTGGCCCTGCAGGGGGACCTGGAGGCTCTGGAAAGATGGTCTAGAAAGTGGAAGCTGAGGTTTAATGCAGGGAAATGCAAGGTACTCCACCTGGGGGCCAGAAACCCAGGCCAAGTGTACACCCTGGGGGATACTACAAGTCTCAATGGCTGAGAGGGACCTGGGGGTGGTGGTGGATGTCAAGATGAACAACTCTGAGACTTGTAGGAGGGCAGCAACCAAGGCCAACAGGATGCTGGGATGCATCGCTGAGGGATCACCTCCAGAAGGAGGGAAGTGATACTTCCTCTGTATAACTGCTTGGTGAGGCCGCACCTGGAGTACTGCGTGCAGTTTGGAGGCCGCACTTAAGAGGACATTAACCTCCTGGAGAGGGTCAGGAGGGCAACCAAAATGATTTGGGGCTTGGGGGACAGGACCTATGAGGAGAGGCTCGAAGAGCTAAATATGTACACTTTGGAAGAGAGAAGGGACCGGGGGGACATGATAGAGGTCTTCAGGTACATGAAGAGGGTAAATAGGGGAGGAACAGTGAGGGTGCTTCGAAGGAAGGAGGAAGGGGCCACTAGAGGGCATGGATGGAAGCTGGAGGGGGGAAGATTCAGGGGAGAAAGGAGGAGGTGCTACTTCACTGAGAGGGTGGTAGAGCCATGGAATGCACTACCTAGGGGGCTGGTGGAGGCAGAGACAGTGGAGGGGTTCAAGAGGGGGTGGGACAGGTACAGGGGAAGGGTTCAGGAAGCAAAATCCAATGTAGCAAGAATATCCGGAACTGGGAAGGGAGAAGCCAGAGAAGGCGAGGGGGACAGCAAGGTCAGCACCCAGGGTGGGGGCTGACCAAATGAGCAGACACGAAAGACCATTAGGCCTATTCTGCTGGCATTTTAGTATGTTAGTATATTATTGTCTGTAGTAACACTAAAGTTGGTCAAGCTGACAAAAAACAGCAAAACTTTATTCCTTTATTAAAGGCACATAGTAGCAACTTCTCAGGTTGAAGATTAGATAAAAAGAAACCAACAAAACTGATTAAAAAAGTATAGTCATGAAAGGCCATAATGTGTCCTCCACTCATACCATGCCAGATAAAAGTGGAGAGCAGGCATCTTCTGCAGGATCATCTTCAGAAACACATAAAGAGATAGATATCTACACCCCAGCAAGTGCTACAACTACTAAAAATAAAGTCCCTCAGGCAGGAGAACAGATGCCAGAGTAGCCCCAGGATGAACAAAAGCAAAATCAAGGTAGCAACAATCTAGAATGTGCAGCAGAGAATGAGGGGAGTCGTCAACTAGGGCAAAAGATTTGCCAAAACATATTCAACAAATTCAGATGGCTGTGCAAAGCTCAACTCAGTGCCAGAGAAAAAGTCTGACATCCTTATATCAGTGCATGATTTGGAACAAAATGTGGCGTGGGAGGTAATTAGGGTCACTGAGTTGGAACAACATCAATCAGATCTAAAAGATCAATTGAAGCCAGTATTACAAGATATGATGGGCATCAAAAAGTAGTAAAAGAAATTCAAGCTAAAAAAGATGACGGGAAATAGGCAAAGAAACAAGCATTTGTCAATGCCGAATGTTGTCTTGCTGGCATTAGCATTGGTAGTGCTGGAGTTAGAGAGATGCATAATAGGAATGGCAGTGAATTATTAAACTGACGCCAACCGCACCCCCACCCTACAGAGACTGACAGGCATTCGGGTGTGCCTTTGGGTCATCGGCCATAACGCTCACGCCATTTCATCTGACGCTACCCTGCAGACACCAACAAGTATCGTGGTGTGTCTTGGGATCTTCGGGCTTTACGCTCACCCCATTCCATAAGGAAATACACTGAGATGGGTGCAGTATAGGAGAATGGGGTGAACTTTGGGGCCGAAGAGTTCAAGGCACACCTCGATGCTTGTCACTGGCTGCAGGGTGGGGATGGGAGTGCAATGGTGTGAGCATTACAGCCAACAATCACAAGTCACACCCCTGATGCCTGTCAGTCTCTGCAGGGTGGGGCATTACAGTTGGAAACCCTAATGACTCGGGTGTTTCTTGGTATTTTCACTCCACATTTTCAACATGGGCTTTTTGTGACCCCAACTCATGAACAGTCGCACTATCAGTTTGTTAGCCAACATGTGATTTTGCACAGCAACTGCTCCATTTAGCGCCACAGGTGCGAAAACACATTTTGGGCAGGATGTTAAAAATGACAGCTGTACTGTTCATGAGAAGGTGTAAACAAATGGCAAAGTTGAAAATCTGGAGTGAAAATATGAAAAATTGGTGAAGTCACGAGAGTGCGTAGAAACTGCACAATGCATGTCTGTAACGTAATTATTTGGGGCCTTTTTTTAACCAAATTTTCAACATAGGCATTTTGAGACCTCTGCTCATGAACAGTGGCAGTGTGATTTTGTTAATCTGTACTGAAAGTTGATTTCCCACAGCGACCGCACCATTGTGTGCCAGATGTGCAGGATATGAAAAATGACAGCTATACTAATCAAAAAGAGGTGTATAAAAATGGTAATGTTGAAAATCTGGAGTGAAAATATGAAAAATTGGTGAAGTCTTGAGCACGCGTAGAAACTGCACAACACACGCCCGTAATGCAATTATTTTGGGGATTTCCTAAACCGAATTTTCAACATAGGCATTTTGGGACCTCCGCTCATGAACATACTAACATACTAACATACTAAAATGCCAGCAGAATAGGCCTAACGGTCTTTCGTGTCTGCTCGTTTGGTCAGTCCCCAACCTGGGTGCTGACCTTGCTGTCCCCCTCGCCTTCTCTGGCTTCTCCCTTCCCAGTGTCACTGTGATTTTGTTAATCTGTCCTGAACATTGATTTCCCACAGCGACC
This sequence comes from Neoceratodus forsteri, assembly GCA_016271365.2. NCBI lineage: Eukaryota > Metazoa > Chordata > Ceratodontiformes > Ceratodontidae > Neoceratodus > Neoceratodus forsteri. Next base: position 1,586,191,094 of record CM057455.1, on the reverse strand, counting down.
GCGCCACTGTGCTCCACATGTGTGAAAACACAATTTGAGCAGGATGTGAAAAATGACAGCTGTACTGTTCATAAGGAGGTGTGTAAAAATGGCAATGTTGAAAATCTGGAGTGAAAATATTAAAAATTTTTGAAGTTATGAACACGCTTGGAAACGCACACTCATAACACAGTCATTTTTTGGAATTTTTTCACCAAATTTGCAACATAGGCTTTTTGGGACCCCACCTCATGAACAGTTGCACTGCCATTTCATTAACCAGGCCTGAAAGGTGATTCCACGCAGTGACTGTGAAATGACCTTTCATGACTGAATAATGAGATGACAGTGCATGTGTTCATGAGGTGGGGTCCCAAGGACCCCATGTTGAAAATTTGGAGGCAAAATTCAAAGAAATGGCTGAGATATCCACCTAAGTTGAAACCTCCCCATTTATGCTATTTTACAGCTTACCGACATTTCTTCAGTTCATGGTCGGCTTTGAAGAGTCCAGACATGTTCCCGCTTCACTGAAGATCGCAGCACCAGACCCTCTAGAGGTAAGTATTGGGTGAGGCGGTGTGGGGAGGTGGGATGCACAGAGGGTGGGTGCTGGTTGGGGAAGGGGGTGCCGCCGACAAGGGACTGTTTTCTTTTTTAAGGTACAAAAAAAAATGGACACTGCTGTGCGGGACAGTTTTCTTTCAGGTGAAAACAGATGTTGGGAACACTGGGATGGGCTCCCAGTGTGCCCCATGACTTTCGGGGGGGGCCCAATGTTGGCAACACTGGGGTGGGCTCCCAGTGTGCCACACAATTTGGGGGGGCCAGACATGCTGACACAGGGATTTCACCCCCGATGTCGGCTTCCTTCGAGGATTGTGTGGCGGCGGCTCTGCCACCATGTTTATTGAACACACAATGGGGGTGGGGCGGGGCCCAGAACATAGCGATGCAGTCAGCTTACTGTATGTGGCAGCACACTGGGGTGGGCTCCCAGTGTGATACACAATGTGGTGGGGGGGCGGACATGCCAACATGGGGATTGCACCCCTGATGTTGGCTTCCTTTGGGGTTGTGTTGCCATGTTTATTGAAATGTTTCTTCAGGAAAGGCACATCGGGAGGTGTGTCATCTGGGCCGCTGCATGACGAACTTGTCTCTGATTTCAGCGGCACTTTTCTTACAAGTTACTTTTCTTATACTTTACATAATGCTTGTGTCAGTGCTAGTGTCATGCTGACTTATTGGGGAATGATCGATGCACCTACTAAAGCGAGCCCTGCATTCACCAACACTGACACACCTCTGTGATGTGCTACTAGCACAGGATGTTGCTTGCGCATACATGCAAGCCAACATAAAAAGAACATCAGGATATATGGTATCAGTGAGGAATGAGACAGAAAGGGAAATCTGCAAGTGTTCAAGGGACACTGTGAGCTTTTGACTTAACATTATTTTCCCTTATTCACAAATGTACTTGCACTCCCTGCAGTCATCTACGTGGCCATTCAGTATATACACCATCAATAGGTGCCACAAATTAACATTTTTTAAATTTTTTATAAAAAGAGCAACCCTGACGATCTACTCTTATCAGCAGTTGCCCAATGCTGAAACGTACTCATATTTGCAAATGGCACCGAAGCACTAGAAGGCTCTTCCATGGACGAGTTTGGTCAGCTTCAACCTAGTTCAGCTAAAGATTGTGTCTGATAATAGAAAGTGAGCTGAACTGGCCAATGTATTTGTTTTTCTGAAATGCGAGCTGTATCCCATGTAAATCTGTACCTGAAAGTCAAGCCGTGACGTTGGGCATGCGCATCAGCACCGAGCACTGATGCACATGCCTGGTGTCAAGACTTAGCTCATCCATGACAGAGCCTGCTGGTGCTGTACCGCCATTTGCAAATGGGAGTGTGCTTCAGCATTGAGTGACTGCGGAGAAGACTGGACTGCCATGTTGCTGTTTTTATTGAAACTAAAAAAAAAAAATATTGAATGGCCATGTAGCTGGCTACAGGGAGGGCAGGCACATTTGTGTATAAGGGAAAATAAAGTAAGTCAAAAGCCAACAGTGTCCTTTTAAGCAAATTATTTTATCAGAACCTTTTTGGCAAGGATGCAAACAATCCAGAAACTGTCCAGGCCCATCATAAAGTAGGTCAAAGGCCCCCAGGTGCCAGCAGTAAGTGAAGACCTGTAATTGTAAAGAAGTTGCTGTCAAGGGACAAATAAATGGTGTGGAGTGCTTTCATCACAAAATGGTGTGGAGTGCTTTCATCACAAATATACATTTTCAGTTCAGGAATTTAAGCATTTTGGTAAGGCAGGACTTTTCACAAGAACTGTGACTAAAATGGAAAAGATTTCACCCACTGCAGCAAATATTGTAGGGAGACAAAATAAAATCTGTGGTGATATTCCTTGCAAGACTAGAAGTATTCTGAATATTCAAGTGCTTTTTTATGCTATACCAGAAGAAGCTAGGTGGACTTAAAAATAAGACTACCACATTTATTTGTTTAATTAAAACTAGCATGCATGTAAAAGGATATCAAACAGGCAGCTAAGGCCCCGTCCACACTGCACCCAACAGGGCTGAAATGGTTCCAAACCGTTACAGGCTGCAAATGTAACAGTGTGTCCACACTTCCAGGGAACAGGAGTGAAAATGATCTGGAACTGGCACAGCCTGTCCACAGTGAGATGTGAACAGTGTGTGCACCCAACCCCTGTAATGTGGAGTGCATCCCATGGTGCACCTGGGCAAGACAGCAGTGAAGACAGAAATCCACCCGAATGAACACCCGGCTGCCAGTCTACACAGGGCACACTGAGTATGGCACAACATGCCTCGGTATCCTACAGCAATGTGTGCCCAGGTGCTCCTGTGGGGGACCAAGTGTGGGAAGCAGGTGAAGGTGTGGAACCGTAATGAGGGGAGGCCCCTACACATGGCATGAAGGCGTGCAGTGATGCACCAACACATGCTGGGTACAGGGACCCCACTGCATCCCACAGACAGGCATGCGGTGCACCACCAGGAAATGGCAAACCACACCCCACTGCCAGTGGATGCAAGCTGTGTGCACCAGCATACACTGTGCAGCCAGGCCACACATCCAGGACCCCCACACCAGCAACCCATGGAATTGTAAGCCCCACTGTGCCCCAGAAAGCAACGTGCGCATGCATGCACACCACCCAAGCAAACCAGTAACACGGTATGGTGACATAAGACAGTCTTTAATCCAATGCCGCCATGACTTCTGGTGGCACAACAAGTAAACACGTGCCGTGGGCAGCATGGCCATGCAGTGACCATGCATACGCGTAACACCACACATCCCCAAAGAAAAGACACTGTCATGTGAACAAACAATGCGACACAATGCCTGGCCACCATATGGGTGGCAGTGTACACCAACCTTACAAAGGAACCTACATGTGGGCCACTGTACTGTCACCTGAAACAATGAAAACATAACCATGCACAGGTGGTGCCCTAACCCAGAGCACCCATGTGGCCATACTGCATTGGAACCCCTGACACAGCATGTTTGAGACACCCATGCAACAGTGTGTGCGACCCAGGAATTGCACTGTTCAACTGAGTGCCACAGCCGGCACATACCTCTGTGCCAACATGAACCAGGCACTGTTGTCACTGGGTGGACCCCAGCAGCATCCCCAAAGTAGGGGGAAATCAAAAAAGGAGTCCCTTGTGGCAACCGGCAGGATGCACCAGTCAGCCAACCCCTGCATGCTGCATGGGTTATCACAGGGTGGTCCACTGGAACCCATCGCTGTACAGGTCCTGTGAGAAACTGGGCATGCCTGCTGTGGGATTCAAGGGGGTAGCACTGTGAAGAGCAGCAGCACCATGCATCAGGGGTGGGGGTGCTGTGTGCAGGCCAGCGGTAACTGGCATGACACCTGTGGGGTACAGCTGTGCCATGCTGGCACCAGCTGGTGTTGCCTTGGACGTGGGTGGCTGGGTAGTGGAGGCAGTGACACCACCCATGTACACTGCACCCTGTAGTGGGGTGTCATGCCTGCGGGGTGCTGGCATAGCCAGGGGATGCATCCTGGTGGAGGCTGCCTGTGCCACGCAGCCTGTTTGTCTGCCAGCGGTGGACAGGTGGCCGATGGCAGGGTTGGCCATGTCACTGTGGTTCTCAGTGGCCACTGGCATGGTGGCACTCCCACGGGGGAACAGGGCACATGGGGATGGGGCTGCAGTGGTGTGTGCCATGGGGTGGCACCCGGCCATTGCGGTGCGGCTGCAGGGGGTGGCTGCTGGCATTGCATGACCAGTAACTGGACCATCTGTGTGAAGAACCGCTCTGTCTGCTCTGCCTTCTGTCTCCGTAACCACTCCTCCAATGCCCTCTCCTCCCATGCCCGTTCCCTCTCCAGGTCCATCAGCTCCCTGTGGTGCTCTTGCATCATCCTATGCGTAGGTTCCAGCACCACCCCGAGTACGTCTGCCATCCGTGCTGTCTTCGACTTCCTCTTCCTGAGGTTCACCAGGGGTGCCTGGTCACCCTGCTGCTTCGCATGGCGGCCTTCTCCCACAGTGGAGCCGTCACTGGAGGTTCCTGGCATCACGTCCTGCAGGGCCAAGGACAATGGGGAGACCTCCGCTGCATCGGTGTCCACTGATGTCCCCTCACTGGGGTCTTGCCCTGGAATGGCAGAACACACCTGTCACCATTACACACATGTGCGTACCCCACCCTCACCCCCCACGGCCAACCCCAGCCCCATGCCCCTGTCCCCCACTCACCTGTGTGCCTATGCACACCACAGGTGCCACATGCAAACTCCCTCAAGTGAACCTGTGCCACCACCCATGCCATGCCTATCACCTTGTGCTGCGTGCCCAGAATACACCCCCACCGGCATGCAAGAACCCAGCATACACATTGCACAATGCACGTACATGTGTCGGGACACTCCCGCTGCACACCGTCATTGTCTTCATTCCCCAGGTGCTGGCACGCATCCCCAGTGGTGTCCCCATCATCCTCTGTGTCCAGTTCAGGGATGGCCACCTGTGAGCTCTCCAGGATGAACGCTGGGTCGGTGGTAGACCATGTTCCCAATATGGTATCCAATGTGTCATAGAAGGGGCACACCACACGCACACCCTCCGAGTGTCTGTTGCCGTCCCTGGTTTTATGGTACCGCACCTTCAGTTGCTTTATCTTGTCATGGCACTGCTTTGCCATCCGCTCCACCCCATTCATGAACAGGTATTCCGATACCTTCTGATACACCTTCGTGTTGTGCCTTGCAGTGGCTAGCTCAGCCTGCACCTTCTCCTGGGTCCAGAACTCCACCAGGAGTTTTGTGGCCTCATCCGACCAGGTGGGGCCACGATCTGACATGGTCCTGCAGGTGGGCAGTGTGGTGTGTGGCTGTGGTCACTGATTGGCACAGTTCTGTCTACCCTCCACCAGTCACAGGCGGTGCTTGGGGGATGGGGTCACTCTGCAGTGGTGCTGTTGTGGTGTGCTCTGGCACTGCTGTTCTCTGGGGGCTGGTCGTGTATTATGGCAGCTGTTGGGGACCCCTTCACACCTCTGGCACACAGTGCTGGTGTCTGCTGCACCTCCCTATGGCTTGTGCCCACTGTTTTCCCTGGGCACCAGTGCTCTTCCCCCCTCACAGTTCTTGGACAGCTGCTGCAGGCAGCACCCCCTATTGGCACACTGTGACTCCTGGCTGCACCTCTCTCGGATGTGTGCACCCAGTTGATCTGGGCTCCGTGCCTCTGACGTTGTGCAGGTGCTGCCCTGCACTGTTTCCACCTCGCTGCAGTGGTTACACTCCTCACGTGCCTCTCTGCCTGCCCAGCGCTTCCTTCTTCATCTGCCTCCCAAGTGCCCCTCTGTGGTGCACTGTCTGCTGGTCTAGAGGATGACTGGGGGCTAAATGGTCATGCGTTTAGATGGCAGGTGGTATCGTTACAGCCTTGCCACCATTTCTGTAACCATTGTAGAAACCACCTCCTGACAGGTTTCTACAACGGTTGCAAAAACTCCTGCTGTAACGTTACCAGTGTAAATGCACACCGTTACCGATGCTGTTTACACCCTCTGTACTGTTACAGAAGGGTTTTCAGGCTGCAGTGTGGACAGGGACTAAGATATATTAGTCATTGTGAAGGAGTCTAAACACCCTTCGCCTGGGACCCCCTTTCCACTAAGGTACTAACAGGAAACAGGGGGCTGGATTCACAAAGGAGCCAAAATTTCCGTAGCTGCGGAAAAATGGCTTGTAGCACTGTGGAAATCGAGTTGCCCCATGTTCATAAAGAACATTTCTGCAGTTGTGGAAATCCATAAAACAGGCATGTTACAGAAGTCCACAAATGTTGAAATCTCCCTAACATTCTCTCCTTAGGTGAGGAAAAAGCTCAGCAGGCACAACAACCGGAGATCCACATTAACTGGAGCAGCAGACTTTGACAGTCTTGCCACAGATGCAGCATAAAGTACTTGCAGCGAGACCAGCAGCCAGTCCCTCAACTGAGACCACTCCAGCGCCACTGGTACCAGCAGGGCCATGCACCACAGCGGCTGTCTGTAACTGTTGGTGGAACTGATGCTTGTGTCTCTTCCTGGAGTGTTTATGTTGTCTGCTTAAGTAGCACTCACTGCAGGCTGTTACCAGCTCTGTCTCTACTGCCTGTGGGGCTCCTTTATGGCTGCACTGGGTCTAATGGTTGTAGTTTGTTGTATTTCAATGAAAATGTGTGCTATTGTTGTTGTAACAACTGACACTACTATAGGTTTGCTATTACTGGTGCCTGTACCTCCACTATAATTGTATCTCAATTGTTGGTACACTGCACTTTGCTAAGGGAGAGTTACACCTCACTCCTTGTGGTGCAGCATGTGTGCAACATTTTTTCCCCAACTGCGGAAAAACACTGGCTGTGAATAGCCTGTAAGGGGATATGCCATACTTTTCAATGGCTTTTTGCCTCAGGAACTTCCATAGCTGCACTTTTTTCCAGTCCTCAGTGTATTTTTTCCATAGCTACAGATGTCTTGTGTATAGCAGTCAGAAAGTTCCCCTTTTTTTCTGCAGCCTCGAATTTTTGGGGGTTCTGTACCTTCAGATTGTTTTGTGAATCTCTCCTTCCTCCCCCCCCCCCAAGTGAAGTGTGACCCAGTCTTGCTGATTTCTGGCCTGGCCCTGGCTGCAAGAAAGCTTGGAAATCCCTGAGGTGAAGGAGCACAAAGATGCTTCACCTGAGAGACATTAAGAGGAACCCAGAAAAAGAGAGAAGGAAGATTTGGGGGCTGGAGAGGGAGAGCAAGGCTGCAATGAACTGGAGAGCTAAATCAAGTGAAAAAGTTTTGTTTTGCATTTGCTCTGCAAAAGTAAGCTACTTTGAACCATTGTTTGGAGCTGAAGTAAAGCAACCTTTTTGTTTCATTGCATTTTGCCTGGAGTCTTTTTCCTAGGTTTCCCCCGAATGTCTTGGCTCACTACAACACTGTTACAGACATTTTGAAATGTACAGTATGGGAGGCCATTCAATTCAACATTACAGCTTTTAGAATATGACACATACCAAAACAAATATGACAGGCTGATGTGAGTATGATATATGTCAAAATGAATATAACACGTTAGAAATGAGCAAGACACCAGCACATTATGAAACAAGTATGACACCAGCTGAAATGAGTATAGCAATGCCAAAATGGTATAAGTAAGCAATAACCTATGACAGGATGTGTTTTTTTTGGGGGGGGGGATTAATGAACACCCTGGGTGCACAGGCTGAGTGTCATCACAGCACCTGGAGTGTTCAATAATCCCCAAAAACCCACACATCCTGGAGTGGGTTATTGTTCTTATAACATGGGGTACCTGAACAGTGTGAGAAAAGACATGGAATGCATGATTTTGTTATCGAAACAGTGGAACTTTATTATGTGTTCTGCCACCAGCAGAGCATCTGTGATGCTGTCAGTGCTGTATGAAAAGCAGGACAACAGAATACATTCAGTGTGATGCAGGCAACATAGAAACAGAAAGCAATGTGTCACAGTGAGGTGCCCAGTGCTGGTAATCAACATCTCAGAAGGAATAATACAGTTGACTACACACAGAACACAAATGACAGTGTGACACAGATAATCCAGTTACCAGTGCGGGATGTGTTCCGGCAATGCAGTCTATAACAGAGAAGAACAGGTAATATAACAAAGCACAACAGTTCACAAGAATAAACAATATAACAGAGGACAACAATTCAGGAGTGTCCCACAATAGTAATCCAGTCACCGGCACCAGGATGCTGAAGCCCCTGTCATTGCTGTACGATTCCATGCTGCATACAGACACTAACAGTTTTGGAATGTATCACAGGGATAATCCACATACTGGTGCTGGGATGACCACTGGTTAGGGAGTCATGGATTTGGAACAATCACAGTTTCACAGATGTAGGTGGACCTCCATAGGGGTGGCATGCACTGTGGCAATAATAAGCACAGTGCTAGAGCGCACTGGTGCCGGAACAACCACTGGCTAGGAAGTCAAGGATTCAGAACAGTCACAGTTTCACAGATACAGGCAGTTCTCTATGGGGATGGCATGCAATGTGGCAACTAGAGTCATGGTGCTTGAGAAAAGACTCTTGGCACTTTGCACAAATACAACTTTAGGAACACGTTTGTAGCCGTACTTCAATGGGGTCCACAATGGAGCAGCTAGCGATGCACTGTGCTGAACTGTGGGGACAATCCTCCATGGCTGTTGTGGATGTACTGTGCGGCATTTGGGGACAGAGCTGTATGGGTCATGTGAGCTGTTACTACCATGTGGCACATCTACCCTTCAGCACTGGAAACAGTTGGTTCAGGGGTGAACTGCTGCAATTATGAACTGTGTGGTGGTTTTCACTTAAATATAGGTGGTCGTTACTTTGCAGTTGTGCCGGTAATGTGGTAGCATGACTACTACTTATGGATACTCTGACTGCTGGTACAGTCATAGTTGTGCAGATGTACAGAAATATCATTCATGCAGCAGCAGTTTGGGGATAGCTTTGCAATGAAGGACTTTGGCATGCAGCGTTCCACTGCATGTAATGTGCGGGATTTGGTGACCCAGCTGGCAGTGACTCACACTTCAGGTCTGAAGTGCTATAACTGCAGCTGAACGGTGCTTCTGAATGGTGAACTGGGCAGCACTTAGCAACTGAGCTGTTAACAGACACACAATGTAACTAAGAATATTCAGTCATTTGCCAATGGGGCAGTACTTCACAAGCATGTCATTAACAGAAACATGAGGGTACTGATCTCCCATTACTGAACATGTTTTTTTTTGACACGCCACTGTGCATGGTAATGGAAGTTGACAGGTCCAAAGATGTTGAAAAGTTTCATGTGAAATCCAGGCATCATCAGACCACTGTCTGGAATTTCACTGTTAGGATTGCTGGCTTCTCTGTGGTTAATCTTCTCTGTCTTGCATACTGGTGGTACTTGGTTCTCGTGATGCTGCTCACTGTTACTCTTTTTGGTGGTTGGCTCCTGGGAACTGTCACATGCCTGTCTCACATCTGTGACATTGCTTGGAGCACTGCTTGACTGTGGTGTTTTGCACTTGGGGGGAGGGACAGTCGACATGGTTGGTGCACTGCCACTGAATAGGTTAGTCCATTTCTGATGGTCAGCAACAGAGGCGCTCCAATAGTTGCATAGACTGTTTTTGTAATGATAACCAGTCACTGTCATTATTTCATGAGATGCCAGTCCAGTATTTGACAATATCTGCATGGCAGTACTGAGGATGGAGTGGTTGCTGTACCACCGTGACAGCTGGACAGTCTCTGAAATTTTGGGCATCATATTGCCCAGATAATTCACCCCTATAGGTGACCAGATGTACCACTGCTCATCTTCAGGGTACATGACTCGCTTTGGATGTAGAAAGAGGGCAGGTGCATTAGTGGGACACCGACTGATATACTGTTTATAGAGCTGCACTGGACAATTCGGGTTCTGGGACTCGGCAAACAAAAATCCTTGTTGACTCTCCAGATTCTGCTCATGCACGTTGTTATGGTTCTTCATGTGCAGATTGTATGTTAGGGTCAGGTATTCATTGCCACTGGGGTCCCTGTCTACAATAAACAAATCTTGCTTAAATTCTCTGACCCCTTCCCTGACCCATCGTGCGAATCCAAGCTGCAGCTGAAACCACAGACGTTGAACAAGTCCTACTGGGGTGGTAAGAGACAGAGCCTCCGATGTGTGGATTTTGTCCAGATTAGCTGGAGTGATGAATGGGTGGTGTGCTGCTCGATCTTGCCTCTCTTTGTGCAGCTGCTTCAGAACACCAATGAAAACATTATTGGCCGATTGGAAAGCAGGGTCGGTGGTGATGTTTATTTGTTGCTTGTTCTCAACATTGTTCATGTGCCTGTTAATGCCAGCTGTGAGGCAGATGAGGGTACTGACAGTGTACATTTGACCCTCTACACCTCTGACGCTGGCATAGAAGTCTTGCAAGAAGGTACAAAGGTTTGGAATGAAGATTTTTTTAAAATTTCCTTCAGTCTTTTGACCAACGAGCCAGTGTTTCTCTACATGTTCATTGCCCACAGTGTGCTTTACTGTGTGTTGGCCTCATCTTTTGCTTTCTCTAGGGCATCCACATCAGCCCCACAGAGCTGTGCGTGCCTGCTGTTGACAGGTGGCTGGAGCTCAGAAGTACAATTTTGCAGAGCGCTCAGTGAGACTGGATGCTGCCACGTCTACAGTATAGCTGTTGTCAATATATGCTGTGCTGTGTTTGTCCTGCCTTTTTGCTGGCAGCTCCTCCTCTAGGTCATCGCAGTGTGTGTGTTGATTTTTCTGTGGCTGTTTGGTGGCAGTTCCCATCTGGGAATCTCACATTTAATCATTCCTCCACACTGAAATGGCAATGAATGCAAAAATTCACCTCCATGGCCATGAACACTGCTCTCTGCTGTACATGCGCTCCGGTTGAATAACAACTGCTAAAGAATGCAGCATGTATATTGGGAGAGCTGCATGTATAGTGGAGGATGGCTCTTGTACACCTGAATGTCTCTCGCTGTTGTGGGCACACCTCTCAACCCCATGCCTCATAAATCAGGGACAAGGCTTAAAAAAATCAGGGACAGAGGTTTAAAATCAGGGACACATCTTAAAAAGTGATGATATATGCTCAGGAAGCTGGTGAAATATGTGGTTTAGTGTAAAATGCATTTCCTATGGAAGAACACGTCTGTACCATTAATGTTTGGCATTATTTTATGCTGACAACCCCCATTGTTTGGTCATGGAAACACAATTTTTAGGAGGGACAGAGTATAATTTTGTGATAAAATCAGGGACATCACTGAAAATCAGGGACAGTTGAGAGGTATGGTTGGGGGAGGTGAACACAGACAGATGGAGTCACACACAAATACAGGGGATAATACTGAAAAAAATGATTTTATAACATGGGTGACTGAAGAGCATTATGTGTTTCACTCAGTCCGAGTCTGTCCCCAGGGTGAATGGTGCTCTGAACTGCTGCGAGAGAGGAAGGCACAGCATACATCAATACTGGATGATAAGGGCATGGGACAGGGAAGAGTAGTATGCTATGAGTCCCAATGCCAGGGGTACTGAACCCAGATAGACCGTCAGACACTGAGCTACAGGGGAAACTACCCAGGTGTTACTGTTACTACAACTGCTCTATGTCTGTCCGTGACTGCGCCTCTATCCTTGCGGTACTGCTCATGGCTCACTCACACTGTTCTCAGCTAAACTATGCAAACTCTGTTTTGTGCAGCAGGAGAGGGACACACAAACTGCTGATGATTGACACATGGAGGGGACATCCTTAAGCAACTGTTGGCCGAATTGTAGGTCACCTCTGATTCTGCTGTCTGTGTGCCTCACTCTCCTCAACTCTGCAGCATGTTGTGGTGCTCCGTATGTGACTGCCTGTGACTTTCCTCCCTAGTGTGACAGCTGCTGGACACAGACAGAAAGAGAGCCAAACACAGACATACACCCGACATTGCTGCAGGTTTCTCTTACAGCCCATCCGTGAGCGGAAGATGGGCCGTGGAGAGCCGAGACTGTACATCGTATGAGTTGGGGGTGCTGAGTGTGTTGCTCTCTGTCATTGCCCTTAAATGTGGCTGTGGGACACTCATGTCTGGTTGTGCTCTGCCTCTCACTCCATCCTTGTCTCTGCAGTGTGCTTTGTTGATCAGTGAGTCAGAACTAACAGGAGGGCAAGAACACACAGTGCGGGTTTCTGTGTCTCACCCAGTCAGCGGAGATCCACGGTGAGGGTGGGTGGATGGGGATTCCTCATGCTGGTATACATGAAAAGAAGGTAACTTTCAAGCACTTTACAGTCAGTGTGAGCAGGGTATGGAATGGCTGTGTGGGAAATGTAGGCCATCCTGGGCGGGCGGGTGGGTACTCCTGTAGTGCTGCGGGGATAGACAGACAAGGTACATGTTTTAGTGTCTCATCCAGTCAGTGGAGATTCACAGGGTGGGTGGGAATCCCTTTTGCTGGTACACATGAATAGAGGGTGACTTGAAGTAAGTTTACAGTTGGTGTCAGCGGGGTATGGAATGTCTGTGCAGGGAAATGTAGGTGATCCATGGGTGGGTGGGTACTACTGTAGCACTGTGGGGATGGGCATGTTTTCAAACCCACTGCTGTCTCTCTCACTTAGTGGGGAATTTAATGGCTGTCACGGACTGCTGCTGTGCCTAGAGAGTAAAGAAGTCTGGCTTCTTAACACGGATCATGCTGCTAGGACTTCTCACTCTCACTGTGCATTAACTGTGATTAATGACCAGTCACATGCTGCTCTTCAGCCAGTTGAGAAGTTACTTTTGCTACCCCATGTTATAACACAAGTTATAAAATGGGCATTAAAAATAAAGAAGTCTCATTGGTCAAAACATATCATGTGACTGTGCATGAAATCAGCTCCATGCACAGTCATCCTGGTCTTAAACCACATCACACAATGAGCAAATCAGTCCTCCTACAACCAAAACTATCTTCCATCAGTCCCCCTACAACCAGAATTAATCTTCCATCACAAACATGGCTGCTACCTTTACACTGTAAAAAACCTTTAACTGGGTCATAAAAATAAAACTACCTTAAATAAAAAAATTAAAAAAAAATTAATTAAATGTTGTTTCCCTGATCATCACACTCTTCTTACAGACATAAACAAATCAGAAATATTAAGTATTGTTTATGGTTTTCTTTACAACTATTTCTTTGCTGACAATGAAAAATCTCCCTTCTATCATTACCAGCTCAGCAGGGAAATCTCTTCTGCTTGCCCTGACAGCGAGATAATTGAATATCTGGCTCTTGAAGAGGCCTTTATTGTGTGTATGTGTACAGTATGTTAGGAGAGGAACATTCTGCTAGTGGAACTGAGCAGAATTTTGACTCATTTATTCCATGGTAAACATTTAAGCAATAAGGCATGACAGGGTGTATGTCGTCACTGAATAATGTCACACCTAAGGTGGGATGAAGCATGAGGCCGCAGGCTGAGTGCTTCCGCCACCCTAGGTGTGACGTTATTCAGGGCTGACGCACACCCTAGAGTGCCTTATTGCGATTATAATATAACTATAAAAATCCAACAAGACTTTAATGAGCAAGCAATAGACATAAGAAACAAATCAGAAGTTATAACTTTATTATAACCATGTCTACCCTCCCTGCGACGAGGTGCCTTTTTAAATGAGTCCCTGACTCAAAGGTTGTAAATCCAACTTTCAAAATAAATAAAAAAAAAATAAATATAATTAATTTAGGCATAAAATAGAGATAAAATAGTCCATTCAAGAGCTTTACTGCATCCCTCCATAATGCTTACACTGACTTTTTAATTGCCAATTTTATTGCTTTGAGCTTAGCAGTATTTTTTATACTCCTGCTTTTATCTAATTTTTCAGTTTGCAGAATTGAACACATTTGTATTGACAGTCCCATTTAGTGTCCCTATAGAGATCAATCGTGCTGCAGCAGAGGCCTCCATATGGTTATTTTCTGGGTTTCCTTGTTTTGTTTTTTACAGGAGTGAAGACTGGCCTAATAAATATAAAAAAAAAACAATTAAGCAATAAGGTATGACAGGGTATGCATTGTGGTTGGATAGTGGTACACATTGGGTGTGGCATGAGGCATCGTCGAGTGCCTTCACTTCAACCATCTGAGAAGTGCCATTACCCCACTGCAATGTACACTCTGGAGTGTCTTACTGTGATTATAAAATGGGTCCAAGATGTTTTTGTGTGTGTATGTGTGTGTGTGTGGGGGGGTTGAAGAAATGTACCAAATCAAAAAATAAACATTTTTGTGACTTTTTTAAAATAGCCCCATTACATCCCAGCACTGACATGCCATCTCAGGTTTAAATATTATGTACAGCAAAATTCATGTGTAACCCTCTTGTCACCTGGGGTTACTAGAATCCCACTTAGAACTAGTGGCAGGCAGGGAAAGGCAGCTTGTGAGACACCAGTTAAATGGGTTTCGCACTGTCTCACTCTGTCCTCAGTCTCAGCTGAGCTGGAGGGATGACATCACAATAGAATTCTAGCAGCAGCATAAGCCACAGTGGAATGTTGTCTGTTGGGGTTAGGTTAGAACGTTGGGGATTTCAAAGTTAGTCTTCAGCCAGACTCAAGAGAAGGAGGAGGTGCGCTGCAGTTGGCAGCCCCTTCAGAGCCTAGCTCTGTCATAGAGCTACCCCAGAAACAGGGTAGTGTGTTCTCACCCTAGAGAAGAACACAGAAGAGACTGCAATAAGTGGTAGAGACCGCTCCCCGAGTTGTTCCAGTGCCCCACCCCTGGAGGGATGGGGGGGAGAATCCAGCATTGCAGGGGCAATTGCCTGGCCCTGCTGGGAATGGGAAAAGCTGCCTGACAAGAGTTTGTTCTGAGTTACCAGAGAATTTTGTGTTTTGTGAGAGAAGCCCTGGGGCACCTGCGAACCATGGTGAGTCTGCTCTGACATAGAACCCATGTTTTCACCAAGACAGTTGTGTAAAAGTATCTGCCTACTGTGGGGTCAGGAAAGAACTAGCCAAGTACAGTACTTTTAAGATATGTGTATGGCTTGAAATGCATCTAACCAGTGGGAGTCTACAGGGATGGACATAGCCACTTACAGTACGTTGAAAGTCAGGACACCAGCTACATAGAGAGTAGAATGTTGAAAGTGATATACATTTCGAGATAGCAATCTACAACCAGAGAGTTTGAAGAAAGGTGTTGTTCCAAATGAATGGCTGGGTATAGATTTGGGAACAAGAGGTGGGAGACCCCCCCCCCAATCTGGAGTAACCAGGTTTACCTCTACGGATTCACTTTGGGCATCTATAGCTTTCTCCCAGGCACTTGGCCAGTGCTTGCAGAAAGTACCCAGATGTAGGATTATGGATGAGATTTTCCCTTTAGAGCTAGAAAATGCCCATGGGTGATTGAGGGAGCCACCACAAACTCCATGACATATGGAAAAGTGTACTAGTGTTGGCCAGGGTGCCATTCCAGGGAATTCAATAGTGAGAGTACCAATACGGGCGTGTGAGCCCAGATGTGTTCAGAACCTGAGGGTTGTCGTGTAATGAAGCAGATGTGTTCTGACTGCTGTAGATCTGCATACCCAGTGAATGTAGCCCTGTGGGGGTCCATCTTGCTTTGTTAGCTTGTGTTGAAGTGAATAAAAGCCACACTTTAGAATCCCACTCCTGGTTTGGACATTTTCAGTTATTGCTTCCTGTGTCTGGAATTACTTGGGTGCCCCTGACCAGAAGTACAAACCTAGCCCTGATGCTGAGCAAATGTTTTCTCCCGAACCTAGGCTAGCCAGGTAGTGGGTTACAAAACTGAGGCCCCAGTTACACATGTATTTTAATTAGCTCTTAAACCATCTTGTTTCCCATAACCCACCCCTTTTACCCATTCCACATCTTTCTTTCTTCTTCTTTATAATATTCCCTCCATTTTCACTGTCGTTTTTTATTTTCTGTCTTGCCAACATTCAAGAGATGGAATGTTTACTACAGATAGAATGCAATAATTCAAACTCTGCTCAGTTCTGCTGGCGGAATGTTTACTCCCATTAGCACACAACAGAAGGCCTCAGATGGAACCAGGGCTTTTGTTTTATCTGTAACAGCTTAAACAGCACAGATTTACCTAGTAAGCAGGTAAGAATAGGAAGGTGATTTTTCATGGTCAGCAAAGAAACACCATAAATCACAGTTCTAAGTACTGTAGTACTTCATTTTTTAAAGGAGAAGACTCCTGTATATTTATGATTTGGATATGTCTGATGTATTTATTATACATTACATCAATTACTGTACATATGTCAATAAGAAATCAGTCATTTCTCTGTTGCAAGACATATCTAGAGTCTGTAGCTGTGACACAAGGTAGTAAAGTGTCAAGCAAGCCTCTATTTACTTGCAAATGAGTCACTTGTAATATAGCCCCTCCCATTCCCTGATGTTAATGCAGCAACAGTGCAGAAGTACACATAAGGGTATCAATGCTGTCTGTCCTGATTTTAGTTTAAGTTTGCAATGGCTTAAGATAGTTATGTCATGCAACTCACACAATGAGTAGTACTTGTAGCCTTAATACTTCATATGTAGAGCAAATAATACATCTAATAGTATTTCATTCACTGGAAGCATAATCTGTCTTTGTACTGCTGATTTCTCTCTGTGAGACAGTTGCAACATGTTGTGGAAAGCAGTAGAAAGAAACAGACAATCAAGTAGTCAATCAGTATTGAACCAGGTGAACGCCCTTTAGAAGATTCATTTACAAGGTAGGCCTGAGCAGTTTCCCAAAGGATCACACAACTGAATTCCTCCTTTGCACAAATTATACACCTCCGGGGAACCAGTGAAGATGGCAGCATAAAACAGATCGCTCTGCCCCAGCCCAATGGAAATTCTGCACCTGCCGCTGGACTGATGGTTTAAGAGCGTTTTGCCCCCTAACCTTCCCCCCTGTCACCACTAGCAAAGCAATTTACGGGGAAATAGAATGTAGAAGGGCTGATGAAGTGTGCAATCGCCGGCTGAATCGCTGCTAAGTAGGCCGCACAGGCCCGACCGCGGTATTCCCAACTGAAGCACCTTGGGGTCTTCTAGCCATGAGCACCCATGTCCCAATTCTGCATTGAGCTGCCTGGATAGAAATTAGGGGAGCTGAAAGCCAGTTGGAACTCTGAATTGCTGAAGCGGACCAAGCCACAACCCTTAAAAGCTCCCTAAACACCCTGCTGTTGTCACGCGAGGAATTTGCCGACAAGATGGACCAGATTGTTGGCAGCAACAATGGGCCGGCTGTACAGGGTGTCCAGGCTCAGACAAATGTGGGGGAAGCTTTAGGCAATGTTACCAAAATGCTCGAGGCGTTACTCTCCAGGGTGGACAGCATCGGTGCTTCATTGGCGGGCAATGTCGCCGATGTCCGCAGGTTGGAGGACCAACACAATGTACTGGAGCTGCATGTGGGGAAATTGGAGGGCCAGCACCTGAATGTCTCGCATAAACTAAGAGATCATGAAGCCAAGCTGGCGCACCTGTGGCAGAGGGCTGAAGTGCAAGAGAATCACATAAGAAGAAATAACATTCATATTCTTGGGATACCAGAGGGGGCAGAGGGCCCAAATTTAGATAAATTTCTAAATGAATGGCTCCCTCAGATAGTAGGAGGCAGCTGGAAGGAGCCTGTCAATGTGGAGCATGCTTATTGGGTCCCCAGCAACTCGAACCACAACAAAAGTCCTCGGACAATTATAGCATGTTTACTGCATTTATCAGTAAAGGAGCGCTTGCTGAAAGCTATAAGGGATGTTGGGGAGCTGTCATGGAGGGGGCACGCCATCTCTATTTACAGAGACTTCTCGCAAGAGGTTGCGGCAAGACAAGGCGCTTATAAGATAATTAAAAAAGTGTTGAATGCAAACTCAGTACAGTACAGATTTAAAGGACTCACTTCACTCCATATGTTCAAGGATGGTCAGTCATTTGTGACAGAATCGCCGAGGGATGCGGAGGCCTGGATATGAGGGCACTGGCTGGGTATGCTGGCTGGCACTACATCTTCCAGATGCCTCTGGGAGTCTCGGAGCAAGATATCGCAGGGAACCACCAAAAAAGGTAGTGCTGCTCCAGAGGACCATTATTGCAGGCAAACGAGTCCGTCCAATACAGCTCCCCCATCGCAGAGGCAGCTATGGGCCTCCTCCCCCAATGAAACTAAGACAGATATGTCACATTATGCATCAGATCAAGCCTTGGAAACATCTAAAGAGACTGTAGCTCAGCAAATGCCTGAATTGGCTGACTCTCTGATGCCAGCAAAACAGCATGCATGCCCGAGAAGTCCTCATCCACCAGCTCAGGGGAACTCAGCTGCATCCCCACCTACCAAGTTTCTAAAAGCAGATCTTAACATGCCAGAGAGAAGTAGAGCAGCGGATAATGGGGGCCCTGGAGAATGACCCGACACCGATCGATTGGGTGACGGCTATGGAGGAGGAAAAGAGCGATGTGGAGAAGACAACCTGTGCTGCTGTGAAGCCAGGGCTGAAAACATATGCCGAAGCCCTGTCCATACCGGGGACTTGAAAATTAGAGGACTGCCTTTACTGACATTCTCTATAGCAGAAAGTTGGGTTGCATTTGCTGTGCGGCAGTTGGGGGGCATCCCCTCCACTGAACCCGTGACTATGCTAGCTTGTCTAGCGCAATACGAGGCTACGACTGGGGGCCAGGGGCTAGAGACCTTCTCCCCCCCTTCCTGTATTTTACCTGCCTTTTTCTTCCCTTGCAAGGCTCTTGTTTGGCCCAGCTGACAAGATCAGTAACTTGTCCCCCTATATGCTAAGGCAGATGTGCCGCCATATGTACCCCATATCTGGTAATGGAAGGGCCGTGCACCCTAGTGCAATTTTAATTGCCGGCACACCTGATTAAACCCCATACTGCATGAGTAACTCATCAGCTGGACTACTTCTAAGTGGTACACATGGGTGTACCTAATAGTCGCTGCTATGATTTGTGTAAGATACCTAGCGTCTGAGCACCTAGGGTCCACTTCCCTGTCCCCATATGCTAAATGATTGGTAAAAGGTTTCGAGCGGTTTGACCGATCCCCTTCCCCATTCCTCTCCCCTCTCCTATCACCTGGTCAGATGTTTTCGACTAATTCCCCCTCCCCCCCTTCCTAGCAGGATGAGGGGGTGACACCAGTCTGTAGGTTGCTCCTGGAGGTTTGATGTAGCGTATCTAGCTGGAGCCATAGTCTCGGGCTGGGACAGAACACTTGGTTTAGTGGGACTCCCACCCGATTTACATTTGGTGTCTGAAGCAGTGTGGCTCAGGGGCATTGCCCCTATGCACGCGTTCAACTTGGCACCAGTAACTGAGCTATAGCTGATAGATTCATTGTGTGTTATTGATAATAACTAATTTACTGGTTAAGCTGGTTACCTGACAGTTGTTTGTTGGCAATTTTCTGCCCTGTTTCTCTCTCTCTTCTAGCTCTCCAAACTTCTAAAGTATATAATTCTGGTTTTCATCGTTCCTTTTTCTCTTCCTACTCTGTGCAGGCCTTATTACTGCCACAGGTAGTCTGACCGTTATGGTCATTCCTACACACCTGGTGATTTAGAGGCTCATCAGCATCCCAAGACCAGCTATTAGTCACTAGCCGGGTAGTCTCACTCTCCCATCAACATCTACCTTTCTGCTGAGTGGGTGAGTACACACATTCTCTTTACTACATAATAGGAGGGTGATGCCATGGCCCAAACTGCAGCAATGCCACAAGGATGGGGTTGTGTCTCCTGGAAAAGTGCGTGGCCTCAATCATCCAGCAAAGCGGACCAAGGTATTGCAGTATTTGCAATCGCTGGGAACGGACATTGCACTACTGCAGGAGATGCACCTTACCAGCTGCACAGTGCAATGGCTTAAAAGTTAATGGTGGAGTACGGTGTTGGCCAGTTGTGCCCATGAAATCCAGAGGGTAATATCCTCCTACGGAAGGCAGGCCCGTGGACTGTAGAAGGTCAGCGTCAGGACTCATTGGATAGGTGCCTAGTGGTTAAGTTGGCGTATCCTAGGGGTAAAGCTTTGATTGCCAATGTATACGGATTTAACACAGATACAGGGGACGTTTACTCTGAGGTGGGTCAAGCCCTCACAGAGCTCACTGGGGATGACCTGGATATCCCGATCATGTTAGGGGGGGATCACAATTTGGTACGTGACATTTTCTTAGATAAATCCATATCTACACCACAGTCCCACCCGAGGGTCTTGGAAACACTAAATTCCTTGATGTCGTGAATGGGGGTTAGGTGACCCATGGAGGATTAACTACCCGAGCAGGCATGACTACACATACTTCTCCACAGTACATGGGACGCACAGTAGACTTGATTTTTGGCTGGCCAATCATGCTGCTTTGCCAGGGATAGTAGCTCCCACTATTGGCAATATTTTTATTTCGGACCATGCCCCCGTAATGATTACCTTCTCTCCCCCAGGTCAGAGCCCAAAGTCTACAAGATGGAGATGTAATCCATTACTAATGGAGGATGCAGCTTTTCGGGAGTATATAAAAAAGGAAACCCTCTCCTACTTCTCAGTTAACACCCCTGAGGAAACCAGTGCAGCCACAGTCTGGGAAGCCTTTAAGGCAGTCGTACGGGAGAGAATCATCTCCTTCTCTGCAGATAAAAACAAGGAAAGGGCAAAGCAAATATCTGAGCTCCAAAAAGATCTGGTGTCCCTAGAGAAACAATTTAAACTGTCACTTACCAACCCGCTTAACTCCCCTCTCTTAGCAGACATTACTGGTCTAAAATATAAACTTAATGTGCTACTGAACAGAAAGGCGGAGTGGCAACTCACCCATGCTAAACACAGGTTCTGGGAGGGGGGAGATAAAGGAGGGAAACTGTTAGCATACTGCCTACGGAAGCAATAGGCTGCTTCCACAATCCTAGCTTTGAAAAATAAGGAGGGGAAGGTGGCCACAACGTCAAAGGGGATTAATGAAGCTATGAAAGTATTTTATCAGGATCTATATCAATCTAAAAACTCCCTTTCGGCTACAGAGTTATCCCAGCGGCTGCAAAGCTTCTGCTGTGGGGCGCAGCTTCCTAAGCTCTCGGAAGAGCAGGTTCTAAAGCTGGATGCTCCAGTTACCCGGGATGAGTTACGGTCTGCACTATCCCATATGGCCAAAGGAAAGGCTCCTGGGCCGGATGGACTATCTGCCGAACTGTACCAAGTCCTACAGGATGAGATCACTTCTCCTTTACTACAGGCTTTCCAAGAAGCCCAATCAAGTGGTACTCCCCCCCCCACTATGCGCGAGGCCCTCGTATCACTAATTCCTAAGACAGCTTTGGACAGCCTATCGTGTGCAAGCTATAGACCTATATTGCTCCTCTCAGTTGACACTAAGATATTAGCAAAAATTTTGGCAACTAGACTGTCCTCAGTGCTTCAAAAACTGATTCATCCCTCCCAAACGGGGTTCATGAAAGGGAAATCAAGTGCATACAACCTACGCCTTATTTTAAACCTAAAAAGGTTGGCTCTGCACTCTGAAGTCCCTATGGCAACCTTGGCGGTCGACTTTGCCAAGGCTTTCGATTCGCTGGAGTGGGAGTATCTACACCAGACTCTACAGTTCTATGGATTTGGACCCCAATTCTGTTCGTGGGTATGCATGCTGTACAATCTCCCTTAGGCCAGAATCCTTACCAACAAGGATACCTCCTCCTCCTTTACTCTCCAAAGAGGTACCCAGGCAGGGGTGTCCACTCTCACCACTCCTGTTCCTGATAGCTCTGGACCCCTTAATTAAAATGCTGACCAATACCCCAACTGTAATGGGTATTCCCATGGGGAGCACCTCATATTTAGTCAATGCATATGGAGACGATATGCTTCTCACCCTGGCGGAGCTGCAGTCCTCCCTCCCACCTGTTCTATATCTACTGCAAGAGTTTGCTGAGATATCTGGCCTCAGGGTAAATCAAAAAAAAAAACTTTTATCTCCTCTAAATAAAAAATGTAGCAGACAGTGTTTAGTGGGTACAGATATTTCATGGGCGCCACTGGGCTTCCCCTATTTGGGCATCAACATCACAGCAGCCTGGAAGGATCTTGAAATGGCCAACTTTTCTCCTCTCCTAACAGCCCTAACAGCAGAGATCCATCGCTGGAGGAAGCTGCGGCTAACTTTAAAGGGTAAAGTGGAGACGATTAGAATGTTTATCTTCTACAGGGTTTCTTACCTATTAAACAATCTCTCAATTCCATTTTCCCAGAAACCTTTCCAAGTCCTAGAAAGACTGGTGGCATTTCTACTCTGGGAAGGTGACCTCCCCAGGTGGGGTAGAATGAAACTACGGGCACATTGGACTAAGGGAGGGCTCGGCCTCCCCTGGTTTGTGGGATACCACCTGGCCTTTAATATGGCCCAGACCCTGACGTGGTTTGTTCCTCATCATACTCCCCCTCCTCAGTGGGCGGTGCTGGAAGCTACGCTGGCAGAAGGGACCCCCGTTTACTCTCTGTTATCTAATAAGAAGCCGACTAACTCCCAACTTATGCCGGTTATGGCAAACTCGTGTGCCCTGTGGAGATGCGCAATGGGTCTAACTGGAGTCCCTAGTTCTGATTGTCTTCCCCCCTTAAGCTATGCCCCGATTTAGAATAACTTGCTTGTAAAAGTGGACCACAAACTGCTTCACTGGGCTTCCTGGGCTTCTAAAGGTATGCAGATGATAGCTGACCTTCTAATACCAAATACCTGTACGGTGATGTCCTTCGAGCAGCTTAAAACTAAATACAAATTACCAAACCAAGACTTCTGGAAATTTCTCCAACTGCGTAGTGCTGTGACCCCTCTACTTAAAAGCTGGCCTCCTCAGTCTCTGTGTAGTTGTTTGAACATCTCCCTGCCTAACAGAGGCAAGGGCCTCGTAGGTGCTATATACAGAACACTCAGAGACTCCCAGCCCGATGTCACTCTACCCAGCAAAGCCACATGGGAGCAAGATATCTCACACGATTTATCTCTACAACAGTGGTCGGATTGTCTCAGACTGGCCCATACGGCCTATGTAGACTCAAGGAGTCAGTTGGTTCAATTAAAAATTCTTCTCAGATGGTACCAAACTCCTGCAGTTCTACACAGGTGTAAAATAATCCCACAGGACAGCTGCTGGAAATGCCACGCTTCTCCGGCCCACCTGTACCATATACTGTGGTTGTGCCCAAATATTCATACCTTTTGGACTTTAGTACTAAAGGACTGCTCCACAATTGTGGGTACCCCGTTATCTCTGCAACACTACTCCCTGCTGTTAGGAGATACGTTCTCACTTAATGCACTCACCCCTTCTAATAAGGCCTGGCTTCTGGTCACTATCATGGAAGCGAAGAGAGCTCTGCTAGTGAAATGGAGGCAACCTATGCCCCCCACACTTTCTCAATGGCGGGAGGCCATGGTCAGACTGGCCACATTTGAAAGACTGATGGCAGTAGCTAGAGGCAAACTGACCGATTACTATGTAAAATGGGACACTTATCTTCACTCACATATTTGCAGAGTGCCCTTCCCCCTTTACAAAACCCTCCTATTATTTAATAGCAAAGGGGAGTCGAGGATGGTATGCTTTATGCCATGCATCCTCTTCCGTGGTGTGTAGACCTGTTAAATACTCTTTTTTCTTTCCCTCTTTTGCTTAAATCAATGTTCTCCCTATATTGCTTGCTGTCTCTCTCTTAACTTTAGTCCTATCTGTAGCTTAAGCACTACCTTGTGGGTTTGTTGGATATAAGCTGATTAGAAGCACATAGCTAGTGTTCACCTAATGTTTACTTTGAGAGGTCTGCACTGTAAGATAATGCTCTATTGAACCTTATGTTCTAGTATTCATCTACGTCCATTTATTTATTTTATTTAGTTGTTTAATCAGGTATAGCACACTAAGCTGAAAGCTTTTTTACAGGAGCGACCTGGGAGCACAAGGAGATTAAGTGACTTGCTCAGGGTCACACAGTATGCAGGTGGAAGCTGTGGGATTCAAACCCAGGTCTGGTCTGCTGGATGTCACCAGATTTGCAGCTCAGAGCCTTAGACCACTGCGCTAATTGTTTTTATAGATCCAGTCTCCTATCAAGGTTAATGGAGACATAGATTTTGTACAATAGAAATATAGCAAGGCTGTAACCTGGTAACTAGGCTAAGCTCTGTAAAATGGCAATGACATTAGATAGCCTGTAGTGTGATGTCAGCCACTGAAACTTATTGTGAATACGCTGCTATGCGCTAAGTGAACTAAATGGAAAACTGAAAACCTCAATAAAACTTTATATGTTAAAAAAAAAAAATGATATACCTCCTTTCTGCAGCCTGAAAGTGGAGAGCTGGATCACATACTTTATAAAGTGTATTGTTTTACATTTCAAATGCTCCTTACATCTGGGTTTCTGACTGGAAATACCAAGACACATAATGCATATGACATGGGAGGAATGAGCTAAGTAAATACAGAGCACTGCAAACACTGAGACTGATTAGTTTCTTTACCTACAACAGCTGAAATGTGGCATCTGATTTGTGAGGGACATCCTACTTCCAAATGCTGGTATTACAAAGGGGGGGGGGGGGGGGGGTGCTGCCACAGCTTATTTTCGGTACCTTCAAAGTGAAGTGCTGTAGCTCTAACATCACTGCTAATGATTTATAATGGGAATAGGGGCACTTTTAAAGTCATGGACCTGAGGGGCCATCACAGTTCCCAAGGAGGTAAGGGGAACCTGTTAAGGGTTAGAGAGTAAGGGATTTTAGTAGGATTTTAACCAGAGTTTCCCAGTTCTTGTGCCTGTGCTTTAACAACTAGATTACCCTTCTTCCATGTGCCGCAGCTCATGTTGTCCTGGTAAACTATTCCTTGTTATAGCTGAACTCTTTATTGCCTTACATCAGCCATCCAATCACTGACTGCCTAGTTACAAAGGGAAGGGGGCATTTTTGCAAGATTGTGTCTCACTGCTGGTGTCAATCACAACAGAGACTGCTAACGCACACAGAACATAATACAACAGCTGTATAATACCACTTAAGACTCTTGCTGTACACAGAGTCATTTATTGGGTAAACTGTTTTTGCTAACAGAAACATTAAAACAACACATACAGGCACTTCCTTATAGGCATACTGACTGTATATACATGTCAAATCAGTGCTGCATCACACTCATATGATCCTAGTTCCTATTAGACTTGTACTTCAGGATGTGCACAACACTTAAAGAGTTCCCCCATTACTTAAGTGGGGAACCAAACATTGTGGGTTTTGTTTAATGGTGGAACAGCATTTAGTGCGGCACCATTATCTGTTGCTCTGATGACATCATCCTCCAGCAGCATTGATGGTAAAATGGAGGACAAACACATTGATAACTTCTGGGGGCTGTATATTTTTATGTATAATCTAGATTTGGACAGCAATAGGACTGCTGGCAACTGGAGGAGGCACAGAACAGTTACACATAACGAGCTGGGAAAATATGGGTGTGAAACTATGGGAGTTTTGCCCTTTAAGTTATGTATGTGCATGTAACAAGAGTATTAACCCTTGCAGGGCCACAGACTGCTGTATCAGTCCAGAATTCTTATACATTCTAATTCTGTCAGCAGCCTAAGGGTTAAGAGGGCAGATAACATTTAATTCTTATGTTTATAAATTTAAGACAGTTTTATTTTTAGGACCTAGTTGAAGGTTTTTAGTGAGTAAAGGTAACAAACACATTCATGATGGCAGTCAGGAATGGCTAGTACTGTTGATTTTATTGTGAAGAGGCTGCTGGACCATCTTCCAATGCTGTTGTCATGGGATAGCAGCACTGGGTTCCGAGCTCCTCAGCCAATCAGATTACTGGATTTTTTTATAGCCATATCATAATCCTTGATAAACATTCCATAGGGGGGATGGGACCTTAGCTAGTATAAATTCACAAAGCAGAAATACTATGGAAAACAAATCTAATAAATCTGAGTTTTGGAATTGCTTGCTGGTAAATGCTAGAAGCCTAAAAAATAAAATGGGGGAATTTAGAGATATTTTGGAAACCAGAAATATACATATATGTGACGGAAACATGGTGGGATGTTATTGATAGTTGGGGACAGGACATTGAGGGTTACACCTTATATAAGAGATCAAGAACATTCAGGAAGGGAGGTGGAGTGGCCTTGTATATAGCAGATGATATAAAATCAGAAATCATGGTACCACCCTTGGATATGGAGGATCAAGTATGGATTAAATTACTACCTATACAAGCTCCAAAAATAGTTCTAGGCTTAATTTACAGAGCTCCATCATCTACCTCACAATGTAATAGGAGCTTGTTAGACCATATGTTGACTGTAGATCCTACAGATAGAATATTAATGCTAGGTGACTTGAATCTACCAGGAATAGATTGGAGAAGATCTTATGTGAATACACCTTTTGAGAGGGAGTTCCAAATTGTGTGTGATCAAATAGGCCTAGTCCAGTATGTGGAAGAGCCAACTAGGGGAGATCACATACTGGATGTAGTTTTGTCAAATATGGGTGATACCCTGTGTGAGTACAAGATCTCTGATGCTTTAGGAACAAGCGACCATTGTACGGTGGAATTTAAATTGGTGGAACCAGTATTAATTCATAGGGGAAAGACTACAAATTATGATTTCTTGAAAGCAAATTTTGTCAAAATGAATATGAATCCTTCCAAATGGAAATGGAGAAATGAGTTTCGAGAAAGACCACTAAATGAAATTTGGGACATATCTTACACAAAAATAAAACAGCAAGAACTTGAAAATATCCCTATAAACCAAAAATATACCGGGAGTAAAAATAAAAAACAGTGGTGGACTCGTAAAATAAGATTATTGATTAACAAGAAACATAAATTGTTTAAACAATGGAAACTAAATAGATCCCTTATAACTAGAAATCAATATAGACAACTCGCAAATCAAATAAAAAAACATATTAAGAGGGCCAAAATTGATTATGAATCAAAATTGGTTAGTAGAGTAGAGGGAAACCCCAAAGCCTTCTATGCATGTATTAGGACTATCAAAGGTAATTCAAGTACTATAGGTCCACTCCGAAAATCAAATGGTGATAGTACATCTGATAACAAAGAAATGGCAGATATAGCAAATAATTATTTTTCAACTGTTTTTTCAAAGGATAAACTTGCACACCACACTAAAAGTTCTACTCCTGACCCAAATGAAAGTATAATAATAACCTGTACAGACATTAAAGAATGATTGGCTAAATTGAATCCTATTAAATCCCCTGGTCCTGATGGCCTCCATCCCAAGAGCACTTAGGGAGCTGAAGTCAATAGCCCCCCTTTGACATACATTTTTCAGCAGTCCCTGAATACTGGAGAGGTACCGAAGTGTTGGAGATCAGCAGTAGTGGTTCCAATTTATAAGAAGGGAGATAAGACAGATCCAGCTAATTATAGACCTATAAGTCTTACTGCCATACCCTCTAAGATCCTGGAAGGGGTGCTTAAGGATAAAACACAAGAACATCTAGTTATAAATAATCTTACAGACAATTTCCAACACGGCTTTGTAAAGGGTAGGTCGTGCCAGACAAACATGTTGGCTTTTTATAATCTAGTTATTGATATACTGGACAAGGGTATCCCCGTTGATGTGCTTTTCCTTGATTACTCTAAGGCGTTTGACAGATTACCTCACCATGAATTAATACAACAAATGAGTAACCTGAACATAAATCCTTATATAGTAGATTGGGTTCAAAACTGGTTACTTGATCGGAGTCAGCGAGTGAGTATTAGAGGGGAATTGTCCGATAGTTTGGGGGTGACTAGCAGGGTGCCCCAGGGATCGGTCTTGGGCCCCTGCCTTTTCAATCTATATGTATCAGCACTCCAAATAGAACAAAAATCTGTCTGGTTGCAAAAGTTTGCTGATGATTGTAGGGTTGGAGCTGAAGTGAATGCTGAATTAAACACTTCTAAACTACAAGATGTAATAGATGATATAGCCACATGGTCTAATAAATTTAAATTGGCACTGAACCTAAATAAATGCTTCATTATGCATTTGGGAAACAGAAACCCTAAATTACCCTATAAATTGGGAAATGTACTGCTCAAAATAACATACAAGGAAAGGGATTTGGGTATAATAGTTTCCGATAATATGACATTTTCATCTCATTGCCAAAATATAGCCCAGAAAGGAAACAGTATCCTAAATTGCATACTGAGGCATATATCATCTAGAAGTAGGGGGGCTGTTCTGCCCCTGTATGTATCCCTTGTGAGGCCAATTATGGAATATGGAGCACAGATGTGGTCACCTTTTAAAAAACAAGATATTGCCCTGTTGGAGGGAGTGCAGAGGAGGGCAACAAGAGCCGTCTGTGGTATGACAGGTACAGACTATGGGACTAGATTGAGAAAATTGAATGTGTACTCTTTGGAGGAACGCAGAAAGTGAGGGGACATGTGCTTGGTATACAAAGCTTGGCAAAATGATGACTTGTGGGATGCTACGGGGTTAACATTCAATAGTTGTATGAATAAAACTAGGTCCCACCCATTGCAATTAACAGCATCTAAATGTAATAAAGTGAGAACTACATGGTGGTTTAACCAAAGGGTGGTGCATGCTTGGAATGCACTGCCTTTGGAGATTGTGGCAAGCAAATCTATTGCTGAGTTCAAATCCAAGTGGGATAGAAATATGTATCACATTAGAAACTAGACGATCATGGCGAGCATATAGGACACAAGTCCATTTAGCTCAGTATCTTCCTATGAATCCTATGAATCTTGAATGTGTGTAAAAACAGAGAGAGAAAAAAACAGGAAGAAGAAAGTAGGCAATAATACGATGACATAATTTGCAGTGGGCTGAAGGACTATTTTATCATAAATGCACACAAGTAAATCTATTGTTTCTACATATAAACATGCTTTTCCCAACTGTAAAAAGTTAAAAAAGGAGCCCATTTTTAAGCTCAATAAGACACTCCGGGTGTGTGTGCATGAAACAGATTTTACTGCACTCCCAGGATTTTGAGTTCATATTCTACTCTGATTCCTTAGTTTACCTCTTTTTTTTTGTTTCAGTAGTTGTTGTTAATAGTTTATTCCTTTTTTGTGTGTAAAATGGAGAGAAGTGGGTTTGTTTCTTCTGGGGCGCGTCAAGAACAGCGTGTTGAGCCACGTATGAGCAGAGGCATCATGCGTATAAATCTCAGTACTGTGTTTAGTGCTAGTGTTCCCCTCCCTGAAAAAGGAGGAACTAGTGCCATGCAAGCACCCCCACCACCTGCCATAGTCCCAATGGATCAGCAGCAGCAACAGGAAGTCATCCAGGAGCAAATACAGCAGTCTCAGCAGCAGCAGGTTGTCCCCCCCAATTGTGCACCAGTAGTCCATAACCATAACACTTGGGGTCCTCCTCGCCTCTGCCCGGTCTGTTGTGCAGCTCTGTTGTGTGGGAATTCTTCACTTTACTGCCTGGTGATCCCAGTGTTATAAAGTGCAACATCTGGAGTGTGCTTCTGAAATGTGGGCCCAGGGGTACACATCTGGGGACAGGTGGGTAGCGCATGCACCTTGCAAACCACCACCGTGCGGAGAGGAAGACCAAGGCTATAGAACATACAAGGAATGCACCTGCTGGGCAACAAGTGGTAGCACGACCTCTGTCTGTATGGGGTGTGAAGGGCAGAAGGGCCAGGGAGCAAGTGGCTGCTCCAGGACCTGGATGTAACTCTGGATCTGGAAACCCTGCAACAACGCCTGCCACACAGGCTGATTTGGGTGTTATGTGGAGTGAGGTAGACTACCTTAACAACAGGGTGGAGAACCTTGAGCAGTGGTTGGAGCATATGGAGGGTTACCAACTGCAAATTATGTCCATGCTCCAACTGCTGCTGTCGCACCATAACTTGGAACATTAACGTTTTTGTTTGGTGTATAATTTTCATTTTGTGTTCTGTCTTTCTTTTTCAGTCATAACCTTGTTTTCCCCCCAAAAAATGTTAAAACACCCCCTAAAATTAGTGTAAAGAAAATAAGCTAAATAAATGCTGTCCTTCCCTTCCTTATATTCCTAGTTAATAATGCATGTTTACAAACAGGAACATTATTATTATTTTTTGTTTACAGTAATGTTTCCTTCTTGTCGTGTTGTTTGTGTTAAAGTAGCGTGCAATAGTGGCATAGCAAAGTCCCAGAGGGCCTGGGTGCAATGGTATGTTATAGGGTCCCCCCGTTTGGAAACAGGCCCCCCTGGTTTCACCCTGCCCTCATTTTTAAATAGCACCCCCCGGTGGTGAAGACTAGAACTCTTGATCATTTTTTTTGTATCGAGACTGCCTGGATCAGAGAAAGTAGGCTGCAAAAATGACTTCAAGTGTCTTCCTAGCCTGGTACCAGTACCAGTAACCAAAGATCAACCACAAACCACCATGGACCACCTGTTTTTTTGTATCGAGACTGCCTGGATCAGAGAAAGTAGGCTGCAAAAATGACTTCAAGTGTCTTCCTAGCCTGGTACCAGTACCAATAACCAAAGATCAACCACAAACCACCATGGACCACCTGTTTGCCATCAGTAGGGCTAGTAATAGATATTCTATACTATAAAGATCTTTATGTTGCTGCAGTCAGAACTGAAGTGTATTTGTATCTCATAATCTCACCATATCAATAAATTGATAAAATGTTTGAAAAAGAAACCACTGTTGTGGAAGTTAAGCTCAGGCAGACAGCAAGGTCCACTGGTCTTTTTCTGCTCTCGTCATTATATTTCTATGACACTGCAATAAACCTTGTGAGTAGAAAGGTGTCACAGGAGCACAAGAAATAGGCAATATCACCATGATGATTTGTTATCTGATGCTCCAACAATACTCTTTAGATTGACATTAAATGATGCAAACGCCAGACAGATACTATGCTCTACTCTGTTCTGACATGATGATCTTTGTTCTTTGACCCAGTGACCCCTCTCCCCACCCCATCATCCATCAGCCACCAGTAAATTATTAAATTAATAGACAAACTCTGCAGTGTGACTACAACCCCTTCCCCGTACTCTACTGCCCTACAACAAAGTTCAAAAAACACCAGAAATGTTATTGTAGTAGCTCTGCCTCTGCTGGGCCTGCCTTGTTCTGCTCTGAGTGCTCCTTCCTCTATTTTTGCTCAGCTCATTGCTGCTAAGCTTTGGACCGACAGTAACCACTAACTAAATAACATATAGTAAAAGAAAGCAAGACTGCATCAACTAGCATTAAGCAAGCTCCTCTAGCCAAGCCCTTCATCTTAGCTCCATGATCAAGTAAGAAATTAACGCCCAGCATTGACAGTCACAACACTGAGCACCGAGTCCAACAAAGTAAGTGACACACCTTGAACCTGCTGACCCACCCAATAAATCTGGAGACGGTAGTTTGAATCTGGGTAAGAACTAAATCCATGACCATCCATACTTTTCAGCAAGAAAGTCAGTCAGAGGGTGTCTCAGTTTCATAATGTATGTTGACTGTGAGACTGAGAGAAAGAAAACAAACACTTATTTTAAAAGACACCTAAACACAGCAAATGTTAGGAGTCACAATCTGTCGGCTCTCACAGCTCATTTTGAAGTACTCAATGTTATTAGCTGGCCAAACTTACATTATTGTAGTTTTCTGTGTTCTGTGTGTCTTTTAATCATTTTTATGTTGTTACCGTCCACCACGCTTTCTTCCTGGTTCTGCTCTGCTTCCCATGCACGCGTCACTGCTGATGACATAATTCTAGCAATATATCTCAGCAGTAGGATCCTGAGTGCAGTACAGTAGCATGTGCTCGACTCCTCACTTGCCCTTATTATGGTTAGTGATAATGCTTTTCCACCGTTGGTGGAGATCGAGGAATTCAAAGACATAGAAGATTTGGACCTAAATTTTAGACGTGTTTTCCTTCCTTACCAGTTTGAGCCTCTCAGAGCTCATCATGATTGTTTAGAAGCTGCTGCTGCAGATGTGGATGAAGACAGTGAAGAAAGTGGTGCTGAGTCAAGCGACGGTGACAGTGGCAGGACACGGTCACTATATTGGTGCGAGTGCTACAAATTGCAAATTATGTATAATATATTATTAGTGGCACAGTATAATAATGACTTAAGTGCAACAGAAGCTGTACATACAATACCTTGCACAGTTTTATTGTGTTGTTCGATCTCATGTAGTGGCTTCGGAAGAACCCTCAGGTCTTTATAATTTATTTTTGTGCTTCACTCTCTATAAATGAATTGTGCTGCAAGTCTTTGTATCTATCATCTATCTATCTATCTATCTATCTATCTATCTATCTATCTATCTATCTATGTTGTGTCCATTATTAGTTACTGTGATAATCATCTTAAGGCATCTCAGGTACCCCGGTCCTATAATGTCATGATTGAGAAGATGCATCTAAGTGTGTGGTTATGGTGTTCAATCCTGTACTGATGTCAGGTATTCTGTATACAAGCTGAATATTAATAATAATTGGAATTAAAAGTTGCAGTTCCTTGCACCCTGTTGTGATGCTTTGTCATGCAGAGGCACAGTATGTCCATCACTGTGATTTAGTGTCATACACCTGTGACAGACACAGCCTGTATGTGAATATGATGCTAACCCTGTTGCTGAGGTGACGTGCTGCAGTACAGCATTGGTATGGCTCATCCTGTTAGTAGTACCATTAGATTTGTGACTGACTTCTGACACAAAGCAGTTATTCAGTGCCCCTGTGTATACCCTACCATTATATTTGAATGCAGCTGCAAAAACAGCCTTACATCCTGACTTGTGGTGCAGTACAGACTAGTAACATCATTTAGAGGAGTGCTGTAACAATGCCTTTTCACAGTATTGTATGATGTTGTAAGTTTCCATGTGTCCAAATTATGTCATGTAATGTGCACTGCTTTGCATATGCAACTGTGGCACCAACATCCTTGCTATACTGAATTGCCCAAATCACCTACTCTATTTCTTTACATGCACCCACCACACATCCATGAGTAGGCACAGGATATGCACATGCAGTCCCTAGTCTAATTGCATGGTTTCCCATTAATAGCAGTTCACGTAGTATTCCACTCAGTGCCTAAGATCAACACATGCTGCTGCTGTTCTGCATCCATTAGCCTCTAGGAGGGAAACAAGCTTCTCCATCAGGGTCATCTCCATCATCTTTCCCTGATGGATGTGAGACTTACAAGACTAGTTCTGCAGCTCATGTTTGGGTTCACTGTGGTGGCGGGTCACCATGTCTGCCATCATGCAGTCATGCTGAACAGTTGCCGAGTCCACTGTGTCATTGAAGAGTTTTGCAGTGTTTCTGCCAGTACTTCTGCTAGCTCCCTTAGCACACCATGGTGTATGCCATCTATCCCTCCGTGCCTTGTCTACCTGCAGTCTCATGCAGCCGTCCAGTCCTCTGCACACTGTGATTTTCCTGTCTGACTCCTCCCATCCCTTGTCCTCTACTCCCAACCCCATTTCGGTATTGTTCACCCTTTCTGTCTTGTAATTACTGCATTTTTCTGCACCTTTATCCACCCACCCCTCACCCCATGTTATAATCATAAATTGATTCTTGCAGCACCTTTTGTCTGTTTCACTGTTGTTTTTGCATACAATGAACACACTTGTATGTATTGGTTACATTTGTCCCTAATTCACCATCAAATGATTCTTATGAATGTAAGTCCTCCTTCACTGTCAAAGCATTGTTCAGCGATGCATAGATTCACACACTATTTATGGAAGAAATGGCCATTCAATGTCATTATGGTCTTTCTGTTTCAACCCATGCACTGATTACTCACACCCCACAATATTCCACCCCTCTTCTCTTTAACCACCCCTTTGCTTTTTCTAACTCCTTATTGAACCATGCACTGATGTGGCCATCAACACCTCATCAAGCTGTCCATTGCAGTGATCAACAACTGTCTGAGTAATGTAATGCTTCTGAATGTTCCCTCTAAACCTTCCACACTCCACTGTCATTCCTTGTAAACTACTTATTGTATCTGTCACAAATGCACTCCACAGGTCCAGCCCTCTGCTCTCACAGTGCCAACCTCAGAACACAATAATGTGAACAGGTAACAGACAGGGTAACCCTCTTGTCTGTTTTTGGGTCCGAATCACCTTTAGTCTCAAGTTCTGGGGGGATTCAAACTGTGAACCTGATGCTACGTACCCAAATGTACAGGCTCAGATAATATTCTTTTCGGGGAGATGCAATATATCTTTTGTTTAATGGCACCTAACCAGGTATCCAAAATGAACCCTTAAAACTCTATGAGAGACCTTAGGTATAGTCTTACCTTTTTTACTCAAGCTCAGTAACACCATCGAGCTGTTGAACAGTTTTGTCAGGCTTAACCACCTATACGTCACATGTAAAAAGAACTGACAGGCACCCAGCCAGTCTTTCAAAGAAAAGGTACTTTACTAAAAGACGCTAAAAATATGAAAAATGTAAACACAAAACAATATATCAAAGAGCTCACAATCACATAAAAGAACAAGGGAAAATTATAAAGCAAAATTCCTACCACAATACATTTAGATGTTTGCTATCTAAGGTATTGCCTCTGGAAGTGCATTTTAAAGTTAGATCAGAGAGCTGTGTCTCTCAAGAGTCCCAAGATGATATCTCTTACATTTCAGACACAAGTATCAGTTTAAACTCTATGTCTCCACACCACTTCTGTGAGTCATCTAGCTCCTCCTTTTAGAATATGAAATTGCAAACATGATTCCCTACAAGGAGGTAAAATAATGTGAACATCAGCAAAAACCCATTTCCCAAATTATGAGTCTTTGATCAACCAGTTCCTTTGAGATCTACAACCCTGCAGTCCATCACTCAGGTGTGAGGTAGCCAACAGGGATCAGCTAAATTACATTCTTTCCTGATGTAATAAAATGTATATTTGGTTTCCAATTTCAAAAGCATGAGGTCATAATAAGTCCATAAAATGCAATTTCTCAATTAAGTTAATTACATTACAGAGATCTCCTGGTCAGTGTAATACATCCTGTGATTTCAGCTGCTGACACCTTTTAATTTAAAAGGGCAAAATCTCACAGACTGACATTTCAAACACTGACCATTTATTTATAATACCAATATCATACAATAATCATAACCAGCTGGCCAGCGTCACAATCCTCCCCACCTAGACTGAATTTGGGGTCTCTGTCCCCTGCATGGGATGAACTCCCTAAGCCAGTTCACTCCTCATATAGATGCAACAAGTCATCTATGTTCTGATTGGTAGCTCCAGCCCCATGTAAGATCGTCATGTCATACCCTTGCAAGGCAAGACTCCATCTTAATAGTCTACCATTAGTTTTTCCCATTTGTGTCAGCCAAACCGGGAGTTGTGGTCAGTTTGTACCTCAAAATGCTGCCCATAAAAGTATGGCTCTAACTTTTTTAGGTCCCACACTATGGCAAGACACTCTTTTTCCACAGCAGAATAAGTCTGCTCCCTGGGAAGTAACTGTTGCTCAGGTACACTACGGGGTGATCTTTCCCTTGGTTGGATGTCTGACTCAGTACTGCCCCAATACCCATGTCTGAGGTGTCAGTCTGGACCATAAAGGATCTGCTATAGTCAGGACTTGTCAATACAGGAGCACTGTTCAGTGCCTCCTTCAGTCTGGTAAAGACTTTTTCAAAGGCTGGTTCCCAGGTAATTTTCTTAGGCATCTTTTTCTTTACCAGGTCAGATAGGGGAGCAGCCAGGGCACTGTAATTGGGTACAAATTTCCTATAGTACGCTGCTGTCCCTAGAAAACTTCTGACCTGCTTGTGTGTTTCTTTTTTTTCATTTAATATACTTTATTCATTTTATATTTTCAACAACATTTAGTGCAGATAACTTAACATTGCTGTTAGAGAAAAAACAACTGGTAATAGACAATTACATGAATTACAGTTAAGTTGCCTGCCACCCCCACCCCCTCCCATCCCCACCCCATCTGCCACTTATTCTTGTTAAGAACTAATGTAAAGAATATAGATATGAAAATACTGGCTTCAGGATTATACCCTATGGATATAACCTTCATAAAACACACCAGTAAAAATTTGGTATTGTTAGAATCTATTGTACCGATATGAGTGTGTAGTGTTTCCCATCTATGCTTATATTTTCCCAGTCTATTTTTGGTTCCAGCAATTGTGTGTTCTGCTTGTAGAGAAAACATGATTTCCTTGAACCATTCTAAATAGAGGGAAGTAGATGAGTCTAACCAGTGCCTTAGTATTACTTTTCAAGCACAAGTAGTAATTAAAGCAATATGGGCTCTCTGCTGTGACCCTTGAACCTGCCTGAAATCACCCAAAATACATACTTCAGGTTTGAAGTTGTCGGCAAGCATAAGTAAGGGATTAAGATGATTTTGTATATCCATCCAGAAAGAGTGGATATTATCACAGGCCCATAACATGTGGAACAAATCAGTAGGTGCTTGTTGACATTTTGGACATTGACTGGATGATAAAGCCCCTAGATGGTGCAGTTTAGATGGTGTATAATATAAACTGTGGTTAATATAGTACTGCATGAGTCTGTACCTATCCCACTTGATGTATTTATATAGATGTTTCCAGATGCTGGGTCAATTCCTATGAGGGGGGTTCGGTGGTAGAATATTGTCCCACCCACAGAACCGTTGACTTTTGAGGGTAGCAGTTTTCTTAAGGAGAAATTTATATGAGTAGGAAATAATGTGAGATGTAGGGATGGATTCTAAATATGGGAGTAAGGTAGACATTAGGGGGCTATTCCATACCCCCGTGCCAAAATGAGATACTAATAGGTGTGATATTTGAAAGAATTTAAAGATTCACAGGCCATTTAAAAATGGATCTTGCTTCTATAAAAGAGAGCAGTTTTTGATTTCAGACCAACTGGTCTACACTTTTCACTCCCATATGTGGCCAAAAAAGCTGTTGTTTAACTGTCTTACCCGAAATTAAGAGGTTAGGGTTAGAGAACAGGGATTGAGCTATAGCTCTATTTGCATCTACTTTAAGGAAATTATTTAATTGATGCTGAGTGTAAATTAGGGCATATAATGGCGTATCCTGTAAGGATTTGGAGAGATTCTTCCTAGTAATAAAAGGAAGAGTCTTAGGATCGATACCATTCACCAAACATAGAGCCTGTTCAATTCTGACCCAGGAGGGACAATTGGAGGATTCTAAAACAGCTTCTGAGGAGTGTAACCAGAATCTAATCCTTGCCAAATGTATAGCTAAATAATATATATAAAAATTAGAGTCTTGAAAACCACCGTCAATTTTCTGACAAGTAAGTTTGAGATAGTTTCATCTAACTTTTTTCCCCTGCCAGATAAAGGTACTAAGGATTCTGTGTACCTGTAAAAACCACGACAATGGGAGGACCCCATTAAACATTTGCAAAGGGTATAAGATTCGAGGTAGCACATTCATTTTTATTATGCTCAAATGACCCAATAAAGAAATGGGTAATTTTGACCATCGCTTGAAGTCCTCTGATAGGGTCTTGATTAGAACATCTAGATTAATTTTTTTCTTTACTCGTGGAAGGGGGTGCAGTAGGATTCCGAGGTATTTGAATTTTTCAGTATTCCATCTTAGGCCCAAATAATCGATTTCACTTTTCAGAGTAAATTTATTAAGGGGGAAAACTTCCGTTTTTCTGATGTTCAGCTTATAATTCGAAATGGACCCAAACTGCGATATGATGTGAAAGACTGCCGGCAGGGATTGGGTTATGTTGGTGATATGCAGGAGTAAGTTGTCTGCATAAGCTGATATTTTGTATTCTGTATGGTCAATTAGTATCCCGGATACCATCACAAAATTTTTAATTTTCCTAATAAGTGGTTCCAAGTACAAATTAAAAAGGTATGGGGAAAGAGGACAACCCTGTCAGGTACCCTGGGATAAAGTAAAAGATATGGAGAGAATGCCATTGCAATAAATTTGAGCATTTGGAAATGTATATAATATTTTAATCCATTGCATAAATTCCTGCGGTATATGGTATTTGACCAGTAACAAAAAGAGATAGTCCCAAGAGACCCTATCAAAGGCCTTTTCTGCATCCATGGATACAAGAGCTGCGGAAGAAGTGAGATCCCCGGATGCAGATGAGAGATATGCTACTTTTCTAAGGTGGTCAGATGATATTCTCCCTTTAACAAATCCAACCTGTTCTATGCTAACAAGAGATTCCCAGACCTGACCTAATCTAGATGGGAGTATTTTAGCTAAAATCTTGAGATCCACATTAATTAGGGAGATTGGTCTATAATTTGGAATAAGGAGAGGATCTTTATCTGATTTAAGAATGACAATTATAAAGGTCTGATTCAGGGAGGTGTCGGAGATACCTTTGTTAAAAATGTATTGAAAAGTATCAAGGAGAATGGGGCAATCGTTTCTTTAAATGTTTGATAATAATTTGTAGTGAATCTGTCCGGACCAGGCGATTTATCCTGTGATAAGGAATCTATTGCTTCATGGACTTCCAATAGAGTAATAGGGGCTTTCAGGATTTTACTCTCGGACTCTGATAACACTGGGAGATCAATATCTTGGAGAAAATTATCAATTTGTTGGGGCAAGGAAGAGTGGACTGGGGCTGAGTAAAGATGCCGATAGTATTCTTGGAATGCATTCACAATATCTGGAGGGAAGGTTAATAAAACCCCCGAAGCTGAGTAAATAGAGGTGACTATCTTGTTGGCCATTTGAGTATGGAGACGGAGGGCCATAAGCTTCCCAGCCCTTTCTCCCTGATCAAAGTAAGATATTCTGGACCAGAGCATAAGAAATTCGGCCTTCTCAGCTAATAATTGATTGCATTGTGCATGAAGAGATTCTACTTTTATCCAGTCTTCTATTGGGGCAGATGGTGAAAGGTGCCCTTCTTGTTCCTCTATTTGGGCCAGGATTGTGGGTTAGGGCTACCACTATCTGCTTTTTTCGTTTAGTTGCCAAGCAAATAAATTCACCCTTCAGTGCACATTTCAAGAATCCCCACAAAAAATATGTTTTAGGCATTGTAGGGGCATTAATATCCATAAAATTAGATATGAA
Organism: Neoceratodus forsteri; assembly: GCA_016271365.2. NCBI lineage: Eukaryota > Metazoa > Chordata > Ceratodontiformes > Ceratodontidae > Neoceratodus > Neoceratodus forsteri. Next base: position 1,586,151,779 of record CM057455.1, on the reverse strand, counting down.
AGCCTGAAGGAATTGTATTTGGTCATCTGATTTCAAAAGCTGACTGTTTAGTTTCCAGATTTTATCCCTTTGTATATTAGGTGAAACATCAAGAAGAAGATGGGCGATATGATGGTCAGAAATTACTTTGGAGGAGTAGTATGCCAATGAGACACCCGGCAAGAGGTCTGTTGACAAAAGAAAGTAATCCAATTGGGAAAAGGAGTGATGAGGAAGGGAATGGAAAGAAAATTCTTTACTGTCTGGGTGCAAAAGCCTCCAGGGATCTCTAAGACCCATGGAGTGCATTAGCTCATGTAATGCTTTTTGCACTGGGGTTGATTTTTGCTTTGTCTGGGTCATTCTATCTAGCTGATTAGACAAGACCAGATTCAAGTCTCCCCCCAAAAGTATTGGAATTGTAGCCCATGGGGCAAAGGTGGTCATAAGATCAGCAAAAAATTCCGGGTCGTCAGTGTTGGGTCTGTATATAGATCCTAGTATTAATTCTGAATGACCTAACATGGCCCTAAGAGTCACGTATCAACCTCCTGGGTTGGTGGTTTGGTGAATGAGTCAGAATGGGATTCTCTTAGATATAAGAATAGCTGTCCCTCTTTTACGAGAATCAATACCAGAGCCAAATACCTGACCCACCCAGTTTCTCCGTAAGTAATTTATTTGATTAGGTAACAAGTGTGCCTCCTGCAGAAAAGCTACGTCTATTTGCAAGCTTTTGAGATGAAGTAGAACTTTGGTTCTCTTGGCTGGGGTCTGTGCTCCTTTTATATTCCAAGAACAATAATTAAAACCCATTATGACTGAGATTAAAACCTAGCAAGGTGAAGTATGTGCTACCAGAAAAAAAAGCCAGTTCAGAACATCTGTTTTAATAACAATTACTCTCAGACCAGTGGCAGACATCCCCTGTATTGTCCCTCTATCTCCCCCCTCCCCCCAACCCCGTTTTCTTGAACCCTGACTTCCAATTCTATGGAAGTACTCCCTTGATCTTCCCACTATGCTTTTAATCATTAATATTATAAGGAGCCCAATCTGGGAAACTGGTATGGGAAGATCAAAACCCAATATATGGTTCATGACTGCTTCCAAGATACAGACAATCCCACTTTTCCCTCACCCCCCCCCCCCACAGACTATGATAACGAAAGGACTTATACAAGAATAAAACTTACTACATTCCAATAACAATTGTGGTGACTGTATGTAGTTCCCACCAAACAAGGTTGAACTGAATAATTATATGACTGTTATCCCTATAACACGCCATTACACTCAAATATTAGTATAGTTCCCACTAATCTAAAGAATTAAACCCCTAGAAACGAATATATGCAGTAATAGAACTTGTCCTTTACCATAGCTTAACTAATATACCCTGACAATGTATCAAAAAGGCATTAGAATCTGCTTTAACTATAAACAGTAGTCCCTTGACTGTAACAAACTGGTATATTAATCAGGGACACCCTCTTTTATTAGTCCAACTGTAATTCAAACCGAAAACAAGAAAAATTAAAAATATTGTCCAGCACTTTGTTTTGGAAATGAGTCAGGCCATAGCGGGACTGATTTACCTGGTTAGGCTGTATATATATATATATATATAAAAAAAAAAAGGAGAAGAAAAAAAGGAAAAAAAAAAAAAAAAAACAGCATTGTTACCAGAAAACTATTATGTGCTGGATTTGATTATAGTTAACTAAAAAAAACAAAAGAAATGGGTGACCATTTATTGCCCCGCTTGGTGAATTTAACCAGGAAGTCCAGATAATGATCACAGAATTGCGATCCTTCACACCCCCGAGTGAATCCTCTGCTGGTATATTTACAAAAGGCGCTTGCTGAAAGTCAGGTTAGCTCCTCAGGAAAAACAATCTTAACGGCATCCAAGCCATCTCCCTCAAATCAACAGGGTGAAACCAGAGTATACACTAACCAGAGCTCACCTCCACTAAAAAAAAAAAAAAAGGAACATGATCGCTCATTTGGGCACCCTGAATAACTCAAGGAGTGATTCTGTAGTGGTTCCATCCCACAAAAGGCGAACTTTGATTTAAAAACAGATCTCACCAGCCCCGACCATCAGCAAGTTAAATCCGGCTACAATTTGCCGCAGATCCATATTGAAGTCATTTCTTCTTACCAGTAGAATATCAGGAACCTCACTGAACATTAAAACCTGATACAATGTTGCTAGATCTCAGGTGGCTTGCTAGGCTTTATCAAAGGATTTTCATGAACGATGCTGTAATACTGAGAGCTTAGCCAGTCATAACATTCGGAATTAGCTACTTGCCACAAGCATTTTAGTGGTACTGGGAAAGTAATTGGCTGGCCAGTTATTTCCTCATGTGGTGAACTTAACCCGAAGGTTCAGGTGATAATCTCAGAAATGCGATCGTGCGCACCCTCAAACTGCTCTTCAGCAGATGTATTTACAGAGGCGCATTTGAAAATCTGGAGAGCTCCTTGGAACCAGTATTCTTACCGGCATCCAAGCCATCTCCCCACGATCAAAAGACTGAAACAAAATCAGAGGCTATCCGGGGATCACTTTCACTGGAGAAAAAATGGAATGTGAACACTTGTTTGGGCACCACAATTAACTCAGGGGTTAATTCTGTTGAAATTCCCTTCCATACAAAGCAAGTTAAAATTTAAGGTCAGTTCTCACCAGTTCAGTCATTCAACCTGTGAAACCCATCCAAAAATTACCGCAGATCCACATTTAAGTCGAATCCTCTTACCTGTCAGATATCAGGATCAACGCTGAGTGAATAAATCTGGATACAGGATAGTTGAATCTCGGGCAGCTAGCTCAGCATTATCAAAGGTTTTCCATATACCTTGATGTAGAACAGAGAGCCTAGCCGGGTATGACATCTGGAATTTAATACTGGCCGCAAGCAGTTTAGTGATACTGGGGTGGTATTTGGCTTGTTTCTGGCGAGTAGGTACTGGGAGATCTTGTGAAACTCATAAATCTGCATGATTCCATTTGATCTCTTGTAATTCCTTGGTTTTGGCCAGTATGTGCTGGTGATCCAGATAGCTTAGTAGATGCATAATGAATGGCCTGGGCTTAGATCAGGAAGAAGGTCTTGGTCGAAGGGATCTGCGGACTCTTTCCACAATGTATGTGGCCGAGTGAGGCGGGGGGCCAGCTATCTTCAAAAGTAACTTCTGAGCAAAAATTACAGGCGAGTGACCCTCCACGTCTTCTGGAAGGCCAAAAACGACCAGGTTGTTATGCCTAGTTCGGCCTTCCAGATCCTCTAGTTTCAGCTCCAACTTACTCATTTTTTGCCACTCGGAGGCCATGTCAGGTTCCATTCTGGACTGCCAGTTTTCGAGGGAGGATGTACGCACTGAAACATCTGCTACTGCCCGGTTAGTATCTTTTAACTCTTCCTTAATAGTTTTTAAGTTGAAGGCGAATTCTTGAAAGGCTGTCTTTAGCGTGGCTAATTCCGCTAAAAATTTCTCTTCAGACAGTGGAATAAAGGCACTCAGACCCTGTGAGGACTTGTTTGATGCTGCAGTTTGGGTCTTAGGCCTCTTAGCTTGCTTGTCGGGGAGTTGTAGGTGGTGTGCATGCAGGGAGGGCCTGCTTCATCTCAGTGCCCATTCTTCCGAGTCACTCCCATTTTTAAATACTTGATTATAACTCTTAGAATTCCTAGAAATTTCAGCAGATGATCTAGTCATTCTTTGTTGAATAATGAACACAAATTGTGGGTATTCTTTGAGTTTAATAGCCGTGAGGTGAGAGCGGGTTACAGAGGCGTCCGTCTACATGGAAAGCATCATGTGACCTTCCTGCTTGTGTGTTTCTGGTCGGGGCCATGCCTTGAGCATCTCTATTTTTACTTGGTTAGGATGGAGCTGTCCCCGGCCTACAACATGCCCGAGGTATGCCACTTCTTCCATGGCCACCTGACACTTCTCAGCTTTGACAGTGAGCCCAGCCCTCTGTATCCTGCCCAGCACTTCCCTAAGGTGGGATAGGTGTTCCTCCCAGCTGACATTAAAGATAGCAGTGTCATCCAGGTATGCCTCGGTGTACTCCTCAGCACCATTTAACACCTGGTTCACCAACCTTTTGAAAGTGGCTGAGGCATTCTTCATTCTGAAAGATATTACTTTAAATTCAAATAAGCCTATCGGAGTGATGAAGGCCTACCTCTCCCTAGCTCTGTCAGTTAACTTTACCTGACAATATCCCTTTGTCAGGTCAATAGTAGTAAGGTATGTCACCCCTCCCAACTTGTCCAGGGGTTCGTCCGTCCAGGGCATCGGGTGGGCGTCTGACTTCATGACTGCATTTAGTCCATGACAGTCCATGCAGAAATGAGTAGAGCCATCTGGCTTGGGCACAAGGACCATGGGTGAGTCTCAGAGGCTGTGGGATCTCTAGATTACCCCTAAATCTAGCATTTCCTCCACCTCTCTCCTAATCTCCTTTTGGATAGCCTCTGACACCAGAGATGCTGTCCGCCATATGGGCGTCTGTGTCCCTGTCTTCACATCATGCGTTGTTAAGGGAGTTAGTCCAGGTTTGGTGCTAAACAGTTGGGCAAAGTCTGCTAAAACCTCTCTTACTTCCTGGATCTTGTCTGGGGCCAGCTGGGGTGACAATTTAACTGCTTCCACAGAGGACTCCCGCTTGCTTTCTTCCAGCAAGTCCAGAAGGGGGTCTCCTTCCTCCATCCCCTCCCCAGGACTACACACTGCAAACGCCATGTCAGCCCTATGAGCATATGGCTTCATCATGTTGACATGGTACATTCTTTCTGTATGTCTTCTGTCAGGTAACTCTATGATATAGTGCACGTCATTTACCTTTCCAACTACTTTGTATGGTCCTGCCCACTGAGCCTGCATCTTGTCTTTCTGGACCGGAATAAGGACGATGACCTCCTGACCCACCATGTATGAGCAAGCTCTGTCTCTATGGTCATACCACACTTTTTGTTTCTGTTGGGCAGCTGCCAGGTTGCTCTGGGCTGTCCCCATAAGCTTCTTCAGCCTTTCCCTAAACCTAAGGACATACTCTACTATGGGAGTTCCCTGGGTGGCATGCTTGCCTTCCCAGTCCTCCTGGATAAAGTCTAGGGACCCACATACCTGGCATCCATATAAGAGCTCGAAGGGGGAAAATCCTGTCAACTCTTGGGGCACCTCCCTGTATGCAAACAGGTGGGGAAGGTATTTCTCCCAGTCCCTCCCATGCTGTTCAGCAAATGCTTGGAGCATTGACTTTAGGATACTGTTAAATCTTTTGACAAGCCCACTGGCTTGCGGGTGATAAGGTGTCATGCACCTCTGCACCACCCCACACTTTTCCCACAAACATTTCATCAGGTCTGACATGAAGGAACCCCCTCAATCAGTGATAACCTCTTGCGGAAACCCAACACATTAGAAAATCCCAAGTAGGGCATCTGCCATTTTGTCTGTCCTCAGCGAGGGTAGGGTGTAATCCACCACAGTCAGGATGAACCTCTTCTGGAGGAGCTGGGGGTATTTAAAGGCCCTACAATATCCATTCCCACCCTCTGGAATGGCTTCTCCACTATGGGCAATGGAATTAGGGCAGCTTGGGTTTTCTTATCCGTCTTCCCTATTTCTTGGCACCGGTGACAAGACCTGCAATACTCCTTCACCTGCTGGGTGAAGTTGGGCCAATAGAAATTCTGGGCCAACCACTGCATAGTGCATGCGATTCCCAGATGACCAGACAAGGTAATATCATGTGCAATCTTGAGCAACTGCTCATGGTACCTCTGGAGAATGACAAGCTGCCTACTTATCACCCCTTCCTCTGTCTTAGCATCCTGAGTATACATTAGTCAATTTTCCCAATAAACGTTATGTTTTCCGTCACCTCCCTGTGCTCTGTCAGAGTCTGCCCAAGCCCTCAGCTTCCCTAGACTAGAACAGCTGCAAACTCCTTACACATTCCCAAGGCATGGGACAGGTCCCCTTCGGTCTGTAAACTAGGGTCCCTAGCTCTAGCATCAGGGCACTCTGGATCACTGTCATCCCTAACCGTCTGACAATGGGTCACCCCTCCTTCTTTGCAGTAACCCTCCATAGTTATTTGGTTAACTGCTACTGGGGAAATTTCTACCCCCTTTTCATTTGCCTCCATATCAGGAGACACAGGCTGCCAAACCAGCCTCCCAGTGGTTTCCACAATGGCTTCTATGGGATCTGGGAACTACATTTTCTTTTTCCCACTTGGCTACGGGTAACTGCACACACCATCCCCTGTTTGAGATTGTTGCCAAGGATGACGTCAACTGCTAATGTCTTGGCAACAGCCACCTGTTGCACAGTCCCTCCTGTTTCACCCCAGTCTAGGAGAACACTAGCAAGTGGCAATGTTGTCTCCTTCCCGGTGAAGCCTTGTACAGTTACAAATTTATTAGGTATAAGCTGACTAAACTCTACCAGATCCCCTTTTTCCAATGTCAGGGAAGCCCCTGTGTCTTTTAACCCTTGTGTCTGTACACCATTCACAGTGACTGGGTACATGTGTTCCCTCATGTTCAGAGGCATGCTTCCAGGGACACACAAACAACCCACTTCTGTCCTAGCCCCATTTTGCATATTGCTCATCCTTTTGGGACACTGTCTGGCAATATGTCCAGTTTCTTTACAAACCCAACATTTGTTTCTTTTCTCAGAGAAATCTTTTCTTTGAAACCTGGGGCTAACTGGTTTCGGTGGGGGCAGTGAGAGTTTTAGCTGCCCTGAAGGCACACTTTTCCCTTTCTGTGCGGCTATGCCCACCCCATTCGCTCTCAGAGCAGGTCTGCTCTTGGCATAGGGGTCCGAGAGTTCAGCAGACCCTTGCACTGTTTTGGGATCTCGGTCCTCCAGCCAGGTTTTCAGCTCTGCTGGGCATGCCCAAAAAAACTGTTCTAACAATATAGCATTTTCAATTTTTTAGAGTTTGCTTCAATTCCTTCCCACTAAGGTTTTAAACACTGATGTTGTTTCGTGGCTAGCTCCTTGTAGCTCATGTCAGAACTTCTCCTGAGCTTACAGAATTTAGCTCTTTATGCTTCTGCAGTTAAATCAAATTTATTTTAAAGTGTAGCTTTAGTTTTGTTATAATCATTACTGTCCTCATTGTTCATTTGACCCAATGCATTCCGAGCTTTCCCGGTAAGTAGTGGGGATAGCTGGAAGCTCCAGGACCCTCTAGGAATTGTTGCCAGAATACAAACTTTTTCAAAGGAATTTAAAAAGGCACTCATATCTTCCCCCTCTTTAAATTCAGCTATCAATCTGGAATTTAATTTGTAACCCAGTCCAGTATTTCCAGTTAAACCCAAGCCACTTACCTGCTCTGGTGTTGGTGGTTTGAGTTGTAGCTTCTCCAGTTCCTGTTTCCTCTGGCGCTCATGCTCCTCTTGGTCTGCTTCTCGCTGTTCTCACTCCCTCTTCTCCTCTGTGGCTCATTTCTCTCACTCTGCTTCTCACCGTTCTTGCTGTGCCTCTCACTGTTCTTGTTCAGCTTCCCTCTGGAGCTCCAGCTCCATTCTGTGCAGCTCAATCTGCAGCCTGATTGCTTCTGGCTCTAGAATGCTGGTGACCTTCCCCTGCTGCTGTGGCCCTTGGCTTGCACTGGCCCTGCTGTCCTTCTCACTGGATCTGGACACTGCACTGGCCCCTCCACACCCAAGGTTTGGTCCTTTACAGTCACAATTTGTGACTCGATGCTCTGGGCATCTGCTGCTATCAGGGCATCTATGAGGTTCTGCTTGTTGGCTTTCACCTCATACTGGACTCCTCTGTCCTGGCACAACTGCCTCAAGTAGTCTGCAGTGTACCCACTGTAGTTGGAAGCCATTTTCTTCCCTAACTACGGCTACTCTAACTTGGACTTTAGAAAAAAAAAATAAAACAGGTAGGTACTTTGACTGTAAGCAAAATTATATAGTTCTGTTTTCTCTTAAAAATAAATCACATCCTTATTTTGCAAGTGAGCTGTACAGTATTAAGCTGACACATTGAACTGTTAAAGCTTGTGTTACCACATTTTTGCACCGTTGCCAACAAAATCAGTCACAAATACACTCCGCAGGTCAGGCCCTCTGCTCCCACAGTGCCAACCTCAGAGCACAATAGTGTGAACAGGTAACAGACAGGGTAACCCTCCTGTCTGCTTTTGCATCCAAATCACCTTTAGTCTCAAGTTCTGGGGGGATTCAAACTGTGAACCTTATGTTAGCATACCCAAATGTACAGGCTCAGATAATATTCTCTTCCGGGGGATGCAATATATCTTTTGCTTAAGGGCACCTAACCAGGTATCCAAAATGAACCCTTAAAACTCTATAAGAGACCTTAGGTATATTCTTACCTTTTTACTCAAGCTCAGTAACACCATCAAACTGTTGAACAGTTTTGTCAGACTTAATCACCTACACATCACATGCAAAAAGAACTGACAGATGCCCAGACAGTCTTTCAAAGAAAAGGTACTTTACTAAATGATGCTAAAAATATGAAAATGTAAACACAGTACAATATACCAAAGAGCTCACAATCACATAAAAGAACACGGGAAAATTACAAAGCAAAACTCCTACCACAATACATTTAGATGTTTGCTATCTAAGGTATTACCTCTGGAAGTGCATTTTAAAGTTAGATCAGAGAGCTGTGTCTCTCTAGAGTCCCAAGATGATATCTCATACATTTCAGACACAAGTATCGGTTTAAACTCTATGTCTCCACACCCCTTCTGTATGTCATTTAGCTCCTCCTTTTAGAATATGAAAGTACACACATGATTCCCTACCAGGAGGTAGATTAAAAAATGTGAACATCAGTAAAAACCCATTTCCCAAATTATGAGTTTTGGATCAACCAGTTCCTTTGAGGTCTATTGCCCTGCAGTCCATCACTCAGGTGTGAGGCAGCCAACTGGAATCAGCTAAATGATGTTCTTTCCTGATGTAATAAAATGTATAGTTTGCTTCCAACTTCAAAAGCATAAGGTTATAAAAAGGCCATAAAATGCAATTTCTCAAGGAAGTTAACTACATTACAGAGATCTCCTGGTCAGTGTAATATATCCTGTATTTTCAGCTGCTGACATCTTGTAATTTAAAAGGGCCAAATCTCACAGACTGACATTTCATACACTGACCATTTATTTATAATACCAATATCATACAATAATCATAACCAGCTGGCCAAGCGTCACAGTATCTACCCTCTGTGAAAGTAAGGTGTCCGCCATTGTATTGTTCCCCTTCAAATACTTGAATGTTTTGTTCATGGCTCATGTCTCCGTTCTTCTGTATTTGGTCTACAAATCATTGTTTTTCAACCTCTCCTAATATATATTACCATGTCCTCCCAGCACCATTTTTGTTTCTGTTCTCTGCTGTATTTCCATCCCATACCTGTCTGCTGATGTCGCCTCCTTAAATGCATGCCATACTCGTGGTGTTGCATTACCATTGAAATGTATAATGTATTATAGTGTATAGTAGAGCATTGTTCTGTATAGAAATCCATAATTTTCAAAATGCTCTTCTACCATAGTACAAATGTCATGGAATGTGACTGTACCCTCCTGTGGTACAACAGCATTCTAGAACCTATAGAGACTGCACAAGTCAGTTTCATTCTGAAAGAGAATAAAACACAGTGCACACATTTCACTTAATGCTATACACTATAAAAAAATACAGGATGAGCAATTTTATGCACAACCAGTATGTTCTTCCACCTTGGGGGTTCTGATTCCCACGGACCTCTCGAGCTTCTCTCTCGAGGTCAGAGGGAATCAAAATGCCTCTGTGGCAGAACACACTAGTTGTGCATACTTGCCCATCCAGTATTCTGTGTGTTTAAAATTGTCCACTGCTTGGTGTGCAAATGCTGTTATATTATGTACTGTATCTGGATAGTAAGATTTTAATTTAACTACCCAGGCAAGTTTGTACTGCATAAGCCAACACTTCAATGTGGTATAGGTATGTCCATTGGGCATGTTTAAATGTATGTGTGTGAAGTGCCTTGTAATGTTGACCGGTTACACTAGCATCAGCACCTGCATCCTTCAGCTGGTTTTCCAAGTAGCTATGTACATGAGCATACTGTAACTTTGGTCTGTGCACCCACAGTAATGTCAATATTTATTCAAACACGTGTCCTTCTCCTGACTTGCTGCATGCAGTATCTTCCCCCCTCTGGTTGCCCACTTTTGCATCAAACATCTATCCTAACACTGGTGGATTTGGTCTTGGACGATTCACATAGTCCTGCAAATTGCCCTACTGGCTTGTACTGGTGAATGCAAGATGTTATTTTGTACACCAACTGGGGCAATGCAAACGTCTGTTAAACCAATGGATTGTCAAAGTTCATATCCCTGCTGTCTAATGGTAGCAAAATGTAATTGCTACCTATTACAACCACCCCACCCCCCACAGGTTAGTAGGTTGTATTTGGATTCCTCCAACCCTTGTGCATCAATGTGCATTATCTGTAACAGAATGTCATCTGCCATGTTACAGGGTAATCCTCCAGTAATCCTCCAGTAAGACCCCAACTTACCCCACCCCCTTGGTGTCCCTCTTGTTACTGTTTGTTTTTGAACAATTGAATGTGTCTCATCAAGGTAGTTATCAGTGTTCATTCGTTACATCCACTGGTGTTCCTGTGACCACTGTCAGCTGATGCCAACACACCAAGAATGTTGTGTTGCAGAGAAGTTAATGCGGTGTCCTGTGAAATCCCATCTGATGATGTCTCCTGCATTACTGAAACTGGTAAACTGGTATCTTTAGAGACAACTGCCTGAACAGAAATGTTGTCATGGTGTCCTTCAATGAATTCTATGATGGTCCCTTTGATGATGACATTCCACGACATGAGTAAGCTTGATTTTAACGTTACCTCATGTCACAAGCAATTGGTGATGCCGTACTATGTGGTACACAGTTCTAGCACTTGGTTCAGGACATAACTAGCCATGACCTTGTTGTTTCAAGTAGATATCACCTCTACCGTGTGCTTCAACTGTTTATAAAACTGCGTAACGAAAGCAGGACTGTTATTTGCTGAGTGAAAGTCCTGGCAAGGATACCCACTATCACCAAAAAAAAGCAATGACTGATGACCTGTTCAATAATATCATGGTTCTATTTATAAGCATCATGTTTTCCTGTAGCGTACCAAGACACTGGTTGCAAGCTTCACACTCCCCACATCCCCTTCACAATTCATGTTACTCTTTATACCCCGTCCTGTAATTTTTCATATAGTAAACTTTATGGCCCCGATTCTAGAAAAGTTATACCTGGTGTAATAGCACTTGCGACTTGTGTGATTATACAAAGTGGCCTGCGACATGTCGCAGGACACTTGCGCCGAAAAGCTGTTATGCTGGTGGTTGCACCATAAACCCCCTGAAACATGGCGCTAGGGGGTGTATGGCAGCAGTTGTGCCCCCATTCCAGAAGGGCAGCAACAAAGTCCCCAATGTCGGGATTCTACAAGAACCCCTGGAGGAGAACCGGCAATGTAAGTTACATCTGCATTTAGCTGGTGTAACTTACATACGTCCTCCGAGGGTCCTGTAGAACCGGATCCATGTGCCCTCCCCCCATGCCCAGATCACTGCCGTTGGTGCCCCAATGGGCATCTCACACATTCCCACCCCATCCCCGTACTGTACTTGACCCCGTACCCCCGTACAGTAAAGGTCCTGCAGGGCTGCCCACACCACCTGCCCCAAGCATAAGAAATGTGCCCCACAGGGCTACCCACACCCCCTGTCCCTGACTCCATCTGTCCGATAAGCCCCGCAGGGTGGCGCAGTCAACCCCCCACCCATACCCCGACCCCCAAGTCGCTGGCTGCAAATGTGGCAAATACCCTGCCCTAGTAGTCTAGTGGCACCCCACCCAGCCATGCCAGCCCACCTAGCACCCGCTACCCACCCCTCCTTAGCCGGCGACTGGCACAGCCCACCTCTCACCTCCATGGCCAGCCGCTGACTGAGTTCAGTAGGAGTGTGTACAGAAAAGACGTGCTCAGAAATTAATTTCTGAGCATGTCTTATCTGTATATGGTCCTACTGAACACAGTCGGTGGCTGGTTGTGGAGGTGAGAGGTGGGCTGTGCCAGTCGCCAGCTGGGGACAGGAGGAGGGGTGCTGGGTGGGCTGGCATGGCTGAGTGGGGGGGCTACTAGACTACCAGAGCAGGGTATTTGCCGCATCTGTGGCAGGTGACTCCGGGGTCAGGGCACGGGAGGGGGATGATAAAATGATTATGGGGCATGTTACAATGGGGATTCGGGGGCTGGGGTTTGGGCAAACTCTGCAGGGCTCTTTCCAAACATGTTGGGGAGCAGTTGGTGTGGGAAGCCCTGCGGGGTGCCAATGTGGCTTGCTGGGTGTGTGGGGGACTTGCGATATGTGGTGTGCCAGTTGCGGCTTGCGACATGCTCACCAGGTGCACCCTCTGTTCGGCATATCTGGCAGCATGTCGCAAGTCGCAGGACTTAGCTGCAGTGACTCTGGCCCTTCTAGAATAGGGTGCAGAGTCAATATCACAGTTGTGGGTGGCACAAGTTGCATTTGGCGGCGACTTGCACCACCCTTCTAGAATCAGGCCCTATGTATTCAGCATAGAAGTGTTGTTACACTGCCATGTGAATCCTCTAGCATGGTATCAAGCTCATCTTTCATCAAGACTGATCATTCACTCCCACTGCTTGCATGTAGTTGTCTTGGTTAACAACAGATAAGCAATAAGACACAACAGGGTGTGCATGGAACATATTTTACCACACGGCCATGTTCATAATAAGGCATGAGGCAGCAGGTAAAGTGACTGTAGACCCTTGCCATGCAGTAAAATATGTTCCATGCACACCCTGTCATGTTTTATTACACTTATGAAATGGTGGTGTTATGCATGGAGAAACATGATTTTATATAGTATGATTTTCTTTTTTTAACATGGAAACGGAACAAAGTAGACAGACAGGAAGGATCCTACCTTCCTCCTGTGACCTGCGACCAACCTAATGTGTGATGACCAAGCTGAACTGTTTCTCTCACCCAGCCCACCAGTTGCGCAGAAGCTGATCATCAGAAAAAAATGTTAAAAAATAAAGTTGCTGTGAAGAAGGTAATTCTAAGTGCAGTGGGTCGGGCGTGCGAGTGATGAGGGATACAGATACTACAAGGATATGACCAGCAGTGGGAGAAGAAAGAGATGTGTCAGCAGTGTGATCGGAGTCGAAAACAGTATCATTCAGTTATTAATACATTATAGTGTATAGTAAAGCATTGTTCTGTATAGCAATCTATCTTTTTGAAAATGCTGTTGTACCATAGTTCAAAGGTCATGGAACGTGATTGTAGCCTTCTGTGGTAGAACAGCATTCTTGAACCTCTAGAGACTGTGCAGGTCAGTTTCATTCAGAAAGAGAGAGAACCACAATGTACACATTTCACATATTACTATACACTACAAAAAATACAGGATGAGCAACTTTATACATTACAAGTGTGTTCTTCCACCTTGTGGTTGTGATTCCCACAGGCCTCTCAAGCTTCGCTCTTGAGGTCAGAGGGATTCAGAACACCTCTGTGGCAGAACACACTGGTTGTTCATAGTTGCCCATCCAGTACTCTCTATGTGGTGTTACAGTTACTTAGTATTCCATTCCCCCACCCTCACCCTCATGTGTACATGCATACTAATTCTGGTCTTTTTTAATTCAAATCGCACCCCCCCAACCTTCCATACCATTATAAACCAAACATCACAAAAGTAAGCATCAAGGCTATGACTGATATAAAACTATTCATTTATTGAAAGTGCAAAGTGCTATGTGCATAGCAAGCTTGCTCTGCACACTGCACTTTGCACTTTCAATAAATGAATACTTTCATATCAGTCCTGGACTGGGTGATTACTTTTTTGATGTTCTGTTTAGTACTATACAGCACCAGTCACTTTCTCAGTGCAGCTTTGTTTCTGATTTGCCAAACCATTATAATAATCAGAAGGGCTGTTGTTCCACTGGCATTTGATAACAATTTGAATACCCCCACCCAACACACACATACATACAGTGATGTGTCATCCACTGACACCCTCCCACTCCTCAGTTCCAAAAGCAAATTGAGTGAACAAATACTTATTGCGGTCCCAGGCTTCCACCTGTAGTGTCAGACAGCTGCAACACATCTATTGTCAATTGGGGTAGTGTGACAATTCAACATTTGTGCACTGTACAGTACTATGAGTGAAATGTAATGAATCGTAGCTATGCCACTGTGTTTCATGTATTTTTTTGTCACACTACAGGTGTGTGATGATGACCTATAAACATATGGATGTAAGCTGCACAGGTGTATGTGCTAATCATGCACTGACTGTGGGACAAAGTATTCCGTCAATACTCGTTTACCACACGAGGGTGTTGGTGATGCCAGGATTTATCCACCTGGTGTGGTTTTCTCATGAGGCGCAGGCTGAGTGAGAAAATATACAAGAAGTGGGTAAATCCTAGTACAATCTTCACACTTAAGATGGATATTGCGATTATAAAATGTCTCCCTTTTCTTTTGTTTGTGTATTTAAAAGAAGGCAAAATATTTTTTTGGGCTGGATGGCACGTATTCACTTGCGGTAATACCAAAATTTACACAATTTAAACCGTGCCATCCAGCCAATCAGGAGCCAGTATTTTTGAACCATTGTATGATTAAGCAATTTATCCTTCCAGGGTCATGATTGAAGACGGCTGGTGTGATTCGTCAGAAGCGCAGCGAGTGACCGAATCACACCAGTCGCAGTTAAGCCTCCAGTGTACCCACACATATTATACAATGGCAAATCTTGTTTCTTTAATGTTTTTTAACTATTTTCTAACTCACTGAGGTCCCTACACTTCGAAAGAGGATGTCATTTTGTAAACAATTTACCGTGGTGTTTTAGCAAAGCGGTGACAGGAAAAATCGCGGCAGTTTCGTTTGAAGTGAAAGCGACCGGATTAGGACGATATAAGGTTGGCTGGCACTTCTTCCAGTGGGTACACTGGAGGATTTATCACGGTGGTAATTGTGCCAGCCAACCAATCAGGATGCAGGATTTGGGACATTGGATTTACCATATTGTATAATTTATGTTTTACAATGGCTCTAAAAATACTTGCTCCTGACTGTCTTGCTGGCACAATTTATAACGTGTAAATCATATTATCACCCCATGGGAAGACGTGCCAGCCATCCAGCCAGCCCGAAAAACTATTTTTCCTTTTTTTAAACATAAAAAATAAAATCCTGATATTGTATAATTGCAGTATCCGACTTGAATGTGTGGGTGTTGCCAAGATTTACCCACTTCTGGTGTTTTTTCTCACTCGGCCTGTGCCTCATGAGAAAACACCAAGTGGGTAAATCATGGCATCTCCAACCCTCTCTTGTGGTATACTGCTTAATTTTATAATTGGTGGTACATGGACTTTGACTCAAACATTGTTTATGTTTCCGTCCCTAGGCTAGTCTCTGTGTTCAGGCTCCCTCCACCCCTCACCCACCACCTACACACACACACATCCACACAGTCTGTTATGTGAGACATAAACACACAGACACAATACACTCACAGTAACCCACACTCACTGTAAGTCTCTCTTGTCACACACAAACACACACACACACTCACACACTCTGTCAGTCTATCTTGACTCAGACACACACGCAGACACTCAGTGTCACTCTGTCTTCCATTACTGAGTATTCTTGTAACATACATCTCATTAACTCCACAGCCGTCATAGCACACAGTAAGCATCATGTATTCAAGCTAACTTTAAATCCTGGCTCTTCACTAGGGACAGCTGCACCTGTCCCCCCAGGTAACACCCACTTTTATACTTACTTGGGACGGGATGCCTATTTCCCCCTCTTCTTCCTGTCATGCCATAGCCTGCTCAGGACACCTTGTGTCGGGGGAAGGGGGGGTAATAAGAAACACCCCACTGTGCCTAAAGTTGTAACCAATTATTTTACCATCACTGTATTCGAAGTTCTTGAAAAACTGCACTGTATTCTTTTACTGGTCTGTATCCAGTTGGCATGTAGTTTACCACTGTCTGCCTGAAAATGCTTTTACTATGTGTACGATGTATATTGTGTTCTTGCCTAATGTTGTTGTTATACTTTTGTTACTGGTTACCTGTCTTTTTGTACTGTGCCTACCGAGCCCAGTTTGTGCCTGAAAACGGTCCCCTGGACCAGTGCACCCTACACAGTCAACAAAGTCATAAGTAAATAAACATTAAAACTGTTAGATCAGTTTGCTATGAGTCCAATCAAGCATTAAGGCATGTCAAGGTGTTATGTCAGTGTTGTGTTAATCAGCCTCTAGGGGGTAAATGTTGCAAGAGGCATAGCCCAGTGCCACATGCCCCTATAAGGTGATTTAATGACCATTAACCTAATCTTTGCCAGTGACCTACTGCTATTATAATAAACAAAGACATTTTTAACTGTTAAACCTTTTTCAGTGTATGATTAGGGTCTACATGTATGATAATCCAAGATAATCATATGGCTGTTAGGCTGCTTACAGAAAATCAGGAAACTATGTTTCTCATAACCTTTTTATAATACCACCCACTGTGTGTTGACATTAACTGCACCTTACTTCATATAATCATAGAATCATAGAAACTGTGGTCAGAAATGGATCCCACCGCCAATCTAGTCTGCCCGTAACCTCCCAAAGAGACCACCTTTCCTCCTTACCGCCTGTCCCTTGCCCATTAGGCCCATGTACCTATCCCAGGATCTTTTGAAGCTGTCCATTATATCCACTCCCACCACCCATTCCGGCAGACTGTTCCATGGCCTTAACACCCTCTCAGTAAAGAACCTCCTCCTGATGCCCCCTCTGAATCTTCCCCCATCCAGTTTGTGGGCATGCCCTCTAGTGGAATTGTTCTTACTCATTCTGAAGATGCTGTTGACCCTCACCTTGTTTATGCCCTTCAAACTCTTGAATATCTCCACCATGTCCCCTCTTTCCCTCCTCTCCTACAGTGTGTACAGGCCCAGCTCTTCCACCCTCTCCTCATAAGACTTCCCCTGCAGCCCCTTCACCAACTTGGTTGCTCTTCTCTGGACCCTTTCCAGACTGCCCTTGTTCCCTTGTATGTATGTCCTCCAGAACTGGACCCCATATTCCATGTGTGGTCTGACCATGGTTTTGTAAAATGGCACGATCACCTCCCTCCTCCTCCTGACTGTGAATCCCTTCCCTATGCATGACAGCATTCTGAGTGCCCTTCCTGCAGCTCTGTCACATTGATTCCAGACTTTCAGGTTGTCTGAAATCATAATCCCCAGGTCTCTTCCCTGTCCTATTACCTCCAGCCCCCCCCCCCCCGAGTCAGTACATCACCTTTGGGTTATTTCACCCTATGTGAATAATTTTTGCAGTTTTTGATATTGAACTGTAGCTGCCACTTTTGTGACCACTCCCCCAGCACCACCATGTCCTCCCTCATATCTTCCACCCCCCCCTGCTGTATCCACCCTATTGCTACATATCTTCATGTCGATGACTTGATACTTGATGACGTACACGTAACATGTAGTCATAATACCTTCTGACCAACACTTCTTTTCTCTTTCATTTCTGCAGGAGTTTCAGGCATTTCACATATTTCACCTACTTTCGTTTCGTATGGTGGATATGGAAATGCCTTTGATGATGGAATCGGAAGGTTCTTTCTGCATGTGTCATATCTGCAATACGGGCAGCTTTCACCTTAGATGAATATACTGGGTTTCTACCTCCAAATCCTCCAGAATGAGTATGCTTGATGAACTGACATTGTCGTGATCTTTATTTCTAAACAGTTTTATTGAATTCATGACACTGCAATACTTTGTTGTGAACATTGTTATCAGTTTAATACTAAAGTTTCAAAGCTATTTAAATAATGACAATGTAATTTCATAATGAAATTTGATATTAGAAAAAAGTTAATAGACACAGTTTTATTTACAATTTTCTAAACAAGTTAGACATCTTTTGAAGTTTTTTGCAGTTGGATTAGAGTTACTGTTCAACATGGGGAGCCCACGTGCACACCTGTCACAATTTATGTCACCCAGCTATTTTACTAACTCCCTTAATGTATGCACATCATCACACCTTCACAGCTAATCACAGCCACATCCACAAACAGGCACTAATGCAAGATGAAACAGTAAGAACACCAACATGCAGAAACAGAAAACCACCATCCATACCTTCACACACACAGGTTAAATGCATTCTAATCCCACCACACACCCCACCCGTGTGCCAACACCTCAAAAGGAGAACTTGTACAACTACAAATGACAGCAGCAGAATGCATACTTCACATGCTGTACTCTGTGAACTATTGTGTTACAGTTTCCATCACTTATGTTCTGCATTCTGTTGCCGGACATGGTGGCGTGTGATGGGAAGTGTCAGTTTGTGAACATCTCCTTTTATGTTTGTTTGTTGGTGTTGATGGGGGAGATAGTCGGCTACCCTATGTCTGTTATAGAAACAGAATTTGACAGCAGATAAGGGCTGCTTGGCCCACCTAGTCTGCCCATTTTTCTGCCTAACAGATAAGCTGCAGATCCTAGTTAACCAACAGCTTACTTCCTCCTACGCCCCAACTAGGACTGCCTTATGTCTGTCCCATGCATTCTTGAATTCCCCCACTGTTCTTGACTCCATGACCTCCTCAGGGAGGCTGTTCCATGCATACATGACCCTCTCCATGAAAAAATACTTCCTCACATTACCTCTGAGCTGTCCCTCCTCTATCTTCAAATTGTGCCCCCTTGTTCTTGCACATCTCTTTTTCTGAAAGATGCTACCCTCTTGGACTTTGTTGATTCCCTTGAGGTACTTGAAAGTTTCTATCATGCCCCCTCTCTCCCTTCTTTCCTCAAGGGTATACATATTAAACTCCTTCAGTCTTTCTTCATATGTCTTCTGGTGCAGACCCTGCACCATTTTGGTTGCCCTCCTCCAGACAGCCTTCACTCTGTCTATGTCTTTGTGGAGATGGGGTCTCCAGAACTGCACACAGTACTCCAGATGGGGTCTCACCAACTGTCTGTACAGAGGGATAATAACTTCTTGTTTTCTACTATTGATGCCTCTCTCTATGCATCCCAGTATCTCCCCAGCATTCCTTACTGCCTTCTCACATTGCTTGCCCACCTTTAGGTCATCTGATATAATTACCCCCAGGTCCCTTTCCATTTTTATTGTTGTCAGTATCTCACCCCCCATTGTGTACTCTTCCCCCGGGTTTTTGTTTCCCAGATGCATTACCTTGCACTTCTTTGCATTGAATCTGAGCTGCCATACATTTGACCATTCCTCCAACCTTGCCAAGTCCCTTCTCATCCTTTCCACTCCATCTTGAGTATCAACCGGTTGCAGATCTTTGTGTTGTCTGCAAAGAGACATACTTTTCCTTCCAGTTCCTCTGCAATGTCCTTACAAAGACATTAAAAGGACTGGTCCCAGTACTGAACCCTGCGGTACCCCACTAGTAAACCTCCTTTCTTCACTGTGGACTCCGTTTACTACTACCCTTTGTGTCCTGTTGTCTAGCCAATTTTTTACCCAGGCTACCACCTTGGGACCCACTCCAAGGCTGGCTAACTTGTGTATTAATCTTTTGTGTGGGACTGTATCAAATGCCTTGCTAAAATCTAGGTAGGCCGTGTCCACAGCCCCTCCCTGGTCTACTACTTTGGTCACCCAGTCAAAGAAATCTATTAGATTCGTCTGACATGACCTTCCCATCATGAATCCATGCTGCCTTGGGACCTGTGCCCCACTGGTCTCTAGGTACTCAACAATTCTTTCCTTCAGAAGTGATTCCATCATTTTCCCTACCACTGAGGTCAAACTAACTGGTCTGTAGTTTCCTGCCTCTGTCCTGCTCCCACTTTTGTGAAGAGGAATCACATCCGCCCTCCTCCAGCCTTCAGGTACCACCCCATCCTCCCATGATTTGTTAAAGACAGTAGTCAGCGGTGTCACTAGTTCTACCCTTAGTTCTTTTAGAATTCTTGGGTGAATCCTTCAGCCCCCATTGCTTTGTCCACCTTCAATTTTATTAGTTCTTTCAGAACCCTTTCTTCTGTTAAATGGACTAGTATCGACCCCCATCTTCAGAGTGTTTCTCTTGTTTGGTTTAGGTACCTCCCTCTCCTCTTCCTTTGTGAATACCGAGCAGAAATATTTGTTCAGTATCCCTGCTTTTTCACTGTTACCCTCTGCCCACATTCCTTCCCCTTTATTGAGCCTCAGTATCCCTCCTTTGGTCTTTCTTCACTCCCTAATGTACCTATAAAAGGTCTTATCCCCCTTCTTAACAGAGTTGGCTATCCTTTCCTCGGTTTGGGCCTTTGCTATTCTGACTGCCTTCCCTGCCTCTTTCTGCTTTAACTGATAAAGTTCTCTGTCCTGCTCCTTCTGTGTTTCTTTATATTTCCTGAATGCTATCCTTTTCTCCTTAACCTTCCCTGCCACCTCTTTTGAGAACCATAGCATTTTTTTCCTTTGTTGTGTTTTGTTGATTTGCTTTACACAAAGGCTTGTTGCCTCTGTGATGGCTGTTTTGATTACTCCCCATTGTTCCTCCACCCCTCCTTCTTGCCTGTTTGCTAGTGCTTTTCTGAGGCACTCTCACATTTTCTCAAAATCAGCCCTCTTAAAGTCCAATACTCTTGCTTTTGTATGGCTTGATTGTATGGCTGTGTTTATCGTGACCCACACTGTTTGGTGGTCGCTTGTTCTCAGATGGTTACCCACTTCTAAATCTGAGATTCTTTCTCTATCCCCATTTGAGAGTACCAGGTCTAATATTCCTCCCTCCTGAGTGGGTTCCCATACTAGCTGTCTGAGGCATGCCCCTTGTAGGGCATCAAGAATGACCCTGCTCTTGGATGTGCCTGCAGCAAAGGTGCTCCAGTTAACATCTGGCATATTCAGGTCCCCCATCAACAGTATCTCCCCTTTTTTTGCCATTCTAAGGATGACTTCTATCATTTCCTTGTCCATTCCCTCCCCCTGAGATAGAGTCTGTATACAACCCCCATGCAGATTGTGGTGCCATTTCCTGTCTAAAGGGTGACCCAGAGTGCCTCATCTGCTCCCTGTTTACTCTTTAGTTCTGTTGTTTTGATCCATTCCTTTACATAGAGAGCTACTCCTTCTCCTCTTTTACCCTCCCTGACCCTCCTGTAGATTGAGTATCCTGGTATGTTGACATCCTAGTCATGGTTCTCTGTGTACCATGTTTCTGTGACTGCCACAATAACCAGGCAACTCTCTTCCAATTGAAAGGCACCTTATAAATACAATTATTATTATTATTCCATCAAGGCCACTAGTTCAGGGAGCTTGTTACACAGACTGTGGACATTGGTACTCATCACCCTCCACTTTTTGATGGCCTTACCCCCTTTTAGCCCCATCCCTGTCCTTACTGCCTTTGCCTTTTTTTTTACATTTACCTCTCTCCTGCTCCCTAATGTCTTCTCTACCTTGGTGTTTACCTCACTAATTAATGTGTTTTGTGGGGGGAGGCTGGGATTTCCCTGCTTCTTTTCAGTGCCTCACCCCTTGGTTAGTTTAAATGCTTGCCAATGAAGCATTTAAACCTCTCACCTAGGATCCTGGTTCCCCCCTGGACAGATGCAGACCAGCACACCAGTATAGGTCTGCATCCCTCCAGGTGGCTCCCCAGTCCCCAGTGAAGCCATAACCCTGAGCTCCACACCAGTTTTTCAACCATTCATTGAATTCCCTGGTGAGGAGTACTCAAGCATCACCCTTGCCATAGACAGGCAGCACCTCCGAGAAGGTTACCATATGTGCTACTTGTCTAAGACCCTCCCCAACTCTACAAACTCATCTTGCACTGCTCTGATCCCATTCCTAGCCAGGTCATTTGTCCCTAGGTGGACAATGACATCGCTCCCTCCCTTGTGCAGCTGCTCCACGATCCTGAGGATTTGCTTCCTGTCCTCCAAGCTGTGGTGCCAGGCAGGCACCTTACCTCCTCTCCCTTCCTCCCCACTTCTACCCCCCAATGATTGAGTCCCCCACCAGGAGTCATTTCCTTCCCCTGTGGGGTCCCATGCCACCCTCCTGTGGGTCTCCTTTGTGAAGGTTCCCAGCATCCTCCTTGGTCTCCACTGCAGGTGCCTCCATAGATGAACCACTATCCACCAGAAGAGTGCATGAATTGTGGAGAGGTACAGCTGGACGGATGCAACTGTGTTCCATCACCCTCTCCCTCCCTGAGCCCACCCTGGTCCAGCCTCTCCTCTTTCTTGGCAACCTCTGAGGTAGTGGCATTGGCCCTGGTAGTCCCTGGGTGGAGGAGGAGGTTTCACAAATCCTAGCCAGGTGAGCCTGGAGATGGGCAACCTCCTCCCTCAGGCTAGAGAGGTGCCTGCAAATAGGGCAGCATCGCAGCCTCCAGAATGTCTCTGTGAACACTGCTGCCCCACAGCCATTGCACTGCACCACTCCTATCATGTCTTATTTTGTGTCCCCTCTCCTGTTTCTCTGTATGCTTACTCTCTCCTCTCCTTACAACTCTCACCATTCCTGTTCTGGGACAGCAACTTCCTTTATTCTTCAGTAGCCTCCTTCTTCCTTACTCAGTGTCAGACCACCAGCAGCAGTTATGTAGTGTAGAGTGATGTTTAAGCAATAACCCATGACAGCATGTGCAGTTCTTGGTGATTAATCAACACCCTGGGTGCATTGTGAGGCACAAGGCCACAGACCGAGTGTCCTCACAGCACCCAGGGTGTTGATCAATCACCAAGAACCGCACACACTGTCATGGGTTATTAAACTTATAACATGGGGTAGTAGAATCATGAAATCATAGAACCTGACTTCAGAAAAGGTCCCCTTGGCCCATCAAATATATCAAATCTGTCCCTTCCCCCTTCTAACCTTCAGCACCCACCCACCCACTTGTAACCCCTTATGCCTGTCCCACGCACTGTTGAAGCCCACGATGGTCTCAGGCCTCACCACCTTTGCCAGAAAGCCCATTCCAGGCTTACACCACCCTTTCAGTGAAGAATCGCCCTCTTGTGTTCCCTCTTAGGTGCTCCTCAAGTCTCAGGTCATGCCCCCTTGTAATGGTTCCCTCCTTCATGTGGAGTAATCTCCCTGGGTCCACTTTGTTTATCCCTGTGATGTATCCGAAGATCTCTATCATGTTCCCTCTCTCCCTTCTGGTCTCAAATGTGTACAGCCCCAACTCCTTGCACCTCTCTTCATATGGTATGTCCTTCATACCTCGCACCATCTTGGTCAGTCTCCTCTAAATCCTTTTAATTGAGTCAATGTCTTTGTACAAGTAAAGCCTACAAAACTGGACTCCATACTCAATGTATGGTATCACCATGTCTTGATACAGGGGCACCAGGACTTCCATCCTCCTGCTAGTAATTCCCCAGCCTATACTTGCTAACATCCCGTAAGCCTTCCCCACCACCCTTCTACACTGCTTCCCCACCTTGACATCACTGGACACTTCTACCCCTAGATCCCTCTCCTGTTCCATAACCCTGACTACTTTGTATCATCCACAAAGAGGGCCACATGTCACTTCGGTCCATCTGCTATGTCTTATATATATATAGATACTGAATATGAGTGGCCTAGTACCGACCCCTGGGGTGCCCCACTTGTCACCTGCCCTGACCTTTATATGAAGCAAACTAACAAAAAATTATGAAAAAGTTGATATTTTAGTAAGTTTCCTACCTCCAGAAAAAGTATTCCCACTGTTTAAATGCTCAGCATATGAATTCCTGCATCACTATACAGATAAATCTGTGCTGCGAGATTGCTTCCCAAGCAAGATGTGAGTGGTGTTCAACAGTGATAGCGGGTCATAGCTATCTCCCACATACACTACAGCCTCTTGCATATCTACAACCAGCTGTCAGTACTTCCAGCTGTCTTCATCCCTGTAGTCACACCCCACCACCCTCCCCCCATGCTCACGATACACTGCTGGAAGCTACTGAATAGATATAACAGAGAGCCGCAGCAAGTAAACAATAATCTAGGGCATTTGGTTCATGATATGAAAGCACAAGCTATCTCTCACTGTCCCTCATTGTGCTATTGACTTGTTCTATAATGGGATTTTGGTTTCCAGTCATACTGCTGCCTGACTCACTTCAAGCTCGATTTAATGGCTGCCATGCAGACTGCATTCCTGCCAGTAAGAAAATACTGTCTCCCAACTGTTACAGAAATATGACCTGTTGTAGGTAATGAGCATTTCATTTTCCTGTCTGTGCAGTGCCTGCTATGGTTTGCTGAGGACAGTTTCTGTTCAAAGTGTTACACATAATAAAGTATTCATTTAGCAAAGTAAGTGATATATTCATTCGTGAATGGAAAACACCAACAAAACATTTTAAACTTTAACAATTGAAACTTGTATCATTAATTATTTACTTTAAACTGACCACTCTATGTACCTTGATGAAGATAATCACTTTCAAATATGTTGTTTGTTACTTGTGAATTGAAAAGACTAAGTAAAGTACATCAGCAACGAAAAAAAGTATTGTTCAGTGCAGTCATTTGGAGTACTGCTTCATCAAGTTACCATGACATATGTCTCTGTTGACAGTATTTGCTCACACTTACAGACAAAATTAAACTCATTAGTCCACTGTCATAATTATTGTAGCATATTTGTAATGTCATCATTTATATGTCCAAAGTGTGATCGATGCTTGGCGATGACTTCCATTTTGTCTGGGTGTTCATAGTATAACCAAACTGGTGCAGGTACCACTTTGTCAACATGTAGAACTTTGTCCCTCTTATGTGATGGGTACTGTTTCCTCAATGACACAATTTCCCTCAGAATTTTGCCAATGTAGTCTGTTTAAATAAAAGTATATTACAGTAATGGTTATAAGACCGATATAATGTATGGGTGGCCCTTATTGCTAACTGAAATGAAGCAGTTAACAACCTTGTTATGCCATCATTATGACCTCACTATGCTGTTAACCCTTCTTGAGTTTGTTGTATCAGTGATATAACAAAACCTAATGCTCATAGACTTCAGTGTTCCGCTTAGAGAAAAATTTAGAAAATGTAGTTATTAAATCCATTGATTTGCATCAGGATGTACCAATGAATATTGTTGGTGAGAACACTCAGTAAACATGTTTGTGGAGTCTTCCTGCATGATTTACCATTACTGAGAAAAGTAATTCAATTAAAGACTACACAATCTTGGTTGGTCCTTCACTATAAAATATAATGTATGGCCTTTTTATACTAACCACGTTTAATAAAGTTCGAGAGATTGCCATGACAGCTGAAAACTTCACAATCTACGCTATCGAGGATTACAGTGATGTCATGGCAACATCTCAAAGTGTTTACAGTGTGGTTATTAACCAAACACCACACATTATCCTCCATATAGTGTATGGATGAACGAGTTTGTGTATGGAAATCCATACACTCGAAAAAGGTGTTCTGCTGCACTAGTGATGTGCGTACTAATGCAGAACTACTTTTTGTTCTGCTTTAGTAGGCAAGTCACAATGCAACCGCCCCCAAACAGCGCTGCTCATTGGACAGGGGGTGGTTGACAATCTGCATACGTGTGCTGACTGGGCAGGCAGCCAGAGGAGAAGGAAGGGTCTCTGGTAGCAAGGATTGACACCAGGAGACACAGGAGCATGGTGCTGTAGCTTGTTGTTTGGGGTCCATACACTATGTAGAAAAGTGTATAGGAGCCCCAAATACACAATCTGCTATTCAAATACCTTTTGGTTTCCATGACAACAGAGACCTCTCAAGATCCTTGTCATCATGGAAACCACTCGCTATTAGAATAGCGTGGTTGTGTATGTGCTCTCATACACTATCCTATATACGTAGTGTTCAGTGGAATGCTATTATGTATGGAATTCCATGCCTGGAATATGGTTGTTCTGCTGCAGCAGTGACATCATTATGTTGTTCTGATGCTGTAGTAATGTCAGTACTGCAGCAGAACCAATTGGAATGCTGCCACACAGTTGCTTTCCAATATCAAATTCTGTGGTAGAACAGCATTCTAGAACCTCTAGAGACTTCACAGTCATTTTCATTGTGAAACTGAAAAAAACACAATGCACACATTTCACATAATACCATACACTATAAAAAACACAGATTGAGCAACTTTATGCATAACCAGTGTGTTATATTACCTTGGGGGTTTTGATTCCCATGGACATCTCTAGCTTTGCTCCCCAGGTCAGAGGGAATCAGAACCCCTATGTGACTGAACACACTGGTTGTGCATAGTTGTCCATCCAGTATTCTGTATATTATACAATGGGATGTAATGTCGTAAACATATCACCCACTGCATTAAAATTTAACAGAGATGGTTGACAAATCATCATTGAACAGCTATAGATTCACAGCCAAGCTTCTTTTAGCATTATTGGTGAAAGGTCAATACTTGTCAAGCTAACTGGTATGACTACAAACAAATGACACATACTGTATGTTGTTTCAGTTTTGACGGGTTTGGCAACAGCAGCTTCTCCTTTCTTTGCTTTTGGAAAGGACATCTTAAACTTTTGTCTTCCATCTGGGGTCACATTCTGCTCATGGTTCACATTTTCATTAAAATGTAGTGCTGCAAGGATGTGTCTAAAGATAATTAAAAGACGGGAAAGTAGTTCCATTTGTTGTGTATATGCAGTTTTGCTGAGATGTACTGTTTTACTTACAATCATGGCACAGGCACAGTAATGCACAGCATACCTTGCATACATAGCTCCATAGAAAAAAATGTGAAAACTTTGGAGCAAAGTGGCACACTAAACTGTGAAACACTTCCAAGGCATATGTCTGATATATTGACGATATTTGATGGATATCTCTGACTAGATAAGTACTCAATACCACCTCGTCCATTAGTTTGAACTGACAAGTACCTATAAATACAACAGTAATGTTGTTACTACAATCTGTGTTCACATGACTAGCAGCAAGCAAATAACAGAGCTATACACACTGCTTACCTTGTCTTATACGCTCTCTCTCTCTCCTCAACCAGTGGTGCATGAAGACATGCTGGGAATTTGTCACCGTGTCCCTCATGAACATCACAAATGTGGTTTCAGAGACTGAACCACTTTTGCATGGTTGCATCTATGTCTCCATCACTAGAGCATGCCACCCAGAAAAGATGGTTTGTTATGGACTTTATCCAGAGACTGAGTGATTCACAGTCCTTTTTTTTGGATACTGCTTCTAGTTTCTTTCCAACACCTATCATTTGAAAGACTAGCAAGTGAATGTGATAAATATGTCCTACGGAACATATTTTTAGTGATGAGAAACTCATAATGTTCCTGACCACAATCAGATCCATAACAAATGAACCAAACCCTGTTTGCATATGTGTGCAGTTATGCATATGATCAGTCACAAAGCTGTGGTTCTTGTGGGAAGGGTAGGGCAGGGAAAGGGATATAGCTTTGCTAACTGATGATTCATGAGCAATACTGACAGACACAGTAAAGGATATAAAGACTTCATATGAACAGCTTTTCACAAACCTTTAGACAGATGCCAAATGTCAAATCAATGTTTAATTTCAGGATGTTCTTTTTTCATAAATTAACAAACTTGAATATGACAGTCTGTCACTAGTTCGTCAACTTTTACACCTTTGTCCAATAGGCAGTTCAGCCCTCTGGTTAACCCCTCCAGTTCCATGGCTGTTGAGTTTTGGACTTCAGAACACTGCTGGAAGATAAGGAATTGGCTAAGACAGGACCAAAATTAAACTCTCTCAATAATACTGTTGATCTGGCTGTCTTTTACAGTGTCACATGGATTAATGTAAGGATGTTGAAATTCTACTGTCTAATCAGATTATATGTAACTGGTAACACATGATGGGGTGCGCGTTACATAGTTATAATCCATGGGCAGGGTGCGTAGTGATGCACAAGGATACAGGACGAGTGCTTTCACACCCATGGTAGTGTGTTACAACTGTGTAACTCACATCCCCGAAGTGGCTTTTTGTACTTTTCAAATTGTTCTGGGTATTCAACATTTGGTTTATAATTGTAGTACTGCAAATACACTTTTTTTTAACACAGGAGTAACACCAAATCCAATTTCTTAAAATCTATTTCTGATTTTGTAATGTATGTAATAAAATTGAAAAAAAGGATTGAATTCAATATGATTTGGTTGTTGCTGGTGAGTTATACATTTCTAATGCATGATAACATCTAGAAACAACATGTGGAATACACAAACCATTTTAATAAGCACTATAAGCCATCATGGGGATGTGTGTTACACAGCTGTAAAGCACATCTATTGACAGAACACACTACAATCGCAGCCTCATAGTAAAATAGAATGGAACCCCCTAACAGTGCATTACTATTGTGAAACACATACCACATCGTGTCTTATTGCTGACATACATTTCAAGCATACAGGACAAGAAACATGTATCATAAACAGTGTGTTCTGACACGTCATGGTTCTGACTCAAATATGCCTGTTGAACTGCGCAGTCGAGGACAAAAGGATTAAGAACACTGCTGTGACAGAACGCACTGGTTGTGAATAGTTGCCATGCCTGTATCCTTTACGTAACATTTTTGAGACAGTATTTATTATGTCACATAATGGTACAGTAAGTTGTGTAGCACAAGTTACTTTATGGTACAACGTGAATATCCTTATCTTCACATCATGTTATGCCACTGTCAGTTACTTGAACTGTACATTACCAACACATTTCTCCGACTCCCTCTCAAGGGCAAATGTTATACATATAGAAACTAATTACTGTACCTGAACTAGATCCATGGACATGACCTTCTTGGTGTCCAGGTCCATTAGGGTGTAAAGTTCATATTTAGCACAGTGACATGATGAGTCACATCTGCCATCATCACCCAAAATCATCCTCTTCTGTTTCTGCTCCTCGATCAGCAGTTGCTGATGTTGCTGCCACACATTGTTCACAGCAGTTAAGATGAAGGACCACTGAACATTGTGATAGGTCTGCATAGATGGCACCGGTAGATTCATCAGTTTGAGGAACCTAAGAGCTTTAGCAGGGGTAATCCCACTGCAAAAGACAGCACTGCATGTTAAGATGTTACCCCATGGCATGGCATGATCCATTTGTTGACTATCCCAGATCAGACATATCCACAGCAGCATGTGCATCGAACTCATATCATTGTGCCAAGAATGCATACAATGTTGCAGTTAGTGGTACGGCCACATTTTGGACAGCATGCAAAAAGCAGTGCTAGAGTTTTCTGGGAAATCATGTAGTACTTTTCAATGTCAGGATCGACATCAGCAGTATCAAGGGTCAACACATCACAGACTTGAGTATTTTTAACAACTTTTTTGGCTGCCTGTTCTGACATTGGGTCATAATCCGGGTAACAGTCGGGATCTTTGGCTTCATTATCAGATGAGGAACTGAATATATTATCCTCTTCCTCTATGCTTCCTAATGGACCTTGAGGATTTGATGAGATGTGAGCTCCAACTGCTGTTTCTGATTCTATGTCACACTGTATCCCTATTGATGCAGTGGATTTGATATTGGATATTTTGTCTTGAATACTGCCATCATTACTTGATGTCTGAGTCATGTTACATTTTGAACAGATGGCACCATCAGTGAGGTTGGTGCCCCCACTGGTGATTCACCTAATATAAACGATAAGTCATTTTCACTAGTTGAACCATTCATAAGTAATGCCGAATTAAAATTTAAATCCATAGTGGAATCTGGAAGTATGAATGTTTCCAGACACTGATCAGAAAAACTACTGTCGCAGATCACATCTTCTAGTTGAACAGCTTCTACAGTGCTGGTCTCTGTATTCACGACATCCCATCCAGGATTGACATGCACAGTTGTGTTGCTGTCTGAGGCAGGTCTTTCAGCTTCTGAAGTGCTAGCTCCAGGTTGTGCTTTATGTGCTGGAGTACTTGAGATGCACTCTGGGTTAAATATGTTATCTAGTATCTGAAAAAAAATCAAATCAGAAAAAAAAGTTAGGACATACATAAACTTGCACCCCAAAAAAAACCCAGCCTTACAAATAACTAGAGTAAAACACAAAAAAGAGACAATCACATTCGCATTTAGCACATCCGTGCATAGGTCGGTATCTTGAATGGACACAATGTAAGTTGTACAGAATGAGACAAAATGGAACAGATTTTGAAATGCGCTGCTTTAGTCACACCACCATGGTAAATTAGCATATTGTGACAGGGAGGTATGGGTAATGTGCATTACTGGCTGTGTGTTCCCGGTCAGATATTGTCACACAGGAGGACCTGGAAACTCTGGATCATTGGTCACACACCTGGAAATTGTGGCTCAATGACAAGAAGTATAGTGTTCGCCCCTTGGGGCTTACAAACCGGCTCATGAGTATTTCTTGCAAAAGGAATAACTCCAAGCACTGTAGGTTGCCAGTGGCTAAAGCTAATAAAATGCTTAGGTGAATTGACAGTGGGATAACCTTGAGGAGAAGGGAGATACTTCTCCATCTGTGTAACTGCCTGATTAGACCACACCAAGAGTATTGTGTGTAGTTTTTGCCATTCCTGGACAGCTCATCAGAGTTCCTGAAAGGTAAAAACACACACAAAATTGTAACATGGAATACATGAATGCAGCAATCTTCAGAGCTCAACTGGCATACAAACAAAGACAGACACATAGGCCTGATGTGGAGCCACAAACCAAATTTTATCGGTTGCCAGGTAAGGAGCAGGGAGTTCTCTGTCAAAGTGGTAGGGATAGGAGGGAGATTTTTTCATGGTCATCAGAGAAACTCCAGCAATGGAAACTCAGAATATTACTTGATTTATTAAATTTGTGCATGTGTATAAGGGATGCTCAGGATTGTAAATAACACTAAATTATTAACTTACTTTATTTAATTTGATGTTCTTTTTTAGGGCCTGACTGAAGATTTTTATATATGGGTAAAGACTGCAGTCATGTTTGTGATGGAAACTAAGAAATTGGAAGCTTATAAATTCTGTGACTTGCCCTGGTTGGCAGGGACTTGTTTAAGCAAGTGGTGCCACTCTCTTACTGCAATGGCTAGATCCAAGTCTCGGCCAGTCAGGACACTGTGATTTCTTTGCCCATTTTATATGCGGCACATTGGGAATAGTAGTGCAGGGTGCGTGCCCATACATATGGTATGCAGCCCCATTCACAAACCAACTCTGAGGCGCATCCACAGAGCAAGACTGGTGATGTGCCTCCAAAACTTAAGTCTACTAAAATACCGGTGAGGAGGGAGGAGGGAGGGTCCACTGGACTACCTGGGAACAGTGGGATGCTTATCCCTGTTAAGATCAGGGCTGGGTGGGGGGACCTGTAGACTACAAAGGAAAGTTTGATGTCTGATTCCTGTACAGATGGGGTCAGGGAAGGGAAGGGGGACACTACACTGGTACCACTAAATAACCAGATATAATACAGGAGCATGTCAGTCGTGTTTGGTGCAACGGGAAGGGAGTGGGGTTACACTCTACTGGAGGGGGCAATGAACTACCAGGGAACAGTGGGATGTATATCCCTGTTACAATCAGGCTGGGAGGGGGGCACTGCTACATTACCAGGGAATTTCAATGTGTGATTCCTGTACAGATGTGGTCGAGGAAGGGAGTGGGCCACTACACTGGTACAACTAAACAACCAGATATAATACAGGAGAATGTCACTCATGTTTGGTGCAATGGGCATGGAGGAGAGGTTCCACTATACCGGGGGGGAGGGGTGGATGGACTACCGGAGAACAGTGGGATGTTTATCCCTGTTATGATCAGGGCTTAGGGGGTTGGGGGACCAGTAGACTACAAAGGACAGTTTGATTTGTGATTCCTTTATGGACGGGGTTGGGGAAGAGAGTGGGCCACCAAATAAGTACCACTAAACAACCAGATATAATGCAGGACAATGCCAGTCGTGTTCGGTGCAATGGGCAGGAATGTGGAGGGGGGGGTTGACTGGACTGCCACGGTAGGCAGGTTGACAATGGGAGTTGTTTAACACAATATTTATGACCAGATGCAGTTGGATGCTGTGGCACATAGGAAGAGGTATCATCACATGAAAAATGAGTTGTCTGCTACAATAGGATGCTATGTGAGCTACAGAGATGTCGCAGACAGATACACTTGAGCTATAACATCACAAGCCACATACAACGGACTGTCAGATGACAGCCATACATACAGAAAACAAACAAAAAACACTACACACAGACAGAGTAGATTACATTTAGAACATTTCTGTCACAAACCTCAGTAGGACGGCACTTCAAATAAGCCATCCTTGTCATCTGCATTGGGTTGTCCCCATGTTCATGTTCAGGGTCAAATATTGTTGGGATGGCATCTGGTTTCACTTTAGGCTTCACATTCAACCAACCAAATTGTGCCAGTTTTACAGGGTCATGGTCATAGCTGGAACGACTAGAATGTCTAGAACAGATGTGACTGTACTGCATAGGTTTGAAGTCCTTTCTTCTATAGAAATGTGTCCAAGCACCACAACAACTGCCATCACGAGGAAAGCCAAACAAATGAAAGCCACATCCTTGGCTGCTTTTATTGGAGAAGCCAAAGACAGCACAGTGTGGCATTATAAATCAATGAATATTGTGTCACAAAAATATTAATAAACTGACCAGTACAACTACTAAACAAAGAAAATTAATATAATTTTACTCCCTATGCCAAACACAGAAATATAAGTATGCAGTCAAAAAGAGAGCTCCCGATACTCTGTCCTGCATTGCATAAATGTTAGAAAAGAAGACGTGCTTGATACTCTGTATACCATTAACTGAATGCTTCAATAAAGCTGATTTTCAAGGAAAAAAAAACAGAGCTCCCACCACTGTCTGAGGTATGCCTCATGAATGACGTTTCCCTCCAAAGCAAGGAGTGTCCAGAGAATGTCAATTGCACGTACATGAATAAATAATATATCAAGAAAAAAAACACAGAAATAATGCCAAAGCTCCCTTGTCATGATAATCACACAAACAGAAAAAGAAGGACACATTATGAATTGATTTACTGTTGGATGCTTTTATTTGTTTATTCAGGATTCAGCTGGTATTTGATGGAGAACGTGCTACCAGTTGTCTGGACATCAGTACTGAACTGCACTGAGAGGCGGCATTGCTGGGTAACTAGAAACAGCAGTGCTGCCAGTTTGGCACACTTCTTCAATTGGGGGACACTTCCTGTCATGCTCTGTGAAATGCAATAAAAACTCACTACTTTTTACTGCATTTCACATCTTGGTCTGACCCCAACCATGCAGCGAGAAAAGGTGCTCTTCAGTAACAGTGCTTTATTCTTTCACAGTGCTGCCCCACCTTGCTAGAATTACGTCATTACAAGGCCGGGTTACACAGCCAGGAGAGTGCACAACAGGTGCGTGCCTTGGAGAAACACGGAAGTAAACTCGTCCAATTCGGGAAGTTACGAGGGGAAAAAATACTTTGCTATTGGATTTTTTACATGGAATTTGTCACAAAGGCATATCGGGGGGTGGACTACCGAAACATGTAAGGACAGTGGAGAATGAACAGCCAGAAGAAAGTGTTTAGATGGCCTTTAAGAATTATTTAATTTTAATAACTTCCTGACTGTCTTCACCAGTCACCTGCTGCTGCTCCTCTCAAACCTAGCAAATGGATCAGAACTAAAGTTTTAGTTTTAAGTCTGTCTGTCGTGATGGGACTGGGAGGCAATAGGCCCACTAGCTATGCCAATGATGAATAAATAATTGCAATTATTTGAAACTTGTGTTGCAGCCGAGGCTGTCCAATGCCAACAATATTTTAATTATGAAGTGTGTGGGAGTAACATGACCCTCCAGAACAAAAAACGAATAACAATTGCAACCTTACTCGGCACGGTACTGCAGTCCTCACTCTCTTCTCTCCTCGCTCACACCACATTTATTTATTTATTTATTTAAACAGCAGTTTGGAAAACCTTTGAGCCATAGGCTCATTTACAAAGGTACCTTGTCACAGGAAACATATTCAATTCAGTGCTTTAGAGTAACTGGTAATTGGTATTTTTCTTTTAAACTTAGATTGTAGGCTTGTAGTGACACTATACTTTCTTTCTGTGTTGTCTTTACTTATAATTGTTTTTGGGCTGTTGAAAATTTAAAACATAGTGGTGGTGTAATTCTGTGCTGTCTTTAATTGCTTGCAATTTTCGCCTCTTCCCTCCTCCCTCCCACCCTTCCCGAACTCTTAATTATATACCCTGATAAATCTGATTGACAGGAGCTAAATACAGGGTATAGTAAGAGGTGTGAAGTAGGAGGGGCATAGAGGAAGAAGACCACCCTCAGCATGACAAGTGTTTTGACTCTTTTATTTATTTATTGGTTTCTTTTCCTTAAAAAAAAATATATATCTGAGGATCAGTTACAGGATTTTAGTACTGTAAATAAATAAAAGAGAACTAAGAGAGCTTCAGTAGCAGAGAAGTAGTGGAATTGCAGTATAATGTGGGGGGGTGCAATGCAGTGGCTGTGGGCAGCCATATTCAGGCAGACCTTCTGGACACTGAGGTGCTGCCCTATCTGCATGCATCTCTCTGGACTGTGGGATGATGTAGCCAGACTCAGAGCGAGAGTAAACTGGGTCAGGAGTACCATCACCCCTATCCAGGGACCACCCAGTCCAATGCAGCTGCCTCAAAGGATGCCGAGAACGAGGAGCACTTGAATGACAGTGGGCTCAGGGAGGGTTAGAGCAGTCAGGCAGAGGCACATCCCGGATCCTATTCCTCTCAAGAACTCATATGCCACACTGGAAAATGAGGACAACCAAATAGAGGTACCCAGAGAAGTGGAAGGAAAGGATGTGGAGGTTAGCCAAGGAGGTGACCTCAGTGGGGAAAGCAGTGGACCCCAGAGGAGGAGGAAGTGAATCCTGGTGGGGACTCCATCGCAGAGGGATCCAGCTAGGAACACAGAAGGGGAGGACAGGGAGGTGAGGTGCCTACCAGGTGCCACGGCATGGAGGGATGGAAGGAAGATACTGGGGATCACTGGGAAGGCAAGACGGAGGGTGAGCTGGATGTCATTATCCACCTATGTACTAATGACTTGGCAAATGGGGAGCCAAAGGAAGTTCAGGAAGAGTTTAGGAAACTGGGAGGGTCTCAAGAGTAGCTACTTCTGTCACTTTCTCAGAAGTACTACCTGTGAGAGGCAAGGGAGAGCATAGGAGTGCATGCACCAGGAACTTTAACTCATGGTTGAAGAACTGGTGCTGTGAGGAAGGGTTTGGATTCATTGTGACTGGGGACCCACCTGGAGGGATGGAGGTTTGTTCAAGCCTGACGGCCTGCATCCATCCTGGAGGAATCCAAGCACTCAATGATAAGTTTAAATGCTACATTGACAAGCATTTAAACTAGCAAAGGGGGCAGGCCAGCAAGGACGGCACCTACTTGCTCACCTCCACAGCTAGCAGTGGAACCAGTGAACCAGTGAACCAGAGGAGGCTATCTCTGCAAAGCAGTGTGCAAAAGATGGAGATTAGTGTCCAAAAGGTGGATAAGCAGAAAAGGGCAAAATTCAGCAGAAGGGCAGACAGCAAGGAGAACCAGGATAAATGACAACCAAGGAAGGGGCTGGAGTAGAACAGTGAAGCAGTCTAGGAGGTCTAATCATGGAAAGCCATGTGTGCAAATGCCAGGAGCCTTAGCAACAAGATGGAAGATCTGGAGGCTGTCATGGTACAGTCAGACCTGGACATTGTGGCCATCACTGAAACCTGGTGTAATGATAACCATGACTGGGAGATGGCCATACCTGGCTATAACATATTCAGAAGAGACAGAGCAGGCAGGAAGGAGGAGGAGGTGGCACTGTGTGAAAAATGACATAGGGCCACACAGATCCAGGAGGAACAAAATGGGGAGAGATACTGTGGGTTAAGCTGGAAAGGAAAATAGGGCCAGCCATCCGCACAGGTGTGGTCTATAGACCACCAGCCCAGGAGGAAGAAACAGATAGGAGTTGATGCTAGCCATCCAAAGGATGGCAGACAAGGTGAGGTAGTACTGGTTGAGACGTCAATATACCAGACGTGGACTGGAGCATCCCAGCAGCAGCATCAACTAGGAGCAGATTTATCCTGGACTTCCTTCAGGGTGCCTTCCTCAAGCAACTGGTCATGGAACCAACTCGGCAGAAGGCAATACTGGACCTTGTGCTCCAAACAGGGACAGTGTGATGGGGGTAACAGTGGGGGAGCACCTGGGTAACAGTGACCACCAGTCATTGTGGTTTGAAATCACAGAAAGAGCAGAACCAAACCACATAAAAACACATATCCTGGATTTTAGGGGGGCAGACTTTGGGAAAATGGGGAGATACTTGAAAGAGGCAGTATTTAAAATGGGGATTATAAGAACAACAGAATTATGCATTAAGCAGGTTAGCAAGAGGAAAAGGAAGAGGAGACCATTATGGTTTTCCAAAGAGGTAGCAAAGAAAGTGAAAGCCAAAAAGATTGCATTCAGGCAATACAAAAAGACACAGGCAGAAGGGGATAGGGAGAAGTACCAGGAGAAACAAAGGGAGGCAGGGAAGTCAGTAAGGGAAGCCAAAGCTCAGACAGAAGAACACATTGCAAAATCATTGGGTAAAGGGGACAAAACATTTTACAGGTACATAAGTGAAAAAAGAAAGACAAAGGGAGGGATAGTGAGACTGAAGGGGGAGGATGGGAGCCGTGTGGAGGATGACAACAGTAAAGCTGACATATTGAACAGGTATTTCTGCTCAGCCTTTACTAAGGAAGAGGGGTAATGGGTCTGAAGGAGTACAAGGGTGAGAATGGTACAGAAATGGACACAAGTCCCTTTACGAGAAGGGTCCTGAAGGAACTGGAAGTAATAAGAGCTGATAAAGCAATGGGGCTAGATGGATGCACCCCAGGGTCCTTAAAGAACTAAGAGAGGTGGTGGCTGAACCTCTGGCTATCCTGTTCAGCCAATCACTGGAAACATGGGATACCAAAGACTGGAGGACAGCAGATGTAGTCCCTTATACAAAGTGGGAACAAAGAGGAAGCAGGGAACTACAGACCAGTCAGCCTCCCACCTCGGTAGTGGGAAAGATCATGGAAGCACTACTGAAGGAGAGATTGGTGGAACATCTGGTTGTCAATGGACTACAGGACCCAAGGCAGCATGGTTTCACCAGGGGAGGCATGTCAGACCAACCTCATTGAATTTTTGACTGGGTGACTAGGAGGTGGATCAGGGAGGGCAGTGGACATGGCCTATCTGGACTTCAGCAAGGCCTTTGACACTGTGCCACATAGAAGACTATTACACAAACTGGGGAATATGGGTGTGGGCAGGACAGTAGTGTGGTGGGTAGGTAATTGGCTGGGTGGCAGGACACAGAGGGTGGTGGTAAATGGCTGTCACTCCACAGAGGGAAGAGTGACCAGTGGGGTACCACAGGGATCAGTGCTGGGACCGGTCCTATTCAACATCTTCATCAGTGACATTGCACAGGATCTAGAAGGCAGAATTTCACTGTTTGCTGATGACACAAAGCTCTGTAACAGAGTAGACACACCAGAGGGCGTAGACAGAATGATAAGGGACCTGCAGAAACTTGAAGAATGGTCAAGGGTTTGCAGTTGAAATTCAATGCAAAGAAGTGCAAGATAATGCATATGGGGCACAAAACCCAGGCACAATATATCAGTTGGGGGGTGAGGATATAGCATGCACCAAGCAGGAAAGGGATCTTGGGGTTGTCATCTCTGATGACCTCAAGGTAGGAAACAGTGTGACAAGGCAGCAGGTAAAGCAAATAGGATGCTGGGATGTATAGGCAGGGCATGCCAGCAGGAAAAGGGAGGTCATAATTCCGCTATACAAGACACTAGTGAGGCCCCACCTGGAGTACAGTATGCAGTTCTGGAGACCATACCACGTAAGGACATAGACAGGGTAGAGAAGGTTCAGAGGAGGGCAACAAAGATGGTGCATGGATTGCATCACAAGTCCTATGAAGACAGGTTGAAGGAACTGAACATGTACTCCCTGGAGGAGAGAGGAGAGGGGATATGATAGAGACATACAAGTATCTTACAGGGAGGAACAGGTGCAGGAAAACACTATTTTAAGCGAAAAAGATGTTTCAGGACTAGAGGGCATGGGATGAAGTTGAGGGAGGACGATTCAGAGGAAACATGAGAAAGAATTTCTTCACAGAATGGGTGGTGGACAAGTGGAACACCCTGCCAGAGGAAGTGGTGGGAGCTGAAACAATCACTGGATTTAAGAATGCATGGGATAGACATAAAGGAATTCTAGAGGTCAGGGGTAAGGGGAACTAGACTTCTAGGAAAACAAACTGAACTTACAAGCTCAAATGGGCAGACTAGGTGGGCCATAGGCCCTTATCTGCCGACACTGTCTATGTATCTATGTATCTGTGTATCTATGTACAGTAAGACAAACTAAAATACACAGTATAACAGTACAACACAGTATAACAGTAACTTAAGACATAGATACAAACAAGCTGGTACAGGTCGGATTGATGCAAACAATACCCGAGTTATGTTGTCCTTAGCAGCTTAGTAGTAAGCTTTGTCATAAGTATTGAGTACAGCTTTGACTAGTGGCAATTACAGCATCGGGTGTTAATAAGGTGGTTATGTAAGGAAGTTTTGAAGCACGATATAGTTGGAGCTTTGGAGATGGAGGGGGGCAGTGTGTTGAACCAGGAGGGGGCCCTAAAGCTGAAGGCTCTTTGGCCGTGAGAGGTCCTAGCTCTAGGGATAACAAGAGAGGTTTTCCCAGAGGTCCGAGTATGAACTAGTGGGACAGAGCGGCGTATAGTGGTGGTCAATCCTGGCGGGGATAGCACATAACCTTGATCTCTTCTCTCCTTGCTCACACAACACAACAACAAAGTTGATTGAACTGAAAGGCACATTTTTCCTGTCAGCACACGCACTTGTGCCTTCCTTGCTTGCACCTCATGACTCTTTCTAGTGTCTGCTAGCGCTTACAGAGTCATGTGGTATGACGGTCATGGTGCATACTGAAAGCTAGCAGCCAGCAGATCCCTGAGCCTGTAGCCCCTCCCCCAGCCCCATGTTGCAGACAGCAGTCACTCACTCACCCTTGTTGGAAAAATTGAAATCCAGGCATCCTCCAACCCACTGACCATTGCTGTTTGCACAAGTTACAAACAGTGCGGGACAGCTGCTGCTCATTAGACTAGAAATGAAAAAAAAAAAGTATTGCAGGTGACATTTTAAAGGGAAATAAACTTAATTTTTTAGTCCGACCATTTGGGGCCCCAAAACCCTCATGGGCCTGAGGGTCACTTCATTCCCTGCACCCTGGTAGCTACACCCCTGCCTTATACTTCTTGAATGCTATCTTTTTTCTCCATAACCTTCCCTGCCACCTCTTTTAAGAACTATAGTGTTTTTTTTCCCTTCATTTTGTTTTGTTTATTTACTTCACACAAAGGCTTGTTGCCTCTGTGATGGCAGTTTTGATTTTTTCCCCATTGTTCCGCCACCCCTCCTTCCTGCCCAATTGCTAGTGCATTCCTTAGGTGCTCACCCATTTTTGCCAAAGTCAGTTCTCCTAACGTCCAGTACCCTTGCCTTTGTATGGCTTGACTCTATGGCTGTGTTAATTGTGAACCACACTGTTCGGTGGCTGTTAGTTCCCAGATGGCTACCCACTTCTAAATCTGTGATCCTGTCTCCGTACTGGCTGCTTACACTTATGTTTACTTTTGGCTAACTAAAAAATAGTTTTGTCTTTATTGATTAAAGTCCTTATCCAGATATATTTTGACTGATTACTGATGATTGCAATTGCTGATTGTGCAGATATTTTGAAAACAAGCTTTTACTACTAGTTTTGTAATTAATGACTCAAGTCAATAGATATGGCCACCACCACTAGAACATTTTAAAAACCTCTTCCGTTAAGATTATTTTTTGACTGTATGATATTAACCAGCATCCACTGTGGATGTATTAAACTGTTGCTAGAATGTTTGTTATAATATACAGCACAATATCACACCAAGATGTTTAATATTTTTATGGTGGCCGTGGCAAGAGAGCAGGAACTTGTAAAGTCTTTAAAACTGCATATCTCAGTTCAGGAAGGAAATAAAATGAAAAGAAAAACTTTGTATTTATATTTTTGCCAGAAATATAATTACTGAAAAAAGGACAGATCCAGAAACAAATGGTTTGATACCATTTATTGGACCAACATAGAAATAACAGGAGAAAACAGTGCTTAAGATTTCGGACCAACCAAGTCCTTCCTCGGAAGCTTAAAAAAAGGAGGAAGGGAGGTGGCCACTAGTCCTTTTTTGGCAGCAAGAAGCCTGAAGGGACTTGCTAATCTGAAGGTGGGCAAAGCAATGGGGCAAGATGGGGGTGCACCCAAGGGTACTGAGTGAGCTCAGGGAAATACCGACTGCACCTCTGACAGTTCTATGGAACAATTCACTGAAAACAGGAGTGGTTCTAGAGGACTGGAGGAAAGCAGATGTAGTCCCATTACACAAACATGGTAGCAGGCAGGAGGCTGGCAGTTATAAGCCAGTCAGCCTGACATCACTGCTGAAGGAAAGGATTGTGAAATATCTTTAATCCAGTGGGTTGCAAAACTAGAAGCAACATCGTTTCTCAGGGGGAGACCATGTCAAACAAACATAATTTATTTCTTTGACAGGGCAACAAAGGATTTAGATCACCTTGGAGCATTGGACATGGCCTACCTAGATTTTAGTACTTGACTTTCAACACCATTTCGCATAGGAGACTAGTAAGCAAAATGTGTAGCTTAGGAGTGGGTCCACTGGTTGTAAACTGTGCTGCGCAGACTGCATTGGCAGCCAGTGCAGTGTCAGATCACCTTCAGGGTTAGTCTGCTAATCTAT
Source organism: Neoceratodus forsteri (assembly GCA_016271365.2). Lineage (NCBI taxonomy): Eukaryota > Metazoa > Chordata > Ceratodontiformes > Ceratodontidae > Neoceratodus > Neoceratodus forsteri. The sequence continues at coordinate 1,586,110,604 of CM057455.1, read as the reverse complement.
AAGGGCCTACACAGACAGGGACCAAGTTATCTACAAGAGCTCCTTTGTCCCTACCACCCCCTCTGACCACTCCGCTCAGCTGAAGAGGGATTGCTGGAGATTCCCAGGGTCCTTTTGAAGACTTCTGGAGCTGGTGCATTTGCTTTTATGGCTCCAGCCCTGTGGAATTCTCTACCTCCCAGGATAAAGGGGTGCCTGACTGTGGAGAGCTTCAAATCTGCTCTTAAAACATTTTTATTTTCCCTTGCCTACCCGGAGTATTAATTTGTGGATTTCTGCTATTTTAATCTGTTTTAATTATTTATTGTTGTGTGTTCTGTAAAAGCGCTTTGATATTATTTGAATTGCGCTTTAAACAAATAAAGTTTATTATTATTATTATAAACTGGATAAGAAATTGGTTAGGGGCTAGGTGACAGAGGGTGGAGGTAAATGGAGTTCACCATGAGGAAGGAAGTTTAACCAGCAGGGTGCCTCAGGGATCAGTACTGCGACTGGTCCTCCTTAATGTCTTTATAAATGACATTGCAGAGGAGCTGGTCTGCCTCTTTGCAGATGACATCAAAATCTGCAATAGGGTGGACACTGTGTGTGTTTGTGTGTGTGTGTGTGTGTGTGTGTGTGATGGATAAGCAGAGACCTGGGAAAACTATAGGAGTGGTCAAGAGTATTTCAGCTGGTGTCCAATTCAAAAAAGGGCAAAATAATGCAGTTGGGGTACAGAAATCCAGGGGTGGTAAACAAAATGGGTGGAGTGGTATTGATGGCCACCATTCAGGAAGGAGATCTGAGGGTAATCATACTGAATGTCCTAATTGTGGCCAGCCATGTGACAAGGCAGAAAGGAGGGCTAGTGGGATGCTGGGGTGCATAGGGAGGAGTATCACCTGCAGAAAGAGGGATGTGGTGTTGCCTCTGTATAGATCACTGGTAAGACCCCACCTAGAGTACTGTGTCCAGTTCTGGAGACCACATCTCTGGAAGGACATACACAGAGTGGAGGAGGTCCAGAGGAGGGAAACTAAAATGGTGCAGAGTCAGTATCAAAAGTCCTACAAGGAGAGACTAAAGGACCTCAGTATGTACATCCTGGAATGGAGGGGGGAACAAACACAGTAGAGACCTTAAAATACCTCATGGCGGTACAAAGGCACAGGATTTTTCAGAAGAAAAGGTGCTCAAAAACAAGGGGGCATGCTATGAAGCTAGAAGCACTTCTTCACAGAAAGAGTGGTGGATTCCAGGAACAATCTTCCAGCGGAGGTGGTGGGGATGAAAACAGTAGTGGGGTTCAAGAATGCATGGGATAAGCACAAAGTAATCACAATGGAAAGGAAGGGGCAGAGGGAGAAAGAGCTGCAGATTTCATGGTCTGCAGTAATAGTGTAGGTAGGGAGAAATGGGCAGACTGGATGAGCCAAGTGGTCCTTATCTGCTATCAAATTATATGTTTTTATGTAAAAAAAAAATATATGGTTGCCAACTAACAAATGCAGCAGATTTAAACTGAAAATGCTAGTGGACTGATTGAAGTAGCTGGTGATCTGAAAATGATAAATGGAATAACTACAGTAATTGAATTAAGTTGGATATTTAGTGTGAGTGAGTTAAGTCTGACCAATCCTTCAAATATGTTCACCTAGTCCTTTGGAACAGACTCCTCCCCCACCCCATCATATTTTGTTTATTCCACAGAAGAGCAAAATTCCTAGTTCCTTTTATTCTAGAGTTTCATTAAAAAGAAAAAAAATGATCTAGCCATTTTACAGTCCCTGTGAGGCAAATCCCCTCACCAAGGACTTCAAGTTCACTGCCACTGCTGTGGTTTTTACCAACAGGAACCAAGAAACCTTTTTCTTACCACCTCCTTGCTCAAGGTCAGGAAGGTCAAATACAATAACTGTGGGTAGCGTGTCCTTCAGAGATGGACTGCAAACAGAGCCCAGCAGAAATAGAATTACCTTTTTAAAAAAACAAGCAGTCACTGCCGGCCGGGTGGCCTAGAGGGTTGAGGCGCTGGACGCCACACCTCCTGTCATGCCAGCGACCCGAGTTTGGGAATGGACTAGGGTTGCTGTGGGCTGGCAGGGGAGGATGAGGATTGAGTGTTCGTTGGACTGCTTTCCTCTCCTGGGGGGGGGGTACTGGGTGCTCATCGCTCTGCAGTGGCCCCCGGTGGAGACTGGGAGCACTGCAAGAGGACGGCAATAGCTGTGGGACCAAGAAAACTGGAAAATCACTTGGGGCTCAGCTGGATGATGGCGGCCGGACTGCCTGCACCTCTTCCAGACCTTCCACGAGTCATGTCCACCTCAGCAGCACGGGGCCAATTAAGAGTGTGTCAGACCCCCTCCTGGTGCCTTCCCCCTCAGAAGAAAGGGAACCATCCAGTGAAGGGATACACTGGGTTACCCTGATGGCTGTTATATGAGGTAAGGAGACTCGGGGTGGAATTGGAGGGATGTGGGAATCCTTGGTGGTCTGAAGGAGTGGTTGTGCCTTGAGCACGTAGGGGCATAAACAGGTAAAACAAACAAAAAAAACACAAGCAGTCACTGATTCAATAAAAAATGGATTCTTTACAAGTATTTACAAGCAGGATGTATTTACAAGAAAACAAAAGGGTTGCACATTGACTGAGAAACAGAAAATAAAACAAGTTGAACAGACAGTTGGCGTACAGCAACATTCTGAGCTATCCATGTCTAAAATCCTTCACCTTCCCTAGCTACAGAAAAGAACCATCCCTCAATGTGCTATCTTACCAGTCAGGTAGTCTTTGTACAGTAGTAGCCACAGACATTGCCAGCTATTTCCAAATATTTCACAAAATTTCTAAAGAGTTTCTCTCTGCTGCCCCTACTGTGGAAATGGAGAAAGCATGAGATATTTCTGGAAATATCACAGAAATTTCAGGAAATAGCTGGCAGTGTCTGTGGCAGCTACTTGGCAGAGCCCCTGGTCTTCAGATGTTCCAAGTCCAAGAGGAAGTGTTGGCTTCAGTACCTCAGTTCATTCTGTTACTCACTGTGTGGAGGGGTTTCACCACCTTTGAGTGACAGTTCTCCACTGTTCCCCAATGTGTGGGCACATGCGAGTGTGTGTGGTGTGTGTGTGTGGATGGATGACATCATCTGGGCCAGCTGGCTCACTCCACACCCACCCCTACTCTGTCCACTTTTAAGATTCTGTTTTTGAAGGAGTCCCAAGGAGTGTAATCCCACGCCCTTGCCTTTCAAGATGCCTGAGACATTCAAAATGGCATGCTGACATCTGCCTTACAGAACCTTGTGGCTGACTGTTCCCAAGGGAACATTTTCCTGAGCAGCTCTGGCCAATATTCCCCAAAAGGCCTGTTTGGTCAAGTGACGTGGGAAGCCATGTTTTTGTGTCCACATTGCAAATGGCAAACTGTATGACAGAAATGTACTTACACTAACAAAATACATTAACAAAACTAAATTAATAGATCAGTCTGGTCATATGCCCATCATGTGCCCCCCCCAACCGGGAAATTAAGGTGTAGTCTCTTTTGGGCAACCCCCAAGAGACACTGCCATTCATGTAGGGCCTAGGGAGTGCCTAAAGAAACATGCCTTTCACTCAGCCCTGCCCCAATAGTCCATCTGCATTGGCATTTTGTACCCCATTTTGGTGCTGAATGATCATATTATATGACTGTAGTACCAAAATCCAGTGCAATAACTTTGTGTTTTGATCACTGGTCCTATGCAGCCATGTCAAGAGATTATGATCTGTGACCACAGTGAAATCCTTCCTGTACAGATATTGCTGCAGCTTCTCAAGGGCCCACACTATCCCCAGACATTCCCTCACCACTGTAGCATATGCCTCTTCCCTCAGTAGAAGCTTCTGGTTCCTAAACACTATGGGGTTCTCCTCCCCCTGTAGTGCAACCTGGCTCAGGATGGCACCCAGCCCAAGGTCCAAGGCATCCACATGTACTACAAACTTTAAGTCATAATTCAGGCTAGCAACCATGGGTGACACACATAATGCCTCCTTTAACCATTGGAAGACAGGCTCATGGTTCTCTGTCCAGAGAACTTTCTCAGGCATTCTCTTTTTTGTCGGGTCTGTCAGGGGCTTGGCCACATCACTGTAGTGAGGGACAAGCCTCCTGTACTACCTGGCTATTCCCAGAAATGTCCTTACCCATTTCTTTGTGACAGGGGTGGGCCAGGCCTGAATGGCATCAACCTTTGTTGGCTTTGGATGGATGCATCCACTACCCCCCGGTGCCTGAAGTAAGACACTTTGGCCATGCATACTTGGCATTTTTCCACCTTAACTGTCAGCCCTGCAGCCTTCAGTCTGTGGAACACCTCCCTCATGTGCCTGACGCAATCCTTACATGTCTGGCTATAAATGGTGATGTCATCCATGTATGCCAGAGCAAATTCACTTGCCCCTGCCATAATGTGATCTACAAGCTGTTGGAAGGTTGTGGGTGCATTCTTCATCCCAAATGGCACTACTTGGAATTCAAATAAGCAATATGGGGTAACAAAAGGCAGACCTCTCCCTCTGGCTGTGGGGGTTAACAGCATCTGCCAGTAGCCCTTCGTCAGGTCTGTCATGGTCAGGAACTGGGCTCCCCACAGCCATTCCAAGGTCTCATCCATTCTGGGCATGGAGTAGACATCAGACTCCATACAGCTGTTGAGCCTCTGGTAGTCAACACTGAACCATGTGGTACCATCCTTCTTGGGAATCAGGACCACAGGCGAAGCCCAGGGGCTACTGGATTTATGGATCACTCCAAGGGCCAGCGTCTCCCTGAGTTCCTCCAGCATGATCTTCTTAACCCCCTCTGGTACCCTGTAGGAAGACTGCCTCAGCAGAACTTGGGCCCCAGTGTCCATGTGGTGTTCACCAATTGTGGTGTACCCCAGATTCCTTGTGAACATGTCCCCAAATTCTTGAAGCATCCCCCTGATCTCCTTGGCCTGGGCCATTATCAGCTGCTTTCAGAGGGTGAGGTTATCCACTGAGAATCCCTCCTGGGCTTCCCCAAGGAGGTCCACCAGGGAATCAGCCTCGTTCCCCTCCTCTGGTGCACTGCACATGGCAAGGACCATCTCCTCCCTATCATAGTAGGGCTTCATCAGTTAACATGATGTACGCTCTGTCTTTGCCTTCTGTCGGGCAGCCCTACTACATAGTTAACATCAATCAGCTTCCTGATTATGGAGAATTGGCCCTCTCATACTGTCTGCAGTTTGTTGTGTCAGACTGGGACAAGTACCATCACTCACTGTCCAACTTTGTACTTCCGCGCTCTGGCCCCACGATCATACCAGGTTTTCTGTTGCTGTTGTGCAGTGGCTAAGTGCTCCTGGATGAGCACCATGAGTTCCTTAAGCCTGGCCCTGAAATTTAGGATATACTCCACAACAGACTCCCCTTGGGAAGCATTGTTACCTTCCCATTCATCCCTGACTAAATTCTAGGGGCCCCTTAACCCTGTGACCAAACAGGAGCTCGAAGGGTGAGAACCCTGTGGAGTCCTGTGGGACTTCCCTGTATGCAAACAGGAGGTGGGGCAAATATTTGTCCCTCTCCCTTTTGTACTGGTCAGCATACACCCTGAGCATAGTTTTAAGGGTCCTATTGAACTGCTCAACCAGGCCATTTTTCTCAGGGTGATAGGGTGAAGAATGGAGCTGTTTTACCCCACATGACTCCCACAGACTGGTCATTAAGGATGACATGGAATTCATCCCTGGGTCTGATAAAATCTCCTGCAGAAATCTCACTCTGCTAAAGATTCCCAGGATCTTGTCAGCCACCTTTTCTGTCTCAATGGAGGACATGGCCACTACCTTGGGGTAACTTATTGCATAATCCACAACAACCAGTATGCATTGTTTGCCCATGCAACTTGGGGTACTCTGGGGCCCCGCTATTCCACAGCTACCCTCTTAAAGGGTTCATTGATAGTATGCAGGGTACCAAAGCCACCTTAGCCTTGTCCCCAACCTTTCTGACCCTCTGGCACTGTGGACAAGTCCGACAGTAATTTGCCACATCTGTGTACATGACCAACCAAAAGAAGTTGTTGGCAAGCCACTTGTTGTGTGGTTAATACCCAGGTGGCCAGAAAAAAGGGAAGTCATGGGCTAGGGCCAGAAGCTGCATTTGCTAGGCCCAGGGGACTACCAGATGCTGGAGTACCTCTCCTTCTAGCTCCCTCTGTGGTGTACACTCCCTGTTCAACAGCCCATTCTCCCAATAAACTTACTTCTTACTCCTTTGAGCGCCTAAGCACTATCTGCTATCTTTCTGTTTTTGGTGGGTAGAATCAGCTCGCTGTGCCCTGCCCAGCTCCTTCTGTCTGACCCTCCCCAGTTCACCTTCAGGAGGAAAGCTGCCCCTGATGGTAACTGCTTGCAGTTGGGTCTCAGGGCTGCTACTCCTAACTAGCCCTTCACCCACCCTAGCTGCTGAGGGAGAGGTCTGCGCAGGCTGTATCGTCCCCTCCTCACCTTCAGAAGCTTCCACTTTGGCCTGGCTATGGGTAGTAACACATACTAGGTTTTCCCCTGTGGTCAAAATCATTCCCCATGATCACATCCACAGGAAAATCAGGTACAACTCTCACCTCCTGTACCCCCCAGGGCCGCCCTCCCAACTCAGGAAGACCTGAGCCATTGGCACTTGGACCACTGGTCCCATGACTACCCGAATCTTGGATAACTGCCCCAGCAGAATCTTCTCCTTCTGGATCAGATCCTGCCTTACAATGGAGATGGAGGCACCAGTGTCCCTCAATTCCTGTGTTATTGTCCCATTGACTAGAATAGAGTGCAAACAGTTTTTAGAGTGAAAGTTCTTTAAATTCGCTGGACTGCATCGGACTAAGAAGGGAATCAGTGCATAGGGGTAGAAGTTTGATGTCTTTGCAGAATATTTAAACTAGCAAATGGGGAGAGGGGTGCAGTACCCGACACATCGAACGGGAAGAGCACCCCTCCCCCCTCAGCTGGTGATCAAACAGGAGTTCAGCATGTTTGTAGTTCATTTGCATCACCAGGTGAAGAAAAAGCTCAAGCTCCCCATACGATGCGAAGGGGGAAAGCTAGACCTTGCCCCACAACTAACGTGCTGAAATCTGACCAATGGAAAAACATGTACATGAGTGCCCACAGTCTGGGAAACAAGATCCCAGACCTGAAGACAACAATGACAGAGGCTGAACTGGACATAGTAGCCATTAGTGAAACTTAGTTCACCAGTAACCACACTTGGTAGACTACAGCACCCAGCTATGTACTATTCAGAAGAGACTGAGGTGAAAAGGGGGTTGGAGTGGCCCTTTATGTCAATGAAAATATTAAAGCTACAGAAATTCAGAATACACATAAAGAGCCAGAAGAACTGTGGGTCACCCTGGAAACTGGAAATGGGACAGCCATGCAAACTGGGGTTGTCTACAAGACTCCAGACCATGGGGAGGACATAGACACATTACTGTTAGAAGATATACAAAACATGACGGCTAAAGGGGAGGTTCTGCTAATGGGAGACTTCAACATGTGAGATACAGATTGGTCAATACCAACCGGAATATCCCCCAGAACTAGGCACATAGTAGATTCCCTGTAGCGGGAGGGCCTCAAACAATTGGTACAATGACCCACAAGAGACAGGGCTATCCTGGATCTAGTACTGATTAACAAGGAAAGAATCACAGATCTCCAGGTGGAAGGTCACCTGGAGGCCAGTGACTATCACATGGTATGGTTCAATTTGGCCACTAGAACTAAATCATCCCATTCCAAGGAAAACTATGGGACTTTAATGGAGCTGACTTTGATAAAATGACCAACAGAGTTAAGCTAGCCCTGGCCAGAAGAAATACAGGTGAGGGGGTTACAGGTAAAGTGGGCAAGCATTAAGGATACAATACTTGAAGCAACATTCCATTGTGTTAGGAAGAAAAGCAAGAGCAAAAGAAGGAGGAAACCACTCTGGTTCTAAAAAACAGCAGCAGAAAAGGTCAGAGCCAAAAGACTGGCCTTCAGGAAATATAAGGGAACACAGTGGGAAAAAGACAGGGAGGCATACCAAATTTCCCTAAAGGAAGCAGGAAGGCAGCAAGACAGGCAAAGTCCCAAACCGAGGAAACACTAACATGAACAGTAAAAGATGGGGTCAAGACTTTATACAGATACATTACTGAAACGAGAAAGTTCAGAGGGGGTATTACTAAGATCAAAGGAGATAAGGGGGAGTGTGTGGAGGAGGACCAAGGAAAAGCATCTATCCTAAATAGATACTTCTGCTCAGTACTTTCTGAGAAGAAAGTAGGGCAGGGCCCACAGCTCAGCACCATGGATACAGGGGGGAGGGAGGTGTGCACAAGTCCCTTTACAAAAGAAAGGGTCCTGCAAGAGCTCACTAAGCTCAGGGTGGACAAGGCAATGGGACCTGAAGGCATACATCCCAGGGTACTAAAGGAGCTAAGGGTGGAACTAGCAGAGCCATTAGTAGAACTGTTTAGTGAATCTCTGAGCACAGGAGAGGTCCCAGGAGACTGGAGAAGGACTCATGTGATCACGCTTCACAAGAGTGGCAGCACAGAAAAAGCAGGGAACTACAGACCAGTCAGTCTTACCTCAGTAATGGGCAAGATTATGGAGGCACTCCTTAAGGAAAGGATATTACAACATCTGTAATTCATAAGAGCACAGGATCCAATACAGCACGGGTTTACAACAGGAAAAATAAATCCCCAAAATATTTATCATCTTAACAATAACCCTCTCAAGGTATCAAGCAGTGAACGAAATGTAGGCATCCTAGTCAACAACAGACTTTCTTCAACAGAGCACTGTGCAAAAATTGCTCATATGTCAAGTGGGTTACTCAAACAAAGCCAATGAACCTTGGTAACTAAGATGGAACAATGTTTGATCCCCCTCTATAGGGCGTATATTAGACCTTATACGGACTACGGATCACCCTTTTGGAGCCCATATCTTAAGAGTGATATCACATTCATAGAACAGATACAGAGGCATGCCACGAAAATGATCCCTTGTTTAGCCTCCAAGGCCTTCACTCTCTACATTATAGAAGGTGTAGAGAAGATATTCTCTTTCTGTATAAAATGTTACATTCCCCTGAACTTATGTACCAATGCAGACTCACCTACAGTCAAAAATGCATTGTCCCTAGGCTGCAAAATAACCAGCTAGAAGTGAAGCGAGCTAAAACTAATAAAAGGAATAACTTTTTTTTCCACAAGAGCACCTAGAATTTGGAATATAATGCTCCAAGATCTGGTTGATATTGAGAACTGGTATGACCCCCGTAGAGCGACACTTCTACAGTGACAAGCGTTGATATCGACAATAGCATCATGTCACTGTAGAAGTTTTCCTGAGACCCGACAACACTTTCCCCCATCCTGCACCTCCTTCCAGAACCAACTCCAACTTGAAGTTGGAATCTAAATTTTTGGGGGTGCATGAGCAGAGCTCTGTGTGGAGGATTTGGGGGCGTTTCACACAAAGAAAACACACTTCAAGTATGCCTTCCCAGCTGACTGCAAATCACAGTTGACATGGATCCTGACACTGTGATGCCAGTCGACGAGTTAGTTGTCATACCGGCATCGTAGAGCCTTGAGAATTGTGACTCATTTAAAAAGGGCCTAGACATCTGGTTAAAATGTAATCTAGCCCAGGATTAATAGCCCACATTATGTGGGGGACAGTCTCGATGGGCTTCTAGCCTGCTTTTGTCCTACATTACCAAGTAAACCAAGTAAGGTCCTGTCAAACTAATTTCATAGATTTCTTTGGCTGGGTAACCAGAGTGGTGGACCAAGGAGGTGCAGCTGATGTTGCCTACCTTGACTTCAGCAAAGCTTTCAATACGTTTCCATGTAGAAGATTGATTAATAAGCTGGGTAGGCTTGGGGTGGGTCAGAAGTTGGTCATCTGGGTGGCAAACTGGTTGGCGGGCAGAAAACAGAGAGTAGTAGCAAATGGTATGCAGTCAGAAGAGATGCAAGTCACCAGTGGGGTAGCTCAGGGATCAGTCCTGGGCCAGTCCTCATCAATATCTTCACCAGTGACATTGCAGATAGACTGGAGGGTAAGATTTTCCTATTTGCAGATGACACCAAGATCTACAACAGAGTAGCTGATCCAGATGGGGTTGGTAGAATGAGAAGAGATCTGGAAAAACTGGCAAAATGGTCTAAAGAGTGGTAACAGGGGTTTTAATGCAAAGAAATTGAAGATCATGCACATAGGGAAGAGAAACCCTGAAGCTACCTATAGGTTGGGAGAAGAGTTGCTGGTAATCACAAGGGAAGAAAGAGACTTGGGCATCATCATCACCGATGACCCGAAATCATCCAAGCAGACCACTAAAGCAGTAGGTAAGGCTAGATGGGTGTTGGGGTGTATTAGTAGGGGTATCACAAGTCGTAAGAGGGAGGTAATAATCCCTCTCTAAAAGACACTAGTTAGGCCCCATCTGGAGTACTGCGTGCAGTATTGGAGGCCGCACCTGCACAAGGACATTAACAAAATGGAGGCAGTCCAGAGAAGGGCAACCAAAATGGTGCAGAGACTGCATCAGAAAACATGAGGACAGATTAACAGAGATCAATATGTATACCCTAGAGCAAAAGAGGGAGAGAGAGGTGATTGGATTGAAACATTCCAATATCTTAAGAGCATTAAAAAGGTGAAAGAGTCTAACATGTTTCAATATAAGAAAAATAGCAAGACAAGAGGACACAGCATGAGATTAGAGGGAGGCCGATTAAGGGGTAATGCGAGGAAGTTCTTTTTCATAGAAGGGTGGTGGATGCATGGACTGGTCTACCTCAGGAAGTGGTGGATACGAATACAGTACAGGGCTTCAAACAGGCATGGGATAGGCATAAGGGAGCAATACAGATGAGTATGAATAAAAAGTCCATTCACAGAGTAAAGGCCTACGGCACATTCATCAGGTAGTAAGAATGGGCAGACTGGATGGGCCTAGCGGTCCTTATCTGCTGTCAACTTCTATGTTTCTATGATTGTGGAGTTTGGTGACACTGCAGTGTGTGTGTGTGCAGTTTACCAGCTGCATTATACTGTCTTCGTCACCCCTTCCCCAGCCGTTTTCCCTTTATTCCTTTTTTAGGGAAGTCACAGGATAAATGCCCTACTTTCTGGTAAATCCAACATTCCTTTGCCCCTGGCTCCTTGTTCACCTTAGAACCGGTGGGTTCTGTTTTGGGTTTGGGTGCAGCCTGGTTCCCTTTAGGCTGCTCTCCCTGGATCCTCTTAAAACCATGTGCTGCCACACCCCCGTAATTCTTACGCTGCGAATGTGGTCTGCTGGCCACATGCAAATCAACACTTTCTGCTGCCTTCTTTGCGGAGTTGCATGCCTGGTCCAGCAGCCATATCTGCAGATCATCAGTTATCAATTTAATAAACTGTCCCCTTACAATTAGATCTTTAAGTTGCTCTACAGTCCTCACCTTAGCCCCATCTATCCAATGGTCTAAATAGGCATATATTTGGACATGCAGTTCTACATGGCTGTCTCCTCTGCTTTTTCTTAATTCTCTAAATTTCTGTCTATAAGCCTAAAGGAAAGATTTCACCAAAGGAGAAAGTATATATGACTGTGGAGTTTTCTGTTACACCGACAATATATATCCTCCTTAAAATTCATGAGGACCATGTCAGGCCCCCAGGACACCCTATTATCTCAAGTGTGGGTTCACTCTCTGAGAAGGTCTCAACATTTGTTGATTACTATCTTAAACAATTAATGGTAAAACAAAAATCTTATCTCAGAGATTCAGTGGACATTCTGTCAAAAGTGGAAGGCCAGACCTGGTCCTCAGAATTTATATGGCTTACTATAGATGTCACCAGTTTATACACTTCAATAGCACACAATCTGGGACTTCAGGCCTTAGAATACCATTTGTGTTCAAACAGGATAGCTGCAGGTTTTCTACAAGAATTTATTATGGAAGCAGTGAAATTTATTTTGTATAACAACTATTTTCTGTTTGATAAATATTATTTGTAGACTAAGGGAACAGCGATGGCGACCACTATGGCCCCATCGTATGCTAATTTATTTATGGCCTGGTAGGAGGAAACACTGATTAATGATTCTGTTAAAAATCCCTTTAGTAGACACATCCAATTTTGAAGTAGATTTATAGATGATTTATTGGTAGTTTGGAGGGGTGACTTACTGTCAGCCTCAAACTTTGTGGATTTTCTTAATCGCAATGTTGTGGGGCTCAAATTTACTTCTAATGCACATGTTTCTAAGATATCATTCCTGGATTTGTCTCTAGAAGGACAAAATGGTGAAAACGTTTCTAGTACCCTTGTTAGGAAGCATACTGCTGGCAATATGTTTTGACATGCTACTAGTGCTCATCCTATGTATATTAAGAGGTGTTCCGTATGGACAGTTTGTCCGTCTTTGATGCACCTGTACTCATTTAAGTGATTTTGAGAGAGAAAGTGAATCACTTAAAGATAGATTTCTAGCTAGGAGTTATTCTGAAATGCAAATTGAACAAATGCATATGTTAAAGCCAGGACGCTTGATAGAAATACACTTTTGCAACTGAAAGTTAAAAACAATGAGGATCAAATGCCTATTGTGTTTGTAACTGAATATAATCGTGTTAGTAATCAGATCACTAATATTGTAACTAAACAATAGGGAGGGAGAGCTACAAGTAGATACTGATTGAAGAGAAGTGGTAGGAAATAAACCTTTGGTGTTCTTTAAAAGAGGTAATAATCTATCACATTTATTGATGCAGAGTCTGTACATAAAAACTCAAAGTGCAAGAACTTGACTTCCAAACAAACCTTTGGGTTGTTTTAAATGTGGCCATTGTAGTGTCTGTAAATTCAATCAACAGGGTACATTATTTCAGCATCCAGTTCTTGAGAATAAAAACATAGAAATTGTTCATTTTATAAATTGATCAACAACATTTGTGGTTTACATTCTACAATGTACATGCCCATGTATTTACGTGGGTAGGACTAAAAGGACATTAAGGGAAAGGATGCAGGAACATGTGCGTGCTATTAAAAAGATGATCCAAATACTACTATAGGGTCGCATTTTGAGACTTTTCATCAAAAAAGTTTACAGTGTTTGACATTTATGGGTAGATCATATTAAACATAAAGTGAGAGGAGGAAACAGACTTAATAGGTTATCACAGTATGAGTAAAAGTGGATCTTTACCAAGAAAGCTTTACATCCCACTGGCTTAAATGATTGCTTGGATATTATAGTCTTTCTTTAAGTTTTTTTTTTTCTTATTCCTTCCCCCCCCCACCTTTTATCTTTCCTCCCTCATTATGAATTGTTATTGTAAAGTTTTGATCTGCTCAGTTTAATTCATGATGTATTAGTCAGCTAGTTTGTAATCAAGTTGTACCTGCACTGATGTGTGCATGATTGCTGTTTTTTATATTAAGTGAAATCTTTTTGATATGGTAATATGGTCAGTTATTGTACTGTCACTTTAATTACATGAAATAAAACACAGCATGTGTAGCACACTGGCCCCTCCCCTTGAGAAAGGGTCATGAGAAGATCCGAAGCGCCAGGCATATTGTAGCCACAGGCTCCTTGCTTTTGCACTTTATCTATGTGTGCTGACTTTATTTTTTGCTTTATGTGCATCTGTGCTCCTCTCTTTTGTGTTCTTGTGCCTTGTATTATTTTGGAGTGATCACCCACAGATTTCAAGTGCTCCTGTAGCCGTGTGTTTTTTGGATTGAGACCGATTTGTGTCTTTTTCTTCTGGAGCAGCCGAGACCGATTGATTTTGGTGTCGGTTAGCAGAGTATGCGTGCAGTCAGCGCCTTCTACATATGTGGACATTTAAACTGATTCAGCATTATTCAAAAGCCCTTTCTCATGCCAAGTAATTGATCAATGAGTACAGCTAAACAACCGTTGTGGCATGTGTTGCTTGAATGTAATTGTGGCATTTTTGTGAGCGTAAATAGTCCATATTGGATGACTACCTGTTTTTCACCTGTGTAATGCTGTGGAACGCTGAACATGGAGGGCCAAGCTGAACAGTCTGAATTCACTTGCCTGGAACACACAGCTGCGTTGGTTAGACACAGAGTACAACAAGCTGCTACTACAGAGCGACAGACTGGTAATATTTTTGGTAAAAGATTCAGCTTTCAAACTGGCATTTCAACAACTTGAAAAACTTACATTTAAGGAGATAAACATTTATAATAATGAACATTTTTTGAATGAATATAAGGCTAAAAGTTGGGCACCAAGAGGGCTACGTTTTGAAAAAAACCCAAATGGTGTTTTTTTAAATGATGTTTATCAAACTAGATGGGAGTCGGCCCTTACTTTGTGCTCTACTACTCAGGTGGAAATCTTGGCTGATATCGATACAGAACTACATAGCATGGTCTCAAAGGACATAAATACTCATACCAATAAAGTTATGAAATATAAGGAACATCACCTTTTTAAAAATTATGAAGTCAATTTGACTAAAAAGCTTTTGTCCCATGAGAAAGAAGTTATCAGCAGAAAGGAGGCAAAAAAACTAGGGACACTAGAGATTATGAGCTTAATCAGGTTTTTTTCCCGGCAAAGATCTGCAAGAGAAGGGAGAAGTAATTCTAGGGGTTGCTCACTGTCACGAGGCAGATCCAAAAGTAAAACCAGAAGTAAAAGTAAGAATAGCTCTTCCAAACATCAGGGAAGCACTGTTGAAAATGATTCATATGCTTCTTCATCAGACCAAGTTAACCTTCCATCGAGACAAGTTACTTTTGCTCTTCATTCTAAGCAGAACACAAAAAAGGGAGGAAGACTAGACATGGCAGGAGGGGGAGAGGGACAAGGCACAATAGCAGAGAGCCTGAGGAGCAGGACATTGAAGTAATCAATTTATCTGATGTAATTCTAAGTACACTCATATCAGTTTGCTTCAGAAGGGACTATCTTTTGTTTCTCGACCTGCTGCTGTCAATGAATGTAATATTTGTATTGATATTAAAAAATTAATTAGAAAAGTGTGTTTAAAAAGGTTTTTTTCACAGCGATAACACACTCTGGAGTGTTCCAGTGGGAATATAAATTCTTCACCATCGAATCTGGATGAGACATTAACCACTTTAGAACAACTTTGGAATGAGGCCAACAGACATGATTCTGATAGGCCTAATAGGGATAACCCTTGTGTTCAATTTCCAGCTAAATCATCCTTCGGGCCAAAATCTGCATTTAATCCCTCTTTTTCTATTTCATCTGCCATCAGTACTTGTGAATCCTTGGTTTTGCAGGACTTTGCTACTTTATTTAGATCCAAATGGCCAGCAATGCGGGACAATTTAACCGCTGAGGAGAAAACTGCATTATAGGAATTAAGGAATTTAAAAGAAATTGAAATTAAAGAGCCGGACAAAGGAGGGAAAATAGTAGTTATGAATAAAGTCCAATATGAAGAAGAAATCTATAGACAAGTGGATAATGTTCACTGTTATAGATGGCTTCAAGAAAATCCTGTGTATCTTATTAAAGTTAAATTAGATAGCTTGTTGGTTGATTTTGTTTCTAAAGGCCAGATTTCACCAAAGGAGAAAGAATATATGACTGTGGAGTTTCCTGTTACACCCACAATATATATATATCCTCCTTAAAATTCATAAGGACTAGGTCAGGCCCCCAGGATGCCCTATTATCTCGGGTGTGGGTTCATTCTCTGAGAAGGTCTCAACATTTGTTGATTACCATCTTAAACAATTAGTGGTAAAACAAAAATCTTATCTCAGAGATTCAATGGACATTCTGTCAAAAGTGGAGGGCCTGACCTCGTCCTCAGTATTTATATGTCTTACTATAGATGTCACCAGTTTATACACTTCAATAGCACACAATCTGGAACTTCAGGCCTTAGAATACCATTTGTGTTCAAACAGTATAGCTGCAGGTTTTCCATAAGAATTTATTATGGAAGCAGTGAAATGCATTTTGCATAACAACTATTTTCTGTTTGATAAATATTATTTGCAGACTAAGAGAACAGCAATGGGGACCACTATGGCCCCATCGTATGCTAATTTATTTATGGCCTGGTGGGAGGAAACACTGATTTATGATTCTGTTAAAAATCCTTTTAGTAGACACATCCAATTTTGGGGTAGATTTATAGATGCTTTATTGGTAGTTTGGAGGGGTGATATACTGTCAGCCTCAAAATTCATGGATTGTCTTAATAGCAATGATGTGTGTTTACTTTTGATGCACATTTCTAAGATATCATTCCTGGATTTGTCTCTAGAAGGACAAAATGGTGAAAAAGTTTCTAGTTCCCTTTTTGGAAGTCTACTACTGCCAATATGCATTTATATGCTACTAGTGCTCATCCTATGCACATTAAGAGAGGTGTTTAAGGGAGCTAGGATTGTATTCCTTACAATACAGGAGATATCATGGAGATATGTGTCTGATTTATAAGGCAAGTAGAACATCTGACTTGTGGGACTGTATGGGCTTGATAGCAAGACCTAGTCTAATTACAAATTGGGTACATCAGTATCAGTTAAAGGGAGAGAACTATAAGAGAAATTTAAGAGGGTCATGGCTTTCACAATGAACAGTGGATCAATGGAACAATCTGCCCAGTCAGGTAGTGTCTAGTGTAACTATAAATGAATTTCAAACTGCTTTGGATAAACATAGAAGTACAGTAGCTATCTATATGATTTGAGGTAATGAATAGTGCAGGATGATAATGGCCTTTGGCTAAGTTCCTGAAATTTTTCCTATGTTCCTATGTGTTCCGTATGGACAGTTTGCCCATCTTCAATGCACCTGTACCCATTTAAGTGATTTTGAGAGGGAAAGTGAATCACTTAAAGTTAGATTTCTAGCTAGGGGTTATTCTGAAATGCAAATTGAACAAGCATATATTAAAGCCAGGGTGCTTGATAGAAATACACTTTTACAACCGAAAGTTAAAAACAATGAGAATCAAATACCTATTGTGTTTGTAACTGAATATAATCATGCTAGTAATCAGATCACTAATATTGTAGCTAAACACTGGGGGGTGCTACAAGCAGATCCTGATTTAAGAGAAGTGGTAGGGAATAAACGTTTGGTGTTCTTTAAAAGAGGTAATAATCTATCAAATTTATTGATGCAGAGTCTGTATATAAAACCTCAAAGTGCAAAAACTTGGCTTCCAAACAAACCTTTGGGTTGTTTTAAATGTGGCCATTGTAGTATCTGTAAATTAAATCAACAGGGTACTTTATTTCAGCATCCCATTCTTGAGAATAAAAACATAGAAATTGTTCAACAACACTTGTGGTTTACATTCTACAATGTACATGTCCATGTATTTATGTGGGTAGGACTAAAAGGACATTAAGGGAAAAGATGCAGGAACATGTGCGTGCTATTATAAAAGATGATCCAAATACTCCTATGGGGTGCATTTTGAGACTTTTCACCAAAAAAGTTTACAGTGTTTGACTTTTATGGGGTAGATCATATTAAACATAATGTGAAAGCAGGAAACAGACTTAATAGGTTGGCACAGTGTGAGCAAAAATGGATCTTTACCAAGAAAGCTTTACATCCCACTGGCTTAAATGATTGCTTGGATATTATAGTCTTTAATTTTTTTTTCTGTCCCCCCCCCACTTTTACCTTTCCTCCCTATTATGAATTGTTATTGTAATGTTTTGATCCGCTCAGTTTAATTCATGATGTTTTAGTCAGCTAGTTTGTAATCTAGTTGTACCTGCAATGATGTGTGCATGATTGCAGTTTTTTTATATTAAGTGAAGTCTTTTTAATATGGTAATATGGCCAATTATTGTACTGTCACTTTAATTACATGAAATAAAACACAGCATGTGTAGCACACTGGCCACTCCCCTTGAGAAAGGGTCACGAGAATACCCGAAGCACTGGTGATGTTGTAGCTATGGGCTCCATGTTTTGCACTTTATCTATGTGTGCTGACTTTATTTTTTGCTTTATGTGCATCTGTGCTCCTCCCTTTTGTGTTCTTGTATAAGCCGCAGGAGTCAGCTCAAAATTTTTTAATAACACTCTTTTAACTTTATCATAGTTCATGGAATCATTATTGTCCATTCTAGTGAATGCATGCAAAGCACGGCCAGAAAGCAATGGGGTCAGGTGGGTCATCCAACTACCCTTGTCCAATTTAAACTGCTCACAAACCCTATCAAATAATTTTAAAAACAAATCCAGATCATCTCCCTCTCAGTACTGCAGGAATGTTTTAGAATTAATTGTGGCTTCCTGGGTTGATCCCCCTTTGCCATTACTTATGGTTTGCGGCGGTGTTTGCTGGCGCAGTTTCTCCATCTCGATCTCGTACTGTCATTCTTTCTCTCAGTCTGCTCATTCCTTTTCTCTTTCCTCTCACATAAAGATCTAATGCTGGAGAATCTTTTCTCTTTCCTCTGCCTCCAGCCTTGCTCTCTCTCCTCCTGCATCCAGATTTTATGCTGCCAATCCCACTTTATTTCCTCAGCCTCCAGCCTTGCTCTCTGCAGGTCACCATCATTCAGTGCAAGCTCTGCCTTCAGGATCTCAAGCCGAGGTTGATTGGGCTGCACAGCTTCTCCAGTTTGTACCACAAGGTGTTCTCCTTGCTCAGCTGCTGGGACCTCAGTCTTGCTACCTGGGTCACTGTCCTCAGTGACCACCTGCTGACCAGGTATTAGACCGTCCACCTCTGGGACTATCTGTCCTCCTGGCATTCGGTCATGCACCAACAGGGCTTCCATCAGTATACTCTTTTCCAGGCCCTCATGGACAATCCCCCTCTTGGTGCACAGCTCACAAAGCTACTGTGAATTAAATTTGGCATGTGTTGAGGAGGTTATATTCTCTAGCTATGCTGCATTAAGCTGTCTTGAAATAAAAGAAAAACAGTGGTAAACAATGCAACCTTTTGAATATCGTGTTTCATGACTGTTAAGGTATATTTCTGCTGGCACTCTGTCACTGGTGTGCTATCTCTGTATCTCTGTCAGTGTTCCTTCTTCACAGGAAAGCCCACTGTATGTTGCTCTGCACTGGTACTAGTAGCAATACTGATTCCATCACTCTGTCACCAATGTGAGACAAATCCCTCACCAGGGACTTCAAGTTCACTGCCACCACTGTGATTTTTAAGAACAGGAACCAGGAAACCTGTTTCTTACATCCTCTTTGCTCAAGGTCAGGAAGGTCAAACACAATAACTGTGGGTAGATTGCCCTTCAGAGATGGGCTGCAAACAGAGTTCAGCAGAAATAGTAGAATTATCTTTTTAAATAAAACAAGCAGCCACTGATTCAATAAAAAATGGATTATTTACTAGTGACTACAAGTATTTACAAGCAGGATGTATTTACGGGAAAACAAAAGGGTTGCACATTTACTGAGAAACAGAAAATAAAACAAGTTGTTGTACAGCAAAATTCTGAGCTATCCACACCTAAAATCCTTCACCTGCCCTAGCTACAGAAAATCACTGTCCATCAATGTGCCATCTTACCAGTCAGCTAGTCTTTGTATGGCAGAGCCCCTGGTCTTCAGATGTTCCAAGCATGGGTGTAGACAGAAATTTACATTTTGTACTCATACTCCCCAACTGCTGCCCCCCTTTAAAATAGGTACTCATCCTCTCCAACTGCTGCCTGCCACCCCGCCCCACCCGCCATCATTTAGAGAATGTTCACATCTTTCCAGCTGCTGACCCCATTAAAAAAGTCAGACTGTTTTCAGATGACTGATGTATCTCTAAACAGGTTGTACACAAATCTGTGTCATAAACAATACACATTTAATCAGATATAGAAACTTCTTGGTGGCCTACATGTATTCTAATTCTCCAGACTGGAATGATAATGTCAACAAAAAGGTACATGGTTTAGGAGAGGTACTCAAAAACCTGTACACAAATGTGTACAGTGAGAATGCCTGCCCACATGCTTGGTTCCAAGTCCAAGTGGAAGCGCTGGCTTTCTGCACCTCACTTAATTCTGTTACTCACTGTGGGTAGGGGTCTGACCCCCTTTGAGTGACAATTCTCCACTGCCTCCCATGGATGGGTGTGTGTGTGTGTGTGTGTGTGTGTGTGTGTGTATATATATATGGATGGATGGATAACATCATCCGCATCAGTGGGCTCACTGCACACCCACTCCTGCTCTGTCCACTTTTATGATTCTGTTTTTGCAGGATGCCCAAGGTGTGTAACCCCACACCCTTGCCTTTCAAGATGCCTGATGTGTTCAAAATGACACACTCACATCTGCCTTACAGAACCTTATGGCTGACTGTTCCGAAAGGAACATTTTCCTGAACAGCTGTGGTCAATATTCCCCATAAGGCCTGTTTGGCCATGTGACTTTGGAAACTATGTTTTTGTGTCAACACTGAAAAAAGCAGAACTTATGACAGAAGTATACTTACACTAACAGAATACATTAACAAAACTAAATAAATAGATCCATCTGGTCATATGCCCATCACATCTGTCACAGTCCCTCAAAGTTTTGTGGCTTTTAATGATTCAGTCCAGCAGCATTTTTGGTTGTGCACATGACTTTAATTAGAACATGATCACAGTAGTTTGCAGAGAGTTGTCCAATAAGTCAGAGCAACGCATGGTAAAAAGAAATGGGTTCAATTATTTTGGCTGCCTGACAAGTCGATTCGAGTGGGAAGTGCTATGACTATAGCTGAGGGAGTATCGAATGGGAAGAACACCCCTCCCCCCTCAGCTAGTGGTCAAACAGGGATTCAGCATGTTTGCAGTTCATTTGCATCACCAGGTAAGAAAAAAGGTTTGTCTCCCCATACAATGCACAGGGGCAATGCCAAACCTCACCCAACAATTAACACACCGAAATCTGGCCAATGGAAAATCAAGTACACAAATGCTCACAGCCTGGGAAATAAGATCCCAGCCCTGCAGGCAATAATGTCAGAAGCTAAACTGGACATAGTAGCAATTAGTGAGATGTGGTTTACCAGTAACCACACCTGGGAGACTTCAGTACCTGGCTATGTATTGTTCAGAAGAGACCGAGGTGCTAAAAGGGGGGGAGGAGTGGCCCTGTATGTCAATAAAAATATCAAAGCTACAGAAATTCAGAATACACATAAGGAGCCAGAACAACTGTGTGTCACCCTGGAAACAGGAAATGGGACAGCCATAAGAACTGGGGTTGTCTACAGGCCCCCAGACCAGGGGGAGGACATAGACACATTACTATTAGAAGATATACAAAACATGACAGCTCAAAGCGGAGGTTCTGATAATGGTAGACTTCAACATGCCGGATACAGATTGGTCAATACCAGCAGGAACATCTGCCAGAACTAGACACATAGTGGATTCCCTGCAGGGGGAGGGCCTCAAACAACTGGTACAACAACCCACAAGAGACAGGGCTATCCTAGATCTAGTACTGACTAACAGGGAAGGATCACAGATCTCAGGTAGAAGGTCACCTGAGGGCCAGTGACCATCACATGGTATGGTTCAATTTGGCTACTACATCTAAATCATCCCATTCCAAGGCAAAAATATGGGACTTCAGAGGAGCTGACTTTGATAAGATGGCCAACAGAGTTAAGCTAGCCCTGGCAAAAAGAAACACAGGTGAGGGTACAGGCAAAGTGGGCAAGCATTAAGGATGCAATACTTGAAGCAACATCCCATTGTGTTAGACAGAAAAGGAAGTGCAAAAGAAGAGAAACCACTTTGGTTCTCAAATACAGTAGCAGAAAAGGTCAGAGCCAAAGGCTGGCCTTCAGGAAATATAAAGGAAAACACAGCGGATGAAGATGAGGAGGCATACCAAACTGCCCTAAGGGAGCAGGGAGGCAGTGAGGCAGGCAAAGTCCCAAACAGAGGAAACACTAGTACGAACAGTAAAAGAAGGTGACACGATTTTCTATAGATACATTAGTGAAAGGAGAAAGTCCAGAGGGGGTACTGCTAATCTTAATGGAGAAAAGGAGCATGTGAGAGGAGGACCATGTAAAAGCATCTATCCTAAATAGATACTTTGCTTAGTATTTACTGAAGAGAAGGTAGTGGGCAGGGCCACAGCTCAGCACCATGGACACAGGGGAGGGAGGTGAGCACTACCCTTCACAAAGAAAGGGTCCTACAAGAGCTTGCTAAGCTCAGGGTGGATAAGGCAATGGGACCTGATGGCATACATCCCAGGGTACTTAAGGAGCTAAAGGTGGAACTAGCAGAGCCATTAGCAGAACTGTTTAGTGAGTCTCTGAGCACAGGAGAGGTCCCAGAAGACTGGAGAAGGGCTCATGTGATCCTGCTCCACAAGAGTGGTAGCAGGGAGGAGGCAGGGAACTACAGACCAGTCAGTCTTACCTCAGTAGTGGGCAAAATTATGGAGGCACTCCTTAAGGAAAGGATAGTGCAACACCTGGAATCCATAGGGGCACAAGATCCAAGACAGCATGGGTTTACAAAAGGAAGGTCCTGTCAAACTAATCTCATAGATTTCTTTGACTGGGTAACCAGAGTGGTGGACCAAGGGGGAGCAGTTGATGTCACCTACCTTGACTTCAGCAAAGCTTTTGACACTGTTCCACATAGAAGATTGATAAATAAGCTGGGTAGGCTCGGGGTGGGTCAGAAGTTGGTCAACTGGGCAGCAAACTGGTTGTGGGCAGAAAAACAGAGAGTGGTGGTAAAATGGTATACAGTCAGAAGAGATGCAAGTCACAAGTGGAGTACCTCAGGGATCAGTCCTGGGGCCAGTCCTCTTCAACATCTTCGTTAGTGACCTTGCAGATGGACTAGAGGTAAGGCTTGTCTGTTTGCAGATGACACCAAGATCTGCAACAGAGTAGATGATCCAGATGGGGTGGGCAGAATGAGAAGAGATCTGGATAAACTAGCAAAATGGTCAGAAGAGTGGCAACTGGGATTTAATGCAAAGAAGTGCAAGATCATGCACATAGGGAAGAGAAACTCTGAAGCCACCTATAGGCTGGGAGGGGAGTTGCTAGCAGTCACAAAGGAAGAAAGAGACTTGGGCATCATCATCATTGACGACCTGAAATCATCCAAGCAGACCTCTAAAGCAGTAGGTAAGGCTAGGGGTGTTAGGGTGTATTAGTAGGGTATCACAAGTCGTAGAGGAGGTAATAATCCTCTTATAAGACACTGGTTAGGTCCCATCTGGAGGTTGCATGCAGTATTGGAGGCCACACCTTCACAAGGACATTAACCAAATTGAGGCAGTCCAGAGAAGGGCAACCAAAATGGTGCAGGGACTGCATCAGAAGACATATGAGGACAGATTAACAGAGCTCAATATGTATACCCTTGAGCAAAGGAGGAGAGGTGATATGATTGAGGCATTCAAACACCTTAAGGACATTAACAAGGTGAAAGAGTCCAACATGTTTAAATATAAGAAAAATAGCAGGACAAGAGGACACAGTATGAGATTAGAGGGGGGCGATTAAGGGGAATGTGAGGAAATTTTTTCACAGAAAGGTGGTGGATGCATGGAATGGCCTACCTCAAGAAGTGGTGGCTATGAATACAGTGCAGGGCTTCAAACAGGCATGGGATAGGCATAAGGGAGCAATACAAATGAGTATGAATAGATAGGCCACTGACAGAGCGAAGGCCGATGGCACATTTATAAGGTAGAAAAAGAAATGGGCAGACTGGATGGGCCTTGCGGTCCTTATCTGCCATCAACATCAACTTCTATGTATCACAGGTGTGAGCAAATACTTAGGAGCAGGAGTACATGGCCAATTTGAAAGTTGACTAGGAACTGTCAGCATGAGATTCCAGATGTACATAAGATAAGAGGTAGGTGTAAGCTGGTTATTCTCATGTTCTGATCAAAAGAAGTCTTAAACTGCAGGAGTTCTAGTGGAAACCACATGGATTCCTCATCAGGCCTGGAGTTAAAGTTTCAGAGACCTAACAGTCTATAATGGTCTAGGAAACTCCAATGCCATAGACAGAAGGAACTCACGGGACCCCTGTATAATTCTCCCTTGCCTGCTGAGTGATGATATACAAGTAAGCAAAGCAGCAAGTATGGCACCAGTACCAGTGTAAAAATGTATTATAAATAAAGTACCTTACAGTGCAATGCAGTTCAAGTGCAAAAATATCAAACGGATATTACCGGCAAGGGAAAAGACCCTTGCCAGTAATATCTGCTTGATTTGTTTTGCACTTGAACTGCATTGCACTGTAAGGTTCTTTATTTATAATAAAGTGTTACACTGGTACTGGTGCCATACATGTCGCTTTGTTTGGATCATTTTTGTATGGCACAGTGTGGTAGTGGAGTGGTCTCATCTGTGCTTTGGATGATATACAAGTAGAATTTTACATCCACTGCATACTTAATAAGAGAAATACATCAAAGACCCTGCATTTATCATCTGACATGCAATGTAATCCAGGTCAACCCTAAAACAGATGGCTACCCTTCCACCTCTGCATCTCTCCATTGAGCAGTGTACCACAGAGAAAACTAGCAAGATGGTAAATGCCAACAGAGAGCAAGCATTATCTCCTAGCCAGCTCCCTGAGATGCACAGCAGATCAGCAGCCAAATCAGAGAATAAATCACGAATTGTCACCAATATAATGACCCCTATAACCTGACATTAAATAAAATTATCCTGGTAGGGAGGGAATTGTAGCCTGCTGCACCAGCTACCTGATGATGCTTTGTCTAGGGATGGGAATAAGGCATGAAGGGCCTCTGTCTCATGTTCTTCTCTTTCACCAGTACCTTCTTGCTTGTTTACTCCAAGCCCAGCTCTCCCCTCCCCCCCAAAGTACACCTCCCTCTACAATCCTTCTTCCCCCCCTACCCTGCCCCACCTATCTTCACATCACCCCTGTATCCAACGCCATAACAGGCTGCCTAATGCCTACCTCCACTATCAGCTGTCTTCTTCCTCTTAGCACTCTCCCTCTACTCATCCCTTTCCTATCACCACCACCAGACATCCAACAACTACCCTTGCTCAGACTTGAACTCATTCACAGGCTCCACCTCTCTTGCTCTCCCACTCACCAGTGCTCTCACCACAGTATATTAAAGCTGCATAACAGCTTCAGACAGACTCTTCTTCTTCTTCTTCTTCGTCTTTTTCTATCAACTGCTACTAGCTTAAGACATTCAATCTAACCATGGCCCGACCCCTGTCTTGCCCCCATCCATGAAAGGCCTCACCATATACCATACCATCTCAAGCGTTAGGAGTTTAATCCATAAGATTGACCTCTTGAGAGTCTGGGTATCACAGCATTCCCCGGATATACTCTGTATTATCGAGTCATGGCTATCATGCTGAGTTTCTGACCCACTGCTCTCCCTACCTGGCTACCTTCTCCTTAGACAAGACCACTCCAAAAGAGGTGGCAATGTAGCTATCTACCACCATCAAAACTTGCCGGTCTCAAATGTTACTAATGAAGCAGTCCCTATGTCTCATGAGCTCCTCGTTGTTAAACTGCTTCTACCCTCCTCTCTCCCCATCCACATTGGAGTACTCTACTCCTCTCCCAAAGCACCTTCCTCCACTGTGGTCAGCACTGTCTGAGCTGTTGCTGCCACCGCCAGCTCTGGCAAACTGTTTGCTTGGCGACTTTAACCTGAATTGGGTCTCCCCTACCCTTAAACCCACCATTCGACAAATTGAGACACTAAACCTACACCAATTGATCAACGAACCCACAAGACTAAACACCCACTCCCAAAACCATACCCTCCTGGACTGGATCCTGGCTTCTCACCCTCACTGGATCACATCAGCTGGTATGCTCCCCGACATTGTCAGTGTTCACGATCTACTGCACTCACAAACTCCATTTACTTCACTCTTCCCCTACCTATCAATGGATCTGCTCCGTCTGCTCCTTAAATACCACTATGCTCCTGCATGATCTCGCATCCTCAGACTGGTTCCCTTTCAACACCACAGATGACACAGACATAGCTCTCTCGCTTTTCTGCCACATATTAAACAACATCTGGAATTATCACGGCCCCCCCTACACTGCCAGAGAGAGAAATGTCCATCACCCCTGGATATCCGCTGATCTAATCAAGCAAGCAACTCTCACGACCGTGCTTGGGCTTGCTATAAAGCCTCACTCTCTCCCAGTGACCTCTCCACTTGTCGCGCCCTAAGGAATGCTTGTACCAAAGCTATCAGGGCAGCTAAGTCTGACTTAGGAAACTCCTTTAATAGCTACGGTAAGCACTTCTCCTGCTTCTGAAGCAGTTGTTGTAGCAGGGGCTTCAATTATGGGAGAAAGTGCATCTAGTACTGTGGTGGTTCCTCATAGCACTGAGGCACCTGATATGCAGGACAAGGACTTGCTTTCTTTACCATGAGAGAGCCCTACTTCTCTATTGCTGCCTGCTGTGACTTTCAATATAGGGTCCTCGTCTGGTGGTATAAAAAAAAAATCGATGAAAGAGGGGGTGGGGAAAAGTAGGAAATTGCATACTCGAATGCCTGATGTTTCATTACTGAAAGATACTAATACCAATACCCAGGTCTTCAAATGTGGCCCTGCTAATTGGGTTTCTTCAGCCTTACAAGCTGCAGGATGGGTAAAAAGTAATACAGGCACAGGGTGGGATGCACATCTGCAAAATGTAGATTTTTCTGGATCTTCCTCAAAACATTCCCCTAGTGTTTCTATTTCGCTCCCTGATAATAATATTAAATCTTCAATACTAGCGGGACAACAATTTCCGAAAGGGAGTTTACCAATTCAGCAACAAGATGGGCTTCATCCTTTATTAGAGGAGATTAGATTGCAAGAAACTGATTTCTCAAATTCTCCTAGAGAGGAACAGGTGGATAACTCTGTCCCACTGCATCAAGGTCTTATTTCTCACACTCAGACGTCTTTAGAACCCCTTGTGCAAACCCCTGCAATGGTATGGCATGATAAAGTGAGAGATCATTTATTTCCATCTGAGAGATGCCCATTATCAGAACCTGCAGTTAGAAGGAATGCAGTTTGGCTGAAATATAGGGGTGATATTTCCACTGTTCCTGATAGGCATTTTGTTGGACGGGCCTTACTAAAGGACAGTATGAAGTATTTCGCATATGAAATATATGCCCTTATACATGCACCAGGAGATTCTTTATTTGACATCAGTTTCAAACATCCTGCAAGCCTAGAAAGGTTCTGGAAGCAATATCGACTTTTAAAACACTCTGCTTTATGGAGGCCTTTCTTGGCAATTCCCCCTAACTAAGCCCCTTACAAAAAAAATTACTATTTTGTTCAGAAATTATGGGGTGAATGTCACGGACATAACTTATTGGTTGCAACAGCACTGCTCTGTTAAAGGTTTTCCAGAACCTATCTTAGATGACGAACAATTGTGGACTGGGGGTTGGAAGTATCAAGTAGTTTTGAAACTTGAAAATGGTCAGACCAGTCATTTGCCTAATTGTTTTTTCTTGGGCCGGGACAGGGGGTTAATATTTTTATCCTGGACAGCCACAGGCTTGCTTTAAATGTGGAGATATAGGACACCTTAGTAATGTCTGTGATAAATAAGAAGTGTGGTCTGTGTGGGGAGCTGGGTCATGTTGGGGCTCATTGTCATCAGCCGTTGCAATATGATTTATGTGACAAACAAGGGCATTCTTTTTGTACATGTTCTTGGGCATCCCATAACAATGTAGATGTGTCTGTCACAGCTAAACAAGATGTTTATGTTGCCACTGCACAGAAAGAAAAAATGCGAAAGGTAGAATTATTACATTCTGTTCCTGATAGGAGTCCCCCACCTCAGAGAATCCCGAGGAAACCAGATAGATCTAGTGCACAGGAGAAGGGGATGGAGAAAGCTATATTAGTGCAGCAACCCGTTGGAGAAGAAAAAGGACCTGATGATGAGCAAAGGTCAGGGGTGACTGAGGGTAAGGAGAATCTCCCTCTTCAGTCTGTAGAGGAAAACAGGGACAGAAGTGTTGGTTAATGCATAACAGGGTATTGAGAGGATGAAAGAAGGGCTCTCCATGCCCTTCCCCACAGCAAGAGGTGGCATTTCATAGAGTGACCAGCTCCAAAGTGGGCAAACTCCTTGGAGACTCTCAGGCAGTATCTAAAGAGCCGGAAGGGATTACGGTACAGAATTCCTATGCATTATTGTTTGAACAGGGGATAGATGAGTATGCTATTGACTCAGATTTTTCTTCAGTTGCTTCCTCACAGGCAGATGGTGTTTCAGACATAGGTCCTCCTGATAAACCCAAAACAAAGAAGAGGAAAAAAAATAAATGATTATGTTAAAATGGATTTTCTTTCTTCTTCTTCTAAAGGTGTTTTCTATGCATACCGCTACTTCTTTGCTCACAGTAAATGTTTATAGTATTAAGTCTTTTGAGAAAAGACAAAATACTTTTTCAAGTCTTAGAGCAGGGGGAGGACAAATAATACTGTTGCAAGATACTAGATTACATTCTTTAGTAGAAATGCAGGCAGCACAAAGAGAATGGAGGTGGGGTGTTTCCTATTGGTCATTAGGGGAGGAACAATGTTCAGGATTAGGATTTCTTTTTTCAGGAATATCGGTAAAAATGTTACATATTTTTGATATTCAACCAAGAAGAGCTATGATAATAGATGCGGTCTTTGGGGATGTGGTATTTAGAATTATCAATATATATGCTCCTCAGACTAAGGCAGACAGGTCCTCTCTATTTAGAAAAATAGAACCCTATTTACACACCTCCAAACTAGTGCTATGGGGAGGGGACTTTAATTGTGGTCTCTCGCATAGGGATTGGGGAAGGGCTACGAAGAAAATTTATAGTGATTCAAACACTTTGCTTGCAATCCTACGAAATAATAATTTAAGAGATGTTTATGAGGTTTTATATCAAGTACCTAAGCATACTTTTTATAAGGGTTGTTTATCCACTAGGATAGATTTTTGATTTGTGCTGGCACGTATGACCTGTCAAAAAGTGGTTCTGGTGCCCTTAGAAACATCAGACCATTTAGCAGTTAAACTTTTTTTGGGAGAAAAACAGAAACTGGTGATAGGTAAGGGTTATTGGAAAATGAATATTGTAGTTCTACAGGAAGTTTTGGAACAAGATTCAATAAAAGACTTATTTGCAGGGCAGATTATTAAGGGCAGATATTTGTTTTTTATATGCTAGCCCCATAGATTGGTGGGAGGATACGAAAAAGGATTTGCAAAATTTAAATATATCTCTTATGAAGACAAAAGCTAAGGATAAATATATCAAATATTTAGGGCTCAGAGCAAAATATTTGCAAGTCTTGACACAGGCAGAAGATGAAACAAATGATGTTTTATTACAATTACGAAATCTTAAAGAGCAAATGTGTAAGTATTTACAGGAGACTACTAAGAGGGTGGCCTGCCAACAAAAGTACTAAACCAAGGGATCAAAAGAACAGGTAAATCCATATGACTCAAGTATACATGGTGTTCAGAGGTTGGTAATGACTGCTTTAAAAGATGAACAGGGTAATTTGAGGATGCTTAATCAGGAGCTTATGCTCATTGTTCAAAATCATATTGTAGCTACGTTTCAAAAGAAGGATAAGGGGTGGCGGGAACCATTTTTTGATAACTTAATAGTTCCTTCTTTAGATGATACAGACATAGAGAGTTTGGTTTTACCCATTACAGAATTGGAAATAAAAGAAACTATTTCTCAACTGACTGCTATGACTACTCCAGGGTATGATGGCATCCCAAATGACTTCTACAAATGTTTTACTGATATTCTGGTTCCGTGTTTGAAATTGATTTATCAAGCCATTTGGAATGAAAATAGACTAGTTCTGAGTATGAAAATGGGGATCATGACCTTTTTATATAAAAAGGGGGACCCTCAAGACCTTAAGACTTGGAGGCCATTAACTATATTAAACTCAGATTATAAAATCTTGACCAAAATACTTACTACATGACTGGTTAGAGTTGCACAAAAACAAATTAGTCCCGAGCAGACTTGTACTGTTCCTGGCAGGAATATTATTCAGAATTTGTATTTTGTTAGGGAGATCATAGAGCAAGGTTTAGAAATGAAACTAAGTGGTTATTAAATGTCAGTACATCAGGAAACTGCTTTTGACGCAGTGCGGCAGGAATATATTTGGATGGTTTTGCAATATAATGGAATTCCTGAATCTTTTTTGGATTTAATTAAGGTATTGTATACTGAAGTTCAGGTTACCCCACTAGTGAATGGTTATCTGGGTGCTCCAACATATTTAAAAAAATGGGGTGAAGCAGGGATGTCTGATGAGCCCCTTATTATATGTCTCTGGTCTGGATCCCTTATTAAGGATTATTGAAATGAACACAGAAATTAGAGCTATCACGAATCATGATGGATTTATCTTTAACAAAATTTCTGCTTATGCGGATGACTGTGTCTTTTCAGTAGCAGATGTGGAGTCTGGTACCCAAATCTTAGATACATTACAAAACGTATATGATACCACAGGTATTAAACTTAATATGGGGAAAAGTATTGTTTTAGTTTTAGGGGCAATAGGGAGGGTAGCGGATTTTCCAATCTCTATGACTATGGATGAAGTCAAAATTGTAGCTTTGTTTTTAGGGACCAAGGATTCAGAGGGACATAATTGGAATATAGTGTATGATAGGGCAAAGCTTAAGGTTTTGTTTTGGTTGTCATGGAGGATGACTAGGAAGAAATGTGTTTTTTTACTAAAGGCATATATAGCACCTATTTTTTAATGTTTCACATGTTTTTCTCCTCTCATATAATATGCATACTAAAGTTATGGGTTTATTTTTTTCTTTTCTTGTGGGGATGTAGATTGAACCCTATCAAAAGATTACACACTTATAGGGCATGGAAGGAGGGAGGTTTAAATATGCTTCATCCACTAGTTTACTTATTTGGTAATTTTTTTATAGTTCTATTTGCCCTTTATTGTTTGAAACAGAAGGGATGGGTGAAGTATTCATGCAGATGTGGGGTAGACATTATTTGGAAGCTTGGGGCAGAGGTAAATGGCATCCTGTGGATAAATTACTCCCGGGGTATGTGCAAACTACTTTGCGATACATAAGGACATGGAAAATTGAGCTGACATGGTTTATAGGAAAAGGAAAAAAAACAGTTTTATGACTTTAATCTTGATAGATGGTATCGGGAGGAACCTGTGTTTCAGGTTCCTTCGACAATTAAAACTGGGCTACTTTTGGATTGTATGATAGAATCCAGAATTCCCCTTAAGATGCAAGATATTATTTGGTTATGTGGACATCAGAAATTGCAGGTGAGCTAAAATCAGAAACATAAACAGCAGGAAGAGAGAAGATGTGTGGAGAGCACTTGTGCTGATAAAGTGGAAACTATGCAACATCTATTTTTTGAGTGCATACACGTTTCAGATTTTCTGAAATTGTTGTCCGATTTGTGGGAGGAAAAACTGTTCCAATGCATGACTTTTGATATTTTGATTTTAGGGCAAATTCCAGCCTCTTGGTCAAAATGGACTAAAAGCACTATTTATGTTCTTCTGGCCTGCATAAAGTGGTCCATTTGGCAGGCGAGATGTCTCAGGTTCCTGCAAAGGTAAAGTGGTTATGCCACAAGATGTTTTTTTTAATATACCAACAGAACTTGATAAAATTTATGATTATGAAAAACGTACATTGGGACAGACGGTGGTTTCTAAGCTATGGAAAAGTGTTGGATGGGTGGGTTGATATGCTGTGCTAATGCTTATCTCTCTTTTTTTTTCTCTTTAGTTTGGAAAATGTTTATACACTTGCAGATGAAAATGTTTTTAATTTTTTTATGGTTGATATTGGTGATGGGATTTAATGTTATTTGTCTACAACATTGTTTTGGAGTTTGTTAGGGAAACTTACATGTTACTTGTTCTGCACAGGAATATATATTATGAAGGTTTGATTTTGGATTTTTGTTATTTTTCTTTATGTTACTGTAATTTCTTTGTTTTCTGTTTTTGAACCTTAAATAAAAATTTCCCCTACTCTTTTTGATAAGTGCCATGGGATCTTTAATATCCACCTGAACTATCACCAATCCAGGCAGATCTGACCTTGGTTTAACGTCTTCCCTGCCCATCCCTCCACCCAACTTACCCCTGACTCCCTGGTATCCCCTCCCACAGCCCTGCCTCCCTCATCAGCAACACACATGTCAACTGGACCCTATCATAGCCCAGGATTTCCTCAGGGCTCTCCAGTCCCTAAACCCATGCAAATGCAGCCCTGATGGTCTTGACCCCCCCCCCCATATTAAAGACCTCAGCCCCAACCATTGCTCATCCCTTGTCCCATCTACTCAATCTCTCTTTCTCCCTTGGCACAGTACTGCAGGCCTGGAAAGGCTCCAAAGTGATTCCACTGCACAAAGGTGGTGAGCACTCCCAACCTGATAATTACCGCCCCATCTCCCTCTTCCCTGCTTCAGTCAAACTAGAAAAATCTCTCGTCCTTTCCAGACTCACAAACTTCCTCACTTCCTCAGATTTCCTGTCCCCTTATCAGGTGGGCTTCAGGAAAAGTCACTCAACTGTCTCCTCCCTACTTAAGGTTACTGATGCCATTCTCACTGGTATGGATCAAGGCCACCTTTCCTAACCCATATTTATAGATCTGGCAAAGGCATTTCACTCTGTATCCTATCTCATCCTCCTCACCAAGCTCAAACATGCAGGCCACTCCCCCCATCTCAGTCAAATGGTTCGGCTTATACCTTTCAAGCCGCTCTCAATACATCCAACTGGGAGATGTTCTCTCCCCCCTCCCAGTACTGGCAGGAGTACCACAAGGGTCAATCCTCTGCCCTATCCTCTTTTTGAAATTCCTAAATGAGCTCACCCTTGTATGCTCTTCCTCCCACATTTACCTCTATGCCGACTACACAATCCTCTATAACTCCCTTCCCTCTGTCTCACTGGTGATCTCCCAGCTACAGTCCAATTTCACAATGTCCTAAACTTGTTTGAGGCAAATCAACTGATGGTCAACACCACTAAAACAGTCTGTATGAATTTTGACACCACACAGAAACTAGCCAAACTTCTCTCACCCCCCTGCCTTCACCACCCTCAATGGCAAAACCTTGGACATAGTTCCAGCCTACAGATACCTCAGAGTCTGGCTGGACAGTCACATGGATTTCTCTATTTATAGCAACCATATTACTCCAAGCTCCACTCTAAACTCAGGGCTCTCTATAGAAATTAAGATGCCCTCTTCCTCCCTGTTTGCTGCTCTCTCCTTACAAAAATCATCTTCGACCATTCTGACGTCATGTAAAGGTCCGCCTCCATATCCACTCTCTCCAGGCTGTTCTCTTCAATGTCTTTTGTCATTTCACCCTGAACGCCCCCCCAGAACCAATCATTGCACCCTTTACTCCTTGCTATCACTCCCCTCTCTTACTTCCCACCAAAACCTCCATACCGCCATCCTCACTGCTAAATATTGGTTTGGCTTGCTCCCCCCTGCCTAGCCTCCCTCTTGTCCCCCACCACCCACGCCTCCTATAATATCCATTTCTGTGACCCACACTCCTTTGCCCTTCCCCACCCTCACGCAAACTTAGGCAAGGATGCCTTCTCTTTCCACCCCGAGAGTGGAACTCCCTGCCTGCTTCACTGCACACATTGCCATCCTTAAATCTCATTAAATGAACCCTGTACCTCTCCCCTCCAACACCTTGCTCGTGCTCTCAACCTGAATAACCTCTAGGTAGTACCTTGCCTATCCATCACTGGTTTACCTGTATCCCAGCATGCCAGGTCCTCTGCTTCTTCTGAAGATAGCACCTGCCCAGGTTTCCCTTGGGCCCTACCACCATCCCAGGTTTTCAACAAAAACACACCACTACTATGTTACATAATGTGTCATTGATATGCATATGTTATGTACCATCTTATCTGCTTGTAACCACCCGCTGCTGCGTTGCTTAAGTGTTGTTGTTATACTCAATGTCATGTACAATTATGTTGCGTAATGTGTTGTTGATATGAAAATGTTATGTACTATCTTCTTATCTGCTTGTAACCACCTGCTGCTGTATTGCTTAAGGGTTGTTGTTTTACACGTCATGTACAATTTTATACAAGCCTGTACCATTGTATAACCTGTTACCTTCCTGTGGTTTTGCACTTATGAATTTGTAATTCTTTATTATTGCTCTGTACTTGTACCCTGTTCCCTCCTCCCCTGGGCTACACCTGTAAACAAGCCTCAGCTCAGTATGCCTCTCCAGGTTACCAATCTTTTAAATAAATAAATAAAAATGCTGTTTCTCCATCTCTGTCTCCAGGAGGTACTGGATGTCTTGGTATGTTGCTTCCTTGTGCACAAGGTTCTGAGAAGGTCGTGGAGCACTGTTATACTGTTCTCATGGCTGCCTTAGACTCTGTTGCACCCTTGTCCCTTGATGTCCCATTGTAGTTCACTATGGTACTGTAATGAATTGCTTCAGTTGAAGACTAAGGGATGGAAGTTATAGTGTTCTTTGAAACGATCTAGTCTGAAGAGTACAAGTTGGCATTGACAACTCATTACGGCAAGTATCAATAGGCAATAGATCTGACAAAGACAGAGTTCCTGTCAAGGTCAATTGCGACAGGGAAAACGTGTTCTGCTCAGCTCTTTCTCTCCATTGACAAGTTGTTAAATCTTTCCTGTCTTCAGTCAGTCAGGGTTTTTCAGCAGAAAAGTGTGGTGAGTTTGGACATTCTTTCACTGACAAGGTGTCCTCTATCAGATCAAGTATCTCTTTGAGTGGCCTGTCATGGGCCAGTAGTGGTCGTTCCTTTGGTGATGTAGATCTGCTTGCCTGGGATGAGTTTTGGCCTGTTTCTGAGGTTGAGGTGCTCCAGGTAGTCTCTAGTTTGCACCCCACCAGCTGTATGCTGGACCTGGGAGCAACCTGGCTGTTTCTAGGCTGTGGTGAATCAGTGGGTCCGGTGTTCACTGAGAACATTAATGGCTCCTTGATGGAGGGTATCTATCCATCTGTCCTCAAAATGGCTGTGGTTATACTCCTCCTAAAGAAGCCTTCCTAGGACCCTAATGTTCTTGCAAATTATAGACCTGTCTCTAACCTTCCCTTTTTGTGGAGAGTTATTGAGAAGGTGGTGGTGGAGCAACTTGTGGATTGCCTGGAGACTTTTTCCATCTATGAACCTTTCCAGATGGGTTTTCAGCCCCATCACAGCACTGAGACTGCACTCATCAGGGTGACTCATGATCTTCTAGTGAGGGACTGAAGACTTTGTTTCAACTTGGTCCTCTTGGACCTTCACTGGCATTTGACACAGTTGACCATACAATGCTATTGGATCACCCGAGGAACTATGTGTGTCTCACTAGCAGTTTTACACTGGTTCGAGTCCCACATAACAGAGACAATGCAGCATGTAGCACTAGGTAATTTCATCTCTGGGGCATCAGTGCTATCTTGTGGAGTTCCTCAAGGCTTGATACTTGGCCCTGTGTTGTTTTCTGTGTACATGTTGCCCTTGGGGGAGGTCATCAGGTGGTACGATGTTGAGTTTCAGTGTTATACTGAGGATACTCAGCTATATATGTCTTGTTCCCATGGTGGTGATTATGCAGTTTCAGTGCTGGGACAATGTCTTGCCGAGATAAACCACTGGATGGTCTCAAACTGGCTACGTATCAATCTAAGAAAGACAGAGGTTATGGTAACTGAGCTGGGCCACTGGGGCTCAGCAGTGGTGGGAGGTCTGGATCTTCCTACCTTCAGT
The DNA here is from genome assembly GCA_016271365.2 of Neoceratodus forsteri. Classification (NCBI taxonomy): domain Eukaryota; kingdom Metazoa; phylum Chordata; order Ceratodontiformes; family Ceratodontidae; genus Neoceratodus; species Neoceratodus forsteri. The sequence continues at coordinate 1,586,074,708 of CM057455.1, read as the reverse complement.
TGGTGGTCAATCTCTTGTAGCTGTTGATGCGGATAAGGATCTTGGGGCCATTTTGGATTGTAGGTTGACACTAGAACAGCAGGTGTCAGCGGTGGTCCAATCTGGCTTCTGTCATCTCCGAAACATCAACAGGTTCAAGCTGCATCTGGCATCTGTATATCTGGTGAAAATTGCCCATGCTTTCTTCACCTCTAGGTTGGACTACTGTAACACTTTTTACTTAGGGCTAGCTGTAGGTTTGATGTGATGCCTGCAACTGGTCCAGAATGATGCAGTCCAGCTGGTAGTGGGCTCTTCTTGGAGTGACCACATCATGCCAGTCTTGCAATCAGTTCACCGGCTTCCAATGTGGTGGCACATCACCTCCCAAGATATGCTTGCTAACATAGAAGGACCTACATGGTTTGGGACTGGACTGCTTGAAAGATCTCCTGGTCCCTTTCCATGCAGTTAGACCCCTCCGCTCCACCAACACAGTCCTGCTCATTTTCCCCCTTCCCATTTGAGAAACTCGGGGGACAGAGCTTTTGGAGTGGCAACTCCTATGTTATGAAATTCACTTCCTGGGAACAGTCGTAAGACCGGCACAGTGGAAGCTTTCAAAGCCTATCTGAAGACCTAGTTATTTGAGCAAGCTTTCTCCAGTTATTTTGATCAAGCCTGCATTTCAATAGTCATATTTGGCTGTACTTTAAATTTCTGATATTGTGTCTCACTTGTTTTGCACTTTTGATTTGTTTTATGTACAGTTCTCTGAGCCCCCGAGATAGGGTGCTTTATAAATAAAGACTGCTATGCCATGTCATCTCTCCTATTCCCTCAACTGCTGTCCAATGTCCTTAAAAATCACCAGTTTCCTGTAGTGCATACAGAACAGGAGGCATTAGCATGGCTCATCTGGTAACCTATCCACCTCTGGGTCAGAAGGTTGTTGGTTCTAGCCTCATACTGGTATTGGAATCATACGTTGGCACCCAAGTGCACTATTAGCAGGATGCTGTACTTTGAGGATATGCTGTCCTTCTGATGAGATTGTAACCCCCCACCAATTTGGGGTTTACCTTAATGTCTTTCTGGGCTCCTCCCATGCTCACTGCCAGACAGACATCCTTCACAGATGGTAAATCCAAGATTGTTTGCTTGGTCCTGTTAATTTACGTGAGAGTGCCATGCTGTGCCTCCGCATCTCTCCTTTTAAAACTTTAGCCAGTATGTGTATAGTAAATGGTCTGGGCTGGGTCCGAGTGCTTTAAGGTTTGTCACCAGGCAGAGACCACTTTAATTTGCTCCACTCTGCTATCGATAATACAGCAGAGGGAGCCAGAATTAGTACTGTGATTATTTACTTCTAACTTGCTGTTATATTTGAATTAAAGAGTTTGTTCTAACCTGCCTTCTTGCAGCTCAGTTTATTTGAATGGGAGCCACCATGTTTGGTCTGGGATTTCCAGCATTTGGACCAATAGGACTCTGGGGACCTCAAAGAGTCTTTCGCTCAAGTGCCTCATGGGAAGGAAAACTGTATTTTTTGTAGTTTTTAGGTTGGTGCCTAAACTGAACTGAGGGGGGCATCTAAACTGTGACTGACAGCTCCCCCAGCCAACCTGAACTGTGGAAACCAAGGGAAAGCCCAGAACTGTTATGGGACAATGGTCAGTTGGAGTTAGAGCTTGAAGAGTGAGCAGCTCGAGCTATCGAGGAGCTGCTTCAGAAAGGAGCCTAGGAGAATCGGCGGGAAAAGGTCTGACTTGCCTCTCTGCTGCTGTTCTTCTGCTTGGGACTGCCTGATTGCAGTAATCGGTATAATCTGAATGGTGACTTTGAACTGCAGCAGAAAGCTCTGAGATATTTGAAGGTACAGCCTGAGATTTGGACTGAGAAGAAGCTCTTGTGAAGCTTTTGGCCCAGAGGTTGTAAGAGACTGAATTGATGTTCAAAAGGTTTGCTCAATGAATCGACTGCAATAGCAACTGGCTTAGAACCAAACTGTTTGAAGAAATGTTGATCCTGTTCTTGATAAATGCGTTGAATGGTATTCGTGGGTCAAGGCCTGTTTCACCAGTGGCCAGACTGTTATGCCAGCTGGAAGCTTCACCAACAAAACAAACAGAACTTTGCTAAAGTGTTCATCAAGTCTGGGCCTTTGCTTAACCCGGCCTAGACCAATTGTTTTGCACCAGAGACTATTTTCAGCGAGAGACCGGCTTTGGGGATCCAGCCCCTGCGCAGACAACTCACAAGTTGCAGCCACCTGGAGGGAAAGGCCGTGATGTGGAGGTGCGTTATGTTGGCCTTGCTTCCCCATGCTCTTCGGTGATCTACCTGAGGTCTCCATATTGACAGATCCATCACAGCCAAATGGTAGCGTGAGTAAATCCAGGGTAGCTCCCTGCAACAAATCATTTAATTATCTGTGGTACCATCTAATCACTTCAGTGACTTTCTGGGTTACAAGAGACTGGGTCAACCGGCCAGGATTACAAATAAACAAGACTCTGTTTGTGCATGCAAACTGCCTTTTCTTTCCATCAAGGGCCCCAACAACAGCTGCAATGATGGCCACCACCGGGCAACGCCTCTGGCTAGCCAGTATAACATCCTGGGTACCCAGTGTTGTAAGACTGATCATTTGGGCCTAAAAGTACATGCAAAGTAATCTGAATCTAATCAGTATAGTAATCGATCATCTAAATTCAAGCCCCTTCCTTGTTCATGACCCCCTTAATAAATCTGGTTGTAGTTTCACATTTAACCTGGATTACAAGCATATTATTAGTTGGGTTACTGTATTAAAAGTGTACACCTGTTTTGCTAACCTTGGCTTTACAGGGGATTCCAAGGAATTTGCTGAAGGCCAGACCATGGGGGTAAGTGTGAAGGGCGTGTGCATATTATTAATACTAATTACCGCCTGTGTGTTTACTGTTGCCGGAAGTGCAAGGTTGCTTGGTGGCTTTGTGGGTGGTTATAGCTTCCCAGAGGGTTATAACAGGCTATAGAGATACTCCCACTATTGTTACTCTGGGTGGAGGCACCACAATATCGAATTTGGGCCCCTCAATCTGTGGTAAGGAATACAGGCAGGGGTAATAACCTTAGGAATAGCACTGCCTAGGGGTTACATCTTGGAGGCACCTCTGGGATTAGAGCCCCCTTGTGGCAAAAATACAAAACTGCAGCTGTTATATTAGCACCTCCTAGTGGCCAAAATACAAAATTGCAGTCAGTTACAAATTTAGCACCAAATTCACAATGGAGAGCCTCGCTGCAGCAACATTGAATATTCCACCCTATGAAATGGATGTGTATCGTATGTTGGGGTGGAGTGAGGTGGAAGGGATTGATCCTCACCATGCTTCACTGTTGTTGGATATTCCATTAGGGACCACTAATGCTATTATGGAGGAAATTGTGGGTAAGGTTAAGTGTTTGGGAAAAGTTTCAGTGCAAGTGTGGAAGGCTGAACGCTGACCTATTTGAACAGACAATAATGGCCCTCATTGAATGTAGTGCTCCTATTGACCCAGAGAAAGTACCCCCTGTCATTATGCCTGAGGGATTCCAGATGGAATGGAGTTTCATCCACGTGCATAGTGGGCTGTCTTCTCCTGGGGGCGGTCATCCAAAGTGGAAGGATTTAGGTAGAGGTTGTTAAAACTGTTAGCCACAGAGGGACAGACTGTTGAGGATTTGCAGAGGCCCTAGGGAATTCTGGGGGGGTTACTCCAGTATACCTCCTGCAGCCTCTACACCTCTGCCTATGCCGTCTCCCATTGCAGCACCCCCTATAGTGGTACCCTCTGTAAATTTGGACTCTTATTGCAGGCTCAGACTGTTTTCAGGTACCATCCCAGTCCCAGTGGGGGAAGATGATTAGAGACATGGATGGACTATGCCACCCCACTGGTCTAAGAGTGGCAATACTCTGAGAGGGAAAAATGTAAGAGACTTATGGAGAGTTTAAGGGGCCCTGCATTTGAAGCTATCCCGTTTCTCTGATCCACCAGCCTGGAGGCCTCCACTGCTGAATACTTGTCTGCCTTAGAGGGAGTGTTTGGTAGTACTGAGTCAAGGAAGGATTTGATATGAAAGTTCAAGTCCACCAAAGAATGGAAGAATGAACAATTATCTGCTTATGTGACTCAAGTAGAGCAGGCTTTGCAGAGGGCATACTGAAAAGGAGGCATCCCGGCTAGTGAGCTAAATCGAGTGAGATTAGAACACGTCATTAAGTTTGCTTGTTATTCAGGTGTGCTCATGCTGAAGTTAAAATTTCAGGATCACAAAGATAATCCCTCTGAATACTGTTGGCTATTGAAGGAAATTAGGGAAGCTGAGGCTGAAGATGATTGTTGGGACCTGTACGCTGGTGTTGCATGAACTGTCTTTCCTCTGAGAGAACCCATGAGAAGAAGGCCACCCTAAAGTCACAGAAAATCAGTGAACTTTTAAATGAACTCAAAGAGCTGTGGGCCAACATTCAAACTGCTACAGACCTTGCAAAAACCCATGGTCCCTGTCCCTCCAATGTTGAGACTGCTTGTGAGACTCCCCCTGCCATGAAGGGAGCCTGCACCCATGTTGTTGAGCCCAGATCTGACAGTAATGTAGCGGAAAAGATGAAGGAGTTGCCAGCTATGGTGCGGGGCCTTATCTATGCAGCCTGACCCTCTGTACCTTGAAGAAACAACAGGGGAGCTGAGTCTGAATCTAGGTCCAAAGAAGAGTATAGACCCCCACCTCCTGACAACCCTAAGCCCCATAAAGACTCTGTTCATCCTGCTGAACCCAGAACTAAAGTATTTTGTTACCGGTGTGGGGAAGATGGACAGGATCCATGACAGGAGCGCAACAAAGTTTTTGTTGAACGCCCCGTCAGTGACACCGGCAGGTCAACTGCATTCTGCAGTTGGCTGCCGGTTTGCACTGTCCGTCCTTGTTTACTGGGGGCTTCACCCCGCACTGTTCACCTGGGGGCTGCACCCCAAAGCCCCCACCTTAAAGATTATCAACTCTGAGTTGGAGCTGTTTGGGGTGCAGGACCCCAACAGACAGCTCCGGGTTCCAGCAGGTTTCCCACAGCAGCATGGCACTGTAATCACTGTGGGGGACCTTGCTGGTGAAATGTCACTATCGGGGGTAACCAGATGGACACACAAAAAATTCTTGTAATGTTCCTGAGGACCTGTGCCAAGTCATGGCCAAATTGCTCAGTCAGGTTCAGGAAAGCAACATAAAGCCACAGCACGGGCCATCATGCAAATCTTTCTCCTCTAAGGCTGCAGTGAAAGAAACTGCTAAACCTGCTCCTCCAGACTGGCCCAAGATGCTGGGCCCTTTTATGGAAACTGCGATGCACATTAATGGTGTCCCTACCTGAGCCATATTGGACAGCAGATCTCAGGTCACTATTGTATTCAAAGATTGGTATGGCCAGCACCTGTCTGACCTTCCACTCCAACACCTCAAAAGACTGCATGTATGGGGTTTAAGTAATAAATTGTACCTGTACCTTGGTTATATACGACTGTGGTTGTCCTTTACCTCTACTGTTGTTTGCATGGATGAATCAGTGTAGATTCTGGCCTTGGTCAGCCCGCCAACTGTCTTATATGATGGTATCCCTTTGCTAATCAGTACCAATGCCCACATATCTGGTCAACTAGTTCAACTATGTCAGGAGAAAAAAGCTCAAAAAACTGGATGAGCATTGCACATCCATGCCATGGTGCGAAAAGCATATGTTCTACAGATGCAGACTAAGGAGGCTGACAAGGATGAGCTGATAGGCATTGTATGGAAGAAAGACCCAGCGCCTCTGGTATTGCCACCCAATGCTCAATTCACAATCAGCAATGAAGTATAGATGAAGAAGGATGTCACTAACAAAATCCTTATGCTCAACGACCCAGAGGAGGGAAAGTTTCCAGATGGGCTCCTAGTTAAACTTAGTATCCTGCCGGCCAGTGCTCATGCATATGCCCAGACAGTGGTGGTCCTAATTCAAAATGTGTCTGATCGGGATATGAAAGTCCACCAAGCCTGCACCCTGGTTACTGTCTATTATGCAGATACTGCTGTGCTACCCAGGAAGCACCATACTGATGAGGATACTGCTGTAACTCCCAACTTGTTTGATTTTGGAGAGTTCCCTATTCCTGAAGAGTGGAAGGATAGAGTTAGTTGCAAGCTGGCCCAGTGGAGTAGAGTGTTTCCTTTGAAAGAATGGGATGTTGGATGCATCACTGGTGGTGAACACCATACCAGGCTCCACAGCGAGAGGCCATTTTGAGAGCGGTCCTGCAGACTGGCACCTGCTGACATTGATGATGTTTGACGTCACCTCCAGGAGATGTTAGCAGCTGGAATTATCCAGGAATCAGGTAACCCTTATGTGTCCCCTATTGTGTCAGTCTGAAAGAAAAATGGGTCAGTGAGGATATGTATAGACTACAGGACCCTTAACCGAAGAACCATACCGACCAGTACACAATGCCTCACATCCAGGATGCCCTTGATTGTCTTAATGGGAGCCAGTGGTTTTCCATATTAGACCTCAGGAGCAGGTATTACTAAATTCTGATGGTGCCCGTGGACAGAGAAAACACTGAATTCATCTGTCCCCTGGGTTTTTACGAATTCTTGCGCATGCCCCAGGTCATCTCTGGAGTGCCCGCCACCTTTCAGAGATTAATGGAGCGAGGTGTAGGAGACATGAACCTACTCATATGCTTAGTTTATCTGGACAATGTCATTGTGTTTGACAAAACACTGGAAGAACATGAGACTTGCTTGTTCAAGGTCCTGAACTGGTTAGAAGACTTCAGATTAAAATTGTCCATCGACAAATGTCAATTTTTCCAGCAGTCTGTAAACATGTAGGCCACATTGTGTCTTTGGAGGGCTTTCAAACTCATGCAAGCAAAGTTGAAGCCTTAACTACCTGGCCATGGCCTATTAATTTCAAAAAGCTGCAAAGATTCCTGGGTTTCTGCGGATACTAACACTGTTTTGTAAAAGATTACATTAAAGTCATTTGCCCCCTCCTAAATCTGACTCAAAGGTATTCATCTACAAACCAGAAATATAAAAAGAGTGCTGTAAAAGAAGAGGATAAAGCCTATTTCAAGATCAATGAACCATTTGGGGCCAGGTGGACCAAGGAATGTGATACAGCTTTTTACGATAATATTCATCAGCTTACACATGCCTCTGTACTTGCTTTCACAGATCTAACTAAGCCATATGTGTTACATACAGATGCCAGCTTGAAAGGACTTGGGGCCATTTTTTATCAGGAGTATGAGGAAGGATTGAATCCTGTAGCATTTGCTAGTAGGAGCCTGACCCCCTCTGAGAAAAATTACTCTGTGCATAAGCTTAAATTTTTTACATTAAATTGGGCGATGATAGACCAATTTCACAATTACCTCTACAGGGCTAAAATTCTGGTAAAGACTGACAATAACCCTCTCACGTATGTCCAAACTTCAGCTAAATTAGATGCAACAGAACACCCTTGGTTATCAGCACTTTCAACGTATGATTATTCAGTGGAGTACCGTCCAGGTCTAAATCACATCGATGCTGATGCCCTATCCAGGGGGCCTGTATCAACTTCTGAGTGGGTGAGGATGTCAGAACAATCTGTTAAGGCCCTATGCCACAAGCTTGATAAAGATGAACACTCATCTTCTGAGACTGTGGACTGTCTGGTTGATTGCCGAAGGCCCCCAGGCCCCCAGAAACCTGTGTCCCTGTGGCCTATTGTAACTTTGCAGCATTGGACCTGAGTACTTTGCCTCAGTTTACTCCAGCTGATATCCAGAGGGAGCAATATCATGATCCCATGATTAAGCTTGTGTTGGATGCCATAAATGCTGGAAAGAGTGTTTTCAAGCTTTGATCCAAAGACCTGAGAACTGCTTTATTATTCCGAGAGGGGCCTAGGCTCAAGTTGATCAACAAGCTACTTTACAGAGAGACTACGGATGGACAAGGTCAAGTCATTAAACAACAATTGGTGCTGCTTTCTACATTTAAACATGTGGTTCTACGAGCACTACATGATCAGATGGGACACTTGGGCTACGACAGAACTTCAGACTTAGCCTGTGCCCGCTTCTATTGGCCCAAGATGGGTGCTGACATTGATGCCTATATCAAAACATGTAGCTGTAACCTCCCTACAAAATGAGGTTCCTGAAAAGTCTTTCTTGAGCTTGCCTAAATGCTGAGAATGCCAAGGGGATTTCGGGTGACCGGCCACCTTTCAGCGACTGATGGAACATGTGGTGGGAGATATGAACTTGCTGGAATGCCTAGTGTACCTAGATGATGTCATTGTGTTCAGATGCACATTAGAGGAGCATGAGACCTGACTGTTTAAAGTCCTAGACTGATTAGAAGACTTCGGCTTCAAGCTGTCCATTGACAAATGTCATTTTTTTCAAACCTCTGTGTCGTATGTGGTGCACATAGTATCTGCAGAAGGGATAGAGACCAATCCCAGTAAGGCTGAGTCACTGACTACTTGGCCCCAGCCCCATAACTTGAAAGAAATACAACATTTCCTAGGGTTCTGTGGCTACTACCACAGGTTCATAAAAGACTATTCCAAGGTGATTCGCCAGCTCCTGAATCTCACCCAGGGTTACCCCCCCCACCAATCGTAAATACAAGAAAGGGGCTATCAAAGAATCCGAGAAAGTATACTTCCGAACAGTGAAACTGTTGGGCCCTGCTGGACAGCAGAATGTGAAGCAGCCTTCCATGAAGTCATATACCAGCTCACCCATGCCCCCATCCTCGCCTATTCTGACCCTACCAAGCCCTATGTGCTGCATATGGACGCTAGCCTGCAGGGCATAGGAGCTGTGCTGTATCAAGATCATGAAGGTGGTTTGAGACCAGTGGCTATTGCCAGCAGGAGCTTGACCCCGTCAGAACAAAACTATTCTATGCACAAGCTGGAGTTCCTTGCCCTAAAATGGGCCATTGTTGACCAGTTTCATGAGTACTTCTATGGGACAAAGATATCGGTGAAGACCTACAATAACCCGTTAACCTATGTACAGACTTCAGCTAAGTTGGATGCCTCTGGGCACCGGTGGCTGTCTGCTTTATCAACCTATGATTATGCTGTTGAATACAGGCCAGGACTGAACCATATTGATGCTGATGCCCTGTCATGAAGGCCAGTCTCCAAGAGTGATTGGGTCAGGTTGTCTGAACCTGACATCTGAGCATTGTGCCAAAAGTTTGAAGAAGAATAGATGTCTGTGGACACAGTGGATTGTCTAGTAGATTGCTTGGGCCCTCCTGATACCTGCATACCAGCTGCCTATTGCCATTTCTCTGCTATAGATATTAGTGCACTACCTCAACTTGACAATGACAGTGTTCAGTGGGCTCAATCCCAAGATCCTATGATTCAACCAGCACTTCATGCCCAGCGTACAGGGAAAAATGTGTCTAAGTTGCATTCCCCTGACTTGCGAACTGTCCTATTGTTTAAAGAAGGCCTTAGGTTCAAGTTACTCAATCAGTTGTTATACAGAGAGACAGCGGATCATAGTGGTCAAATGGACAAGCAACAATTGGTCCTGCCCATGGCCTTTAAACACTTGGTACTGAGGTCCCTCCACAATCACATGGGGCTTCTCAGTATTGACAGGACTCTTGACCTGGTACGATCTCAGTTCTACTAGCCCAAGATGGGTGCCAATGTTGAGCACCATGTAAAGACCTGCAGTTGTTGCCTCCAAAGAAAAGCCCTGCCTCAGGGGGCTGCCCCCATGTCAATATCACTACCAGCACCCCCATGGAACTGGTCTGCATAGATTTTTTGTGTTTAGAATCTGATCAGAGGAATATTGAAAATGTGTTAGTGGTTACGGATCCTTTCACACAGTATGCACAAGCTTTTCCAACTAAAGATCAAAAAGCTTCTACTGTGGCCAAGGTGCTAGTGGAAAAATTCTTCATCCATTATGGTGACACCCAGCGGATCCACTCTGACTAAGGCAGAGACTTTGAAAGTAGGCTAATCAAAGAAATGCTGTCTGTGTGTGGGGGTTGTGGAAGTCAAGAACCACCCCTTATCACCTGCAGGGGGAACCCTCAACCAGAATGTTTTAACCGAACCCTTCTAGACATGCTGGGCACCCTCCACCCAAAAGACAAGCATAATTGGAGCCAGCAGATTAGCACCTTGGTACACACGTACAATTGCACCAAAAATGATGCTACTGGGTTCTCCCCCTACTGCCTCATGTTTGGGAGGGAGGCCCACCTGCCAGTTGATGTCTGTTTTGGGGTGTCTCCAGATTGGGTCCAAGCTGAAAACTACCTGCAGCATGTACAGAAATGGAAAGCTTAATTGAACCATGCATATCAACTGGCCCGGACAATGGCAGCTAAAAGAAATCTCGCCAACAAAGAGAGGCACGGCAAGAAAGTAAAGGCTCAAGAGCTACGGCCCAGAGACCATGTGTTATTGACTACATGGCAAGCACAAAGTTGCTGATAGGTGGCACCATCTTCCTCATGTAGTAGTAGAAAAGTTGGATGATCTACCAGTATACAAGGTATGCCCAGAGAATAACTCCAAAGCTGTCAAGACCATGCACCGTAACCACTTGCTGCCTATCGGCCAAGTTATTATTGAAGCTGAGCCAGCAGACATTGCCTCCCCTGGGCCAGTGACTCGTGCTGCTGCAAAAAAGAGACAATCAACCTGCCCCAGTAGTTACAGAGTTAAGGTTTCCCCCACAGCAGGCCCAGATTGATAGTGACTGTCAGTCCACCTCTGACGATAGTGAGTGTCACAATGCCTATTACCCCTCCTAGGAATTGAGTCAGCTGTTTCGAGGTAATCCTATGACTAATTGCGGGGATGAAGCTGGGCCTTCTGGACTGCCTAACCCCCCCAGCTTCATCCTTGGAGCCAATGCTCCCTGGAAGTGAGGTGCAAAGTATCACATCTGAGGTTGCGGACTCTCTGTGTTTTGTGGAACTGTGTGAATTGCCCGACGAAGTAGGGGCTGATGGTCTGAGTCTCCCTGGTGACACTCCAGAACTTAAAGAACAGTATGAGAGTGCTGACAGCCCCATTTTAGTGCCACAAAGCCTAATTGCGCTTAAACCTTCTCAAAGTGTGAGCCAGTTGGACCCTTGTCAGAAGATAGTAATGAGCAAAGTGTTGTGGAACTAGAGCCTACAGAGCAAGGAGCTGACAGTACTCCCAGTTTGGACATTCGCGTCCATGCAGAGGTACCCCTCACAAGTGACGAAAGCTCCAAAGTTAGTGCTGAAAGTACAGAGACTGTGGCTGCTCCCCCCAGAAAGAATGGCCGAGCTGTCAAGCCAGTACTATGCTTTAGTTATGATTCCCCTGGGAGGCCAGTAGAGTTGCCTCTCAATGTGGTTCACAAAGGGGTTTATGTCTCGCCAAGCTCACTGCCCAAACTGAGCTTGACAGCCAATTCCAGGTTACTTGTTTTTCCCTCTCACCATGGTGCCCCTGCACCATCCGGCCCCAAGTTAGTTGATAGGGAAGGGTCCCCTCTTACATTGTTTAATGTGCAAGAAGTTATTACCTGAAGCAGTATTGAGATGTTACTAATGTGTTAATCATAGTGGAATCAGCAGTACCTGTATGAAACATGCATAAGTATTGTCAATATGGATGTAGTAATGTGAAGTATATTGAAAGGTATAATGATGTAACAAGCTAATGATATATATGTCTCATTTATATTGCATTTTTGATATTATGATGGTATAGACCTGATGCAGATGCCAAGTTTTTTCCAGGCAGGGAAGGGTGTAACCCCCCTACAAATGAGGGTTCCGGAAAAATCTTCCTTGAGCTTGCCTAAATGTTCCCTGCCAGACTAGTGTCCTGCATTTTAGCTACTGTTTAAATGTGATTGCCAGAGAGTGCCTGTATAGCCACTGTGTACTGTCTCTTTAAGAGCTGCCTGGATTGCAGTCATAATTAATCTGAGAGGGAGCTCTGTTAGACGATGCACTTGTTTGCTGATCATTTGTTAGAGTAGTAATAATATTGCAGTTTGTTCTAACCTGCCTTCTTTGCAGCATGGACAGTTCTCTTTGTTTCCATCATCTTGGTCCTGGACTGCAGAATGGGCCAATCAGTACATTTGGGAATCTAAAATGGAGCCTGCCTACAGGGGCTTGGTGGGTCAAAACTTGTAGGAATTGTAGTTTTGGGCTTTTGGCACCTAAAATAACCTGGAGGGGGATCCCTTGTTGTGACTGACACACAGATCAGCCAACCAAACCTTTTGGATCTTGGAGAAAGTCCCACACTACTTGCAGTTTCAGTTAGATCTGAGTTGGGAAGTGAAGAAGTAACAGCTCGAGATAGTTTGAGCAGTAATCCATAGTGGATTCACATGGGAGAACTGTGGAAAGGCCTGCATGACTGCCTGCTGTTCCTGAGAGGGAACTTGTGTTTTTTTTTTTTCGGACTGAATCCGAACTTGGAGAGCGAATTAAGCCACTGAATTGTGACCAGGCTTAACCTGAAGAAGACCGAAGATTTGCTGAATACGATCAGCCTGTCAGGACTTCCAGCTACTTTGAACTCCCGGATTGTGCAGAGATGCTGTAATTGCGACCGGAGAGCCATTTGCCTGGTACAGTGGAATTTCCTTACATGTGAATGTGCTGTGTGCTTATAGTGGGTCATGATTTGGTTCCCCACTGCGTTTCTGAACTGTGTTTTGCTTGCTGTAGGCTGTATCCAGCTCCATGGACTGAATCTGTATCCATTTGCATTTGCCTGGGCCCTGCTACACTGACCCAGCCAGAATACCTGCTATGCAGAGAAAGTCATCTATGAGAGACTGGCCTGGGGATCAGCCCCCTGCTCAATACCTTGAACAGAAATGACACCTTGGTGATTTGTATAGGCCCTGCTTCTCCGGGCACTCCAGCTCAACAGCCTGCAGTCTCGATTTCATCCTGCCTGTGTCCAGTATTGGGTATCATGAGTAAACATCATGGTAGCTCCCTGCAACAACAGCTAAATCTAAAAGTGTTGTCATCTGAATGTCTTGTTGCCTTTTCTTTCACGAACTGAGCCCTCCTGCTCCAGATTACAAATAGTGTGTGTTGTGCATGTTGCTCTCTTCCATCACAGGGCCCCAACCAGCTTTAACGTTCCTGGCTAGCCCACTATTTTCCTACCTGGGTACCCAGAGTGTGTGACTGTGTAGGGACTCTGAACTTGATGCATAAATGTAATTAATATAGCTTTTAAGCAAATCAACCTGCTTATGCCCCTCCCTTGTTCGAGTCCCCTGAATAAATCAGATTTAACTTTGTTTGCATTTAACCTGACTGTGGTTCCAGTTTGTGCCAAGAGTATTGTACTGTTTTTATTTGCTGTGCTTAACCTTGTTTTATAGGGGGTCCCCAGGGTCAAGCTAGAGGAACCAACCCTGGTGGTAAGTGCAAACAGTGTGGGTAATTGCCTAGTGAATAAGGGTCATTGTGAAAGTGATTATTTTGTACTTTTTAGGCCACTAGAAGGAGAAAAGGGGGGGTTACAGTGTCCTGGAGGGGTTTGCTCAGGTCAGCTTGACCACTACCAACCCTAACCTCTGGGTGGAGGCAGCCATATCAGAAGCTAGGCCCCTTAACCTGCAACTAGCCAAGCAGGCAGGGTTAGTAGCCCTTGGGATAGTGCCACCTAGGGGCTACATAGCCACTGCCTTCAAAGAAAAGGTCAACCACAGAGAGCGCGCCCTTGGTTAATATCTCCACCAGTGAACCCATGGAGCTCATATGCATCAACTTTTTATGCTTTGAGCCTGATGCAAAAAACATTGGCAGTGTGCTTGTTATGACCATTTCACTCGTTACGCCCAGGCTTATTCAACGAAGGACTGGAAAGCGTCCATTGTAGCCAAAGTGCTTGTCGAGAAATATTTCGTTCACTACGATGCCCCACAGTGGATCCATTCAGACCAGACCAGGGAAGAGACTTTGAAAGCTGTCTAATCAAGGAGATGCTCTCACTTTAGGGTGTAAGAAAGTCAAGCACTACCCCCTATCACCCTCAAGGAGATCCACAGCCTGAAAGATTCAATAGAACATTGTTGGACATGCTGTGCACACTTCACCCAAAAGACAAGCAGAGGTGGAGCCATCAAATAAGCACCTCTGGTACATGCTTATAATTGTACTCATAATGATGCAACTGTTTTTTCTCCATATAAACTGATGTTTGGTCAAGAAGCATGATTGCTTATTGATATTTGTTTTGGTGTATCACCAGATGGAATCCAAGCAGAAAACTATCTCCAGTACATACAAAAGCTCAAAGCTCAGCTTAATCATGCCTATCAGCTGACTCACACAATGGCTGCCAAGAGAAACTTAGCCAATAAAGAAAGACATGATAAACATGTAAAAGCTCAAGAATTACAACCTGGGAATTGTGTTTTGCTAAATGTGTGTTTGCACGGAAAACATTAGATAGATGACAGGTGGAATCACACCTCATAGATTGTTATCAGCAAGCTGGATGATCTACCAGTCCACAAAGTACGTCCAGAGAATGACCCACGAGCTGTAAAGACAATGCACAGAAACCACCTGTTACTGATTGGGCAAATTATTATAGACTCTGTACCTCAAGATACTGTTCCTACTGAGCATGTGACCCAGTCTGCTGCCAAGAAGAAACAATCAATTCAGGCCCCCGGTAATCCATAACCAGAGCCTCCAGTGCATCACAGCACATCCTCTGCCCTTGTCACTGTTGCATCTGGGATCAGAACTGCTTTGGACCAGGGTAAACTCTCTAGTGCCATTTTTATCGATTTGTCCAAAGCCTTCGATCTAGCTGACCATTCTCTGCTCTGTTCTCAGCTTGGGTCACTTGGCTTGTTGCCCCCTGTACTCATCTGGTTTGCCAACTACTTACAGGGTAGACAGTAGCTGATCAAATATGGCAAGGTGCTCTGGGACACCACTGCTGTGTCCTCAGGTGTTCCTCAAGGTTCAGTCCTGGGTCCCATGTTCTTTTCCATTTTTGTTAACAATCTACCTGCTGCCTCTTCATACTCCAGGTTCATTTTCTATGCAGATGATCTGGTCCTCCTCACCCACTCTAGGGACATTGGGGTCATAAACCACCAGTTGAGTGAGGACTTCAGGAGTGTCCAATCTTGGATAATGTCCCACAAGCTGGTCTTCAACCTCAAAAAAACCTCAGGCCATGCTCCTTGGGTCCCTAGCCAAGATAGAGGCCTACCGTGCCCCCTTGTGCCCCCTTGTGTATCAGTGGTCTTGATGGTGCCCCTGTCCTCATCACCAACTCCATTAAATACCTTGGGGTTACGCTTGACGCTTAGCTTGACCTTGGACTCCATATTCTTAGTGTCTGCAGAGCCGTTAGCTGCAAACTGGGTCTGGCCTATCATGCTAAGAGCAATCTTACTCCCGCTGCTTGCCTTGCGCTAGCTAGAGGAGTGTTTCTCCACTCTCTCAGCTATGGGCTTTTCCTGTTTGCTCGTACCTCCAAAGCCCACCTCATCAGGTGGTCTGTTGCCTACAATAACTTTTGCCATTTTGCACTTGCTGCCCCTCGACTCACCCACCACTATGACCTGTATAGTAAGCTTAACTGGCTCTCCCCATCCAATTAATTAAATTGTGTCCTGGGCTGCTTCACAGGCAAGGTCCTTGGTTTTAGCACCCCACCTCGTTTGACAGAGCTCCTCGTACCAGCGGCCTCCCCCTTGTACTCCCTCAGATCCCTGGGCCCTGCTGTTCTAAGGATTCCTGCCACTCGCACTCTTATGTGGGACAGACATTTTGCCTTGTGTGCCCACTGACTGTGGAACTCCCTTCCTGCCCAGGTTCACTCCTCCCCCTCCCAGGCTTGCCTCCGAACCTCCTTGTGGAGACACTTGACGCTCTCCTCAGCATGTGGTTGTCCCAAGCCTCCATAAGCTCTCTTGGTCCCCTGCACCGAGCATCCCTCCTATTGTCCTGCCTGCCTGCAGGGATTCTGTCCTGCACACACTTTATACACTCTATGTATTGGGTATTGCTCTGACGGTGCCTCCACTTTCTGGAAACTTATACTATATGTAATTTGTATATAATGGACTTATACTGTATATGACCTGTATATAATGCGCTGCTCGCAGCCTTGGTGATCCGTTGTATTTGTTCTGACCATTTGTATGTACATGCTGACTATGTTATGTTTCTGTTTCCATGACTCTGTATAACTGCCTTAAGTGTATCATATTGTACTATGTCATATTTCCTGTGCTCTCCTGGGTTGTACCTGAAGATAGACAAATGTCTTGTCTAGTGTACTTACCTGGTTAAAAAAAGCTAAATAAATAAATAAATCCTTCTGCAACCAATGCTGATAATTATTTTGAGTTTGATGATAGTGAATATGAGGCTACCTATTAGATCTCTTTTGAACTAGCCAAGTTATTTCAAGGCAATCCTTTGTGTAACATGGGGACAATGCTGCACCTTCAAGACTGTCTGGTTATCCATCCCTCTCAATGACCTTTGTACCACCTGACAGTAAGGTGCACAGCATAATTTCCAAAGCAGCACATTCTTTATGTTTTGTGGTGCTGTCTGAACCTCAAGAGGCAAGCCGTGACCAAGAAAGTGAGAGTCAGTATGGTGAAATGCCAGATAAAGTTGAAATATCTGAAATTGATAACTCTGATCCCATATACTGGACAATAATGCTAATTCAAATGTTGATTCTGAAAGTATTAGCAACATGTTACACAATTTAAATGCTATGGAGCTTCCGCTTGGTGATGAACCAGAATCTACAGAATAAACAAATTCAAGTACTACTGTAGGTGCAAGTGCTACTTCTAGTCCTGAATAAACAGCAAGTGCAGAGGCAACCCTTTCATCAGAAGCTGCTTTATTGCTGGACATGTATCCAAGTGCTAATGCTGAAAGGACTGAGCCTGTACCTGCTACACTCTGAAGATCTGGAAGAGCGGTTAAGCCTGTTGTACGCCTTAGTTATGATTCCCCAGGAAGGCCTGTTGACCTCCCCATGAATGTAGTTCATAAGGGGGTTTACATTACAGCTAATTCCTCTCCCTAAAATAGGTTATGCCGCAACCTTGAAGCTAATAATAAAGCCATCCAATAGTACTCTAGGGCTCGCTCTACAGACAGCCCAAATTAGCTGACCAGGTCAGACCCTCATCCATGTGGGTTAGTGTGAAGAGAGTGATACAGGCAAGAGTGATTTGTATTGCTATTCGAATTAGTGTACCAATAATAAGATAAAATGTTCAAGATGAAAATGTAATATGCTTGCACAATATTATTGCCTATGAACCAATATTAGTTATGAACAAAGCATGCTTATTATGTTGATGTATCAAATATGGAACTACGTAGTATATATATATATCTTAGTCTGTGATTGCAACCTGTACATATTCATGAGTAGTATTTTCCTAAGTAGAAACAGACTTGATGCGGGTGCCAAGTTTTCTTAGGCAGGGAAGAGTGTTATCTCCCCTCCCACCATCAATTTTGGGGTTACCTTAATGTCTTCCTGGGCTCCTCCCATGCCCACTGACAGGCAGATGTCCTTCATAGATTATAAATCCAAGGTTGTTTGCTTGGTCCTGTTGATATACGTGAGGGTGCTATGCTGTGCCTCCACGTCTGTCCCTTTAAGACTTTAGCCAGTATGTGTATAGTAAATGGTCTGAGCTGAGTTCGAGTGCTTTAAGGCTTGGAACTGGGCAGACACTGCTTTAATTTGCTCCACTCTGCTGTCAATAATAGAGAAGAGGGAGCCTGAATTAGAACTATGATTATTTACTTCTAACTTGCTGTTATATTTGAAATAAAGAGTTTGTTCTAACCTGCCTTCTTGCAGCTCAGTTTACCTGAATGGAAGCCACCATGTTTGGTTTGGGACTTCCAGCTCTGGGGATCTCAAAGAGTCCTTAGCTCAAGTGCCTCGTAGAAAGGAAAACTGTAGTTTTTGTAGTTTTTAGGTTGGAGCCCAAACTGAATTGAAGGGGGCTTCCAAACTGTGACTGACAGCTCCCCCAGCCAACCTGAACTCTGGAAATCAAGGGAAAGCTCAGAACTGTTATGGGACAGTGGTCAGTTGGAGTTAGAGCTTGAAGAGTGAGCAGCTCGAGCTATTGAGGAGCTGCTCCAGAAAGGAGCCTAGGAGAACTGGCAGGGAAAGGCCTGACTAGCCTCTCTGCTGCTGTTCTCCTGCTTGGGAATGTTTGATTGCAATAATCGGAATAATCTGTATAGTGACTTTGAACTGCGACAGAAAACTCTGAGATATTTGAAGGTACTGCCTGAGATTTGGACTGAGAAGAAGGTCTTGTGAAGTGCATGCAAAGTAATCTGAATTTAATCAGTATAGTAATCATTTATCTAAATTCACGCCCCTTCCTTGTTCACAACCCCCTTAATAAATCTGGTTGTTGTTTCACATTTAACCTGGATTATGGGATATATTATTAGTTGGGTTACTGCCTGAAAAGTGTACACCTGTTTTGCTAACCTTGCCTTTACAGGGGGTTCCAGGGAATTTGCTGAAGGTCAGACCCTGGAGGTAAGTGTAAAGGGTGTGTACATATTATTAATGTTAATTGGTGACTGTGTGTTAACTGTTGCCAGAAGTACAAGGTCAGGAGGTGGGTTTGTGAGTGGCTAGGGCTTCCCAGAGGGCTATAATAGGCTAGGTAGATACTCCCACTATTGCTACTCTGGGTGGAGGCACCTTAATATTCAATCAAGGCCCCTCAACCTGTGGTTAGTAATACAGGCAGGGGTAGTAACTTTAGGAATAGCATCACCTAGGGGTTACAAGGTATTAAACCAAGGTCACTTCTCCTCATCTCTGGTGCTGTTCTGGTGAGTGTCCAAGTGGATGTAAAAGAACCCAAGGTACTTTTTGCAAGAGTAGGGGATTTTCCCTGATATCCTGGTCAAGATTACCCTTCCCATAAATACAGTCCATGCAGTTGTCCAAGCTGTGTGTGGGTGTACAACCAGAGTCTCAGTGTTTGTAAAACACTTTGGGATACAATGTGTATGAAAAAGCACAATATCAATGCTAATTCTTCCTCTGCTTAAGGGAAGCAGGGCTTCTGGATTATCTCTACAGCTGGGTGGATGGGTAGATGAGGGGTTCCCCCACACTGAAGCAATACACTTATCTACTGGCTACTAACATAGTGAAATAAATCATAAAACAATAAATAAACTCAAACTCTCCTCTCCCTCACTCAGTCTTTCATTATGAATACAATCACACCCCATTGCACACACAAAATTTATATTTTTTTGCACCTGAATTTTGGTTGTGTGAGAGTCCTTTCTGCCTGGGTGGGGGGGGTACACTGCTACACTGCTCTTCTCTCAGACCAGGCTGAAGTGACCACCATGCAGCACTGTGTCTTGGCCAGGGAGGGCTGGCAGTAGGTTCTGGTGCCACAGCGATCCCTGTGGTTGGGCCAGGGTACACTGCTTGTGCTAGGGACACAGTGACTGCCCTCTGACCAAGGGGTGGAGAGAGGGATCAGGGTGAAACCAGGGAAAAAATCCCATCTGCGGGCCATTAGTCTGACAGTTATAGACACTCTTGGGCCCCACACCATGAAGATCCCTGTTGGTACAACAGTGGGGGAGCAGCTGATGGGGCTGGGGTGTCGCTGGCACAAGGAAGACATGTCTAGTAGGAAAAAAAAATAGGAAGAAAAAGAAGGGAGATGGACACAAAGGAGAAAAGGAGTCTGAACTGGACAGGCCAATGTCTGTTTGCTTTTGGAATTACCTCTGCTCTGTCTATACATTCTCACACAAATGGGTGGGATTTGTTATTCTTCAACTGACATTACTTCCCGTGATGTCACCTACGTTTGACTGACGCATCTTCAGCACAGATTCTTGTTGGAAAACAATGATCCAAGTCAGTAAACATTACATTTTCTTAACCAAAATGAGAGTTAAAAAACACGCAGGACGAGTTAATTGAGAAAGCTTCATTTCTTAATATCACACACTCTAATCGATACCTAGTCTTTAAGAAAGTCAGAAACGCTAACCCCCTTCACTGAAGCTTGGACAATGCCCAAAACCATTAGCTCTACCACATGATGGTACTGTAACAGAAGACGTGAGGAGGAAAGGTCATTTAAGCAAGTGGCCGGCCTATGGCAGAAGCCAGGTGCCAGTGTAAGAAATCAAATCAAAATTTTTCCAGCCAGCTGAGGAACTCTGGGCATGTAGATGCCAATTATATTTAAAAAATTCTGGTTCAGGACCCCTCCCTCCATCCCTATCTCTCCTCCCTTCTCTCCTCTCCGCTGCCACTCCTACCTCTTTCTCACTGTGCTCCAGCAATCCCCATTCCTTCACCCTCCCCCACCCCACTCATCTGCAGGCTAGCTGGCATTCTCCTATTGCCTCCCTTTACCCTGGAATCAACTCTCCTTTTCCATTTGACTCACCCCCCTCATTCCCTGTCCTTAAACACCTACTCAGGCCCATACCCAGGGCCACTTGCAACTGCCTCTCAACCTCCTAGTCCTTCCCTTTCCCCAGGTTCATATACCAGTGAGTAAACTGACTTCAAGTTACCTGCTTGATGCTGTGCCCCTGTTTAGCTTTGCTGCCTTTGTTCTTTTAGCCAGATCTATGTAAAATTGCATCATCAGTTCTGCTGCATTGTTTGCATAACCAATGTGTATGTAAAAATCTCTCTCACATACTGTATCTCTTACTACTTGTCTGAATGTACATTTTATCATCTCCCTTTCTTTGTATATGTCTTCCTACTCTCTGGGTCACCTGAAAACGAGTCTTGGCTCAGTGTGCCTTTCCCAGTCACCAAATTTTAAACAAACAAAATTATCACAGACTGTATTCAAACCAACTCAAGGCTGATTTTCTAATTTTTGCCTGCAAAACACGGCCTGATATTCCTCACATTTCTGGAAGAAAGTCACCTGGTCTGAGAACAGACAATTCAGGTGCAAAAGGAAATCACCAAGCCTGTATGCTGCTGCTGTAAATGGGTGCTACTGATGCAAGGCTGGGACTGCTACAGAAAGCACAGAACAGACAGCGTACAAAGTGCAAAAAGTACGAACAACTTTATTGAAGCATCAAACGGCAAAACCCCCACCTCTTCGAAGCACTCTGCCTCTTCATCAAGGAGAGGGTGGAGTCAAGCAACACATTACATCAATTTAAGTACTCTCCTTAAAGTGACAGTATCACAGATTGTAACAGTAGACATTAACAGTACAAAACTGCCTCAAATAAAGTGATATTCGTCTCGTAAATGGGGCCCGATTCTAGAAAGCAGAGATACAGCCGTCATAACTTACCAAATGCGCAACTTATGCCGGAGCAGTTGCGACATATGGCTTGTGCCCAATTCTGGAAACAGTGGAATTTATGACAAGAATATCCCTGAATGCCGCAAACTGTGATATGCATCATATAAAAGGTTGCAATCACAAGAGAGGCAGCAATAACAGCAAACCGCTATGACGCAGAACCGTGCTGCACATGCGAACTGGGACATGAAACAATACATAGATACATAGACAGTGTCGGCAGATAAGGGCCTATGGCCCACCCAGTCTGCCCATTTGAGCTTGTAAGTTCAGTTTATGTTTTCCTAGAAGTCTGTTGCCCCTTATCCCTGACCTCCAGAATTCCTTTATGTCTATCCCTTGCATTCTTAAATCTCGTGATTGTTTCAGCCCCCACCACTTCCTCTGGCAGGGTGTTCCACTTGTCCACCACCCGTTCTGTGAAGAAATTCTTCCTCATGTTTCCTCTGAATCGTCCTCCTTCCAACTCCATCCCATGCCCTCTAGTCCTGGAACATCTTTTTCGCTTAAAAATAGTATATTCCTGCACCCTGTCCTCTCAGTAAGATACTTGTATGTCTCTATCATATCCCCTCTCTCCCTCCTCTCCTCCAGGGAGTACATGTTCAGTTCCTTCAATCTGTCTTCATAGGACTTGTGATGCAATCCATGCACCATCTTTGTTGCCCTCCTCTGAACCTTCTCTACCCTGTCTATGTCCTTACATAGGTATGGTCTCCAGAACTGTACACTGTACTTCAGGTGGGGCCTCACTAGTGTCTTGTATAGTGGAATTATGACCTCCCTTTTCCTGTTGGTGATGCCCCTGCCTGTACATCCCAGCATCCTATTTGCTGTACCTGCTGCCTTGTCACACTGTTTCCCTACTTTAAGGTCATCAGAGATGATAACCCCAAGATCCCTTTCCTGCTTGGTGCATGCTATATCCTCACCCCCCAACTGATATATTGTGCCAGGATTTTTGTGCCCCATATGCATTATCTTGCACTTCTTTGCATTGAATTTCAACTGCCAAACCCCTGACCATTCTTCAAGTTTCTGGTCCCTTCTCATTCTGTCTACACCCTCTGGTGTGTCTACTCTGTTACAGAGCTTTGTGTCATCAGCGAACAGTGAAATTCTGCCTTCTAGGTCCTGCGTAATGTCACTGATGAAGATGTTGAATAGGACCGGTCCCAGCACTGATCCTTGTGGTACCCACTGGTCACTCTTCCCTCTGTGGAGTGACAGCCATTTACCACCACCCTCTGTGTCCTGCCACCCAGCCAGTTACCTACCCACCCACTACTGTCCTGCCCACACCCATATTCCCCAGTTTGTGTAATAGTCTTCTATGTGGCACAGTGTCAAAGGCCTTGCTGAAGTCCAGATAGGCCATGTCCACTGCCCTCCCTGATCCACCTCCCTAGTCACCCAGTCAAAAAATTCAACGAGGTTGGTCTGACATGACCTCCCCCTGGTGAAACCATGCTGCCTTGGGTCCTGTAGTCCATTGACACCCAGATGTTCCACAATCTCTCCTTCAGTAGTGCTTCCATGATCTTCCCCACTACTGAGGTGAGGCTGACTGGTCTGTAGTTCCCTGCTTCCTCTTTGTTCCCACTTTTGTATAAGGGGGACTATATCTGCTGTCCTCCAGTCTTTGGGTACCTCCCCTGTTTCCAGTGATCGGCTAAACAGGATAACCAGAGGTTCAGCCATCACCTCTCTTAGTTCTTTAAGGACCCTGGGGTGCACCCCATCTGGCCCCATTGCTTTATCAACTTTATTACTTCCAGTTCCTTCAGGACCCTTTCTCGTGTAAAGGGACTTGTGTCCACTTCTGCACCATTCTCACCCTTGTACTGCCTTCAGACCCATTACCCTCCTCTTCTTCAGTAAAGACTGAGCAGAAATACCTGTTCAATATGTCAGCTTTACTGTTGTCATCCTCCACCGCCCCCATCCTCCCCTTCAGTCTCACTATCCCTCCCTTTGTCTTTCTTTTTTCCTTATGTACCTGTAAAGGTTTTGTCCCTCTACCCACTGATTTTGCAATGTATTCTTCTGCCTGAGCTTTGGCTTCCTTACTGACCTCCTGCCTCCTTTGCTTCTCCTGGTACTTCTCCCTATCCCTTCTGCCTGTGTCTTTTTGTATTGCCTGAATGCAATCTTTTGGCTTTCACTTTCTTTGCTACCTCTTTGGAAAACCATAATGGTCTCCTCTTCCTTTTCCTCTTGCTAACCTGCTTAATGCATAATTCTGTTGTTCTTGTAATCCCCATTTTAAATACTGCCCACTGTTCCTCAACCCCTGATTCCTGTCCCATTCCCCTTAATGCCTCTTTCAAGTATCTCCCCATTTTCCCAAAGTCTGCCCCCCTAAAATCCAGGATACGTGTTTTTGTGTGGTTTGGTTCTGCTCTTTCTGTGATTTCAAACCACAATGACTGGTGGTGTAGATGGTGGGTAAAAAATTACCCTTGATAAATTATCCATTACAAATACTTAGAAAGGAGATGAACGATGAGACGATCGGAGACGATGCTGATGGCGGAAGAATTTAATGATTATAATAATAATCATAGCGAGATATTACAGGTGGTGCATTTTTCATTCTTAATTCTTAATTCTTCAAACTAACAGTGTATAGTGGCTTGCTTATATAGTGGAAGGCAGTACTATGGTTGTCTATGATTGGTACAAAACAAGTACAAACATTAACTTAAAAGGCAATTCTCTTTTTAGTACATGTATGAGCGCAGCACAAATGTATTGATAGTGTAAATTATACTACTATATAAGGATAGTAATAATGGTCATTACCAATTATCAAGGTCTAGAAGGAAGAAATAGATTTGCACTTAGGAATGTGCATACAAGCTTTTTAGCCTGTCCTGATAACAAACACTAAAAATAGTCTGAAGGGATAATTTGAACTCTCTCCCTGTATTTCTATTTTTGCAGACACTTAAGACACCTGTTTTTTATTACTCAAATGATTAGTACAAATATTAAAAGACACTTTAGTAGTACAAGTTGTGGCTCAGTTAAACTTGTAGCTTTACAAGTTTTAATATAATTCAGCTTCATAGATCAATATTAGTTACACAAACACATTATGTTTTAGACCAAAATGAGGTTTAGGCTAAAATATTGGGACACATTTCTTTATCCCCTATTACAAGCCCCCCTTTGGCCCAATAATTGCCTAATTATTATTTATGCAACAATATAACTCCTCTGAGCATGTACATCTCACTATGTACTGGACGAATAGTAAGTCTTAAGCGACACAGGCTTATAATTACCAAGAACACTAAGACCACTGGCAACACAAGTAAAACTTTAAAAGACAGGACTCCTAAGGGTCCCCCTGCATAGCTATAAATTAAGTGCTCTTTATCACTCTCACTGAGCAATTCATTTACAACTACTTGTGCCTTATGAATTTGTATCAAATGAGTATCTTTTCGATTTAAAAATGACTGTACATTAAGAAACAGGAGAGGTATCACAGCTCCAAATGATGACACTTAACATGTCAATTAACATAGTGGCATAAAACTTTGACACACCAGTATCTGCACAACTATTGTTAACATTTATATTCCAACCAGAGAAAATCTAGACTTATATGTACTCTACTGTACTTTACATTATTCACATCACTTGATCAATAAGTGTTGATTCAATCCACTCTCTGGCCCTTTTGTCACATTTGGACATTCCATTGGTGTTACAGTTAAGTATATGGCATTTGAGACTACTAAACATAATGAGTTGCTTAAACACTATTATTACCTTAAAAACAGTAGGACAAAGTTAACACATAAACATTATTGTCCTTTGGTGTGGCTCTGTTTATAACAAGAAACACATTTGTCTATTTTTAGTCCGTGTAGCTTTGCTGTGATCCAGTCTTGAGCTTTGAGGCACAGCTGCTAGACCAGCTGTTAAGTATGTCCACACACCAATTTAGAAAAGTCAGTGTTCACACTGCTGGCTGGCTGATTAGCAGACACACTGCACTGGTCAGGGGTGCATTAGATTGTGCATTGAGTAGCCACGCACACACTGGCATGGCATTTGTGTTGTGGTAGTTGAATACACCCTGGCACACAGATTAACAGTCCATAAACAGTCCATAGTAAAGCAATAGGTTTGCATAAAGTATCAGCCATGTTTGGAATAAACAGCAGTGAAGAAAATGGATGTCTAGCTTGAAGGTCAATTGAAGAAGAATCTTCCTGCTGAAGTTAAGGGATTGCCCCTATCCCAGACTTTACTTTATAGTAAGTAGAAACAATAAGCTTGATTGTAGAGTTTAAACTGACTAGACCTTTTCAGTTGATTTAAAGTTGTACAAATAGATGTGATTTTGCTAAAACATTACACTTGCAGAGGTAATAATGACTTGATTTATGCAATAGTCCTTATGTGGAAATACATACACAACTTTCACTCCAGCTTAACTTGAAGCATATGTTTTTGAAGAAGAATCAAATACAAATTTTTTTGGTATTTACCCCATGGGGAGATAGCAATGTACCTTGCAACCTTTGTGGACATTACACTGGAAGGAAGGAAGGGTAGCTTACCCCTTCCCCCCGAGCTTCTAAGAGACAGCTCAACTACTGTAAAACAAGATTATTTTTATAGGATAAAAGAAGCCAAGCGTCCCTGGGTTTTCTTATCCTAAGCATGACAAAATATCAGCTGAGTTTATAAAAGAAGTTTTGCTTACAGTTAAATGTTGATTGACTGTGTTGGCTGCAACACAAGAAGGTCAAAAGGTCACATAGTGTGCATACAAGGGTCGCTCAAACCCAGTTATTTTTGTAGGATCCTTGAACACTACTGATATTAAAAATATCTTAATGTTACATTGCACAGGAAATAAAAAAAACTTTTTATGTAATTAACTTAAACATTTTTTATCCAAGGACACTTGAATACCATATTTAAAAATATGCCAACATTATTTTTAATGATAATCTTTTTGTCCTTTAGAAACTCTAGTGTTACTGATAACATTATTAATTATGCCAAACACCTCCGAGTGGTTTGTTTGGTCATGGTAGCAATTACAGAAGAACAAGTGGCTAGCATTTGCTCTAGTCCACCCCACAGCATACTAAGAGTATTTAGAATCAAACTCTTTAACATTAGAAGAGGCAAGGTCTTTGGGCATTAAGTTAGTATGACTTGCCAATACCTGACTTTTTACTCCTACATTTTAACTACTCCTATACAGGAGTTAACACACTGTAAAGTGTTTTTTTTTTTAGATTTTAAGACATTTACATCTTACAAACATGCCACAGAAGCTGTGTTATAGTTTATTTTGCAATTAATAAAAGAAAATTATCCCTATCTAAAAAAACAAAGGTCTCCTTGTACCTTTACAAACTAACTTTAGTTATTAGTTTTTCTCTTGCAGGGATTTTGGCTCTTGACTTATTTGCATTTCTAAACTATCTATTTTTGACTGTAGCTGGTTTATTACATCTTACTGTTTATGCAGCTTTCCTTTTTTTTCCTAAAGTCTCATGTGTTAACGAATTACCACCTGGCTATATTATCACAGACTTTGTACAGTATTTGCTAGTTTCTCTTTTTTTATTTAAAATACTGCTGTGCCTGTTGATCATGGTTTGTATGCTCCCCCCTTTCGGTGTTTCCCACAGAAACAACCTATCAATGTTTCCATACTCATAAAATACAATTGTGCCTGTTGATCATCAGGCACTGGTTCGTATGTTTTCCCCTTTAGGTGTTTTCCTAGAAAACAACCTATTATTGTTTCCATACTTATTCTTCTTATCTTTTTCTTGCCTGCCTAGCTTTTACAGCCGGGTCCACCCATGCAGTGGTGCCCTGGTCTGTCTAGCTATGTCTTACAGCTCCCCTGTGAGGTCCGGCTTGCAAGTCCCAGCACCTTCACTTACCTACTCTGCCCCATGAGTTCCTACAGAGTTAAGCATAACTTTTATTTAAAAAAATTGGAAAGCATACCTCACCTGATCAGCAATGGCTAAACTGTCTGTGTGCACCATTTTCTCTCACTTTAAGCCAACAGCACTACGTCTCCGAGCGTCATCACCTTCTTATTGGGGCTCCAAAGTGTACAGCATCAGCGATCCGAGTCACGGCACCAAATGTAGATGGTGGGTAAAAAATTACCCTTGGTAAATTATCCATTACAAATACTTAGAAAGGAGATGAACGATGAGATGAATGGAGACGATGCTGATGGCAGAAGAATTTAATGATTATAATAATAATCATATCGAGATATTACAGGTGGTGCATTTTTCATTCTTAATTCTTAATTCTTCAAACTAACAGTGTATAGTGGCTTGCTTATATAGTGGAAGACAGTACTATGGTTGTCTATGATTGGTACAAAACAAGTACAAACATTAACTTAAAAGGCAATTCTCTTTTTAGTACATGTATGAGCTCAGCACAAATGTATTGATTGTGTAAATTATACTACTATATAAGGATAGTAATAATGGTCATTACCAATTATCAAGGTCTAGAAGGAAGAAATAGATTTGCACTTAGGAATGTGCATACAAGCTTTTTATCCTGTCCTGATAACAAACACTAAAAATAGTCTGAAGGGAAAATTTGAACTCTCTCCCTGTATTTCTATTTTTGCAGACACTTAAGACACCTGTTTTTTATTACTCAAATGATTAGTACAAATATTAAAATACACTTTAATATTACAAGTTGTGGGCTCAGTTAAACTTGTAGCTTTACAAGTTTTAATATAATTCAGCTTCATAGATCAATATTAGTTACACAAACACATTATGTTTTAGACCAAAATGAGGTTTAGGCTAAAATATTGTGACACATTTCTTTATCCCCTATTACAGGTGGTCACTGTTCCCCAGGTGCTCCCCCACTGTTACCCCCATCACACTGTCCCTGTTTGTGAGCACAAGGTCCAGTATTGCCTTCTGCTGAGTTGGTTCCATGACCAGTTGCTTGAGGAAGGCACCCTGAAGGGAGTCCAGGATAAATCTGCTCCTAGTTGATGCTGCTGCTGGGGATACTCCAGTCCACGTCTGGAATATTGAAGTCTCCAACCAGTACTACCTCACCCTTGTCTGCCATCCTTTAGATGGCTAGCATCAGCTCCCTATCTGTTTCTTCCTCCTGGACTGGTGGTCTATAGACCACACCTGTGCAGATGGCTGTTCCCATTTTCCTTTCCAGCTTAACCCACAGTATCTCTCCCCCCATTTTGTTCCTCCTGGATCTCTGTGGCCCTTATGTCATTTTTCACATACAGTGCCACTCCTCCTCCCTTCCTGCCTGCTCTGTCTCTTCTGAATATTGTAGCCAGGTATGGCCATCTCCCAGTCATGGCTATCATTATACCAGGTTTCAGTGATGGCCACAATGTCCAGATCTGACAGCACCATGACAGCCTCCAGATCTTCCATCTTGTTACTATGGCTCCTGGCAGTTGCACACATGGCTTTCCATGATTTGACCTCCCTAGACTGTTTCACTGTTCTACTCCAGCAATAGGCAACAGAGAAGCACAGGCTTAAAAAGAACTTCACCCATGATGAGATGGACATCCTTGTGTCAGAGATGGACAAGCATCATGACCTGTTGCTGAGCTGAGGTGGGGACAAGGGCAGAAGGGACAAGAGAAAGAAAGCATGGGATACTGTTGACTGGAAGGTCAATGCTTGTGTCCCCCAGAAAAGAACGGCAAGGGACCTTCAGAAAAAATCTAATAGTGGATCATGAAACAGAAGCTGGCATCCAACCACCGCTGTGCCCTTGGCACGGGTGGTGGACCAACCCAGCAACACATACTAACCTCTACAGAGCAGGGGATAGCCAGGCACCTAAGCATCAGCAGCGATACTGACCTGGACACATTCAGGTGGCAGGGTGGCAAAGGTATGTAGAGTGGTGGGAAAGGCATGTAACGTGAGTGTGTGCATGGAATGCTGTGTATGTCACTGCCATGCTGGACAGTGACCATGCATGTGAAGGTCACTGTGTGGATGTTCATGTATGCAGTGGTGAACAACACACCATAATGCAAGACTGTGCACCATGCAGACGCCCTCCTGGGGGTTGGGGGGGAGGAGGAGCAAGGCTGTCCAACCTGCAGACACCCTCCTGGAGGGTGAGGGGGAAGGAACAAGGCTGTGCAACCTGCAGACACCATTCTGGGGTGGGGAAAGAAGCAAGGATGTGCAACCTGCATATGCCCTCCTGGGGTTTGGGGAAGGATCAAGGCTGTGCAGACAAGAAGCCTCCTGGGGGTGGGGGTAGGAGCAAGACTGTGCAACCTGCAGACACCCTCCTGGGGAGGGCAGCAGTGCAACCTGCACACGTGCTCCTGGGGGTAGGAGGGGAATGAGCAAGACTGTGCAACATGCAGATGCTCTCCTGGGGGGCAGGGGGGAGAAGCAGGGCTGTGCAATCTGCAGACACCCTCCTGGGGGGAACGGCAAGGCTGTGCAACCTGCAGATGCCCTCCTGGGGAGTGGGGGGAAGGAGCAAGACTGTGCAACTTGCAGACACCCTCCTGGGGTGTGAGAGGGAGGATCAAGGCTGTGCAACCTGCAGACACCCTCCTGAGTGGTGGGGGGAGGAAGGAACAAGGCTGTGTAACCTGCAGACACTCTCCTGGGGTTGGGGGGAAGGAGCAAAGCTGTGCAACCTGCAGACGCCCTCCTGGGTGGTGGGGGGAGGAGCACAGCTGTGCAGATGCTCTCCTAGTGGTGAGGGGGGAAGGAGCAAGGCTGTGCAACCTGCAGATGCCCTCCTGAGGGGTGAAAGGAGCAAGGCTGTGTAATCTACAGACACTTTCCTGGGGGAGGGAGGATGAGATAGGCTGAGCAACCTGCTGACACTCTCCTGGGGGTTGGGGGTGGAAAGAGCAAGGCTGTGCAACATGCAGATGCCCTCCTGGGGGGGGAGCTATGGTGTGCATTATGCAGACGCGTGCCCGTTGGGGGGAATGGGTGATGACAATGGGCTGATATGTCCAAAATCACTGACAGCACCTCCATCCCACAGGTACTGCAGCGGTTGCAGGAGATAGCAGAAGAAGTGGTGCAGGTCCCAGTGGAAGCCAGCAGCACAGTGAGGATGATGCAGGCACCAATGACGAAAACAGCTACACCATCTCAACAGGCAGCAGCAGTAGCACCACCACCACTAGCACCTCGTAACTAGACACACTGGTGGATGCAGGAGAGGCAGCCAGCACTGAGTCAAGTGTCACAGGACTGAGCGTGGAGGGTAACATCAACAATGGTGTGGACAGTGAACAGCAAACCACCCAGTCTGCCTGAGGTGATGGTGACAACATGGATGGCCAAGCTGTAGACAGTGGGGGTGGGACTATGTCAGCAACTGGAACGGGGCCGATGGCAGGGGACATGACCTCTAGGGACCTCCTGGCAATTCCCAGGACGAGGTTCAAAACTGCCGGCGACAGGGCATTTAGTGTCACTGGCCCCGTCCTGTGGAATTTGCTTCCTCCATCAATTCATGAAGTACCTTCATTGAGATTTTTAAGGCCTGCCTCAAGGCTTTCCTGTTTAATCAGGCCTTCCCGGACCTTAGGTATTAGTTCTCCCTGGGTACCCTGCTTTTCTGTTTGAGTTTCAGCTTTTATAGAGATATTTATTAATTATATTTATTTATGCTGATATTTTATTGTTTTCATATTGATTCGTATTATTGTACTGATAGTATGTTTTCATTGTTCAGCACCCAGAGCCTCCAGAATTGGGCGCCAGAAAATAAATTTGCCTTGCCTTGCCTTCAGTTGTGGAGAGCTAGAGGTACAGCTTGATGATGCTGTGTGTGAGTTGCAGGACCAGTTATCCCCACCTGCATACATCGGCAACTACTGCCAGTCAGTGGTGGTTGGCCAGGGGGACTTAACACAGGGAATGACAGCTATACGGCAGGACCTCTGGGAATACTATCTGAGCCAAGAAGCACACCTGTCAGCCATTAGCAACACCATTCTCACAACTGCAAGGGATACCATGGCAGTGATGACCAGCATGGTACAGGCATTGCGTGGCATTAGCAACTGTACCCAGGGACAGATGGAGGCCATGGAACAGTGCACGTCGGCCATGGAAAATCTTGTGGCACAGGAGCAAAGCCACAATGAGGCCATGGCCACTGTCATGCAAGCAATAGAGGATAGCCTGTGTGTGCTGCACCACCAGCAACCCATGACACATTGGTTGGCACCACAACCCATCAGACAGGCAGACACCCGCACACCAGTGCGCACACCCCTCCAGCCAACGTGTGCAATAGCATCAGCACAGGCAGGACTGGCACCTCACATGCACATGGCTTCTCATGCCAGCCACAGTACAGTGGTCCTGGACCATGCATGCAGAGGACCTATTAGCACACAGACTGTGCCAACGACTGGTGCTGCTACTGTCACAGTTGCTGAGCAATAGGTGCCCACCCTGACAAGCACACACAGGCCCGGAGGTCAGAGCACAGAGACAAGCTCTGGGCATGATCCACAGGCCACACATCCATGGCCCGCAGCCACACAGGCCAAACAGTCAGCCACAATGGTCCCACCTGTGGATGGCAGACAGAGCAGGGATGAGACCACACTGTAGTCGTCCATGAAGACTAGGCACAGTAGGAGGGAGAAAAAGCAGAAGGCCAGGTCTGGGAAGGGGACGGACAGTGGGACACAGGACAGCATCCCTACTGAGGCCCTGCCAGGGGAGGTATGTCATGCCAGCATGGGTGTGGCTGCACTGACTCCCACAACATCCCAGATCCCTAGTGTCAGGACATGGCGCAGTTGTGCTAAACAGCAAAAGTGCACCAAACCACATTCTACAGTGGTTGGGCTGGGCATATTCCCAGGTATGTCCAGGGACCTATGGTGAACTGTGTGCTGTACCGTGGGAGGGGGTGGATGCATAATGCAGTACAGAGGGTGTATGTGTTGGTCTCACAATGTGTGTGCAACCACTGTCACCACCTACCATGATGCACTGTGAATAAATGAACACTATTCAGATGTTGTCGTCCTGCGTTGTGATTATCTTACATATGCACCCGACAGCAAAAGCCCACGCATGGGCAGGCCTCAGCTGTGGCTGTGTAGATGTCCATGGGTGTATGGCTGTACAGACATGTGCCACCGGTGACAGTATCAGCACAGGGAGGGCCATAGCATGCACAGATGGCCATGTGTGCATCACCAGGATGCTGGGCTGTGTGGTGGGTGTGGGTGGTGGGCATGTCTGCAATATACAACATGTTGACACTGGTCATCATGGGTGTTACCAGGGATGACCATGACCAACACCATACTGCAGCACATTGATGGGGTGACTGTTGAGATCGTGTACAACAGTACAGTTTTGCCGCAAGGTTGTTGGGGTGGGGGTGGAGATGTGAGCCACAGCACACAGCTGAAGGTCTGCTGTTGTTGGGGAAGGGGGATCTATATGCACTACCAGCATGCTGGCCACCGTGGGTGAGGCATGTGTGCATGTGCCGGTAGTAGCATGGTGGTGGCTGCCAAGTCCACCGCATCCCATCCACACAACCACAGCACCAATGTCACTGTGGAACCCCACACAATATAACATATCGATACATGCACCACACATTGCGAGTGGGATCTATTCACAGTATACATCACTGGGGTGGACAATGAAGGGTTGACAAGGATCAGCACACCCATCCCAGATGTACTGTATCACATCAGATGCACACTGTGAACCCCCACCTACATGCCACCCACCCACAACTAATATCATGTGCAGTACAGACCCATTCCCGGACCCTGTTGTGCGAGCCTTCCCATGATGAAGGTCACAATGCCCACTGCAGCTTCCTGTGTGTTCAATGCACTTGGTAGCACCAACAAACCATGATGCTGTAGCGATCAGGTACCATGCATCGGCCATGGCCATTGGTTTATGTTAACAGTGTCACCACAACAGGTGTGCAGTACTGGGAGGCACACCCCTGTTGCTGGACAGTGGACTGCACCACCTTGACTAAGTGCCAATGGTGCCACCTGCAGGGCAATGGATGCACTCAGCTGTTGTGGTGCCATGCAGGCCCATGGGCTGCTCAATGTTCAGACTCCCTCGGTGACGGGGCATGGGTACATAGCACACCACAGTGCACTGCTGGCAGTGCATTGCACCATGCTGCAATGTACCTTCATGTAGTGACAACAGCTGTGTAATGTACAGCTGGCACACATTGGCCATATGTGGGATGTGGCAACACATACAACAGCACTGCTGTGTGCATGCATGTGCCCACGCGTGTACTACATCAGCCACACATGCAGTACAAACAGTAGGGACACACAAGGACACAGTGATTGCATAACACAAGCAACAGTTTAATAAAGGGCATCAACAACAATACACACATAACAACATTCCCTCCAACCAACACTACAACAACTAACATGATTAGAACAGGAAACATGTCCATCCACAACCCCCACCCTTGCTAATAGCAATAAAAAAATATCCCCCCCAGCCCCTTGTACATGGTAAAAACAGAACAGTGTCCAAACAATTCCTCACCCCCACCCCTCAGTAACGTACAATAACAAACCCAGGAACCCCCATGAAATATTGAAACAGTACACATTCAAGCCCCCACCCCCACCCACCACACATCACCCACCCAACACCCTCACTGCAGCTGCCATGGCCAACAGTAACATGGGTGTGACATAATTCTCCCTTCCCCTAAACAACAATAGCATAGGTGCATGGTCTGGCTACCGAGGAAATGGCTGCCTAACTCCTGAGCTCCTCTGCATCTGGTTGCAATCCATGGCCAGCTGACCTAACCCTGGGGAGTTACTATCTAAAAAATATGCAGTATTGCTCGGGTGAATTACCCCTATCATCCAGTATGACTATTTTGTGGTGATGATATTTTGATGATATAAGCGCTGTTCTGTTTGCAAGTCATCCACGTGTCTAGGACGCGAGAGCCACGGCCTTACCTTGTACTCTATTCAGCCTGCTTTGAACCAAGAGATACCCTACCGGAGGGCAACCGTACTGTTAAATCCTCCTCTGCCCCTCTATATGATGGCGAACAACACTCTCTCTCTCAAGATACATCAGCCTCGCCTGCAATAACCGCTCAATCTGGATCAGTGGGTGACTTCCTCAATTATATCACCCACATGTTACAGACAGTACTTTCAAGGGTGGATGACATAAATACTACCGTCACGGGCACCACTGCTGATGTTCGCCTACTCCAGGATCATCTTAATGTGGCAGAACAACGAGCGGAATCCCTGGAGCTACAACAAGCTAAACTCCAGAAAAAAGTTCTAATGCAAGCAGAAAAATTGGAGATCCTAGTTGCGAGGGTGGAAGATCAAGAGAATAGAGGGCACCGTAATAACCTACACAGTATTGGGCTGCCTGAGGGAGCAGAAGGTACCTCAATGGAGAGATTCCTTAATGAAGCATTGCCTGGGATGTTGGGTGATCGGTGGAGGGGCCCAGTGGAGATTGAAAGAGCCCACCGAATTGTTGGGAGAAGAGACAGATCGAATATATCCCCATGGCCAATTGTGGCTTATCTGCTCTGATACTCCACCAAAGAATATATAATTCAGGCAGCTCGAGACTTGGGAAAAATTAAGTGGCAAGGGGCATCAATCATGATTTACAGGGACTTTGCTCAGGAGACAGCCAGTAAACGCTGAGCCTATGGTCCTCTGAAAAAATTCCTGGCTGTGCGCAATTTTCAATACAGGTCCAAGGGACTTACCAAACTCCTGGTCCACAAACAAGGAAGGGAGATCATGGCGGAGGGCCCTGTAGACATGGATCGCTGGATCGCTAGGCTCTGGCCTAACTTGCCTCTTATGACTACGTCTCCCAGAAGGCTCTGGGTACCTAAAGATGCGTCATCCCCTAGGATCCTTTCTCCTACTAAACAACCCCTAGCAGAGCACCACACAGTCGGACCAGTTCTCTCCCATAATTAGTCCCCCATGGCCAAGAATTCCTGCCGCACAGCTCTGCTGGCTGCTTCCAGCCCTATTCCCATACCTGAACAACCAGTTCTCCCTTCCAGATACATGAGGGGTGCATACTCGTTCAAGACAGTGTTCCAGAAGTGGCCAGCTAGTTCCAGCAAATCAATCTGGAGTCACCCCTCCAACCAAGATACCTAGAGATGACCTCTTGCATATATCCAGGAGTGGTTATTCCTCTGGATCTGATATACATAAGGAAGCATCTATGGACTGGGCCAACATTCCAGATTCCTCTTTGGTAGAGGCAGCGGACTTATCCGGAAAGCTTAAACCTGGGGAAAAAACATATGCTGCTGGTCTTTTAACATCTCCAGATTCTATAGCGGTTACCTTGAATCACCAATGAGAGGCTGAATCACTAGCTGTGTCCAGCACAGGCCCTGCGGGCTGAACTCAGTAATATGCATGCTTAATCTGTGCTCCTTGCTTGTTCATGGGCTCATAGTAGATGGGGAGACCAAAATGGGGTATAATTGTTTTAAACAAGTGTAAACATGTAGGACTAGGTGTGAATGTTAAATCCCAAAGTTTTTCTACCATGTCTGAAAGGGAACCCAGTATCCCCCTTCACATCGGAGTTTGGCTGGTAGAATTTTTGGTTTGGCTCAATAAGAACCTGACAAACCTGGTTTTCCCACAAGGTCTAGTCTCAATTTTACAAAGCTGTGGCTAAATGGCCCTCATAGTGTACGATAGGGGTGAGTTACCCAACTCTCCCCCCATCTCCAAACCCACCCCGAGGGTTATCTTAGCAACCCTAGGATTGGTTACCAGATGAGGAGAGGTGTATTCTGTTGTTTGCCTTCTCTTCTTCTGCCTCTGAGCCTGGACGCTTGTGTAGCTGAAGGTACATTTTTGTTGGGTACCTTCTTTCCCAAAAGTATCCACTGCTCTTAGCGTATAAACACATACTGCACTAGTTAATATCACTTATTTTCTGGAAAATTGTTTAGAGTTAAGATCATTTATAGATTTAGATAAGCACTTGTTACTGTTAGCAGTCAAACGTTTGTAATTTTTAAGACCTTGTTTCTTGCTTTCAATTTTCTGTCCACAGTATTTGGTGTCATCTGGGCCTAAAAGGGAATCGCACCTCCTCCTGATATATTGTGACAGCTTCCAAGACTGACATCAGCTTAATCCCTATTATCCCGAACTTCTATCTCTCCCCCATTACCTTGATATCCCTCCCCAGTCAGTCCGCATGGATGGTACTAAAACACCAAATCTACGGCTGGTGTCGTGGAATGTGAAAGGCCTCAATCATCCAGTAAAGCGTACTAAAGTAATACAGTACCTTTGATCTCTCCATGCAGATGTAGCCCTCTTACAGGAGACACACCTCCTTAATAAATCTACTTCTTGGCTTAAAATATCCTGGGTGGGTGCAGTTTATGCCAGCTCGGGCCACGTCCAAAACAAAAGGGGTGGCTATCCTGATACGACGTTCCAGTGCGTGGGTTGTAGAGAAGACCAGATCTGATACTCAAGGGTGCTGGATCCTGACTAGATTGGCTTCCCCAACTGGCAAGCTGATTTTGGGCAAAGTATACGCTCCCAATAATGACGAGGCTGATTTTTTCCATGGCTTGAGTCAAGCCATTTCGACACTAGACCAGAGTAATGGTTCTACCCCACTGTTACTGGGAGGAGATTTTAATTTAGTGTCTGGCATTTTCCTGGACAAATTTAAACCTTCCCTCCAGATGCACCCCAAGTCCCACGCCGCCCCTCCAAGAGATGCAGGCGGAATGGTGCCTGGTGGATATTTGGAGATGAGATAATCCTTCTAGTCAGGACTACTCCTACTTTTTGGCTTCTCATGGGGTCCACTGTCTCATTGACTATTGGTTGGCAAATAAGGCTGCATCTGGTGCGGTATCAGATAACACCATAGGCAGCATTATTATTTCAGACCACGCACCAGTGTCGACTACGTACACCCCCCCCAGGGTCACGTCCTAAGGGCACGAGATGGAGATGTAGTCCCATTTTGGTTAAAGACCCAGAATTTCAAAGCACAATGCGCAAAACTGCTCAGGAATACTTCGCCCATAACCTGGATTGTGGTATTCCAGTAAATGCAGTCTGGGATGCCTTTAAAGCTACTATCAGGGGGCCACATTATCACCTTTACAGCCCACAGAAATAAAGCCAGGAATAGATCTGTGGTCAGGTCACAAGCAGAACTTGCTGCTTTAGAAACCCGCTTTAAGGCCTCCCCTACTGCCATCAGGGATAACACTTTGATAACGCAGTATCGCAGGGCTTAAATATCAAATGAATTCCCTCCTCCATACCAGGGTGGAATGGCTACTACTGCACTCGAAGCACTCCTACTGGGAAGGGGGGGATAAGGGGGAAAACTGCTGTCATACTAATTGCATAAACAACAAGCCTCGACCAAAATCCATGCCTTATGTTCGACCTCTGGCGTGATTGTTACCGACCCAGATGGCATTAATGATACCATGAAGGCCTTCTTTCAGTCCTTGTACAATTCCCAGTCCTCCTTGACGCTATCTCAGTTGTCACTAGGCCTCCCGCAGTTCTGTCGGAATTTTACCACCCCCACCCTATCCCCGGAGCAGACCACCTTATTGGATGCCACAATTACGGCCTCTGAATTACATCAAGCACTGTTTCAACTGTCTAGAGGTAAGGCCCTGTGTCCGGATGGGATGGCAGTAGAGTTATGCCAAGCCCTGGAAAAAGAAATTACCCACCCTCTGCTGCAGATATTGCAGGCTGCTCAATCTTTTGGCTCTCTCCCACCCTCGATGAATGAAGCCCTGATTACCCTGCTACCCAAGAAACCCAACGACCCTCTCAACTGCACTAATTTTTGTCCTATCTCATTAATACCTGTCGACACTAAGATTTTGGCCAAAATACTCGCTACTAGGTTGCATACTATCTTCGCTCCGGTAATGCATACATTACAGGTGGGTTTCATGTTGGGGAAGGTGGGCTCTGATAATACTAGGTTACTGCTAAACCTAAAGTGGGTAGCAGCTAGTTCCAAGATCCCTATGGCTGCCTTGGCCATTGATTTCGCCAAAGCGTTCGATTCTATTGAATGGAACTAATTACATGAAGTCCTCCGCCACTATAGTTTTGGTCCTCAATTTTGTCTATGGGTAGCGACCCTGTATGACTTTCCTAAGGCTTGTATATTAACAAACTCTGACATTTCTCCCCCTTTTTCGCTCCATAGAGGCACACGTCAAGGTTGCCCCTTATCCCTTCTCCTTTTCTTGATTGCCCTGGACCCTCTGATCAGGGCTCTACATAACGCTGAAGGCGTTACTGGTATCCCAGTGCATGGCAAGCATTATGTATTAGCTGCCTGCGCTGACGATTTGCTACTTACCCTGTCTCACCCTCGCATGTCACTCCTGAAAGCACTTGAAGTCCTCCGGGGGTTTGCCTTGCTCTCTGGCCTGCAGGTCAATCAGAGAAAAACAACTTTGGCTCCCCTTAATTCACTTTGCACACAGGAGTGTATCTTGGGTACAGAACTGAGCTGGGCTGCCCAGGATTTTGCTTACCTTGGGATCTTCATACCCACCAAATGGACGGGTCTCGAATCCTCTGATTTTGCTCCCTTGCTAAAACAGTTGAACACAGAAGTAGAACGATGGCGTAGGCTGCACCTACCATTGCCAGTCAAGGTGGCAGCCATAAGTGGCTCTCCACTGAGGCCGCTACCTATAAGGATGCAGCTGCGGCGCATCACCTCACTCAACTGGTCAATGCCCCTACTAGGTGTAACTATGGGACAGGCGCCCTTATGCTTCTAGACTGGATTCTATCTAACCGCCCTGAACGCATCTCCAATGTTTCTGTACTCACGGATACAATAAGTGACCACTCACCTGTCATCTGCTCCTGGTCAAACAAATACCACTAGCCCCCTCCCAAGCTTATCTATGCCAGGGTTATCAAACAAGGGCACCTCCAGCTGTTAAAATCCCATCTAACCAGGCTGAACTGGGCAGTGCTCGACTCCCTCAATGACACCAACAAAGCTCTGGACCTATTTATCAAACATTTCAACGAAGCCTGTGACATCTATGCACCAGTGAAAAGATGAAGATCAAAGGACAGACCAACCCTGGGTTACTACTGACCTTTAACTCTGCTCAGGCACAGAGACCACCTTCTGGATTGTTCTCGCAACTCCGACGCAAGTAAACATACAATTATACAAAGCAGCCAGAAATGATTGCACTCGAAAAATACGGAATGTTAAACGCAGCTATTACAAAGAGGCTCTGACCAACTCTTGGGGCCAGGGAAACAAATTCTGGAACAACATGAAAGAACTCACAGGCAAGGATCCTAAAGCACCACCCACTATGCTCAACCTTCATGGCACTCCTACACTCGACCCAGGTACCATCACCAGCACTTTTAATAATGAATTTACAAACCTGGACAGTGTCCTTCCACCAAATTTTTTTGACGACCTCCCCTCCAGCTCCTCCCAAGTTACCCCCAACTAGAACGTACAACCCCAAAGTTTTTTTTTTAAGGAGGTTCCACCACAAGTAGCTAGAAAATACATTCAAAAGGCCATCAGCAAACAAGGGTACAGTGGTGACTCCCTTGACCTGAAACTGCTGGCACAAGTCCTCGATGAAATCTTAGAACCACTTACAAAGATCTTTAATCTCTCGCTTAGATTGGGCCATTTCCCCTCTCTCTGGAAGAAAGTCACTGTCACACTGGTTCACAAAAGCGGAGATAGGACACTGCACACCAATTACAGACCTATCTCACTCCTCCCCCCACTATCCAAAGCGCTGGAGCAATAGTATCAGACCAACTAGTTGAATTCCTGGATAAGTACAATGTACAGTGCCCAGAGCAGCATGGCTTCAGAAGAGGCACAGCACCACCACTGCACTACTGGAATTTACAACCTTCATCCATGCCACGCTTGACAAAGGGAATTGTGGAGGGGCAGTATTTATAGACCTTACCAAGGCATTCGACACAGTTAACCACCCCCTACTGCTCAAGCAACTGTCCTCCAATGGGATCTCCAGCGATACCCTTCCATGGTTCACCAGCTACCTTGATAATCGGATGCAATGTGTAAGGATTGCAAGGATCTCTTCGGATGAGAAACCGGTCTGCTCCGGAGTCCCCAAGGGGTCTATTCTGGGCCCTCTACTCTTCTCCCTCTTCATCAACAATCTCCCCAGTGCCTGCCACCAAAAAATATTACTATACGCAGACGATGCAGTCCTGTTTTCCAGCCACCATGACATTACAGTCCTTGAATCCCAGCTGCAGCTCAACTTCAAGCATCAAGACTGGTTCAATTCTCATAAACTTGTCCTGAACCACAGCAAGACTAAAGCCATGTCCTTCTGTAACCGACAGAGCAGGCACAACTCTCTGTCCTCACCATCAAGAACCACGCTGGGAACCCACTCAAACATGTCAAGGAGTTCAAGTACCTTGGTATTACCCTGGATAGTACCCTCTCCTACACTCGCATATTGACACTGTTGCCAAGACCGCCAATATACGGATTGGACTACTACACAAACACAAGCACTGTATGCCTGCGGATGCCTTTAAACTAGCCATCTACAGCTCTGTCACCTCTATCATTGACTACGGCCTTGCCATCTATGGCTCTGCCTCAACAAGTGCCCTCCGCAGGATCTCAGTTGCTCTCAACAAAGCCTGTAGACTACTGATGGGTGCAGCCCGACAAACTCACACCTGTGACCTCTATGCACAGGCCAGCTGGCTACCCCTACACAACAGAATACAATACCAGACCTGCTTACTTACCAAAAAGATTGTCCTTGGTCTCATGCCACCTGGTGTTAGCTCACTCCTTACTACCTACAGTGGCACTCAACAAACACGTGGTGCCCAATCTCTAACCTTTCAGGTTCCCAGATGTCTTACCTCCATGGAGCAGCAGTCCTTTTATCTATAGAGCCGCTCAATGGTTCAATTCCCTCAATAAAGAAGCACTTTCCTCTACTACACTTGGACCCTTCAAAAGGAATCTCAAACTTTACCTCACCTCTACCACTCAATGTGACTGCTTCTCTGAACAGAGATCTCTCTAAACACCTCCCAGCTCACTCATGTCTCACAGCCCGCCCTTTCCCAGTCTCATTCCCTCTGGCACTGCGTCTTCCTTGTGACTCCTTTCCTGCTTCACATCTCCACTGGCACAAGACATTTTCCACCACCATCGGACAGTGGCCCATTAGCCTGCCAACTTCCTCTCCCGGTCGCACGCCTGCAATACTAACTGCCTATGGTGCCCTCTATCTCTTATTGTTACCGCAGCCAGC
This sequence comes from Neoceratodus forsteri, assembly GCA_016271365.2. Taxonomy (NCBI): domain Eukaryota; kingdom Metazoa; phylum Chordata; order Ceratodontiformes; family Ceratodontidae; genus Neoceratodus; species Neoceratodus forsteri. Next base: position 1,586,032,874 of record CM057455.1, on the reverse strand, counting down.
TGCCTACTCAAGCTGCTCATTATATGAATATTATCTCAAAGTATGTTATAACTGAGTATCTTTATTTTTTCTTTTAGTTGTTTTGGTTGTTTATTGTGCATTCTTTTACTACCTCTGTATGTATGTTGACCCTCATCCTTTGACGTGGAACCTTTGTAAATGAGCAGTTTCTGCTCAAAGGTATTTGTAATCCGAGAATTTAATAAATAAATAATAAAAAAAAAGTGTGCTCCTCCTTCCCAGAGTCACCTATTTATTTAATAACTTTCCGATTCATCTCTCCCATAAACTTTTCTCCTCACTTGAGAAGCTAGTAGCCTCCTTCATTTGGGAAGGTAAACCACACAGATGGGGGAAACACAAATTACAGGCACACTGGTCAAAGGGAGATCTGGGGGTCCCATGGTCCCAGGGCTACCATCTGGTGAGTGTAGCTGCACAGTCCGTAAAATGATTTACCCCCCTACATCATCCTCCCCATTATGGGTTGGATTAGAGTCCAGCATAATATCACCCATTCCACTTCAGTCTTTGTTAGGACAGGGCCCCTCTTGTGTCACCAATCTTTCTCCCACCATGGGAGAATCTTGCTATGCCTGGCATAGATGTATGTCTCTTTCACATACTCCCAAAATATCCTGGAGACCCCACTTAAAATATGCAGTGCTGTGGCATAATAACTTTATTACTATCAGAGGGCAACCTATCAACTGGCCCATGTGGGAGGCTAAAGGAATCCGTCATGTTCAGGATCTATTGCTCCCTGACTCAGACTCTATGTTGTCCTTCACTCAGGTTCAACAAAAATGTTGTCTCCCCACTACCGATTTCTGGCGGTTCCTCCAAATGCATAGTACCATTACATCTCTCCTCTCTCAGACCAGAGTTGATATGAGATGGCATCGGCTGGCTTCGTTGCACAAATCCACCACATGTAAGGGCCACATAAGTAGGTTCTATGCTACTATTCAGGATGCTCAAGATGACCCCACTGCATCCTGTAGGACTAAATGGGAGGCCGACCTGGAGATGGCTATCTCCCCAACAGTATGGACCTGCTGCCTCAGAGATGCCCACAAGGTCTACAAGGACTCTAGGAGCAGTTTCATCCAGCTTAAAATACTCCTACGCTGGTATAGAACCCCAGCCTTTCTTTATATGCAGGAATCCTCCCTCATTCTAGCTGTTGGAGATGCCAACAACCAGATGCAAATTTGCTCCACATTTTGTGGACCTGCCCTCGAATATCAGCCTTTTGGTCTGCCGTTATACAGGAATGTTCTACGATCCTGGGAAACACTTTGCCCCCTCTAGATCCCAAATGGCTATTGGATGACGTGGCCAGTTTGGCCCTTGTGCCCCAAGTGCATAAAGAATGGGTCATGCTAGCCTTGCTTGAAGCCAAAAGGCTCATACTGATGCACTGGTGACAGAATAGTGTCCCAAACATGAGTCAGTGGCATGCTACTTTAGCTCGGCTGGTCCTGTTGGAGAGACTAACTTACGCTTACCGTGGCCAACTTGAATACTTTCAAAAGAAATGGGGAGCCTACCTCCAATCACCTCTTTATAACCCCACCAAGAAACCCTCCCAGTTAGTGTCAGTATAGGCTAAGTATCGACTTGCCTTATGGACTGTCCGAAAACTGTATGTCTCTTGGACTGTTACCGGTGTATGAATATGCTTGTCACTTTTGGTAAGTAGAAGTGTGCATAATGCATATATTATGAGCCCTAGGGCTATTTGAAACTTACTATGTAACAGTTGTGTTTATATGCCTGTGTCTTTTCAATGGGGAAAAAACTGTAAAACTAATAAAATCTATGATAAAAAAAAAAACAAGCATAGCATAAAACATCACAATAACATACTTACAAACCCCACCATGCATCCACCATCAGACAGATGTCCAGCAGTGTGTGTGGGTAACACACATGACACACATCACACACTAGTCCCTATTCCTGAGGGCAGTGAGCAGGGCCCTGAGTAATGCATGCTGCTGGGACACTGCCATTATGGCCACAACAAGGTCTACAAGTTGCTTGTCCCAGTTTGCAGGCTAGTCCTGTTCCCGGGCCTGCTGCCCCGTGTCAGCCACAGCTGTTTCCACACCTATGACATCATCACTGCTGGATGGACTGTCCACCCCCACAGACTGCTGTTCCACTTGGCTATCCATCTCCACCTGTTGCTCCTGTCCGTGAGGCAAAAGATCCGCCACATCCTCCACTGCACCCTGATGCTGGCTGGCTCCATCCTGGCCCTCGGTCTCTCCTCTGCCAGCTCCCATGTCTGCACCAGCCTGGGCATGGACATCTGTGTTGTCCGTGGCCTCTGTGCCCTCCATTTGCTCCTCCTTGGCCTTTGCAGCCTGCTGTACCACAGGCTGTGGGTGTGTGCCTTCTACCACCTCGTCCACCTCTTCCTCCTCCTCAAATTCCTGTGGCAGTGGATGTGCCTGCCTTCTCATGTGCCTTCTGTGCTGTCTGTATGCTATGGCATCCTGCTTCTTCTGGTCCACCACTGTCCTCAGGAGGACCCTGTGCCATGCAGATACTGGTGTGCGCGCACCTGTTTTGGGGAATGGGACACATGTCAATGTTCAATGTCAGTGGTCACTGTAGGATGGCATTGGATGTGCTGGCAGGGTGTTTGGGTGCCACGTTGAAACACATAGCCACATGATTCAATAGCCCACACTTACCTTGCTGGTGTTCACCATGCCTTCCCTGTTGCCGCCCAACAGGCTGGTCATGGTCTGCCTGTCCACCTGCTACCACCTGCCTGGGACCTGTCCTGTAACAAGAATGGTGTGACACATTCAGTCATTAGTGCACACGCACACATACATGTAGCTGTGGTGCCTGGTAGTGCACAGGCAGACTGCCATACTCACCTTCCCTGGGTCTGCCTCCACCCCTCATGCGCACATCATGCCTTGCTGCCATGTCCATGAGGTGGACTAGTATCTCTCTATCCCTCCTGTAGAGGTCCTGCCACTTGTGTTTGAGCTGCCTTGGTGTTCTCCTGACACCTGTGATGCCTTGCAGCCATGCACCAATGGCCCTCCAAGCCCTGTCCCTCACCCTTGGTGGGTGTTTTCTGCACCGTGGTGGCAGCAGTGTTGTGTGGCACTGCTACACCAGGTTGATCATCTATGCAGTCTCAGCTGCACTGAAGTTGGGTGCTCTCCCACTCAAAGTTTACATTTTGGGTGCCCTAACACTGCTGTGCACAGAATACAGGATGTATGTGGCCTGTTTCAGTTGTATGCAGCCTTTCTTGCCCATGTACAGGCCTGTTGTGTAGTCTACCTTTGGCCACACATGTCTATCACATGTGCCATGAGTGTGACACTTGCAGGCCTCATATGCTGTTGCTTTCGTCGCATGCCGCAAATGCTCTATATTGTACAAGCAACTGCTTGGTTAATGTGATGCAATTGCAGTAGCCTATTGCAGAATTCCATACCTTATCTTCGTGGTGTGTGTGTGTGTGTGTGTATGTGTGTGTCTGCGATTAAATATACACGCATTTGTGACTTGCTGCCTCCCACAGCACCTTATGCATGTCCATACCATCGCATTCCTATTGTGACTGTGGGCATGTTATCTACCTTGCTGTGTGTGTGAGCCAGACCTATGTGTAGGCCACATTTTGTACAGCACACATCACAGACACTGTGTATCTCCCCACCCCCCCATGAAATGCAGCCTGTGTTGATCATGACACCACATACACATTGTAATGGTAATGTAGTGTACGTTCCCTGGTGTGTGTGTGTGACACACCTATGTGTGTAGGCATCATTATGTGCAGCACCCAACACAGACACTGTTCACATCTCCTCCCCCCCCCCCCCCCAGGCCATATGGTGCAGCCCTGTGCTGTTCATGCCACCACATACCTGTTGTGATGGTGATGTTTCCTTTTCCTGCTGTGGCCTTATTCCATACCACTGTCCTGCAGACAAAGCTGTGGGTGTTTGACCAGTGGGCACTGCCACATCACATGGACACTGTTACCACTATACAGTATCACTGTGTTAGGTGAGCAGCTCCTAGTAGTATGGCTGTGTGGTGGTATGGTGGGCATGGCTGGATAAATGCTTTATGATGTTCCTGTTTGATGGTGGTGTACTGTTCATTAGCTGAAGTGTTGTGCCATCAGCTCACGATGTGCCTGTTGCCCTGCCTGTGCCAATGTGGCTTAGTTCTGGTGCTCTCTGCCATGTCCATCAGGCAAGTCATCCTCCTTCTTCTTGTCCTCGACCACATCCATGTCTGGCGGTGGCACGTGGTTCCATACTGTGATGTTGTGCAGTATACAGCACACCATGAATATCTTGCATGCTGTCTCAGGGCTGCACTGTAGTGCTCCTACAGATGTGTCTAGGCAATGGAACCGTACCTTCAGGACACCAAAGGTGTGCTCAGTGACACACCTGGTACTGCTGTGTGTGTGTCATTGTACCAGGTCTCAGCCGGGGTGCGTAGGTGGCTTAGTGGTATCATGATCCATGGCAGCTGTGGATAGCCACTGTCGCCAGTCCGTGGCTAAGTGCGGCAAAATGCTCGGGGGAGTCAGTGGGTGGGTGGCAGACCCTACTGACCCTGATGATAGTATAACCCTGTGTGCAACTAATCACTCCATTGTTACCTGCTGGAGCCTGAGGGTATTGTATTTCCCTTATGCTGCTGCCGTACTGGGCTACTGTCCTGAAGACCAGAGGCATTGATGATACTGTATCTACCTAAGTGGAGCCTGTCTGATGGTCATAAGTGGGGACGTAGCCTGGATATGTAAAGTAATCGATTTATTGCTGCAGTATCTTGGAGCATCAGTGTTTGCTGCTGTGACTATTATCGCTGCTATTTTTAGTGGAATCTGCGACTAAGTTGTGCCATTTTAATACAAGCTGCTGCCCGTGACATTTCACTCTGTATGCGATTTTACTGCATGGACTGCTGTTTACTGCCTGAATCAGCTGCTTATTGGGTGTTCCCTCATATGTGCTGCTGCTGACTTTTAAGCCTCTTTGCCTTTGCCTAGTCACTCCTGTGTGTTATATTGCAGCATGACTGACTGAATCGTGCACTTAGGGTGTCTTTGCTGCTTTGTTAACTGCTAGCCGCGCCCCCTTCCCCTCCCAATTGGTGGTGGCAGCCCATGAAGATGGGGTTGTGGTGTTTAAATAGGTAAACCAGTAGATGCGGTGGCATCTACTGTGGTGGCCAGTCCACGGCTAAGTGCGTCAAAGTGCTCGGGAGTCAGTGGAGTCTGTGGAAGATGTGGGAGAGTGAGATGCTAGGTTTGTTGTAGTGGGTTATTTGTGGTGAAAGAATGATTAAATATTATTACATGTGTGTGTTCTTAGTAGTTTGTGGTATATGTGTATGTGACAAGATATTAGGTGAAGCAGTTTCCAGTGGGGTTACTTGGGGTTGTTACAATGAAGATGATTACACCGTGTAATTTGCTGGCTGTCGGTAACATGCGGTTTATTACTAGTCACTTATTAAGTAGGAAAAATTATGAAATTAGACAATGTGGATATTTATTTCGAAATATCCCTAGTTGTTTTTCCCAGGGTGGGACTAAGAACATAGTGAAATTGTTTAAATACCTTGTTCTACTTTTGTTATCTGGGGATGTGGAGCCTAATCCTGGTTCTCCTGAGTCTAATACAGGGATCTGTGGACAGGGTGTTTCTCAATCGTATTTATGTAAAGGATTCAAAGTTGTTCATTTCAGTGTCAGAAGTTTGGTTCCTGGGTGTAGCGTTGGAAAATATTGCCATTAGTAAATTATCTATTACAAATACTTAGAAAGGAGATGAACGGAGATGAGGCTGAAGGCGGAAGAATTTAATGATTATAACAAAAATCACAGCGAGAGATTACAAGTGGTACATCCTTCATTCTTCATTCTTCAAACTAACAGTGTATAGTGGCTTGCTTATATAGTGGAAGACAGTACTATGGTTGTCTATGATTGGTCCAAGACAAATATAAACATTAACTTTAAAAGGCAATTCTCTTTTTAGTTCTTGCATGAGCTAATGTATGAGCTAGCTCTTGTGAGCACAAATGTATTGATAGTGTAAATTATACTACTATATAAGGATAGTAATAATGGTCATTACCAGTTACTAAGGTCTTAGGAGGAAGAAATAGGTTTGCACTTCGGAATGTGCACACAGGCACTCTGGCCCGTCCTAATAATAAACACTAAAAATAGTCTGAAGGGATAATTTGAACTCTCTCCCTGTATTTCTGTTTGTGCAGACACTTAAGACACCTGTTTTCTATTACTCACATGATTAGTACAAATATCAAAAGACACTTTAATATTACAAGTTGTTGCTCAGTTAAACTTGTAACTTTGCAAGTTTTAATATGATTTTGCTTCATAGATCAATATTTGTTACACAAACACCTTATGTTTTAGACCAAAATGAGGTTTGCCTGTAACATAGGGACACACTTCTATATCCCTTGTTACAAGCCCCCCTTGGCCCTGTGTTTCTTAATTATTATTTGCGCAACAGTGCAGCTCCTCGGAGCATGTACATCTCATTTCGTACCTTACGAATAGTAAGTCTTAAGCAACACAGGCCTATAATTACCAGGAACACTAAGACCACTTGCAACACAAGTAAAACCTTAAAAGACAGGACTCCTAAGGGTCCCCCTGCATAGCTATTAATCAAGTGCTCATTATCACTCTCACTGAGCAATTCATTTACAACTACTTGTTCCTTATGAGTGGTATTTTGTATTTGTATCAAATGAGTATCTTTCCGATTTAAAAGTGACTGCACATTAAGAGATAGGAGAGGTATCACAGCTCCAAATGATGGCGCATACTTGTTAATATCATATGCTTGGTGTGGGGTATCAAATGTCACATTATAATTTTCATCCTCCAGGTTGGTAATAGGGTGCAACACCTTGTCACCAATATATACGTTATGTTTGGGAATAATACAAAAGTTTGGGTTGTGAATAGTACACATTTGTCCTTCATAAAATAAGATAGGTATATTTGTAACAACACAGTATTGGTTAGTACTATTATAGGTTACAACTACTTGTGGGGTATACCATCGTTTTAACTGGATAGGGCACAAGGCAGTATTATTTTCAGCTTGACCCATGGTAATTTCCCCACAAATGGGTTGCATTTGTGACGACGTCACACTGGCATATCCATTGACTATTTATTTCTTCACAGCAATGTAAGTTTGGTGCTACCCAGGACCCATCATTACTGTGTACTAGGATCTCTGGGGGGGAAATTCGATATGCATAATACTGGCCTTGTAAATACCCTACAGAGTGTACTTTTACTATTTGGGAGTACACCTCCTTGTTATACTCAACTTGAGGTAGTCTTACCATGAGGGACACCCTCATGGTGCTACTAAGTGTACTGTTAGGTCTAAACACTTGTGGTTTAACATATACTTTGGTTACCTTCTAATCCACCACATAGGTGGGGCTCGAGCTTAACACAAAAGTTATACACTTACTATCATTAACATTGACGTTAATCTGGACAATACCACAATTTTAACTGTAGTCAGAAATTTGATTATGCAATTGATTATGATTAATCTCCTGTAACAATTGACTAACTTGAGTTAAAACATAAGATCCATAAGCACTACACACTATAGCTGTATTTATGCTATTATTAAAACTTCTTCATTATGTTCGACCACAACTTCATTAATTTTGTGCTCTACCTCTTTAAACAAACGGCCTACCTCATGTATATTGTACACAGATAAACGCTCTTCCATTGCTAAACCTTGCTGGCCTAATGTAAGTGGTAGCAAGACCCTTTCTTCTGTATTAGTATTAAACTGGTCTTGGTACCCCTTAATGGCCTCAAGGTCTGCCCTATTCCATATGCTCATTCCTGATCCAAAAAGTCCAGCCAGGTCTCCCCACAGATCTTGTTTCTTTCTAGTATTACTAACCCTTTCTTTACTAATGAGAGGGGCCATTATGCTCCCTGTTTTGGCATGGAAGGCACTTAACATGTCAATTAACATGGTGGCATAAAACTTTGACACACCAGTGTCTGCACAACTACTGTTACCATTTATATTCCAAGCAGAAAAATCTAAATTTATATGCACTCTACTGTACTTTACATTATTTACAAGTATTTGATCAATAGGTGTTGATGTAAGTCCCCTCTCTGGCCCCTTTGTCACATTTGGGCATTCGGTTGGTGTCACAGTCAAATATATGGCATCTGAGACTACAAAACGTAATGAGTTGTTTACACCAGCATCATTACAAACACTATTATCACCCCAAAGACAGTAGGACAGAGTTAACACATAAACACCATTGTCCTTTGGTGTGGCTCTGTTTATAACAAGAGACACATTTTTCTGTTCCCAGTCCATGTAGCTTTGCGGTGATCCAGTCTTGAGCTCTGATGCACAGCTGGACCAGCTGTTAAAAATGTCCACACACCAGTTTGTAGATATGAAAGTACGGTTGTTTTTAGTCCAGATGGCTTTCCATGCTCGTGTCGTGTAGGTGTTGGTATCAACAGGGTCCCAGTTCCAACTGATTAACAGTGTAATGGACTGTTCATACTCACACGTGACATTAGTCTGTTCCACATTAGTGTTTAGGCTGGGGATTATAGAAAATCTTATGGCCGTCACCAAGTCGATGATAATGATGCTTTGTGTCTTCATGGCTATAAACATCAAGTGTAGTATTTTAATTTTCAACCAGCTTTGTTTGACACTTTTTTACACTGATCAACATGTACCCAGAATTCTTGTTTCCTTCCTCCAGCCCCTTTCTTGCCACTTACTTTAACCACATATACCAGATCTCACCTAACCATTTGCACACTTGGTACGGTCTCTAACCAATTAGCATCCTTCCAAGGATTTTTCTGTTCCCAATTTCGCACCATCACTACATCTCCTCCTCTATAGGTAGCCCCCATCCTGCTACCGGCTGTCTACCTTGCTTATTTTGTTTATGTGCCACAGCCATGTTCCTGGCTGCAAAGGTTAAATATTTGTCTAGTTGATACTGTATTGCCTTTAAAAACTGCTCATGTTTAACCTTATCTTGGGTAGCTGAGCCTGGTGGGGTACATCCTGTGGGTGAACCAACCTCATTTTCTTCCTGTCGCAATTCATAAGGGGTTAATCCTGTACTAGCTTGACTGTCCCTCTAATGGCCATCAAAATCCCGGAGGGTGTGTAACCCAGTCCTTTCCTTCATCCAACACTGCCTTTTAAGGGCATTTTCAAGGTCCGATTTAATCTTTCCACCATCCCTGAGGCCTGAGGCCTATATGGCAATGCAGTCACTGTTGAACTCCCATTATCTTACACATTTCCTGCATGACTTGATTTACAAAATGAGTTCCTCTATCAGATTCTATGATATTAGGAAATCCCCACCTAGCACAAACTTGCATATATAAAATTCGAGCTGTTGTTATAGCATTAGCACTCTTAACTGGAAATGCTTCTACCCATTTTGAGAACATATTTATCACTAGCAACATATTCTTATATCCCCCCTTTGTGGTGCGCAACGGCCCAACGTAATCAATTTGTAATGCATCCCATGGTCCTTCTGCTAAAGGTAATCACTGAAGGGGGTATTTTTCTCGCTTGGGGTCCTGCTGGAGGCATATTAAGCATGTCTGTAATACTGATTGGACAGTTTTAGATGTCAGGCCAGTAATATTTACCTTTAATAATTTGGCAGGTTTTATCTTGTCCTGGGTGTCCCGCCCACCGATGGTTTTCTAATACAATATCCTTTTGTAAAGAGTCGGGCACTACCCACTTTGGGATTTTGTCTTCCCCCCTTTGATATAAAACATTATCTATTAACGTGAAGGCCCCATGGACCTTCGGATCCATTTGCACTTGTTTTATTTTCTCTTGTATCCACTGGTCCTGTTTTTGGAGCTCCTGTAAGTTAGGCAGAATATCCACCCTTTTAACCGCACTAACACTACTTGAGCCTTGGCTATCCTGTGGTCTGATGCCCTTCCAAGGGTCCCCTTCCTTGGCAGCGATTTTAGCCCATTTGTCTGCTTTCTCATTTCCCCATTCCTCAAAGGTTCCATACTTACTGTTAGTGTGAGCTTTTACTTTAACTAAAGCTATTCTCCCTGGGATCTTCTCCCCTTCCTTTAAAATTGCTTTTAAAAGCTGTCTGTGTCGCACATGCTCCCCTGTAACTGTTTTCATATCCCTTCTAGCCCATATAGGTAACCATGTGGTTAGTGAGCCTATAGCAAACTGTGAGTCAGTACAAATTGTAATGTGCCCGCATGGGACTGCCTTTATCGCCTCATATATGGCTACCAGTTCTGTGTATTGAGACGAATCTCCTGGTGACAATTTAATGAGCAACCGCTGCTGATCTAAGGGCTTCATTTCATCATCATCCCCAGTATTAAAATACACAGCCTCCCCAGTATAGGCATTTCCTTTTTCCCAGTATCGTGATCCATCAACACACAACATTGTATGACTTTTGTCATCTCCATGTTTTTCTACAAAGGGGGACAAATATGCCTCCTGTTGCATGAGATCCCCACAGTCGTGGGGTTCTCCTTGGTAGTCCAAGTACTGCATCATGTGGGGCTTATTGAGTTTTTGTACTGTAACTTGTTTATCCTGTAGTGCTAGCAGCCACTTAGCCTGCCTGCTATGGCTGACTCCCTTGCCTTTCCTTCCACTAACAACTAATGGGCGTGTGAGTTGTTTGGATAATTATAGGGCTAAATCCAACTATTTCTTTGCAGGCTTGTACTGCCCACGCTATTGCCAATAATGTTTTTTCACACTGGCTAAAACCTTGTTCCACTTTAGACAACTGTCGATTTAAGTATGTTATTGGGACCAAATTATCCCAACGATTTTGTAATAGGACTGCTATTATAGTGTCATCTGTTGCTACAGCTTGTATTATAAATGGCTTTGCATGATCTGAGATGGCTAAAGCTGGAGCTTGCTATTAACTTGCTTTAATTTCTTAAAACACTGCTACTCTTCCCTTCCCATATTAGCTTGTCCTCCTTTGTGGTTGTCTCAAGTAACGAGCACAACGGCTTAGTGATCTCAGAATACCCTTCAACATAATCTCTGCAAAATTGGTCATTCCTAACAGTTTCTAAGCCCTGTTACAGTTGTTGGTAAAGGTAACTTTGTATAAGGGTAGCCCTGGCAGGTCAACACGCCTACCCTTCTCTGACACTATGGTTCCTAAAAATGTCACTTCTGGCCTAACAATTTGTACCTTCTCTGGATTAATTTTAAGACCTCTTTTAGCTAGGGCTTTAAGCACTCGGTCTAATAATTGGGCGTGCTCCACCATATTTCTGCTTTGCAACAACAAATCATCCACGTATTGAATTACCTCATGTTCCAACCCCTCCTCTTGGAGTACTTGTTGCACATAGTGATGAAATAACGTTGGGGAGGAGTGGAACCCCTGGGGCAAACGAGTAAAGGTGTACTGTTGATTTTTAAAAGTAAAAGCAAATTTATACTGATCTTGTCGGCTGAGGGGTAGGGACCAAAATCCATTTGCCAGGTCGAGGACCGAAAAATCTTTACTTGTGGGTTTAAGTTTGTTAAACATTTCAATTGCCGTACTTATAATGGGGCTAACTTGTGGAGTTACTTTATTTAATTTTCTGTAATCTATAGTTAGACAATACTTTCCATTGGGTTTTTTAACAGGCCATATAGGGCTATTTGCTGTTGAGCAAATGGGTCGCAATACCCCTTGGGACAATAAATCATTAATTACTGGCTCTATTCCTGTTACTTCCTCCTGTGGGATGGGGTACTGTTTAGTATGTCCAGGGTCAGGGCCTTCCACTGCTATCTCTGTGTCACTGACTGTCCCACAATCAGTGCCAGACACTGCCCAGACACTGGAGTATTTGTCTATTATTTGTTGTAACTCTGTTTGGCTTACCTCGGGCCGGCTATATGCTTTATTGGATTTAACTGAAGCCCAAATATAACTCTCAGGTACTGTTGTAATACCATACCCTTTAACTGTTACTTGCCGCAAGCACTTATTGACTAAATCAATAATTATGCGGAGTTTCTTTAAAAAGTCACTTCCTATTATATTTTGCTTTGTGAGGCTTCCTTCCATTACTATAAATCTTCCCTCCCCAACTACCTTGGTTCCTAAAACAACTATTTGTGGGTAAGTCACGTACCCTTGTGCTGTGTGTCCTGTGCAGCCCTCTATTTGTAAGGGAGGTTTTTCTGGATCCAGTGGTATGTGCATAGTAGTAAGTGAGACGGCTGCCCCGGTATCAACTAAAGCCATCACCTGTTTTTTTCCCATTTTAAGTGGCACAGTTGGTCGCCCCTGGTTATCAAATGTTAGCGCACATACCCATCGTGAGTCAGGGGCCCCGGGGCCTCCGCATCCCTATTCTTCAGCCAACTGTTTGATCGCTGCCAGCCGCTTGATGATGTCTTCATCATCAAATTCTTGAGGCGGTGCAGTTGTTTTTTCATTCCACTGCATTTAATATTGTTTTTAACCGATCCAACAAATCCTGTGCACTATCACCCCTTGTCCTGGTTTATCTCTTGCATCTTGCCTTTTTGGCCCTCGGCCCCTTCCCATTTGCCGAGGTCCTTGTCCTTCCTTACCTCCCCCCTTTGCCCAGCAATCACTTATTATATGCCCAGGCTTTTTACAATTAAAGCACGCTCTAGTTTCTTTTTGTGGTCCTTCATTTGTCCATGTCACAGCGGCAACTTCTGCCTTCACTGTTTCTCATTAAGATAAGTCTCTAGGAGGGTGATTCGCCCTCCTGAGTTGGAGCCAGTTTTACAACTGTCCGTAGGGTGGGGTCTAAATCATAGGCCCTAATCCATAAGTCTCGGAAGGTAGTATCATCTTCCGAGGGGCAATCCTGCCCTCCGTACCTCTGATAGACCTCAAAAAGCCGAGGGATAAAGACCCGTGGTCCCTCTCCCGACTGTGGCTTTACTTGCAGTATTCTGTCCCAGTCAACTTCTTGCTTTGCAGATTCCCCTCTAGCTTTTCTGATAGCCTCAACTACTTCATTATAGTCTGCCCATGAATTTATGTTTTGCATGGCTCCTTTGTGTGTCCCCTGGACCTCCTCGGGCATAGCTTCTGCTAAGGCAGGGGACAATTTAAACATAACCAACCTACATACATCTTGGTTAGTTAGCGGAGGTGGTTGTTAACTGCTTTAATTTCTGCCGAATTGAGGTAGGTTGGTTTTGTGATCAATTGACCTAGCATTTGGCCCAAATTGGTTATTTCTCTATAGTCAGATCCTTGACTATAGGGCTTTTATCTTCCTTTTTAATGGTTATTGGTGATTGTGGGGGCTCTCGTATTACCTCTTTACCACTTTACCTCCTACTGCTTTCCACACTTCTCCATCCTTCTCCATTTCCTGTGTTTCCTCCCTTTCTACCCATTCCTCTTTTAGTTCCTGGTGGGGGTAGTGGGCCCTTCTTCATCACTTTCTCTATCCATAGCCTAGACGTGCCTCATCATCCTCTCAAAGTATCTCTTACTTTTGCATATTTTTTATCATAGCTATCTTCTTGCTTTTTATGTCTTTCTGCCTCTTCCTTGTTTCCCATTTTTTCAGTGTATTCCTTTTTAATCCATGTTTATTACACTTGTTTTGCAGCTCTAAAAGCATATTGTTCTTGCTGATACCTTGTGGTAGCAGACATAGAATCCCTGGTGGCTGTCATTCCCTTGTTTGCACGGGTACCACCTTAACCTTTATCACCCCTTCTTCTATATTACTTAACTCTTGAATCTTCTCCATTGCATCCTGTAGTTCTGTATACAGTTGCCTGGTTTCAGTAGCCTGCTCTTGTGACTGTTGGTCTAGCTTAATCTGTAGAAGGCATGATCCCTATTTAACAGACACAAATCCTTTGTGCTTTTATTAGCTGTGTCCTAAAATTAATACACTGCTGCTCTAACTCTTGGTGTTGATCAATTGGGATGCTATCTTTATACATCAATGTTAATTCTTCTAGTTGTTTAACATTTTGATCCCTTTCATCCTTCATCTGAGCTACTTCTTTATTCTGGCGACACACAATAGTCTGATTATACTGCCACAGCCCTTGCAATGCATTTGCAAAGATTTCCTTTTCATTTTTTACTCCCTCATTATGAAGGGACACTTGCTGAGTAAAATACAATTGTGCCTGTTGATCATCAGGCACTGGTTCATATCTTCCCTTTAGGTGTTTTCCTAGAAAATGACCTATTATTGTTTCCATACTCATTTTTCTTATCTTTTTCTTGCCTGCCTAGCCTTTACAGCCGGGTGCACCCGTGCACTGGTGCCCTGGTCTGTCTAGCTATGTCTTATGGCTCCCTTGTGAGGTCCAGCTTGCAAGTCCCAGCACCTTCACTAACTTACTCTGCCCCTAGAGTTCCTACAGAGTTAAGCATTACTTTATATTTAAAACAATTTGAGAAGCATACAAAGCATACATCACCTGAGTGTCAAGTGGCTGTGACTGTCTGTGTGTATCCTCTTCTCTCGCTTAAAGCCAGCAGCACCACATCTCCGAACGTCCTCACCTTCTTATTAGGGCTTGCTGACTAACCAATTACCAGTTAGGCAGCCTCCTCAGCATGCAGCACCAGCGATCCGAGTCTTTAAGGCACCAATTGTGGCGTTGGAAAAAATTACCATTAGTAAATTATCTATTACAAATACTTAGAAAGGAGACAAATGGAGATGAGGCTGAAGGCGGAAGAATTTAATGATTATAACAATAATCACAGCGAGAGATTACAAGTGGTACATCCTTCATTCTTCATTCTTCAAACTAACAGTGTATAGTGGCTTGCTTATATAGTGGAAGACAGTACTATGGTTGTCTATGATTGGTCCAAGACAAATATAAACATTAACTTTAAAAGGCAATTCTCTTTTTAGTTCTTGCATGAGCTAATGTATGAGCTAGCTCTTGTAGCACAAATGTATTGATAGTGTAAATTATACTACTATATAAGGATAGTAATAATGGTCATTACCAGTTACTAAGGTCTTAGGAGGAAGAAATAGGTTTGCACTTCGGAATGTGCACACAGGCACTCTTGCCCGTCCTAATAATAAACACTAAAAATAGTCTGAAGGGATAATTTGAACTCTCTCCCTGTATTTCTGTTTGTGCAGACACTTAAGACACCTGTTTTCTATTACTCACATGATTAGTACAAATATCAAAAGACACTTTAATATTACAAGTTGTTGCTCAGTTAAACTTGTAACTTTGCAAGTTTTAATATGATTTAGCTTCATAGATCAATATTTGTTACACAAACACCTTATGTTTTAGACCAAAATGAGGTTTTCCTGTGACATAGGGACACACTTCTATATCCCTTGTTACACTGGGGAGTGTGGCCTGACCAGGCAGAAGATGGCAACATAGTTCTGAATCTCTGCAGGAATGACTGCAATCTAACCTCATCCAGCCTGCACCAGACCTTTCTTTGGTATCAACTCCTGTGACCATCCTGTAATCTTACTGCCTGACACAGTTTGTAAGTCATTTTTGATCCATCATCTACTTATATTCAATTATTCTACACTGTACTGCTGAATACTAGGCCTCATCCTTCAGCATTTTGGCAGATCTCCAAGTACAGCAAAGCTCACTTGCTAGAGTGGAAGTAATGTTTTCTAAACTAATGGCTGAGATTAATGATCTAAAAACCTCCAGAAAATTGCATTTAATGAGAAAGCAACGTCCTGTAACTCCACTACTATACATGACCTCCAGGCTACTGTCCGCAATCAAGATCAAACTATTAAATTCATACAAGCCAAAACTGACGATGTTGAAAATAGTAATCGTCGCAATAATTTATGATTTTTTGGCTTCCCTGAAGGTGTAGAATTAGGAGACACTACTGCGCTTTTATTACATGTGCTGCCTGCAATGCTTAAACTGCCTTCTGACCTAATGTTAATCATTGAGCGGTCTCACCGCACTCTGGGTCCCAGGCCAACATCAGACCAGTGACCAAGGCCTATCATTGCTTGCTACTTGAACTAGCCCCACATAGAATTAATACTAAAACGAACCAGAAAAATGGGGAAACTTCAGTGGCAAGAGTTTAATATTTCCATCTACAGAGACTTTTCAAAAGATTTAACCATCAGAAGGAAGGCCTACAATCCACTTAAACAAATCCTCCACCAAAGAAGCATTAAATTCACTCTGCGTTACCCCGTGACATTATGTCTTTTCTCTGGCTCTTCCTTCAAGGATTTTGAAACCCCTGATGCCTTAGCCAACTATCTGGAGGTCTCTCTCTCTACAATCTTACCCTGGGAGGTTCAGCAGCAATTGACAACCCGAAGACAGCTTTGGTATCTGCACAGAGGGTGGACGACGAGGTACAGGAACATGGGGAAAGTGTTGCAGAACTGACAGCCCCAAGCAGCAATGCTGCAACTGATTTGACCCAAAGGCAATCAACATGGCTGCAAGAGAAGCTTCTGTCTGGGCATTATTCTTTAAGACTTTCATGCTGTTCTAGCAAGGTTTCACCCCAAACACCCCAAGCCGCAGCCTCTCACATTCAAATCAACCCTTCTATTCCCTTGAGCAATAAGTTTGCTCTCTTAGAGGATGACATGCACTCCTTGCAGGAGGATCTTTCCCAGCAAATTTCAGATGAACATCCCTCTAATTTGGGCCCTGTGTCTCAGGGATGTATTTCTGCCGATACTTCATGGGCAGAAGTTGTTACAAGTTCCCCACTCAAATCTTTAGAGCCACCCAAAAAGAAACACAGGGCAAAGACCAAAAGCAAGAACATCAATAGTCACAATCCTGCTAATAAATCTAAGGTGTCATAAGCTTATATGGTCAGTAATATGGTCACAGTTGCTATATCTTGGTAGGTTTTGTTTCCAGGACACTTGAAGGAAGTGCCAGTACACTTTTTCTGCCTAGTCGCCCGCTCTACAGTCAGTGCTACCTGGTTGCTTTTGCTCTCAGCAGCTGAAGGAAGCAAAGTTTGTACATTGCAGCGTGATCAATTTACTTTTTGTTGCAGTGTTTAAACGAGCAGCTTAAAGGTCTTCAAGGGAACTTTGGTATATCAGCAATGCTTTTCTAACCCATTATTTTAGTGTTAGATCTTATACATTACCTCACTAAATAGGCTCTCTGTATCTAGCCTTTTACTCTCCAATTTAGCAGTGCATCAGATTTATAGTCTTTTAGCTGTTCAGTTGCATATCTTCAATCAGTATGCATCCTGAGTAATGCCTTTTCTTTTTTCATATGTGAATGATTATATATTACAAGGCAACTTACCCCTTCCCTGTCCTGATGACAGGTTCTTAAGTATTATTGGCAACTACATTTACTCTATCTCCTTCCCTACACTCCATTATTTTTACTACCTCCTGTTTACAATATGGAACTATCATTACACTCAAAGAGGTGGGCTATGTTTGGTGTACTGTTGCAAAGGATTGTCGATCTACATCTTCCTTATGCTCCTTATTTTACTTGAAGCCTACAGATATTATAGAAATCCACTGCTGTGTGGTCACTCCTGATTTGGGACTCACTGGGCCTAGTCTTCTAGACCCAGTCACCCCATATAGCACCTATTTAGGAGATTTTTGAGTGATCGGAGCTGATATTTACTATGACTATCTCTTCTGTCTACAGTTATCACCGAAGCCTATACCTCTCAACATAATCCCGATTTGCATTTGGCTCAGGGTGTAAGGGCTTAACTTGACCTCCCCTTTCTTCTTTCCCCCTCAATATTGTATTTATTATGTACTTATTCTGTTGCACCGCAAAGTATACTCAGAGTCACTCTAATGTGGTAATGATCTACTTTTCCTTTTATATTTATTCATTTGCATTCCACCTGGCTCCCTGAATTCCTTGCTGTATGTCTAGGCTGTACTGGCATCTCATATATGGTTCTTTAATTTACTGTTATTTTGAGTTGGTATATCTTGTACTATTACTACTAATGTTTATAAATAAGTTCTGGTGTTTAGCTTTATCCTTATACCTTGCCCTGTTAGCTTAGAATTAAGCTGAGGTTATTACAGTCCCCTGTCTTTCTTAGTATTATTCCCTTTCAGTTTAGCTTATCAAGAATACTTACTTTATTATATTACTGGGATCACACTTAGGTGGTCCTCCCTAGTCTCCTCCCTACATTGACGCCCCAGAGTGTGGTGAGAGAGTCTCTTAGCCAGTTGGCTGACTCATATCTCCTCACACCCATAAAACGTTTTCTTTGTTATTTAGCTTACTAGTATTGTTGTTGTTGTTCATGACTTTTCTCCTTCCCCATCTCTATTCTAACTTTAATAAGTTATCTGTGTTACTTATGTATCATAAATCTCACTTTTTTGTCTTAAATGTTCCTGCCACTACGTAAGCTCTCTATATTGTGTTCTAATCATCCTCTGCCTCATTTATTTGTCCCTTCACACTCCAGCAATTATTCCCTTTCTTTAACACTAACAATATGAGTGACATACTTTTATATACATGGAATGTGAAGGGACGTCATTCTCCTTGTAAACGGAAGCAAATTCTTTCACATCTCAAAAAACATAAAACACAAATTGCTTTTGTTCAAGAAGCAAAATTATTAGCAGAGAATGTTCATAGACTTAAAAAAGATTGGGTCAGTCAGATCTATGAATCATCCTATACCTCAAAAAAAAAAAGAGGAGTCGCTATTCATAAGAGTCTCAAATGGTCCCTTGTAAACTCTGTTTCCGATACTGATGGCAGATGGGTGATGGTTAAACTGAATACCAACTCTGGTCCTCTTCTGCTTGTTAATGTCTATGCACCCAACTCCGATTACCCGGAGTATTTTCATAATTTAGCTCAACAGATTCTATCCTTTAACACTGATAATACACCTGTTATTCTTGGAGGGGCTCTTAACTTAGCTTTAGAAGCCAGCATTGACAGAATAGCCCCACTACTGAGGCCCACCCTAGAAGTATTAAAGCCCTCTCATTACTAATGCAAGATGTTGGATTAGCTGATATATGGCGCCTCCTTCACCCCCGTGATCGAGTATTTACTTTTTACTCCTCTACATGAGACATACAGTAGAACTGACTACTGGTAAGCCTCTCCTGTTATAATGGAAAAAAAACTATTGATTCATCCATCTCTCTCATCATAATCTCGGACCATTCCGCTGTCAAATTGTAACTTTTGTGGGGCCCATTAGCACCTAAATCTTCTTACTGGCGGTTGGATCCTCTGCTTCTCAAGGATCCCAATGTCTTACCTATGATCAAAGCACAAATTCATGACTTCCTCTGTCACAATACCCCAACCGAATCTTCTATGTCCGCTGTATGGGAAGCTCTTAAAGCTATGATTCAAGGGAAAATTATCAATTACGCTGCACATAGGAAAAGAGTAAGGAAACAACAGCTGGCTGACTTGGAAAAATCTCTTAAGGCTAGAGAGAATTTATGTTTTTCTTCTAATAAGCACTGTCCTGATTCTCAACTTCATCTTGAAATTCTTTAACTTACAGTTAAAATTAACAAATTAATTTCTTGTAAAACCAAACTGGCCTTGTTTAAACTTAAATATAATTTTGGGAACATGGCGATAAAAATGGGAAACTCCTCTCTTACCAGCTCAAAGCACAACAAATGGAACAACTCATCCTAAGCCTAAAAGATGAACAGGGTACGATTCACTCCGACAACCCCTCTATAAATCATATCATGAAAACCTTATATCAAAAACTATACTCTAACACAAATCCTCCATCTACTTTACAAATTCAACAGTTCTTTAAATCACTACATCTTCTTCATCTTTCTACTCTTGAAACAAATTCTTTAGATGAACCCTTCTCGCTTCAGGAAATCCAGAAAGCTTCATCTTCCTTGAAATCAAGGAAATAACACTGCCAGGGGTAGCAGTGTACAGGGACATGGGGCTTGGGGGTGCGCACTGGGCTGCCAGGGTGGTCGGGCGCCTGTGCTGCTGCCTGCAGTTCTGTGTGTAGCCTGTAGGTGGCCCCTGACTTATGCCACTTTTATTGTACTTATCTTTCTGTGGCGCAACCCTGGACTTGACCCGGAGTTGCACCACAGAATTGAACTGTGAATGGGGCTGCGCTCAGTATTCATGGGCACACCCCCTCACAGCCCCTATGGATGTGCCACATATCATTACAGGGGGTTTGCAGTGCATCGGGGTTGCACCAGTGCATCGAGGTTGAGCCGGCGCATCAGGGTTGCACTGGAGCATGGTCACCCTGTCTGAATCACCCTCGGGCACATTCCGGGGATGAGCTGGTGCATCTCAGATGCGCCAGGCACATCCCTTTTGTGAATCCTGCCCAATACCTTTCAAGATGCCCATAGTTCTTTAATACAAACTAAAATCCTACATCTTTGGTATAGAACCCCTTCTGTACTTCAACGAATGGGCCTATTAAATAATAATAATTGCTGGCACTGCTATTTGGCCAAAGGGGATCTACTTCATATCTTGTGGTCTTGTGCTCCCATTAATTAGCCCTGGCATAAAGTCTGTTTACTTGCCTCCAGAGTAACAGGACATAACCTACCTTTTGACCCCACGCTATTCCTTCTAGGCATCCTTATCCCCAATAGCTCTCTTCTCTCACATGCACATTTTAGATGGCTAAACATACTTTCTCTTCTGGTCAAACTTCTGATTCTTATGAAATGGAAATCAAATCTGGTGCCTTCTCTTTCAGGTGTTCTACAAAGCCTCTCTCAGTATGCCTCCCTAGACCAATTATCTCATGTTACTCATAACCGACTCACTGTATATGACAGATGTTGGCAGGATTACTTCAAATACATTGAATCTAGTTCTTCTAGACCCTAATTCTTAAGGATATTTAGCCCTCCTTCTTATTTTGCTTTCAGATTAGGTTTTCTCAAAACTTTTGTGCACAGATTTCTCCTCTTTTTTCTCCCTTCTTCCCTGTTTTCTCCCTCTCTCCTTCCCTTCTTCCTTACTTTTTTCTCTCCTTGCACACTTTTCTCTTATCTTCACCTCTCCATTACTGAACATTGTTCATATTATTACATTAATCACTTTTTTGCAATTTACTGAATGCCTTGCCATAGCCTGCCCTAGCATGTATTTCGTACATGGTTGCTATTTCTGATCCTATAATACCCTATTGATTATAACCCTTCTGCTCTCCACTTACATCCTGTCTAGGTTTGTATTTTATTATCAATACATGTATATAAGGCTTCTCCAATATGTTTACCCTAAATAATGTGTTTTATTAAGTGATATTTTATACCTTACATGAAGGGTAGTCTTCTGTTGTATTAGATGTGTGCTTTCTTATATACTCGAATTTCAATAAAAAGATAAAGTGAAAAAAATAAGAAGTTTGGTTCCTAAGTTAAGGGAGTTAGAATATTTTGTTGTCCGTCAGCAACCGGATGTTCTGGCTATATCTGAGACTTGGTTGAAACCCCACGTTCCAGATAATATATGTTTATTGCCAGGTTATAATCTGTTAAGAGCTGACCGTAAAAGTAAAAAGAAGGGGGTAGCAATTTATTTTAGGGATAATCTTCAGTTGACTGTTTTGGGTACTAGTGAGGAGACTGATCAATGTTGTGATTGGTTGTTTTTGAAATTTCTTTTGGCTGGGAAAAAACATCTGTCTCTATAATCCACCTCAAATTGGTATAAATGGTTTAAAGGAATTCCTGGACATTGTTTCTCCATATTGTTTGCGTAATGATGTAGTTTTGCTAGGAGATGTAAATTTGAACTGGGAGCTTAGGGATGGTCTTGGTTTGGAATCTGTGTTGCAGTCTTATGGCTTAGTGCAGAAAATTATTCATCCTACTCATTTAAATTCACATTCAGTTAATCACTCAATTCTTGATTGGGTCATTACTAATCATGAGAGTATTATTACTGCCTCCGGCATTTTGCTAGATGCTGTAAGTGACCATCAGGGTATCTTTTTGTATCTTGAGCTTTAGGACTGTAAGGATTCCACCTCATATCTTGAAACATCATTGTTTTGAAAGGATTGGCTCTGAAGCAGTTACTGCCTCTCTCTCTCTCTCTCTCTCTGTGCCATTGATTGGTCATATCTTTACTTAATACCTGATGTGGACTGTGCATTGAATTATTTCTAAATCAATTGTTGGCCATCCAAAATGCCTTTTTTTCTTTGCGTACTGTTACACTACAAGGCAAGTTAAACAAGTGTTTTTTGGATGAGATTAAATTGTATATTAAACATGGGTGCATTATAAATGTAACCCTTCTTCTGTTTCGCTGGCTAGCTATCATAATCTGAGAAACAAGGTTTCAGAATTGGTGAAAGGTGCTAAAAAGGAATTCTACAGTGCACAGTTTACAACTAATTTATCAGATTCTAAAAAATGTTGGAAGAATGTTAATTCTTTACTGTCTTCTAGGATTAATAGTGATGTGGATAAATTGTGAGTGAATGATGAGAAACTTATTGGCCAATCAGTAATTGCAGATTTATTTAGTATTAAATTTTTTGACTATTCAAGTTATAGGTTAGGATCATTTGATGTTATTCAGGGTGAGGAGGCTGTTCAAGTGGCAAGGCTGCAATTTCAGTTTAGGGCAACTGAGTTGCATGAAATGTTTGATTTACTCCATATTTTGCCCAATAATTGTACTGATTGTGGAAGGGGTCTTGAGGCTAGGTTTTTGAAGTTAGCTCTTGTTGATATTACTGATCCATTGTGTTAAATTTTTAATTTATCTTTGACCTCGGGCCAGTTCCCACTTGATTGGAAGTGTGCAAGGGTTGTTCCAGTCACGAAAAAAAAAAACATGCTGCTGTTTTGGACGATTTTAGGCCCATATCCATCTTAAACCCTCTGAGTAAATTGTTGGAGAGAGTAGTTTCTAGTAAACCGAAAGATAACTCGGATTTTTATAACATCTTAAGCTCACAGCAACATGGGTTTTGACTGGGATATGGAACTGGTACTGCCTTGGTTAGGTTCATGGACACCGTCATCAGGGGCTTTAAAGATGGCCTAATGACTGGGGTGGTGTTTGTGGACCTGACCAAGGTATTTGATTTAATTGATCATGGGTTATTATTATGTAAGTTGAAAGCTACTGGTTTTTCCAAAAGTGCATTATCTTGGGTTAATGATTATTTAGTAAATCATCAACAGTTTGTGCGTATTGTGTTGCAAGACTCCAAAACGGCTTTGATTGAGTGTGGTGTTCTGCAAGGGTCCATATTAGGGCCCTTGCTATTCTCTCTGTTTGTTAACCAGCTGCCTGCTTAATGTGGACCTTGCGATTCAATAATGTGTGCAGATGACTTGATTCGTTATAGTCAGGGTAAATCACAAGAAGATTTGGCAATTGCTCTTGATGTTAGCTTCAGGAATGTGTGTACTTGGTTTGTAACTAATTCCATGATCTTAAATTAAAAAAAAAAAAAATCAATGATTTTTGGGACCCCGCTTATGCTGAAAGATAATCCTTGCTTATGGCTTTCTGATGGGATGGTGCTGTGATAGATCAAGTTACCCAATTTAATTATTTGGGTGTGTGGTTGGATTGTGGCTTAACTTTTTCGTTACATATTAAGTATGTTAGTAAATCAATAAATCAGAAATTGGGTATTTTGTTTAAATTCCGATCTTATTTAGGCTTTGAAACTAGAAAATCAATCGCTGTTGGTTCATTATTTCCACATTTTGGTTATGTTTGTTTTTTGTATCAGAATTTGAATGTTAGGGAATACAATGTTTTGTCTGTAGCTTATAATAATATTAGTCCCATTTAGGACACATCATTGTTTGTTGTGCTCACAATTAGGTTGATTGTCACCTAAGGGTATAATTAATTATTTCTCTGATTGTTTGCTTTATAAGTCTCTTTTTCCTTCTAATTTTCTGTTGGCAGATATGGTTGTAGTTCGTCAGTCCCTTCCAAATTGAGATCTGCTAATGGGATTTTATTGAATCTCCCAGTTTTTAAGACTCAGAATGGTTTGAGGTCTTTCTCTATCACAGCCCCATCCCTTTGGCATGCCTTACCTCCCACTCTTCACCAATCTATGTCTCTTGATTGTTTTAAGAATAAGCTTAAGTTATTTTTGTTAAGACTAAATGTGATTGTTAGATGTGAGTTATTGTTTGTTATTAATGTCATTTGTAGTCTGTTCCGGTCGTACCTGAAAAAGGACATTGTCAAGAGTCCCTACCCAGTTGCCAAATCGATAAATAAAAATAAATAAAAGTATAAGACAGCATCAGTCTGCTTGGTATGTGTTCCACATGTAGGACCATGGTCAGCAACAAAACATGGCTGTGCTGCTGTGTGCTGTTTGTACATACCTAGTAGCCATCTGCCAGTGAGCTGGCCCCTCTGGAATGCCTCATGTAGGTTGCCGTTATGGAGGATGTAAGAGTCATGGGTGCAACCAGGGTACTGGGCTACCACATCCAGTATGCAGCACTGGCTGTCACACACTACCTGCATGTTAATGGATTGGAAACCTTTCTGGTTCACATACACATCCGCCTTGCCTGGTGGTGCCCTTATGGCAACATATGTACAGTCAATGGCACCTATCACACAGGGGGACTGTGCAATGTTGTAGAATCCCTGCATCACTGCCTGCTGTTGCCGTTCATCCCATTGGAATGCAATGTACTCCCCCACGCACCCCACCATTGCATCAATGAACTGCCATAGGCACCTGGACATTGCAGGCTGGAAATGCCTATGATGTCGCCTGTCGGGGTCTGGAATGTTCCTGTGGCAAGGAAGCATAGTGCAGTACTGACCTTCAACTCCACAGGGACAGGGTGCCCCCTTTGGGTGGCACTCTGTAGTTCTTCTTGCAGGCTATTACACAGCCCTGTGATGATGGCCCTTGGCAGTTGGTAGCTTGCAATGCAGTGCTTATCAAACAGCTCTAGAGAAATTACTTTCTTGCCCTGTACACCTGTGGTGCATGGCATCTGACAGCTGCAATATATGCTGTACTAGCTGCTGCCTGTTCCCCTGATTCCAGCCATTGCATCCCCTGTGGTGCCTGTGCCACCTGTTGAGTAGCAGTACTCCCAGTATGGCTGCGGGTGCCGACATCTCTCTCTCTCTCGCTTTCCCTCTCACTCTGCGTCTTGTGTTCAAACTGCTGTGTAACAGTCTCTGCAGCCTGCCTTGGAGGCCTCCTTTTATACTATGTAAGTTACACTTGCCCTCACCTGGTGTAAGTTACTCCATTTGTCATTGACATAACTTGTCGCTTGGAATCTCCCAGAATCCCACCATGGCGTATCCAACGACATTTCTTGGCGTAAGTCCATTTACACAATGGTGTATCTGTGGGACTGTTGCAATTTCAGCATAAGTCACTTCTGGCGTACATGATTTGTGATATGGCACATGCCTCTTTCTAGAATAATGCATGTCGCAATTGCGAATTGCGACATATGCTTTGTCGCAAATGGCATACACTGTGGTGTATGCTTTCTAGAATCGGGTCCAAGGTATCCTGTTACTTACATAAGTAATTCTAAATGTTAGAAACTGATGTTGACACAAGAGAATAGTAAAAGGGAAAAAATAGGATTTGCCTAATCAAAGGTGATCTCCATTAATGTTGCACCAAGTGGTTTGTAGCTAAAATTACTGTCAGCAAATAGTGAGGCCACAGAAAGGGGTGGAAACTTTCAAAAGAAAAAAGGGGAAATAAATAAGAAAAAAATAGAAGAGTTATATGAAACTTTCACTCCTGACTATAAAGGTGAAAGATGCCACCCACAAAAGTCTGCCAATTACCCCGAGTATGTGGTCTGTTCTTTCTAGTTGCAATGATCACCACAAATTAATTTGAGCTTTGTTCTGACAATTATTTCATTGGTTCAGTGTGAGTTGTTTATTGTATTGCTTTGCATTTCAAGCTGAGCTATAAAGCGCACTATACAATGGCAATGAAATATCCTAACCTCTGATTGGTCAGTCTCAGACTGGAGCCGCGATCTTATCCCAGTACAATATCACAGCTCCAGTCCCAGGCCACAGATGACCGCATCAACTGTAATCAAAATCATTCCACCCAGCCCACTTCAATTACCCCCACTTGACAACCCATTTCAGTTATTGCTGTTCAGCACACACCCTCAGTCTCCCCAAGTCAAAAAAGTGTGGAAACCAAAGCAATAACCTGTAGGCATTTCCCCCAAATCCCCATACTTTCTATTAAATATTAAAAAAAGAAAACAAAATCCATTAATGCACTTGACAGACTGAGCGGAAAGAACAAGTGAGCAAGTGCAAGTCACTGTGTGCCTATAACGCTCACCCGGTCTACAAATCATTTCTGTTTTTTTTTTTTTTAAGTTCAGCAATGAAATCTCTGGCAAAGCATCTTTCCTACCTCCTTTCCTCTCCTCAGAGCAGCAGTATTGAGTGACCGATTCGAAGAGCGGGGGAGGTGGCAATGTTCGACTCCACAGACACTACTCCCCCAAACACAAATGTTTCCTTCTCTTCTTGCTCCTTGCTTTAAAAATAAAGTAACAGAAAGCCGTAACACTGGCTTCTCACTCCTCTGATTACATGTAGAAACTGTGGCCGTTGTAGCGGCACCATGTGCTACCATCCACTCTCCTGTTCTGCTATAATGTGATACCCACTCTGCAATAATGTGACATCAACCATAATCTCCCAGTACAATAAAACACAACAAAAAAGTATATTGGGAGAACCTCAAGAAACACACAATTGCAGTGGGGGGGGGCACTCACAAAAAACAGACAAAAACAGACATTAGACCAGAAAACAGGAACATCAACATTGAGATACCAGCACTACCTACTGATGGAAGATATTCTAGACTTTTTCTTCAAAAGGTATACCTCCACAGGAAGAAAATGAAATAAAAAATGAATACTTTTTTTTTTTTTAATCTTTTACTTTTTATTAACAAAAGCGCCATTGTATAATAGCAATAATGCACTCCAGTGTGTATGTTGTGCTGGGATAGCGTCACTTCTGGGGTCCTTGGATGCACTCAACCTGCGGCCTCGTGCCCAACCATATCAGGCGTGACGTCATCCCAGCACAACACACACACCCTGTCATGCATTATTGCTTAATTATTCTGTATGCATTGCAACATCATTGTGAAACTGTTATAGTAGTGTGTAAGATGCACAATATCATAATGTCTATTATAATCCTTATACTACAGTATATAGCTACCATTATGGATGTCATGTATTTCAGAAGATTACTTTATAGTAAACACACAGAGGCCATGCTCAGCTCTTAACCAGGAGAAACACCCTGCACAAATTTATTCACACAGGCAAACCCTAACATCCCAACTAGACCATAGTATTGCATTACCGCATCAGATGCCACTTTATTTTTCTGGGTATATCAACATGCACTTAGTTTTAACTAATGTCATACACTACAATGATCAGCTAATTACATGTCATTACACTCTGTAGAATATGTTTCTGTTTTCTTTATTTATTATAATATACAGCTTCAGAGGTAAATATTGGAGG
Source organism: Neoceratodus forsteri (assembly GCA_016271365.2). NCBI lineage: Eukaryota > Metazoa > Chordata > Ceratodontiformes > Ceratodontidae > Neoceratodus > Neoceratodus forsteri. The sequence goes on along the minus strand of CM057455.1, from coordinate 1,586,005,225 downwards.
TTTTATCAATTTAATTATAACGTATTTAATGCACTTTTAATCTATAGCGAAATTCAACATCATGTTTTGGCTGCAGTATTCCAAGACCTACTCTTGAGTTGTCCAGAGGTGGAGCTGGTGCTAAGGGGTCGACAAGCTCCATGTCATAGTAACAAAGTAGTAAACACAACAACTGCTTGATTTCATTAACTGCAAAGAAACGCCCAGGGCACATGCTGGCCCCAGACCCAAATGGCACGAGATAGTACTTGAGCTTCCTCCCATTTTTGTAGAATGCTGTCTTCTCCTCTTGGTTATCATCCAGGAACCTGTTGTATTTAAATTCCTGACAATAAAGAAAAGATTAACCCAATTACTCATTCAACTGAGCTGTACAAACACAAGTCATATCTACTGCCTCATTATCTTTTGATGAGACAGGTTAGTGAATTCAGTAGCTAATTGGCAAGCTATACTTTCACATTCTGGTATTGAAAACTTATATGACTGCGCAGATGTGGTCTAAGGTGCTGCCCATACTCCTCTAGCCAGAATGGACACTTTTCCATGCATTTTGTTGAACTGCCTCTAATGTCCCCGTACCCATTATTGCTCCCTCCTCATCCACATCTCTCTCCCCCTTCTCTTTGGTCCCACTGTCTCATACACTGTGCTTCTTTCCTGTCTAAATACTGGTTCTCCTCCTGTCCTCCTTACCTCTCCTCTCTTTCTACCTTGTCCACTCCACCTTCTACTAACTTCTCTCTGGGGACTCTTGCATCTTCTCCGTTCCCTGCTCTAACTCTGCTGCTGGGCAATGGGCATAACATTTTGTCCTCTCATCTCTCCTCCATCTGGAACAGCCTTACTCTATCTCCTGCTTCATCTGTCCTCTTCCCAGCTCTTAACTCAAACATTCGCTTACACCTTCTCCTTTCACTCCCTCCTGCTCCTGCCCTGGCCATGGCTAAACTTTGCTGTGCTTCTCCTCTTGCTGTTTTTTCTCCCCTTGTGCCATGTGTTGCAGCACTGCATGCCTTTTATTTGGCATCCTGCACTTGGTCAGTTATTTTAGCTGTATTTTCTTGCACCTGTTCCTGTCTGTACCTCGCTTGACACATATACTGCCAGTGCGATTTTGCTGCAAATATTGCCTGTATCATTTTCACAGTATAGGCATTTTCTTGCACCCATTCCTGCCTGTGGCTAACTTAATGTACCTTTTGCAAGTACAATTTTGTTGCATATATTGCTTATATAATTCTCACTGTATATATTTATGTTTAGTCTTGTACCCACCCCCCTCGTGTCACACCTGGAAACAAGCCTTGTCTCAGCGTGCCTTTCCAGGTTACCAATTTTCAAGATGTAGGTACATTTGAAATAAAAACAGCAATCTGAAATTTAATTAAACACAGAACATTTTTCTTCTGTGTTTTTTTTTACCTACAAGGAATATTTTCATGCAGGAGTTTACAGAAAATGAAATAATAGTCCACTATTTTGGTGGGCTAACTATAAAATTCAGTACTGGCATGCACATAGATGCTACTTTTTTATTTACAAAATTTTGATCAGGAAAGCCAAACTGAGCAGTAACAGTTTATTTCAAGATGCTTTCTTGGGGGTGAGGAGAGGGATTACATGGACTTGTTTTACTGAAAGGGAAATATTAACCAAGACACTGCAGAAAATACCCTACAATGTGTCAGAAAATCTTTTAAGTTCTACCTAGGCAGCCACCATAAATGGGTAAAAGGGACCTCTGTTTCATGTCTCATTGGAAGGATGACACCTCAACAGAGTAGCACCCCTTAGTGTTGCACTATAGAGTCAGTATGGAGGGATTAACCCATGACAGGGTATGGGTTTACTGAGCATTAATCCATGCCTGGGGTGGGGGTTGGAGTCATGAGGCGAAGCTGAATGACTTCAACCACCGAGGTGTGGATTAATGGGTATTAAGCCTATGTTTCTGGTTGGGAAATGGAACCCATGGCTTATCTCATCTTCTTTCCCAGAAGCAGGCATGCAACCTATTGAGTCACTGATGCTGGTTAGCATTATTTAAAAAAAGCATCTAGGTTTAAAAATATCTTTCCTTCCTCAGCAAAGCGAACTAATAAACAATGATTATTAATTGAGTGACTCAATGCTCACAAAATAAAGTTATGCATCTCCTCCAAGAAATCACACATTTTGATCTTAGATCTGGAGGCAATTAGGCCCTCACAGAAACCAGAACGTTTGGGTACAGGGCCATGTGTGCACACACAGCATATAAAGTGGCACTGGCACCAACCACCTAAATATCCTTTTATCAAGGAGGAGAGTGAGAATTCTAGCGATAAAAAAATAAACATAAAAAGGCATAAGATAGCCAACATGTTCCAGTAAAAATGGATAAAAACACAACTTATCTTTGCTGCCTATACACCTGTTGGGGAATAGAATAACAAACACATTAACAATGAACACTTGCAAGCCTGGAGGATGGTGGGAAGGTGAGTGTGAATCTACTGTATGGAGAAGATACTCATGAAGATCAACAGCAGTATCAGTACCTAGGCTGGGGTGGCTGGAGATCAGCAGGGCTCACCCGCCCACTGAGCCCCACCACACCGCTCCCCCCTCCCCGTCAGCCGGCAGCACCCCACCTGCCTGCCGCGCCACTGCCCACCGACTGACAGCTCGGTAGGGCTGCACGCCCATGATTCCAGCATGAGCCAATGGGCGTGCAGCCCGTACTACTCAGTCCAGATATGAATGAATTCATTCACCTATCCGGACTGAGTAGTGCGGTATGGGCTTCATGCCCGATGGCTTATGCTGTGACAATGGGCACACAGCCTACTGAACTGTCAGTCGGCAGGCGGCGGGGGCAGGTAGGTGGTACTGCTGCCCACCGGCTGACGGGGGAGCGAGGTGGTGGGGCCCAGTGGGCAGGTGGGGTGGGGGTAACACTAGATCACCAGGGATATTGGGCTTGGGGGGGTCCTATTAATGATGTCCGTGATCGGGGCACATAGAGGTCCACTGGACCACCAGGGATATTGGACTTGGGGTGGGAATACAGTGATGCCCACGATCGGGGCACATAGAGGTCCACTGGACCACCAGGGATATTGGACTTGGGGGGGAAATACAGTGATGCCCACGATCGGGGCATGGGGGGCGCCGCCAGGTGTGGCAGGAACTTGGGAGGCCACCCACAGCTGGCAGCTGCTGTGTTGCGCCCTGCAATGCTGCAACTCACCTGTGGGTGGTCATCACTTGTTCCTTTTTTTAGGGCGTAACTTTGTGCAGGCGCAGGTAGGGGTTGCACATGCAGGACTCTGCACAGCCTGGGCTGAATATCGGGCTGTGCAGGTTATGCACGGGCACGCCCCCACCTGTGCCTCACATGCATTACTGATGTAGCTCAGTAGCATGTCGGGTTGTCTTGTACTTTTCCCTTTTAAATATCACACCGGGGCGCATCAGTGGGTTGTGCATGGTGCAACACTGTTGTGCCATGCACAACCCTTTTGAATATCTGGGCCTCTGACCCTAACAGTGAGCTCCCCACACCAAGCAGAATGCATCCATGGTCACTGTCACTTGATGGTCCAGAGGAGAAAATTAGAACCCTTTGAAAAGGTTTTCCTAGATGGTCCACCACAAGAGTCTGAATTATAAGGTGACACATTGACTGAGAGTCTTCAGATCATTGGCTACTGAGCTTCCACTAAGAGGCATTTATGTGCACCTTGCAATGGATACTGAAATAACTGTGGCTGCCATGAAACATAACATTATCTACATGCTATGTGCTGTTATTCGATTCTTTGTTCTGATATAACATGTCATCTGTGTAATCAGCTCTGCTTTGTCTTCTGGCAACAAGAACCTGGCTTGACAGGAGTCTAGGACTGCTAATACAAACTGACATTTTTGGTTCAGAATCAGTTGAGACTTGAAGTTCTATAGCATTTATTTATTTAACACTTTACACACCAGGATAGTACAGAAGAGATACCATTTTCTTTTTGTAGGAGTCCTGCGTAAGCAGGCAGGTAAATTACAAATACATGCATACTTCATACAAGACTTCCATCCAGATTTGTAAAGGTCAATAAATACAGCAATACGCACATGTATTACGTACAGCGGAGCAAGTCAGGATGCAGTGCAGTTAAGGTGCAGTATATCACAAAATGCTGCAGGAAAACAATGTAATTCAATGGCAATTAAGCCCTTTTGTCATGCAGTATTTTGTGACATGTCATTTACTGCAGGTTACTGTGTTGCATTGAGGCTGGCTTTGCTATACATAAGTTTACAATTGCTTTTAAATGTTAAACTCTTTATTGAACAGTTTTCAAAATACAATCCAAACAACACAACAGCTCTAAAAAGTAACACAGGAATAACAATTGATCCATAGAATACAAGAATCCAGCAACAATTCACATGACCATAAAGACAATAACACACAAACAGAATTAATGCACGAGGTGAGAATGAAATGCATGAACAACAAAAGGAAATTTACTCTTACTGACCGAGAGCAAGAAACAGCTGTGTGGAAACTGCTCTGGTATATAACCTAAAGGAGAGACATCACAGGTTTCCCTAGAGTAAATTCTTCCTGAGTAGATCAAGCAGGCCTGTGTTAAACTGCCATGTGGGGGCCCAGATCATCTGTGGCCTCCCCTCCCTTGTTCTCCTCCCCCCTACCGAGTGATCCCCTGAAGGCCGCCACCTTGGTCTGTCTCCACAGGGGCTGTCTGAATCACTATAAATGGTGACCAGATTTTACAGAACTAGCCTTTCCTAGTGAAAAGTGTGATGGGCATTCCATACAGGCCAAATGGCCCACTGCCAGCAGACATTCATTAAAAGAGGGCACTTCTGTAGTCCTCCATTTCCGCATAAGCAATCTTTTGGTTGTAACTGTGGCTATAATGGCACATTTCAGCAGGGGATGATTTTTGGCTACTGATATGTGAGGGCAACCCAAAAGGATTAAGGGCAGGTCAAAATTTATTTCAGGCAGAACAGTAGTTTTGAAGAATATAGTATCTTTTTCCAGAACATAGAGATGGCTGGTCAGTCCCAGAGAATGTGGGAGAGGGAACCTGTGAACTGGTTGCACCGTTAGCATGTATTTGACCTGAGAAGTCCCATGGAATGAAGGGTCTGTGGAGTTCTGCATCACCTGTGAAGGACTTTCAACTGAATGAGCTGGATCTTAGTGTTCCTACAAGATTCATGGGAAATTTACTAAGCAGTCTTCCATTGGTGGTCAGTAAAATTTACCCTTAATTCCTCATGTCAGTGGTTTTGCATCTTGACATTGGAGGAGGGGTCACCATTTCATAGGCATTTTTGATGACCACAGCAAGTTCCCTAGGCAAGGCTAGCCAGTGTTTCAAAGGATGAAGGTCCCAACCCCTGTCTTTTGGCAGAGGGAGAGCAAAGCTCTGTTTGTGGAATGGCCAGAGGTCTTTCCTTGGGATATGGAAGAGGGACATCAAAGTGTCATACAGTGGCAGTATAGTCGGCCCTGGGAGCAAAGGTGCTGGTTTGCTATTTTGATAGTCTGTCTAACATGTTCCCTAATTGGCTACCAGTGGTACCACATGAGCAGTATACATTTAAGAACAGATCTAGCTTTGAAAGTTGTCTGGCATTAAAAATAGAAGGAATACAGTCTTACTTCAACTCACTGGCATGTTGAAATATTAAAACAGTATAAGAACATAGTTCATTGGGAGACACCTTGACATTGGTAGCCAGACTTATCCACCCATCAGTCTGAAACTGGGAAACTGTAGACTGTGGTGTCCATTGTGGGGTGGCAGTACTCCCACTGGCCAGGTTGGGGCTATGTATCACCCTTGCAGTGCTTGCCGCCATAGCTGCAGCCTCTAGCAAAGTGGCACACAGGCTATCCCTGAGGGTGGTTATGCCAGTTCACAAAGGGCTACCATGTACTCCGTAGGGCAACAATTGGGGATGTTGTATAGAATAAGAAGTAATTTTTCCAAGGAATACAAGGCTGCATGTGATTAACACAATGCTAGTGCCAGTGATTGATTATGCAGATATAATGTATGGGGGAGGGGGCAAATAAAACTGATTTGAAAAAAGTAGACAGTATATACAATAAAATGGCCAGGTATATTATGGGGTCACATAAACTTACACATCATTGTGAGTTGTATAGAAATGTAGGATGGGATCATTTGTATAATAGGAGAAATCAACATATAACTAAAATTATGTGTAAGGCTATTGAAAATAAATTACCTGAATACATTACCAAAGATTTAAAAATTAAACACCCAATTAAGGGTTTGAGAACAGCCCAGTATATAGAGTTTGAAGTGCCAAAGTATAGGACAAAATGTGGGTGTGCAACACTGTTTTATTTGGGTCCAAAAACTTGGAATAATCTGCCTGTTGATCTAAGATCGTATGGTGTTAAAATAAATTGGACTAAGATTAGGGATTGGTATCATAAGCAAAGTGAGGAACCCCATGAATGCTGCATGGCATTGGAAAATGGATAAATGTTCAATAGATGGATAATTGGTGTTTAGTGGGATGTGATTTAATAAGTGAAAATGTATTTATTAAGTATATGTATATTTGTATTTTTTGTAATTTTGTATGTCTTGTAACATTTTCTCCTTATACTGTAACCAGGTTATGCACTTTAGAAGGTGTCCCTTGAAAATGAGTGTACTTGTGTACTCAATGGGATTGTTTTACCTTGTTCATTATAAATAAATAAAATCATTACTACTACTACTACCTCTGCCTGCTGCATGGCACGCTGTGTATCCTCCTGCAGCATGTGGTAGAGGCATGTCAGCTGCTGCTATGCAATGCCCTGTGACTCCGTGGCAGGCCACAGCAGCTGCTGGTTGTCAGCCACGTCACTGGGAACTGTCCATTGGGACAGAGTCAGGCTACATCCATGATGGTTGTATGGGCTGGTGCTGTACTGCGGTAGGTGCTGTGGTCCATGATGTGCACTGCGGACTGACTTTGGTGGGCCTGGTGTGATGGGTGTGGGGCATCAGAGCTGTGGCCGTGCCACAGCATGCATCACGGGAGGCGGAGCGGTGGCTGGCCCTGCAGTATTAGCCAGGTGGGGTGGTGGGGTGACAGCCATACTGTGGGTGGGGTTCTCGGGTGGCACAGCAGAGATGTGGCAGGGACTGTGGTGAGCTGCACCCTTGTGTCTGCTGGGCAGTGTGGGGACAGTGGCTTGGTCCCACTGGTATGGGGGCTGGCAGAGGGAGAACCTCCCTTCCCCATCTCTGGCCTGGGGTGGGCCACACCTCTTCCACACTGTCACTGTAGGTGTTGTTGACCAGTTCTACGTTGTCTTTGCTGTTGTCTGCTGGACAGCACAGACAGTTGGGCAGTAGGGGCCACAGGTGCCAAGGTGGTCCTGGGGCATCTTTCTCTGTTTGCAATTCGACATGCTGCACTGTTGGGAGAGGAAAGGGGAGTTATATAATACCATGCTGGATAGACTGGTGTGCAGGCTGAGGCAGCATGCATGCCTGGTGTACAATGCTATGTCACCTAACCTGTGTGTGCAGTGTACCATCTATATGTCACAAATACTGGCATACCCCTACACTGATGAGCACAGACTCTGTCACCATGGGGCACAAAAACCAGCACCAGTGTTCACATGGCCCAGTACCAGTGTGCTCACACCTCCACACCCAGGGCTCTAGATAAGGTGCATACAGGGCTTAATTATGCATGAAAAAAGGCCATTTATAATCCATTTTTCAAACAGTTTGCATACAAAATATGTAAGTTTGTTAACATTTAAACACCCTTACTGCTACTGTCTGCCCTGTGCTCTAGTTCCTGTTTTAAAACCATGCCTGGTGCCCAAGTTCATTTTTTTTAAACCTCTTCATGTCTCCCTAGCTCTATCCACGTCTTCCGTGTACTGATTGGCCCCGCCCGCAATCACCTACTCCAGCTGTATGATGCATGCAAGGTAGTCATCTTCAGAGTGGCAGTGAGCATCACAGTTCAGCTCAGCAAAGTCTACTGACCAGGAATCTACATGGTTTCAGGTTCAGTTGGAGGAAAGAGGGGGCAGTTTGGAAGACCGTACCGGTAAGACAGCTTTGTAAGCCCCAGCCGGCAGGGCTGCACACTCAGGCACATTCAGGTTAACAGGGTGGTTTTGGGCCGGCTCTGTTTGTTGAGAAGAAGTGGGCGGTGGATGTGCAGTAGTGCTGGTGATGGGGTTAAATCTAAAATAAAAAGTACAGGTGATATGAGGATTTGTTGGCAACAAATCCTCTTATTACCTGTACTTTTTATTTTATATAGTTTTATTTATTTAATGGTTCAGAAATAACCTTTGAGCATAAGCTCTTTTACAAAGGTTCCTCATCAAGTAGGAGAGTATCCTAGTAAATGAGTACAGATCATAATACAATAAAACAAAATACTTTACAATTGCATGAAAAATTAATGTAACAATGGAGCAATGAGCTCAGGAATTACATGGTTACAGATATTGTTATGAAACCATTGCAGATCCAAGAGACACAAATAGCATTCTGTGTGAAAAAGTGCTGAGATTATGTCACTAGTGGACTTTAGTAGAGGAGGGTGGGGGGCTCAGAGTCAGGAGGGTAGAAGAGGTTTAGGAGCAGGGTGGACAAGGGGTGCAGAGGCTGCCCGGCCCAGGGGGGCAGAAAGAAAGGCAGCCACCTGACAGAGGCTTTGTCAGTTAGACAGAAGTGGGTGGGGCGAGGCATAGTACCACATTTACTTAGTCAATTTCAGACAGAGGTAAAGGGCAAAGGAGAGGAGGAGGGAGAGAGGGAGAGATATAAGGAGAGAGAGAGAGAGAGAGAGAGGAGAAGAAGCAGGATGTGTTGAGCTGGGAGAATCACACCTATAGATAGCAGTTGCATGTAGTGCCGGATATAAGGCAATGCCTTAGGCTAGTTTTCAAATGGGCCAGGCTTGTAGAGCTTTGAATTGGGTCTGGGGTGTCATTTAGCCACAGCGGGGCTCTGTAGGCACGTTGTCTGAGTGCAGTTCGCCTAAAAGGCACTGAGAGAGTTCCACGCAACCTACCTCTGGTGCCATATCCATAGTCATTCAAGGAGAAAATGTCAGTGATACAGGAAAGAGTTTTTCCCATAAACACTTTCTTGACAAGGAGGCATGTTTGGAACTTGAGCCTGTTATTTAGTGTCAGCAGGTTTGCCTGTTCGTACTGGGGACAGGTGTGGGTAAGGTGCTCCCCAGCCAGGGCAAGTCTGCAGGCCTGATTTAGAACAATTTTCACTCTCTTTGGGGCTGTATCTGTGGCTGCACCATACACAACCAGACCATAGTCAATGGTTGAGAAGATAGAGCTGGATATCAAGATGTGGATGGCCTCTGGGGTGAGATGCTTTCTGTGTCTGTACGGCACACCCAGTTTGGTGTTTACTGACTTGACCACTGAATCAATATGTTGAGTGAAGGTGAGGGTGTCATCGAGGGTAACTCCTAGATATTTGAAGGAGTGTACTTGTTCCAGTGGTGTGCTATCTTTGTAGGAGATGACCAGGGAGGGAAATCCTTTTTTGAGCTGGGGACTGGATATCAGCATGGTCTTGGTTTTCTTGTAGTTTAGTAAGAGTTTATGTGCACAGAACCAGTCTTCTAGTATGTTGAAGGAGCTCTGTAGTTCAGTTAGGAGGGAGTCAATGCATGTGCTGCTATTGATCAGGACCGCATCGTGTGCGTATAGGATCATTTTGGAGTCACAAGCTTTTGGGAGGTTGTTTAAAAAAAGGCTGAAAAGTAAGGGCTCCAGAACTGATCCCTGGGGCACCCCAGAGTAACTTCTCTGGAGCCAGATATGGTTTGTCCAACTTTGACATGTTGAGATTTGAGAGACAGGTAGTACTAGAACCAGTGGGCGGTGTTGACCGCCACACCTGGGTTCTGCAGCTGTGCCAGAAGTAGCAAATGGTTAATGGTGTTGAAGGCCTTTGTGGGCTGAACAATGTGGTAAGGAAGACATTTTAGTGCCCTTGCTTTGTTTTGTCATGTGGTCCATCAGGCATGTGCCCTGAAGCAACTGGGGCACCTATTCTGAAAGCTAAAATGTAGTGCTGTCTTGGGGGTTGAATGAAAATGTTATCAACTGCAGCTCAATCATTTTGTGATGGGGGGCGGATGTGCTGACTAGGAATCATTAGAGTCAGAGAGAACACATAGCTCAGTGTAACAGGATGAGAGGAGACATGGGGAGCTGTTTGCATGTGTATCTGTGTGCACACAATGCACTGCCAGCTGGGAATGTTTTGTGTGTGGATAGATATGGAAAGGGATTGGGGATGGGCTAGGGCTTCATGCGGCTGTGATCAGGAGAAACCAGTGGCACACGCATACACTGCATATTGCTGGACTGCCACTAGTTTACTCCTGTTTCAGGATTTCTAAAGGCTGAAACCTCACAGACTCCCTATATTATTTGCGAATGTTCATATTGAACTTGTAGGTCATGGAACTTGATAGGCCAATATATGTTACTAACGACAAAAGGGTCATCAAAGGTTCATTACTGTCACAATTAGTCCTCCATGGTTATCTGTCTTATTTATTCATTCTAAAGATATGAACTTTGAAGTTTGACCTTATTTTGATTATAGTTACATGAACATCGGACCTCTAAATTGGCATTTGAAAAAATTATGTAGTCATTGTTTTTCACGATTATTATGATTCTATTTGCTTATGTGGCAATCTTGGCCTTGATGCGTACAGTTGGGCTGGTATAAACCCATATCTTCCTTTGAAAATGCTAATACTTATGACTATTGGATGTTTAAGTTACCTCTTGCAACTGTCAATTGCAAACATCATCAAAAGTCCACTATGGCAATTGTCATCTTTTTTACGATAATATTTATCTTATTGGTACTTCCAGAAATTTAGAATTACTGAAGTACAGAATTATGACAAGGCAGTCTGAATTTATTGTAAACTTGTACTGTGCAATATGAATAGATAATATGATCATTTAAGGAAGTGGCTTTTACACTCATTGTAGATATTTATGAACAGTGGATTTGCAAGCTGATTTTAAATGTTATTTATTATTGTCTAAATTTCGTTGAATGATTTTGTCCTTGTATGAAAAGACATTTTGTCGGTCAATAAACCTGAAATTTGAAACTTGGGCTGATGCTACAGACAGACAGTACTGGAAGTCCTGGTACTGCCTATACAATAATATACAGAACAACCTGCAGTCTGCCTGTGTTGTCTCTTTGCCCCTATGATACTACCTCTGGCTGCTACCTGTGCTGCTTTTGTTTGGCCTGGTCTACTTGACCAGTGTTTTTTCTAAACTTGCTGCAAATCAGGGTAGCTTGCACAAAAGTGTACCTACACAAAATGTATTAGTTTTAAAAAAAAGGTACCCTCACTCGATTCCATATAATCATTTGTACACATCTGAATTTGGTTTTATTCATCTCACCTTGTAAATGAGTACAATACTCCCTTAGTAAAATCTTATCTGGAGCCCTGTCCACACCTGTGTACCTACAGCCAGCACCAGTGAGTACATACCCCACCACCAGCGAACACTCAACCAGCACCTGTGGGCACACACCCCAACACCAAGGAACACACACTCAATACCAGTGGACACACCGCCCACAGCAGTGAGCATGCACACCTCCCGAGGGAGCACACATTCCAGAACTGGAGAGTACGTGCGTAGCACCACATGAAGCATGGTCATGAACCTGCACAGAGATGGTTACACACTGGGTGACAGGGAAACAGTAGTGCGGCCTACAACCAATGTGCTATCCAACACTGGTGTATGCATCCACCCATACCTATGCACAACTAGACAGACACACATGGCTTGTGGGACATTGCACTGGTAGTCATCTGCATGGCTGGGTAGATCTCATTTGGCTTTTGTAGCCATCACCCAACACTTCTGGCACTTCTGTCATCTCCATGGCCCATATGGCAGATGCTGAGCCTCCTCTGCAGGATACAGGGTACCTGCTGCCAGCGATGCCCCTGCCCCCCGTAGCATGCAACTCCCTGCGCTCCATTGCCATGATTTCCTTTGTGCACCACCTCATGTCCCTGAAGTGCTTTCTTACTGCTTCCATAGGTCTGTTGTGGCTGCCGACAGCATTGACCTCATTTGGTATCTCATTCCAGGTCTGCTGTACCTGGGTATTCATTCTCATGCTCCAGGATAGAACCTCTTCCCTGGTCCTGTAGGCCTGTGCCAGTGTATGTAACTCCTCTGCAGTGAAGCAGTGGGCTCAGATTCAGTTGGTTTCCTACATGGTACCTACTGGACAGGGGAGTGCAATACCAGTGACTGAGGAGTACACACAGTGGCACACGACTGAATGGGGCAGTCATGTGTGAGATGCACATGTGCATGTTGTGCATGCACCACACTACAAAACAGACTTGCACAGTGGTGTGCCATGCATGACTGTGCAGTATGATGACATCAGAGGTGACCCATGACATCATGACTGTGCATGACACAATACTATGCAAGTGTGTTCTGTAGTGCGGAGAATGAGTAACATGCAGATGTGCATCTCATACATGTTTTGCCCCATGTGGCTGTATGCTTCCCGGGTAAGCCCCCACAACTGGCCATGCGTGTTGTACAGAGTAACACAACATAGTTGTTGGTGGATGTGGGGATATACACCAGTATTGTACAACTACTTGAGGTAGCTCTATGGGTGTTGGTGACCCCAGGCAGGGAGGGAGATATTTACCCCTTACATCCCCTGGTCCACCACTGTGCAGACCCATCTGTCACCAATCTATACTACATTGCATGTCTGTGTGGATGTCTCTGTGTGAATCACCATGCAGGACTCCTGAATGTGGGGTCATCACCTTAGGGGTCGTGGTGAGGGGCACTCACCCTGCGCATGGGGCGCTGGCTCACCAGTGCCACTGCAGTGTGTCATGGTCTGTGCAGTCTACCACAGTGCACCTATGTGTTGCTGGCATTCTGCCCTGTGTCTGTCTACAATGCTGTGGCATGCCCTCCACCATGCAGTCGTGAGCACCCTGTGCCACTGGACAGATGCCATGAAGGCAGTGGTAGTGTACACAGCCTCAGTTGTGCCCACTCACAGTTGGTCAGGTCTGTACTAACATGTGCTCAGGACTGTGTATTCCTGGCTGTCAGCAGGTGGTTGGCATTGGCCACTGTAATTGCGGTACACCATCATGTCCAGCTGTGTGCATCAGACAACTGCCATGGTAGTCCACTTGCACTGCTGCCATGTCCTGTGCCAGATGCATTGTGAGGTATGCCTCAGTGGCTCAACGGAGACACACAGTTGTGGCATGGGGTTGGTGGATGGTGGGGCCATCTTTGAGCAGTGTATGTAGGCTACCATATGTGAGTGACATTGTTATACAGCTGTTGCAATTACTAGCCAACACAGTGCTGACTAGGATATGGTGACTCCAGTGTACCTGGGTGGGGCCAGCCATTCAGTTGGACATGACGAGGCTGTGCAGGCCCAATGACTTGCACAGCCCCTATACTGGGGGGACACACTCAGGGTCAGACATGGGTACAGGGGCCCACCTGGACAGTGAATACAGGGGCACACTTGGGAAATCAATAGGGGAGGGTCCAGGGTGACACACTAATATCAGTATTCCATGTCAATGTAATACCATAGGCCTGTGTTTGCATCCTACATTTACCTACAGTGGCCCATGTACCCCATTCAAATAGAAGAGAGTGATACATGCAGAAAGTGTCAGGGTTTAGAGGGTGGCCAGGTACTCAACAGAGGGGACCCACCTGGACATTTTCAGGTATCCTGGTGAGCCACTCAGCAAAGTGAGCGAGAAAAAAACCTATATGTTAGGTAATGTTAAAAAGCAGTTTATTTCCAAATGAATGCTGACTTAATATAAAAGATTCTTTGCTGGTCCTATGAATGTTTTATAGTTGTGTGTAGATATATGTCTCATTCTTACATATTTTTTGGATATAGATAATTCATTATAGAGAAATTAGCACTTTATTTAATACTGTCTCTTTAAGAGTTTGCACTATTTAAGTGGTATGTTGAATGAGACATCAGGCATTGATAAAGCGTCAGTAGTGACATGAAACATACATCTGTGGGGCACGTGAGGATGCTGGCTGTATTTGTATCCGTTTAAGTCAGTATTCATTTGGAAATAAACTGCTTTTTAACATTTCCTAGCAAATTGTTTTTTTTCTCACTTGCTTTGCTGAGTGGCCCTACTTTTGGATTGTGATGTGCTTGGTTTTGCAGTGGCACCATCTGTTAAACAAGTCACCACCTGTTCGTTTTGTGTCTCCTGGTGAGCCAGTCTAACTTTGGACATACTCTAAATAGGGATGCACCTGTGACTATGGGGACAGCATATGCCTCCAGGCTGCACTGCATTGTACAGTGGTGTTGCAGTAAAGACAAGGATGGGGCAAAAAGAAATACATACTAATCTACTAAAATGCCAACAGAACAGGCCTAACTGTCTTTCTCGTCTGCTTGTTTGGTCAGCCCCCACCCTGGGAGCTGACCTTGCTGTCCCCCTCGCCTTCTCTGGCTTCTCCCATCCCTGTTCCAGATATTCTCACTGCGTTGGATTTTGCTTCCAGAACCCTTCCCCTATACCTATTCCACCCCCTCTTGAACCCCTCCACCGTCTCTGCCTCCACCAGCCCCCTAGGCAGCACATTCCATGGCTCCACCACTCTCTCAGTGAAGAAGCACCTCCTCCTTTCTCCCCTGAATCTTCCCCCCTCCAGCTTCCACCCATGCCCTCTAGTGGCCCCCTCCTCCTTCCTTTGAAGCACCCTGACTGCTCCTCCCCTATTTACCCCCTTCATGTACCTGAAGACCTCTATCATGCCACCCGGTCCCTTCTCTCTTCCAATGTGTACATATTTAGCTCTTCGAGCCTTTCCTCATAGGTCCTGTCCCCCAAGCCCCAAATCAGTTTGACTGCCCTCCTTTGGACCCTCTCCAGGAGTTTAATGTCCCTCTTTAAGTGTGGCCTCCAAAACTGCATGCAGTACTTGAGGTGCGGCCTTACCAAGCAGTTATACAGAGGGAGTATCACTTCCCTCTTTCTGGAGGTGATCCCCCTAGCGATGCATCCCATCATCCTGTTGGCCTTGGCTGCTGCCCTCCTACAAATCTCCGAGTTGTTCATCTTGACATCCACCACCACCCCCAGGTCACTCTCAGCCATCAAGACTTGCAGCATCCCCCCAGGGTGTACACTTGGCCGGGTTTCAGCCCCAGGTGCAGTACCTTGCATTTCCCTGCATTGAACCTCAGCTTCCACTTTCTAGACCATCTTTCCAGAGCCTCCAGGTCCCCTGTAGGGCCACCCTCCCTCCTCCCCATCCACCCCCAGTTTTTAGTCATCTGCAAAGAGACTCATCTCCTCCTGATACCTGTCCTATGTCAGAGACTTAGGCGTTGAACAGAAGGGCCCAAGGACTGATCCTGTGGGATCCCACTAATGACCCTCCTTGGGGATGAGACTATCCCACCAACTACAACCCTCTGGGTCCGGTCCTGGAGCCAATTGCTCTATCCATCTGATCATCTGGTTCCACCCCATTTCTTCCAGCTTATCCAACAGGCCCCGTGAGGAACAGAGTCAAATGCCTTGCTGAAGTCTAGAAGAGGACGCCACTGGTCTACCCAGGTCCAAGGCACCTCACACCCAGTCATAGAACTCCACAAGGTTTGTCTGACATGATTTCCTGGGATGAATCCATGTTGTCTCATCGTCCAGGCACCCTGACTTTTCCAGGTCCCCCAGCCTCTCCTTGACAATGCCCTCCATCACCTTGCCCACCACCGATGTCAGGCTGACAGGCCTGTAGTTCCCCTGCCATCCTTGATCCCCTTGTGGATAGGCACTATATGCGCCACCTTCCAGTCCTGGGGCACCCACCCTGTCCTCAGAGAGATGGTGAAACGCTCCGCCAGGGGTTTCGCCAGGACATCTGCAAGTTCCTTCAGCACTCTGGGATGTAATTTGTCCGGCCCTGGTGCTTTCTCCATCTTAAGGGACCTGAGGGCTTCCCTCCCTCCCTCTCTCTGTTGTGATTTCCACTTTTGCTACCTCTTCTCCCTGCTTAGCCTTCCCCCCTCCTGCCAGTGATGCCTCCCCCTCTCCCCAGACCAGCCGATCGGTAAGGGTCCCCTCTCCTCAGTATCACTGTCTCCTCCCATGTATGATGCAGCACCCTCAGTTTCCTTGGTGAAAACTGAGGTGAAGTACTCATTTAGTACCTCAGCCTGCTCCCCTGGGTCTTGTGCCCATCTCTCCCCTGTTTTAATCCTGCTAATCTGCCCCTTCACCCTTCGTTTTTCCCCAATGTATCTAAATAACCCCTTGTTCCCTCTTCTAATTTCCCTGGCCAGGTTCTGCTCCTTCCTTGCCTTAGCCGCCCTCACCACCCTAGTGGCCCTTCTAGCCATCAGCTCATACTCCCCTTGATCCCTTTCACTCCTTGAGCACTTGAATTGCCTATAGGCTACCTTCTTTCCCCACACCACCTCCTGGACCTCCCTGGTCCACCAGCAGGGTTTTCGGGCCCTACCACATTTTCATCTTACTCTTGCACAGGTGCTGGTAGCATCCTGCACCCCTCTCCTGATGATTTCCCACCTACTATCAGCGTCCATGTCTGAACCAATCCCATTCAAATGCTCCTTAAGGATCCTTCCCATTTCCTTAAAATCAGCCCCCCCTGAAGTCAGTTACCTCTGTCTTTGTGCAGCCTTCTACCCCTCCTAGGTCCAGGCAGAACCAGACCGTGGCATGGTCACTCCCCGCCAATGGGTCCCTTACCTCCAGGCCCCCAATCTGGTCACTGTCTGCCAGGACCACATCCAGTACCTGTGCCTCCCTGGTCAGTTCCCCCACCTGCTGAGTTAGGAATGTGTCTTGAAAGACATCCAACAGCCTCTGTTCCCTGGTCACCGAGGATGTCATAGTCTCCCAGTCTGTTCCTGGCATGTTTAAGTCCCCCAACACCCCCACCCTTCCCTGCCCAGTCTGCAGTGTCTCCCAACATCTGCCACCAGACTCTCCTTCAGCTCCTCCACCAGTGCAGGGGGTCTATACACCACTCCTATTTTTACTCTCTTGTCCCCCCCTTGTTATCAAGGTGTCCCAAATCGCTTCCACGATTCCCTCCGCCTCCTCTACTCCCCCTATACCAATGCAGTTTTTGACTATCATTGCTACCCCTCCTCCTCTTCCCTCCCTCCTATCCTTCCTGAACATAGTGTAACCCTCCAGGTTCAGGTCCCAGTCATGTCCTGCGGTGGCCCAGATCTCAGTGACCGTTGCCACATCCACCGCTCCCTCAGTTAGCATCACCTGGAGCTCAGGCATTTTATTGCCCAAGCTCCTGGCATTTAGCAGAACTACCTTCCACCCTTTCCCTATACTTCCATTTCCCCTGCTCGTGTTCCCATGGGGATTCTGATTTCCTCTGGCCATAAAAAAATAGAGAGTAATGAATACCACTGTCTGTAGTTTAGGTAAAAAGCTCCCAAAATGGTGGACTTGATGGAAGAGGGATGCCTGAATATCGTGTCAGTCACAGAAACATGGTACACAGAGAACCATGACTGGAATGTCAACATACCAGGGTACACAATCTACAGGAGGGACAGGGAGGGTAGAAGAGGAGGAGGAGTAGCTCTCTATGTAAGGGAAGGGATCAAAGCAACAGAACTAAAGAGTAAACAGGGAGGAGAGGAGGCACTGTGGGTCACCCTGGAGACTGGAAATAGCACCACAATCCGCACAGGGGTTGTATACATACCCCCATCTTAAGGGGAGGAAATGGACAAGGAAATGATAGAAGGCATCCTTAGAATGGCAGAGAAAGGGGGAGATATTGCTGATGGGGGACCTGAATATGCCAGACGTTAACTGGAGCACCATTGCTGCAGCCACATCCAAGAGCAGGGCCATTCTCAATGCCTTACAGGGGGCATGCCTCAGACAGCTAGTTTTGGAACCCACTCGGGAGGGAACAATCTTAGACCTGGTACTCTCAAATGGGGAAAGAGAGAGGATCTCAGATCTAGAAGTGGGTAGCCATCTGGGAACAAGTGACCACCAAACAGTTTAGTTCACGATAAACTTGGCTTGTCAAGCCATACAAAAGTGAAGGTACTGGACTTCAGGATGGCTGATTTTGTCAAAATGGGAGAGTGCCTCAGAAAAGCACTAGCAAACAGGCAAGAAGGTGGGGTGGAGCAACAATGGGGAAACATCAAAACCGCCATCACAGAGGCAACAAGCCTTCATGTGAAGCAAACAAACAAATCAAAATGAAAGAAAAAAACTCAATGGTTCTCAAAAGAAGTGACAGGGAAGGTTAGGGAGACAAAGGTAGCATTCAGGAAGTATAAGGAAACACAGAATGAGCAGGGCAGAGAACTGTACTAGTTAAGGCAGAAGAAAGCAGGGAAGGCAGTCAGAATAGCAAAGGCCCAAACAGAGGAAAAGATTGCCAACTTGGTTAAGAAGGGGGATAAAACCATTTATAGGTTCATTAGGGAGCAACAAAAGACTAAGGCAGGGATACTGAGGCTGAATAAAGAGGAAGCTGGTTGGGCAGAGCGCAACAGTGAAAAAGCAAGGATACTGAATGAATACTTCTGCTCAGTATTCACAAAGGAAGAGCAGGGGAGATACCTAATCCAGTCAATAGAAGCACTCTGGATGGGGAGGGGGGGTTGATATTATTTCTTTTACAGAAGAAAGGGTTCTGAAATCGCTCCTAAAACTGAAGGTGGATAAAGCAATGGGGCCTGATGGGATTCATCCCAGAATTCTAAAAGAACTAAGGGAAGAACTAGTAACACCACTGACTACCCTTTTAATAAATCGTGGGAGGATGGTGTGGTACCTGAGGACTGGAGGAGGGCAGATGTAATTCCCCCTTCACAAAAGTGGGAGCAAGACAGAGGCAGAAAACGACAGACCTCTCAGTTTGACCTCAGTGGTAGGGAAAATGATGGACTCTCTTTTGAAGGAATGAATTGTTGAGTATCTAGAGGCCAGTGGTGCACATGACCCAAGGCAGCATGGATTCACAGCAGGGAGCTAATGTCAAACAAATCTAATTGATTTCTTTGACTGGGTGACCAAAGTAGTAGACCAGGGAGGGGCTGTGGACATGACCTACCTAGACTTTAGCAAGGTGTTTGACACAGTCCCACACTAAAAGATTAATAAACAAATTAGCCAGCCTGGGAGTGGGTCCCAGGGTGGTAGCCTGGGTAAAACACTGGCTGAACAACAGGAAACAGAGGGTAATAGTAAATGGAGTCCACAGTGAAGAAAGGGGGGTTACTAGTGGGGTACTGCAGGGTTCAGTACTGGGTTCAGTCCTTTTTAATGTCTTTATAAGTGACATTGCAGAAGGACTGGAAGGAAAAAATATGTTTCTTTGCAGATGACACAAAGATCTGCAACAGGGTTGATATGCAAGGTGGGGTGGAAAGGATGAAAAGGGACTTGGTAAGGTCTGAGGAATGGTCAAATGTATGGCAGCTTAGATTCAGCGCAAAGAAGTGTGAAGTAATGCACCTGGGAAACAAAAACCCAGGGGAAGAGTACACAATTGGGGGGGGGGAGGTACTGACAACAACAAAAATAGACAGGGATCTGGAGGTAGTCATATCAGATGAGCTAAAGGTGGGCCAGCAATGTGAGAAGGCAGTAAGGAGGGCTGGGGTGATACTGGGATGCATAGGAAAAGGCATCACCAGTAGAAAACAGGAAGTTGTTGTCCCTCTGTACAGACAGTTGGTAAGACCACATCAGGAGTACTGTATACAGTTCTGGAGACCCCATCTCTGCAAAGACATAGACAGGGTGGAGGCTGTCCAGAGGAGGACAACCAAAATGGTGCAGGGTCAGCACCAGAAGACATATGAAGAAAGTCTAAAGGAGCTTAAGATGTATAGCCTTGAGGAAAGGAGGGAGAGGGGGGACAAGAAACTTTCAAATACCTCATGGGAATCAACAAAGTCCAAGAGGGTAGCATCTTTCAGAACAAGAGATGTGCAAGAACAAGGGGACACAACTTGAAGATAGAGGGGGGACGGCTCAGAGGTAATGTGAGGAAATATTTCTTCACAGAGAGGGTTGTAGATGCATGGAACAACCTTCCTGAGGAGGTCATAAAGTCAAAAACAGTGGGGGAGTTCAAGAATGCATGGGGAGGCATAAGGCAATTCTAGTGGGGGTTAGGAGGAAGTAGGTTGTTGGTTAACTAGGATCTGCAGCTTATCTGTTAGGAAGGGAAATGGGCAGACTAGGTAGGCCAAGTGGTCCTTATCTGCCATCAGATTCTATGTTCCTATGTTGTGGTGACTAGGGCGCACTGTGCCATGTGTCCTCCCACATACATCACTGCTGCAGTCATGTTACCATGCCTGCTGCACACAGTGCTACCTGATGGTTCCAGCTATGTACAGCTGTGTTGCATGCACCACATGTGTGCATGAACCCCATTCCGGCTGTGACCTGGGTTGGCACCTGGACATCTGTGACCTGCAAGCCAGGGATGGCCTGGTCAGCGCAAAGGGGTGTGTGGGTAAACCTCCCTGCCACTCGGGACATGACACCTCTTGCTGGACTCTGGCTTGGTAATGCTGTTGCATGTGCTGCATTCATACCTCTGGCATGCCCACTGATATCTTGCGTCCATTCCACTGCCAGGCATGCTCTGGTGCAGCATGGCACAGCTGTTGCATGTATACTCCTCCACTCTACGGGTCCATGGTGCTGTCACTAGTATACCATAAGTGAACCATTGTGGATGTCAGCCACCCATCATCCATATGCGGTATGGTGGTGCATGTGTCAGCTGGTTATACCTTGGCTGCACATGGTAGGCAACACCTGCATCTCCTGTTCTGTGTGCACAGCTGGCTGAGTTTGTTGTCTTTCTGTCCACAAATGCCCAGATGAGCGCTGGCCATTGTGGCCATCCCAAGGACCAGAAGGGTGGGAAAACCTGTGCAGAATTGTCCACCAGCAGTGGCTTCTTCTCCACAGGGTGGTGGACATTGCAGAGGCTGTGCAAAACCTGGCCTTGGCTCACCTGCAGCAACTGCCACCCTCACCACCACCACCACCACCACCACTGGCAGTAGCAGGGTCCTGTGAGGGTGTGGCTGCATTGGAGGAATGTCTGTTGTCCCCATGAGTTTTCATCCCCCCCCATTTCGGGACAGTTGCTCCTGTTGTTTTCCCCAACCCCCAATTTATGTATTATTGATGTGTTTTGCTGTTTGTACAGCCTGTTGTTATGTTAAAGTTTATTTTTGATACGGATGCAGCTGTGTTATATGTCTGTCATTGGTGCCCTCCTCATCCACCCACAGCCACCCCCAGTGTGCAGCTCTAGACCTGGTGCTCTGGTCCGGCTGCACAACTGCTTACCCCCTTTGTGGTCCATGCTATCCTTAGTGCTGTATTCAGAGCTGCGCTGCTGAAGTGCATTGCACACTCACCTGTCATTTGTGTGGGGTGCAATAGCCTGTCATTTGTGTGGCACACATTCCATTCACCTGTAATTTTTGCAGTGTGCAATCCACCCTATATTCAGAGGGCTTAGCACTGGCACAGTGCTGCTGAATATGGCAGGCTAAGGGACTGGTGCAAGCATAGGCACAAGCACATTGCAAACATTGCACTTGTGCACACTTTTGAATGTCTGGCCCTTGATCTTTTGTTTGCTGGTCCTGCTGTCCTTCCTTGGCTACGTAAAGTCAGAGGACTCTACTTAGTCCAAGGAGAACAGTGAAACTGGCAAAGATCTGATTGGAGCTTATGAAAGCTTTGTGTCCATTCTCCCTTCCCCTTCCCCTCTTTTTCCCTTTGACAGTGCATTAAAGAAAGTTGTTCTTTACTGCTGTTGTTTTGCATTGTAAAACATATTTACTTTAGGATTTCTACATTTGACTTACTGTTAGTTTATTTTTGATTCTCTTTACAGGAGATGCACCTCCATCCATTTGAGACACATTCATTCCCTGGATATATTACCTCTCCCTTGTCTCTGTTCATTTTTGCATTTGCCTCGATATTTGGTATTTCTTACTCTTTGCCCTGCTGTTTCATCTTGGTCCTTCCTTTAGAACTGCAGGGTTTTGGTTCAAATGATTTCTTTTGTGATCAGTTTACTGTGTTATACCTTTACGTGCTTACTGTTTAAAAGGTAACTATTACTTGAGTCTCCACCCCCCCGGAGAAGAACACATGGGGGATTTTGTTGTCCATTTTCTTTTGCCACAATAAACTGTTTTTGCACACTTAGCCATTGTGCATTTATTTTTTCTCTGTATTGTGCAGCTCTTTTTGCTCCTCTTGTGTCTCAGTCTTTGAGGTTGCAGCATAGGTGTCTCCAGTGCCCCAGGGTGCTCTCCATTCAGCTTTATGCAAGCCTGAATGCTGTCTTCCTCCTGAGAGTTGAGTATCAGCTATCTATTTTGTACAGGCACCCAAATGGGGTGTCCGTTTCCCTCCCTCACCTGTTTCAGTCCACTTCCCCATCACCTGTTTTCCAGCCAGCCTCCTTTGTCTTTTTTGCCCTCTGTTGCACTGGTGACCACAAACTTAGGACCCTCTGCACCTCTATCTGCCAACCCCACCCCTACCTCTGGATCCCTCTGTCCCATTTCTGGTCTACTTATCCCTCCACTCTGCCCTTCTATTGACCTGTTTAGTCCCCTTACCCCCGGTTCCTAGAACTCCACTTGAGGCCCACCCATCCCTACCTGTCTTTCTGTGAACTTGATTAGTTCTGACATAAGCATTTTCACCTCAGCCAGCATGAACCACAACCTTCTGCATGCCATGGATCCCCCAGTCTCTCAGAGTGTGCCTTGGAAAACTGCTGCCCCACACTCCCTGCACTACACCACTTTCCCCCTTTCTGACTCCTGCCTGATCATTCCCCCTGCCCTTAGACAGTCTACCTAAAACAGGAATAGTGTGCCACTGTTTCCTGCCCTCATAGGCCTACCCAGAGAGGGTGCAGTTGCAACCTATCACTAACCTGCCTCTGTGTGCCTACCTCAGATAGAAAGAAGTTACAACCTACTACTAACCAGCTGTTCAGGCCAACCCCTGATAGGAAGTAGTTACAACCTAGCACTAACCTGTCTCCTCAGTCATACCCTGGATTGGGAGTAGTTGCAACTTGCTACTAACCTTCCCTTCACAGGCCTACCTCAGATAGGGAGTAGCTACAATCTAGCACTAACCTGCTTTCATAGGCCTAACCTGGTACCTATGCTTACCTAATTTACCCCTGCCCCTTCAGTATTAATCTACTCCTTACAACCTCTCAGGTCCGCTGCATGCTACTTGCCTGAAGAGAAGCCAGGGAAGCAAGAGCTGTGTAACGCTACTTATTTTTCTAGAAAAGGTATGCCACCATTGTCGTAAACTCATTGCTGAAGTTTCCCATACCTGTCTAAGTACACAGCCTTTCCGATCCATCCTATGCGGCTTGTTTACTGCTCCCAGTCCAGTCCCGGTCTCCATTTTTCTTGCAGGTTTGGAGTGTAGTCGGTGGTATGGCCGAGCCACTGAGAAGCTGTGGAGAAGCCCTGGGGGGTTAACAGAGGTGGAGTGTGAGTAACTGGAGTCACAGTCTCAGCTGCTGGAATCCTGCTGGAATTGTGGAACTCGGAAAATATTAAAGAACTGAGCTGATCCAAGCTGGGATTTTTTTACAGACAAGGAATCAGCAATATCAATAACAGCATCAGCATTTGTTGACTTCTTAGTCAACTCTTATCTAGTATTGTTTGTGGAGTGGTGTCTGGAATGCTTTTCTCCTTTTAAAATGGAAAGTACTATTATTTACTTAGAATATTTATTTGTGCTACATGTTATATGTGATTTGATACATTTTATATATGTTAGCTGTTTATTTGAATTTCCCAGTTTTAGTTGCCCATTTTTCCAGTTGGTCCCAACTGGTCACGTGATTCCTTGTTGGACAATAAAACACGCATGCATGTCGTCTTTCTTCAGAGACGCCATTCTTTCCTAATCACACGCTTGTTCCTGGGCGAGTGCCGTAGTTAACAGTGAAACTATCAACCTTATTTCTTAGTTTTTGCTGGTGAAGGCCTGGAGCTTTGCTTGTTCTAGCAAAGCTTTTCCTGTCAAAGCACTTTTGAGAGGCCTGCTTGGTTGCAGCTGCGAGCCATGAGTCTCCCCTTTTTTGAGCTAATAGAGCGAATGAGAAGAGTACCTCCCATAAGTGTATGCAGAATCAGTAAGTTGTTTCCATTGCTAAATGTGTTAACTCTGATTAAGTTTTAATTTGTTTTAGTTTTTGCTGTTTATAAGTTTTAATTTGTTTTAGTTTTTGCTGTTTTTTTTTCTGATTTTATTCTTTAATACCAACCCATAAAGATTTTAAGATCGTGTTGCTTAGTATCTAGTTATTTAGTTATAATTAGCTGTATTAATTATTTCTTATTACATTTTACATAGATACATAGACAGTGTCAGCAGATAAGGGCCTATGGCCCACCCAGTCTGCCCATCTGAGCTTGTAAGTTCAGTTTATGTTTTCCTAGAAGTCTGTTGCCCCTTACCCTTACCCCTGACCTTCAGAATTCCTTTATGTCTATCCCATGCATTCTTAAATCCCATGATTGTTTCAGCCCCCACCACTTCCTCTGGTAGGGTGTTCCACTTGTCCACCACCCGTTCTGTGAAGAAATTTTTCCTCATGTTTCCTCTGAATCATCCTCCCTCCAACTTCATCCCATGCCCTCTAGTCCTGGAACATCTTTTTCGCTTAAAAATAGTGTATTCCTGCACCCTGTTCCTCCCTGTGAGATACTTGTATGTCTCTATCATATTCCCTCTCTCCTCCTCTCCTCCAGGAGTACATGTTCAGTCCCTTCAACCTGTCTTCATAGGACTTGTGATGCAATCCATGCATCATCTTTGTTGCCCTCCTCTGAACCTTCTCTACCTGTCTGTCATACGTAAGTATGGTCTCCAGAACTGCACACTGTACTCCAGGTGGGGCCTCACTAGTGTCTTGTATAGCGGAATTATGACCTACCTTTTCCTGCTGGTGATGCCCTTGCCTATACATCCCAGCATCCTATTTGCTTTACCTGCTGCCTTGTCACACTGTTTCCCTATCTTGAGGTCATCAGAAATTATAACCCCAAGATCCCTTTCCTGCTTGGTGCATGCTATATCCTCACCCCCCAACTGATATATTGTGCCAGGGTTTTTATGCCCCATATGCATTATCTTGCACTTCTTTGCATTGAATTTCAACTGCCAAACCCCTGACCATTCTTCAAGTTTCTGCAGGTCCCTTCTCATTCTGTCTACACCCTCTGGTGTGTCTACTCTGTTACAGAGCTTTGTGTCATCAGCGAACAGTGAAATTCTGCCTTCTAGGTCCTGTGCAATGTCACTGATGAAGATGTTGAATAGGACTGGTCCCAGCACTGATCTCTGTGGTACCCCACTGGTCACTCTTCCTCTGTGGAGTGACAGCCATTACCACCACCCTCTGTGTCCTGCCACCCAGCCAGTTACCTACCCACCACACTACTGTCCTGCCCATCCATATTCCCCAGTTTGTGTAATTGTCTTCTATGTGGCACAGTGTCAAAGGCCTTGCTGAAGTCCAGATAGGCCATGTCCACTGCCCTCCCTGATCCACCTCTCTAGTCACCCAGTCAAAATTCAACGAGGTTGGTCTGACATGACCTCCCCTGGTGAAACCATTCTGCCTTGGGTCCTGTAGTCCATTGACAACAGATGTTTCACAATCTCTCCTTCAGTAGTGCTTCCATGATCTCCCCACTACTGAGATGAGGCTGACTGGTCTGTAGTTCCCTGCTTCCTCTTTGTTCCCGCTTTTGTATAAGGGACTACATCTGCTGTCCTCCAGTCTTTGGGTACCTCCCTGTTTCCAGTGATCG
This sequence comes from Neoceratodus forsteri, assembly GCA_016271365.2. Taxonomy (NCBI): domain Eukaryota; kingdom Metazoa; phylum Chordata; order Ceratodontiformes; family Ceratodontidae; genus Neoceratodus; species Neoceratodus forsteri. The sequence continues at coordinate 1,585,979,174 of CM057455.1, read as the reverse complement.
GCTAAACAGGATAGCTAGAGTTCAGCCACCACCACTCTTAGTTCTTTAAGGACCCTGGGTGCACCCCATCTGGCCCCATTGCTTTATCAACTCTTATTACTTCCAGTTCCTTCAGGACTCTTTCTTGTGTAAAGGACTTGTGTCCATTTCTGCCCCATTCTCACCCCTTGTACTCCCCTTCAGACCTATTACCCTCCTCTTCCTCAGTAAAGACTGAGCAGAAATACCTGTTCAATATGTCAGCTTTACTGTTGTCATCCTCCACGCTGCCCCATCCTCCCCCTTCAGTCTCACTATCCCTCCCTTTGTCTTTCTTTTTTCACTTATGTACCTGTAAAAGGTTTTGTCCCCTCTACCCACTGATTTTGCAATGTGTTCTTCTGTCTGAGCTTTGGCTTCCCTTACTGACCTCCCTGCCTCCCTTTGCTTCTCCTGCTACTTCTCCCTATCCCCTTCTGCCTGTGTCTTTTTGTATTGCCTGAATGCAATCTTTTTGGCTTTCACTTTCTTTGCTACCTCTTTGGAAAACCATAATGGTCTCCTCTTCCTTTTCCTTTTGCTAACCTGCTTAATGCATAATTCTGTTGTTCTTGTAATCCCATTTTAAATACTGCCCACTGTTCCTCAACCCCTGATTCCTGTCCCATTCCCCTTAATGCCTCTTTCAAGTATCTTCCCATTTTCCCAAAGTCTGCCCCCCTAAAATCCAGGATACGTGTTTTTGTGTGGTTTGGTTCTGCTCTTTCTGTGATTTCAAACCACAATGACTGGTGGTCACTGTTCCCCAGGTGCTCCCCCACTGTTACCCCCATCACACTGTCCCTGTTTGTGAGCACAAGGTCCAGTATTGCCTTCTGCCGCGTTGGTTCCATGACCAGTTGCTTGAGAAGGCACCCTGAAGGAGTCCAGGATAAATCTGCTCCTAGTTGATGCTGCTGCTGGGATGCTCCAGTCCACGTCTGGAATATTGAAGTCCCCAACCAGTACTACCTCACCCTTGTCTGCCATCCTTTGGATGGCTAGCATCAACTCCTATCTGTTTCTTCCTCCTGGACTGGTGGTCTATAGACCACACCTGTGCAGATGCTGTTCCATTTCCTTTCCAGCTTACCCACAGTATCTCTCCCCATTTTGTTCCTCCTGGATCTCTGTGGCCCTTATGTCATTTTTCACATACAGTGCCACTCCTCCTCCCTTCCTGCCTGCTCTGTCTCTTCTGAATATGTTTGTAGCCAGGTATGGCCATCTCCCAGTCGTGGTTATCATTACACCAGGTTTCAGTGATGGCCACAATGTCCAGGTCTGACTGCACCATGACAGCCTCCAGATCTTCCATCTTGTTGCTAAGGCTCCTGGCATTTGCACACATGGCTTTCCATGATTTGACCTCCCTAGACTGTTTCACTGTTCTACTCCAGCCCCTTCCTTGGTTGTCCTTTATCCCTGGTTCTCCTTTCTGTCTGCCCTTCTGCTGAATTTTGCCCCTTTTCTGGCTATCCACCTCTTGGGCAGTAATCTCCATCTTTTGCACACTGCTTTGCAGAGATAGCCACTCCTCTGATTCACTGGTTCCACTGCTAGCTGTGGGGGGTGAGCAAGTAGGTACCCTTCTTGCTGACCTGCTACCCCCCTTTGCTAGTTTAAATGTTTGTCAATGTAGCATTTAAACTTATCATTGAGTGCTTGGATTCCCTTCCAGGATGGATGCAGGCCGTCGGAAGCAGACAAACCTCCATCCCTCCAGGTGGTCCCCAGTCACCAATGAATCAAACCCTTCCTCACAGCACCAGTTCTTCAACCATGAGTTAAAGTTCCTGGTGCATGCACTTATGCTCTCCCTTGCCTCTCATAGGTAGTACTTCTGAGAAAGTGACAGAAGTAGCTACTTGCTTGAGACCCTTCCCCAATTTCCTAAACTCTTCCTGAACTTCCTTTGGCTCCCCATTTGCCAGGTCATTAGTACCTAGGTGGATAATGACATCCAGCTCACCCTCCCGTCTTGCCTTCCCAGTGATCCCTAGGATCTTCCTTCCATCCCTCCATGCCGTGGCACCTGGTAGACACCTCACTTCCCTGTCCTCCCCCTCCTGTGTTCCTAGCTGGATCTACTTGATCTATTTTCTATATGATATCCTTTTTACAAATGTTTTTTATCTGGTATCACATGTTTTTTAAGTATAAGTAGTGATTATAGGACTTAAAGAGATAATTTTAGCAGTTTATCAGATGAACTTTGTGTGTTTGATCTAAATACAGTTGACCGTAGCCCATTCTCATATCTTTTCCAGTGCAACGGGGAAAGGACAAGGAGTTTTGGGATTCAAGAGTGCCCAGACAGTTTTTCAAGCTCAGCATCCACAGCAGAGCGAAAAGTTCCTTTTGCCCTAGACTTTTAAGATACCAGTCAGGAAAAGAAGCTGCAGTACTTTCCTGTGGAAATCTTTTTAGCAGGACAAGAAAAATAAAACGTGGCAGAAAGTGGTAAAGTCTTTAAGATTCTCAAGATTGAACTTCCTTTAAAAGTACCACTCTGGAACAGTCACATGTGAAGCATCTTGGAAAATGAATGAGCATTAGTGCTATTGAACACTTTTCCAGTTATTTGGGACTTGGGACTTGTTCTCTTTACGAGAGTTTACCATAATTTGACACTACACCAGCACTTTATGTTATACCTTTATGATAGGTGATACATGTTATTCTTCTACCTTTAAAGTGAGCTTTGATAGGGCTTTTATACTCAGAGTTGTTTATAATTCTGGTTGTGTTCTTTAAGTCCCTGTTAGAAAACAGCAGCAAAGGTAATTACGAGAAAACAGGTGGCCAGGGCAAAAGAAAGTGGGAACTTGGATTTAGTCTCTGAGCCATGTGCACCTGATAATCATCATTTGTTCCACTGTCAAACATCAACAGATTTTGACTTATCACTAATTTTAGTGGATCAGTGCAAGGATTTAAAAAAAAAAAAAAAATTAAACACTGCAATGAGGAGACTCGCAGCTAAGAATAATAAATGTTTTAAACCAAAAGCTAAAAAGGTAAATATTAGGCCAGCTCAGTGGTGCTGAGAGTTGAGGTGCTGGACACCACACCTCGTGCCACGCTGGTGACCTGGGTTCGGGAGCGGACTTGCGTTGCTGGTGGGTCAGCCGTGGGGAGATAGGCTTGAGTGTCCCATGACAGCTCGCCTTCTTCGGGGAGGGAAGAGGCCTATGTTAAAGTGTAATTTAAAAAAAAAAAGGTAAATGTTAATATATGATATATGGGGTTAGCCAACTACTCGTTCCATGCATAAACCCCGGCCCCACCCACAACTCTGAACACCAGTTCTTCCAAACCCCCAAATGCAGAACATCCCAAAGTCAAAGGTCTTTTGCCTACCGGGCACCACTTTGGCTTAACTCCCTGAGTGATAATGTGGCTAACCTGCTCACTTTGGGCACCTTCAAAGGGAGCCTTAAGCAACAGGTGCTACTTGACTCATTCTGTGACTGCTTTCATTAAAGGGACACTGTCAACCCTGTTAGGTCTCAAAGTGTCCCTAGTTTAAAAAACACATTTTATGATTGCCTACATTCTGTGAAGATTGTTGATGTAGCTGGTAGCTTGATTCTGATTCTTTTTTTCTTTAAAAAAAGTGAAAAACAGACTGCCCACAACACTGGTGTTACCACACCATAACAGATTTGTTTATGTAACCCCTCACCCCTGCCATTTTGCAAACAACAGGTGGTATGCTGTTGAAGCTGACAGCAGTACCAGGTGGGGGACTGGGTTCAGGGAGGACTAGGTTACTCGGCACAAGGGCTAGGTTTGGCTACTCTGCACAGGGGCACGGAAGAAAATCCGAACACAGGAAGCAATAATTGTAATGTCCAATACCAGGAATGGGATTCTAAAGTGTGGCTTTATTCACATCCAAGCAGAACAAAACAAAGCATAGATGGACCCCCACAGGGCTACACTTCTGGTAATGCAGACTAAGGATCAGAACACTTCCTCAGCACTTCAGCCCTCAGGCTCTGAGCCCACCAGGCACACAGTCTGGACTTGCATGCTGCTTTGGGTACACAGCCTGAACTTGTACACATTTCTGGGATTTCCCTGGCTTGGTTCCCCTGCCGGCCACTCGAACACCTTCCATTTGACATGGACACATTTTCTGGTGGCTCCCTAAACCACCTTAGAGCCTTCAACTCCATAAGGGAAACTTCCTTTTAATCCCACGTCTGGGTACTTTCCTCAGCACTGGCCAAGTGCCTGAGGGAAAGTAAAAGGGCCACAGAGCAAATCTGTAAAGGTGAATTTGGTTACACTGATGGGGGGGTCTCCCACCTCTAGCTTCCACAATTCATACCCGGCCAATTCTCTGGACATTAAACATCTCTTTCTGAAAAGCTTGGCAATGTAAATTTAAGGGTAAATGCTTGGCACATTTCCTCTACATGTCTTGACTTTCCCATTGTGCTGGACTTGAACATACTTCTACTTGGCTTAGCCTATTCCTCTAGGCCTCCCACTGATTAAGCAGTCCAATCCCCACTTTACTTTACTCTTTGTGCTGGACTTGAACATACTTCTACTTGGCTTAGCCTATTCGTCTAGGCCTCCCACTGATTAAGCAGTCCAATCCCCACTTTACTTTACTCTTTGTGCTGGACTTGAACATACTTCTACTTGGCTTAGCCTATTCCTCTAGGCCTCCCACTGATTAAGCAGTCCAATCCCCACTTTACTTTACTCTTTGTGCTGGACTTGAACATACTTCTACTTGGCTTAGCCTATTCCTCTAGGCCTCCCACTAATTAAGCAGTTCAATCCCCACTTTACAATAGTTCAGGTGAAACAATGGCCCTATGTCAGAGCGAACTCACCCTTTGGCTACAGGTGCCCCACAGGCGATTCTTCACAGATTCTGGTGCTGCAGCACAGCTTGGAATAAGGCAGATTCTTCCCTAGCCGGAACCAGTAGGGTTGCTTTTGGAATGACAGGCAAACCTTTCCACCCCCATCCCCTCAGGGATGGGGCACAGGGACCAGTAACAGCAGTCACCACCACTTCACAAACAGCTTACTGTGTTCCTCTTTTGTCAGAAACACACACCTCTCCCTTACAGTAGCTCTATTTCAGAGCTTTAGGCTCCAAGAGCCTGTGCACAGACTGCTGTGCTCCTCTCTTCAAGACTGCTCACACACAACTCCCTTCAAAAACTTCCAACATTCTAACCTAACTCCTAACTGCAGATTCCAGTGTGGCTCATGCAGCTGCGAGAGGTCTATGGTGATGTCATCCCTCAGTCTCAGCTGAGACTGAGAACAGAGTGAGACAGTGTGAAATCCATTTAACTGGAGTTTCACAAGCTGCCTTCCCTGCCTACCACTAGATCTTACTGGGATTCTAGTAACACCGGGTAACAGGGGGGTTACATTTACATTCCTTGATCAGCTCCAGCTACATCTTTCCTGGACTTGGGACCACCAACAACACAGTCTAGACCATCATGATGCAGTGGAAGGTTAGGATGCTACTGCCTCATGAGTGACTGCACTGTTTGGGTGTGTTTGTAATGCTCAGGAAGTATGCAGTAAGAACAGACCCATGATTTTAAACAAAACAAGGTTGTTTATAAATATACATTAGCATGCATTTCAGTTCTACTAAACAAGGAGACAAACAAAACAAACAGCAACATCAATGAATTTTAAAGAAGTTATACAATCATAAAATGTAGGTTTTTAACTAAAAATAATATAATGAAAAACAGGTTGACAGTGTCCTTTTAACTCCCTTATAATGCTTCTCTTGACAACCACCTCCACCTTCTCCCCCCCCAACACTTTCCCCAACTTCGGGCTCACTTAAGTGCCATCCTACACTCCTGACCTTGGTCCCACTGTGCACTTACTTAGGTGACTGCCTACTGCTGAGCACTTAATCTCCAAATGTCACTCTGCTTACTTTGCTTCTTCCGATCTGGACCTGATTAGACTGCAGTATCTGTCCCGCTCCGTGTTATATTATGCTTGCTGTGCATTTTGTTAACATGTCCTAATGTATATTCTGTATAAGCAATGGAACCCTGCATAACTGTCTACTTAGTCTGGTTTGTCTTGTCTGATTTGTACTGTACCTGATGTGCTTCCTCTGTACCTAAGCAATGTAACTCTGTATAACTGCTTACCTTGTCTGACTTGTCTAGTCTCATCGAATTATACTTGACGTGGAACCTATGTAATGAGCTCCTTGCTCAAATGGTACTTCCAAGATTTAAATAAATAAATAAAAAAATTAAGAAAAGGAATTTTAAGCCAACAAATTCAAACTTAACGCAGAACACTAATGGGAAGAAAATAGCAAATGTTAGAGCTTGCCCCCTTCTAGTAACAAAACAGATTTTAAACCAACCAAAAAAAGTGATTTTTTTAAAAAAGCCAGAGCAGGCAAACGTTTCTGCCTAACGGTGGATCGAGAGATTAGCACAGCTTGACCTGAGGGATCCAGATTGTCTTCAACTCCCAAAATGTGCCCTATAGATTTGTTCACAAATCAGGCTCCTGATGGTCACACTGAGCAATCGGATAGTACTCTTGCTATCTCAGGTATCCATGGATTACAGCCGTCCATGAGTAAAAAAAGTGAGGGCAATGCTAGTCAGGTTAGTGTAAGGGATAATGTTGACATTTCTTTACAATCAAGCAATTTTGTTGATGATTCCTTTGATACATATTCCCTTGCCTTTTCTCAAGAAATCTATACCCCTATATCTGTTGAAAGAAATGAGAAGGTAAATAGCCCTAGGTTACATACTAACTTTAAAGCAGCTCTGGGAGAACCCCACACAATAAACTGTGAGTATAAGAAACAAGAACAGCTGTTAACAGCCACAAATGTTAAGGACTCTAAGGGGGACATAGCTTGCTACCCCTTTGCACTTAGCAAAGATGTCAAACAATTTTTTAAAGACACACATGTAGCCCATTTAATTATTCTTTCTTTTTTTATTCTTTTTCTGCTCCACTTGACCCTGGGGAACTCTCTCCGGCTTCCTCAGGTCTCTGAGTCTCTACCTCCCGCCTGTGACTGCTAGCTCTTTCTCCCTCATGCAGACTGACACAACCCATGGATCGACACCCCCCCCAGAGGAAGAGCTGCCCTACCCACCCAGGGCACTCTATCTACAGTATAGAGTGCCGGGCAACATGAGTCAACTGTGGAGAGGAGGATGGGTCCACTGCTTGGAGTGTGGACTTCAGTGGCCGAGGAGCCTTCACCTATCCTCAGGAATGGGGATTTTTCTGCTTTATGTGTCCTGCCCCTCAGAGTGCAGCCAGCAAGGCAATGTAAAGCCACAACTCTGCCCCCTTCCTGATGCAAACATCGCTGCGTTGTGCATCCCTGGCTGCCACCAGAGAGCGCTCATGCGTGATGGCATCCCCCAAACCCTCCCTGGGAAGAGAGAGCTATCCTCCGGATGCTTAATCTCTTCCCTCCCCTGGCGACCTGGGCTCGTTCCCAAACCCAGGTCGCTGGTGTGTCGTGAGGTCCAGCGCCTCAACCCTCAGTGTCACCGAGCCAGCTCCATTTAATGATTCTTGACCAGATGGTGGGCATTCAAAATGAGATAGAAACTATAAATCAAAATCAAGCAATAAACAGCTGCAGACTGGAGGCTATAGTTAGTAAATTGGAAAAATTATCCCCCGCTATGCCTTGTTCCCCATTCTTTGACCATGAGTAATCAGGGCAATTGAGACCAGACTTCTCTTCAATTCCAATTCCCTCTACAGTAAAAAAGCCAAAATCAAAAAAGAAAACCTAAACATAGGTGAGTTAATATAGCCAAGGTAGCCAGTATTGATCTAGGGCCCTTGGAAAAGTGAGTAGAGATTATCCAGCCAGTTAATATCCTGGTAGCACCAGCTAAAAAACAGGACAGCATAATTCATCAGGAGGAGATAGGTGATCAGTCCATCTTAAATGGGGCTGTTAGTCCAGAGCCTTCTGTTAGGCCAGTCAAAGCTCCGACACAGGCGTGTACCTACCCTGCCCCTGTATTTAAATCATCCCATATGAATAAAGAAAGTGCTCCTTTTGTAGAATCCATTGAAAAGGCACTTAACCTGCTTGGTAGTGAATCAAAAGCCATTAGGGAAGATTTGAAATCATTATTTGCTTCCAGTCTTAAAACTAATGGAATTGCATCCCAGGAAGGACAAAGATGATCATGGTAGTGATTGTGTTTTTGTGTTTTGTAGTTCCCCATGTCTTGCTAATCACATATGGATGAACTCAGAGACCCTAAAGAAAATGGGCTGCCATAACAATTTTGTGAACAGAGATAATCTGAACAGAGACAGAGTACCCAAAGTTATAAGAAATGAGACTCTAATCAGTACATTTGGCTATAAAGTGCTCCCTAGAGAAAATGAAGGGAAACTAAAAAATGCATTACAAAATCTTTTCATGCACTTTATGCATCTATCAGGTGAAAAAATGAAAATTCTTAGAGCCCAGAGGACATCATACAAAAGCAAGTATGCTCAAAATAAATGTGCAGTTAGAATCTAGAGAAATGGTTGATTTGGTATTACAAAAAGCCATGGTCCTGGATGTACTGGGGATTCATATAGTTCCAAGTGACATTCTGGATCTAAGTGTTCATCATCCAGGGCCCAAAGGTATATTTAAAACCTTTTCAATCTATGGATTACCAAGAGCTGCAAATGGAACTAATGTCAAACTGAAAATAATCTTGAAGGATTTATCTGTGCGTATTTTAAACATCCCAATAGACCTAGAAGTGCAGTGTGCCCCTACCAGAATAGTGAAGGACATGGGGGATGATCATGTGGTAATAAGTGTAATCTCTAGTGAGGCATACACGAGGTTGCTGGATTGCGCAGAGGTTTTGGATAACATGGGTAGCTACTTGGTAGAATGGGAAGAAGACGTAAATGATCAGCAAGCAGGTATAAAACAATAAGTTTGCTGACCAAGTCTGGAGGGAGTTTGTCTCCAACTATTACATAATCTGCTTGCAAGAAACTTGGCATTCAAAAGGTAGTGATGTATCATTAAATGGCTATGCCTGCTTTCAAAGCCCGGGTTCTACACTAACGGGTACTGGTATAAATTCAGGAGGTCTATTTATCTGGGCTAAAGTTGCTAAGAACTTTTCAGTTCAGTCAATTATTAGCAAGAGTCATGTATTATCAGTTTATGTTCAACTGTCAGGAATAAGCTGTCATCTTATTAATATTTATATCCCACCATCTAACTCAAAATACTATTCCCCTAGGTTGTGGGATCTGTTGGATGAGGTAATTCAGTACAGTTGTGCAACTGCGGGGTGTGATAACATTCTCCTATGTGGAGACATGAAAGCCTGTATAGGCTCATTTGATGGACATGCAGATAGTGTTGTTCATGGTTGGCTTTTTGAGAATGTAAATTCACATGAGAGATGCACTCTAGATAAAAAAGTTAAATCAGGGTCCTATCTGGTAGAATTATTGGCCAAAAACAACCTAGCTCCTATCAGTGGAAGAATTAAGGGAGATTTAGAAGGTAATTTCACATATAGCAATGCCATGGGAGCGTCTGTTTTAGATTTTGCCATGTGGAATGGTCCCATGGATACATGGTCATCCCTAACCTTAATTAATGGAGGAAAGAGTGATCACTTGCCCCTTACCCTTAAATGGGTTATGGAGGAGAAAAGAAAGACACCTGGACTTAACATTTTAGAAATAAGAAATCAGATTAAGGTAAGATGGGACATGGTGAATTTGGAGGAAGTAGCTCTAATTGTTAATATAGCTATATTAAAATTGTCGACCCCCGTGCCAAATGACAACAATGTGACTGCCATGGAAGATATTATAAGTCAGTGTTTGAATGAATAAAAAAAAATACTTGTAAAAGAAAAGAGTGTCTTAACTAACAGTAAGGGCCCATTTACCTGGTACAAGCAAGAATTTCTCCAGCATAAAAAAAGCTTAACTAGATTCATACGGTATGCTAAAAAGGGTGGAAGGAGAGAGTCCTATGAACTGTTTAGTGGAAAAAGAAAACACCATAAGGAATTACTGAAAAACACACATTTTGCCTAGCAGAAGAATCAATGGTCTAACGTGCTAAAAATGATTCATAATAATAATTAGGAATCCCTCTGGCAGATGGTAGCAAAACGCACATAAAGAGTAAAAAACAGCTGGATACCTATATTTCACCAGACCAATGGGTCAGCCACTATCAAAATTTATTTTTTGACTCAAACTTGGTATTATCGCAACAAAACTGGGACTTGAGTGTAAACAGAAATTGCTTTCAACCCCTTACTTATAAGGAAATTTACCTGGCTATTGCCCACCTAAAATAGAAAAAAAGTACCAGGCCCAGATATGATCCCGGCTGAGGGTTCCCTGATAGTGCCATCACTCGGGGCGAAGTTGCTGGTTCATTACTATGATTATTGTATTCTGTATAGTAGGGTCCCCAAATCCAGGAAAGGTGCTATAATTATTTCCATCTTAAAAAGGGCGATAAGGCTGATGTATCATCCCATCTCCTTGTTGGATATTAACAGTAACATTTTTGCCAGGGTCTCATTAATGAAGCTACTCCAACAACTGAAGGTTCTGGGAGGCCTTGGTGAGCTACAGGCAGGGTTATAGCACTACAGACAACTGTTTTATTTTATCACACCTAATTAAAAAAATACGTAAAGTTCAGAGACCAGAAACGTTATGTGGCTTTTATAGATTTTAGTGCAGCCTTTGACAACATTATGCACATTAAACTCTGGCAAATTATGCTTGAAAAAGGGTTCCAACCAGAGCTCATAAGCATCAGAAAATAATTGTATAGTGAAACATTGGCACAGCTAAGACTGGGGATGCAGGGTTGTCAGCTTTCTTCAGTTATAAAAACTAATAAAGGGGTTAGACAGGGGTGTATTATGACTCCCTTACTGTTTTACATTTATATATTGACTAATTACTTAAAGGAAAACTCCACCCTCATATCTTCTGAATGTTATTTGTTCCCATGTCAATAGACAACTCTTTTCGTGTAGCTGTTAAGGATGTATGCAAATGTTTTAATCTGTTTTTACAGTTCATACTAGGCCCTGTGACTACCCTGGGAGTCTCCATTTCATGGTTGTTGGAATTGCATTGTACCTGAGAACTGCATTAGCATATGAGAACATGATGTCAGATCACCCATTTATACCATGCATCTTTAAGCTGAAAAAACAAATACCCTGCAAAAACTGTCTGGAAACTCACAAACTGAGGAAAGTTTACAGGGAAAAAAATCTGCATTATAACTCAGACAGTTTGCAAAGCTCACTGAAGGTAAATGTGGTATTACATACCTTTTTGCAGCTTGTTTCTTTTAAGACTAATTAAGCAGGCAGGCATACTGGGGAGTTTAAAGGGTGATGACGCATCATGTTCTCATATGCTAATGCAGCTCTCAGGGACAATGAGATTTCAACAACCATGAAATGGAGACTCCCAGAGCAGTCACAGTGCCCAGTATGAACCGTAAACACAGACTAAAACATTTGCATATATCCTTAACAGCTACATGAAAAGAGTTGTCTATTGACTGGAAACAACTAACATTTAGAAGATATGAGGGTGGAGTGTTCCTTTAAAGATCTTACAGACCTTTCCTCTGATTCCACAGAGATTGGGAGGAGAGATTGTCTTGCATTGGCATACGCAGACAATCTTGCATTAATTTCATTGTACAAATCAGGTTTGCAAAAGAAGTTAAATTCTTTATATGTGTATGCGGTATCTCATAAACTATCTGTAAATAGGAACAAAAGCCAGGTTATGATCTTTGGAGCTAGAAACATATCAACCAAATGGGTGCTGGGTGAATATGGGATAGAGACAGTTAGCTCATATGTTTATCTCGGACTCTTGCATACAAACACAGGAAAATGGGAGCCCCACATAAAATCTTAAATTGTTAAGCTTAAGCAACAGGTCGGTGTTCTTCTAAGATTTAATAGGAAATATGGCAGTTCTTCTACTCTGCCACTCTTAAAAGCTTCCCGAGCCAAGTGCATTCCCCATGCTCTCTATCTTGTGGAAGTCTGGGGTTATAAAATTTAAAAAAGTTGGAAATTCCCTTGAATAAAATCCTTAGATCAGCACTGGGATTGGGAAGTTCGGTCTCCAGCCCTCTAGTAAGAGCAGAACTAGGCTTTTCCAGCCTGGTAGCATTTGCCCAGGCTAAGTATATATGTATGATACTGGATATCCATCACTAGAATGACTTCAGACAGACTACCATTGGAATGTTTTAGGGAAAAAGAAAGATGGAAAGAGCATGGCTGTAGACAATCATCCTGGTATTTAAAACTGATTAAAATTCTATAAATGAATGGCTTGGAAGTTCTAAAAGTGTACCAGGAGCAGGGAATCACAATTGGGATACGTTATAAGAGATACTGTACTAACAAAATAATAAATAATGACAAAATTTGGGACTGTCGAAATGTTGCTAAATTATGGATTGCTCACTGTCTTGTCAGAAATGATATTTCTCATAAGTTTAGGCAATATTTGGAAGTATTGAAAGACCAGGAGCTCAGATTTGCTTATGTTAGCTATAGATTTGAATTGTTTAAAAGTAGCATCTTGAGTGCAAGATATAATAAATAATATGAGGAGACACTGAGTTACTGTAATTGAAACACAAAGGTTCCTGAAGATCTTTATGATGTGGTCTTTAACTGTACCTGGTAGAAGAAACCAAGGGAGTACTGGATAGTACCTTTATGGTCCCAAATTAACACATTGGACAATAACATATTACTATATCTTATGCTGACAGCTCAAGATAACGATTGACAAATCAGATGGCAGGATACTTCAGAGCAGTTTCTATCATTAGGAACACATACAAATGATTGTAATGGCTAGGGTCACAGGTATACATTGTGTGCTAGATTATTTTTAACTATTTTTTGCTAGTGTTGGATTTGTTATCTAACTATGTGATCTATTATCAGCATACTCATCAGGAGTCATGTACTGAAATGCAGATGAACCATGTACAGTATGTGATGTGTAACTTATTTGGATTCATGTATTGAAATGTTTATGGATTTTAATGTAAATTTTGTAATGATCTTTGATCCAACATAATAAAATTGATTACTTACACCTCCCAGGTCCCTTTAACACCCTACTCACCTGTCCTCTATGTGGCAGAGTCCCCTGCAGACCTGTAGAAGCCCTGTGGATACCCTATAGTTACAACTAGAAAGATGCCATACTCCTCCTTCATGGCACTCACGCTTCAGGGTTGCTTGAGCTCGGGGGAGGATTTAAGGGAGACTGCAGCTGAGCTACTGGCTTGCTACAGCCAAGTGGTATGGTGTCCTTGCCAATGGCTGCCGGTTTCAGCATCCTAATACAATTCCTCTCCTACCCCTCCCTCACAGTCAGCTTCCTGCTTCCACCTTCCCTTCTTCCAGAGCCCCTCACAGTGAATTAGCACATCACTGCCCTCCAAAAAATGGCAAACAATTAAACCAGCAAAAAAGTAAATTTCAACACTCAGTTTGTCCCAGCTCCCCTGATCAGTTCAGCAGCTGCTGTACCAATGAATATAAGGAAACAACGTCGCTGTTTTTAAATGAGTGACTGAAGCCATGCTACTGGTTGACTGCAGCCACATGGCATGGCAACATCGTCAATGGTCACCAGATCCAGTGTCCTACAATCCCACTCTCACCTTCAGTACCCCTTCCCTTCTTTTTGACCCCCTTACAGTGAATTAGTATATCATCATCCTCAAAATAATGGCAAACAGTCAAAAAAGTACATTTCAACACCCTGCTGTTTCCCTGTGTGTCTACCAAATGTATGGATGTATGGAAAACAGCAAAAATTATTCCTGTCTTGTAGTATGATAACCAGGGCTGTATTTTTTATGATAAATCTGGGAGAAAATCCTGGTATTTTGGTGGTCAAAATGACACATTATGGAAATCATAGGGAAAGTTATGAGAAGTCATGAATCTATTTTGTGTTAATGTTGCTTCCTGTAATTAACATAGAAACACATAGAAACAGACTTTGACAGCAGATAAGGACTGATTGGCCCACCTAGTCTGCCCATTTCACTATCCATTGGATAAGGTGCAGATCCTAGTTAACCAACAGCCTATTTCTTCCTACCCCCCCTCAAAGAATTGCCTTATGTCTGTCCCATGCATTCTTGAATTCCCACACTGTTTTTGACCCCACAACCTCCTCAGGAAGGCCGTTTCATGCATCCACCACCCTCTCTGTGAAAAAATACTTCCTCACATTGCTCCTGAGCCATCCCCCCTCTATCTTCAAATTGTGTCCCCTTGTTCTTGCACATCTCTTTTTCTGAAAGATGCTACCCTCTTGGACGTTGTTGATTCCCTTGAGGTACTTAAAGGTTTCTATCATGTTCCCCCCTTTCCTCAAGGGTATACATATTAAGCTCCTTTAGTCTCTCTTCATATGGCTTCTGTTGCAGACCCTGCAGCATTTTTAATTGCCCTCCTCTGGAATGCTTCCATCCTGTCTATGTCCTTGCAGAGATGGGGTCTACAGAACTGCATGCAGTACTCCAGATGGGGTCTCACCAACTGTCTGTACAGAGGGATAACAACTTCCTGTTTTCTACTGGTGATGCCTCTCCCTATACATCCCAGTATTCCCCCAGCCATCTCTACTACCTTTTCACATCGCTCACTGACTTTTTGACATATTTTGTATTCAAGTACACTAGTACAGATTTAAATGTTTTAAAAATGTCATTTTGGGGGGGAGTGGTTACCTAGTGGAGGACTGCATTCCATTACGGTGCCACTTGTAAGACTGGGGTTTATATGTAAGCTCCAGAACCTCACACTGGGGCTGACTGACTAAGGCCATGGAGATGAGACACAAAATAATACGCTTATCATGGAAATGCCAAACACTATGGTGCTTTGATGAAAAATGCTATTATGATGTAATGGAAAAAGTTCCAACATCAGAGTGTTTTCATAACAATAGGGAAAAACATTATTGTATCTGTGACTTCCTTGACAAACTTACTACCATAGTGATACCCCTGAATCAATACCTACAGACCATTAGCATTCCTGTCAGTAGCAGCAAATGTTCTAAAGAAACCAGAACAGAAAAGAAAATTCTTAATGGAGAACTGCATTGAACCAGTCAGTCATATTTTTACAGCTGCATGGCGAGAGCCATGCTGATGTATTGCTATTACAAAACAGAAGAAGGGGCTTTGGAAGCACGTGACCGAATACCTAGACTGTGTGCTTCCACAATGGAATCAAAGCACACGTGGTCCTCTCCATTCACCACAGTGCTGCTTTTTTGTCTCTCCCCTCTGCCACTGCAGTATTTTCTTGCTGTGTGCTTACTTCAGGTTCATTTCTGGTTCAAATCATTGTGGCACTCATCCACGTTCCCCCTCCCCCAGCAGCAGAGCCACTTGGTGGCACTCAGTCCCACCTCCAACCCCCACCCCCAGCAAAACCACTTAGCGGCACTCTGTCCGGCTCTTTCCTGGCTCCTCAGTAACACAGCCACTCGGCAGCACTCCATTCTGCTCCCCCCCCCCCAGCAGCAGAGCCACAGTCTCGGGTCCCACTCCTCCACCCCAGCAGCAGAGCTGCTTGGCGTCACTGACTCACACAGACACACACATCGAAGCTGTATTGTTGCCTGGTGGTTGGGGGCTTGTACAAAGGCTTAAGAGTTGGACTGAGTGATTAAAAGGAATGAGTTGTCTCAAACAATAACTTTTATCCTACACGGATCCTGGATACCTATTCAACATTTTGTGTAAATTGTACAACATCTCCCTGTGCTCTCAAAGACCATACAACCCAAATTTGTAATTCATCCAGCTATACATACATTTTAACCTTATTATTTATTCAGCAGAGATGGTGCAGATTAGCAGAATTAAAAGAGATGAGTGAAGTTCTTATTTTGCGTTTGAGGGAAAAACAGAGAAGCAACATTATTAAACCAGTTCAAGGGTGCATTTCAATCTTTTATTGCTTAATGCTACTGTGGTAGTAGAGACAGCAAGGTGCAGTTTAAAAAAAATTGAAATATGGATGGGGCTAGTTTGATTAACTTTGCATAAAGAATTAAAGCGTAATTCTACAGTTGCAATTTTAAAGGGTAGACATCAAGCTCAACTGTATGCAGACTGTCTAAAAGAAGTGCTATCTGCATTACGTGTTTTATTAATTGGAACAGACTGTATCACCAAATATTACTGGAGGACAGACTGGCAAAGATGGAATTATGATAATCAATTCATGAAAACATGAAATAGTGCATGAGTCACTGCAGTATGATAATTTAGATACCATAGAAGTTTTACAGTTATGGTTCCAATCATTGTGATTCAGGTAGTTTTATTAGAACATGATTCAGGTAGTTTTGTTACAATGTTATGCAGAGGCCAGCAGTGTGTTGTAAAGTAACACACTGAATGACTGACTTCCATAAACAGTGAAAAACTGGTTTCCTTTTTGTGGCACTCTGTTCTCTCCCCCTTCTCCAGTAACAGAGCTGCTCAGTGGCACTCTGTTCCGTTCTCCTACCCCAGCAGCAGAGTCACTTGGTGGTACTCACCCCTGCTCCCTCTCCCCCAGCAGCAGGGCAGCTCACTGGCACTCCATCCCACTCCACTCCCTGCAACAGAAACACTTGGTGGCACTCACTCTTGCTCCATTCAGGCCATCCAGGAGCACAGTCACTCATGGCATTCCATTCTCCTTCCCTTCCCCCAGCATCAGAATCACAGCCTCGAGTCCCGCTCTTCTATCCCAGCAGCACAGCTGCTTGGTTATCACTTTCCCCCTCCTTTTCCTGAGCAGCAGAGCTGCTTGGCATCACTCACCCCTTCTCACCCTCCTCCAGCAGCAGAGTCACTTGCTGGCACTCCATCCAACCCCCCTCCCACAGCAGAACTACTTGTCGGCACTCTGTCCTGGCCCCCCAATAGCAGAGCTTGGCATTCTGTGAGATGTTGCTTCGATTGTGCTCTTCCCCTTTCTGAAGTACCTATTAGCTTGGCATTCAGCATGTGCTGCCTCATGGATGCTGCTCTCACTCTTCCTTCCCCCCTTCACCTTTGGTAATTGCCCAAACACCCTGTTTTGGGTCCCTCTATCTTTCCCTAATTGTGCTGCTCCTAACCTTTCCAGTAGATCTCCTGTACTTCTCCATCTGGTGGCCATATGTCTTCTTTCCATCTTACTTTCTGTCATCTGCTCAAACTCCATATTTTAGGGTCCCCTTACCTCTTATTCACTGTGCTGCTCCTGTTCTACCTGCCCATTCTCCTAAAAGTCTTGATGGTTCCTAGTCCTCTCCTCTCTCTCCTATCCTATATCAAGTGTTGTTCCTACTGCCTCTCCAATATGTTGCTTATCACCCTTTCTCTTTTTCCCCTCCTGTTTCCCTAACCTCCTCCTCCTGCTGACTTCCCCCTTCTTCTCCCTCCCCTCCACTTCTCCTACCTTTCCCTTCTCCTGCCTTTCCCCTCCCTCCCACTCCCCATGGCTCCTGGCTGCTCTCTCCTCCTCCCCCCTCCTCCTCCTCCTCTTGGTTCTGCCTAAACACCCTTAGATCCTCTTTTCCCCTACCCCTCTGACCCCACCACCCTCTCTCCTCCCAACACACAAGTGCTTCTTTGACTCCATTAAACTCATCATCTCTCTGCTGCTCCTCACAGCCGGGGATATTGAGTCCAACCCTGGACCTACTCAGTCCCCTCTCACTTGTCTCCCCAAAGGGTTGAGAGTGACTCATTGTACCATTAGCAGCCTCCTCCCTAAGATACATCAGCTGCAACCTCTCATGGTTACTCTGCAACTTGATGTGTTAATCATCTTGGAGTCTTGTCTCCCCCCCTCCCCAAGATCCCTGATAATGCAGTTGACATCCCTGGGAACACTCTCACCTTGCAGGACCTACAGAATGCTTGCACCAGGTCACCAGGCTTGCCAAGGTTGAGTACTTTTCCTTCTCCTTCCAGAATAACCTTAACCACCCTCCCAAGTTCTGGAAGGTCATCCATGTCCTCTTCTCACCCCCACCCACTCCTCCCCCCCCCGTCCTCACAGTGGGTGACACCTTAATTTCTGACCCCCTCTCTGATGCCTTAGAGTTCAACTCCTTCTTCACCTTCTGTGCCTCCTCCTTAGTTTCCTCCATCCTCTTTGCCCACCCCATACTCCTCTCCACCTCTCCATCTCACTTCTTCTTCTCCACAGTCACTCCTGCTACTTCCCTCTAGGCTCTCTTGTCTCTGAACTCCTTCAAGGGTAGGAGCCCTAATGAGCTCCACCCCAAACTCCTACACCTCTCTGCTCCTGACATTTCTCTCCCAATCTCTTCCCTTCTTAATCTCTCCCTCTCCAATGCTGCTTTCCCTGACTCCTGAAAACATGCCACTGTCATTCCCCTACCTGAAGCTGGTGACTCCTCCAGTTCTGGCAACCACCATCCTATTTCCTTGCTCCCCACCTTAGCTACACTTCAAGAACACATCCTTTTCCTTTCCTTTCCCTTCCCTGATTCTTCTTCTTATTTCATTCCATTTCAGTCTGGCTTCCAAAAACACCACTCGACCATGTCCTCCCTCCTCCAGGCTTACTGACTCCATTCTCCCCAGCAAGGATCAAGGCCTCTTCACCCCCCACCATTTTTTCTGACCTGGCCAAAGCCTTCAACATTGTTGCCCACCTACTCCTCCTTGACAAGCGCAGGGTAGCAGGGTTCTCTGACTCTGCAACTAACTGGTTTCACTCCTACCTTGAAGGTACAGCACAACCTGTTAGAATTGGTGATTCTCTATCCCTTCCCCTTTCCCATCAACACTGGAGTCCCCCAAGGCTCTGTCCTTGGCCCAATGCTCTTCTCGGTCTTCCTGAATGACCTCTCCTCTACTTGCTCATCTGCATTCATCCATATGTACGCAGATGATACAGTCGTATTTGCCACAGGTTCCTCTCCATCTGAGCTGATGGCCAGGCTTCAACTGGATTTTAACAACGTACAGCTCTGGCTCTGGTAAAATCTGCTTTTCTGAAATGCTAAGAAAATGGTTTCTTTGACATTTAGAACTAAGCAGAAGCTTTCCAGATGTACCTCCCTCCCCTCCTTCCACATCTTAGATGGGGCCACACTCAATGATGTTCCCTCATTTAAGTACTTTGGGGGTCTGGCTAGACCAGCACTTTGACTTTTTGGAACATGTGGATGCCATCCACAAAAACTTGCACCCTAAACTTGGTGCATTATACAGGAATAAAGGCTGTATCCCTCTTCCTGCTTGCCTAGCTATTATCTAGAAAATTAACCTCCCCACCTTCGACTATGGTGACAAAGTCTACAGTGCTGTGCAAAAAGACCACCTTAGCCAGACTGGACCTCTCTTCTACTCTTTCTGTTGCTTTGTATTGGACTGTTCAACCTGCACTCACCACTGCTCCTTATACTCCTCACTTTCCTTCTCCTCCCTTGAAGCTAGACATCGAGCACATTGTGCCTCCTTCATCTCAAAATTCTGGCTGTCCTCCCTCCTCTCTTACCTCACTTCTCCTCTCTCTTCTCCCCTCCACCACCTTCCTCTTACTCCCTTCACAGTTCTAGCTATTGTTCCTTCACAGTCCTTCTCAGAAATCCCTCGCAGGCCAGGCTGCTTTCTCCTTCTGCTTCCCCAAACTCAAACCCTTTCACCCAACCATTTGCTCCACCTCCTCTCAACGCTTCTCTCTCATGTCTTTTCCATGACTTCACAGCTCACTCCTGCAACTACAGTACACCTAACTGTATGTCCCTGCTTCCCTCCCCAATTACCATACTCCCTCTTTTCCTCTCCCTTTCCCCTGATCTGCTCCTGTGTACTCTCTCCCTTTCTTCCTTCCCAACCCCTGCTACAATCTAGCCCTTCCTTGCCTCCGCAGTCTGAAGTATACTACTGTACCCAATGGGCAGGCCTCCACCTGTTCCTAGTATAAATTGCATATATTTAATTTTATGTTTACATTGCCTATTGTAAATTGCTTAACCCTAGTACTGTTTTTTTATTGTTCCAATTGTTTTGTCTTGTACTTCTCTTCCCCTCTTCTCCAGAACTGGTCTGTAAACGAGCTGTTACCAGCTCAGTATGTCTTTCCTGGTGAAACTTTTGAAACTGAAATAAATTCTGTGGGATCTTGAAGCCCAGATGCAAGACTTCTTTAACTTGTGGTGAATGGTATCTATAAAAATAATACCCTTGTTCAGATATCATCCTACACAGACTGCAGTGATACTTTAAAAGTACATATTTCCATAATAATATTAATTTCCATCAGCAATAACATCCTTTTGCAACCGTATTGGCTCTGACCAGACTTTGTTTTTCCTGCAGAAGCTGTTTTCATATAAAGCATTTTGTCTCATTCTGTTATTGTTCAGTCTTTGCTAAAGGTGTGCAAGGGCCAAATATAATTAGCCAAATATTAGGGCTCCTACATATTCAGGAGCTGTTCATGAATAGGAAATGATTCATATTTTGGGAATGAAATGTAGCACCATCTCCGCATTACTCCTCCCATCCCTGGTCATAATAGAAAAAGCCCCATTTCTCCTCACCCTCTCCCCCCCCATCACAGGCATGGTAACCTTCAGGAGTAACTGGTTTAAAAATAAAACAAGTTAACCTTTCCTGTAACCCTTGTAGCATGCCCCTTCCTTCCTAACTGCCCCCCCGCTCTAGTAGAAAACTGACACACCCCAACAACCCAACCTACTAAGCACCCATCCCAACTTTCTCCCCTGACACCGAAATATATGGTAATTAGGTTCCACACAGGGCAACTGGCACAACCAACCCACGTACCTTGACTGTCCAGCATTGAATTAAATAATTTGCTTTTGTATGCTAGGTCAAGCAATCAGCTGGTTACCATACTGAGTGCAAGACAAGCACATAAAAGCAAACACTTTCATTCTTTGGAGTGGAGCCGGACAAGGAAGGCGGGTGAGTTGTGCCAGTCCACCTATATGGAGCCTACTTACTGTATATATGCTTGTGAGAGGAGAAGGCTGAGATGGGTGCATGGGGGGGTATTAATGTTTTACTGGGTTGGGTGGAGGTGGGTGGGAAGAAATGGTTTGCTATGTGGGTGGCAGGAAGGGTTAACTTGTACTTTTAAACCAACTACCTCAGAATATCATCGGGACTGGGCTGGGGAGAGGGAGGCTTGGGTGCTACAAGGATGAGAAGAAAGGGATGACTTTCATTTTAAGGTCAGGAATGGGAGGAAGATTGTGGAAAGGGTGCTTTGAGGATGGGGGATTTTTGTTTAAAAAGCCAAATGCTAAGTACATGAATGTTTGGCTGCTGAATACTGAATATTCATCTAAATATTCTGAATATTCGGGAAAAGTTATTCATACAGCCCTAGCCTTTACTAGCCTTTTAGTAAACTCTGTTTTTTTCTGAGTTGCACATGTGTGATCTGCACCATTTTACAACAGTGCAATGCCATTTATGTCCCCTTGAACCAGAGTTCTATACTAGGACATGAACAAATTGTGACAACAACATCAGTTCTTAACAAGATCATAGACTACATCATGCAGTAGTCTTTGCCAGCAGTGTGTATATCAGAAAAACCCGCAGAATATATTAAGTAATGATGGAACAATAACAGGATGTGAACCAGTATTTTGATACTGAGCTTCTACAGAAAACACAGGCTTGATGGTTTAAAGCAGTTTTTCTTTAACTACCACCAGTTTTGTTTTGTCAACTCAGTCTGGCCTTCATGCAAACCTGAGGCAACTCCCAACCAAACAACCCTACCAGTGATGTATTTGTCATAGCAAAGGTTGAGTAAATAATCTAATCTTTATTGAGCTCAGCAAAGCTCTCAGCTTTGTCCTACACATCTTCTAATGGTACTGTGAAACATGTTGAGTCTCTCTAGTACATAAGTGAAAGGAGTAGTTTTTGATACTACTGTACAAAATGAAATAAATTATTCAGCTATTGAAACAAAGCATTAAAGATACAACCCTTTCTACCATTTGTAATTTATTGTGAGTTTGCAAGAAAAAGACTTGCAAGCATTTCACAGAGAATAAACAACATGTCATTTCCAAAATATCAGTCCCTTAGAAAGGATGCATTTAATCAGACACCCCCTCATTAGTACAGCATAAGGGGAAGTACGGTATAATATTATCTTCAAGTTTATTGGTCAGGCATGCAACCAGAGAAGAAAACCAAGGAATCCTGCAAACTAATTTTTCTGCCTCCTTGGGTTCAGAAAACAAGTAACTTTGTCCATTCCAATTTAAGTGTAATTTGGCATGTAGTAGTAGCTGGTGCTGGGGTTTAGGGTGGTGGGGATGACTACAAATACCATCAAAGGCTTGTCTGCGTTGATGTGTACTATGGGATGGGCCTGGAAAAATCAGAATACAGTCCTCTCCATATATTAGGCTCTGCTTCTGCCATACCATATTCAGGATATTATCTCTGCCACCAACTCCAGTGCAAATTATCATGAAGGTGTGTAGTTTTGAAGCTGCTGCCACTGTTCTTCTCAACATAACCCTGTATGCTTTCTCAAGGGATGGGGTTGAGCCTCCATTGATAAATACAAGATTGCAGATAGTAAGGCTCTTGAAAACTGAGAACATTTCCCCTTCAGCCCCTTCAGTAAGCCCCATTACTCGAATATTTTGTTCCCTGGTCTGGTTTTCAACTGTCCCCAGATGCTGGCAAAGCAGGGAGTTCTTCCTTATCAAACATAAGGTGGTATCTATGGATTTTAGTGCCGACGCTTCCGATCGCTGCAGACTTTGTTCTAGTTGTTCAACTCGAGTTTCTAGGGCAGTTACCCTGGGGTGGAGGGCATCAAACCTTTTGTTGAGGTCTTGCATGTCCGCACCAGTTGCACCAGGGTGGTATTGATTGTTTACAAAGTCACTTCTCCAGCAGGAACAGTACTTGAGACGGTAACCCGTGATAATAGCGACTATATAATCGCGAGCGCTAAAACAGCGAGTACAAAGTAGCGATCCCTTGAACGGCGATCAGGCACAAAGGTACAGAACACATCACCCTGACTAACACTGCCATGTAAGCATCAAAAATAGTGACTGCCTAATTAGCGAAAAAAATGCCTCAGACTACTATTTAGTCATACCTCCACTTCCCATGACAACAGACACCTTTAGTAATGCCAGACCTCTTCCAAACAGTAATGCCAAACTTCTTCCAAATAGTACTTCATTAATGAATACATTTTACAAAATTATTACAGACTTCATGCTTCTTACAGATTCCACGAGCAATAGCAGAAGTCGCAGTATACAGCGTCATAACTTGCAGCCATAGCTCAGCCCTAGCAACCCTAGCAACCATAGCAATCAGAGCACTGGCAGATAGCAGAACAACAAAATAGTGACTTTTTGTTTTGCTGCAATTCTTTGCTGTTGTAATGCTATGCAATGCTGGATGTGCTCTAAATTGTTGATTAAAATATCCATTAGGTGGGGAGAGGGAGAATTGCAGTATGGGTAACAGGAAGTGATTGAGGGGAAAACAAGACATGGACCAAGAGGTAGCTCTCAAACCATGAGGTGGACCAAGAGGATTCATTTTAACACATTTTCTGCTATTGGTAAACATTTTGTTGTTCTCTCCTTTGCATTGCCTGGCACTATTTTGATGATGTAGCTCAATTTGCAGCGCTATTAAGATCGTTTGCTAACCTGCCTGTCTCCGTTTTTAATTAGATGTTGTTTCTGGTGCTATTTTGCGGTTGCGATTTTAACATGGAACCCTTGAGCCTCTTGCTGCCTCATGGTGCACAGGCCATCCATCTTCTGGCCTATGGGCTTAAAAACTTCATCTGAAGCAGTTGCTGATCCTTTTGGCTTTTCCATTTCTGTGCCCTCTAATGTCTCAATTGGTACCAAGCAGAAATTGAGATCTATTATTAAAAAAGTTTACTATTTTATATTTTATTCATGTTCTCTTCTGGAGCTTGAGTGAAGAGCTGCTTCCCTATTGGTTGCTCAGCAGTGCCCCCCCCCCACCATTTGGTTTAACTTCAAAAGTAAGATAAATGTTTTGAAGTTTTTAGAAGATTATTTTTCTTGACCAGCCCACCCTGATATGTTTATTTATAAAATGGCATTGGATCTTCCCCTTTTTTGATTGGCTATTGACAGCTACAAACTATGGTGTTCTATAAATTAGAGGTGTGCGAGGCTGAATATTATTTCCCAAATACCACAGATGATAGACTTCCTGAGTACTCAACCAAATACTAAATACTTTTTATTATTGTTGGTATCCTGAGAAAAATATTCACTGAAAAAAAATACCTACCCCCCTTCTAGCCCTTCCCTGGTAGCCAGGGATAGTCTCTGAGCCACCGTCACCCCACATCTGTTATTTTCCACCCTCCATCCTCTTTCCCACCCCCAAACAGGTTTTTTATTAAATAAAAAGTCAACTTTTGGCTGGCATGCTAGGAGTTATGAACATGACTTTACAAGAACCTCACATCTGAACCTAAACCTCTCCTGTTCCCCAAATACTTTCTTGCACTCACAGATGGTAGATTTGCCTCCCCAGACAGAAGGGAATTCAGTCTCCATACTGGGCAAGTTCTGTGTAGCAAAAGCCAAGCAAAAGCATCCCAATTAGTCAAGGTCAGATGTCAGTCACAGGAGAGGGCTTGTCGGTTAGCTCCTCAACAGCTGATTGGTCCCCTTGAATGCAGATGAATTAATAAAGTCCTCTGGTAGCCCATGGCTTCTCATATGTTTCTAGAACAAGCTCTGCCGATCAGATGGTCGCTTACTGTTCTTGGACCCTAACTAGCAAACTGACATAGGTCAAACGAGCAAAAGATGCTGGTGACAGTCCTAAAGGCACTGTCTCTAAAAGCCTTTTTAAAATAATACCAGCCTAACTCACTTTGTGTCCCATCCATGTCCTGCATGGGCAAATGCTTTTGTCCAGTCAGTTGGGGCTGCAGTTTAGGAAAGTCCCCCACCGTCATGACCATTGGCGATGCTTGTCATTAGTGATGGTGAAAACCATTTGATATTTGTATACAGTAACCAGTTGAGGCACAGGAAGTGCTGAAGAAGTAGCACTCCTCATCATTCGCTCCATGATCCTCACTGATACAGACCACAGTCCCTGGAGGGAGGTCTGAAGGAGCATCACAGTGTCCACTGCACAAAAAAACTCCATGCTTGGCAATACATATAAGCTCCACTAATGGGAGGTGGTATTATTCCTAGGTATGTAGTCTGGCGAAACATAAAAGAAGCATTGGAATAAACTCTTTCCCCACAACCATCAATCCTGTGACTGTCCTTGTCAGGTGGATGGGCAGAAAGTGGGATCCTGCACCTCTCAAAGGATGCTGCTGGGACCAATGGCTCACCTGCTGGTTGGGCGGCATGCAAAACTAGGTGGCCCACTTAAACCACAGCATCTTCTTTTGACTCTTTTGTCTATATAAGTGGCCTGAACTGGGTCTGTCCATATCCTGTCATGCAGGGATTAGAAGGCTTGCATGGCAGTTAACTGATGCGTACTAGAGGAGATTCTGCACACAGAGATCCAGAAATAGAAGTTCTAGTTCAGATGTCCTGTATATTAATGTCTAAATTTCTGGTCACTCACCTTATAAAAAAGAGTGGTATGACAAAACATCCTGTGGTGTGGAGATGCGAGAAGTGCTCCCTATGTCATAAGCACCAGAAATATCTGGATTTGGTGTCCAGTTTAGACTCTGAGGCCACCTTATATTCCGAATCCCAGTTAGCAGGATTACTATGACAAAGGCAAAGCAGGTGTCTCCACAGTAGTGGAGGGAACATGAGGAGTCCCCAGAGACCTACCTGTAGGCAAATCAGGGTTTTGCCTTGAGGAAAGAGAGCTGTAGCGATGGTGGGACTCTGTCATTCCACCACCACAGCCAGACACATGAAAAGTGGCAGATTAATCTCTTGCAGGACAGGGGCACTTGGAACTGGACCTGAACCAGAAGAAGCCTGAAAAGAACCTGAACTGGGAACAAAACTGAGAAAGGATTGAGTACTGAGGAATGGGGATAAGATGTTCCTGGTAAAGGAAGTCCCAAAGGAGAAGACCTGCAGCAGCCTTCTTTCAGAATGACTCTGGAGATGTAAATACCTTAGTCTGACCTCCGTCTCCAGAAATGAGTCTCCTAGGAGACCAAGAACCAAGAGACCAGGCCTGACACCGAAACCCATAGTCAAACTCTGTATCTGATGACAGTTCAGCACTGGCCTCTGGTGCTCATTAGAAGTTGAAGCAGAAGAGTGGTGCAGTTTTGGAAACAGAACTGGAATGGTACAGGCACTGGAGTTGCTCCTCAGAATGGGAATGTTTGAATGGTGTTTGAGAGCCCTCTAGTGGCATGATTGTGTCATGTGAGTGAACACAAAGTGAAAGTAAAATTGGATCTAATACCAAGCCTCTTGTCTGAGCTCCTTTGTAAGGAAAAGGGAAAAATAGTGTTTCTCAACAGCCAGCACACAACAAGACTGGCAATGAGGATGGTGAACCTCTGCTAACACCACTGTTTAAGAGAAACCAAAGTAAAAGCTATCTTTATTGTTTGAGACTGTTTTATGTGAACAGAGAAAGTTAAAGCAAACTGCCGGCTGGGTCTTTACTTTGTGTGCAAGAATTCAGAAAGGTCAGAGCGTAGCAACCTTGTGTGTGAGTGAACATGCTAGTAAAGTTTTTTTTTTAATATATTATCTGTTTATGCCCCCTTACTCACCACTCCAGACTCTGTACTCAGAGATCCCTAGGCTATGCGTGTGCATCCCTTAGGTCCTCCCCAGGTATCTTTATTCCGGACCTTGTCAGCACTGCCCCCATCCAACCTTGGTTTTCCCCCTGGGCGGTGAGGAGACGAACCCCCATATAGTCTCCTCCAGTCTATTAGTGTGCGTTGGGTGTGCTGCCTAGGCCCTTCCTGAAGCCTCATTATGCATTTCATTCAGGCAGCTGGGTCCCATCTCCAGGTGTCCATTGCAGGGTTTTTCCATTTTTCTGGTCCACCCTCAGGATGCTGATGAGCTTGGAGAGCCAAGGGGGTGGGGCATATAGCAACGTGCTATCATCCTGGCTCTCAGCCAACTTCCTCCTTCCCCTCTTCATGATGTCCCACTGCACCTCCACCCGTGGTCACCCAGGTGGTGGTAGAGCAGTGGGACAGGTACCCCACCCTCCCTGGATAAGGAGAGCAGCCTGTGGATGCTCAATCCCTCTCCCCCGGCTGATCTTCCAGCTGCCCGAGTTTGTTCCCGAACCCGTGTCACTGGCGTTGCAAGCGGTAGCCCTACTGCTGCACCGGCAGGCTGGCCATGTTAGTAAAGTTTGAGCTATCAGTGGAAATACTGAGTAATCAAATTCAAGGTACAAAACGGCCATGATAACAGGACCTATAGGACCTTTTGATGAAAATGTAGAGCAGTGGAGCTTGTATACTGAGTGTTTTGAGTATTTTGTGGTTGCAAACAATATTGCAGAGGATGAGAAGATTAGCCACTTTTTTAGTGTGATGGGAGGAAAAACTTTCAATTTACTTTAGTTTGTTATAGCCTGATAAACCTGGCATGAAATCTTATGCAGAAATAGTGCGAGCACTACAAGCACACTTCTCCCCAAAGCCTTTAGTGATTGAAGAGAGGTTTTGCTTTCATAAACAAAACCAAGAAGAAGCAGAATCAGTCTCCCAGTTTGTGGAAGTGTTAAGGAAGTTGGCCGAGCATTGTGACTTTGGTGAAGTGCTCAATAATATTCTGTGAGACCGGCTAGTGTGTTGGCTACGCAGTGAGGCAATTTAGAAATGTTTGCTGACAGGCTAATCTTATGTTACAAAAGGCTGCAGAAACTGCATTTTCTATGGAATTGGCTGCAAAGGAAGCTGAAGAATTAAGTGCATCTACTGAAGTCCATAAAGTGAACGCAGAGGGAACAAATAAAGTGGCAGGTAGCCCAAATTGCCACCATTGTGGAAAGACTGGTCATTCTGAATATGAGTGTTGGTGCAAAGACCTGATATGCTGGCATTGCAATAAAAGAGGGCACACTGCACGTAGGCAGCATATGCAAAAGACAAACTGGATGGAAAAGACAAATCTGATAGAAAGAAAACAAGAGTGGTGAAAAAAGAAACACAATCTGCATTCTGTGCAACAGGAGCAGGACACAGAGAATGAAAGTCAATCCAAAAGTGAGGAACCAATACACATTTTGACTATGGCGGGCACCTCACAGGGCTATGGGGTGACCACATAGCTGGAATGGAAGCCACTATGGATGAAGCGGATAGAGGAGATGCTGTAATACTGGTGTCTGACACCGTATACAGAGAAAGCCAATGAAGGTCATTCTGAAGACCTACACAGGAGAACCTGTATGGATGATGGGGCACCATTGATGTCCATGTAGAACTTCATGGACAGTCTGCTAAATTGCCACTGTTTGTGGTAAAGGGCAACTACCCAGCTTTACTGGATTGGTTGTGGCTTGAGAAAATCTGATTAAACTGGCCTGAGAGATATATTATGACCAACGGAGAGGCAGGTTTGGCTGCCATGTTGAAGAAATACGCTTCTGTCTTTGAAAGGGAGTTGGGGAGCATAAAGGACATTACCATCAAATTGAGCATTGAGCTCAACAGTAACCCAAAGTGTTTGAAGGCCAGAACAGTGCCATATACCCTCAGACCAAATGCATAAGCTGATCTGGAGTATCTAGTGAAGGCAGGAGTCATGGTGCCAGTCACACATAGCGAGTGGGCCATGCCCATTGTTCCAGTCCTGAAAAAAGATGACTTAGTAAGAACTGTGGGAATTTCAAGGTCACCATCAACCTGGTGTTGTGCGCAGAATTCTTTGTATCCTCCTATGGCAGGTCACCTCAATCATCTGCCATTCTACCAGAGCTCAGGGTCTTTCGAAGTCTTGTGGCATTGTTACGGGCCCCGGTGGATCCCCAGAGCCCAGCCCGGAGGCTTCGTCCATGGTGGCCCCTGTCTTTTCCTCCATTTTCTCCCAGTGTGTGTACCCTAATCCCGAGACCCCCAGAAGCGGTGACACATGCGCGTGGAGGTGCACATGCGCACCGCAGCTCCAGTGCCAGGTCTCTTCTGCCCTCCTTCGGCCTAGCGCTGGCACTCCTCGGAGTGACACCACCACTCTGGCCTCCACCAGGGGGCGGCCATGCTCCAAGGAGATGAAGAGCTCCCTCCCAAGGTGGAGAGCTGCTAGCCTACACACATCCTCTCCTTCCCCCGTTGACCTCTGATGACCCTGGCTTGTTCCCGAACCCAGGTTGCCAGCGTGGCATGAGGTGTGGCATCCAACGCCTCAACCCTCTGCGTCACCAGACCAGCTAACAAGAGAGACTTGAACAAGGCTTATTTACAAATGAACATCCATGAGGAGTCACAGAAACTGCTATTTGTGGCACATAAAAGACTTTTCTGATACCGCTGTTGCCTTTTGAAACAATATCAGCTCCAGCCTTGTTCCAATGAGCTATGGACCAGATTTTGTGTGGACATCTAGGAGTACAGTGGTACCTGAACAATATTCTGGTAATGGGCAAAAATGAGGAAGAACACCTCAAGAACCTTGCCACTTTACAGAGACTGAAGGACTATGGTCTTTGAGTCCAAAAAGACAAGTGTGTATTCTTTCAGCCTTCTGTTGAATATCTAGGACATGTGATTGACGCTACAGGCCTTCATACAGCTCCCTCAAAGGTCAATACCACTATGGAAGCTCCAAACCCTCCAAATGTGAACCAGTTGCATTCTTTTCTGGGGTTGTTTAATTACTATGGATGATTTATTCGCCACCTGGCAACAATTTTGAAACCCTTGCATGCACTTATTTCTCAGAACAATAATTGGAAATGGACAATGGTGTGTGATGCAGCGTTTAAAAGCTAAAGAACTGTTTGCAAATTCAAAGGTTTTGACACATTTGATCCTGTATTGCCTACACAGTTGGCCTATGATGCAACTCCCTATGGAGTGGGAGTGGTTGTATCTCACATTATGCCATCAGGAGAAGAGAGGGTGGTTGCATTTGCATCCAGGACATTAAGCAAGGTCGAAAATAACTATGCCCAAATCGAACGTGAAGCACTGGGAACTACCTTTGGCATTCACAAGTTTCACTAG
This sequence comes from Neoceratodus forsteri, assembly GCA_016271365.2. Taxonomy (NCBI): domain Eukaryota; kingdom Metazoa; phylum Chordata; order Ceratodontiformes; family Ceratodontidae; genus Neoceratodus; species Neoceratodus forsteri. Next base: position 1,585,948,866 of record CM057455.1, on the reverse strand, counting down.
TACTTGTTTAGGTGGAAATTCACATTTCTGGTGGATACTGTCCCTTGATTTACATTTTCAGACCCCACATGGTTGTTCCATCATTTGCTGCGAGTAGAATGCAGCGTTGGGCTCTGTTACTCTCTGCCCACACATATGACATCAAGTACCAGAAGTCAGCACTGCATGGCAACGCTGATGGACTTTCCAGACTGCCATTGCCAACTTACCATGTAGATAGTTCCCAAAGAGATATTTTGTATTTCAGACAAGTAGAGAGCACACCCATCACAGCAACTCAGGTAGTAAACGTATACGTGGTTGGATACGTTACTGTCCAAGGTAATGGACTTGGTGCTGCATGGCAAGTTCTCAGAGAACTTAAAAGAGCCTTCTGGATTGGTGCTTTGTGTCACTAGGAAGATGGAGTTGTCCATTCAGTCTGGTTGCTTGTTATAGGGAATGCAAGTTATTATTCCACCACCATTACAACAGCAGATATTGCAACAGCTACAGTTAGGTCATTATAGAATCATGTACATGAAGAAAATTGCTCTAAGCTACTTCTGGTGGCCTGGCTTAGACCATGCCATTGAAGAAAAAGCAAATTCTTGTTTTTCATGCCAGAGTGTGTGAAATATGCCTCAGTTATTTATTTATTTAGTTTTTGTCGACCGAGTAAGTGCACTAGACAGGGATACAGATGAATGCCAACTGACCTTGAACCAGATTAATCTTTGGGATTGGCCTGAACATCCTTGGCAGCATATCCATGTCGATTTTGCTGCACCATTTGCAGGACACATGTTCCTGGTTGGGGTTGATGCCAACACAAAATGGTCTGAAGTTGCTTACTGACCTTTACCACAGCAGAGAGCACAATTCAAAAACTCAGAGAAATGTTAGTTCATTATGGCTTAGCTGAACAGTTGGTAAGTGATAATGGACCCCAATTTGTCTCCGAGGAGTTTGAAATGCTTATAAAGTTAAATGGTGTTCATCATTTCAAGTCAGCACAATATCATCCAGCTACTAATGGACAGGCTGAGAGACTTGTCCAGACATTGTAACAGGCTTTAAAATCAGCTTGAGGGTAGGCTTGTTATCAAAAATGCCTGAACACTTTCTTGTCTTACAGAAATACAGCTCAAGCTACCACAAAGGTGTCTCCAGCATTCTTAGTGATGGGATGACAACTGCGTACCTGTTTTGACTTCATGAAACTGCCCGAAGCAAAACAATTTGTGCATCAACAACAAGCAAAAGTGAGCAGGTGAGACCCAAGGGCTAAAAGCAGAACTTTTCAGCATGGGCAGTCTGTGGTAGCTTGAGATTTTGCAGTCAAAGCAAATGGATTCCACCTACAGTGACTGACTGTTTCAGACAGAAGCCCATCTCTTCAAGTGGTGTAACAGGGTGTGCTTTGAAACAACTGAGAAGCTGCATGGGATATACTATATGGGACTAGAAATCTGCAACAGATCTCTCTTACTTACATTTGAGGGAAGTTTTCCTTACTTTACAGTCTTACATTGGTATTGCTTTGTGTTTAATTATTTTCATTTTTAAATCAGGAAGGGGGTTTTCAAAACTACTTATCTTGTGAGCAACTTCAGAAGGGTTGAAATAACTGCATATTTGATTTTCCTTTGTGGGTAACTGTGACAGTTTGCATCAAATTACTTTTAAATAGTTGACAAATCAGTTACTGGAGGTTAGCTGAATCACTATAAAGGGCAGTACTCACCAGTGTGGTGGAGCAGTAGCGTATTTGATTGTTTCTAACAGTCACCAGTGGTTGTGGACTACCCACCCACCCTTCCCCACACCCCACACCCCCAGGCATGACGCTTCCTTTATAGCCAAGTTTATGACATCACTTCCTCAATAGGTCTTGGGGCAGAACTGTCATATTCTTAATAACCCAGCACAGTGCATAAAGGGTAAGAACACACCACAAAAATGAAGAAGATATATATATATATATATATATATATATATATTACATATTGTATATTATAAGGGAGAGGGACAAGTGGGGAGTGGTGCAATGCACTGGCTGTGGGGCAGCAGTTTTCCAGGAGACATTCTGGAAACTGCATTGCTGTCCTATCTGCAGGCAACTGTCAGCTCTGAGGGAGGAGGTAACCCACCTCCAGGTTGAACTGGCAAGGACTAAGGAGGCCTCCCCCACCCAAAGAGCACCACTGCCACAGAGGCTGCCAAGTATGAAGAGCAGTTGGACCACAGTGGGTTCTGGGAGGGTACGGGTGGTGGAACAGAGGTGAAGCCCCCTAGTTGTACCTCTACACAAACCATATGCCAGTCTGGCAGAGCAAGATTCCTCTATGATGGCACCCTCAGTGGAGACCAAGAAGAATGCTGTGGACACCCACAAGGGGACCCACAGACGGGTGGCAAGGGACACCACAGGGGAAGAAAATAGCTTCTGATAGGGGACTCAATTGTTAGAAGGGTAGACCTGGGGAAGGGACAGGAGAGGGGAAGTAAGGTGCCTGCCTGGTGCCATGGCTTGGAGGGACAAGAAGTGAATCCTCAGGATTGCAGAAGCAGCATCACAGGAGAGGGGAACTAGATATCACTGTCCATCTTGGGACAAATGACCTAGCTAGGCATGGGATCAGTGCAGTGCAGGATGAAATTGTGGAGTTGGGGAGGGGCCTCTGACAGGTAGCAAGCATGGTTACCTTCTCAGAGGTGCTGCCAGTCCATGGCAGGGGTGAGGCTAGGGTACTACACACCATGCAGTTTAATGAATGGTTGCAAAACTGGTGCAGAGCACAGGACTTTGGCTTCATTGGGGACTGGGGGTACACCTGGAGAGATGAAGGTTTATACTGGCACGATGGTCTGCATCTGTCCATGAAGGGAATCAAGATCCTAAGTGACAGGTTTAAATACTTCCTTGGCAAGCTTTTAAACTAGCCATGGGGGGAGGTGCTAATAAGAGGCAGGAAATTTCAAGCCTCCCCCACAAAACATGATGGGTAGTAAGGTAAACATTGAGGTGCAGTGTTCAACAGAGGGCAGGACAGGGGTAACAGGAAAAATAGACAAGGGCAAAAAGAGCAGGCATGGGGGAAAAAAGGATAAAGCCAACATTAAATGGAGGGCAATGAGTACCAATGCCTGTAGTCTGGGAAACAAGCTTCCTGAGCTAGTAGCCTTGATGGAAGATGAACACTTGGATATTGTGGCAGTCACAGAAACATGGTACATGGGGAACCATGACTGGGATGTCAACATACCGGGACACAGTCTACAGAAGGGACAGGAGGGAAAAGAGGAGGTGGAGTAGCTCTATACATAAGGGAAGGGATCAAAGCTACAGAACTAAAAAGTAAAAGGGAGAACAAGAGGCACTCTGGGTCACCTTGAGCCAGGGAATGGCATCACAATCCGCGGGTTGTATACAGACCCCATCTCAAGGGAGGAAATAGACAAGAAAATGATAGAGGACATTCTCAAAATGGCTGAAAAATGGAGATACTGTTGATGGGGACCTGAATATGCCAGATGTTAACTGGATGACATGTACTGCAGCCACATCCAAGAGCAGGGTCATTCGATGCCCTGCAGGGGCAGCCTAGACAGCTAGTGTTGGAACCCACTGGAGGAAGCAATACTAGACCCGTACTCCAAATGGAGAGAGGATCACAAATTTAGAAGTCAGTAGACATCTGGGAACAAGCGATCACTGCACAGTGTGCTTCACAATAAGTACAACCATGAAGACAAGCCATACAAAAACAAGCATACTGGACTTTGGAAGGGCTGACTTTGGCAAAATGGGTGAATACCCGAGGAATACACTAGCAAATGGCCAAAAAGGAGGGGTGGAAGAACAATGGAGAAAAATCAAAACTGCCATCATAGAGACAACAAGCCTTTGCGTGAAACAGATAAAGAAAACAAAGCGGAGTGAAAAACCACTATGGTTCTCAAAAGAGGTGGCAGGGAAGGTTAAGGAGAAAAAGGTTGCATTCAAAAAGTATAAGGCATCACAGAAGGAGCACGACAGGGAACTGTATCAATTAAAGCAGAAAGAAGTGGGGAAGGCAGTCAGAATAGCAAAAACCCAAACTGAGGAAAAAATAGCCAATTCAGTTAAGAAGGAGGATAAAACCTTTTATAGGTACATTAGGGAGCATAGAAAGGTTATGGGAGGATTTGTGAAGATTAATAAGGGAGAGGGGAGGTGGGCAGAGGGAGACAGTGAAAAGGCAGAGATACTGAATGAATACTTTTGCTCAGTATTCACAAAAGAAGATAAGGAGGAGCTACCTAAACTAGACAATAGAAGCACTCTGGGGGGTTGACACCAGTCCATTTACAGAAGAAAGAGTCCTGAAAGAACTCCTAAAACTCAAGGTGAACAAAGCAATGGGGCCTGATGGGATTCAGCCCAGAATCCTAAAAGAACTAAGGGAGGACCTAATGACACCATTGACCACACTTTTTAACAAATCATGGGAGGATGGTGTGGTACCTGAGGACTGGAGGAGGGCAGATGTGATTCCCCTTCACAAAAGTGGGAGCAAGGCAGAAGCAGGAAACTACAGACCTGTAAGTTTGACCTCAGTGGTAGGGAAAATGATGGAATCACTTCTGAAAGAAAGAACTGTTGAATACCTAGAGGCCAGCGGGGCACAGGACCCAAAGCAGCATGGATTGGGTGACCAAAGTAATAGACCAGGGAGGGGCTGTGGATATGGCCTACCTAGACTTTAGCAAGGCATTTGACACAGTCCCACACAAAAGATTAGTAATCAAGTTAGCCAGCCTGGGAGTGGGTCCCAGGGTGGTAGCCTGGGTTGCAAACTGGATGCACAACAGGACACAGAAGGTAATAGTGAGTGGAACACATTCCGAAGAAAGGGGGTTCACTAGTGGAGTACCTCAGGGCTCAGTACTGGGTCCAGTCCTTTTTAACATCTTTATAGGTGACATTACAGAGGGTCTGGAGGGAAAGGTATGCTTCTTTGCAGATGATACAGAGATCTGTAACAGAGTTGATACACAAGGGGGTGTAGAAAGGATGAGAAGGGACTTGGCAAGGTTGGAGGAATGGTCAGACATATGGCAACTTAGATTCAATGCAAAGAAGTGCAAGTAATGCACCTGGGAAACAAAAACCCAGGAGAAGAGTACACAATAGCAGGGAGGTACTAACAACAAACAAAATGGAGCAGGACTTGGGGGTAGTCATATCAGATGATCTAAAGGTGGGTAAGCAATGTGAGAAGTCAGTAAGGAGAGCAAGGGGATACTGGGATGCATAGGAAGGGGCATCACAAGTAGAAAAAGGGAATGGTTATCTCTCTTGTACAGACAGTTGGTGATACCCCATCTGAAGTACTGTGTGCAGTTTTGGAGACCTCATCTACGCAAGGACATAGACAGGATGGAAGCAGTCCAGAGGAGGGCAACATAACAGTCCAGAGGAGGGCAACTAAAATGGTGCAGGGTTTGCATCAGAAATCATATGAAGAGAGACTGAGAGAGCTTAATATGTATACCCTTGATGAAAGGAGGGATGGGGAGACATGATAGAAATGTTCAAGTACCTCAAGGGACTCAACAAAGTCCATGAGGGTAGCATCTTTCAGAAAAAGAGATGTGTAAGAACAAGGGGACACAATTTAAAGATAGAGGGGGGACAGCTCAGGGGTAATGTGAGGAAATTTTTTTTCACGGAGAGAGTGGTGGATGCGTGGAACTGCCTTCCTGGGGAGCTTGTTGGGGCTAAAACAGTGGGGGAATTCAAACTTGCATGGGACAGACACAAGGCAATTGTAGTGGGGGGTGGCAGGAATTAGGCTGTTGGTTAACTAGAATCTGCAGCTTATCCAGTAGGTAGGGAAATGGGCAGACTGGGTGGGCCAAGTGGTCCTTATCTGCCATCAAAGTCTATGTTTCTGTTTCTATATACTGTTCAGACTAAGAACAATCTTATCTGGTAGAGACATGTGGATCAGCTCTTATCAGGAGTTACTGTACCTCAGAACGTGTCATCTGCTGGACATTCTGAATGTCTGGACCCAGGTATGGTGCCAGAAGGAATCCAGACTTCAAAGTCAACCAATCCAGATTCTCCTCTACAAGTCAGTTCTGTAGACCTGCTCACCCCATAACCCCATACTTAGGGCAGCATATGTTATATATATATATATATTTTAGTGGAGTAGAATAAAGTGTAGTATTATATGATGAGACATGTTTGTATTATCATAACATGGAGTGGTGGAAAAGACCAGATCCCAACAGGGCTATGTGCTAGTAACCTTTGGCCCTAACAGTATTAGCACTGTTTACATAGGCCTTAATACAGTTATTTTCCTTGCTATGCAGCTGCTATTATTTTACTGAACTAAGCATTTTCTGTATTGTAACCCAAAAATAATTATAGCTAGTTTTGCTTTTATCAGAAAGAGAGAAGTGATGAGCTAACTGTCCTCTGTTCGGACCTTCTATCAATGAGAATCTTATGTTTTGTGATTTTACCTTATGTGGCACATGATTGCCTAGTAACACACTTTTCTTATCTATTAGTATAAGAATGATGCCCAAGTTGTGTTTTGCTGAGTTAGAATCCAGTTTGAAGTGATATCATGATATATGGAGTCCTGTTCCAGACTCCCAGCAGGTATTTTGCTATATTCTGTGTATTCTGGTAATAAAGTGTTCATTTCTTGCCGTACCTCTGGCCTTGTGTCATGTATCACCATCAGGTCTAGAGTTGCCCTGTTAGCAAAGGGGTGACCATGGCAGAACCTATTTGGAAGGAACTGATGCCAAGATACTGCAAGAATTAGGGTGGGATAAAGACAGGTGTGAAGAACCTTCACCCCTCTTGTGTTCATGGCTTGGTCCTGAGTGGCCCCCACTGTCAGAACACATGGCTGTCTGGTTGCTGAGACTGCCTTAGATCTCTGGTCAGTACAGTTTTCAAAGGGACAACCCTGATACAATGGCCAGCACTTCTGAGCTCAATTTGGATGTCCTACAATATCTTACATTCCAAGAGGTTTGAAAGATTTCGCATCTGATGCAAAGCACCAGGCTGACTCGGTACAGTATGTAGGGAAGCCATATACTGAGGTCAAGTCTAAAAGTAAGAAACATAACCAAAAGGGTGTAGTGGTCACTGCTTTGTATACTTTGTGTCAGACATTGGAATCTGAGATTTTGCTTCTGAAAAAGGAGTTGAGATCCAGGACCGATGCAATTTGTACGTTAAAGAAAGAGATTGAGAAGGTTAAAGAGGAGAATGAGAGGTTGCAGCAGAATAAGGTACAGATGTTATTGATGAATGGAGTGCTTACAAGTATAAATGAGTCACTGAAAGTGAATGTGAGTAGTTGGAGGAAGATTGCGAGAGGTGTCATAAAGGGTTAGGGAAAGAAATGGAGAAGAACTGCGAAGTGAGCGCTGCATACAGGGTATTGCAGGATAACGTTAGTAAGGGAAAGTTTCAAGGAGGTGTGGATCATAATGAATGTAGAAAACAGATTCAAAATTACATCAGCAGCTGACGATCCTGAATGGTCATGTGAGATCGATGCTGTTGGCACTGACCATCGTCATGTCATCTTCTGATGAGGATGATGATGCTCCCAGGGATACTGGGGGGAAACAAGTGTCACTCAACGGTGGCCGCCTTGACCACGGAGGATAAAATGGATGTAGAGGATCTGATTGCAGAGGTTATCTTGAAAAGCAAGCTACCAATAAACAGGCAAAGGCCTTACAAAAGGCAGTAGTCAATGCTCTGAAAAAGGAAATGGAAAAACAGACACTGATACAAGGCATGGCTACTGCTACGGCAGAGGAAGTCACTGAAAAAATCATTCCCCGGAGCCCTGAGCTCCAATTGAGCCATAGTGCTCTACAGTCTGCATAGGCTATCCAAAGCATCATGGATAAAGTCGGCCACATGGCCCTGGATGATAACTTGAGTCGTCACTTGGAGAAGGTGCAATGCTCAGCCTACCACCGGAGCATCAGGTCCAGGTCCCGGTCCTCAAGCAAACTGTGGAACCCATGTTGTGGACAAAGTTGCCTGAAGGTGTCTGGAATGATACCAATGCCTCTTTTGACAGGGTTGCCACTCAACTGCTGGCAACCCACGATCCAAATATGGATGCCATCATGCTAGCTACACAGGTGAAACAGTGCAACAAGGAAGCGCCTGCTCAGTATGATGGCCGGCTATGGCTTACTTACAATACTGGCAAAGGACTTGCCAAGGAAGAGGTGGACAGGGACTCGATTGACTATAAATGCCTCTTCTTGCAAAGCTTTCTCTCAGCTATCCAGGAGAAGGTGGAAGCTTTAGGTTTCCCTAAAAGAGATAGTTTCAGCCAAATTCTGGAGCGGGCGAATCGCATTTACCAGGTCCATGCCATTTACGTCAGTCTGGGACAAAAGTCCAAAGCCTCTGCTGTGCAAAAGGGTACAGAGCCATCTATGCAGTATGAGGTGGAGGGCAATCCCAAAGACCCTCAACAAAATGAATCCTCATATTCGTACAGAAAGAAAAATCGATGAAGGTGAAACCAACAATATATGAAGGGAACAGAGGACAAAAACAGCAGTCTGGATCCTCGTACAAGGATTTGTTAGCTAAAGTAGATTAACTTCAAGCATACAAGTCCAAAGTTGAATTTTCAAAGGCATTGAGAAAGGTTGTGGCAGCCATGTCTGGATCGAGCACCGAATCTGGGGAGGGTGGGAAGACGCAGACTCTGCATCCTGTACAGGAGCTCTGTGCAATGGATACAACACTTTACAATGCCTTGCAAGGCCCTGATGGTTTGGAATGATGGTGTCAGGCCCTAGTTCGCTTACTCACCTCTTTGGTAACCAATGACTCTGGATGCCAGTGTGGAAGTGCTGGTTGAGGGCAGCCAGCTGCAAATGCTTCTAGATACAGGAGCAGCCATCTCAGTCCAACATCAGGCTGATCTCCAAAATTCTCCATGGTCCACTGGGAGGTCTACTTCCACACAGAGCTTTGAGGGGGACTGTAGTGACAACCTATCAGTCTATCCCAATACCTGTCGTCCTTGGCACCTTGGAGGCAGAACACTGCTTTAACCTTATGCAATTTCCCCATCATCAGAGCATTCTGGAAACAGATTTCCTAGCTCATCATGGGTGCATGGAGGATTTAGTCAATTGGCTACTTCTTCAGTCACTGGGTCTCCATCGTATGCTGCTCATTCCTGATTTTTATGTGATAGCAGCAGTACAGACGAATGGCATGGAATATGATGTCATCATCATGTTCTAAAATCGTCCCCTTTTCGATAGGTTAAGGCCAATTTTGGAACAATACAAGGATACCTTTGCTAAGCTAAGCACAAAGATGATTGTGGGAGAATGAATACCCTCATACATGTTATTGAAAAGGATCCGCCATGGTAAAGGCAGTACCCCTTTTTCAGTCTAAGTGATTCCATCCCTCTGGGCCACGACTGATTCTCTCTTAAAGCAACAGGCCATTGGGCCTTGTGTCTCCACAGTCAATTCCCCATTTTGGCCTGTATGGAAGCCGAATCATTCCTGGAAACTAACAAGTGACCACCAGCTGTGCACCAACCATGGCTTCAGCCCTGGATGCATTTAGACTCCTAAAGGTTGAACACAAATGGTTCAGAACTCTAGATATTTCCAATGGCTTTTGGTCATTGCCATTGGCCACAAGTTTGCCTTCACCTTTGAAGGACATCAGTTCACATGGACATGCCTACCACAGGGTTTCCATAATAGCCCCTCACAGTTTCACATCCACATGCGAGACATCATCCAAGGCTTCTCCACACCTGAATTTCTCCTACAGTATGTGGATGATCTTTTCTTGTTAACAGTAGACCAAGAACAGCACCTTTTATTTGCTTTCAGAACTCCTTGAGCTCATGCAGCATGCAGTCCTAAAATGCTACCCTGCTAAAGTTCAACTTTGCCACTCTGAGGTATTCTGTTTGGGTCTTCGAGTTACAGCAGAGGGGAGGAGCCCCACCCTTGACAAGGTGAAAGGTATTCAGGACTTACCACTGCCCACCAGTGTGTCCACTCTCAGGGGTTTTCTAGGCATGGTCAACTATTCCAGAGAAACAGCTGCACCTCTCTATGAGTTTCTGAAAATGAACATCCCTTGGAGTTGGGGTCCAGAACACCCCAGAACAGTCAATGCCTTGAAAAAGACACTAGCCTCTGCCCCACTCTGGTCAACCCAAAACCAGTCCTGCCCTTTCATTTAGAAACAGCCACTTTTCTTGACACTGGTCTTTCAAGCCATTCTAGATGGTAACATACCCTCACCCACCTGGCACTATGTGGTCATCTCAGCTCTACCAAAACTAAATAAAGATCCTAGACACGCCCCATCTTACCGACCCATCTCTCCATTAACTTTTGATTATAAAATATTCATGACCACATTGGTTTATAGATTAGAAAATCTAATGCCATCCTTGATAGACCCAGACCTAGTGGGATTTGTCTGCAATCTCCAGGCCCATGATAATGTAAGAAGAACCCTCTTATTGTTGGATTATGCCTCAACCCACAAAATTCCCCCTGCATTAAGTCTGGACACAGAAAAGGCATTCAACAGAGTGGACTGGTCCTTTTTGTGGGCCACTCTATCAAACATTTGACTTTCCAGAAGCATTTATCACCACTCTCCAAAATGTATATGCTACCTCGCAGGCCTTCATAAAACTAAATGGCTCTCTACTGGACCCTATCCCACTGGAAAGGGGGACCAGACTGGGCTGCCAATTGCCACCCATTCTATTCACCTTATATTTGGAACCCCTAGCTGCTCATACAAGACAAACTATCCAGATCACAGGCATCTCCCTAGGCGGACGACAATACAAGGTGTCCTTATTTGCGGATGACTTGCTACTTGCAGTGATGTCCCCTGAAGACTTGATATCAAAGTTATGGGAGGTATTTCAACTGTTTGGGGATGTATTGGGCTATAAGCTCAACACATCTAAAACTGAAGTAATCCTGTATAACTATTCTCCTTCGGCACAACTGAAGTCCACATTTCCATTCAAGTGGTATAAATCTGCTATGAGATACTTGGGAATTAAGATTACATGGAATTTAGATAACCTGGAACTTCTCAACTTTGAACCCCCAATGCAACACATTACTGAAGGCCTCTCCCACTGGTCCCAACTATTCCTAGTTTGTTTTCAAAGAATTGATATTATCTGTCAAAATATCCTACCTCGTGTCTTACACTACTTAAAAACTCTACCTCTAATGCCAAATAAGTTAGACTTCAGGGCCTGGGACAAGCTCATCTCCCAATTTATCTGAAATGGTAAGCCCCCTAGAATTCTGTTTCCAATTCTTCAATGCTCAAGGAACAACAGAGGGTTAAATCTCCCAAACCTTACCGCCTACACTAGGACAACTCATTTACGAATGGTTTGCAATTGCACCTGGTTTGCCCCTTCCCACCACCCCTATTGGAAGCAAATCTAATTTGTCCTGAATGACCTGCATGACAATGACCAGTATTTACTGGGCAAACTTCCAAAATGTACCCCCTCTCCAAGTTTTATCAATACACAGCTGTTACCCTTAACCAATGGATGCAGCTTTATAAACTGCTCCCACCGTCGTAGGCCTTTTTCCTAGGAGTAATAGCATATGATATGGACTATGGGCCCAACTACAGAGATGGGACATCGAGGACCTGGGCCAGGGTGGGCCTGAGGTACTTTTTCCAAATTATGGACACCCATGGAGTTATCCCTTTTAATAATTTACGAAAGTCATGCCACCTCCAAACATCAGACCACTATAGATGCCTACAGTTGCGATCTTATGTGAGAACCCTCCCAATGTCCTATCATAACTTACTAATCGTATTCTCCCCACTTGCCCAATTATTTATCACCTACCTACAAGGCAATACTTTAACCCATCTCATTAAGCAAGCATATAGAGCAATTCAGAAGACCTCTACCGAAAACACCCTCTCTATTTTACAGAAATGGAACTGTGAACTGAGCACAACATATACTCTCACTGAGAGGGATAAATTTGCTCTGCAGTGTTGGATAAGTTACTTTTTCTATTACTTTCTATTTCTTTTATAAACTTGATCCAGGAAGCTCCATGCAGTCACTAGCAAGGATGGAGACATACTAGAAGAAGTAATACACCTGACAGTTACAGTTACTAATTTCTTTTTGTACAAAAACAATACAAAAATAATAAAAAAAACTATAACAGATGACATTTATTTGAAAGTAATAGGTTAGCTACTAGTTACTTTCAAACAAACATGATCAGTTACAGTTACGTATTACTTTTGTATAAAAAGACATAAGCAATTGTAACTGTAAGGTGCATTACTTTTTCCAGTACTTCTCCATCCTTGCTAGTGACTGCACAGAGCTTTCTGGAACAAGTTTCCAAAAGTAATAGAAAGTAATACAAAAAGTAACTTACTCAACATTGTTGCTCTGAGAGCATACCGCCTCACGTCATCGACCTATTAGAGAGAATTCTCCTGGAAATGTCACTCCAGATTTTTCAGAACACCTGAAATAGTGGCTAAATATGCAGGGGAAGGATTGGCCACATGTTGGAGGTGCTGTGGCTGCCCTTCAGCAAACACAGTACACATCTTCTGGACATGCCCAGTACCTCAACCCTACTGGCAAGCAGTATCATGGGAACTACAGAAAACCATAATTGTTCGGGGGCTGTTACCTCTTCATTAACCTTGTTAGTGATTCCACCGCTAGGTATGGATCTGGACCAAGCAACCCTTTGCCTACTTTTGATTTCTGCTATAGTGGCCAAAAAAGCTATTACGAGGCTTTGGCATATGCCTAAAACTCCCACCTTGGAAGGTTGGCATTTCCTGATGATGGAAATCTAGAACACGGAGTGCATGACCTACAAGCATTTAGATAAACTCCCCCAATTTGAGATGAGATGGAGGAAATGGGTACTTTACTAATTAGACCATGATCCAGAGTTTGTCCCATGGGGGTGGGGGTGGAGGCCCACCTCAGCTTATTTTATCTTACCAACTTTTCAGCTGTCTGAATTTCCCTATAGTCTGGTTACTTACTATTGTTTTTATCTTTCTCATTTTCTCTTGTATACTTTCTGATTCTTCCACCCCTTTTTCATCATTTTTTTCTTTTTCCTCTGTCTCTTTTCTACCTTCCTTCTCAGTATACAGTACATGAAGTAATCATTAACACAATGGCTCACTCTCAAGGATAAAATATATCTGCTTCATCATCACCACCATCACAACTGAAACAGCCTCGATCATCGGCTCACAGATATAACATTACCATCCTTCGCTCATCCTGAGAGGTCACAACAGCAATACCTCACAAACCTGACAGTGGGAAACATACCAGATCATAACTGGAGGTAACAGACTACCTTTGGACGTTTTATAGTGTCAGTTGATATGTTTATTGTCACCATTTCCTGTATGTACATGGTACTGTATACTGTTGTAAATATACCTTTTTCTTTCAAACAAATAAACATAAAGTAAAAGAAAAAGAAACAGCCACTTCTGATACAGCCATGTCTGCTGTCTTGGTGCAAAAGGTACATGGATGCCTTAGGCCTATAGCTTATGCTTCTCGAATCCTCTCACCAGTGGAGCAAAAATACTCCCTGAGTGAGAGAACCTTTCTAGCTACAGCTTGAACTGTTAAGCATTTCACATACATCATTGGACTTAGTCCTATAGTATTGCACACCAACCACTCCCCTACCAATTTCCTGTTATTAGATCGAGTAAAAGACAGAAATGTATCCAACACAAGACTTACCCACTGGTCACTCCTTTTACAGGATCATGACATCACTGTGTACCCCCCCCCAAAAAACCCTCCATCTTGGCTCATGGGATTCTTTACAATGGAGATCCCACATGAGTGTGGACTGGAACCCCCTTCCTTGCTGGAACCCAGTCCATTTCTGCTCGCCAATGACATAGTGTTGAGGGACCCTCAGCCATGCTGTGTTTTCACGGATGATACCTCCTTTTACCATGAGGGACACCAGGTGGCAGGATTTGGAGTTTTGGTCCTCTGCCAAGGGGGAAGCAGTGGATGTAGCCAGGCAGTGTACAGTCAGGTCCTCACAATGGGCCCTATGCACTATGCCAACACGCTGCATAAACCAGGTGCATTAACATAGGCAAGTTGGAATGCCACAGAGTGGTGGTCACATGGCATCCATGACTGGGGCAAGCAGCTGGCACGTGCCCGATACCTTGGCCGCACAGACAGCAGTGCACTGGAGCAAGTAAGGGGGCATGCTGGGGCATGCCAGCAGTACATCCAACGCACCATGGCTTGCAATGCTGCACACCAGAGTGCATAGGGGGCTGACAGGTATGCCAGGGAATACCCTGAGATAAGCGTTCCTATGTACCCAGCCCCCATGCATACTGAATAGCAGAACGGGCCTGCAAGGAATGGGCAGTACCCCCACACACATCTTGGGCCTGCCCCAACCTCATACCCCCCTGTCAGACACCCCTGCACACACACAATGGAGCTCCCTCCACCTCCCAAGCTGAACAACCCCCACACACCATGGTTGCACTGCTGTGCCCGAATGGCCAATCACCAGACTGTGCTGGCATGGCACCCGGTGGGGAACAGCCCCTCCTGCACCAATGACCCCCAATCCGTACCTGTGGTAAAGGTACCATGAGCCAGATGGCCAGAGGCACAGCCCTCTGCACACCTCCATGGCCACCGGCTGTCTGACCTATACAGGGGCATGCAGCTGATTCATGCCTGCGTATGGCAGATGGCCAGCAGCCATGGAGGTGTGCGGAGGGCTGTGCTGCTGGCCGTCCAGCTCATAATGCCTTTACCGCAGGTATGGGTTTGGGGTTTTGGGGGCACCACAGAACACTTCTGTGGGGTCAGGGGTATGGGGTTTGGGGGTCTCCTGTATGGGGCAGCAGGTGCACCTGTGCATGAAGTGTGCATGGGGGGGCACCTTGCTGCACAGGTGCTGGGGTTTCCTTGGGCCAGGGATGGTGGCGTGGGGTGCCGCTGTGCTCCAGGAGCTTTTCCTGAGTTCCAGCATCCAATGCGGCATTGTCACGCAGGTCCTAGTATCTACAGGTGCACTTCATGCACCCAAATCCACACCCAGCTGCACAAGAGATCCACTGGGGACCCACAGCAGGTATCCGATTGGATTCCCAGCTGGGTCTGCTATGCCTCCCCCAGTTGACCGACATGGACTTGCATGCTGGGAGGGTGGGGCTGCAGACAGGTGGTGGTCAGTAGTGAATACAACTGGTGCACACTTGTCCACAGGTGCAGAGCAACATGGTTGGGTTACATGCCTCTGGTGCGTATTACCTTCCCATTAGTGCGTAGGGCTCAATATGCAGAATTAGCACTCTCAATGCAACTGATACAGGAAGAACAGGAGGGGAACACTATCAGCTTTTCTGATTCTTCATGGGTATGCTACTCCCTCACAGAATTTTTGCCTTTTTGGAAGACTCATGGTTAAGCATCTTCAGAGGGTATCCTGGTCCATTACGGGGATCTATTCCAATACATGAACAGCAGAGCAGAAAAGGTTCACTTTAAGTTGTATGTCCACAAGGTGAAGGCCCACTCCAAGTGGGTCCCTTTTCATCAGCAAAATGATCAAGCAGACACATTGGCTATACAAGGTGCATTAGAGGGAGAGGTATGGGAAATGCCAGCACTCAAAGAGACACAGACGGTAGCCGCACAAAGGAGAAACCAAACTATTTCTTTAGATTTGGCTGCAGTGCAAATGGCAGATACAGAAATAAAAAAAGTATACAATCACCTCTTAAAACAGACAGCAGTGTCTGGAGGTAACTCCCTAAAGACACATCTCAATCATCTCTCCCTTTCACCAGATCAAAAGCTGGTTTTGTATGACCAGGGGGACTCCACACTATGGGTGATTCCCAAAGATTTTTGGTCAGAATTTATCCACCAGATGCATGACATGCCCACAGGTGGACATCAGGATGTAGACAAGACCCTGCAAAGACTGAGAACAATAGGGTGGTGGAATGGACAAACAGTAGATGATCAACGTTATTTGGACAATTGCATCACCTGTGCTCAAAACAACCTGATACCGGGCAAGAAAAATGCCAAATTGCTTCCACAGAGACAATCCGGTCCTTGAAATGCATCCAGATAAATTTTATTGGACCTCTGCCTATCACCAGCAGAAGTAACAAGAATGCTATGGTTATTTACTGATCTATCCTCCAAATGGGTTGAAGCTTTCCTCTGTAAAGCAAACACTGCCAAAGCCACTGCGAAAATTCTGGTGGAACAGGTTTTCACCAGGTGGGGCCTACCTCTTAAGGTAGATTCCAATAAAGGGACACATTTCACTGGTCAGGTTATGCAAGAAGTTCTCCAGATGTTAGGGGTAAGGCAAAAGTTCCACATAGCATACCATCCTCAGTCTTCTGGTGCTGTTGAGAGAGCCAACAGGCAGATTAAAGCAATGTTGTCAAAGTTTGTCAATGAAAATGTCAAAAGAGATTCAGCCACATTGGTCCTTGGAAAGCTGGAAATGATGGAAGATTTGATACCTTTTATTGGACCAACAAGTGTCTTGTACAAAAGGCGGAATTATATTGCTGGGACACTCTTCTTCAGGTGAATAGGCTATTCACCTGAAGAAGGGACATGTGAGGCCCAGAAAGCTTGCGAATAATTCCATCTTTGTACAAGACACTTATTGGTCCAATAAAATGTATCATACCTTCCATCATTTCAATGAAAATGCAAAGAATTGGGATACTCTGTTGCCCTTACTCCTAATGACAATCAGGGCTACCCCTTCAACAGATACTCAGTAATGGCAATCAGGGCTACCCCTTTGACAGCTACTCAGTACACGTCCTTTGAGGTGATGACTGGCTGGCAAATGAGTTTGCTGGAACACTTATGGGTGGATGTCCAAACCCCTACCATGGATAGAGAGTCGGCTGACACCTATGTAAAGCAGTTACAAAACAATTTGGTTGAAATTCACCGTTTTGCTGCTCAAAGCTTGGGCAACGCCCAACAAAAATTGAAAATGTAATTTGACAAAGATGTTGAAGAAGTCAATTGGCAAGTGAGTGGCAAAGTCATGGTGTTACGATATTCAACACCTGCCATATGGGCTGGTCCCTACAAGACTCAGCCCCTCTGTCTATCAAGTGCGGTTATCAAACTGCAAGAAAGCTATTGACATGTGGTTTCATGCCAATCAGCTCAAGGGCTCTGACAGCCCTGAATGAGTATCTTTCTTTCTTTCTTTCTTTCTTCCTTCCTTCCTTCCTTCCTTCCTTCCTTCCTTCTCCAGAGTGCCACAGAAGATTTCCTATTTCCCAGAGACAAATGACTGTTGACAGCTTTGGATAGAACATATGCCTATGCAGGCATGGACGAGCTCCTCATGGTTATTCACCTTCAGGGTACCTTCATTCTGAATGCCGTATCCTGGTTGGGACCTGCTGATCATTGTGCCTGGGAAAAGGGTCAACCAGGCCCTCCCATGATTTACAAAAACAGAAAAGGCTACCCAAATGGTTCCCTCTTAATAAAGAAAGTACATCAACCAGATCAAGGGACCTGGAATTTTTAAATTATTATGCAACTTCCTGAATATAAAAAAAACATACCAGTGATGGGGTCCATAAGACTTATTTTCTTGCCTTTGACTCTTCCCCGGCTAGCCAATTATGCAACCAACTGTGCAGACAAGCCCAATCTAGCCTGTACATCTCACCCTCAGGCCTGGATCATGTGTTCTCCTTCTCCCAATCTCTCTAAAAGATGTGGAAGATCTCATTTTAGGTCTGAACACCAAAAAGAGTGCTGGGGTGGATCTCATTGATCCTTATTTTATCAAGCTAGGCTGCTATGCTTCATCCATACCAATAACTCATCTCTTTAATAAGTCTCTTGCCCAAGGGGCCCTACCTACCATCTGGAAAATGGCTCATGTCATACCTCTCTTTCAGTCAGGTGACCCTACTGACTTAAATAACTATGGGCCTATCTCCCTCCTTCCCACCCTCTTTAAGTTACTTGAAAAAATAGTTAACACACAATTAAGAAAATATCTAGAGTCCTCAGATTTGCTTACACCTGTACAATCTGGTTTCAGATCTTGCCATAGCACTGTCACTGCATTAGCCAAGGTTTCTCCAATGACTGGCTGAAGCCCTAGATGCTAGAAAATATGTATGCACCTTGATCCTTGACTTGAGCAAGGCCTTTGATACTGTGGACCATGCCTTGCTCTTGGATACTCTGTGGAATTTTGGTCTGGACACTATGGCCATGAAGTGGTTTAACAGTTATCTTGTTGGTCATTATCAGCAGGTTAAGACTGATGGAGATATGTCTAACTTTACCCTGCTCCGAAGAGGTGTCTCATAAGGCTCCATTCTGGGCCCTCTTTTATTTGCGGTCTATATCAACAACTTAAACTCTGGCATAATCTCCGCTAATATCCACCTATTTGCCGATGATACCATTATCTATATTGATAGGCCGTCTCTGGAAATGGCATGTAGGGATTTACAACTCAATTTTGACCAGCTGCAGCTTAATCTCTTGAACTGAAAACTGCTACTGAATGCGAAAAAAACACAGGCTATGTTTCTCTCTCACTCCACCAAAAGCAACCAAACCTCTCTTGCCTCCTCATTATCTAAAATTAGCACCCTGCTTGGCGAACCTCTAGAATGTGTGACCTGGTTCAAATACCTAGGTGTATGGGTTAATCACAAGCTTACCTTCTCTGACCATATCGAGGAACTAGTGAAAAAGTTAAAACAGAGGCTTGTCATATTTTTTAGGATTAAGCACTTACTTACTAGGGAAGCTAAAATCAGATAAGTCACCTCCACCTTTCTCCCCCTCTTACATTATGCAGATATCATGTACAGTCAAAGTACTAGTACCGCCCTAGCTAAACTCGATACCCTTTATCATTGTGCCTTAAGGTTTATGACGGGTGCCCCTTATTTGACTCATCACTGTTTCCTCTACTCATTAGTAGGATGGCCATCACTCGGCTTTAGGCGTCAAAAAAACATAGCCATCTGTACATTCAA
This sequence comes from Neoceratodus forsteri, assembly GCA_016271365.2. Lineage (NCBI taxonomy): Eukaryota > Metazoa > Chordata > Ceratodontiformes > Ceratodontidae > Neoceratodus > Neoceratodus forsteri. Next base: position 1,585,929,707 of record CM057455.1, on the reverse strand, counting down.
AGCCATCACTCCTCTACTTCCCCAGTACATTTCTGAGTGTTTACCCCACTGTTCACCTAATAATTACACTCTGAGGAGCATTTCTTACTTAACCCTCTTTGTTCCCAAAATTTGTAATAGATTTGGCACAGCATCCATAAGTTTTGCTCTGCCCACCTTGTGGAACAAACTACAAAAATGATAAAATTGGCGTACTCAGTGAAGTTGACTACTTTCAAAACCCTGTTCTCACAGTCAGTCACCGAATCCTGCAAGTGTAATCACTGATGAACTGGCTTATTTTATCCCGCTTATTGTACGTTCCTTTAATCTATCTTGTCCCTGTACCTATTATCCTTCCTTTTCTCACTCTCTATTCCTTTCTTTTTTCCATAAGAACCCTGTCTTTATATATACTATGCACTTTCTTAGATAATGTCCACTAGTATTGTATTGTGTCAATCTATTTTTCCTGGCTGTACATAGTTACCATAGTATTGTGTTGTTTTTTGCTTCAGTAGTTGACTGTCACTTAATTACATGCAATGTTAAGCATTATGTTTATGTATATTGTTCTTCAGTTACATTGTCTTGTACTACATTGCCCAGGTACACCTTGAAAATGAGTTCATCTCAAAGGTGTTTCACCTGGTAAAATAAAGATTGATAGATTGATTGATTTTGTACCCACATTCTAACACTACACCCACCACTGTGCCCAATACAACTGTTTCCATACATCCTGAGACTACCACTCTTCCACCACATCCTCTACAGTGTCCTACTTTGGAGCCAGGTCCACCTAGTAACCTGACTACCACCTCCATTCCTGGGACACTTATTAACAATGTTCAATTTATGCATGTTCCTGTTGTCTTAAATTTCTCCCATTGGAACATGGCTGAATATGGTCATTGTTCTACAACCAATGTTTCCAGAGTTCATGCTACTATGTTGTTAGATATTGTCGCAGCTTATCAAGCTAGGGCCCAAGACCCTGCAGTTGGGCAGTAAACTACTCCACATCCAGGGATGTTCCACTCCAAGTGCCCTCAGGAGCTGAGTGTGACAGGCTTAGTGGGGAGTGTATCAAGTTTATTTGGATCAGGCATGTCAGTTTGAAATAGGGCAGATCTTGAACAAATCAAACTATATATTGGTTATTTTGCTAATAAGCAAGCTGAAAATGTTCTAAAGCCCATGCTACATAGTACTGATGGATTAGCCACAGAGGAAACATTCATGGTGTATAACATGCACGATATTGCACATTTATTTAATGAAACGCAGGTCAAGATTAACATACGCACATATGAAATTTGCCAGCAGATAAAGGCCTAGAGGTCTATCAAGTCTGCTCGAATGTGCAGCTAGCACCCCTTATTCTGCAGCTGCCCCTCCCTTCCACCCTTCCCCTTCATTAACCCTCCCCCTTGTCCTGTCCCATCCTCGTTTGAAGCAGTCCACTGTTCTACTGCATACCACTTCAGCAGGTAACGCATTCCACCCAGCCACCACCCTTTCTGTAAAAAGTGTCTCCTCATCTTCCTCCTGAACCTTCCTCGCCCAGTCTTGTATCATGGCCCTGGTGGCCCTCCCTTCCCTTACTTTGAACAGCCCCTCTGTACCCGTCTTGTTTATTCCTTTCATGTATTTAAAGGTTTCAATCATGTCACCCCTGTCTCTCCTCTCCTCCAGTGAGTACATGTTCAACTCCTTCACCTTCCTCTCGTATGATAAGTCCCCCAGCCCCTTGATCATCTTTGTTGCTCTGCGCTGCACCCCCTCCATTAACCTAATGTCCCTCTTCAGATACGGATGCCAGTACTGCACGCAGTACTCCAGGTGTGGTCTAACTAATGACCTATACAGTGGCAGAATCACCTCCTCCTTCCTAGAGGATATACCCCTTGCAATACAACCCAGCATTTTGTTGGCCTTTGCAGCTGCCTTCCTACATTGTGCCGAGTTGTTCATTGACCCTGTAATGAGCACACCCAGATCCTTCTCCTCCTCTGTCTGGGCTAGCTGCACTCCCCCTAGCTGGTAACTCCTCCTTGGGTTCTTCATCCCAAAATGCAGTTAATTGCCACCAATAATGCAGAGGCCAAACAGCAACACATAGGCAGGGATATTATTTGTGCCACCTGTGGTGACTATGTTTTAACCACTGTCACAAACTTCTTTTGAGATTTGGAAGCAGGGCGTATCCCTGACATTGTCGAGGATTCACGGATGGCCAAATGGTATGGTCCTCTTTGCTGGACTTTGGTCTGCTCTTCCAAATGCATGGCTGATTCCCTCATCTTTTTTCTTACAATTGTCAGAAACTTAAGTTATGTCACTCCACATCCCAAGCAAGGACCATCCTATTCTACATGCTGCTGCTCAATCACTGATACCATGTATGTCTCATTTACGGTATCACTGCCAATGTTTGACAAGGATTCTTCAGTCTTCAACAGGATAGCATGTGTTCACTCCATGGGATACCTGGAGGGAGACATCTACAAGGAACGTATTAGACTTCCATCACTGCTGATGTTCCACTCTCAACTACAAGCCTGGCTGGTGCCTCATACAGACTGTTGTTCAGTAAAGGGTTACCGATATCTCTGCAGGTGTGATGTCTTTGATGTAGCTACACTGGTATGTAGCTACTCCATTGAAGGACTCAATGAGCAAAATGTTACTGCACTTCTTGAAAAGGCCACTGAAGCAATAAACACTATGAAACTGTTCCAGCCAGCTAACCTTTGGGAACCCAGATACCTGCAGATTAGCATGTCTATCACATGCCCAGTACAACTCATCAAGTGGCTTCTTCCTCAAGTCAAGGTTATGTATAATATGAATGGACAATACTGCATCATGACAAACATCAAGAACTTCCCTTATGGACATGTCAGTTGTGGTGTTGACATTCCTAACTTCTGCTTTATACCTCATGAATGCACCATTATTGGTTAGTCCGTGATTAACTCTTTATCAACCACTGAACAAGATTACTTTGACAGTGACCCTGACTAACTGAATGCTATAGACCTGTATATTCCCATTTTTAATGTGCATATCAACCCACTCATCCTGAATCTTAAAGCCCTCTTAGATATAAAGAATACTCATTTCATACATATCAGTAATACTATTCAAAAAGCTGAAAAGGACTTGAGTGATGTAATACATGATGGTGATGTACATCTTGCTTTAACTGATACTTTATTAGAATTTTCTTTTAAAGGCTTTGTCATATTGCAGGCTGTTTTGGTTTTTATTCTGATTGTAACCATTTTCTGCCTATGTCATATGCTCAAGCATCATTGTGCACAGTTTCACTTTCTCTAGGATACCCATGCCACAAAACTACTAGCCTAACTCATCCTTTTGTGTTGCCAGTCTAGCAGGCTACAAGGAAAGAATTAGGTAGACCTGCTCATCCCATAACCCCATACTTAGGGCAGTATATGATATATGTATATGTGTGTGTGTGTGTGTGTGTGTGTGTGTGTGTGTGTGTATATATATATATATATATACACACATATATATATATATAATACAGTATATATATATATAAAATATATATTTATAAAATGGGTAAAAGTAGTTGCTACAAATCCAATCTACTGATTGTATAAAAAGCATCACATGACCATGCGTATATCAGAGTGCGACCACACACCTACACTTTAACCCCCCTCCAAAACAATTTTGCTATTTTATAAGATAGATAACCCACTCTATGATGTGTGATCACTCTCTGATATACGCACACCTTGGGTGGTTGACTCACACCAAGGCATGAGTATATCACAGTGTGACCGCACGCCTTAGAGCAGGTTATCTATTACAGACATATATATATATATATATATATATATATATATACACCAGTGACTTGCAAAAGTATTCAACCCCCTTGAAAGTTATCAGATTTGTCTGGATTACAAATGAGACTTACATATATTATTCCAGTCAGTATTTTTATTGCAAACTCATATGCTCTAACAGTATATTTTCAAAGCCAAAATTAATTATCCATCAGCAGATGTTTTAAAGAAAATTAAAAACTGGAAAATGCTGCTTGCAGAGGTATTCAACCCCTACACATTAGTATTTGGTAGAGCCACCTTTTGCTGCAATAACAGCTTTAAGTCTTTTGGGGTAAGTATCCACCAGCCTTGCACACTGTTCTGGAGTGATTCTTGCCCATTCTTCTTGGCAGATTTGTTCCAGGTTGTTCAGGTTGGTTGGGTGACACTTGTGGACTGCAATTTTCAAACAGTGCCACAGATTATCGATGGGATTGAGATCTGGACTTTGACTTGGCCACTGTAGGACATTCACCTTTTTGTTGTTTAACCACTCCTATGTTGCTTTGGCCTTGTGCTTGGGATCATTGTTCTGCTGAAAGGTGAAGTTTCTCCCAAGCTTCAGTTTTTTAGCAGACTGAAGCAGGTTATCTTGCAGTATTTCCCTGTATTTTGCTCCATCCATTCTTCCTTCAGTTTTAACAAGATGCCCAGTCCCTGCTGATGAAAAGCATCCCCACAGCATGATGCTGCCATCACCATACTTCACTGTAAGGATGGTGTTTCTCGAGGCATGAGCAGTGTTAGGTTTGCGCCACACATAGCGCTTTGAATTTTGGCCAAAAATCTCTATCTTGGTCTCATCAGACTGCAAAACCTTGTGCCACATCTTAGCTGGGTCACTCTCATGCTTTCTGGCAAACTCCAGACGTGCTTTGATATGGTTCTTTTTGAGTAATGGCTTCTTTCTAGCCACCCTCCCATACAGGCCAGTATTATGCAGAGCTCTTGATATGGTTGACTGGTGCACCTTCACTCCACTCTCAGCCACTGAACTCTGTAGCTCCTTCAAAGTGATTGTTGGCCTCTCTGTGGCTTCCCTCACTAGTCTCCTTCTTGTTCGGACGCTGAGTTTTGAGGGACGGCCTTGTCTAGGTAGTGCCTGGGTGGTGTGATGCAGCTTCCACTTCCTCACTATTGATCCAACAGTGCACACTGGGATATCCAAACACTTGGATATTATTTTGTACCCTTTTCCTAATTTATGCATGTCTATTACTTTATCTCTAACTTCCTTAGAATGCTCTTTAGTCTTCATTTTCACACCCTTCCTTCAGATTCACAGTCTGACCAATGGTCATTAAACTGAGGTGGGGTTTTATCCAGAAAATGTGAGCTACTTTAATGTTTCAGAGGTGAGGCCAATTGTAAGCCAATTGTGTCCTCGTTAGGGTAATATTTTTCATCTGTGTAAACTTGGAGCTTCCAGAGCACAGGGGGTTGAATACTTATGCAAACAGCATATTTCAGTTATTTATTTTTCTTAAAAATATTTTCTAACATAAAACCAATGTCACTTTAAAATAATTATTTTGAGGGTCAGTCTTTTTAAATAAAATATTACACAGAACAAAATCTCAATATATCATTTGTCATTCAGACAAATCTGACAACTTTCAAAGGGGTTGAATACTTTTGCAAGTCATATATATATATATATATATATATATATATATATATATATATATATCTATATATATCTATATATACACATATATATATACACACACACACACCACGAGGTTGAGAGCTTTCTCAGTAGGTCATCCTGTGTTATTTCCACTAGAGTGAGAATAAATCCTGATGACATCAGCAGAGTGAGGATATCGACATTTATCCACACGCTGTTGATGTCACCAGAGTGAGAATATCTTCACTGCAGCTTGTATTCTAAAGGAAACTGCTTCAGAAAACAGTTTCTCTTTCTCCATGAAGCTGCAGCTTACTCAATTGCCTTTGCAAAACACTCTCACCTGTGTCCCATTGTGTTTCTAACAGTCCTAGCCCTATTATTGTACTGATCTCAGCTTCAAAACAACCTGAATTCTAAATGAAACTCTTTTACAAAGCAGTTTCTCTTTCCCAGTGCTACCTACAGTAGTTTGTCTTTCTCACTGAACCTATAACTTACTCAATTAGCTTTGTAAAACACACTCACCTGTGTTTCTGACTCCCAGTCCATTCAGAACACACACACACACACACACACACACTCTCACTGACACCATGCACAGAATCAGCAGGAAACACACAGAAACAGAAAAAATGTTCCTAAAGCTCTCGCCCCTGTGGTATAAATCACACACATGATGTGCAGAGCGTGGGATATGGAAAATATTCTCAGACCTGCAGAGTGAGCTGTGCATTCTCACTCATGCCTTCAGCACTCGTGAGAATACAGAGCACACTCTGCAGGAGTGAGAATATTTTCCATATCCCACTCCTGCCCATCATGTATCCTATATTTAGTACGGTAGAATATAGTGAAGTGTTATGTGATAAGACATGCTTATATTATCATAGCATGGACTGGTGATAAAGACCAGATCCCAACAGGGCCATGTGCTAGTAACCTCTGGCCCTGACGGTATTAGCTCTGTTTATGTAGGCCTTATGATACAGTTATTTTCCTTGCTACACCAGCTGCTATTGTTTTGCTGAATTAAGCATTTTCTATATTGTAACCCAAAACTAGTTTTACTTAGTTTTGCTCTTATCAGAAAGAGTATGTGCAGAGATAAGTGATAAGCTATCCATCCTCTGTTCAGACCTTCTACTACTGAGAAGCTTGTGTTTTGTGATGTTACCTTATATGGCACACCATTACCTAATAACACACTTTTCTTATCTGTGAGTAGAAGAATGACACCTAAGCTATATTTTGCTGAGTTCAAATCCAGTTTGGAGTGATATCATGACACTTGGGGTTCTGTTCCAGACTCCCAGTACATATTTTGCTGTATTCCATGTATTCTGGTAATAAACTGTTTGTTTCTTGCTGTATCTCTGGCTCTGTGTCGTGTTTCGCCATCAGATCTAGAATATTCTGATAACAGTTCTACAGAAGGTACTACACTCCCAGCCATTGCTGAAGTGATGCCAGAAACTGCAAACATCACCGACCATGCCAGTTTCTGCACCACCTCCTGGTGAAAGTGCTAAAGCTAGCACAACCAAGGTTCGATAACACTCCACCAGGGTGTGGAACCCACCTCACCATTTGGATTTATAGTAAGTGCCAAACCCATAACTAATATGACAGATTAATCTCCAGGGTGAGCCGGGATTTGAGGCAGTCTGCCCTCATTCCCCAGTTTAGAAATAGTTTTTTTTTATATATATATATGGACAGTGAGACGTTCTTGCTCATTATGGGACATTTTCAGTAAGGTGGGAGGAATATGTTAGGTATGGTGTTTGAGAGCCCTCTAGTGGCTTGATTGTGTCATGTGAGTGAACAGAAAATGAACATAAAATGGCGCCTGACAACAAACCTCTTGTCTGAGCTCCTTTGTATGTAAAATGGAAAAATAGTGTCTCTCAACAGCCAGCCCACAACAGGGAATTGCAGTGCTTTTCACCACATCCAATTGAGGGGAGCCTGGTCTTTGAAGGATCAGTGTTGACTGAAAGCCAACTGATCTGAAATAGAGTGACACTATCGGATTCTTTACCGGAACCGATGGGGATAGACTTACCTGTTGGAGAGTCTTCCAGCTTTTTGGCCCTGCTTTCTGTAGACTTACTGAACATCTTATAGAGAGGACATTTATAGCATCATCTGGACCCAGAAACTCAAGGCACTCTGACTGGCATCCATGGATGGCATGGGTTTTCTTGCACTTACTGCATTTCTATAACCTGATAAAGGTTTCACATTTGGAGAAGCCACAACTGTGGAGGAATCCTCCAAGAAGCTGGGTGACACCACTAAGTAGGATAGGTAAACACAAATTGAAAATACAGAAAATTGTAAGGAAATTCTGTATGGAAGTGCTACCGGGGTCTAACAGGAACTGTAGCAGTGTGGCACCAGAATACAGTGATTAGCCAACTGAAAAACAGTAAGCAATATAGAGCAGATCCAAGGTGCAGCTGATCTCCTCAGTGGAAAGTAAAGATCTGATGGCTGGAGAAAACTGCACATGAGTGGTCAAGGCATTCAGGTGGTAATTTTTGTGAATCTGACTGGATGGTTCCGGCTCCTTGAGATGGGAATGATTTTATGTTTGTCTATAGATGAATATTTGTAGTTAGACTCGTAAGAATATTCCAAATACATAGCTGCTAAAAAAGCATATGATGAAGAATTTCCTGGCTGTCATGAGCTGCTGCTTCAAGTGGATGGAAAAATGTATTACCCAGACAGTGGAGAGCAGGGGAGCCCTTTGCTGTCTTCTGTCTTTCAAATCTCAGTGTCGTCACACATTTTAGACCAAAAAGGGCAGACAAAAGTAACAGCATTTTTGAAACAATATAACAAGCTATGTAACTACTGACACACAGTCAGTAATCCATCAGTTAAAAGGCTGACTGATTCATTATGTTGCCTGCTATAAATTACTGACAATTTACAAGCATTTTACCTTTTCCCTGAGTCTCTTCCAATGGGGAATGGCTATGACGTTAATGGCAAAACTATCAATAATTTATCAGTGGCATTTGTTTAGAATGTATCTGTATTTACCCCAGTTAGTCTAAATAAGATTCAGTATCTCTTTTGCAGGGAGATCTTGACTAAACCATCACAAACAACTGGGAGGCTTGAAGTACACAGAGTGCAAGTGGCCTTCTCAAGATCATACAGTGAGCTACTGTTTGAAGCACAGATGCCAAAAGGTAGAACGCACTCAAGGATGAAACAGAACCCACTGAAGACTCATGCAAGTTGAAGTGGTAGGGGCCTATGCTAGACCAGGAAATGAAAGAATTCTATGCTGTGTTGTGTCTGCAACCTGTGGAACTACACCATAAGTAAAACTTATTTCTATTTTGCACCACTTGCTGTTGCCTGCTTCATCCTTGAGTGTGCGCTATCTTTTGGAATCTGTGTTTTGTACAGGGGGTTAGCCACCTCCGTGTGGAACTGCACTGGCTGTGTTTTGGAGATCGCAACAGTTTTTGCTTTTGACTGTTACTGTTTGAAACAGAGTGCATGTTATAATGAATTTTTTGTAGCTATACTTTTATTGCCCTTTTTATGTTGCTTGAACGCATGTGCAAGAAACATAGTGCCATCATCGGAGATTTCGGAGGTGTGTCACCTCCTCCTCCAATTCAGGCAGTGTCCTAGCAGGCACGGCCCCTGTAAGCCAATGCATTTTGGAGCTGTCTATGACACGCTCCAAAATGCAGTGGCATACAGTTGAAAGGGGGAGCTACGCTTGAGTGAGCAGCGATAAGAAGCTGCTCACGCCAGAGCCCTCCCACTCCAGGCGCGCCACCACACACACACTGTATAGCTGACGGATGCCCAACTCTCGCCGGGCTGAGCCATGGCCGCTCCCCATTAGTTGGTGCCACGCTGGCAATCTGTCCTTTGCTGGACGGGGTGCCCACTCTCCGCCGGCTGAATGCCCCCAAAGTCCTTGTAGCCATGCTGGAGCCCACCCCAGCGTGGCAAACGGTCCCATGATGTCTTTTTTTTTTTTTGTACTAAACAAAACGGCCGCAGTGTGCGACTCCCCGACCCCTCCCACAACCTGCACCCACCCACTGCACACCCAGCATCCCCACACCTCCTCACCCCATACTTACCTCCAGACCTTTGGCGGACGATCTTCGTGGACCAGGAACACGCCTGCACTCTTCAAAGCCGACCGCGAACTGAGGAAATGCCGTAAGCTGTATAATGGGCTAGATAGGGGTTTCAACTTTATTGGATATCTCAGCCATTTTTGGAATTTGATCAAATTTCCAACATGGGTTTAGACTTTCTCATGAATGATTCACTGTCATGAGAAGAGCCCGGCCCGAAGGGTGATTTCGCGCAGTGACTGCACAGTGACTGTGAAATCACCCTTCGGGCCTTTATACTGCCATGACAGTGACATCATTCATGAGAAGGGGGCCCAAAACCCCCATGTTGAAAATTTGGTGCCAAAATTCCAAAAAATGACTGTTTTACGAGCGTGCGTTGTGCAGTTCCTACGCAGGCTAGTAAGTTCGCGAAATTTCAATATTTTCACTCCAGATTTTTAACATTGCCATTTTACCACACCTTCTTATGAGCAGTACAGCTGTCATTTTTCACATCTCACCCAAAATGTGTTTCACTCATGTAGCGCAGAATGGCGCAGTCAGTGGCAAAATCAATGTACGGGACAAATTAAGAAAATCACAGTGACACTGTTCATGAGCAGAGGTCTTAAAATGGCTATGTTGAAAATTTGGTGAAAAAATTCCTAAAAATGACTGTTTTACGAGCGTGCGTTATGCAGTTCCTACACACTCTCGTAGGTTTGCGAATTTTCAATATTTCCACTCCAGATTTCAACATTGCCATCTTTACACACCTTCTTATGAGTAGTACAGCTGTCATTTTTCACATCTCACCCAAAATGTGTTTCGCCCATGTAGCGCACAATGGCGCATGATGGATTGTCTTCAGTGTATGGGACACATTAAGAAAATCACAGTGTCACTGTTCATGAGCAGAGATCTTAAAATGGCAATGTTGAAAATTTGGTGAAAGAACCCAAATGACTGTTTTACGAGTGTGCGTTGCATAGTCTTCTAATGCACGCTTGTAGGTTTACATTTTCAATATTTCCATCCAGATTTTTAACATTGCCATTTTACCACACCTCCTTATGAGCAGTACAGCTGTCATTTTTCACATCCTGCCCAAAACGTGTTTCCTCCCATGTAGCGCACAATGGCGCAGTCGGTGTGCAAACTCAATGTATGGAACACATTAACAAAATCACAGTGACACTGTTCATGACCAGAGGTCTTAAAATGGCTATGTTGAAAATTTGGTGAAAAAAATCCTAAAAATGACTGTTTTATGAGCGTTCGTTGAGCAGTTCCTACGCACGCTCATAAGTTCGCAAATTTTCAATATTTACACCCCAATGACTTCCAAATACCTAAACAGCACATAGAAGCAAGCAACATTTGGCATTGACAAATGCTTGTTTACCTATACTTTTATTGCCACTAACCTCCTTTCTTGTACAATACTCTTGAACATGGGTCATTGACCTAATGATGTGAGAAACAGCTCTTCTTGTATAAAAATGAACATTTTACTACTATAAGGGTCAGTCTAAACCAGAATAAAAAGTATATGTTAAAATTTGCACTGTTGTAATACACTGCTGCTTTAAAGATGGCCCACAGTTCTATGCTATAATCATAAAGAAAGAATATTTTCTAAAACAGCCATAACATGCGGAAATAGCTGCAGCATTTTTGAAACACACCTAAACAAATACAGTCTTGAAATTTCTCTTTGTATTTTTTTTAAGCCACAGTTGTATTTCAAAACCAAAGAAAATGTAGTGCCATGTATACTACTGAATAGTGGTGACAGACACCACAGCTTAACAATTTGTGGTTTCGATTAAGGACTGTAGTTTAAAGGGTTACATAGAATTTTACCAAGTTTTAGTGTGCAGCGCAGCTTGATAAACTTACTGTATGTCATACCAATATTCAGACTTTTATAATTTATTGTTTTTGAATTGTTTTGCAGTTCTTGTCAGAGGAACTGGGATACCAAGCCTTACAAATAGGTGAACACCATAATATAATTTAAATAAACTATTAACAAAAATATGTTTTTCAAAAGCTTCAATACCAACCAAGGGGTCTTCATATATATCTGGGTCCAAGTGCATCAACTGAGGGTACAAAACAATCCGGTCTCCTTTCCTTATAGGCAGCTTTTGTCCCGAATCCAACGTTAGAGAAAAATCTTGTGTGGCACAGCGGATCATCATTGAGACACTGGATAATCGTAAAGCTTCATTCACTGCACTGCCTAGACATTACAAGCACTTTGGTTAGACACCAACAATGTACTGCATAACTATGTTCTGAAAGCAATCTGCGAACACATCAAAGAGGCAACAGACCCTAAAGAGCTCCTAGAACATTCTAAAAATGTGTGTTTCTAATTTTTCATTCTCTTTGAAGATATGTACACAGGTTACTTCAAACCATGTACCGTATGCTTCTTTATACCATGTAGGTGAAAGTCAAAGCTTACTGATAAATATTTTATATTAAACTTGTATGGATTCCATATGAAGATAAACCATTTATCTCAATGTTGGGTGCATCATTAGCATTTATCTCCACTTTGGATAGGTCACAAAGGAACCATAACCAACAAACGATAAGCTTGCGCTAGCCCTGATGACATTACAATATCATCTGATGCGCTCAAAAGAGAGGAGTAAAATTAAACTGAAACCGCTACATCTTGATAGAAAGAACAAATTTAAAAGCTTTACAATTTAAAATACATTATATAAGTTGCACACACAGTGACCTGACTCAGAATATGTTATATATTACTTACTGCATGAGGGGGCAGGACTTACATAACTCACTAGTTGCTCTGACACTCATGAGTTATTTTACTGCCCCCTCACTTGTGAAGAAAAATGGCATATTCTGAGTCAGGACATTGCATATCCCATATACAGTATTGCCTGGTCTGTGGCTACTTTAGAAAAGTTCAGTTCTTGGCAGAATCTAGCCAGGTTTACCCCTCTGCAGGAACGTCATGCCAAAAGATTTTTTTTTGGGGGGGGGGCACTCAATTGAAAATTATACCATGGACACCCAAAAAAACCCCACAAAATCCTCTATTCTAATTGGCTAGCTGGTACCTTTCTGCCATGGTAAATCCCACAATAACCCACACAAAAGGTGCCAGCCAGCCGCATATGTACAAAAATACTCCAACCCCCGAACACATACCTGAAATCCATCGTATTGTCTCCCCACTAACTGAGACAGTAAACTAAGAGTTTTAAACCTGAATTTGGTACTGCTCATTTAAAACAAGTGTGTCACATAAAGAAACTTCTTTTTGTACCTTGTAAGTCGCACCTGCCTCATCACTGTCAATTGCGGTCATCGACAAAAGAAAAATACAGTTCAGTGCAAAATTCAAAACTGCTGATAAACACCGATCACAACCTGGTTGCATGCCAGCAGCATAAACAAAAAGTAAACTGCCTCCATAAAACTGAACAGACGGAGCGACTGTGACATGACCCATAGGCAAAAAGAAACAACTCTAATATTCTCTTTTTCTGTGACCATTTTCTAGAGGCAGTCTACTTGCACCTCTGGCACTCAGTCCTCACACGCTCAGTCAGAATCTTGTGCATGGCTTCCCCTGTGTCGCTCTGCAGGTGCTCTTGATATTTACCGTTGGTGGCTGCTGCCTGTGTAGCCTCTCAGTTTTTACATTCTGGAGAGCAACAATGTCTCTAATGGGAACATTGCTGCTCCCCTGTTTCCAGCTGTATGCCGTTACCGCTACGCTATACTGCCCCTTACTAAGACAGAACTATTTTCCTGGCACATCAACAAACTTGGTAAAAATCATAAAATCAGCAGAAAAAATTTCTTGTTTTTTTTTTCTTTTCTCACAAAAAATCAATTATGTGTTTCACTCATGGTATTATTGCAATAACCCACTCGAGGGTGTGGGTTATTGGGGGGGGATTTACCATGGCTGGCGAGGATTTGACCACTCAGCTGCACCTCATGGCCAAACCATGCCAGCCATGGTAAATCCCTCCATAACCCACACCGTCTCATGATTTATTGCTTAATTAATGAAGGGAGCACATAAATTTACACTTTTATGTCCCTTCCTTTGCACAAATTGCAATATCTGGATGGGAATTCTATGGGCATGACGGCCCTGCCCCTATGTTCTCCTTGAAAAAAAATGCTTTTTTTAAGATGTTTCTTGGTATTGCCACTGTGCATCATGCATCCAGGAAGTAATTCTGTAGGCCTGACCCCTCTCCATTAAGGCTGAGTTTTCCATCCACCTGCATCATGATCACGTCATGGCCTTCTCAAAGCCTCTTGCAAGCAACTCCATTCTCCACATTATTTGCTATTAAAACTCAATGTTGCTCTGAATCACCACACAGTTGCATAACGTGAGGGTCTATTTTTCCAAAAAATGTTGAACGTGGTGATTGGATTCATTCCCCAGCCAGGTGATCCAGGAACAACAGGTAGGAAGATGATGCATTGCACCACCAAGCTGGAACAGCAGATAGTGACATTTTGGCATATACAATGTTTTGTGAGACATTTTGTCTGCGACATGTGCAGGTGCGTGATGTGGTGTAATGCATTTCTGATGCGACTGGTTGAAGAAACATTCCTTTACCACCCCTCCCCTGCTCCAGTTTTCTACACTGGAGTAATCTCTAAATGCCCTTATTTATGACTCACCAGTTTTTCACGGTCATTTGTCGACACCTCCCCTCCCCCCACAATCATAAGGAAATTTGATTGGAAAGTAGTAAGCCATCTAATACCACCATTGCTGCTCACTGAATCTGGTGAAAACAGTACCACCTTCTCTCCCTCAATCAGCTGTGTGAAAGTGCCACTAATTTCACACAGCTAGTAAGCCAAGTGGTAGCAGTAGTTTCATTCAGCTGATACAGGGAATTGCAGCGACAAGAAGCGAGCACTATTGTTTACTTAAATGTGGTCACATTTCCTCATGATTTAGAGGGTAGGGAGTGTTTGGACATCTTGGAGGGGGGAATTTGGGAATTACAGTTTGTATACAGGGGATAGCTCAGTGGGACACAACATCTTCTGTTCAGTGTGGTCCTGCCTTGACATGTTTTAATAGCTGGGTGAACTGAAGCATTGTGATGTTTAACAAATTTCTTAGGGTCATACAGAGAGCAAACGGCTGTGGTGGAATTTGAACATTGACCTTTAGATTCCTAAACTTGTGCTGTAGCCACTGTACCATGCTGTTAGGGTAAACAGTAAGGTTCCAATTGGCAGGGGGTAGGAATCCAGGGCTAAACATAAGCCCTTGGCTTCCCCTCAGCAAACTTGCCACTGTCTCTCTCTGGTCCCTCCCTTGCCGACACCAAGTTCCCCCAAACCGGGCAGTGAGCCCCTGACATCCCCCAGACTGAGATGCATTAAGCCTGGGCTAGTTCCTTGAAAGTAAGGTGCACTGAGTCCCTCTTCTACCACTGTCTGAATTGCTGTGATAGTGGGTGCTAATGCAGAGGATCCTAACTCGAGTGCAGTGGACTGTAGCAGTGTATAGGTCGCAGAAGCCAGGAATGTGGCACAACATCTAACTGGGAGCCATGCTTTGTCACATCCCATCAATTGCAACCTGGATATTGCTAAGGTCCACTGTACTCAAGTCAAGATCAGCAACTTTACTCCCAGCAATAATCATCATACTGTCTGAGGCAGGAGAAGGTCTGTAGGATCAGGGAGTTAACTGGGTTTGTGTCTTTGGGTTGGGAGACATTGGGGTTCCATGCCAATTTGTTTTTAAAAGGTGGTACCAGTTATATCAATCAATCGATCGCAGTTAGCCATGATGTGTAAAACAAAAATATATGTACTTACTGTCTGCAGAATAAAATGTACGTGCAGCTCGGTTTAAGGGTGTGTGTTTACTTGAAGAAGAGTGTGCATCTGTCTGAGGATGTGCTTACATTTCAAGTGAGTGAGTGTGTTGCTGAGGGTGTGAATGCTTGCCTGCCTGCAGGTGTGTGTATTTCTTTGAGAGAGTGCGTGTCTGATGGAGGGTGTGTGTTTGCTTGAGGGTGCACCTGTGAGCATGTCTCTGTCCAAGGAAAAGTGACTGTGTTTGCTTGTCTGAGGCTTTTGGATGAGTCATTGCATATTAGCATATGTATCACAACTGACTGGCATATATCAGTGAAGAGTAAATTTAAAAAATGAGGCATGGGGCCCAGTTTTAAAACAGGAAACATTGGTGCAAGATGCCTGCACCAAGCAGCTTTGGCACAAGTGGCACCTTGGGTCAAAGTTCATGGCACTCCTGATTTTCGAATGCAGGCGGCATCGAAGTCAGGAAGCTGTGCACCAAAGCTGCCCTGCACCACCCTTGCAGCAGAGGTGTCCTTGTGCCAGGTGGCAAAGAAGTTTACACCGTGACGGGCCGGCACCAACCCCTTTTTTTGAATTTTAGAAGCCCCACCAAGGCTGCAACAGGGAGCTCAGTTTAGACCAGTGAGGATCTTGTCCAAGGGCCCTGCGTCACAGCCAGGCATGGAGGTGATGGGGGGGGACCTGCAAGGAGGAGACCAGGGGCAGAGGGAGCACAGGGGATGACAGGGGCTGGTGGAAAGTCAGGATGGTGAGGTGGCACCTGGCTGGGATGCCATGTATACATACAGAGAGCCAATTGGCCCTGGTATAGGGGTGGGTAGGGATGGACCCTGACCTGGGACCGGCTGGGCAAAACCCTGGCACCATCCCCATAGGTGCCACTGTCCCCAACACAGTAGGTGGGCCACAGCCTGTCTCCATGCATGGGGGGTGAGTACCAGGGGACTGTCACAGTGCCCTGGTAACATTTCCCTCCACCACCTGCACCCCGCACCCTGCAGCCACTGCTGCTCACCTACAGTGTTGGGGACAGTGACACCTATGGGGTTGATGTCAGGGCTGTGTCCACCTGGGGTCTGGTCATGGTCGGTCCCTGCCAACCCCCTCTTCCCTGGCCATTTGACCCTCTGTATGCAAGCATGGCACCCCCGAGTGTCACCTCAGCACCTTGACTTTCCACCATGCCCCCATCGCCCCGTAGGGCACCCCACATGCTCCCTCTGCCCCCAGTCCCCTACTTGCTGGCATAGGAACCCTCCATTTCCATGGCCCTGCTAGGGTTGCATTGGGTGGAGGGTTGATGGATCCCTCTGTCAAATCCTACAAGTGCGCCAAATGTTTGGTGCAACCCTGTGACTGTGGCAACTCCCAGGTCTTATGAGCAGGGAACCCCTGTTTTATAAAATAGGATGCAGGGTTCCTGATGTACCTGGAGTTTGCCACAGCCAAAGATCAACACAAATTGCATTGCTCTAAGGGCTGTATGAAAATCAAGCCCATGGTGGCTTCAAAGTGCTTTTATTAGTTTGCACATACAATTGCATGCTGAATACAATTCCTAAACTGATGCAACCAAAGGAGCAAGCACAAGGACGTGGTGCTTCTATGCCCAAACAAGACAATTCAAACACTAAAAGGCAGAGCACACAGAAACCATAACACAAGGGCACAGGTCATAAATTTATTAAAAAATAAAATAAAAAAGTGAGAAACGCCTGACACATTTCGGATGCTGCTCACATCCCTTGTCTTTGGGAAAAGATGTAAGCAGCATCCAAAATGCGTCAGGCATTTCTCACTTTTTTATTTTCTTTTTTAATAAATTTATGACCTGTGCCCTTGTGATATGGTTTGTGTGTGCTCTGCCTTTTAGTGTTTGAACAATTCCTAAACTAAATTTTCTCCCCCTATTTTATAACCATTTGTGGCTGGGGGTAGGACCTATTTCAATAGACCGCAAGCCAAGATAAGATTTCTTTCCAAATGCCTGTTCTACCAGTGCCACACCTAGGCGGATTAACTCTGCAGACCTCATAAACCCTCTGTCTCTACTGCTTGCACATGCTCTCCTAATCAATCCAGCAAACCTGGTCAGGCAAGTTACCCTCAGTACTTACTCATGCTTCCTATCCCAAAGGATCAGGGAATGCTCTTCTCCAGGGGACTTCCAACCTATAAAAGTCAAGCTTCTCTACTCTGGGGATGGAGTAAATGACTGGAGCATCCCCATTGGACATGGTGAAAATGGACACATGTTCTGCCCAAGTCCATCCATTTTCTGCCACTCCCTCCTCTCCCTGTCTCACACTGCAGGGATCTCAATAATCCTACATTCTAGACACCTCTCTGGCCAGTCACGCATTTATTCCCAATGTTCCCAAAGCTGTTGTTCACAGGTACCACGGGGAGGCAGTGTGTGAGTGGGCATTCTGCCCTCCCTCCCCCATAGTGTAAAAATACATTTTTATACTAATTATCTTACCCACTGTAAGTCTACAGGGTGGTCATAATGGTGAAATTTACCAATTTTGCTTAAAATAGTTTGCCAGGGAAGCCTGACTGAGATGAGCCATCTTATTTTTAATGGTGTCCTGGAAGGTTCAGCATTAACCATAGCAAATACAACAACATGGCACTTTAATACATTCTAAAAGAAGAACATGCAATGTACGAAAGTGAAAAAGCAGATACTTAAAATTACACACATTTCACAAATACTTTGGATCCTCTTCACCTTGTGTCGGCAGTCACCCAGAACATTGTTATCACTATGCAGAAGAGTTCGTGTCTAAGTGGTAAGCACTAACATACTGCAGTATGTGTAATTTTGGGAAAACAGAATGCTTTGGCTGTGTTGTTAATTATGAGACAGAGCCAAGTGCCTGCACCCAAGAAGTGTGTTTATATATAGTGTAGTTTCGTTTATTGTTCTAGGAATTATTACCTTTGAGCCAATGGCTCTTTTACAAAGGTTCCACATCATCAATGTACAAACAAACAAGACATGTTACATAGAATGGTCAGCAAATTATAAAGGTTTCAATAAGCCAGTCTAATACAGTACATCACAGGAAAAAAACAAAACATTGGAGGAATGGTCAAGGTGGGAAGGGTAGGAGGAGATATGGGTAGGGGAGCAGACTTAGAGTAGTTAGAGGTACTCAGATGCCTTTGTCAAGAAAGGAGCAGAGGAGGAGGATGAAAAACAGTAAAACAGCCATGAGGGAAGAATCATTAGTCAAGGCAGTCACAGGAGCTTGAGGCTGAGAGGTGAGAGTAAAGCGTAGATTTGAAAGCTCCTAGTGACGTGGAGGACGTAATGAGCGAGCTCAGGGCATTGTACCAGCTAGGGGCATGATAGGCAAAAGATCTTTGGCCCTGTGTGGTCCAGCATCTGGGGACCTGGAGAGGTTGGTGTTCCGATCTTCTGGTGGGATGGATGCTGGTATTCGGGCAAAGTAGGTCTTGGATACACGGCGGAGCACGGCCCAAGATGGATTTTTTTGCCATCAAGCATGTGAGGTACCTTTTGTGATTTGAGAGTTGCAACCATCCTGTTTCAGTGTAGAGCTCACATGTATGAGTATGTCTTTGCGCTCCAGTGAGCAGCCGACAGGCCTTGTTTAGGGTGGTTGTGATGCTCCTTAGTGCGGTGGTAGTGGCAGAGCCATAGATAATTAAGCCATAGTCTATGATTGAGATGACAGAGCTTTGGATAGCAATCCTCAGCACAACTTGGGTAAGGAATTGCTGGTTTTGGAACAGGATACCAATGCGCTGGTTCACTGTTTTCGCTGTGTTATCAATGTGGGTCTCAAAGGTAAGACTTTCATCAAAGGTGATTCCAAGGTATTTAAATGTTGACACTTGTTCAAGGGTATTTCCTGGGTATGTTTTGATAGTAAGTGGAATTTGTCTTTTTCTGTTTTGTGGACTGGAGAAAAGCATGGATTTTGTTTTTTTTTTGTGATTTAGGACCAGCTTGTGATCTAGGAACTACTTTTCAACATTGGAGAAAGCAAGTTGCAGGCTCTGGAGTAAGGGTTTTGGGTCCTTATGAGAGGAGAGAATCACGGCATCGTGAGCATAAAGGATTATTTATTCTGGGCAGGATTTGGGGATAGAATTTAGGAAAAGGCTGAAAAGGAGGGGGCCTAGGATTGACCCCTGTGGAACACCTGAGAGGACCGGTTTTGAGTCTAAGAGAACTTCTGAGATTTTTACTGATTGAGAGCGTTGGGCCAAGTAACTTTTAACCCATGCACCTGGTCCTTCTGACAGCCCAAGACTGTAGTTGTGTGATAAGTAAGCCATGGTGAACAGTATCAAATGCCTTTGTTAGGTCAATGAAAACAGCTCCGGTTTGATATCCTTTGTCCAAGGCAGTG
Source organism: Neoceratodus forsteri (assembly GCA_016271365.2). NCBI lineage: Eukaryota > Metazoa > Chordata > Ceratodontiformes > Ceratodontidae > Neoceratodus > Neoceratodus forsteri. Next base: position 1,585,909,858 of record CM057455.1, on the reverse strand, counting down.
TGAATTTCTCCTGAGAATTCCAGTAGGGAGGTCGACGTACTGTGTCCTTTCCTAAATCCATGTTGCTGCAAGCAGAGTATGTTATACTTATGCAGGTAGTCTGAGAGTTGGTCAGCCACAATGCGTTCGAGGGCTTGGAGAGGGTGGAAGTATAGATATAGGCCGATAGTTTCCTGGTAGGGACTTGTCACCACTTTTGAACACTGGTGTGACTATAGCAGACTTCATTTGCTGGGAAATTGACTAAGCAGAGAGAGAGAGATTGAAAATTTTGGTGAGTGGGTGCACCACCTCTTCCAGGGTAAGGGACAGAATTTTAAGATCAATAGTATCACTGCTTGCTCTGGATTTAGAGATAGCCTTTTTTATATATTTGTAGACTTCATGTGCCTTAACTATTTTGAAGTGGAAAAGCGGTTGGTCAGGTGAGGCAGTAGGAGATATTGGATTTGGCGAGTCCGTGTCAGAGAAGAAGTCTGGCAGGAGGACCCCACTGAGGTCAGTGAAAGTTTTATTTAAGGCCTTTGCCATGACCATTGGGTCTAGGGTAGTGGTTTCATCGACAGTCATTATAGTGGGAGAGGATTTGGACTGCTTACCCGTGATATTTCTGATGTTGTCCCAGAATGATCTCCCGTCACCCCAGGAGTTTGCGAGGGCATTTTTGAAATAGGAGCTCTTCATTAGTCGGATTTGTTTGGTACATTGGTTTTGTGCCTGTTTATACTTCTGGATATCTGTCAAGGAGCCTGTGGCTCTGGCTATGTTCCAGAGGTGGTCCCGAGCTTTGAGTTGGGCCAGTAGTTTGGCCGTAAGCCAGGGATTTGAGAGCACTTTGATTTTATGCGTTTTTCTGGTGCGTAGGTGTCACAGGCAGTGTTGAAAGTTGTGATAAAATAATCTAGGGATGCGTCAACATCTAGAGTATTGTATATTGGGGACCAGTCTTGCTGTAAAAGACAGGTCTTGAGCTTAGTAAGGTTTCCATGGGGTAGCACTCTGCTTGAGATGGTTTTTGGAGGTGGTTTTTGGAACTTATGTATCCAGGTACAGATCACAGGGGAGTGGTCACTGAGAGAGTCCGGAAGAACAACTGTGTTTTTTATGTGGGCTGGGTGGCTATCAAGGATCCAGTCAATGAGAGTGCAAGTTCCAGTTTTGTAGTTTTTTCTAGTGGGGGAGCTCACCATCTGCATTAGGTTAGCTGCTAGGATAGCATCCTTGAGGGACCCAACGTCTGATGCGAGCCAATTTATATTAAAGTCACCAAGGAGAAGGAGCTTGGTGTCTGGTGGTTGCGATCTTACAAATTCAAGAACAGTCTGGAGATCTTTAGGAGGGATATAGACAGCGGCCACAGTAAGCACTTTATTTTGGGCACCAAGTAGTAGCTTGACAGGGAGAAATTGCACAGAGGAGTTAGTGGTGGAAAAGCAGACAGGGTGGCTAGAGAGGTTGTCCTTAATGTAAATAACACAACCTCCCCCTTTTATTAGTCCTGTCCAGTCTGAAAATATTGTAGCTTTGTAGTGAGATGGCATGGTCCGGAGTGCTTGGTGTCAGCCAGGTTTCAACAATGGCTAGTATGTCGGGAATGTGTTGACTGGCAAAGACTTAAAAGGATGCCAGATTTGGAAGGAGGCTACAGATATTTAAGGTGGCGAAGGTGAGACCCCCTCCGTTTTTGCTAGATTTGTTACCCTGGTAGAAACAGGGCCAGGGTTTGGATGGACACTTCCTGACATCAGAAGGAGGAGGAGCAGGAGTTTAAGGGACATCTGCCGCAGCTCATAGTATGACATGTAACTCCCCTGTTTCTTGTTAGTTTGAGTACAGTGTAGTTGTTTAGGGTCCCAGCGTAGGGTAATGGCTAGGAGCAGGTGTTGATTTGTCAACTTTCCAGCTGAATTGGCAAGCCAGATAGAGGAGCAGAGTTGGGATGTCATAGAAGAACATATGAAGGAAGAGCCTTGTATGACAAAGCATTTTTACTGACCCAAGGTGTGTGATGACTTTGCAGATCGCAAGAAGAAAGCTTGAGTGGTTTACAAGGACAGCATAAACCAAGGATAATTGTGTCGATTGTTTTATTGTACTGCGCCTTGATATATGAAAGGCACATAATAAATAAAGTATTATTATTATTAATTATTATTATTATTAAGGGTGCATAAAGCAAAATGTTACACTGCCCCAATTTTTTATTCTGTGTAATAACTGATCTGATGTTCGTTCTCATCAAAGTGCAGCAAAGGCAAGCTGGGGTAGCAAAGGGGGGCGGGAGCCTGCTATACACTCCCCTTCCCCCAAGCGTTAATCACCAAAACAGTGTTGGGAATCCTTTAATTGAGCTAATTGCACTCATCAAAGCACCAGACAATGAAACCTGTGTTGTAAGGGATCGGAGCGTACTACCTGCTCCCCCTACCCCAAAGCTGATCCCCAAAACAGTGGCTAGAAATCAGAAAGACTGAGAAGCAGAGTTGGTACATCATTCCAGCAGTCTTGTAAACTTCATGTGCCAACTGGGCAGTAGGTGGCACCGGGGGGAGGAGGAGGAAGTGCTTGGACCATGTTTTAGACAGCAAAGACAATGCATAAATCTTTGCACAGCTGATCACACTCATCAGAGAACTGGAAGGTCATGTTGGGGCCATGACGGGCAGAAGTCTGCTTCTCACTCCCCCCATCCCAATGCCAATCACTGTAACAACTGCAGGAATCCCTCAACTGAGCAGATCATGCTCAATGGTGCACTTAAGAGTCAAACATGGGTCACAACAGGTGGAGGCCTGCTATCTGCTCCTCCTCCCCACAGTACTGGTCACTGAAACAGCATTGGCAAGCCAGATAGAGGAGCAGAGTTGGGATGTCATCCTAGTAGCCATGTGACAGTGTGAGTAAACAATGTAAGGGGGGTGCTATTATATGTAAAAGATACCTTACACACTAAGGAACTTCATGCCCTCTCCCAGAAAATTCTTGCTATGAATGTATCACAGTACAGGTACTCCGGGGGGGTCAATTTGTTGCGTCAAATAACCCACCACTTGATGCTAAGTCAGGTTTATCTGATTTCACAACCTGGATGACAAACTTGAAACTTGGGGAAAGACTGATCATAGATGACTTTAATGTTAATTGGACCAAAGAGCTGGGCAAAAAATATTCAAATAATTCTTAGCTCCATAAACGTAAACCAAATTGTCTCGGAGCCAACCTGCGTGAACAACAAGACCAGCCACCACATTCTGCTTGACTGGGTACTTGTAAGTAGAGCTGACAGAGTGCTTGCTGCAGGCTTGTTTGCAGATGCACAGAAACGTAGAATTTGTCAGCAGATAAGGTCCACTTGGCCCACCCAGTCTACCCATTTTGTCCCTGCCTATACTGGCACCACTGACCCTGTCTGATCTCCAGGTACTTACACTCTCCCCCCTCCCCCCAGTTTCCCTACCAAGATTCCTTTGTGCCTAATTCATGCATTCTTGAAACCTACCACTGTTTTTGCTCCACCATCTCCACTATGAGTGTTCCAGTCATCCACCATTATTTTAGTGAAGAAGTACTTCCTCACATTGCTCTTAAACTCCCCCCTCCAGCTTCACTGCATGCCTTTTGTTTTCATGCACCTTCTCTTCTGAACAATACTTCCCTCCCTACCTTAGTCACCCTTGTGAGGTATTTATAGGTCTCTATCATGTCCCTCCTCTCCTTCCTCTCCCTCCTCAATTCCAGGCTATACATAGTGAGATCCTTTCATTTCTCCTCATAGGGCTCATGATGAAGTCCCTGCACCATTTTAGTTGTCCTTCTCTGGACAGACTACCCAGTCTATATCCTTCTTGAGATGTGGTCTCCAGAACTGACACAGTACACCAGGTGAGGGTCTCATCAATGATGCCCTAAGTGACCCCTCCCTAATCATTTGTATCTGGACAAACACCCCAGGTCTCCACCTAAAATTATACACAGTTGAGACTACTCTAAACTGCAAGTGCCTAAACTTTCTGTCAGACCTAGCCTCTGTAAACCGGACATCCGTATACCTGTGGGACAGTGTGGACCAGGGTTTAGAATTCTTCTCTAACAGCTTTATGAAAGATGTAAACAGACATTCACCAACTATTAAAAAAGAATCAAAAGTGGCTGTCTCAAGTGGCTAACAAAGGAACTGTGTAAAATAATAAAACACGAAGACAAATCATGGGGCATCTTTAAGCTCTGTGGTCTGCACCATGGCTGTCTGGCTTACATACAAGTGATAAACACGTGTAAATTTAAACTTAAAAAGGCATAAGCCAAGTTCCTCAAGTAACTACAAAAAGACAGCATTGCTGACCCCAGGAAGTTCTGGTCTCAAATAAATCTGCCTGTTAAAAGGGCCCTAAAAAAAATCACACATTCCTGACATCATATTTGGTGATTGATGCCTCTCAGACTTACATCAGATAGATAATGCCTCCAACCAGTCCTTCACCAACCTGCATAACTATAACCCTACCTCACAAGGCCAAATCTCTCATAGCTGCTCTCCTGTACCTGCTAAGCCTAGTGATGACTTCCCAGAATGTCACCCAAAACTAGTAAGTTACAAGAAGGTACTACAGTATATCAACTATCCAAAATAAAACCCGAGATTTCAGCAGGGTATGATGGTCTTAAACCAAAATTGCTTCAATTGGCTGTCTCATACTGGTATGTAGACATAAGGCAATTTTTGCCCATCTAGTCTGCCTACCCACATCAGCAGGTCAAATTTTCCCCACCGAAGAATAGGTAATTATCTAGTTTTATTCTAAATATGTCAGTGTTGCTGCTCTGTACTTTATCAGATGGTAATACATTCCACATTCTTCCCTCTCTTTGAGTAAAGGGTTATTCTTACACTGGTCTAATTTAATTTGACATTTATGTGATCTGAGTCTCAGAGGTTTATTCTGTATTTCCATACCCAATTTAATCATTAATTCTGTGTCGCCAACAATCTTATACATCATTAGAAGATCCTCTCTCGTGCATCTAGTTTCGAGACTGTAGACACCCAACTGCACCAGCCTGTCCTGATATGTTTCTTTTAGTTCATGAATCAACTTCATAGCCCTACATTGTACCCTTTGCAGTCCATCCACATCTCTCCTTAGATAGAGATGCCACAACTGTGCTCCATACTCCATATATGGTCTAACATATGCCTTGTACAGTGTCAAAGACGAGCCCAGCGGTGGCAAAGTGGTTGTTAAACAGATCTAGGATTGTCTGTTTGTCAGTGAATGTGGAGCCACAAGACATAATTTTGGCTGGGAGAGAATTTACTGATTCATGCCCTTCTATATTCTTAATGGTCTTCCAAAACTTAGAAGCACACTTAGATGATGAGTCCAGTTCATTCTGAAAATACTTAGCTTTTTCGGATCTGACAAGTTTAGTGCAAGTGTTCCTAGCCATTCTGAAAGCCAACCAGTTGGCAGGGAGCTGGATTTAAATGCTTTTCTCCAAAGAACATCCCTATTCAGTAAAGCGGCCTTCAGGTTGGCCGTAAACCATGGGCGCAATTTTTTCTTTGTGCAAACTTTAACCAACTGAGTGTGTCTATCTATAGCCGAAAGTACAATCCTTTGAAAGGATTCCTATGCTTTGCACACTGACTTGGCTAGATAGAAATCTTGCTAAATAGAGTTTTGTCAGAAAGGAATGCTAGAGGAGCAAAGTTATGTTTGCTTCTTTTGTGTATATATATATATATCTTGAAGAGGAGATTGGTTTGGGAGCAGACCTCACACAAGCAATGGAACAATGGTCACTAAGGTCAATGACAAAAACATCTGAATGGGTGAAAAGGTGAGGCTTATTAACTAGAATAAGGTTAATTAAGGTACTGTTGGCAGGGTTTTTCCTATTAGGGCATGTGACTTCAGGAGTTAGTTGTGTAAGGCCGAAGGTGTCACATAGTTCTTTAAGTAGCATTTAAAAAAGAGCTTCTACTGGGAAAAATGGCATTCAGGTTCTGTGCAGTTCTCCATTACAGAAGAACCACAGTCAATATCTGCAAAAACATATGTTGTGCAGTGTTTTTTTTTTAATGTTAATTTCTTTGTACTCCTTGGTCGATCAGCCCCCATCCACTGGTCCTCCTAGCCCCATCACCCCCACATCCACCAGGACTTATCTCTTCCAGTTCTTCCCCCCAGGGCTTCCCCTCTTGGCAGGGTCAGTGGGGCCCCTCCCATGGCCCCACCCGGAACAGGATCTAGTTTGCTGAAGGTGCCCCACCGGCCTGTTGCAGAGTCTGTAAAGAACTGGTTGCATTCTGCTGGTCAGATGCCATTTTCTTCCTGATTTGCTTTCCCATTCCCAAGCATGATAGTATGCAATGATGCCAATAGCCAAGCTGTGGATGCTTCCACACTCAACATACCCGGTGTCTGTTATGCCTCTGCCCCCTCAATCTGTGGGATCATCGTCCAGCCCCCAGCTATCGCTAGGGCCGGGCAAGCACCAGTCTCTGATCCCACCACTCCCTGGGAGAGGAGAGCTGTCCTCTGGATGCTCAATCCTCTCCCTCCCCATGACCCGCTTACACCATAAACACGGGTCACTGGCATGGCAGGAGGTAAGGCACCAATGCCTCAGCCCTCCATGCCACTGGGCCGCTGTTGTGCAGAGTGTTTTGATTTATGCATGTAGTCCTAGTGTGTTGTTTCTTTTGTTTGATGATGGATTTTTTTTCAAATTTGCTTATTAGTTTATATCCTCTGGGGATCTCCACGTTTGTATCATTTACTGCCATTCATTTTCCCACAATGTCTTCTGTCCCATGTGACAGTGATGTGTCCAAGACTATTGATTCCGTCAGTGATAACTGCAGCAGCAATCTGCTGTTAGGATACTGATGCTCTGGCCTCAAGAAAATAACTCTTAATTCAATCTGTTTTGTTTTCTTGGTATATGTCTAAATCTAGCCAGCAGGGATAAAGGTTTTGTTTTTAAAGCTTTTTGTTAAATCAAACTACACACAGCTATAAAAAAAGCACACACATCACAATAGTCACCAATGCTATAATTAGGATGACTCTAGCTATTTCCTCACAGAACAGCCTACTCAATTATCCGTCGGGTGTTTTTCCAAATTGTGACTGTAAACTTCATTAGTGCTCACTGGATAAGGAGAGGCACTTAAAATCACAGCTTCACTGCTGTACACATGATACTAAACCAGCACATGCTGAATCAGAGGTCACTGATGCATCACTGTCACAAAGGAGCCATAAAACTAGTAGACACATTTAGAAAAAAAAAGTCTAACAGCAAACAAAAGAAAGGATACATTAGAACTACTGTACACTCAAAAATCAGAATGCTTTCCACAACGTATTTGTAAACCTGACTGTAGTTACCCTTCAAGTTTAGCTACATTTTACTACCCCCAAACCTGGTTCCAGCTTTGAGTAGGCAGATATCCTCCCAGAACAGTACTGGAATGTCCTCCTTGAGTTCTATGTCCCGTGTATTTCTTATAGATCCCTGCATGAAATCATCCAAAGGACAGACACCTTTTGCCTACCTAGCCCTTCACACTGCCTCCTCCCCAGTATTAAAGAATGTCAGTTTCCTGAGTCCCTCAAATTAGCCCTCAAGAAGTATCTACTTACCTAGCCAAATGTGACTGCAGACATCCTTGTTCTACTTGCAGTACACTGGACTTGTGGTGACTATGCCTGTTTTGGCAAACAATGTACTTAAATGTCCCTCACTACTTGTAACTCTCTTGTGGAACAGTCTGCTTTGTGAAATATGTTTTGTGATTAACCTTTATGAATTGCAGAACTGTTGTAAAGTCTAGCCTCCTGTTTTTATCTTCTGCACCAATTGTTTGCACAACTCGCTGTTTGCTCTATGTCTCTACTGAAGCGTGATTCCCATATGTGCTTCTCCATATAACTAATTTGGGGTCGCCCCTGAAGGGATCTTTGGTTCCAGTGGGCCTACCCAGTTATTGAAAACCAATAAATAAAAAAATAAATAAATAAATGAATGAATAAATAAAATGAACAGTTTTTCAATGTTTGAAAGGAAAAACAAATGTGATACAAAATCTAGCTGACAGAGTACAATGGGTCTTGGAGTCAGGGCTGAGTGGAATGATTTGGTATGGGTGCTTTGAATGTTGAATAGGTTTATATGTTTATTTAAGTCTTACTGTAATTGACTGGTTGGTGTGGTGTTGTACTGGCTCCTTGGTGGACACTTCCCCATACTCTGAGAAGCTGACCTGAGATCAGATTAGGTACACACATACGCCAATGACAAGGTTCCATAGTGCAGTGTCTCCTTGTAGGGCAGTTCCTTGCGATGCACAATGGCTTGCAAGAATGCTACCACCAGGACACTGTGATGTGGAGAATTTAAGGAAGAAGTGCCCTGCCTGTTGGCCAGTTGTTGCACTAATCACTCTTTTAACAATTGTCAAATAAAGAAAGACACTTCAGACTTACAAAAGGTAAAATTATTTTTTACTGCAGTTCTACTTCTGGTACAGTTAATTTCCATACTGGTACGACTCAGACATTTCTATCTTTCAGATGTGTTGCTGCTTTACTAACTGCTCTGCCAGGGTATCTGGTGTTACTCTTCTAGTTAGACAATGCATCCTCCAGAGCCACAGACTTGGCTTTCACAGCTGATGTGAGAATCACAGCACCCCAATGTCCTCTTCTGATGAGGCCTGCCACTGGGATCCTAGCCCTTAGGCCCATGGGACTAAAATGCCCTGAATCCAATACCACTGTCACTTGGGTAGATTCCCCCTCACCACTTCTCTGGGCTGCCTCCCAAAGGAAACCATGTTTCTCACCCTCATATTCTTTCTTCCAGGTACTGGAATCTCTTCAACGACCCTACCCCAGTCCAGAAATCCATCAGGGATCTCCCACATGAGGGAAGACCCACTTGAGTCCCCCTCCTGAAGACCTCAGCCCACTGTCACTGGGCTTCTACCTCCCCTAAATGGTCCTTTACCTGTCTCTTATACAGTTCTAGGCTCCTTCCACCTAGTTCTATCTTCCCCAAATGGGCCTTAAGCCTTTTTTTCTGTTAGACTGTATTTACCCAAAGAGCTCTTCCTGGCTTGCTGGAGGATAGAACCAAGAGCCCTCCCTTGACTAAATGGGAGGGGGGTGTTAAACAATTCTTGTCCCTAGAAATCAATTGGATGCAACCCTTGCATCCTTTCCTCTGTCTTTAGAGAGTGATTGAACCACTGACTGAACCCATGCAAACAGTTCTCCTTGGCTCCCTGGAAACTAGTAACACTAGCCTCCCTTGGCTAAAAGGGCACAGGGTTTTACATTAGGAACAAGCCACTGCTTCATAGCTCATTTACAATTGCATTTCTTTGGTCAAAATAGGCATTACAGTTATAGAAATGTACAGTAATAATACATTTTATGAAATGGATAGTAACCTAATTGGCTGCAAGGTACTTTCAACCTGGCTGTTAGCACAGCACAACAGCCGTGATGAAAGCACCTCCAGCCGAACAGGCATTGCACTCACCAACAGTCCCTTGCCATTGTCCATAGCAGAATGCTCACACCAAGTATGGCTACCCATGCATAACAACTGAAGTCCAATTGCTGCTGACCACAGCTCTCTTGTCCTGCTAGGACCACCACTTGCTGCTGACAACCAAGTCTCCCCACTCTTAACTGCATCTCTCTCTCTTTCCACTTTGGCTACCACCAGCTGCTGCTTCAGTACCTGCTGACTATAACTGACTATGTGGTCTGTAACAGACCACCCAAGAAGGCTGAGATAACTGCTCCCAACCACCAACATAGCCTACAAGTGTTTACAGAATATGACTCCCGCTAACAAAACAGACTGCATGAAAACATGTGCTTTGGCATTAAATCACTCACCCTGTCCCACACTGCTCTGCTACACTGGCCAACATGACTCCCCCACTACTAAAACAGACTGCACTGAAACAGGCTACCTGTTCCCATGCTGCTCTGCTAATGCAACCACCACACTGGCACTGCTCTTAATTCTCAGCACAGCCTTACTTTAATCACCAGCGTGTTATGCTGGCACCACCAGATTGCCAAAGTAAAATATGGAAAGATAGAATTGGACTACTTATTGTTTCTAGGTTTCTTTTTTACTTTTCTTCTTTTTACTTAAAAAAACAGAATTTATTTAAAAAGGAATCTTTACTAATGGACACATTTCATTATACAATAAGGCACTTTCCAAGGGCAGCTTGTGGTGCTATAATGGCACTTTTCTGGTGGTAGAAGGACTCAGCTGCGTCTCATGCTTCAGCCCACCTCAGGCATGCCTTGTCCCTCCACAGTGCATCAGTCATGCCTTATTGCTTAAATAACATGCATATTTACAATATGGTTATCATACTGTACGATTACTGTCATCAGTGCTTCAACATTATACAGTGGGAGTATTAACTCATGAGATTGCATTGTCGTGTACAAGAAGGGATGCTGTTCTTGTATCTATGTGGAAAGACAATTCTGAGAATCAGTATTCATACTGGTTTAGCAATTGTAGTGAGACACCAGTAACACTTCATGCTTATTCCTAGTGTAATGCTTGCCCAAAGCTTGTTGCTTACTTTTGACTCTTTGAAGCCCAGCCACATTGCTACCATTCCCTTTGCTTTCTCCAGTCTCCAAGGACATCATCTCTGTGGTGGGGGACCAGAGGACAGCTGACAGCAAGAAGAGAGGATGCATGGTTTCTTAAGCCTCCTGTGCCATCATAACTGCAGCTCTCTCTCCGCTCATTAAAGAGAGTTGATTTCCACTGATGGGCAAGTGAGCAATCATGCTCATGACAGGATAGGGGATTTGCCAGTTGGTGCTGCTGCCTGACAGAACTGAACACTAAGCATGGACCATATGAACACCTTCAAGGGCACAGAATATTGTTCAAGGGCAGGAGCTCTTCAGAAACTAGATTTTGAGGGCCAGAGCCCCTATGGACTACAGGGCCACCACCATCTTTGTGAACATGATCCTATAACTACAGCAACAGGAGCCAGGGGTTGCACCATCAATCAGTAAGGCTGCAGAGCCTGAAGGGGGAGCCATAAGGAGCTCCTGGGACACTGGAGGATTGAGATATTTGGGGTGCAAATTTTGGGCCAATCATCTGTGGTGCAATGTGCCTCCAAGCTGGCCCCAGACTGACAGCACAAGGAACCAATGGTGAGCTGACATTCCTCAGTGAACAGTGGGGACTGTGCAATGACCCATTCAGTCTGTATGTGTTTGCAGAGAGAAACAAATTGGTGGCCGTTGAAGCTGCTGCAGAGGCAGACAGTGTATCTGCATGGAAGAGACAGAGTGGGAAGTAAGAAGCTGAATTCCTGCATCCAGAAAAGGAGGTAATCATGTGCTGTCCCAGCATAAAAGCAAAAGCTGACCCTGCAGCATGAGTGAAAGACTTTTGTAGCCCAGCCAGAAGCTGAACTGGGACCCCAACTCATCTGGGAAGCTGCCTAGCCAATTCTGCAGCATGTTGCCAATTATTGCCACATGCTAGAGACTGTGTTGCAGGATGTGGTGTGTCAGGTGGTTAGGATAGCATTTCACAGGCAGAGCTGCCCCATGCAGGAAGAAGAGGATCATCATCTGCTGCATGCAGAGGTCAGGTGAGATCTCACTGGGACCAGAGACAACAGCTGACTGTCAGCCGACACCCAAGGCCTGCACCACAGAAGATGGAGAGAAAGTGAAACCAGCCAAGAGGGTCTTGCAGCAAACTATGCCATTTCCAGTGCACATTGAGGGAGATCCTCTGTCTGGGAAACTGTGCGTAATCTCAGTGCTGGCACTGCAACCACATGCACCTTTTGTAGAATAGTTGGAAAGCACTTACTGGACTTGGCAATCCAGCCAGGACTTACTATATAAACACCTGATTTGGGTTTAAAGAGCATTTTGGTTTGGGAATTTAATTTGCAAGCATTGCTTTATTAGTTTGAGTGCACTAATGCCAGCCAATCATGTGTAACATCATTAGGCTACACTGTTTCCACAGCGGGGTGCCCAGTGAACCACTAGAAGTTCCCTAGAAGTAACTAAGGGTTTAAAGCTGGTACCGTGTGGGAGAGGGTAGTACCTCCAGTACGCATGGGCAGAAAAAAGAACCCGCACTATGCATGTATGTCTTGGGGTGGGCTACTTTATGTAGAGCCAAGTCTGGAAGGGCATTGAAAGCACAGCCTGGGGCAAACTATTAGATTAAGCTGCATCTAGGAAGGCAACAGAAGAGCAGGCTCTGTGTATATAGACTAAGCCTGGACAGGCATTAGTAAACCCAGCCAGGGTTTATACACTGTTGCCCCATTACCTAGCCTTGTCTTCCTTCCCCTAGGACCTTGTTCCTGCCCCTCAAATAAACCTTTTTGTTATTTGTTTACAATTCCTGACTTGCAAGAATATTACCGTATTTCATGTGTGCATATTATTAGTAGAGTGTTAATAGTTATATTTTTGGTTAAACTGTTCATGCACTGTGTTGATTCATGGGTGGGAAGATTCTGTGGGGGGTACTGCATCCCAGGAGATTGTACCATACTTACACCATATCCGCTTTAACTTTCTCTAATGGAGGCACCACACAATTTATTTAATCCTTGGATATGTACCTCCTCCATCAGCAGTTTATCACCCCAGATCCCTCAACTTGTTTAAGTCCATAAGGCAAGGATAGCAACCACAGCATCTAGGATGACCAGGGGTTCTATGTTAAAATAGCGACTGCAAAATTGTGATTGTAATGATCGTGTGGTAAAAATGGCAATCATTACAATTGTGACGCAACATTATAGTACATCATTATTAGCCTTGAAGTTGCTATTTTCATGGGATACCCCAGGTTACACTACCAACAGTTTCCATATTCATTTTAATTCTGTTGTTTAGATTTGGGTCTAGGCTACATTAAGGATCTCCTGCAATCATGTGCTTAGCGTCACCCTCTGGTCTCTGCTCCACCATGGAGAATTTGTTAGAGGTTCCCTGGGCCTGCCTTAGATCTTCTGGAGATAGAGCATTTGTGGTGGCAGCACCCCAGTTATGGATCTCCATAGCAGAGGGGTTTAAGACATCTTTAAAAACCCACCTTTTTACCCTGGTACTTAATGAGTATGGTTGTACCTTGGTTTTATTGTTTTTTTATTGATCACTGGATTGTGCACTGATTTTTTGGTTATGATTTTTGTCCATATTATTGTGTTTTTATGTACAACACCCTGAGATTCTGGGATAGACCACTTTAAAAATAAAAACTGACTAGTTTTCCTTCATTGCAGAATGGCATTAGTTGAGACTTTTTCACATTTACAATTAGCTTATTTTGCAGGAAAAACAACAAAATGTAGTTGATGTTGGCTTTAAGAGGCTTGAATATTGTTTACTTTTCCCCCACTGGCATACAATACCATTATCATCCACATGAAAGTGGGTGTCCACATCACTAATTAGGGAAACAAAATCATACATGAACATGTGAACATACTGGTTCCCAGGACTTATCCCTGTGGAACAGCCAATTTAAGAGAGATAAGCAGACATGTTATACTGTTGACTAGAACCTGCTGTTGTCAACTAGATAAATAGAGTAGTTTCCTAACCAACTGAGCAAGTTAGTATTAAAACTTAGAAACGCAAGTTTAGATAGCAGAACATGGTGATCAATAATGTCAAATGTTTTGGACAAATAAATGAAGTTTGCCCCATGTAGGCTTTGTCCATGTCATATTGTATATCACCACATACCTTACCTAGGGCGGTTACAGTGCTGTACCTGGCAGGAAAGCCAAACAGTACACTGTTTGGGATGTTATTATGCAGAAATCTTTTCAATTGTTCTGAAACCAGTCTTTCATGTACTTTGGAAATGGTGAGGAGTAATGAAATAGACCTGTAGATATTACCATGATTTTTAGGGCCAGGTTGAAAAAACAAAAGGGGAGATCTGTGCAGATTTTCATTCAGTAGGTTGCACTCTATGGTAGATGATTGTGTTGAATATATAGGCCAGCGGTAACAAATAATTGGGGCAACATACTTGAGTAATTTATTAGGGACACCATCCAGACCAGCTGCTTTGTTTACTTCTACAGCAGGCACAGTGTTCTTTGAGCACATCAGTAGTCATCAGTGCCACTAACATAAATTTATGAGCATCATCAGTGGCAGTATCTTTGGAGGTGGAATCATATAAATATGTGTGTGGGGGACCTAGATCTTGTTGTGGGATACCCATGTTGCAAAAATGTATTTAACTTTAATTACCCTCTAAAGCTTCATCTGGTTTCAATGTATAACTGCGACTGCTTTATAAAATGTTAGCCTCTGTGGACACATGTTGTGATTGATAATATATTATGTCATCTGTACTTTGCAGGTGTTTATTGATTATTGTGCATCCAGATCATTAGTGCAAACGGAAATTGGCACTACTGCCCAAGAGTCAACCTGGTTCACAAAAAAAAAAAAGATTAAATGGAGAAGACTGAAAACTCATCTGTAGTAGCAGTCAGATCATCAATTTCTTTGTCCTTAATGATACAAGAACCAAGCAACTTTGAAAGAGTCAGGTAGTCGAGTGCCTTAACCATTTTCCCAAAACCCTTTGGATTATCCTTATGATTTTTAGTTAGTTTAATGGCAAAGTGACAAAACTTTTCTTTCCTGGCATCCTTCAAATAGGAGTACGGTAAGTGTTTATAATTGTGCCAGTTGGCCCTGAATTTAGTTTTTTTTCTTGCTTTATTGCAAGCTTTGTTTCTTAATTTTTAATTGTAGAGAGAAAGAAATAATATGACCTATTGGGAATTGAACCCAGGCCCCCGGAATACTGTCCAGGTGCTCTAATCACCGAGATACAGGCTCACATGGTTGGAACTAAGGTTCTCGGACACACTTCCTCTCTCTGGTAGTGCATATCCTGCAACTAGGAACAACTGAGATGACAATGAGATGTTTGTGGTGCAGTATTAGCCATTGCTTAACAATTAAATCACAAACTAAAGTGAGAAAGAAACAATGTGATCGACTGGGAATTGAGCCCAGGCCCTCAGAATACCTTCCCAGTGCTCATACCATGGAGCTACAGGCTCACGTGATTGTACCTGGGGTTCCCTGACACACTTCCTTTCTCTGGTACTGCAAATCCTGTATTAAGGAACAATCAAGATGACAATGATATGTTTTTGGTGCAGTATCACTACAATTTGTGATTTAATTGCTAAGCAGTGGCTAATACTGCACCAAAAACATTTAATTGTCATATTGGTTGCTCCTAGTTTCAGGATGTGCAATACCAGAAAAAATAAATGTGTCTAGGAACCTCAGGTCCAACCACATGAGCCTGTAACTCAGTGGTTAGAGCACCAGGATGTTTTTTCAGGGGCCTGGGTTCAAGTCCCAGTAGGTCACATTATTTGTTATTTCTCACTACAATACGTTGTTTCTTAATTTCTGAAATTTATACAGGGTCCATGACTACCAAGGGGCATTTGTAGCCCTGACAATTTGGTGTGATTGGGGTATACATACTGTATCACAGATAATAGGAACCCATATTTAAAGACATACCAGATATCCTCAGTCAAAGGTATGCTATTTGACCTGTCCTGTTTTTCCATCTTAATATGGGGCAGAAGGGGGCAGGAGTGAGGAGGAAGAAAGAAAGGTAAATGGGAAAATGCCAGCAGACATTCCAATCAACATTCCAAAAATCCCATTATACATGGGTATGACATTAGAACTATATACTGTATAATGAGATCTGTGATGTCATAACTGTGTATACCAAGCTCTACGCTGTAGGTTCTGAAAACTGCTTTGAATCATCTAACTAGCTGAAAACACGGTTGCCGTTTTTCACACTGAAATGCAGTAATGCCTGATAGCCATAATACCATCATTCTAATGTCAGGAATCCATAATACTATCAATGTGATGTCAAAATGACAGCATTACAAAAAGGAACACTTTACCCATTTTTAACTAGTACTGCTGCTTTAAATCTCAGATTATACTGCTAATAATAATAATATTCGGGTGATTTTACAATTTTTTACAGTGTGAGGGCTCCAAATGGTGCCAAGTAATTCCGAATAAAACATGAAAACCTAATGTGTGCTTTGTGGATTTTAAACTGAATGACTATACTGTAACAGGGATACAATTATGATTTCAGCATTCATTGGTAGAAACACCTGGGAATCAGTCAATGTGCAGATAGCAAGCTGGGCCTTAATTTTATATGTCCTTGAAATGAAGGCTCCCCTATATGTACAGCTTCCCCAGTTTTCCAGATGGAGTACCGGCAGAGGGAACATATCCAAGTTTCCCCCAAACGGGGTTTCAACCTGCAACAGTTTCATTCCAGGAGAAACGTTTCTACAGTACATAAAGTGTTTAATATTACAAACTCTGAAAGACAAAAGCTCCATTACTCCTAGATACACATCTAGTAGAGATGTAGAAATGGTTTGTGCACTGCATGCAATAACAGTATCAGTTTGATATGGGTCTGTTTGACTTGGGACTTACCCACTGTGGCCATGCTATCTAGCTGATCTTTGGTAAAGACAATAGGATGATTAATATCTCCAGCTTTTTGATTGCTTACATTAAGCAAGCTCTCAATCTCGCTTTTTACAGCTTTCAGGGCTTCTGGTGACCTGTAAAAAAAAAACACATGCTATGGCTTATTAGCTCTAAAAAATACTTCATTCCATTTGAGAAGTTTCTGAGGATTCTTTGATCCAGAATAAACAATGCCATACTAACTTTATGTAATTCGTGGTGACTTGTGTTGCCAATTTGTGTTATCATAATAGCTTTTTTCAAATCAGCAAAACACTCCCTCTCCTTTCCATGTGGTTAAACTGCACTAAAAAATATATGTTGGCCAGCAACGTGAAGTGCAAGCAGTGCTTTATCGGAAAAATAAAAAGAAACTATGGCACCAACCTCAGCTGGACACTGCTGTTCTTTAATAGATGAGGTGCCAATTAAGTTAACAACATTAATCGCCAGCGAATTACAAAGGTTACCGAAGCCAATGCAGCTAAAACACTGCAGGTGTGTCAAGTCAGTCAGTGCTGAAGTTGTTCAGCTAGGTAGTTTGCTCCTTTTTGAGACCTCTTGATATCATTGTTAATGGGGAACACAGATGAGCACTGGACGTTTGGAGGGGGGATGGGGGGATGAGGAGCAGGCTGATGATGATACCGCTCTGCAGGCTGCTGGCGACATCTTGTAAATGAATGGATAAAGCTACACTGGGATAAGTATAGCTGCATCCTTTCAGCTACACAAAGTCTCTGCCCATCAGCCAGGCTGAGCAATGTCATCATCAGCCTGCTCCTCAATGGCCTGCTACTCGCACGCCTCCTGCAGGCTCAGCTGCATTGGCTGCTACAGTGTCACACCTTCCCAGCCCCTACTGCATGAGTAGCCACGATATGTTTGCTTTGGGCATGTACACAAGCAAACATAAACAGGCTTTATGTCATGACTTATGGTCTCTGTTACATATGCAATAAGGTACAACAGGATGTGTGATTATTGACTATAGTCACACATGCTGAAGTGTGTGATTGCACTTATAAAATGATCCTGCAGAATACAGTTCACAAAATAAATAAAATCAAAACTTCAAAATAACAAATATGAGTTTCCCCATTTTATTTAACTAGTCCCCTTTTTGCTGTCTACGTGCTCCCCCCTTCTGTTTCTGTGATGCACATTATGGTGCACACGCCACCTGCTGCTGACACGTCTCATCCTGTTGCACTGCCTGCTCTGCTGTGTTTAAAATACAAGTGACACATGGCGCATCAAGAACATGGCACTTTGTCAGGCACTTTCAAGGTAGGAATGCGGTGGGACGGAAATATGAAACAAAGCTCTTTTTTATTATTTAGAAGAAATCTGCACTGATTTAACCACTGGGGGTGTATGAATCCTGTAGAGAGCCACTGATGTGAGGTGGCTGCCTATTGGCTGGTACTGCATCCTGTGTAACTATGGCTTAATAATTATATTGATTGGAGTGATTCTCAGTCATTCAGATTTCAGGATTTTTCGCACACATTTTGTAATCTAACACTACGTCCTGATTCCACAGTTATCTATCTGGGAGATCCCAGACTGTCATCATAGGCAAAGTACACTCTTCCACTTTACCTATTGGTACTGGTGTCCCCCAGGGCTCAGTACATGGCCCTTTGCTTTTTTCCATGTTTATAAACAGGCTCCCAGCAGATAGTCTCACCTGTAATTCACTCCTCTATGCAGACGATTTAGTCCTCTACCATAGTGACAACTCATTTGAATCTATCCCATCCACCCTCTCCAGGGTTTTAAATAATTGATTAGCAGTTTTTTTCTCAGGGCAATGCTGTACAGAAAGTATATATATAGGTTTTCTAGAAGTGCTATGTTTGTTGAACATAGTGAGGCAAGTGCTATGCATTTTCACAATGTTTTGCACTTTTATGAGCAAAATGCTAATCAATTTTTGGAGTTAAATAAATCCCTGCTCTCTGTCAACTACAGCGCTGCTCACAACTGGTTCCTCTCCAACAAACTGATAGTCAATAACAAGATGACTAAGGCTATGCTCCTTGGCACCAAACCCTTCCTGACCAAGGCTGCCAAAGCCAATTCAGCCCTCCTGGTTCACACCCCTGCAGGTCCCCCGCTTGACATTGTCCCCACTTTCAAATACCTTGGTGTTACCCTGGACCCCTCTCTTACTTTTGTGGAACTTATCAACAACACCGTGAGGAAAATCCAAAGATTTGGTGCTGCCTACAGGCTAAAGCAACTACTATCCATGGAATCTCGCCTTGCCATCACGCTAGACAATCTTCTGCCCCTGTTAGACTACTGTTCCCCTGTCTGCTGTCTCCTGTCCTCCTCACTCTGCACCCATTCAAACTCCACTTACAATTCCATATGCTGCTGTGTGCTTCAAGCCCCTTACTCCACCCACCACTGTGCTCTCTAGAAACATAGAAACATAGAATTTGATGGCAGATAAGGACCGCTTGGCCAACCCAGTCTGCCCATTTCCCTATCTAATGGATACGCTGCAGATCCTAGTTAACCAGCAGCCTACTTCTTCCTACCCCCACCCCCTAGAATTGCCTTATGGCTGTCCCATGCATGCTTGAATTCAATCACTGTTTTTGACTCCACAACCTCTTCTGGAAGGCCTTTCCATGCATCCACAACCCTCTCTGTGAAAAAATACTTCCTTACATTACCTCTGAGCCGCCCCCCCATCTTTAAATTGTGCCCCTTTGTTCTTGCACACCTCTTTTTTTGAAAGATGCTACCCTCTTGGACTTTGTTGATTCCCTTGAGGTACTTGAACGTTTCTAGCATGTCCCCCCCACCTTTCCTCGAGGCAATACATATTCATCCTTTAGTCTCTCTCTTCCTTATGTCTTCCGGTGCAGACCATGCACCATTTTAGTTGCCCTCCTCTGGACAGCTTCCATCTTGTCTATGTCCTTGCGGAGATTGGGTCTCCAGAACTGCACAGAGTACTCCAGATGGGGTCTCACCAGCTGTCTGTACAGAGGGATAACAACTTCCTGTTTTCTACTGGTGATGCCTCTCCCTATGCATCCCAGTATCCCCCCAGCCCTCCTTACTGCCCTCTCACATTGCTTGCCCACCTTTAAGTCATCTGATATGACTACCTGTGAGTGATCACAGAACCACCAAACACCCACCATCCTAGAAGGGCAAGAGTAGCTCTCTGGCCCCCTCTAGCTGCTGGAGGTCTGCCTCTGAGCAAGTAACTGGTCTACTGAGAAATATAGGATATTCTTGTCTCAGAACAGGACAATCAGGAGCTTAAAGGGCACACAGGCAGAAAGTAAGGAGAGAAAGAAAAGAAAACAGAGGACAGAGTAAGGATTGCAAACAGTTAAGGGGGCCAGAAATAAGACATGATTGGAATGGTGCAGTGCAGTGGCTGTGGAGCAGCAGTCTCTGGGAGACGCTCTGGAGGATGCGTTGTCCCATCTGCAGGCACTCTCTGGACTGAGGGAGGAGGTTGCTCATCTACAGGCTGAGTTGGCCAGGATTTAGGGACCTCCTTCCATCCAGGGACCACCAGTGCCTCTGCTGTTGCCTCAGAGGTTGCCAAGAAAGAGGAGCGGTTGGACCACAGTGGTGTCAGGGAGGGTGAGGGTGGTGGAACAGAGTGCATCCCTCCAGGCTGTATCTCTCACAATTCCTTGCCATTCTGGCAAAGTGTGGTTCCTCTATGGAGGCACCTTGGTGGAGACCAAGGAGGATGTTGGGAACCTCCACAAAGGAGACCCACAGGAGGGTGGCAGGGGACCCTGCAGCGGAAGGAAACAGCTCCTGGTGGGGGACTCCATTGTTAGGAAGGTAGAACTGGGGGAGGAAGGGGAGAGGGAGGTGAGGTGCCTGCCTGGTGCCATGGCTTGGAGGGACAGGGAGCGAATCCTCAGGATTGCCGGAGCAGCTGCACAGGGGAGGAAGATGGATGTCATTGTCCACCTAGGAACAAATGACCTGGCTAAGAGAGGGATTAGAGAAGTGCAGGAAGAGTTTATGGAATTGGGAGGGCCTTAGTCAAGTAGCATGCACGGTAACCTTTCTCGAGGTGCTGCCATCTATGGCATAGGAGAGGTTAGGTGTTCCACACCATGGGATTCAATCAGTGGCTGAAAACTGGTGTGGAGCTCAGGAATTTGGCTTCATTGAAATTGGGGTCCACCTCGAGTGATGCAAGCCTATATTGGCATGATGGGCTGCATCTGTCCGGGAGGGGAATCAGGATCCTAGGTGATAGGTTTAAATGCTTCATTGGCAAGCTTTAAACTAGCCAAGGGGGAGGCACTGGAAAGGAGCAGGGAAATCTAGCCCCCAAATAATCACGGTAGTAAGTGTGGCAAACACCAACATAGAGGTGTCGATAGGGAGAAGGGCAGGGGTAAATGGAGAAAGTGACAATGGCAAGAAGGACAGGGATGGGGCAAAAGGGAGTAAGGCCATCAGGAAATGGAGGGTAATGAGTACCAATGCCGTAGTCTGGGCAACAAGCTCCCTGAGCTGGTGGCCTTGATGGAAGAGGGATGCCTGGATATCGTAGCAGTCACAGAAACATGGTACACAGAGAACCATGACTGGGATGTTAACATACCAGGGTACATAACCTACAGGAGAGACAGGCAGGGAGAAGAGGGGAGGAGTAGCTCTCATGTAAAGGAAGGGATAAAAGCAACTGAACAAAAGAGTAAACAGGAGGAGAGGAGGTACTGTGGTCACCTTGGAGACTGGAAAGGGCACCACAATCAGCACAGGGTTGTGTACAGATCCCCATGTCAGGGAGGGAATGGACAAGGATATGATAGAAGGCATTCTTAGAATGGCAGAGAAAGGGAGATACTGTTGATGGGAGACCTGAATATGCCAGATGTTAACTGGAGCACATTTGCCAGCCACATCCAAGAGCAGGGCCATTCTTGATGCCCTACAGGTGGCAGGCATTAGACAGCTAGTTTCAGAACCCACTGTGAGGGAGCAATCTTAGACCTCTGACTCTCAAACGGGGCAGTGAGAGGATCTCTGATCTAGAAGTGGGTTGCCATCTTGGGACAAGTGACCATCAAACAGTGTGGTTCTACATTAAACTCAGCTACAGAGTCAAGCCATAAAAAGTGAGGGTACTGGACTTTAGGAGGGCTGACTTTGGCAAGATGGGAGAGTGCCTCAGAAAAGCACTAGCAAACAGGCTAGAAGGAGGTGTGGAGCAACAATGGGGAATCATCAAACTGCCATCACAGAGGCAACAAGCCTTTGTGTGAAGCAAATAAACAAATCAAAATGAAAGAAAAAGCCACTATGGGTCTCAAAGAGGTGGCTGTGAAAGTCAGGAAGAAAAAGATAGCATTCGGAGTATAAGGAAACATAGAAGGAGCAGGACAGAGAGCTGTACCAGTTAAGGCAGAAGGAAGCAGGAGGGAAGTCAGAATAGCAAAGGCCCAAACTGAGGAAAAGATCGCCAACTCAGTTAAGAAGGGGATAAAACCTTTATACAGGTACATCAGCGGCGTAGAAAGACAAAGGAGGGATAGTGAGGCTGAATAGAATGAACGGTGGGTGGGCAGAGGGGGACAGTGAAAAAGCAGGGATACTGAATGAATATTTCTGCTCAGTATTCACAAAAGAGGAGGGGGAAGTGCCTAATCCAATTAACAGAAGCACTCTTGATAGGGGAGTCGATCCCAGTCCTTTCACAGAAGAAAGGGTTCTGCAAGAACTCCTAAAACTGAAGGTGGACAAAGCAATGGGTCCTGATGGAATTCACCCCAGAATTCCAAAAGAATTATGGGAGGAACTAGTGAAACCACTGACTACTCTTTTTAATAAATCATGGGAGGATGGTGTGGTACCCGAGGATTGGAGGAAGGCGGATGTGATTCCACTTCACAAAAGTGGGACCAAGACAGAGACAGGAAACTACAGACCTGTCAGTCTGACCTCTGTGGTAGGGAAAGTGATGGAGTCACTTCTGAAGGAAAGAATAGTTGAGTACCTAGAAGCCAGTGGAGCACAGGACCCAAGGCAGCATGGGTTCAGAGGAAGGTCATGTCAGACGAATCTAATAGATTTCTTTGACTGGGTGACCAAAGTAGTAGACCAGGAGGGGCTGTGGACATGGCCTACCTAGACTTTAGCAAGGCATTTGACACAGTCCCACACAAAGATTAATAGTCAAATTAACCAGCCTGGAGTGGGTCCCAGGGTGGTAGCCTGAAATAAACATTGGCTGCACAACAGGACACAGAAGGTAATTGTAAATGGAGTCCACTCTGAAGAAAGAGTGGTTACTCAGTGGCACCGTGCGAGGGTCCAGTATTGTCCAGTCCTTTTAATGTCTTCATCATTGACATTGCAGAGGACTGAAGGAAAGTATGCCTTTTGCAGATGACACAAAGATCTGCAACAGGGTTGATACACAAGGAGGCATGGAAAGGATGAAAAGGTACTTGGCAAGGTTGGAGGAATGGTCAGAAGTATGGCAGCTAGGATTCAATGCAAAGAAGTGCAAAATAATGCACCTGCGAAACAAGAACCCAGGGGAAGAATACACAATGGGTAGGGAGGTAGTAACAACAACAAAAAAGGAAAGGGACCTGGGGTAATCTTATCAGATGACC
Organism: Neoceratodus forsteri; assembly: GCA_016271365.2. Classification (NCBI taxonomy): domain Eukaryota; kingdom Metazoa; phylum Chordata; order Ceratodontiformes; family Ceratodontidae; genus Neoceratodus; species Neoceratodus forsteri. Next base: position 1,585,886,601 of record CM057455.1, on the reverse strand, counting down.
TTAAAGTTAGCAATCAATGTGAGAAGGCAGTAGGGAGGGCTGGGGGTATACTGGGATGTATAGGGAGAGGCATCAGCAGCAGAAAACAGGAAGTTGTTATCCCTCTGTACAGCCAGTTGGTGAGACCCCATCTGCAATACTGTGTCAAGTTCTGGAGACCTCATCTCCGCAAGGACATAGACAGGATAGAGGTAGTCCAGAGGAGGGCAACTAAAATGGCGCAGGGTCTGCAAGAGAAGCTGTATGAGGAGAGACTAAAGGAGCTTAATATGTATACCCTTGAGGAAAGAAGGGAGAGGGGGACATGATAGAAACATTTAAGTACCTCAGTGGAATCAACAAAGTCCAAGAGGGTAGCATCTTTCATAAAAAGAGACTTACAAGAACAAGGGGACACAATTTAAAGATAGAAGGAGGGCGGTTCACGGGCAATGTGAGGAAGTGTTATTTCACAGAGAGGGTAGTGGATACATGGAACAGCCTTCCTGAGGAGGTTGTGGGGTCTAAAACTGTGGGAGATTTCAAGAATGCATGGGACAGATATAAGGCAATTCTTGTGGGGGGTAGGAAGAAATAGGCTGTTGGTTAACTAGGATCTGCGGCCTATCCTGTAGGTAGGGAAATGGGCAGACTAGATGGGCCTAGCGGTCCTTATCTGCTGTCAAAGTCTATGTTTCTATGTTTCTATGTTACCCTCAGGTCCCTTTCCATTTTTGTTATTAGTATCTCACCCCCCATTGTGTACTCTTCCCCTGCGTTTTTGTTTCCCAGGTGCATTATCTTGCACTTCTTAGCATTAAATCTAAGCTGCCATACATTTGACCATTCCTCTAACCTTGTCAAGTCCCTTCTTATTCTACCAGTTCTACCAGTCTCTTGGATGGCTCCCATTACAGGGTCGCTTTGACTGTACCATGGGTTGTCTAATTGCAAACTCCCTCAGAATCCACCAGTCATCACCCTATTCTTCTCTTCTCACAGACAGAGTGGTAGCTAGGAGCCTCAGGGTAACCTCTATTCCCCCACTCAAAATGCCATGTATATTTTCTGTCATGGGCAGTCGAGCTTTCTCAGTCTCTGCCCCCACCCTGTGGAATAAATTACCTGCATACATCTGCTCCTCTGCCACCCATCTGTCCTTCAAAACCAATCTGTGCAACTGGCTTCTAGCTGTGTCAAGCTGTAACTGCCCCAAGACAACATCAGTGGGAATGGGCTATCAAGATGCTAGGACCTTGTGAGCTGTTGGGACAACTCCATCACCCCACATTTCTGACCTTTCCCAATCTGTTTGTCCCTTAGCTTTCTTTGCCAGCATCAACTGCCCCAAAGATAATACTAGTGGTGCAGGCCATCATGGCACCAGGACCTGCTGTGCCATCTTTTGGGACCCTTCCCCTTCCTCCAACTCGCCTCCCTGTTGCCTCCCAGCTTTCTCTACCTGCATCGTACTTCACGGTACTCTCTGCTCTCCTAACCTTTTCTTTCCTCTTTGCAGTATTACTGATCAACTGTTTTGCTATTTCTCTAGCAAGTCTGAGCTTCTATGCACTTAATTATCCTAGATCACTGTCAGCTTGTATAGCCTGTATGCTCTATGTAAACTTCCATGCACCTACTAATTTAGCCTACTGCCCACTGTTACACCAGGTAGACATCTTAGGTAGACCTTGAACACTGAAAATATGTTTGCAGACCTGCTTTGTCTCCATCACATGTTAATTACCTTGTCTGGAGGTACGTTACAAAATCTTATATTATATTGTGTATATTGTATTATATGTGTTGCTCTGTACTGTTGCTATTTTTGTGCATCGTCTCTGTTGATTATGTTATTTTGCAACTGCATCTGTGGCCTGGGTCATGTCTAAAAACAGTCCAATGGATCAGTGCACTTAACTGGTTACCAAAGACATAAATAAATAAATATTTTTTAACATCAAAGTATTGATTTATTTTATGGTACTGCAGGCTAGATGCATGTGCTTTAATTGAGATGAACATGTTTCATTATTTAGTGCGGCAGTATAGCCTAGTGGTGAGAGCACTGAGCTAGTAAGCTGAAGACCCAGCAGCACTTGGTTTGAATCCCACAGCTGCCAGTTGTATACTGTGTGACCTTGAGCAAACCACATAACATCCTCGTGTTTCCAGCTGGCACCTAGAATATAGCTTTGATTCTGTGTGCTTTTCCTGGTCAGAAATAAAAGGACACACATTGGCCAATGCCAGCCGTGTCCGCCTCCTGGTATTCACTGTGTATAGATAGTGCAGCAGTTACGTATGCATTCTTAATGTGTGCTATGACAAGGGGACTTGAAGCAAACGTATGCTTTTAAAATAATCTTATTTTAATTTTTCTGATGAAATTATGTTTAAATATGCATATAATGTTGTTGAAATATGCATATAATGTTGTTGATATTCATTACTGTGTTTTTAAACCAAATTGCTACAGCAGAAAAAGTGCCACCCATCTTTTTTTGGCTAGGAGGCTGTGTTTTCTGTTCACATTGGGGCACGGTCAGCTTTTAGTATTTATTTTTGATCCTATGGAACCAGTGTGCTTGTCAAAGACTACATGCTTGTTGACTGTATTTTTACTGCCCATTGTGCCTTATTCAATAGTTTATTGTTAGTTCTCAATCAGGATGCTATTTTACCCTCGCCTGAGCTTCTTACCTTGTAGCTCACCCGAAGTTCCACTTGTCTGATGCCTCTGTGCATTCCAGAGGACAAGAAAACATGCATCTGAGCAAGGTGGCCCTGAACTAACATGGACTTTGCATGCACGAGTTATGCATATTTTAAGCACTCAGATAAACAAATGGCTTGAAAGTAGGCTTTGTCCTGAAGATAGCAAAATGTTGTATATTGAAAAATGAACATAGGAACACTTAAAACTATTACTTTAAACCTTGGAATTGTGACTTGGGGCTGCTCAGACATGTGCTCTCTTGTCCTCAGGAATGCGTAGAGGCATCAAATGGGTGGAACTTTGGACATGTTATGAGGTAAGAAGCTTGGAATGGGCAAAATCACGTTCTGATTGAAAAATAACAATAAACAAATGAATAAGACAAAATGGGCAGCCTAGATACAGTCAGCAAGCATATGGTCTTCTACAGGCATTATACAATATTAAAAACTGACAGTGCCTGTGACTAAGTGTATGTCTGTCACAGTCCTTGCACCCGTAAACACCTTTACAACCCTGAGGGGGAGGGACACTCAAGAGCACAATCTGAGATTGGAGGAGGGAAGGTTCAGGAGGGAAATGAGGAGACACTTTTTTATGGAGAGGGTGGTGTCAGGGTGGAACGCATTGCAACAGGAAGTGGTATCCTGTAGAACAGTGGGCTGCTTCAAAAGGGGATGGGACAGGGTAAGGGGGAAGGTTACTGGAGGGGGAGGGAGGGGCAGCTGTAGTATAAGGGCTGCTAGCTACACAATTGAGTAGACTTGATAGACCATAAGGCCTTTATGAGTTGGCAATTTTGTTTGTTCATATGTTTGCATGCACCACAGGCAACACAGGTTTTGATTGGGTCTGTGGGGGGATTAGTACTAATTGACTCTGGTTGTAAAGTTGGCCCTTTAAGACCTTATGCCACTGCATACTGTACTTGTTGGCTATCCTCCTGAGGGAGGGTTAACAAGTAACACCTAAGCCCAATGGGGGGGAGGGTGAACAAGGGAGAAAATGAGGCTTTGCTATCTGCTATGGGGAGACAATGAGAGACTGACCTGAAGAACGTTTTTGTCAAGATGAATACAAGCTCTTTGTTTTTTTGTATGTTACTGAAGTAAAGCAGTTTTCATTTGATTTAAACTGGTGTCCAGAGTGCTCTCTTTGTGAGTGTTCCCCAAGAAGCTGCCTGGCTCGCTACTTTGTCACAGTGCCTTGGTGTAAAGGCATAGCAGCAGCATACCACTCAACCTGTTGCTTTATAAATCAGGGACGAGGCAAAGAAAAATCAGGGACAATAACCCAAAATCAAGGACATAACTTAAAAATTGATAATATTCAGTCAGAAAGCTGACAGAATAAGGGGATTACAAGGCATAAAGTAAGCGGGTTCACATCACAGTTTGTGAATCAAAAACTGGCAAATGCGAGTCAATTTCGGCTTTGATTAGCAGTAGGTGCTAATCGATTTCTCTAGGACCTCGGCTCTTGGAATGCGCAAATGGCACTATTTTTCACTATTTTTAGTCCTCTCCCCCACATTTTGAACCCCCCGCTGCTAATCAGCTTTGACCAGTTGCTAATCATTTTTCATTTTGATTAGCAAAGGCAGCTATTCAAGTCTAGGACACTAATTTATGCCTTGGCTTAGTGTAAGATGCATTTTCTGAAGAAAAACAAATCTGCAACTTTAATGTCTGACATTATTTTGTGCTTACAATCTCCACTGCTTGGTTACAAAAACTAAAATTTTATGAAGGTTAGAGAAACATTCTGAGGCAAAATTAGAGACGTCCCTGAAAATCAAGGACAGTTGAGAGGAATGAGCAGCAGAATCAGAAGCACAAGACGGGTTTCCAGCAGGAGGGAGGAATTACATAAGAAAACCTTGCAGCTTGCACCTTCCAGCCTTGTGACTGGACAAGGACTTTAAAGACAAAAAGAGAAACAAGAGGGAGAGGAGGCAGAATTAGGAAGGAGATTTAGTATTCTGAAGCTGTGATAGGTGGAGGGAGAGAGAGTCTCCAAACGTCCTCTCTCAGTTCAGATTGATACCAATATGTTCACAGTCTTTGTAAGCAAATGTAAAGACAACAAAAAACAAAACATAGAGAATAATGGATGACTAACTATCGGTAACAAGCTGGTTAGTTCATCAAGTGGTTCCTATGGCAACCATTTGAACCTCAATAGCGTGGCTCGAGAGGTTTGGTCACCATGGGAACCTCGAGATGTACTAACGTAGCTTGTTACCGATCCATTGTTTTTTATAGTGTATGTTGAAAAACATAAGAGCCCTGGTAAAATGATGTTGACTTACTTTGTTTTTTTTTTTTCTCTCCAGCAGGCTTGCTCTTGTTGCCGCGGCCACTGCCAAGTAGGGAGAAGATAGTACGCCGCACATGCGCGATCACATTCTAAATTGTTATGCTGCACTAGCTACGTAGCTAGTACAGCATAACAAACTAGCTGATGTAGCAAGTACAGCATAACAACATTTTAGTAGGGATGGACTCCCATCCAGAACAACGTTCCAACATACACTATAAACAAAAGTACTTTAAAAGGAGGCAAAAAATTCCAAGTTTATAGTTTGCTCATGTCATGTGTCTTCTTCGTCTTACAGTAACTGTTTACTGCGGTATTAACAATTAGCATTATTACCAAGACTTATTTTGTAAGCTCTTTTAGTGCTAAATAATAATGCTCCAATAGGAGTACATTTCTAGGCAGTTACTGGAGTTGTCACATGAAAAAGTTTGCCTTGATCTCTTAACCTAGCCAGGAAATGCTCTCGCCACAGTGCATTGCCAAGTGTCATTGCAAGACGAGCTGTAGTACAAATGAGCACTATTACTTTTTTGAATGTTATCTGCCTTGCACATTGTCCATTCATCCATCCCATTAGGAAATCAGTGAGATACTCTAGCAACCATTCGCTGGAAGCTGATGGTTGCTAGAGTAGCCAATCTGAGTGCACTACTTGTGATCCAACATATCAAAAGTCTGATAGGTATTTTGCAAAACATGACATGTTACACACTTACAGTGTGCCACAGCTGCAATGCTGTATTATGTTCTCTGCAAAGATAACAGGATGTGGTCTGAAAACAAGGGCCAACATGTGACACAGATGCATACAAGCACACGTTTAAGCAGAGACAGAGACACAGTCAAACCCACACATTTACAGACACACAAAAACACAAACTCAAACACACAAATTCATTTTTATTTATCTGGTGCCTTATTTAGGGGACTGGTGATGATTCACACAGTACAGTTTACATTAAACTTACAGTAGTGTGCAACCAGTTGGGAGCCTTTTAGCACTGAGCTGTTAAAGCTGTGCATATGGAAATCTTAGTCAATATTTGGTTGCTTTCTGAGGGGTCAACAAACCAACTAGTTGGCAACTAACATAGAAACATAGACTTTGACAACAGATAAGGACTGCATAGCCCACCTAGTCTGCCCATTTCCCTACCTATTGGATAAGAAGCAGATCCTAGTTAAACAGCAGCCTACTTCCTCCTACCCCCACTAGAATTGCCTTATGTCTGTTCCATGAATTCTTGAATTCCCCCACTGTTTATGACCCCACAACCTTCTCAGAAAGGTGGTTCCATGCAACCACCACCCTCTGCATGAAAAAATACTTCATCACGTTGCCCCTGAGACATCCCCCCATTATTTTCAAATTGTGCCCCCTTGTTCTTGCACATCTCTTTTTCTGAAAGACGCTCCCCTCTTGGAAAACTACTTCCAATCCGTCAAAGGAATGTGTTGCTAAATGGCTATGCAATAGGTTTAATGCAAACTGTACTGTACAGAATTAGAATTGCTTTCTTCATGACTAATCCTTTTCAGGGGGAAGTGTAATGTTTCTTGGAACGCAATGGTCAATGCTGCAAGTTAAGATAAGAAAAAAAGAAATAATGTTAAAGTAAGGTGGTTAGTTATTTTTAGTTTTGCCAAAATACAATTACCACTAGGGAAACACAGTATCAAGAGCATTTTATAATTCTTAAAGGGGACTACACATTGTTCTCTTAATCATTCTTAAAGGGGCTACGCACAGAGCACAGTATGCTTAAAGTATTAGTATCGAATGTTGGAGAAGCATTGCAGCATTTCCAATTTTCAAGGTCTGCTTACACTAAGCATTCTATACTGGTATGAGTGGTGCACAGTAACTAATCCATTGCCAGAGGATAAGTGTAAACTTGTTTGGGAGGGGTGTAAGTGGATTTGTTTTGGCTTGTGTGAAACTCTGCAGCAGTGGGGAGCTGCAACAATGCTAGAGTTTTAAGTCCCTGTGGAAACACTCCAACCATTTGAAGTGATGCACTTGTAATCTGGGAAGCCAGCAGAGGGACATAAATAAAATACAAGGGGAAGGGGGAAACCAGTCAGTCTGCAACATTTCTACAGCTCCTGCATTGCTCCGCAGCTGCTATGTGAGGACACACTGGAAATGGCTACAGCACTGCACTTTACTCACAGATGCTGTAATGGTGCCAAGACCTAGAATGTGTGTAAACACACCTCTACTTGCTTACCCCACCCTGTTCTCTATCACTTGTTTGCTTTCTGTCCCCTTGGCCCTTTCATTCAGCTCTGTATGTAGCCCCTCTACTGGGCCATGATAGGTACTGTCGCCAACCAGTGGCATCATCAGTTACAATCAGTGGTTTCTGATACAGAAAGCATTATTAGCATGGGATGCTACATTAAAAACACTGGGGTAGCTCCTCAATGAGCCTAATGTTGTAGCAGCTTATGTGAGGAAAGGAAAAACAGACCTATACAGAAAGGTACAGTAAATGCAAGACTTCCAGTGGAATTTCACTGTTCACTGGTGACACAAAGCTCTGTAACAGATTAGACACACCAGAGGGTGTAGACAGAATGAGAAGGGACCTGCAGAAACTTGAAGAATGGTCAGGGGTTTGGCAGTTGAAATTCAATGCAAAGTAGTGCAAGATAATGCATATGGGGCACAAAAACCCTGGCACAATATATCAGTTGGGGGGTGAGGATATAGCATGCACCAAGCAGGAATGGGATCTTGGGGTTATCATCTCTGATGACCTCAAGGTAGGGAAACAGTGTGACAAGGCAGCAGCAGGTAAAGCAAATAGGATGCTCGGATGCATAGGCAGAGGCATCACCAGCAGGAAAAGGGAGGTCATAATTCCGCTATACAAGACACTAGTGAGTAGTGAGGCCCCACCTGGAGTACAATGTACAGTTCTGGAGACCTTACCTATGTAAGGACATAGACAGGGTAGAAAAGGTTCAGAGGAGGGCAACAAAGATGGTACATGGATTGCATCACAAGTCCTATGAGGACAGGTTGAAGGAATTGAATGTGTACCCCCTGGAGGAGAGGCGGGAGAGAGGGGACATGATAGAGACATACAAGTATCTTACAGGGAAGAACAGGGTGCAGGAATACACTATTTTTAAGTGAAAAGGATGTTCCAGAACGAGAGGGCATGGGATGAAGTTGAAGGGAGGATGATTCACAGAAAATGTGAGGAAGAATTTCTTCACAGAATGGGTGGTGGACAAGTGGAACACCCTGCCAAAGGAAGTGGTGGGGGCTGAATCAATCACAGGATTTAAGAATGCATGGGATAGACATAAAGGAATTCTGGAGATCAGGGGTAAGGGGCAACAGACTTCTAGGAAAAAATTAACCGAACTTACAAGCTCAAATGGGCAGACTGCGTGGGCCATAGGCCCTTATCTGCCGACACTGTCTATGTATCTATGTCACCAACTCACATAGCCACTGAAGGGCTTAGCTCTCTCCATTGCCTGCCTAACTGACTGCCATCTGCATAGTCTGGTAGAAAGAATGACACCCTTGCACTCCGTAAAGTGGATTGCAATATCAAGAATGGGATGGTTGGGACCGTTGGCGCAGCAGTAGAGCTACTGCTCACGATGCTGGTGACCTGGGTTCAGGTTCAAGCCTAGATTGTCAGAGAGTGAGCTAGGGGGAGGAGGATTGAGCATCCCAGGGATGCCTTCCTCCTCTGGGGAGGGAGATCAGCTGTTCCCACTGTAATACCATCACCTGAGAGATCATGGGAAGAGATGCAGCCCTGGAGCGCCAAGAGATGGGAAATATGTCAGCTGGTGTCCAGAGCGATAGCACGTCTCTGTATGCGCATGTCTCCTTGGACATCCTCATGTGTCATGCTCTCAGAGAGCAGAGAGAAAATGGAAAATGGACACCGCATCCACACTTAGTGACAGGTCCCGGTGCTGAGCCATCGGACTGACCCTGGTGACTTGGAAAGGACTGCCTGGTATGATTTGTGAAGGTAGAGAGGAATGGGGGCTCCCTCCTTCCCCATCCAGGGGGTAAACTGCAGCAGGATGGGGGCTGGTCCTTCCGGGTGCTCTCAGTGTATGGCTGCGCCACATGGACACCTTGGGAGACCCCCGAGAGATAAGCAAGGATGTGGCGCAGAACGGGGCTTAAACAGAAAATAAAAAAAAAGAAGAAGAATGGGATGGTTGAAAAAAGGAGCTTTGGCCATGGCCAAACTAGAAAAAATAGCATATACAGATCTGCCACCACACATCAAGCCAGTCTCCTTCATGGACTTCAGGTGGTTCATGTGGATCAGGGCTTGAGGATGAAAACATCAGATCAGGCAACAGTTCCTCCATTGGTAAAGTGGACACTGGAGCAATTATGAAACTCCTACACTGCATCAATGAGACGGTCTCTAACATTAAAGAAAAGATATGTGGAAATTAGAGCAACGAGCAACTTCCATGCAGCAGCATGTGAATTACATGCAGGACAAGGCAGGCTGCTTTGGGCTTTCTCTCCTTGCCCTCCACCAAAGAGAGCTGTCCCTTATACAGAGAGTGAAGGATGCAAAATTACTGGCCTGCTGCAATAATGTGAGGCTGTTCGGTTTCCCAGATGGAATGAAGCAAGAAAATATCAAGTTTTTGACAGCCTAGTTTATACAGGAGTTGGCCCTACCTGCAGACTTTGACCTGGGCATAGAGCGGGCCCACCAGCCTTAGGACCCAGTCCTAAACCAGTGGTACCTGCTAGGTTCATCATCATAAATACAAACAAAGCAAATCCCAGCACAATCTGCCTGGCATGCTTGGCAAACTTCACTGACAGTAAGAACAACAACTGCCAGCACTGCCAACCAAGTGAATGAAAGGCTTTATTTAAGTACAAAATCCAGTCGCTACAGCTCAGGCAAAACAACCCTCCACCGGTTTCACAGTCAAAACTGCCTCATCAGGAGTTCCTGTGAAACTGGTAGAGGATCCTTTTGCCTGAGCTGTAGTGGTTGGATTTTGCACTTAAATAAAGCCTTTTGTTCACTTGGTTAGCAGTGCTGGCAATTGTTTTTACCATCATCATAAACTTCCCTGCTAAGGAGCAGCTACCATGGCAGGTGTGGGCAAAAAAGACTTAAATATTGACAGTAAATGAGTGTACATTGATCAAGACATCCCCCTACTATCATGCAAAAATGGAAAAGGGTCCATATCTTTATCAAGCAGCTGAAGGAGACAGGGGCCAGGGTTGTACTGGGATTGTCATTTTGGGGGGGGGGCGTTGGTTGTGCAAAGAAGTCATGTCGGTCCCTCGCCAGTGTGCTCGGTTTCTCTTTTTAATTGTGCTGGAAAACTTTGGGGGGGATTTCAACTCCCCCGGTACATCCCTGAAGAGGGCATGTGCCTACATGAGATATACTGCAAAACTGGTAGTGTACACAGAATATGGCAATACAGTGTATGATAAGCTGGCAGAGGCTGCAAAATATTTGGGGACCCAAGGAATCCCAACTCTGGACCTGTAAGAAGATGAACTCAAGACAGAAACATTGGAGTCTTCATAGATAGTAGCAGAGAGAATGGAGGGCACGATGAGAAAGAAGGAGGATCCCATACTAACAGTGTATTCCAATGTGAAGCGCAGCTGCTGCAATGCAGTGCTCTCTTAAGCAAAATGACTGAGTGTGCATTGGTAACTCTTGGAACCAAGGTGTCATTTTGGTTTTAAATATGTAGCAGTGGCTTCAGTATCTCTAGACAGCAAAGTGGCCTCAGACCCTGATCACTCTACTGCCCTCTCACAGGCTGAAAAGACCATCTCCCTACAAAAATGTGATTCAAAAATATTTAACGTAATTGCTAACAGACTCCAGGCAATTGTCCCAACTCTAGTCCATAAGATCAAACTGGGTTTGTTCCCGGGAGGCATCTCAAAGATAATTTATTTGTTTACTTTTGTTAACCAGGTAAGCACACTAGATAGCCAAGTACCTATTTTCAGGTGTGCCCCGGAGGGTTACAGGGTAAAATTCGTACATGAACAGTTGAGGAGTCGCAAAAACACACAGAGAATAACAGGCATGACAGGGCTAACACTAGGTAGCTAACAGCGATTTGAGAACAGGTTGGCACAATGCAATACAATAAGTAATACATACAGGATGTAATTAGGAGGTGAACAGCAGAATACCCAACAAGTTCAATCTGAGTAAACAAAACAACGATAAGTGCCTGCAGGGGGAGGGTGCCCTAGTCAGGGTCGAATACTAGCTACTCGACCGGTTAGAAGTAAGTGCAAGTAGCGCTGAGGCCCCCACCCTACCAGGCTAGGGGGAGGAGTGGGGCTCCTGTAGTGAGCTACGAGGTGCAGGGACAGGCGGTGGAAGATTTCAAAAAGTTCCAGAGGGAGGCTTTAAAGCTTGGATGGGAGGTGGTGGACTGAGTAAGCTCAGGGAGTGAGTTCCACAGTTTAGGGGCGTGTGTGTTGAAGGACCTATCCCCCGCAAGGGTGCGGGTTCTAGGAACCAGGCACTCCAGGTTCTCCCCAGATCTTAGATGGTAGGATGGGGTGCCTAGCTTGAGGGGAAGGGTGAGGGCAGAAGGGGTGGCTGAGTGGATAATGTTGTCAATGAAGTTTCCAAGTATGAAGGAACGGTGCTTCTCTGGAGGAAGCCACTCCAGGTGGCTGTAAAGATCGCAGCGGTGGGTGAGGGGTGGGCGGAGAGCGCGAAGCGGCAGACATTGTTGTAGGCTGTGTCTCATTTTGAGAGGCTGGTTTTAGGAACTGGGGCAAATGTTGTGAGTCTGTAGCACAGTGAAGGGAGGAGGACTCCCCTGGCTAGGACCAAACGAGCAGCCGGGGTGAATCAGTTTTTAGCTCGATAAGCTAGGCCAAGCTTACCATTAGTAGCCTTACAAATGTTCCGGATGTGTAGGGTAAGGTCCAACTGCGGGTCCAGGGTGACGCCCAGATACTTGGTGGTGGCTACCGTCTCCAGGGGAGAGCCACCAGCCCTGTAGATTTGCAGGGGAGCGGGGCAGGATTTTATTTTGTTCAAGGAACCAAAGAGCATGGCTTGGGTTTTCTTGAGATTGAGGGTGAGCCTATGGTCCCCAGCCAGGTTTGGATGCATTCGAAGTTGGTATTCAGTTGGGGATTTATTGTAGAGATGTCCCGGGAGCTGGCCAGGAGGACGAGGTCATCTGCATACAGGGTGGAATGACCATGGGCAGTGACGGACAGTAGTTCATTAATAAATAATGAGAATAGGGTGGGACCAAGGATGGATCCCTGAGGGACCCCACAATGGACTGATGATGGGTTGGAGAGGGTCCGATTCAAGTTGGTGTATTGCTGCCTGTTGGAGAGGTAGTTTTGGAACCAAGCATGTGCAGAGGGAGAGAACCCAAGGGATAGGAGCATGTAGCTGAGGAGGGAGAGATCTACCCTGTCAAAGGCTTTGGAGAGATCCACAAAGATGGCTCCGATGAGATTGCCTTGGTCAGCAGCAGCAGTCCTGATCAGTGAGGTGACTACAGCAAGGGTGGTGGACATACTGTGCCCTTTCCTGAAGCCATGCTGTGCAGGATACAGTATGTTGTAGTCCTGGATATATTGGGAGAGCTGGGAGGTGACAGCTTTCTCAAGAAGTTTGCTGGTGGCGGGCAGAATGGCAATAGGTCGGTAGTTAAAGGGATCTTTGGGATTCCCCTATTTTAAGATGGGAACAACCTTGGCCACTTTCCACAGGTCAGAGATGATCCCAGTAGTAAGGGAGGTGTTGAATATGTGCGTGACGGGCCTGGCAAGGAGGTGGGCCCCCAATCTGAGCAGTTTCGGCTTGAGGCTGTCATGACTTGCGCCGCTGTGAGGGGAGAGGCCTGTGAGCAGCTTCTGGGTCTCCTTAGCTGAAACTTGTCTCAGGTGGAAGGGGGGGCCAGGGGTGGAGTCCAGATGGAGGGTGCCAGGGACTTGGGGACTGAGGACTGGGGGGTAGTTCAGAAAACATAGAGTTAAAGGCGTTTGCAATGGTGTGGGGGTTATTGCAGCTGACCCCTCCAATGAGCAGGTCAGTGACCTGTGCTCTAGCTGACCCACCAACTGCATTTTTAATATTTTGCCAGAAGCTCCTCGGGTTGCTGGCGGAGGAGAGTAAGGCAGCTTAGCAGAACTCGCTTTCTGCTGAGTGGATGGCTCTTTTGCAGGAGTTTCTGAGGTGCCTGTATGCCATCAAATCATTATTATTTTGGGAGGCCTTGTAGGTCACCCAACATTTGTCCCTGGCCTTCATAAGGGAGAATAGGCCCCCATGAAGCCATTTGGTGATGGTGCCCCTCACCCTTCTCCTAGTGAGGGGGCATGTTTATTCTGCAGGAGGACAAACTTGGCTAAGAATAAGTCCAGAGCTTGTGAAGGGTCATTGGAGGCAGTGACCCCTGACCAGTCAATTGTTAGGAGGTCTGAAAGGAAGTCATTAGTATTAAATTTGGAGTAGTCCCTCAGTTCACTCACTTTACTAGGGATTTTTGGCTGAGATGCCCCAGACGCAGAAGATAGGTGAGTGGTCAGAGATAACATCCGGGAGAATTCCTGAGGATGTGATTCTGGCAGGCCTGTTGGACAAGATCCAGTCGATAAGGGATCCATTGTTCCCCTGTGAGGAGAGCCTGGTGGGTTCAGTTATGATTTGGCTCAGGGCAAGGCCCGAGAGCAGAGGTTTGTACAATTTGCAGTTGGTACCCATCCAATTAAGGTTGAAGTCACCTATGACTAGGATTTCACTGGGACCCGCTTTATCACCAATGCAGTCAAGCAGGGAGGAGAGTCCAGACAGACTACCCTTGGGGGGGATGTAAGTACAGATCAGGTGAATTTTCTTAGTGTGACCCAGCAGAAGAAGGGCATGCAAGAACTCACAGGCTGGGGGGGGGTAGGTGAGTGGTCGATGGGAAACATGTTTAGGTGCACCTTATAGTAGAGGAGCACCCCGCCGCCCCTCTTTTTACCCGGTTTATCTTTTCTGAAGTGGTTATAGCCCGGGAGGGTGCACAGGGCATCAGGGATATGGGGCTTAAGCCAGGTTTCAGAGATACCCAAGATATTCGGCTTGTGGTGGGCGACCCACGCTGTGAGCTCAGTTAGGTTGCGTAGGAGGCTATGTGCATTCAGGTGGGCAATTTTAAGTCCTTTAGAGGAGAGCCGGGGGGGGAGTTGAGAGACGGCAAGGTGGGTAGCTGACTAAGTAGGGAGGCCGTGCCCCTAGTGGGTCCTGTGGACGCAGGGGGGACTGTCATAATGACTTTGGATGGAACACCTACTGGAGGACAGGGAGGAGGGAAAAGTCCAGAGAAGCGAGCTGGAAGTTTGGGGTTAGAACAAATAAGTGTTTCAGCCATTTGGTCTGAATGCCCTCCTTTCGGGGACAGCACGGAGGAGCTGTGAGCAAAACACCAAGTGTCAGCTACAGCCATGGTGGATGTGAACAGCAGAGTTTGATTGTGGTAGGCAGCAAATGGGAGTAATATGAGCTAGACCATTAGTTCTCACACTTTGTGATAGTGAGCCTCCCCCAAGCCATGAAAAAGATTTCGAGCCTCCCTCAAATTTGGAAAAAAATCTTGAGCCTCCCCACAGAAAAAAATAACTCCTACTTTGCACAGTACACCAGGAATAAAGTGAAACTAATAAAGGTGACTGAGTATATTCTCTTTTTATTCAACTTATTGTTCTCCCCCCCTACCTGGCACCCCAGGTTATACTTGTCACTCCTTTTTTCAGACTCTTGAGCCCTTGTTAGTCTGTTTCCTCTCTATCTGGAACAACCAAACCTAGCCACTTCGTCTCTCCCTCTCTTACCCTGTTGTTAAGCAACATCCTGTACCCTTACCTCAGGTCACACCTGAAAACATGCATCGGATCTCTCTGCCTTGCCTTTCCCAGTCACTAATTTACATATAATACCTGTTACAGAAATGAGCCTTGACTCAGTGTACCTCTCCAAGTTACTAATTTGCTTATAAATACCTATTGTAGAAACAAGCCTTGACTCAGCATACCTTCCCCAGGCATTCATTTACATATAAATATATACCTATAAAAATGCTTTGGCTCAATTGGAACTTCCTGATCACAAATTTGTGCATAAGTAAAGAAATTCACCTGCAATTATCCATATTTAATTTGTTTTATCTTTTCACACAAAACAGCCAAAATTTAAAATTTAAATACTATACATTCTCAGACTTGACTGGGCCTCCCTTGGAGTAATTTGGGGCCTCCCTTGGGAGGCTGGCCTCACCATTTGAGAACCACTGAGCTAGACTGATAGGGCGGCCACTAGTGGTGAGGGAAAATAACCTGCAGATGGGAAACAGGGCTGATAGGTTATTTTCAGCCTCACGTGACACCCTGCAGCCTATTTAAGGGAGAGCCAACCAAGGGTGGTGGTGGGGGCAGCGGGGCTAGAACTTGCACGCCGACTGGAGAAGCTCCAGCAATTTAAATTTGGCGCGAAGTTTAAACAGAGCAAGCAGTCCAAGTCAAAGCGCCACGGGGACGAGTCCTGGTGTAGGGCGCCAAAAGGAGCAGTTTAAAGGCCCTTTTTAATTTTTTTCAGTTGTTCCACAACGCCACAGCAGTCGGGGGAGTAAAGCTGTACTAGGCACGGCTGTGTAAGATTCTTAATGTGATTTCAGGCATCCAGGAAGGGAGAAGAGATTGACATAAAGCAATCATTATCGTAGACATGGAGGAGGAGATGTTGACTGCCTGGACTGGGATTTTTGAGTGCCATACTGGAGAAATTCCAGTTCAGGGACATCTTTTGAGATAGGTTCAAAGCTCTATATGACAGACCAACAGCATGAGTAAAGGTCAACAGGACAATATCTGCCAAGTTCAGCATTCAGAGGGGTACTAGACAGGGGTGTCTGCTTCTCTTCTCTTTCCTATCAGTTTGGAGCCTCTGGCAGAGTGGATCCACACAATCCCAAAAATACAAGAACTAGGGTGGGAGGTGAGGAGGTTGGGCGTCTTGATATGCTAACCCTACGTTGTTATGTGGCAGTAACCCCAAATCCAATGTTCTCCAAATCCTGCTTCTGATAAAGAAATATGAGACTGCATCATGATTTTGAAAAAATTGAGGATGAGACCAAGATAATGCTACAAGGAGGCCATTTGATGCAAGCGCTGAGAAAATTCTCTGAGCTTAAATGGTCTCCTAATGTATTTCTTTACCTAGGGGTGTTATCTTCCCAAATCTATCCAAATTATTTGACCTAAACTACAAAAGATTACTAACAGAGATTCAAAAAGACCTGCATCCGTGGCAGATCCAGAAGCAAATGGTTTGATACATTTTATTGGACCAACATATATGTTACAAAAAGAAAAGAATGTCTTAGCTTTTGGACCAACCTAGTCCTTCCATGGAGACTTATGACAGTTGTTCAGAGAGTCACATTCTATTAACACCCAGATCATACAAAAAAAACCCATTGGTTTAACGTACCTAGTTCAAAAAATCACAAATTTAAATGGTATGAATAGCAGCATCCCATTAGCATCCAAATTAGATAAGCTGAACACTCAAGCAGCCAAAACCTCTAACTGAAATTATTAATGAATGAGTGTGTTATGAGAATACATTCAAAATTAAAACAAGAACTTTAGATGTAATACCACAAATGCCCAAGTTAAAACTTGATGGCATTGTATGATAAAAAAACTGTACAACAGAAACGTATGTATGAAGGTAAGAGGGGAATAAGAAAAATGTACTTTGTATGAACAACTGTTTAAAACATTCATACAGAATTAAACCTATCTGGAGATATTTTCTAAACTATACTCTCAGCCAGTTAACACACTCCATAAACATTAAAACCTACAGTGCTGTAACAATATTTTTTACAAAATAATATAAATTGTCAGTATTATTGCCAAAATAAAAATAAAAAATTAAATAAATCTCTCAAAGATCACCTAAAAAATGAGTTCATGCATCTTAAAATGTTCAAAGTTCAATAATGAGTCAGTATGTAATCAATTAACTATATGACCAGAAACAGTCTTACGAATCTATATAAAACCCCAATGGAATTAAACTCATCATCCACCCCCTGGAAAAGATAACTAGAAAAGAAGTGTATATTCACTATGGGGCCTATGCACTACGCCTCCGCGCCGTACGTAGGTCACACTTGGGCAGCGTGGACACAGCTACATGCAGCAGGCATGTACACCAGCATGGAACACCATGCATGACATCCACGTAGGGCACTGCTTAGGGGGTGCCACGTAGACTCTGTGTGCAGCATGTACACGGGGAAGGGGCCATGCTGATCATGCATAGAGGGCCAAAGTATGTATGCACAAAGGCATGGCCGAGTGGTGCAGGGTGCGCACACAAACGCAACCTGGAGGGCTGTCGTAAATGGCTGAGTAGCCAGACCGCATCACAGCCAGACCATGTGGTTGAACCAGGGGACTCCCAAGGCATAAAGGCACCATGTGCTGAGATAGTGCAACAGTGGGCACCGTTGGTGTCTGCTGGCCAGCACCACACTGGCGGCAGCAATAGTGTGCGGGGGACAGTGCCCTGACGTACAAGCCTGATGCCACTTGGGCATGTGTACACTGGACTGCTTGCATTTGCTGCGCAACCAGCACAGGCCAGTATGGCGGCACACCCACGGGGCCAAGCAACAGAGCACTGGGCAGAGGTCCCACCCCACCACACCACACAGAAGCCATGCAGGACAGGGTTCACCCCATGAATGGGCCCGTGGAACCCCACCCCACCTCATGCCTCCCACCCACACAACACCACACAGCCAAATGCCAAAGGGGCATACCCACCCCACCCCGCATACACCTGTCACACAGCCACAAGCACACTGGAGGAAATGACCACACAAGTACTAGCAGCACAGATATTTATTCATCACTGCACTGTGCCAGCAATGGGAAACAAAACAGAGGAATCCACGTGGAGCATGCAAATCCATGCACTGCTCAAGCACTGCAACAACTGAATGTCAAGGTGTGGGCACCGTGCATCACATGATGACCACTGTAGATGTGAAACAGAGGCCTGCCATACTCCTGTCAGTCCTCCTCATTGCTGTTGACATCTGGTGGCACTGCCTGCTCCAACAGCTGCTCCAGGACAAACCATCTCAATGGACCCTGATACTGCTGTGGAGAGAACACTAAAAGATATGTCAGTGCCACCATTGTCCCCCTCCCACTAATGCATGGCGCAGTCATACTGCGGACCTCCTCAGCCACACCAATGCATGCAGGGCACTGTGGTGGACCAGGCAATGCAAGCAGGGACAGGCCCCAAACACCCGCTGCCATAGTACAGTGTCCTCCCAGCCATACCACTCAACTGTCCCAGATATTCTGGGTAGTCACTGATGTGGCATCCTAAATGACCACTCTCCCCATGAACTTATGGTAACATGAATGCATAGTGAGGGGATGAAGCACAAATCATGTCGACCATTAAAGTCAGGATAATGTTACTCATTGTACTTCCACTTGTTGTGCTGCCGTGATGTATTTGTATTTTTTCTGTACCACTCTGTACCCCTTTGCTGTATTCTCCCGGGTCGTTACTGAAAGTAGGCATAATATTTGTCTAGTGTACCTACCTGGTCAACAAAAGCTAAATAAATAAAGTACATGATAGTAAAGTTGATCGGGGTAAACAGAGGTTTAAAAGGCACACAAGCACATAGCATACATAAGATCTGGGGTCAAAGAAATACACTCTGCATATGGAACAACATAGGCCATGTATAGGTAATCAAAATCATGCATAAAGCGTACATTTCATAACATGGAAAAGGTAAAAAAAAAAAAGGAGGGGTTCTAGAAATTACACCTCCGACTATAGGCCTTAGTCTAACCCTGGTAGTGTGCAAAGTGATGGAGGAATTTGTTTAAGAAAGAATAAATGAACACTTTACAATAAATGGTCTGGATGACATAAACCAACACGGATCTGTAAAGGGTAGGTCTTGCCAAATAAAACTGTTACACTTTTTCAACCCAGTTAGTAGAGCCATGAATGATGATTTACCAGCTGACATCTTGTTTTGTGACTTCTCAAAGGCATTTCATACCATGCCACATCTGCCCTTAGTCAGACAACTGCATGGTTTAAGCCTTGATCTCAGAATTACAAATTGGATAGACTCATGGTTGGAGAGTAGAAAGCAGTGGATCAGTGTAGCGGGCCATACCTCCTCATGGAAACAGGTGACTAGTGGTGTCTCTCATAGGCCAGTCCTAGGGCTTACTCTGTTTAGCATTTACATTTCTGGTTTTAAAACATCTGCTTCAACATGGAGCTGCAAATTTGCTGACAATCTAAAAATAGGTGCAATTGTAAACAATGATAAATCTAGAATGCGTTTCCAGGAAGAAATTACCAACTTTGAGCATTGGGTCAGGCACCACAAACTAGCACTAAATTCAGATAAATGCAAAATTATGCATCTTGGAAGCAAAATATGATGGCACCTTATTATCTAAAAGGGAAACAATTGCTAGAAACAGACAGAGAACGTGACTTAGGATTCATCATAACAAATAAACTCACATCAGAGGAACTATGCAAAGAAACAGTATGAAATGCAAACAGAGCACTATGTTCCATTTACAGTCATATCAAGAGTAGGAATAAAAAGAGTTATCATACCTCTATACACTTCATTGCTGCATCCACACCTGGAGTATTGTGTTCGGTTTTGGGCCCTGCATTACTAAAATATTTTCTTATTTGGTAACTGAGTTGGTGCACTGATCTGAAGACCTTTTTTTCAGGCATGGCCCGGGCCAGAAACTGGCACAAACAGCGTAAAATACAGTGAGAGAACAGCGTGGACCATACAGGGAACATAACAGTATAGGTCAATCTAACAGAGAAAATATAAGGTAAACAGTACCAGGTACATCAACAATTGAGTATACCAAGGTATATAACATTTAGGTAAATAGGGTAAGGTTGTTCCATCATTCAACAATAGAAATAACAATAGAATTCAGGGCAGGAGAGGAGGGGAGGGGCAAGGGTGGGCAGCAAGGGAGGTGTAGCTATGCTAGCAACCTACGGGCAGACACAGGTCATGGAGGACAGAAAGTGCATTCTTAATAGGGAATTTAAATTTAGAGGGGGGTTGGGGGAACATAGAGAGGTCATTCCATAGTGAGGGTCTGGCTGCAGAGAAGGCTCTTAGGCCTATCTTCATAGTTATGTTAGGGCATTCTAGTTGAAGGTGGGATGACTGATGTAGATTGTGGCAGTAGGTTCTAGGATGGATAAGAAGGGATAGTGGAGAGTAGGAGGGATTGTGAAAGGTATCAGCAATGATCTGGGCCAGCAGGTAGGAGTGTCACATTTGTAGAGGGAGTCAGCTAAGGGACTGGTAAAGAGAGCAATGGTGAGTGAAGAGAGGGCCACGGAAGGAAAGCGGCATATTTGATTCTAGTTAGCACCAAGGCAGTTCAGGCTGGTAAGGGAGGTGAGGGAGTACACCGGGCAGCCATAGTCAAGGGGGGGAGGTTGTCAGGGGGAAAAAGCAAGGTGGGCTTCCCGTGAGAGGTGGTCGATCATGTGATAGCAAAGCCCTATCTTCTGGTTGATGCACCTGATCAGCGAGGCAATGTGGTTAGTGTAGGTTAGGGATGGGTCCAGGATTACTCCCAGATACTTGAAGGTGGGAACAGTGTCAAGGGGAGATCCATCTGGGGATTTGACAGTGAGAAGACCGCCATTGTGGGCAAGGGCAGATAGTTTTGGTTTGGAACTGAAACGCATGACATCTGTTTTGTAAGCATTGACCAACAGTTTGTTGGTGGAGAACCAACAATGTGCCTCGCAGAAGTGATCGGTAAGAGTGGCGGATAGTGAGGAGGGGTCACTTTGGTATAGTATTAAGTCATCGGCATAGAGCAGTGATTTACAGGATAGACCCTCCAACAGGAGAGCGTTAATAAAGAGGGAAAAGAGGAAGGGCAAAGGACCAGTCCTTGGGGGAACACCCATAGAGACAGACAAGAGGGGGGATTTGGCACCACCAAGGCAGACCATCTGTTTTCTAGCCAGGTGGTGGAGGCAGGGCAGAAACCAAGTACGTTGAGTTTTGCTATCAGGATGTTGTGATTTACAAAGTCAAATGCCTTGGACAGATATACAAACACTGCATCATTTAGCTTCCCTTCATCCATATTCCTCAGCACATGGTCAGTGAAGAGTGCAAGGGCTGTAGTAGTGCTGTTCCCCTTCCTGAAATCATGTTGCTGAGGGCAAAGGAGATTATATTTGGAGATATTCTCTGTAATTTGGTAGTTTACTGCCTTCTCTAGGAGCTTACCAAGATGGGGCAGAATGGAGATGGGACAGTAGTTGTCCATAAGACCAGGGTCTCCTGATTTATGAATGGGACAATTTTGGACTGCTTTCAGACAGAGGAGACAGAGGCTATAGTAAGGGAGAGGTTAAAGATGAAGGTGAGTGGATAGGCAATGTCCTGGGCTGGGGGCAAGGGGATGGGGAGCTTAGCCAGGTATCTGCTAAGGTTTGAGAAATGTGCATTAAGCGCATTCACAATGTCAGCAGGATCGGTGAGGGGGCCTTGTTGTGTGTTAAGGGGGGAAGGTGACTACTCTGTTGGGGGGGGGAGCAAGGCATTAATGGAGGACCAGAAATGTCTGGGGTTGCCTAGGTGACTGGATTGAAGTGATTGGAAGTAGGACAACTTCCTAGAGTGCATACAGCACTTGCAGAGATTTTGCAGGTGACGGTAGCCATTCCAAAGAGAAGAGGATGGGGCAGCTTTATAGTCAGCCCACTTTGCGTCATGCTGCTTCATAAGCAGAGAGTGGGTACTCCTCTGGGATTTTAACATCACCTGGGTCTGCAGCCAAGCCAATGCAGCCAAATCCTGCATCACCGGCCATGGCCTACACCAGCTTATTTTTAACCCCACCAGGTCAACTATAAGACTTGTACCCAAACGCTAACCGACTAGATCATCGGCTCTAATCCATCCCATATTATTGACTCAGAAGTACTTTCAGACTGTTTATGCGACCACTCTGCCACTTACTGCCTGTGATCTGCCCAATACCCTAAACCTTTCCCCCAATTTCATTTTCTCCAGACGCCTCACCAGTAACAGTATCGAGGTCATAACTGGTGCTTTCCACCTGGTCGACTGGTCTTTCACCTCTGTCTCAGGTGACCTTGATATTGTCCTAGACAAATTTTCTACTATGTTCAATAGTGTCTGTGATAAATTTGCCCTGCTCAAAAAAATTAGGGCAGGGGACATGTTAAAGAATGGGTCTCACCTGACATCATTAAATTGATGAGGACTAGGGACAAGGCCTGGGTCCATTACACTAAGCACAAGGACCCTGCCCAGTTCTCCCTCTTCAAAGCACTCAGAAACAAGTGCAAATCCTCCATCAGAAAGGCCAAAATTGATTATCTCCAAAATAAACAACTTGAGGAATCGGCAAACTCCTGTAAACTATGGAGGACACTCAACTCCCTACTTGAAAAGAACAAGAATGCAGAATCCATCACGCTTATCTAAGGGGATAAGCAGACCAATGACCCATCCAAAGTCGCTAACATGTTCAATTCCTTTTCAGCGACCTTGATTAATATAAATCATCACCTCCTCCTCCCACCCCCCACCCACTCTTTCCGCCTCCGCCTCAACCTCTATCACCAAGCCCAGATGCAAATTTTATTTCTGGGCCCTAAAGCCTTCAGACACTATCAAGCTTATCCAGAGTAACAACCCTAAACCCAGCAGAGGGGTAGATGAAATTGTCTTCAAAACCCTGAAATGCACCCTCATTCCTCTATTGGCCCCCATTACCAACATACTTAACCTCTCACGTTGTTCTGGTCATTTCCCAAGCATCTGGAAAACTGCCACCATAAAACTGCTCTTCAAATCAGGGTCCAGGAATGATGTCAGGAATTACCAACCCATCTCTCTCCTCACTCCCCTCTCCATAATCATGGAAAAAATAGTTCACACCCAGCTCACCACCTTCCTCGACTGCCATGACCTTCTCTCAGAAGCCCAGCATGGGTTTAGAGTCCGCCACAGCACAGAAACAGCCCTGGTTAAATTCACCAGTGATATTCACAAGGCCAATGTCAAAGGCCAATACACAGAATCTGTCTTCGTGGACCTGACCAAGGCTTTCGACCTGGTTGACCATAGCCTACTTCTTGATACCCACCAGGGCCTTCAAATATCTACAAATGTTAAATGGATTGGTAGCTACACTACCTCTCCCAATGATCTCAGAAAACAACCATCAATTGTCACTTTTCCACTGACTGTCCAATTAAATATGGGGTTCATCAGGGGTCCATCCTGGGCCTGCTCCTCTTCTCCAATTTCATAAACAACCTCACAGATATTTGCTACACAACTAAAATTGTGCTCTATGCTGACAGTGCATCCCTTTACTGCAGTGACAATAACATGGACACTATGTTTGGAAATCTGCAAGCAGATTTCAGCAAGCTACACTCTTGGTTTTCTGCCAAGGGTATGTCCTCAATTCCAAGAAGACCAAGAAGACCAAGTTTATGATCTTCACTGGCCAAAGAAAAAACATAACCTCAGGCTTAACCCTCACTGACAATCTTGGAAACTCTAGAAAAAGTGGATAAATTTAAATACCTGGGACTGTTCCCTGACCTGCACCTTGCTTTCAATATTCATATTACCAACCTCATCAAGAAGATGCATATGAGGCTGGGTCTCTTATACTGAATCAGAAAGTTCCTAATCTCAGTCTCCAGACTACGTCTGACTAGCTCCTTGCTTTTACCCCTCCCCGAGTATGACTCCATTGTCTACTCCCCCCTTACCACATCCCACCTCTTCTCGAAACTCAGGGCCACTTATAATAGCATCGCATGCTTTGTCACAAGCCTCCCTTGGAATGCCCTTTATAATCCTATGCTCTCTTTCTTACACAAGGTGAACCTTAACCTACTGCCTCCAATCATCACCTGTTTCCATAAATCGGTCTCCAAGCACAGTACAAGAGGGGACGCCAGTCACATCTCCGAAATCCCGTTCTGTCGTACCTCTCATGCACAGAATTTGATTACCTATGAGGGCCTCAAGTCTTACAACAATTTGCCCCTTGAAATTCTTGCCCGTAGCTCAATCAGTTCCTTCAGCTGCAGCCTCAAGGACCACCTCCACAAATCTACCACCTGTACAGTATGTGTCCTGGACATCCTCACCTCTGAATTTACTAAAATATTTTTTTGTCCTTCTCATCAAATATTTTGTGTTATTTTCCTCCTTTCTAACTCCCCTCTTCCATTCCTCCCACTCCCCTCCCCTGTTTTTGACCCTGTCTTCCCCAGCTCTCAGCGCCTGCCTCAAATAGGTATGCCGACTGTACAGCGACACTATTACAGCAAACACGTCGATTCTGACAACATCGATAGTTCACTGTAATGGTCCACTCGAGACCCTAGCACTCTGTCTCCCAGTCTTGCACCCCTTCCCTGATTCAACTCTGACTCTGCAAAGCCTCCCAGTAGAAAAAAAGACTGGGGTCTTCTGCCAGAAGTATGTCAATCGCAACCTGCGGTTGACATAATTTCATCGCTGTGATATTGGTCGACAACTCGGTGGTCGAACCGGCTTTGTAGAGCCCTTCAAATACACCCTGCCTGGATGTTTTCCCAAGCTTGTTCCCTGTGACTATTTGCCTCTGTAAGAAATGTTTTCCCTGTATAAAAACCGGCTGTAATCAAGTGTATTAATTAAGTATATATACTATACTATTCCTCACCTCACCTCACTGTATGATGTTTTAACTTATTCAATCTGTACTTTTGTGTCCAGTTGTTTTGTAAAAATAACTGTACAACTGGATGTTTGTGAAAACTGGCATATTTGCCCACATACCCTCCAGTATAAAATAAAAATTGATTAATTGAAGCTTGAGGAGGTCCGACATGAGCCAGCGAGTGCCATTCCCGTGCACTCTGCAGGAAGTGAGCGGGAAATACTTGTCTTGAATGTGAGATGGAGCTGAGACAAAGATTTCTAGTGCAAGGTCAGTGTTAGTGGCACAGTAGAGGGAAGTCCAGCCAAGGGCTCTGACATCATTCTGAAGCCTGAGTGGGTCAAAATTAGAGAAATTGTGAAAAGTCAGGTAGGTAGGTGGGGGTTGAGGGGTTTGGTATGCCAGACACAGTAGATGGGGAAGTGGTCACTAATAACGTTGACCAGTGTGCTGCATAGGCAGCTTTGTCTGCTGAGTCATCAGGATCCAGTCCAGGGTAGTGTGTTTGTTGGACCAATTGTTGAGGCATGAATGGGAAGTAATTAGCTGGGTGAGATTGTGTTGTTGTATGATGGAGCTGCTGCAGAGAGAGAGTGGGGGGGTTGTTTCCCCCATCAATGTTGAAATCCCCTACAAGAATGGAGTATTAAGATGATCAAGAACACAGAAAAGTCACAAAATTAGTTGAGTCCTTACCTAATAAAGCATATGATGAAAGATTGAGGGAGCTACTGTAGAGTTGTACTCCTTGGAGTACAGGAGAATCAGAGGTGATCTCTGTATGCTATTCAAAGCCTTTAATGACAGTTATCTATGGGAATGCATAGGTCTGGAACACAAAGAAGTCGAGAGGGAATGTAGGCTACACAATCGACAATTGAGGGGAGTTTTATAAATCATCAAGAAGAGGTGCATGGTTTAGCCAAAGAGTGGTCAGCACTTGGAATAGACTACTGGCAGAGGTGGTACCAAGTGATATCCTTACAGCTTTTAAGACTGCACTGGACAGAGATATGGGTGACCGGAAATTTGCTTTTTCATAAGGATATATGGTCGAGTCAACATGGCCTATGGCTACAGACTCAATACCTACGAACCTATGAACATCAACATGAAATTCCCAAGAACTGCCTTGTGTGAGGTCACTCGTCCACTCCAACTCACCTTTAACCTGTCACCCTCCACTGGGCAAGTGCCAGAACTTTGGGAAACGGCACATGCTACCCTGGTTCACAAGGGAGGTCCCCTAGACCTACCCACAAACTACCGCCTCATCTCAATTTTATCGGCTCTCTCAAAAATGCTCAAAAAAATTGTAAATGACCAGCTCACATAATACCTGAGCCAATATGACTTACTATCAAGTGAACATCATAGTTTCCACAAGAACCATAGTGCCTTAACTGCCCTACTAGACTACACTGACCATCTCCACTGTGCACTGGACAGAGGGGAGCTTGCTGGCTCAATATTCATTGACCTCATCAAGGCTTTCGACCTTGTCAGTCATACTCTGCTTTGCCACAAATTAATGCAACTTGGCCTCTCAGTTGAAGCCACTGGCTGTATAAAAAATTACCTCACAGAACACAAGCAGTAAAATGCCGATTGTCCCTCTCAGATTTCAGGCCTGTGACAGTGGGGGTCCCCCAAGGATCTATCCTTGGCACCCTTCTAGATACATAGATACATAGAAATTGTTGGCCGATAAGGACCGCTAGGCCCATTTAGTCTGCCCTGAAGCCCTAAGCTTGTGTGCAGTCACTCACCCTAAGTGATCAATGGCTTTTCATCACTCCCTCCCCATCCAGTGTGCCCTTGTGCCTATCCCAGGCACATTTAAACCTCTCCATTGTGCTTGCCCCCACCACTTCTTGTGGCAGACTGTTCCAAGCGTCCACCACTCTCTCTGTATAGAAAAACTTCCTCATGTTACCTCTTAATCTATCCCCATCCAATTTCATATTGTGTCCCCTCATTCTGATATCTTTCCTACATTGGAAAAGATCCCCCACCTGCACATTGTTGATGCCCTTGAGGTACTTGAAAGTTTCTATCATGTCCCCCTTTTCTCTCCTCCAGTGAGTACATATTGAGGACTCTTAGTCTCTCCTCATATGTTTTGTGATGTAAGCCATGCACCATCTTTGTCACCCTTCTCTGGATAACCTCCATCATGTCTATGTCCTTACACATGTGTGGTCTCCAGTACTGCACACAGTACTCCAGGTAAGGCCTTACCAGGGTTTTATACAATGGCATCAACACTTCCTGTCTCCTGCTAGTAATGCCTCTGCCAATGCACCCCAGCATGCCACTGGCCCTCAATGCAGCCTTTGCGCACTTCTTTGATACTTAAGGTCATCAGATATGATAACCCCTAGGTTCCTTTCCTCTTTGATGATAGCACCTCCCCCTACCCCCATTCTGTAGCTTTCCCCAGGGCTCCCCCTGCCCAGGTGCATTATCTTGCACTTTTTTTAACTGAACCTCAGTTGACACACCTCTGACCATCTTTCAAGCTTCTCCAGGTCCCTCTTCATTTTCTGCACCCCTTCTAGAGTATCCACTCTGTTGTAGAACTTGGTGTGATCTGCAAATTCCAGCCCCTCTGCAATGTCACTAATGAAGACATTGAACAGGACTGGTCCCAGTACTGATCCCTGTGGTACTCCACTGGTCACGTCTCTCTCCCTATATTGGATCCCATTTACCACCACCCTCTATCTTCTGTCTGTCAGCCAGTTTCTAACCCAATATATCACCTTATGCCCCATTCCCAGACTACTTATCTTGTTAACTAGCCTTCTGTTTGGGACGGTATCAAAGGCTTCGCTGAAATCTAGGTAGGTGATGTCTACTGCTATCTCTGATTCACTTCCTTAGTCACCCAATCAAAGAAATCTATCAGATTTGTTTGACAAGACCTTCCTGCTGTGAATTCGTGTTGCCTCAGATCCTGGGCACCATTGGACTCCAGGTGTGCCACTATCCTTTCTTTCAGTAGTGTCTCCATGATCTTCCCCACCACTGAGGTGAGGCTGACTGGCCTGTAGTTCCCCACTTCCTCCCTACTGCCACTTTTGTGCAGTGCAACTACATGTGCCCTCCTCCTCCAGTCCGCTGGAACCACGCCTGTGTTGAGCGAATCTGTGAACAGGGCGGTAAAGAGACGCTGCTAGGTCCCTTCTCAGGTCCCTTAATATCCTCTGGTGTATGTTTGTTTGCAAAAGTATTTTCCTAAACAGAAAGAACTTCCAAGGAATAGGATTACCCAGCTGAGCAAAAGTGCTCATTTACAATGGGGTCCTGTGTTTACATAATATAAAAATGGCCCCATGGCTTTATCCACCTTCAGCTTTGTGAGTTCCTCCAGAACTGTCTCCTCTGTGAATGGACTGGTGTACACTTCTCCCCCATTGCCTAAAATGGTGCAGGGTCTGCAACAGAAGTCATATGAGGAGAGACTGAAAAAGCTTAATATGTATACCACTGAGGAAAGGAGGGAGAGGGGGGCCATGATAGAAACATTCAAGTACCTCAAGGGAATCAACCAAGTCCAAGACAGGAGCATCTTTAAGAGAAAGAGATGTGCAAGAACAAGGGGGCACAGTTTGAAGATAGATGGGGAACAGCTCAGTGGCAACGTCAAAAAGTAATTTTTCACAGGGAGGGTGGTGGACGCATGGAACCACCTTCCTGAGGAGGTTGTGAGGTCAAAGACAGTGGGGGAATTCAAGAATGTATGGGACAGACATAAGGCAATTATAGTGAAGGTTGGGAGGAAGTAGGCTGTTGGTTAGCTAGAATCTGCAGCTTATCCAATACATAGGAAATGAGCACTCTAGGTGGGCCAAGCGGTTCTTATCTGCTGTCAAAATATGTTTCTATGTTCTCTCCAACTGTGGTCCTTGACCCTCTCCCTCCTTAGTGAATACTGGATAGAAACAATTGTTTGATATTTCTGCTATGTCTAGATCCCCCTCCTTACACTCTGCCTCCTCCACTTTGAGCCTCACAATCTCCCCCTGGTTTTTCTACTATTTTTATTGATGTACCTATAGATTGTCTTGTTCCCTTTTTTCACAGTCTGTGCTTAATCCTCCTCTGTCTGTGCCTTGGCTCTCCTAACAGCCTTCCCTGCTTTCCTTAGACATTCAATGTACACCTCCCTGTCCTCTCTTTGGATTCCTTTATACTTTCTGAAACTTGCTCTTTTAGCCCTTACTTTGTCTGAAACCTCTTTAAAGAACCATAGTGGTTTCCTTCTTCTTTTCTCTTTGGCCACAATCCTAAGGCATTGGTTAGTTACTTCCACTATGGCTTCTTTTAGTTTCCCCCACTATTCTTCCACTCCCTCCATTACCTCTTCCTTCTCCAGGGCTGCTCTTATACATCTACCAGTTTCACTGAAATCTGTCCTCCTGAAATCTAATACTTTTGTCCTTGTGTGGTTTGAGTCTGTCTCCATGCCAAATCACACCATGTAGTGGTCGCTGGATCCCAGCTACCCTTCCACCTGGACTCCTTCGACTCTGTTTCCATTGGTCCATACCAGGTCCAGAATAGATTTGTCTCTGGTCGGCTCATGCACCAACTATCTGAGCTCAGCCCCCTACAGGGATTCCAGGATGGCAGTGCTTCTGGCTGAAGTAGCTGCCTGGGTGGTCCAATCTACATCATCCAGCATATTGCAATCCCACATCAGCAGGATTTCACGTTTAGCTGCCATGTCATGAATTTCCTCCATTAGTACCCTGTCCACTTCCTCCTCTGTGCCGGAGGTCTGTAGATCACCCCAGTACGTACTGCTGTGCCATTCCCTGGTTCAAGGATAACCCACATTGCCTCGGCCTCCACCTGTCTTCCCTGTAATTCTGTAGACTTTATGCCTTCTCTGATGTACAGGGCTACCTCCCTCCCTTTTTACCTTCCCTGTCCCATCTGAACAGTGTATAGTCTGGTACATTGATGCCCCAGACATGATTAGCAGAGTACCATGTCTCTGTTATTGCTGCTATGTCAAGGTCTGCATCCGTCATCAAGGCTTCCAGGTCTGGAACCTTATTTTCCAGACTGCAGGAATTTGTGAACATGACCTTCCATGTTTTATACCCTGCCCTCCCTCTGTTCTTGTCCTGTCTCCCGTGCCTGTTTCCCCACCCCGGTTTTCTTGTACATGTGCTCCTGCCCCCCATCCCTCCTTTTACACATTTTACCTGCCTGCTCCTCCCTGCTCGATTTAATTGTTCCTGTTGTCAGCTTGTGTTTTTGCATGCTACCATGGGGGAGTGATCCTAAGCCACCTGTCCCTCCTGACTCTTCCCCCCCTTGGCCAGTTTAATTGCTCTCTGCTGAAGCATTCCAACTTCTCACCAAGGAGTGAGGTCCCCTTCCTGGACAGATACAGGCCATCCTCCTGATATAAGTTCACATCTGCCCAGGTGGGGCCCCAGTCCCCTATGAAGCCAAATCCTTCCCTTCCACACCAGTCCTTCAACCAGATGTTGAAGGCTTGGATGTGGAGTGCCCTATACTCTCCTGTGCCTTGGACAGGTAGCACCTCCAAGAATGACATGGAAGGCCCTATTCATTAATCGTTGGACCTTATTGAGCACTCTGCTATGGGCAGACCCTTTGTAAATGAACTTGCTAAAGCCTGCAACTCCACAAAGCTACTCCTGTATGCTGTTGATGCAGTTATCACAGCAACGCACAGCAACCCAGCTCATATCCAGCACAACCTCCAAACTGTTTTCACTGCTGTCTGTGACTGGTTCTCCAACAACCTCCTTGTCCTAAATATACAAAAAAAAATAAAACCATGCTTTTCCACTCTAGATGTAAAACCCCTACCCAATCTATACTAGTCATTACCTCTACCTCAGATGCTCCTGTTGATCAAGTTACCACATTCAAATACCTGGGTGTCATCCCTGACTGGGGCTTAAGTTACTTGTATCACATGGAAGCACTAATTAAAACAGCTAACTCTAGATTTGGCCTGCTCTATAGTCACAGAAATGCCTTCCTCCCTGAGATTAAGCAACTACTTGTCAGGTGCTACATCCTCAGTCTCGTAGACTATGACCTGGTGGTCTATGGGGCTGCCTGTAGCAGATTGCTCGATAGGGTCCAAGAATTAATGAATAGGGCCTGCTACTTTGCTCTCAACCAAAAATGGGACACCCATACATGCACCATATACAACAACCTAGGGTGGCTTAACCTTGATTTCTGCCTGTATTACAATACCCTTGTTACTGATTAAAAAAAAT
This sequence comes from Neoceratodus forsteri, assembly GCA_016271365.2. Taxonomy (NCBI): domain Eukaryota; kingdom Metazoa; phylum Chordata; order Ceratodontiformes; family Ceratodontidae; genus Neoceratodus; species Neoceratodus forsteri. Next base: position 1,585,855,442 of record CM057455.1, on the reverse strand, counting down.
CCTTGCTTGGACTACTGTCACCAGAGGTCCTCTTCCTCCTCAGCCCTGTGGCCTCCAGGTATACAACTAGAGGTTTACACCATAACTCCAATATGCTCCAATATGCTCCCACATAGGAACACCTCTCTGGGTCAGGCCTATTTTTCCTTCAATTTCCCAAAACTATGGAACTCACTTGCCCCATCACTCAAAACCTCTGGCTCTCCAGCCAACTTCAAGTCCCAGTTACTAGCCCCACTCTCCATTTGCATTTTCTATTCTCTGGCCACTAGGAGTCATCATTGCGCTAACCATTTCTATTCCCTTCCCCCCAATAATCTTTCTCAGCGGTGCTAGCTTAGGCACATTACTGGGCACTGCACTCTAGTGTTTCCTTCCCGTACTGGCTAATTTCTAACCCTAATCAACTTCTAGCATGCACAGGGTTTCGAACCCTTGCCCCTCTGCCCCAAAAGCTGCATCACTAACCTCTATGCCATCTGGACCACTACAATGTACAGAATACTTTAATTACCCTCATCAGCTACTGACCCCCTGCCCCTAGTAGCACATACAGCTCACAGCCCCCCCCCCAGTAGCACTCCTGCTCACAGTAATTCCACTAATCTGTCACAAAGGTCTAAAATTTATGTATATTAACATTAGGAGTCTCCTACTCAAACTGGACCTCTTAAACTGTTGGCTGACCCAAAACTCCCCAGACATCCTATGCCTCTCAGAGACTGGGTTGTCAGCCAAGACCCCAGACTCAACTATTTAGTTTCCTGGTTACTCAATTATCTGACAAGACTGAAGGAAGAGGGGCCAGCGTTTCAATGCTCATAAGGCAACCACTCTTAGGCATGCTAGTGAAAAAAGAATCCTGTCATGGATCACATGAACTGATCCAGCCCAAATCTTTATGCCCTCCACTCTCCCCACTTTCATTGGGGTGGTCTATGCCTCCCCTCAGCTTGGGCAAGATGCACTAGCAGATTGTATCTCTACTCTGCTCCTCTTAGCTTACTCTGGCAAACTGTTACTGCTAGTGGACTACAACCTCAATTGGCTCTCCCCCTCCTCCAAGCCCACCACCTCCAAAATTGTATCCTACCACCTCACCCAGCTAATCACAGAACCCACCTATTACAATACCCACTCCACAATTCACTCTCTTATTAACTGGGTTTGCTCTTCCCATCCCCACCGAATATCTGTGGCCGGAGTCCTTGACCATGCCCTAAGTGATCATTGCATCACGTACTGCATTCAGAAAATACAACTGCCCAGGTCCACCCAATACTACATCCAAATTCTCCCCCTCAATTCTCGCGATACAAACTCTCTCCTCTCTGACTTATGCCACACCAACTGAGACCCAGTATACTCTGCCTCAGATGTTGACGCTGCCCTAGCCCAATTTCTAAGCATTTTCACAAGGGTCTGGGATTCCCACACCCCACTTAAAAAAGCCAGGGTCAAGAAACATCATCACCCTTGGATCACTGCCCCAATAGTGGCCCTCTGAAAAGCCCGTGACAAGGCCTGGTCCACTTTCAAAGCCCCCCAAACCTCACTCTCTAGACAAGCTTACAATGCCTCCAGAAACTCATGCTCCAAATCCATAAGGCATGCCAAAGCTGATTACTTTAAAAACTGTCTCGGCACAGCAAACCTCTCCTCTTTCTGGACTATAGTCCACTCCATAGTCGATCCATTGTCCAAAACCAGTACCCCCTCTTAAGCACAATAGCATCACCATATCTGACCCCATCCAAGTAGCTAATGGACTCAGTGTGCAAATCATGCCACACAACACTTTTCTGCTCACCTCCATCTCTACCGAAGAAGTACTGGATGCACTCCTATCCCTCAACCCGTCAAAATCTAGCCTGGATGGCATTCATCTTAGCTTGCTGCACTTCTCGGCTCCAGTCATTACCCTCCATCTCACCTTCTTACTGAACCTATCCTTCTCCTCAGGCATTGTCTCCAAAGCATGGAAATCAACCTGTGCCATCCTTCTCCATTGGGGCGGTGACCCTCTTCATTTGGCAGCTACCAACCTATCTTCCTCCTCCCCGCTCTGTCCAAATTACAGGAATCGCTAGTGCAATCCAGGCTGTCTGACTTCCTCACCTCCACCAATTTCTTCTCCCCTTACCAATCCAGTTTCAGAAAACACCACTCTACCATATCCTCCCTTCTCCATGTCACAGGTCATATCCAATCTGCTGCAGATTGAGGCCGCCTTACTGCCGCAGTCTTCATTGACCTAGCTAAGGCCTTTGACTCTGTATCCCACTCACTGTTTCTAGATATGCTCGAGAGCGTAGGGCTCACTCCCTTTGCCATACAGTGGTTTCACTCATACCTAGTAAACAGGTGTCAATCAGTTATGATCGCAAACTCCTCATCCTTCTCCCTACCCATTCTAGCGGGCGTACGCTGAGGCTCAGTTCTCGGCCCTATTCTCTTTTCCCTTTTTATAAACAACCTTCCCTCTGCATGCTCCAACTCCCTCATCCATATGTATGAGGATGATACCATTCTGTTCACCTCAGGATCTGACCTACCCGTAATCCAATCCTCTCTATAACAACATTTCCACTCTGTGCAGACTTGGTTCCAGACAAAACTCAAGATAAACACGTCAAAAACTGCTACTATTGCCTTCAAAACCTCTCATAGATTAGCCAAGACTCCCACCCCCCTCACCTATCACTTCTCTGAATGGCACTCCACTTAGCGAGGTCTCTTCCTATAAATATTTAGGTGTCTGACTAGACCCACAACTGAACTTTACTTAACATAACAACACTGTATCCTCAAAACGTCACCCTAAGCTCGGCATCACCTACCACAACCCAGACTCTCTACCCCTCCCAGTACGATGTGAGCTACTGATTAAAATGATACTGTCCATTTTTGACTATGCTGACATAGTCTACTGCACTGCGCCCCCACCTCCTCACTTCCTAGACTTGATGCCCTCTTTTACGCCTTCTGCCACTTTGCCTCAGATTCCCCCCCTTAGAACCCACCACTGCTTTCTTCTTTCTTCACTGGATCTCTTTCCCATCGATGACTCTTCCACTCGATCTCCCTTATCTCCAAGTATTGGTTCCATCTACTCCTTTCTTACCTCTCTATCAACCTCACCCCTGCTCTCTCCTGACCCTACTATCTACTTTCTAGGGACTCCCACTCCTTCTCCCATCCTAAACCATCCTCAATTGCTGGAAAATATGTGTACTCCTATAGGCTTCCCTCACTTTGGATCGCTCACTCTTCTCTCCTTTGAAAACTACCTTCACACTCCACTATCAAATCCCAACTTTGCCTCCTGCCCACCCACCTGTCCTCATAACATAGCATAGCACTTGCTTTGACTCAATTTGAGTTAACACTTCTCTCACCTCTTCACCTCACCATGCTCGACTGCCCCTCCCTCTACTATCAATCCCCTGTAGTCCCTTTTCCCTTCCAGCTAGACCCCAGTCCTACTTATTTCTCCAGGCTCTCTGCCATCTGAGCATTTGTTCCCTGCAGAAGCCAGGATTCCTTGGATTGCTCTATACCACCTACCTGCTTTTTGATGCTTTTTTGTAACATGAGTTCTTGTACTTCCTCCTAATTATAGATTGTTCTTTTTACTGCTTGTATTGTATTCCTGTATACTTGAACCTCCTACCTGATTGCATATTGCTTGTATGATACCTTTTATTGTATAGAAACATAGAATGACTGCAGATAAGGACCACTGGACCCACCCAGTCCGCCCATTCCCTACCTATTGAATAAGCTGCAGATCCGAGTTAACCAACAGCCTACTTCATCCTACTGCCCCCAACTACAATTGTCTTATGTCTGTCACATGCATTCTTGAATTCCTGCACTGTTTCCGACCCCACAACCTCCTCAGGAAGGCCATGCCATGCGTCCACTACCTTCTCTTTGAAAAAATACTTCATCATGTTACCCATGAGCCGTTCCCCCCTTTATTTTCAAATTGTGCCCCCTTGTTCTTGCACATCTCTTTTTCTGAAATATACTACCCTCTTGGACTTTGTTGATTCCCTTGAGGTACTTGAAAGTTTCTAGCATGTCCCCCCTCTCCCTCCTTTCATCTAGGGTATACATAGTAAGCTCCTTTAGTTTTTCTTCATATGGCTTCTGGTGCAGACCCTGCACCATTTTAGTTGCCCTTCTCTGGACTGCCTCCATCCTGTCTATGTTCTTGTGGAGATGGGGTCTTCAGAACTGTATGCAGTACATCTGATGGGGTCTCAACAACTGTCTGCATGCAGGGATGACAACTTCCTGTTTTCTACTTGTGATGCCTCTCCTATGCATCCCAGTATCCCCCCAGCCCTCCTTGCTGCCTTCTCACATTGCTTGCCTATGTTTAGGTCATCTGATATGACTACCACCAGGTCCCTTTCCATTTGTGTTGTTGTTAGTACCCCCCACCATTGTGTACTCTTCCTCTGGGTTTTTGTTTCCCAGGTGCATTACTTTGCATTTCTTTGCACTGAATGTAAGCTGCCATACTTTTGACCATTCCTCCAACCTTGCTAAGTCTCTTCTCATCCTTTCCACCCCCCTTGTGTATCAACCCTGTTGCAGATCTTTGTGATGTCTGCAAAGAGGCATACTTTTTCTTCCAGTCAGTCTGCAGTGTCACCTATAGGATCGGTCCTAGTACTGAACCCTGCAGTACCTGCTAGTAACCCTCCTTTCTTTGGCATGGACTCCATTTACTATTACCCTCTGCGTCTTGTTGTCCAGCCAATTTTTAACCCAGGCTACCACCCTGGGACCCACTCCCAGGCTGGTTAACTTGTTTATTAATCTTTTGTGTGGGGCTGTGTCAAATGCCTTTCTAACGTCTAGGTAGGCCTTATCCACAGTCCCTTCCTGGTCTACTACTTTGGTCACCCAGTCAAAGAAATCTATTATATTCATCTGACATGACCTTCCTGCTATGACTCCATGCTGCCTTGTGTCCTGTGCCCCGCTGGCCTCTAGGTACTCAACAGTTCTTTCTTTCAGAAGTGATTCCATCATTTTCCCTACCACAGAGGTCAAACTAACAGGTCTGTAGTTTCCTGCCTCTGCCTTGCTCCCACTTTTGTGAAGAGGAATCACATCCATCCCCCCTCCAGTCCTCAGGTACCACATCATCCTGCCATAATTTCTTAAAAATGGCAGTCAATGGTGTTATTAGTTCTCCCCTTAGTTCTTTTAGAATTCTGGGGTGAATCCCATCAGGCCTCATTGCTTTGTCCACCTTGAGTTTTAGGAGTTCTTTCAGGACCCTTTCTTCTGTGAATAGACTGGTATCAACACCCCTATCCAGAGTGCTTCTATTGTTTGGTTTTAGGTACCTCCCCCTCCACTTCTTTCGTGAATACTGAGCAAAAGTATTTGTTCAATATCTCTGCCTTTTCACTGTCATCTTCTACCCACCTCCCTTTTCTTCGTTTTGTGCCTTTGCTATTCTGATTGCCTTCCCCACCCCCTTCTGCTTTAACTGAATAGTTCTCTGTCCTGCTCCTTCTGTGATTCCTTATACTTCCTGAATGCTATCTTCTTCTTTGTAACCTTCCCCACCATGTCTTTTGAGAATCATAGAGGTTTTTCCTTAGTTTTGTTTTATTTGCTTCACACAAAGGCTTGTTGCCTCTGTGATGGCAGTTTTGATTTTCCCCATTGTTCCTCCATGCCTCCTTCCTGCTCATTTGCTAGTGCATTCCTTAGTCATTCTCCCATTTTGCCAAAGTCAGCCCTCCTAAAGCCCAGTACCCTCGCTTTTGTATGACTTGACTCTACGACTGTGTTTATTGTGCACCACACTGTTTGGTGGTTGCTTGTTCCCAGATGGCTATCCACTTCTAAATCCATCCCTGTTTGAGAGTACCAGGTCTAAGATTGCTCCCTCCGGAGTGGGTTCCAACACTAACTGTCTGAGGCACGTCCCTTGTAGGGCACCTAGAATGACCCTGCTCTTTGATGTGGCTGCAGCAAATATGCTCCAGTTAACATCTGTCATATTCAGGTCCCCCATCAACAATATCTCCCCTTTTGCCATATCTTGTATACTTATTATCCGATGTCCCTTTTCCTTGGGTTGCACCTGGAAATGAGCAGTGGCTCAGTGTGCCTTTTCCGGTTACCAAATGTTTAAATAAAATAAAATAGCCTCCCTCGCCCCTCATAGTCCTTGTGAATGTTACAATTAACCCATCTACTACCTCCCCTAGCCTCCCGGAATTGCTATCATTTTCCCCCTCCCCATCTCTTGGCTTCCTCCCCATCTGTTTATACCCAAGACATCAATCTGCACTTGGCTCAAAGTTTCACCTTGATATGTCTAAGTTTTTTCTATTGTAATTGCTTTACTGTACCTCAGTAAACTACACCTGTTAACATGTAATATACTTGTACCTATGATAGCTGCTATTTATGAACCTTGACAAGTGTACCTCTGTCAGTCTCACCTGTAAATATGTAACATACCGGTACTTACTATATGCTATGCTGTTGTATATGAACCTGGACCCTTTGAAAATAGGCATTGACTAAAGAATCTTGTATGTAATAAATAAATGTATTGCCAATTTTGCATGCGGGCTTGTTTTTGATTGAAACAATGCAGTGCAAGGTGGGGAAGAGTTTTATGTGACACTGCTTTCCTCTGAATCCTTGTCTGGTTTGGTTTCAAAATCCCCTGGCCAAAAGTAAGTACAAGTAAACACTTAACGTTTGATTTGTGCTGAAGCAGTCTATCAGGAAACTTTTTGTTGCCACAGAGACTGAAACAGCAGGTGGGAGAAAAGATAAAAAATTATCCCATTCACTTAAATGGGGCACCAACTACAATGCCTTTTTGTAAGTGGTCGGGCAGGTGTTCCATTGTGAACATACTTTCATTTATACTAGTTTTGATTCAAACAGCTGAGGACTGTGGATGGCCCTGTTGATTATAAACTTGAATAAGCTAGTTGGTAACAGTGTTCTCACTGTTAGCAATCTACAATCTAGATGCTCACATGCAAAGACTACAATAAAAACCTGACTAAAGTCTGAAAGCAAGCTTACAAAACACATAAAATGTATCTGAACATTTACATAGATACATAGATACATAGACAGTGTCGGCAGATAAGGGCCTGTGGCCCACCCAGTCTGCCCATTTGAGCTTGTAAGTTCACTTTATGTTTTCCTAGAAGTCTGTTGCCCCTTACCCCTGACCTCCAGAATTCCTTTATGTCTATCCCATGCATTCTTAAATCCCATGGTTGTTTCAGCCCCCACCACTTCCTCTGGCAGGGTGTTCCACTTGTCCACCACCTGTTCTGTGAAGAAATTCTTCCTCACGTTTCCTCTGAATCGTCCTCCCTCCAACTTCATCCCATGCCCTCTAGTCCTGGAATATCTTTTTCGCTTAAAAATAGTGTATTCCTGCACCTTGTTCCTCCCTGTAAGATACTTGTATGTCTCTGTCATATCCCCTCTCTCCCTCCTCTCCTCCAGGGAGTACATGTTCAGTTCCTTCAACCTGTCCTCATAGGACTTGTGATGCAAGCCATGTACCATCTTTGTTTTTATCTTTAACTTAACAAAATCAGTGCAGCCAGAGTAAAACAAAGGTAAATTACAGGGTACCCTGGCTGCTGTGTGATGCAATAAAAATATATCGATATATATTTTTTTTATATTCTTTGGTAACCGGGTAAGGCCCACTAGGCACAAGTGCCTGTTTTCAGGGGCAACCCATGAGCGCTGGGGAGGTTAAGTGACTTGCTTAGAGTCACACAGTATGCAAGTGGAGGTTGTGGGAATCAAGCCCAGATCTACTAGATGTACTCAGCTCAGTTTGTTACTCTAACCTCTAGGCTGCACTGCCAGCTCCAATAACCCCCGGATTTAAAGTTTTAATTTGTGATTTCAAAAATAATGTACAGTGCCTGTTGTGCACATTATGAACAATAAACACTCTATCAACATTTTACTAAAACTCAGTTATCTGCCACTCTGTCTGCTTTCTTTTTCTTGCACCAAAGAGCGTGACTTGTTGACAGAGCACTGTAAACAACAGTTGATCAGGCTTCATTATTCTACATCCAGAAACATAAAAAAATTGTTTATTCTGGATTTATTTAATATTGATATTCCATGGCTCACTAAATAGAATCTATTTATCACTGTATGAGGCAGATGTTTTTAAATTTTGGAGGATAGGCAACACCTTTATCAGTTTAGTATTAATTTTAGGAACATAAGTTTTTCTTTATGTTTAAAACATATTCAAGTGGCAGTGTGTTCATTTAGCAATTTATGCTGACTAATATAATTACTTATTTATTTGCATTTTGTTGACCGGGTAAACCCACTGGGCATCGATAGGCCCTTTTTAAGGGGCAACCTCGTAAAAGAAAACAGTAAAAGATTTATTGTGAAGCACTCAGGCACTAATAGTAGAACTCCCAGAATGTCCCTGCAATTTTTCAAACAATCTCCATAAGTTTGGGTAACGTTTGCTGCAATTTTCCAGTGGTCCTGATAACGACAGTTTTGAGTAAAAGTTCAAAACACATTAAAAAAACATTAACCTGATTTACTGTGTTTTCTGTCAATCCATTTGACACAGTCCCATACAGATGTCTCTTAAAAAAGCTAGAAGACCTTGGGGTAGCAGAACAGATAGTGAAGTGGGTATGGAGTTGGCTGAGGGACAGAAGACAAAGGGTGGTAGTAAATGGGGTGAAATCTAATGAGAGGCAGGTCACTAGTGGGGTGCCTCAGGGGTCTGTCTTGGGGCTGGTCCTCTTCAATATATTCATTAGTGATATCAGTAAGGACAAAAATGGCAACATCGCCCTGTTTGCAGATGACACAAAACTCAGTGGAAGAAAGGATAGTACAGAGGGAATCAGACAACTGCAGGAGGACCTTAAGAAGTTGGAAAGGTGGTCACAAATATGGGAATTAAACTTCAGTGCAAAGAAGTGTAAGGTGATGCACCTATGTAGGGTCAACCCCAAGGAGGAATACTGGCTAAATGGAGTACAGCTGAGCTCCTTTACTGAGGAACGTGATCTGGAAGTCATCATTAGGGACGACCTCAAGCAGTAAAGTCAGTGCAATAAGGCTTACAGCAGGGCTAGCAGGGTGTTAGGATGCATTGGCCGGGGGATAGACATCAGGGGCAGGGAGGTGATGCTACCACATTACCGTTCATTAGTGAGGCCTCATCTGAAGTACTGTGTACAATTTTGGAGGTCTCACCTAAGAAAGGACATTAATAGATTGGAAGTGGTCCAGAGAAGGGCAACAAAAATAATATGTAGACTTCAGAAAATCACATATAAAGGGAGGCTTGGGGCTCTGAAATTGTACTCGCTATTGACTGGGGGGATATGATTGAGACCTTGAAGTTGCTTAAAGGCATCAACAAGGTGCCAGAAGAGCAGCTTTTTACCAGCAATGTCAATCTACCACAAGAAAGCACGAGTGGAAATTGAAGGGTGGAGTGTTCAAGAGGGACATCAGAAAGTATTACTTGTCAGAGAGGGTCCCAGGATACCTCGCTTGGGCAGACATGATGGACCACAGGTCCCCTTCTGCCATCATCTTCTATGTTTCTATGTAATCCACAGTCAGGCATGGTGGGGAGAGCATCATCAATGGTTGCAGAGAGATTTACTTCATGGGATGGTGGGTTGTGGGTTGGTAGGTGCTAAGGGGGGTCAGGTGGGGCTAGAAGAATCACAGAACAGTTTTCTTTTTTTCAAGTTGGAAAAAAAGGAAAGAGAAATCATAAGTGGATGGTTTTCTGTGTTACAGGGACCCCATACTGGGGACTGAGCAACTTATTGTCAGTGTGTGCTTGTCAGCATCTGGGAGTGAGTGCCTCAGCATCAGACTGTGGTGGGAGAGGGGTATTTGACAGCACAAGGTAGTGGGCACTCCAGTGTTGGATCATGCTGGGGTTGTGTATTTGGTGGCATCAGGGGTTGGGCACCCCAGCATCAGACTGTGGGGGGATGAGGTGTTTGTCAGCACTGGTGTTAGGCACCTTTTACTATACCATGGTAGAGGGGGTATATTTATTTATTTATTGGCTAAGCATGGCAACATTAGGAGTTGGGCATTCCAGTGTCAGACTGTGGGGGGGGGATGAGATGTTTGGCAGCACTGGTGTTAGGGACCCTTTATTACACTATGGTAGAGGGGGTGTATTTATTTATTTGTTTTCTAAGCATGGCAATGTCAGGAGTTGGGCACCCCAGTGTCAGACTGTGGGGGTGAGATGTTTGGCAACACTAGTGTTAGGGACCCTTTATTATATTATGGTGGGGGGGTGTATTTTTTTATTTGTTGGCTAAGCATGGCAATGTCAGGAGTTGGGCATTCCAGTGTCAGACTGTGGGGGGGGGGATGAGATGTTTGGCAGCACTGGGGTTAGGGATCCTTTATTATACTATGGTAGAGGGGGGTATATTTATTTATTTGTTGGCTAAGCATGGCAACATCTGGAGTTGGGCATTCCAGTGTCGAGTGGTGGTGTATTCATTCATTGACCGAACAGCAGTGGAATCCCACTCAGCAAGCACTGACAGGAACCAGCAGGCTTGCCAACGTTGCTTTTTCATGCTCAACTAGGCGCACATGCAGTGAAAAAGCTGATGAAACTCATGAAGGGACAAAGCTGCACAGCTGCACCATATAGCCAGCGCATGAGGTCCTAATCTGTTTTCTGTAACTGACATAATACAGACTCAAGCTTCAAAGTGCCTCGGGTTTGATAGAAAACAATTCTTGTGCTGGCTTCCTGTGTGGCATGTGGTGTCAAGAGGTTTTAATACTGCCAATGATAGAAGTAGATAAAGACCTATTGACATATATTAACTACTGCCCCACTAATTTCAGTGGTAGTAAATCATACTTGTTTTTTCCATATGGGAATCTAGTCTTTTCTTAAAGGTGTCTTTGTTTTCACTGATTATGAAAAGGGTCTAAGAAATACAGCTTTCTGATTGGCTGCAAACATTCTTTCAGCCCTATTTTAATCTTTGATTACCACACATGTGGAGTCTAATTATATGCTGAACAAGGTTTAACACTATTTAAAAAAACAAAACTTTTTTAGTGTAATAGCAACAAGGCAGTACCAAGGGTTATGTTATTATGTTAATAGTCAGTTAATAACCCTCTAGGGGCATGTGGCACTTGGCTATGCCTTGTGCAGCATTACATCCCTTGAGGTTGACTAACAGACCATACACATAATCCCTGGCCATGCCTTATTGCTTAATTACTACTTCCAATGGAAGGCTAATCCAGATCCCAGCTACCCTTTGCATGTAAAGTGTGCTCTTTTTGTGCCCCCAAAAAGCCTATTCTAAACCTGTAGGGTGTGACCTCTTGAGGTTTGAGTGTCTGGTTTAAAGTCAAGGTCCAACTTTATCAACATTTCTGGGCTGTTTATGAATTCAAACAGAAATAATAAATCCCCCCACAATATGACAATTTTCTAATAAATGTAACTGTACATGTCACAGCCTATCCTGATATGAAAAGTCCCTAAGTCTTTTGATTGACTTTGTCACCCTTCTCTATACTCCCTTTTCAAGTAAGTGTGTGTGTGTGTGTGTGTGTGTGTGTGTGTGTACAGTATGTGGGGGATCTGTAGTTCTTACTGAGGGAGGGGCAGTGCTATCACCAAGGGTGGGCTCCAAATAGTGGTTTCATCTTGCAAAGCTGGGGGAGCTTGTTATGCACTGTACAAGCACTGGGGATGGCCTGCTGGTGCTGAACTGACCTTTGGTTGTGGTGGTGATGGGGTGTTCTGTACCAGTACCAAGGATAGGTTCTTGATTCTGGACTTATCATGGAGCAAATGGATCATGTTATACAGGCACTAAAGATAGGCTTCCCATATCATACTGATCATTTGGGGTGCTTGTTTTCATGCATGGGGAATGAGTGTCAAGTGAAAACTGATATTTTGTTTTGGGGACGGTTGTTTGCCAGGAATGGGAATGGCTGCCAGGAGCTGAACTGGTTATTTTTCTGTGCAGGGGAGAGGCTGTTTTCTGGCAGCGATAGACTCCCAGTGCTGTGCTAATCACTTAGAGTGGGGTGTTTGCTAACACTACGAAGGAATTTCATGAGCAGGGCCAAATATGTATGTGTGTGTGGGCATGTGCATCACAGCACAAAGTTGTAACAGAGAGCAGTTTTGTGTCTGGGGAGCCATCTAGCCAGCACCACTGCTGGTACTGATTGTCGCAGTAAACAAAGACATGGATGCCAAAACCTGGTGTACTGGTTTGCACGGCCAAGCATTGCAGGCTGAAGCTACACCTGTGACCTCAGAAAAATAACTTGTCTGCTACACACAGAGAGAAGAGGCTTGACAGAGCATGTGGAGAGCCATTTCACACATCATCACAGAGGCCTGCTTTGAGAGAGAAGCTGAACCAGTCAGGGCAGGGGACCCACTGCTACTGCTCTGCTACTCCTTGCACTGAGAGGGTAATCCAATGGGCCAAGGAACTGTAAGTAATTCAGGGCCTTGTCCCTGCAGCACAACCATTTGTCATTTGGCTAATTTGGGAATCATTTAGTGGACTAGACCATCTGGTCAGGAATACAGCTACTGTACCCAGTTGGGGTTTATGTTGGGTTTCATTGAAATTACATGAATAGTCTAAATTTGTAAGCGCACCACTGCAACGTTTATTTAGGAATGATGACAGACAATGATTTGCACCATTTCTACTGCTAGGTACCCAGTGACTGTTATATTAAGGGAGCTTCCTAAAACTAGGGGATTAAAAATATCTGGTAACAGAGCTGGTAAAGGGACTCTGACAGTAGAGTCAAGCACTTAGGGTGTGTATGTGTGTGGAGTAAGTGTGAGCTACCTAAAAGACAGCTAGGGACAGGCATGCTGTTTTGTATACAGTATATAGGTTGGCTGTGCCTGGAAGGGCATTGGAAGTACAGAAACAACCTAGCAGTAGAACTGGTGCAGACCCATTGCCTGTCATCACCCGGAACCTTGCCGTGGTAGACTCCCTAAGAACACTGTGAAAATTAACTTGCAGCTTAATGCAGATTTTGAGAGTGTTCAGTCTTGGATAACTCTAAACAGATTTTCTCCTGAACTGAAAAAAAAAAACAAAAAAAAAAAACTTCATTCTCTTTGGTTCGGCAGCAAAGCTAAGGGCTTATTCCCCTGTCTTAGATATTCACTGGTTTGATGACTCTCCCCTAACTGCTGTTGTCTCCTCAGAATACCTTGGTTTAACTCATGACCCTGCCCTTGACTTTGGCTTTCACATATCTAATGCCTGCAAGTTTGTTAATTTGTAGCTTGAACTTGCCTATAAGGTCAGACATGCCTTAACTCATGCTGCCAGGTTTGTTATTGCTCAAGGAGTTTTGTTGCATAGTCTCTCTTATGGACTTGTACCTTTTTCTGAGGCAAGCAAATGTTTAATAAATAAACAGAACACCAGCTACAACAACATCTGCTGCTTTGACTTATCTGTGTACAGGCTGACTCAAAACTGCTCTCTTTACTCAAGCCTACACTGGCTTTCCACAACCTCATGTTGACTATATGCAGAACCCTTGGGTGTACCATAGACAAGATTATTAGAACAGATAAACCTGCTGCTTTTGCAAACATATTGATTAAAACTGACCAGGCCTACTCCATGAGCTTTAATGATCTGTCTTTTTGTTGGTGCTCAAATGCTCCACAAACATGGCTGAGACGGCCTTTTCTGTCTTTGCTCCTAAGCTCTGGAGCTCACTTCCACCTAACCGCAGGGTGCCTCAAACATGTGTAGTTTTCAAGTATGAGCTTCTAAGTTCCTACAGACCTTTGATAAGTGCTCACGTACCTGATACATTGTAACACTACAAGTTTGCGCCTTTTTGTTTGATTTTCAGTTGTACTCTGGATGCACTCTGCTCTGAAACTTCTGGACTATAGTAATGTTTTGCATCTGCTGATGATGGCACTCTTGTGCCACTGTGCTGCTCTTATTTTTGATTGTACTCTCCTGGGTCATGCCTGAAAATAGGCATTGTGTTGTCTAGTGCGCCTACCTGGTAAGCAAAAACTAAATAAATAAACTACACTGCAACCTCATTAGCGACATGTTTTTTCTTTCACTAGAACCTGATCCCGCTAAACTAATAAAGCCCTTGCTATTCATTTACATTTACTTTCTGTGCACATATAGGGCCCTATGCACTACTGCTGTGCAAAGCGTGTAGGCATACCTAAATCTAATTGTCATGCAATAGGGGTCCACAGAGACTTACACAACATGCACAATACTATGCATTGCTGGACGTGCATGTAATGCCCCTTTCCCCCACTTAAATCTGGTGGTTGTGCATAGTTCCATGCCTGGCTGGGATGGGGGTGTGGTTCCAAAATGTGGCATGCGTGAAACCTTAAAGATAGAAGGGAGGTAGCGGAACATTGAAACAGCTTAAACAAGGACACAAGTCAGATCTTCTTGTAAGTTTCATAAAATCAGCATCATGGACAGTACAGACCCCATGCATGAGGCCACCTACATGTGAAGGAGAGCTGCAAGAGGTACACTATGGCTGAGACATGCCAGTTGTAAGTGCCTTTGCATCCCTTGCCACCTACCCTCCAGGGGACTGGAGAGTCCTGATCATACCGTACCGGCCCCTGTGCATCTATTCTCACCCTTCTGCTGCACAGCTGGGTACATTGAACAGGCTGGACAACAACAACAGCAGCATATTACAGGAAATGTAGGGGATACAGAAGTCACTGGATGGACTACCACAACCCACAATCCCCTGTGCCCTGTGTATGTGAGCGAGGCTTCCAATTGGAGGCCTAGTGCCTGACCAAGTAACACCACCACATTCCTCAAGCCCATGTTGCTGAGCTCTGCATTGGCTTGTGAGGGCACCTGGACTTTTTGATGCCACTGGTTCACATGTGCATGTTTGGCCCATCCCAACACAGACCTCTGCAGGCTAGAAACTTTCAGCTTTAGAGTGCATAGGGCCCATTATCAGTAGAGTATATGAACTGCAACTGGTGGGGAACTGGTGTTGTATTGCACTGGCCCACAGGTGGGGTGATTCTGTTGGAGAGTAGAAAAGTACTAAATCCAAAAGAGTTGTACCATACTTACAACAGGCCCTCTATTGTCTGGGTGGAGGCAGTGTGCAATTATTTAAATACTGGATACTAACTCCCCATCTAGAAGTTTAATGACTCTGGTCCCTCAACCTTGTTTGAGCCTATATGGCAGGGGTTGTAACCAGCAACATCTACTGCAACCCGATTTATGAGATGTTGACCTGTGCGAATGAGGCATTGCTGTTTGAAACATCACAGTAAACCTTTTTCTGTTTGTTTGTTTACTACTGATGCTTACAGTGAATGCAGAGAAAAATAATGCTTCTGTACATAATGTTTACTTGTTATACAAAGGAACATTTATATTTTCAACATTTCCAGCAATATTGAATTTGCTTGGTATGTTCAACAGTGCATTGTGCTCACAAGTAAAGTGTAAACAGAATGTGACACCAAAAGGTTGGGCACGCACCACCTCATAAAACGACTGGACACCATGCAATATTAAAAATGCTCTGTTGTTTATTTATTAAAACAATCAAAAAGATATAAAAACATCATTTACATACAGTATAAAACAACTCACAACATTGTTGTTAAGCCAAATTGTATTTCTGCTATCTGTAAAATGACTGTGCATCAATCTATTTTGTAATGTAGGTACCCTGTGGTAAGCCATCCTAGGGGGATGTTGCATTAAATCCTTCAAGCCCATGTCACTTGATGGAATATGCCATGTTCTTTAACTATAGTTTCTAGATGGCTGGCATGGGCTGAATAAGTTATGACAAAACTGAATCTGGTTGACACTATCTGACTTATGCCGCAGCAACTCTGAATGTTCTTGAGAACAGACGAATTCCTTCGCCCGTGCTATAGTTCTCCTGTTGAAGCCCTGTTTTCAAATCTTTTAGTCAGTTCAACTGCACCCTTTTAGTACCCATTCTCTGTGCTACAGTTCTGTTTTATTCACAAAAATTGCCCTAAGTGTTATTTATAGTGTGGAGGGGGTGACAACTTGAAGCCAGACGAAGTGTATTGTTATCTATATCCTTTCTATACAAATACATTTGTATTGTGCCATCTTGCTGTTTGTTCAATGTCAAATCCAGATAATGTACAGACATTCTATCTACTGTGTAGGTAAATTTCAGATTGCAATCTGTGTTTTGTAAAAAATTGCCGAAGGCACCATGCCGCTCTAGCAGTTTGTTGTCAATATATCAGCACCATAATGCCAGTTCATGAAAAAAGGGGGTTATTGTTTGGGTCCAAAACAAATTGATTTCTCATATCCCGACATAAAAATTTGCAACAGATGGAGCACAAGTCACCCCCATGGCTGTACCTTTAGTCGACAAAAAGAGGTCTCTGATAAATGTGAAAACATTGCATTTTAATACACATTCCAAAAGTTTTAATAGAAACTCAGTTGGTGGACTGCAGTCCAACCTTCTTTGAGATAAAATGCTATAGGGTCTAATGTGCCTTCATGTGGCACATTAGTGTATAATGTCTCAATGTCTATCATTACTAAAAATACCTCCTGTTAAGTACTAAATTCTCAATCAGTTTAAGTACATCTTTGGTATCTTGTAGCTAGGATGGCAGTTTATTTATAAAAGATAGAAGGAAGGAGTCTGTTTATTGGGATAGAGGTTTGGTTAGTGATTCTATTTCATTTACTATAGGATGGCCTGAGGGTTATTGAGTTTTTTTGTGGACTTTAGGTAGAATGTAGAAAGTTGCTTTCACTGGTGTCTCGGTAATCAAAAAGTCCTTTATTTTTACATCACTCAAACCCTCATCAAAAGCCATAGTAACTGTTTCATCTGTAGCAAATTTAAAGTCAGGTGTTGGCTCTGCAGTCAATTTCCAATAAAAATCTTAATCATTTAATTATCTTTCAACTTCCACAATATATTCTTTTTTATTCATAAGGACCACACATCCACCTTTGTCAGCCTCTTTAATAACCAGGTCCTTGTCTGCTTGAATAGCTTGTATGGCAGTTCGTTTGCTAGTAGTTAAATTATGAGGTTCTCAGATAACTGTTGCAAATCTCTTTCAACCCTTTCTTTAAATACATTAATTACCAGACTAGCTGGCCTGGTGGTGCTGAAGGTTGAGGTGCTGGATGCCACACCTCGCACTGGCAATCTGGGTTCAGGAATGGACTCGGTCGCTGGGGGTCAGCAGGGGAAGGGTTGAGAACTGAGCACCTGTGTGGTGCTCTCCTCCCCAGACCAAGGGTTGGGTCAGCCCGGAATGTCAGGGACCCCTGGTGGAGACTGGGGGACACTGCAGCATAGCCACACATCATGTACTAGCATGGCAGATGCAGACAGGTTTGCCATGCACCAAGAGCTTCGGGCTGTGCACATGCATGGGAGGGATAACCACAAGAACATGGAAAAACCCAGTTCTAGGGGTAGGGGATGGCACCCACCCCCATGCTTACTGCCAGGTCTGTTCTGGCTGACCTTCAGGGATCCTCCACCATGGGCCCACATTTGCAGTTGGTGTCTATGTGTGCAAGCATGCCCAAGGTAGGAGAGGTAGCCCCACCCCAGAGGGGTCAAGCCAGGGGTGCCAGCTGTGAGGCGGGGCAGAGGAGAGGAAGGTTCAGGTTGAGGAGGACTTCAGGCAGGGCATGATTCAGTTTGGATGCCTAAGAGATGCTCCTAGGACCATGACCAGAAGAGAAAAAGAATCGAAAAAAAAGAAAAAATAAATAATTGCCAGACTATGCGGTGGACAAAGTGAGAGACTGGATGAAATTTACTAACACCGTTTTCTGTTAAATTAGATTCAGTCTCCACCTTTCTTTTGTTGAAAAAGGTTCTCAGACTTAAGTTTCTACATGCCAGATTAATATCAATTAGAGTCTGTTACTTATTAATTGAAGTAGTGGGTGCAAAATTCAGACCATTACAGAGCAGTTCTTGATCAGCTGTTATCAAGATATGATAAGTTAGATTGATTACCCGAGAATTAATAGTATTGGTACCATTTGTCTCCATCTGCCTCTGTAGCCCTGTTGGTTCATATAGGCTGTCTAATTGTTCAGGGTTGAACCCTCCATGTCTAGTTATTTCTCCACCTCTGCCCCCTCTGCATCTTCCTCCTCCATTTGGTGGTGGTCCTCCCTGAGTTCTGTTTAATAGTGGGCTGTGGCTTGGCTGCATGGGGGTTTCACTCTCTACTTGATCCCACTATAAAAATGGGCAGCTGTTATGCTCCTCAGATTCAGTTCACTGGCATCTGTGCTAAAATTGAATGATACATGTCTGTCTCATCTGAGAATCCCTCTTCTGTTTTTCTTCTAAAAGTAGACCCTATTGTTTTCATAGTCCTCTCTGCCCCTATTGAACTTGGTCTATTTTAACATTCTTAATCTTTGGTCTAATTAAGCAATTGAGTCCTTAAGTTTCTAATTGTATGTATCAAGTCCACGTGATCTTTAAAATTGAGAACTTCCCTTTCCTTTAATTTAAACTCATCACGTAATTTTGCTTCTCTTTCTTTGCAGAATTTGATAATTAGCTGCATCAGTTTAAATCTTGCTTCATTTAAAATAGTTTCCCACTGTTTCATGAATTCAAGGTTATTTAAACCATATGTTGGATTCTTTAAATATGCAAACCCCTTGGTGTTCTTACAACATATATATGCATATGTGTATATATATATATATATAGAGAGAGAGAGAGAGAGAGAGACAAGAACCTCTGTGTGCAAGCACTGAGGCTATGGTTACCCCAAAAGGCATTGGCCAGGAAGCCAAGTTTCAAAGAAATACAAAATCACACATGCCCACATAATGCAAAGCATCATGGGCTGCATATGCAAATCACCACAGAATATTATGCTGGTTCAACTTTAAGCAGAAATGCATGGTGCCAAAAGGCCTTTCACACAGTTTGCAAAGGGTGCCAACAGAAGACACAGACATGTGTTTCATTCTACCAGGACTCATCAGTGTGCCTCGTCTGCTTGACACCCCAGTGGAATGAACCAGCTACCCTAAGATGCTCTATCTTTGTTATGTTGTGGTGAACCCAATTAAAACAAAAAACAAGATTAAAGACAAAAATCTCTGTGTGCAAGCACTCAAGCAATGGTTAACCCAAAGGGCATTGGCCGGAAAGCCAAGTTTCAAAGAAATACAAAATCACACATGCCCCCATAATGCAAAGCATCATGGTCTGCATATAGAAACACCACAGAATTATGTTGTTCAACTTTGCTAGACTGCATGAAAGTTAAATGCCTCTCACACAACTGTGTGAGAGGCCTTCTGGCACCATGCATTTCTGCTTAAAGTTGAACCAGCATAATATTCTGTGGTGATTTGCATATGCTGCCCATGATGCTTTGCATCATGGGGGCATGTGTGATTTTGTGTGTATATATATATACACACACACACACACACACACACACACACACACACTTACATACACATGCGTCTATGCTGGTAACATTCCAGGAAATATGTCTGAGCTGATGTGTAAACTTTTCCATTCCTATAAAGGCTCCTTATAATGACTGTGCTTCAGGTGAAAAATTAGTGGCTCCATTCTGTTTCTGTTCAAGCAGAAAAAGTTTGGTAGTGCTAGCTGCTGTCAATAATTGATTCACATGATCAAGGAGATCTCCTTATGTTCTTGTAAACATAAGGTTGGTTGTAGCTTCTAAGGACATGTTAAAAGTGTCTATTTAAAATGGGCAAAACTTGGTGTTCCTCACTACCTAGGTTTTACACGGTGCAAAATGCTAAACCGTAACCTGAGCAGTACATCAAAAAGCAACACCACCAAATGCAAGAAAGGTGCACTCTGATATCCAGATATGGGCAAATATCCTACTAAAACAGTCGAAATATTAAATATTTTCTAAGAATATTGCCAAACTTTATATAAGGAAGAAATACCGCCCATTCAAGAAACTCAAAAGGCATTTCTGCCAAAATTACAACTACACCGATTGGCCAACCACCAGGTGGAATACTTGGAAAGACCTATAACCCAAGAGGAAATACATAAAACTATAGCAGATTTAAAACCCAGAAATGTCCAGGACTGGATGGATGCACTGCAGAGTGGTACAAGTCCTTTCTGAAAGAATTAAATATAGAATAATGGATAAGTAAGTGTGTGTAATGGATTTGTTTCACAAACTTGAGGTGTGTGATGACTCATAAACCTTGAGAGCGAATGGTCATCACACACCGAAAATCCATAACATCGAACTTACCTATCCTTTATTTTTTATAAATGCTGGTGTGGAGGTTTAGGCTGTATTTCTAGCAGCTTGAAAGAAAAATATGTTTTTTAGCTAGAGTGCAATTTTATTTTTGAATAAATTGAACTGTACATGAATAAAAAACAGTTGAAAATACTGCAGTTGAAATATTTTTTGTCAAACATTGGAATGCAACAGTTTTAAAGTCTGAACTTTGGCGACTGTCATATCAACCTGATTTGGGAATATTATGAAGTATTATATCAACTGGATTTTGGGTTGTTATTGCCTTTAGAGTATAACCTGAAATCTGGTTCATATGCATTTTTAACACTACAGTAATCTGGTTGATATTTATGGTAACCAGTAATTATTACCATTTATGCACAAAGTATTTTTAGCCATAGGAGAGGACCCCCCCACCAGATACTTGGCGGTGGCCACCATTTCTGCAATATTAAAACCTGGGAAGGAGGCTGGGTTGGTCTCCTTTTACAGACCCATATCTATGTTAAATGTAGATGATAAAATATGTACATTCATTTGGGTGCATAGGTTGGAGAGTCAACTTCCAGAATTAATACATAAAGATCAATCAGGATTTGTTCAAAAGAGACAAATGTCAGATAATATCAGAAGAACCCTGGTACAGAAATATGGTATACAGAGAACCATGACTGGGATATTAACATACCAGGGTACACAACCTACAGGAAAGACAGGGAGGGTAGAAGAGGGGGAGCAGTAGCTCCCGATGTAAGGGAAGGGATAAAAGCAATGGAACAAAAGGGTAAACAGAGAGGAGAGGAGGCACTGTGAGTCACCTTAGAGACTGGAAATGGCACCACAATCTGCACAGGGGTTGTATACAGACCCTCCCATCTCAGGGGGAGGGAATGGACAAGGATATGATAGAAGGTATCATTAGGATGGCAGAGAAAGGGGAGATATTGTTGATGGGGGACCTGAATATGCCAGATGTTAACTGGAGCACCTTTGCTGCAGCCACATTCAAGAGCAGGGCCATTCTTGATGCTCTACAGGGGGCATGCCTTAGATAGCTAGTGTTGGAACCCACTCAGGAGGGAGCGATCTTAGACCTTGTACTCTCAAATGGGGACAGTAACAGGATCTCAGCTCTAGAAGTGAATAACCATCTGGGAACAAGTGACCACCAAACAGTGTGGTTCATGATGAACTCAGCTGCAGAGTCAAATCATACATAAGTGAGGGTACTGCACTTCAGGAGGGCTGACTTTGTCAAAATGGGAGTGTGCCTTAGAAAAGCACTAGAATACAGGCAAGAAGGAGGGGTGGAGCAACAATGGGGAAATATCAAAACTGCCATCACAGAGGCCTTTGTGTGAAGCAAATAAACAAATCAAAATGAAAGAAAAAGCCACTATGGTTCACAAAAGTGGTGGTGGGGAAGGTTAGGGAGAAAAATATAGCATTTTGGAAGTATAAGGAAGCACAGAAGGAGCAGGACAGAGAACTGTACCAGTTAAGGTAGAAAGAAGCAGGGAAGGCAGTCAGAATAGCAAAGGACCAATCTGAGGAAAAGATAGCTAACTCGGTTAAGAAGAGGGATAAAACCTTTCATAGGTACATTAGGGAGCGTAGAAAGACAAAGGGAGGGATAGTGAGGCTGAATAGAATGGACGGTGGGTGGGCAGAGAGGGACAGTGAAAAAGCAGAGATACTGACTGAATACTGCTGCTCAGTATTTACAAAAGAGGAGGAGGGGGAGGTACCTAATCCAATTAACAAAAGCACTCTGGATAGGGGGGTTGTTCCCAGTCCTTTCACAGAAGAAAGGGTTCTGAAAGAACTCCTAAAATTGAAGGTGGACAAAGCAATGGGGCCTGACAGGATTCACCCCAGAATTCTAAAAGAATTAAGCAGAGAACTAGTGACACCACTGACTACCCTTTTTAACAAATCATGTTAGGATGGTGTGGTACCTGAGGACTGAAGGAGGGTGGATGTGATTCCCCCTCACAAAAGTGGGAGCAAGACAGAGGCAGGAAACTACAGACCTGTCAGTTTGACCTCTGTGGTAGGGAAAATGATGGAATCACTCCTGAAGGAAAGAATTGTTGAGTACCTAGAGGCCAGAGGGGCACAGGACCCAAGGCAACATGGATTCACAGTGGGAAGGTCATGTCAGATGAATCTAATCAATTTCTTTGACTTGGTGACCAAAGTAGTAGACCAGGAGGGGCTGTGGACATGGCCTACCAAGCCTTTAGCAAGGCATTTGACACAGTCCCACACAAAAGATACACTCTAGTCGTGGGTGTCTGCCCAAGACCCACCTCCCCACCCTCCCTCCCCAGAGTTCTGCTAATTTATAGGGGAACACCTGCCCTGCAATTGGAGGAAAAGGCTGCAGGTGCAGCTCATGTAGTTCTAGCCACTGGGGGTTGGATTTAAAGGCCGGGAGAGAGGAGCTTAGGGAGTTGTTCATTTCCTTTATAAGTTTAGTGTGTTGTACTGCACCTAGTAACAGGGTTACTGGTGTACTGTGGGACTGTATCTAAGATTAGTGGGTGACCTGATTAGGCAGTAGGGGTGTATCTTGGACTGGGGGGAACCTGGTGGCTCACCCAAGGAAACCTACTTGGAAGGGGATGGAACCACATGGCATTAGGGCCGGCATCTTTGGGAGGGTGGTGGGGTGCACAGGGTGTGGAGCAGCCATGATACTGGACTGGGCTTGGAAGTTTGGTGGTTGCCCAGTGTGCTACCAGCTGGCACAGCTTAGGGAGGAGGTTGCGGGGATTAGGAGACAGCTGGGGAAGGGGAGGTATGGTTGGGGAAGGGGGCAGGGGATCTCCCACAGGGTTGCACCAAGCACTGGGGGCAGTGGCATAGGGAAAGGAGTGCAGGAGAATACTCAGGGCCACATAGGGAACCTGGCAGAGGGGGTCCAAAAGGACCCTACCAAGGAAGCAGGCAGGTAACTGGGGACCCTCACAAAGGAGGGACAGAGGGACAACATTCTCAGGGAAGTAGGCAGATGGCCAGGGCTGGACAGAAGGAAGCAAGGTGGGAAGGTGGATCAGATCTTACACTCAGTAACCACTTCAATTCTCTTCTTCTGCTCGAGGATGAGGGGGGTGATGTAGCCATGACAGGGGTGGTCAGAGATGGAAAGGGAGTTGGGGGCAGGAGGCAGGGGCCAGAATAGCAGGAAGAACAGGGGGGAACCTGGAATGCAGGAAAATGGGGGGAGCAGTGAATCAGAGCAGGAGTGGCAGGGGGAAGAGGGAGGAAAGCGCAAGGAGAAGGACCAGTTGGGAGGAAAGGACCAGAAGTACAAGGAGGATTTAGTAAAAGGAGCTGAGGGGTTAGGCCAGGGGAGCACAACAAGCAAGGTGGGACTAAATGGAGACAGCAAGGAAGGGAGGACGAGCCAGGCTAGTTTAGCAGATGGGGGAGAAGGACCAGCTGTGAGCAGTGAGGGGGAGTTAGCAAGGTACAGAAGGATACTCAGGAGGAGGAGGGCATAGGACTGGAGGAGGGTGGTCAGGGTAAATAAGGAGGGGTGGCATGTGGCACCCAGATAGGGAGGAACAAGGAGCCGGCTGGGTGGAGGGGCTGTAGAAAGGATAAGGGACATGGAAGGGGAAATGGAGGAAAAGGAGGGTCAGAGTGCTCCTGTTGGGGATTCTATGATCAGGGTATCAAATGGGATAGGGAGGAGAAGCCTGGCCAGTTAGAACAAAATGCTTCCTGACTAACGGTGCACAGGGCTACATCTAGGTATATCAGCTGGCAAAGGATTGTGGGGGTTCCTGGACATACTGGTCCACCTGGGTACAAATGACATTGAGGGAAATAGCGAGCTAGAGATACAGGCAAGATTCAGGGAGCTTGCCAGGGTCTGTCATGACATAGGATGCACAGTTTCCTTCTCAGAAATCCTGCGGTGCCAAGGGCTAGTGGGGAGCACAAAGGAAGATTAGGAGATAAACCAGTGGCTCAGGGAGTGGTGTGAGGCCAGAGGGTATGGGTTGATTGGGGATTGGGGGGAGACCTGGGAGGATAAGGAGCTGTATGCTAGAGATAGACTCCATCTCAATTTGGAGGGGAGGGGAATCCTTAAGTTGAAAATAGAGGGGTTCATTGGTGAAAAGTGGGGTTTAAACTTGTGAAGGGGGGAGGGATGGGAGAAAAGGCTGTCAAGGGGGTGCCGATAAAGGAGGGACTCTGTCTCCACCCCCCTGGGGAGCTGGAGGATTGCATGAAAAGGCCGACTGGTAAAGTGCAGACCAGGGGAAAACAGAATCCCCATGGGAACACGAGCAGGGGAAATGGAACTATAGGGAAAGGGTGGAAGGTAGTCCTGCTAAATGCCAGGAGCTTGGGAAATAAAATGCCTGAGCTCCAGGCGATGCTAACTGAGGGAGCAGTAAATGTGGCAGCAGTCACTGAGACCTGGGCCACCGCAGGACACAACTGGGACCTGAACCTGGAGGGTTACACTATGTTCAGGAAGGACAGGGGAGGAGGGAAGGGGAGGAGGGGTAGCAATGATAGTCAAAAACTGCATTGGCATAGGGGGAATAGAGGAGGCGGAGGAACCCAGTGGAGGCGATTTGGGTCACCTTGATAACAGGGGGCAAGAGGTAAAAATAGGGTGGTATAGACCCCTGCCCTGGCAGAGGAGCTGGAGGAGAGTCTGGTGGCAGATGTTGGGAGACACTGCAGACTGGGCAGAGGAACAGTGGTGGTGTTGGGGACTTAAACATGCCAGGAACAGACTGGGAGACTATGACATCTTCTGTGACCAGGAACAGAGGTTGTTGGATGTCTTTCAAGACGTGTTCCTAACTCAGCAGGTGGGGAACCGACCGGGAGGCATGGGTACTGGATGTGGTCCTGGCAGACAGTGACCAGATTAGGGGCCTGGAGGTAAGGGACCGTTGGTGGGAGTGACCATGCCACGGTCTGGTTCTGCCTGGACCTAGGAGGGCTAGAAAGCTGCACAAAGACGGAGGTAACTGACTGCAGGGAAATGGATTTTAAGGAAATGGGAAGGATCCTTAAGGAGCATTTGGATGGGATTGGGTCAGACATGGACGCTGATAGTAGGTGGGAAATCATCAGGAGAGGGGTGCAAGATGCTACCAGCACCTGTGCAAGAGTAAGACGAAAATGCGGTAGGGCCCGAAAAACCTGCTGGTGGACCAGGGAGGTCCAGGAGGTGGTGCAGGAAAAGAAGGCAGCCTATAGGCAATTCAAGTGCTTAAGGAGTGAAAGGGATCGAGGGGAGTATGAGCTGATGGCTAGAAGGGCCACTAGGGTGGTGAGGGTGGCTAAGGCAAAGAAGGAGCAGAACCTGGCCAGGGAAATCAGGAGAGGGAACAAGGGGTTCTTAGATACATTGGTGAAAACAAAGGGTGAAGGGGCAGATTAGCAGGATTAAATCAGGGGAGAGATGGGCACAAGACCCGGGGAGCAGGCTGAGGTGCTAAATGAGTACTCACCTCAGTTTTCACCAAGGAAAATGAGGTGCTGCATCATACATGGGAGGAGACAGAGACATAGAGAAGGGGGGGACCCTTACCGATCAGTGGGTCTGGGAAGAGGGGAAGGTATCACTGGCAGGAGGGGGGAGGGCTAAGCAGGGAGAAGAGGTACTGGAAGTGGAAATCACAGCAGAGAGAGTGAGGGAAGCTCTCAGCTCCCTTAAGATGGAGAAAGCACTGGGGCTGGATAAATTACATCCCAGACTGCTGAAGGAACTTGTGGATGTCCTGGCGAAACCCTGGCAGAGCTTTTCACCATCTCTCTGAGGACAGGTGGGTGCCCCAGGACTGGAAGGTGGCACATATAGTGCCCTATCCACAAGGGGGATCAAGGGAGGTGGCAGAGAACTACAGGTCTGTCAGCCTGACATCAGTGGTGGGCAAGGTGATGGAGGGCATTGTCAGGAAGAGGCTAGTGGGGACCTGGAAAGTCAGGGTGCCTGGATGATAGACAGCATGGATTCGTCTCCAGGAAATCGTGTCAGACAAACCTGGTGGAGTTCTATGACTGGGTGATGAGTGCCTTGGACCTTGGTAGACCAGTGGACGTCCTCTTTCTAGACTTCAGCAAGGCATTTGACTCTGTTCCTCCATGGGCCTGTTGGATAAGCTGGGAGAAATGGGGTGGGGAACCAGATGATCAGATGGATAGGCAATTGGCTCCAGGACTGGACCCAGAGGGTCGTGAGTTGGTGGATAGTCTCATCCCCAAAGAGGGTCATTAGTGGGGTCCCACAGGGACTCAGTCCTTGGGCCTCTCCTGTTCAACGCCTACGTCTCTGACATAAGGACAGGAATCAAGAGTGAGATGAGTCTCTTTGCGGATGACTCAAAACTGGGGTAGTGGTGGATGGGGAGGAGGGGAGGGTGGCCCTATAGGGGGACCTGGAGGCTCTGGAAAGATGGTCTAGACAGTGGAAGCTGAGGTTCAATGCAGGGAAATGCAAGGTACTCCACCTGGGGGCCAGAAACCTGGGCCAAGTGTACACCCTGGGGAGGAATTGCTACAAGTCTCGATGGCTGAGAGGGACCTGGGGGTGGTGGTGGATGTCAAAATGAACAACTTGGAGACTTGTAGGAGGGCAGCAGCCAAGGCCAACAGGATGCTGGGATGCATCGCTAGGGGGATCACCTCAGAAGGAGGAAGTGGTGCCCCTCTGTATAACTGCTTGGTGAGGCCACACCTTAGTACTGCAAGTAGCTCTTTTGGAGGCCACATTTAAAGAGGGACATTAAACTCCTGGAGAGGGTCCAGAGGAGGGCAACCAAATGATTTGGGGCTTGGGGGACAGGACCTATGAGGAGAGGCTCGAAGAGCTAAATATGTACACATGGAAGAGAGAGGGACTGGGGACATGATAGAGGTCTTCAAGTACATGAAGAGGGTAAATGGGGAGGAACAGTCAGGGTGCTTGAAGGAAGGAGGAGGGGCCACTAGAGGGCATGGTGGAAGCTGGAGGGGGAAGATTCAGGGAGAAAGGAGGAGGTGCTACTTCACTGAGAGGGTGGTGGAGCCATGGATGCACTGCCTAGGGGCTGGTGGAGGCAGAGACAGTGGAGGGGTTCAAGAGGGGCTGGGACAGGTACAGGGGAAGGGTTCTGGAAGAAAAATCCAATGCAGCAAGAATATCCGGAACTGGGAAGGGAGAAGCCAGAGAAGGCGAGGGGGGCAGCAAGGTCAGCACCCAGGGTGGGGGCTGACCAATAGAGCAGACTCGAAAGACCATTAGGCCTATTCTGCTGGCATTTTAGTATGTTAGTATGTTAGTAAGAGATTAATAAACAAATTAGCCAGCCTGGGAGTGGGTCCCAGGGTCGTAGCCTAGGTAAAACATTGGTTGGACAACAGGACACAGAAGTTAGTAGTAAACAGAGTCCACTCTGAAGAAAGGGGAGTTACTAGTGGGGTACTGCAGGGTTCAGTACTGGGTCCAGTCCTTTTTAATGTCTTTGTAAGTGACATTGCAGAGGGAATGGAAGCAAAAGTATGCCCTTTGCAGATGACACAAAGATCTGCAACAGGGTTGATACACAAGGGGGGTTGGAAAGGATGAGAAGGGACATGGCAAGGTTGGAGGAATGGTCAGATGTATGGCAGCTTGGATTCAATGCAAAGAAGTGCAAAATAATGCACCTGGGAAACAAAGACCCAGGAGAAGAGCACACAATGGGGGGAGAAGGTAGTAGCAACAATAAAAATGGAAAGGGACCTGGGGGTAATCATATCAGATGACCTTAAGGTTAGAAAGCTATGTGAGAAGGCAGTAGGGAGGGCTGGGGTATACTGGTATGTATAGGGAGAGGCAACACCAGCAGAAAACAGGACATTGTTATTCCTCTGTACAGACAGTTGGCGAGATCTCATCTGGAGTACTGTGTCCAATTCTGGAGACCCCATCTCCACAAGGACATAGACAGGATGGAGGCAGTCCAGAGGAGGGCAACTAAAATGGTGCAGGGCCTGCAAGAGAAGCCATACAAGGAGAGACTAAAGGAGCTTAATATGTATACCCATCAGGAAAGGAGAGAGGGGAGGACATGATACAAACTTTTAAGTACCTCAGTGGAATCAACAAAGTCCAAGATGGTAGCATCTTTCAAAAAAAGAGATGTGTAAGAACAAGGGGACACAATTTGAAGATAGAGGAGGGACAGCTCAGGGGCAATGTGAGGAAGTATTTTTTCACAGAGAGGGTGGTGGATGCATGGAACTGCCTTCCTGAGGAGGTTGTGGGGTCTAAAACTGTGGGAGAATTAAAGAATGCATGGGACAGACATAAGGCAATTCTTGTGGGGGGTAGGAAGAAATAGGCTGTTGGTTAACTAGGATCTCCAGCTTATTCAGTAGATAAGGAAATGGACAGACTAGGTGGGCCAAGCAGTCTTTATCTGCCGTCAAAGTCTATGTTTCTATGCTACTACTGATAGATCATGCAGTACACAGGAAATCCTCCTAGTAACATTGAGTTGTGATGCCGAAAAGGCTTTCAGCAAGATGTCGTGCTCTTTCCTATGGAATGTCATGCAGGCTTTTAATTTTTCCCAGACATTATGCAACATATTAAAAGGCCTTCATACCACCCCCAAGGCATATAGTAGAGTCAATGGCACACTTACCCAAACCATATCTCTGGAACAGAACACATGGCAGGGCTGCCCTTATCGCCCTTGCTATTTGCTCTTTACATAGAGTCATTAGCCATAGTGGGTATTTCCTTTCTATTTCCCTGCATTGTCAAATTGCTATGGCCCATAGAAATTTGACAATGCAGGGAAATAGAGGGAATACCCACTGGTGACCTTGAATTTAAAACCATTTTATTCGCCGTTGACATTTTATTTACTTTAATAAACCCAACACAATGTATTTCAATACTATGGGAATTAATCCAAGAATATGGCATAGTGCCTGTTTTTTCCCTAAACTTAAATAAAACAGAAGTCTTAACTTATAACTATACACCCTCTAAAGAAATCAAAGACAAATTCCCTTTCAAGTGGCATGGGACAAAACTTAACTATTTGGGGGTCATCATACCACAGCAATTACAAAATCTAGAATTATTAAACTACGAAGCCCTGACACAATCTACAGAAAGGGACGTGGAGAGGTGGAACCTACTACCACTCACATTGTTTTCCCACATAGAAATAGTATGTTTTAACATACTGCCAAGGTTATTATACCTCTTTCAAGCTGTACCTCTTTTCCCGAGCAAGGTATACTTCAAGCACTGGGACAAAAGTATCTCTAAGTTTATATGGGCGAGGAGTAAACCTAGAATTCAGTATACTATTATGCAGCTACCAAGGTGACAGGGGGGAGCAGGACTACCAAATTTAAGAAACTACGCTAGAGCAGCACACTTAAAAATAATGTTTTAGTGGCTCAACCCATCAACATGCATACTCTGGAAACACATTGAATTGGTTCTATATGACCTTCATGACACAGGCTATTTTTTATTTAACATCACTAATAAAAAGATTTCTAAAGACGATTTAGGCCAGTATGCTGCTGCAATGCTTAGAGCTTGGAGTTTCTTATTTCAAAATAAGAAACTGGCATTCCCATTCTATTTTTTAAAAGTCTTGTCCACTATTCCAGATTTTCACCTGGCCCGTATCGATATGACCTTTGCTAGATGGCAACTATTGGGTTTAACATACATCCACCAATTTATGGAAAAACATGGAGTGGTTACATTCGAATCCCTCCAATCTAAGTATAGGTTGGTGGGAAGGGAACATTTCAGGTACCTTCAGGTGAGGACCTACCTATTACATAAGAGTAAGGATTGGACTAAAATGCCAGAACCTATCCCACTAATCCTGTAACTCCTGATTGAAATACAAATGGGAAAAACTTACTGGGCTTTTCTATGCAGGATTTATGGAGTTTTTGTTAGATAGCACAATGTCTGTGTTGGACAGGTGGAATGCAGATTTGATGGTAACCATACCTGGAGAAAGCTGGAATAAAAACCTAAATAGTTCACAATGAGTGACCGCTTCTTTTTTTGAAATTGAATAAGCCTTATTAGTTTAATACAAACAGACAATACAATCAATACAACCAGTGTAATATAACAAGAACACTGTTGGGATAAATAAAATATAAACAGACAACCCCTAAAATTAACCCCTCCCCCATATCCCTACCTCCCTATCCCCCCCCAGAGGAGTGCACCAATCCATTGTAATTTATATAGGAGAAGATAGTGTAACCAAAATATGGCTGGAAAAGTAGCACCAAACACGAAAAGTTCTAGTGAGGTGCCAGAGGGAGATGCTGATTATTTCAGGTATAAGGTAAATAACTTGCCCCATTTTTTGTTGAATAAAGGCATACGATTCCACGTGGCAGCAATTAGGTATTCTGTTCATAAAGAAAAGAAAAGTTCATTCAGCCATTCAGTGTATGTGATGGGTGATTGGTCAAGCCAATGTCTCAGAACTAGTTTTTTAACTGCTGCCGAGACCAGAGCTATATGGTAACATCTTTCATTAACCTGAATCTGTGAAAAATCTCTGATAATACAGGTTTCGGAAGAGAAGAGACCACGTAATCCTAAAAGGTGGTCAATGTTATTCTCTATGCTCTTCCATAAGGAGAAGAACTTCTCGCATAGCCAAAAGACGTGCAGTAAGGGTGCCATCTGCCTTGCCGCATCTGGTGCAATGAGGGGAGGAAAGGTGACCCATTCAAGCCAGTTTGATAGGGGTATAATACATATTATTAAGAACCTGGTACTGCATGAGTCGTAGTCGATCTTGAGTTAGGTATGTGTATAAGTTATTCCATGTATTAGGCCAGTTAAAGGTATATTCAGGTAATAGAGATTCCCATACTTTGGATCCCTTTGAGGTAGGTGGGTTAGGTAATACTAACAGGTCTTGATAAAGAGCTGAGACCCCGTGAGATTTGACAGCAGCACTTCTAATCTATTGAAGAAAGTCCCAGAAAGACGAATTTTGTGGGGTAGGTACAAATTGTCGTGCTAAAAGGTGTCTCAGCTGATAGACCTTGAAGATATGGGTGGGGCTTAAATTGTACTCATTTAGTATCTCTGAAGAGGTCAGGATGGAAAATGAATTGTAGAAATCTGATATCATGGGGTCAGACGCGATAGGGAGCCAGATAAGAGATAATGAAGAGTTCCCCAATTTTATATTTGGATTGTGGAAGACAGGTTGAGAGAAATCTTTAGATAGCAGGATTTCAAGCTAAGAACATAGCTGCAAAAGAACTTTAATGGAGATGCCAATCGGAGATGACAACAGTGATTCATACAAAGAGTTCCATGGGGAGAAAATTATGGAAGTGGGAGAAAGCTTGTAGTCTGAGAATAGCTGGGATTCAATTTGAAACCATGTTGGTGGATATACGTTATCAGGAGGGTTAAGGGGAGCCAAAAGCCATTTGCCACTTTTATGACAATGACTAGCTCAATAGTATAATAGGAAGTTGTAAACTGCAGGAATCCGTGGGTAACCTGAGTTTGGAATAGGATCATCTAGGAGATTTATCTGACCAGATGAAAGAAGCAATGTAGGAGTGGAAACACCTGAAAAAGGATAGAGGAAGCCAGATACTGAGCATGTTTAGGGAATAGAAAAGCCTAGGCAGTATGTTCATCTTGACGATGTTGATTCTACCCCAAAGGGAAATTGGAAGTCCTCTTCAGCGTGTTAGGTCTTGTTGTATGATAGCTAATAAGTCCTCCAGATTCAGCTTCTTAGTCAATGACAGATCTTTTGTTAAATAGATACCCAGGCATTTAAAATGTTGGGGAGACCATATCATGCCAAAAGGGGATAAATAATGCCTGTAAACTAGATTATTGAGAGGGAATATCTCAGTTTTATTGAAATTCAGTTTGTAATTAGAATACTTCCCAATACCTCAATGACTTGTAAGGCTGCAGTAAAGGTGGAGTAAGATATCATCTGCATAGACGGAGAGGGTCAGGGTGAGGTTACTGATCTGGATACCATGTATGTTAGGATGAACTTTGAGGTTTCTAATGAGCGGTTCCAAATAAAGATTGAAAAGAAAGGTGGAAAGAGGGCAGCCTTGACAGGTTCCAGTGTACAAAGAAAAAAGGGGGAAGGGTCCCATTACAGTAGATTTTGGCCCTTGGGGGAAGAGTAGAGGACCTGAATCCATTGTACAAAACCAGAGGGAAAGCCCATCTTCTGCAAGATTAACCAGACCAGTCAACCTGGTCGAAGGCATTCTCGGCGTCAAGAGAGACTAGAGCCATGAGAATAAGGGAGGAGTCAGCCATCTGAAGGAGATGGTCTGTCTTCCAAATATGGTCAGCTGATGTTCTTCTGGAGATAAATCCTACCTGTTCTGGACTAAGATGGCCAGACCAGACATTATCAGTATGTTTAGCTAGTATTTTGGCAAGTATTTTAATGTCACAGTTCATTAGTGAAATGGAACGGTAGCTTGCCGGTTGGTTAGAGGGTTTATTTGGTTTGACAAGGAGAATTATAGTGGCCTCTAATAGGGAAGAGTCTAGTGAGTCTGTGGAAAACATGACATTGAAGAGCCTAAGCAATAAGGGAGACAGATCAGCGAGAAAGCTCTTGTAGAATTTAGAGGGAAAACCCTCGGGGCCCGGAGCTTTATCTGCAGCTAAATTGTTTATGGCAGTTTCTATTTCAGTAATGGAGATAGGAGCTAAGAGATAGTTTTGATGTTGCTCTGTAAGACTAGGCAGGGGGACAGAGTTTAAATATGTAAGGGTTCCAGATGGGTCTGGTACTGATGAGCATTTACTATATAACAAGTGACCACTTCTAACATGTGGCGTGAGTTTGCCTGGAAGTGTCTCATGAGATTTTTTTATACTCCAGCAAAATTGGCCAGTCTTTGTCAACACTATCCATGTAAATGCTGGAGGGGATGTGGAAAACCGCAGGCAGATCAAGGGCACATTTTCTTGAACTGCCCTTTATTACAAGACTATTGGTTTGATTTAGAAACCCAGATGTTGCAGATCAGGGTAAGCCCAGTGTATTTAACCCCAATGGTGATTCTTATTGGAGTTCCCAAGGGAGGTGCCAGACTGACACCCAGGTCCATGACCCCAATCCTACTTTTGGCTGCAAAAAAAGAAATAACCAAGAGGTGAAAACACAACAGGAATGGCAAACTATTGTTAATGATATATACAAAATGGAAAGTATTACAGCTTATCTAAATGATATATTAGAAAGATTTAGACAAAAGTGGCATGCATGGATAGTGTACATTATGCAATGTGATGCAAAGTTTGTTCCATGAAGAAAGCAGATAATGCATGGCAGGGAAGGTGAGTAGATAGCCATATAGGGCGGAGTGAAGCACAAGGCCAGGATGGCAACCTGTAAGGAAGAATGGGAAAAGACATGATTAGAGGTCAGTTAGAGTTAAGAACAAACAAAAAAGAAATGGCAGACAGAATAACAAAATGGATCACATAGTAGAATGATCTGAGCTTCATGATATGTATGTCAAAATGTTGTATGATGCTAAGGTAAACTGCACAGTTCAACATGTGAAATAATACATAATAAAAAGAAAAAAAAAAGGAAAGAAATGTGCACACTGGGCAGGTGGTACTCTCAGCAATAAGTAAACTAGTTACACCAGAAAGTTGCATGTGTAGTGTGTGTAACTCTTACTACCTCATTGGTAGTATTCACAGTCGTAGTGATTTGGTTGGCTGTCTAACAAAGTGAAAAACTGTGCTGTGTGCTGAAATAATCATAAGGTTTTCAGGCAGTGACAGCCAATTGATTGTCACCTCTTCCTAAATGGCAGGTGTTGGCTGCAGTTCGGTGGGGCAGCAGGTGACCTTGCCTCCCCCCCACCAAAAGCTATATATAAAGTACAGTAAGCATGCTCTAAGCATCCTATCAATGCTAATTTTTTTTCCATATTGTCTTTTCTGTCCACAGTCAGGCAGGTGACTTTTATCCCTGTTCCTGCTCCCCATGACCGGCTACCACATTGCTTGACTCCATTCAAAGAACAGATTTAGAGTTGCAGCATGATCATTCCACAACTCCAAAATTCTCTGGTCACCATCCGTCCTTCTGTGGACACACTACTTTTGTTGCCATCACCTGCCATGCTCAAGATAGCTGCTGAAGCTTAGTGTGAATGTGTGAGCAGTTGTGCATGCACAAAAACTGTGGAAGCAAAGTCGAGCATGAGCAACTGCTTGCGCATGTGTGCTGAGCTCTGGCAGCCATCTTGGGCATAGTGGACTGTTGTGCTGTGAACTCAGCAAGCCCGGCTGCAGACATGTCATCTCCGGCCAGAGCTTGTTAAAGCTAACCACCGTCTTGACATTCATCAGATTATCTGGCAGATGTTTCTACTTATTCACCACCCTCTAAGTTAAAAAAATATTTCCACATACTCCTTCCACCCCCCTAATAACTTGTATTTGTGCCCTTTAGTGATAGACCACTTGCTAAGCTTAAACAGATGCTTTATATTCACCTTATTTATTCATATCAAGTACATACGTGTTTCAGTTGTGTCCCTCTTTTTTCCTGGCCTCCAGTGAGTACTGTACATATTAAAGCCTAATAGTCTTTCCTTATAAGTCCTCTTCTGCTGGCCCTTGATAATTTTAATTACTTTCTGGATGACTGCAGGTAATCCTCATACTTTTTTAGGTAAGAATT
The DNA here is from genome assembly GCA_016271365.2 of Neoceratodus forsteri. Taxonomy (NCBI): domain Eukaryota; kingdom Metazoa; phylum Chordata; order Ceratodontiformes; family Ceratodontidae; genus Neoceratodus; species Neoceratodus forsteri. The sequence continues at coordinate 1,585,820,327 of CM057455.1, read as the reverse complement.
CCAAAAAAGCCACAATATTCTGGATAAGACCTTGCCAAGGAACTGTAAAAGGGCATTATACAATGGCAAGAAAGAATCTTGGACTATGATTGGTCAGTTTGGGGCTGGATCCATGGTGTTATCCCAGCACGATGCCACAGGTCTAGTCTCAGCACTGTGAACCAATGCAGATGATGATATGGAGCAGCACCATTTTTTTTTTTTGCATCTCCTCTTGCTAAACAAAAATATTTTTCCACACTAATAAAAACATTCTTTAAAATTATTTTTTTATTTCATATATAACAACGAGCCATTGTATAATAGGAATAATGCATTCCAGGGTGTGTGTCGTTTGGGATAACGTCACGCCTGGGGCATTGGACGCATTCGATCTGCGGCCTCGTGCCCAACCCCACCAGGCGTGGCGTTATCCCAGCACGACACACACCCTGTTATGCATTATTCCTTTAATATCATTTCTTTCCTTTTCCTTGCGACAGCCCTACCTGTGCAACCCACCATCCTGCTAGCTTTACCATAAGACTTGTTCTAGGTGAGAAGTGAACTTGAGTTTATCACTAATCTTAACTCCTAAATCATTATTCTCTGTTTGTAAGAGCTGGTTTGTTTCCCCCTTGGGTGAGATACATATGAGACACACCGATGAGTCTTGAGTAGGAGGAAACATGCATCTGTGTTTGCTGTTTTCAGCTTTTGCAGATTATGTGAGAGGCCCTTTGGCACCATGCATTTCTGCTTAAAGCAGAACCAGTCTAAATGTCCACAGTGATTTGCATTCTTGTCCCTTGATGTTTATGTTTTGTATTATGGTGGTATGTGCATTTTTGTATTTCTTTAAAATCTGGCTTTGTTGCTAATGTCCTTTTTGCATAACCTTTACCTTAATGATTTTGTACTGAGAATATTTGTCTTTTTTGCTTGCTTTCTTTTTTTATCCCACCATGACCCAAACCCCTAAAACCACATAAGAGTTTTTTTTTTTTTATTTACTTTTGATAACTGGGTAAGTGCACTAGACAAAATAATTTGCCTATTTTCAGGCATGATCTGGGAGCGTACATAACAGGCAACAAAAACATTACAGTAACCAGGATTACAGAAGATATGTTTTAGGTACATTTCAGAGAGTTGCAGTGACCTAAATCAGAGGTAACATGGATTAAAACAGTGGTGCAGCAGCAACATTACAATAAACAGGATGATAAAAGTATTACTTTGTGCCAGCCTGGTGGTGCTGAGGGTTGAGGTGTTGGACACCACTCCTCAGACACTACACTGGTGATCTGGGTCCAGGAATGGACTCGGGTTGCCAGGGGTTGGCAGGGGAGGGAAGAGACTGAGTGTCTGGAGGACTGCTCTCTCTTCTTGGGGAGGGATCCAGGGCTAGCACTGCTCCTCAGCGACTCCTGATAGAGACCAGGGGCATTGCCAGGAACTGTGGTGCTGAGAAATGGGGGTGGAGTGGTGGCAGACGCTGGCATGCGGTGCCCGGATGTCATTGCACGTCTGCACTCTGAGAGGAAACCACCATGAAAATCCCTTGGTGGGTCAGGGAGGTGATGGGGGAACCAAGGACCCTGCCCACAACCCCTATGCTGGACCATCTCTCCTCCAGTCCCCCAAGCTCTCCACGGAGACCAACTCTTTAACTACAAACAGTCTGCCAGGTAGGTGAGGAGGGCCCACCCCCGGAGGGTGATCCAGGGGGCTGGGAGGTCCTGGAGAGAGTACTGGAGTAAAGAGAGGTCTCAGGTGGGGAGTAGTGGTAGTGGTTGAAAGAGCACCCCTGAGAGATGCCCTGACTTCGAGAGCAAAAATAGACCATGCAAAAAAAAAAAGTATTACTTTGTTGCAAATTGCAGACATTAATAGTGTTACATGATCAGTGAAAGCAAAGGGTAAAACAGTAACACATCATCAAACATTACAGATTATCATGATGACTGAAACAATGAGTATAGTACATTACAGGTGGTCACAGCAGTTGCAAGATCAGTGGTGGCTAAGATCAGGACAATAGTATATAAAGTGCATAAGATTACAACCACCAACAGAAACAAGGGTACGAAAATAGGTACAAGTTAGTTAAATACAGGAGTAGTATACAAAAGGCTTGAGACAAACAGAGAGGAGCAGTGAAAGACTAGGGAACTTACGAAGGAGTTATAAGCAGTTCCACAGTAAGTGGAGTCAAGACACAAGAAACTAAAGATAAGGATATAGAGTAGGTGGTAAGTGCTTTGAGATCCAGCTTTAGGTTAGAGCAGAAACATTTGTAGGGAAGCAGCGCTACAGTGCAAGGTAAGAATGGATAGTGTAAAGGTCATAAAAAAGAGCAGTTGTCTAAGGTTTTTAGATGAGAAATCAGCCCATCTTTAAATATGTTGTGGAATCTGGAGACCCTAAGGTGATAAGGCACAGAGTTCCATGTTTTGGGGGCAAAGTGGGCAAACATCTGTTCACCCATCTTGGTTAAGCAATTGGGAACTGCAAGAAGGGCCAAGGTATAGAACTGAAGTTGGTGAGAGTGTTTGGCCAGAATAAGCATCAAGGCCAATGAGGCTGGTTGAGTGGATCTAATGATATTTTTGTTTAGGCATCCGTGGGAGTAAATTTGTTGGGAGAATGGGTGAAAGCCGATTTAAGTCTGAGTGAAGCTTGCAGTGATGGGTGAGGCGAGGGACAGACAGTGCGAACCTACAGATATTATTATATGCAACGTCCCATTTGTGAAAGAAGCTGGCACTGGCCTGGAAAAAGATAGGGAGTGCATAGTGAAGTCTTGGAAGTAAAATGCCCTGGGCAGTCGTAACTCTTGCTTCTAGGATGAGGGCATGGTGGACATGATAATCCATCCTGATTTTAGAATTGATGGATGTATAGATCTCATTTATGTGTAGGGAGTAGCCCAGTGCTGGGTTGAGTGTGACACCAAGGTATCTGAAAGAGGGGGGCTACAGAGACCTGAGACTCATCAAGACATTTAAGGTGTAAGTCTTAAGATGAGATGCAAACCTTTTGGGGGATCCAAAAAGCATTGCTTGGGTCTTACTGACATTTAGGATCAGGTGATTTGAGGTAAGCCAGGTTTGGATGCTATGAAGGTCAGGGGTACTGTAAGTTGAGAGTTAATAACATCCATGGACCTAGAGGCAGTATAGAGTACAAAGTCGTCAGCATACAGTAAGGTATGACAATGGAAAGGAGAGGTAGGCAAATTATTAATAAAGATAGAAAAGAGCAGCAGTCCAAGTATAGAGCTTGGGGAACTCCTAGTATTATAGAGGCAGGGTTGGAGCGAGCCTTACTGAATGAGACTGACTGAGCATGGTTTTGAAAGTAGCTTGAGAAACATGATAGAGAAAAGTGTGTTGCCCAAAGAGATTCCAATTTATATAAGAGGAGGGTGTGATTAACCAAATTGAATGTTTTGGTTAGGTAAATAAAAACTGTCTGTGAGCAGACCTTTATCCAGGTAGGTTTTGATCTCACTTGTGAACTGTGTGAGAGCTGTAGTAGTAGTACTGTGTGCTTTTCTGAAACCATGCTGAGCTGGGGATTGAAAGTTAAATGTGAGCAAGAAATCAGTGACCTGCTGGTGAACAAGTTTTTCAAGGAGTTTACTGAGGGTGGGTAGTAGAGCTATGGGGCCATTCTTAGTGATCAATTTGGGATCTCCTTTCTTAAAAACTGGGATGATCCTTGCATTTTTCCATAGCTGGGGTGTAGTGGAGGTGCTTAGGGATAAGTTGAAGAGTCGCATAACTGGGGTAGCAAGGAGAAGGGTGGCCAGTTTAAATATTTTGGGTTCAATCCCATCTGATCCAATGCTACTGTGGGGAAATAACATTGAGAAGACACAGGACCTTATGGCGTGTTACTTAGGCAAGGACCAGAGGAGGATGAACTGTTGGAGATACAGGTGGGGGAGGTGAGACAGGACTGGATGTGACAGATTCAATGCAAGGTAGATTTGAGAAGATAGAGTTAAAGGCATTTGTGATGGTGGTAGGATTGTCACAACTGGAATTATTGATTTCCATTTCACGGGGGGTTTGATGCCTGTTTTTTTCCCATGATACCATTCATTTATAACCAGAAATTTTTGGGATTCCTGGACATGGCAGTAAGTAAGTCCTTATAGTACATGATTTTGGCTGCTCGGATTTCCTTTATACAAGTGTTAAGCATGGAACAATAAACTATAAGGTCCAAGTGCAGACAGGAGGATTTGCACTTGGCCCAAAGTTTATCTTGAGTTTTAAATATTTTGAGAAAGGGGTGCTTTAACCATTGAGTGTGTTACCCTCTAACCCTATGCCTTGTAGTAGGGATGTGTTTCCTTTGCATGGAGACAATAGTATTAGTGAAGTACTCAGTGGCATGGCTGATGTTCATTATTTCCCCTGGGGTGAGATACAGATAAGACCCACTAATGAATCATTTCCCCTGGGGTGAGATATAGATAAGACCCATTAATGAGTCTTGAGTAGGACAAAACATATGTCTCTGTCTTCTATTCTGAGCCTCTGCAGATTGTGTGAAAGGTCCTTTGACACCATGCATCCTTGCTTAAAGCAGAAACAGTATAAATGTACGTGGTGATTTGTATATATCCCATAATGCTTTGTGATTTGGGGGCATGTGTGATTTTTGTATTTCTTTTAAACCAGTCTTTGTTGCAGATGCCCTTTTTTAATAACCCTTGACTCAGTGCTTTTGTGCTGAGGTTGTTTGTATTTTTAGCCATTCTACTCTGTTGTCTGTTCTAAACAAACTGTCCCATCCAACAGTCATTTTTAGGACTCCTTCTACCCAAGTTCATAACACTACGGTTTTTTTACATTAAAATTCAGTTGCCAAATTTCAGACCACTTTTCCAGTCTGCCCAAATCCCTTCTCTTTTATCCTACTCTATAATATCAGCCCTACCACACAGCTTAGTGTCATCTGCAACTAGATACATTTTACTCTGAATTCCCTACCCTATGTTGCATATAAACAAATTGAACAGCACTGGCACCTAGCACCAACCCCTGAGGTACCCTGCTCAGTATCCTCCAAGCTCAGAGTATGAGCCCTTTAGTTAAACTCCGAGTTCTCCCCTCTAACCATCACTCACCCATCTAGTGGTTTTATCCACAGCACCTAAATCTCCCAATTTCTTTAACAACGTTTTGTGTGGTACAAATCAAAAGCCTTGCTAATTTCCAGAATAAGGATATCGAATGCATGACTATTTTTTTGTAAACTTTGTGTTTATTGTTTTAAGTGAAACTTACACACAATCCCTCATACAGGGCCATAAGTACATAAACATCGACTTCAAATGTTTGACATTCACAATTATCCCCTGTATTCTGTTAGTAGGAGTAGGGGGTTCCCCATACCTTCAACTGTTAATTATCCATTATTGTTAGCCATTTCAGTGGTTTTGGAATGTCCAGAGTCAAATAGAATTTACTTAGCAATATCTTAAGCAATCACACTGGATTGCTATTTATCCATTTCTATAAGTGTAATGGAAAAACAGGAAGAATAATGTTTTTCTTTAGCTACCTGCACAACAGTATTACAGAACTCTTAGCCCTTAAAATTCAACTTGTGCCAGTTTAGGGCCAAGGAAGCTAATGTAGTGTGATCAGCTAACCAAACTTATACAAATGGAATAAAGCCTAATACAGAACGTTATACATCAGCCCCAAGTTGATAACCAGCAGAGAATAAAATAGTGATTGAACTATGTCAATCATAGGCCGACGAGGGGTTGTTAGAGAATCCAAGAGTGAGTTTAAAATCTTCTGGCAGCAGAGCATTTTCTTATGCTGCACCCACTCTTTGGAATTCTCTACCATGCCGGTTATGGGAGTGCACCTCCATGGAGGTATTTAAGAAGAATCTGAAAACTTACTTATGGCCTTCCTGGATGATTAAGTTAATTCTATCGTGCTATGATTCTATATTAAATTTATCACTTGATTTTAATATTTTATGTTATTATGGTATGATTTTATTTATATGTATTATTGATCTGTACCTGAAATTATGGTTTTAATATGTTCAGCGCCTTGATACGTTGAAAGGTGCTTTATAGATAAAATTATTATTATTATTTTTGGAGACCAAACAACCAGCGGTTAGACTCATTCCCAAAACAGCTACCTGCAGTGATCTCTGCTAGCCTAATTACTGTAACAGCCTGCTTGTTGGGGACACATTAGAGGAAAATTTAACTAAACCCCCAAACAGACTTGGGGGAGGGGCAGTGTCTCAAAACAGTCTGTTCAATGGCCTCAGACAGCAGACTAAAGGGAGAAAACCAAAGTAGGTTCAATCAGCTACCTGTTCTTCTTCTGCCGTTTCCTCCCTCCTTCACTGCAGCATTGTCTCTGGTGGCAAATTCCCCCTCCGTTTTCTCTAGCCACCGTTCAGCATCTTGTGGGTCTGTAAACTGCCACAACTTGCCACTATATGTTATTCTGAGTCGAGCTGGCAGTAAGAAAGAGTGTATCACTCCTAGTGCTCGAAGCCTCTGTCATACTCCATCAAAACATTTGTGACAGGCTAGGGTCTGGAATGAAAGATCCAGGAAGAATTTCACATTGTAATCATCGATAGTGAGCAGATAAGCCACTTGTGCCACAGATATCAGTAAGTCCCTGACTTCTACTCCTGTGGTGAGCAGTAGGACAGTTTGGGGTAGATTAGTATTTGTAGGTCACACTCTAGGATTGACTCTGTACGCTGTATGTAGTGTTCTCCAATCAAAGTCGTCCGGTACAGTAATTGAAGATTGAATCCATTCTTTAAAAAAATTCAGTAAATGTAGCCCCTCGACGCCTTCAAGCATTCCGATCAAATGAACATTGCTTGCCCAAGCCTCAATCTCATAGGCCTCGAGCCTGCCACAGAGCTACACATTTTCCTGTGTCAAAGTCGCCACTGCTGCTTGAGTTGTAAAGGAGTGTTTGTCACTTTCAGCCATTGTGGTAGGTAGTTCTGTAAGTGCTGCACCATGTTTTTCTAAGCGGGCCAGCTTTTTTTCCATGTTAGCATCCATCGATTTCATCATGGCCAATATCTGGTGCCATGGGGGAGTTGAAGAGTGCTCTGCTGTTTTCCCTTCAAGGCTCATGGTGTCTACATAAGCAATAATACCCGACAGGGTGGGCGGTATTGGGCAATACTGAACTGCCCAGGGGTGTAATGAGGCCCGACACCGCAGGAGGAGGGCCTTATAGCCCCTGGAAGGTCCAGTATTGCCCATACCGCCCACCCTGGAGGGTATTATTGTGTTTATAACATGCCCATTGTTATAAAAAAAAAAAAGAATTCAATAAAAAATTGTTAGTAGGTTAAGATTAGTTTTGTAATAAAATAATTCCTCCGCCAGGATGAGCTATGGAGTTACATCTACCCATAGTCCCACAGTAGTCTGTTTATACCTCCTCCCCATGCAGAGTGTGTTTAATTTACTTTGTGTTTAATGCTCGTCCCCCCATGTTTACTATTTGTGCTTTGTTTTTTGGCCATCAGCAGTTGCCATACTGATCACAACAGGAAGAAAAGACAGCATGAACGTGTTTAGCAGCAGAGCATAAGACAAAGTGACTGCATTTGGCAGCAAAGCGTATTTAATTTTATGACTGAACATATCATTCTTTTTTGTGTCCCTATGCAGTATGCAATTATGCTCTTTTGGGAGACTGAGCATGACCGAGGAGGTGACTGCTTTACTTCGGGCTGCTTTTATTTAATTGCGGTCACAAGTCACAACTGAGAAGCTGTATGCTGACCTCATGACCTTTCACCAAGCTTGAAGTGGATCCTGTACTTGCTATGAGGGAGTGTTGTGAGGTACAGAATGTATTTCTTTTTTAAATGAGAGTGTGGGGGTATTTGTATTGTGCTTAATTTACTGGTTTGCTATTTTGTTTTTTTTAAACGGCGCATGAAGGATACAGCTGATGCGAATGACGGCTTGGGAGCAGCTACTTGTGCAAGTACAGTTTGAGAAAGTGCAATAGGAAAGTGGCGCCTGCTTTTAAAATAAGACTGCTGTGTTCACTCCTGACCACAAAATCTATGTTATTTTATTTACTGCTAGCTGCTGCTGAAGGAAAGTAAATTTGGGGGGGGGGGGCACTAATCTCTCTCTAAGCGAGAGAAAAACATGGCAGTGATTTTAAATTTCATCAGAGCCTTCAGCCAATGAGGAAGTAGGCTTGGCAGCAGGATAGAAGGGTACTTTGTGAAGTGGCACTTTGGCTGGCACTTGTTTTTAGCTGGGCATCTATTGAGAAATAAATGCCCAGCTTGGAGGCAGTGTCAGCCAATCAGGGGTGAGAATTCTGTCTTTCCATTTTCTAAGACCTTCGTTGTCTTAGCTGTAGTGGGCTTGGAAGCCACTGGCGTCAGGTTCTTTTGCTTCCCCATCATAAATGTTTTATCCTTTTGTAGCTGATCACTTAAGAAAGTTAGTTCTACCAAAAGTTTTTTATTTTGATCACTTTAGCTCATTAAAATTAGCTTTCTGGCAGATCTGAAGTGCAGGTCTTTTAAGAAAAGTGTCCTGCCTGGAGATCGTCTCTCTATCACCCTGAATGCATGACTCTTTATCTAGTTCTTGCAACACGTAATTGAACAAGTTGACATGGTTCATTTGACAGGCCCTGCCTCTCACAAAGCCATACTGTTTATCATCTTGTAACCCAGAAAGTCAACCAGCTGATCTTTTATTAACTTTTCAAGAACCTTCTCTACAACTGACTGGCCTAAAGTTTCCCCACATCCACCCTCTCCCCACTTAAGTGCAAGGGGATGGTGTCTGTCTTATGGCACCACATCAGTTGCTAGAGGGCAGTTGAAAAAGCCTGCAGGAGGCACTGGTAGAGTTCCTCCCAACTCTCTGAGAAAATGAAGGTGAAGACCATCTGGTCCTGGGACATCCCCACCTGCTGACCCCTAAGATTTTAAGCACCCTATCCTCAGTGATTCATACCAAACCCATATTTGTTTCCTGGCTGGATGTAGCGGTCCACACATTTCCAATGTGAGGCACAGCTAAAGTATTCATTCAAGATGTTAACTTTTTCTTGTATGTCCTTGTCTACCAATGTTTTGCTCTTTCTCAATCTTTTAATCCTTCCCTTATTTTTTTCCTTTTTCCTTAACATACCTAAAAAGATTTTTAACCCCTTTCAAAATGTTTAATTCTACTTCTGCTTTGGAAACCTGCACTGCCTTGCTTTCTACCTTTGTTCTGACATGCTATTTTCTGACATGCTATTGTTCCCTATTTTTATCAATCTGGTTTGACTTGTGCATTCTAAAGGCTGATTTCTCATCTTTCACTGCTAAACTGACTTCCTTAGAAAACCACATTATTTCCCTTTCTCACCTTTCTGAGACAACATTTTGTTACAGCTATAATACTGTTTGATATTAACCTACTTTTTTTTCTGTCCCCTCCAACTTTAGAGAACCCTGACGTTTATTTCTTAGCTTCTCCTTCATGCTGCTGAAGTCCTCCTCTTTAAAGTCAGGTATCATTTTCTGGGTCAGCTGTTTCTGAGTTTACAAATTGAGCCACACAGTTTTATGGTAACTAGACTCCAGTGGCTGTCCACTGTTAACTTACCAGTACTATCATGGTTGGTAATAACTAGATGTAGTATTTTCCTGTCTCTACTACAGTTGTTCCTTGCTATAATCAACACCTCATAGCAAGGGCTCTTAATAACAAGAATGTGGGTATTTCATAACAGAGGGACCAGAAACAGCTAACCTGCCTCTGTGAAGCATTGTGTACTGCTTTTCTGAGCTGTTTTCTGCTGTTGCTGTATCTCTCACACTCCCTCTTGCATTTGCAGCAGAGTACACAGTCCTGTTTGCATCATAAACAAATAGCCAAATAAGAAATTCCATGTTTTTGCCATATCTACCCCTTTTAAAGAATGGCGGGACTGGAGACCAGCTCAGCCACATGCATGTGGCATTTTCTTTCGGTGGTGGATGGCAGCAGGATGAGAAAAAGTGCTCAGCAGACCAAAGGATAACATATTATTTTCGGGGTGACAGGGTGATGTACAAACAGCAAGGAAGGAAAGGAAGGGAGTTTGGTTTTGCCAGCTGAGGAGTGGAAGAACGGAAAGTACTGTACAGTGGTGACACATGTAGACCCCCACCAGTGCACAGCACAAAAGGGACAGTTTAAAAAGATAGCAGTAAGGAAAGTTTGAGAAAATGCTGTCAGTAGCCGATAGCTGTGTTGGTGCCTATTGTAATCTGCTTAACCATTAAATGCTCATTAACGGTTGTTAGAAGATTAAGCAGAAAACATGGGAGCCGTCACACTTGTTCATTATAACTAGGATTTGTTATAATAAGATTCGTTACTATGAGGGAGCATTGTATTTTCTTCCACCTGCTGAGTCAGAAAGCACTCCTGGAAGGTATTACCCAATACCTGGTTTATGTCACTTCATGTTACTAGAATGCTGCTGTCAGCATCCAATATAATGAAATCTCCTACAAGGACTACTCCCCCCCTTCTTCTATGGTTCTTCTAATCCCCTTCACCAGAGATCAGGCCACTTCTTCTGATCAGTTTTCGGATCTGTATAATTCATAAAAATGAACAACCCTTGTCCCATTCATTTGTATGTGTACTTATAATGACTCCACAACACCATAACCTTCTATTTCTTTACCTGCCTTCAGACTTACACCACTTCTGGCGTACAGTGCACCTCCCTCTCCAATCCCTTCTAAGTAGTATGTACTGTAGCCTGCCATTGTGAGGTTCCAGTCATTCATGGGTGAATTCCAAGTTTCATTTATTGGCATTATATTTGGTTTGCTATATGCAGTCATTGCCTTCAGCTCACTCATTATATTTCCAAGGGTTTTGAGGTTTAAGCAGACCAGATTCCTTTTGTTCTGTCACCATTGGCTCCACTACACAGGTGCCTCCCCTTCTCCTGCACTACCCCCTGTGTTCCTGCTCATTCTGGAGAGCCCTGATAGGGTCTGGTCTTTAGTTTCATTTGTTGTCTGCCATGCTTGGCCCAGCTTGTTGCTGGGTCCCTGTCTGTTGCACACTGCTGCTTGCCTCAGGGTGGTGCTGGGGGCATTCTGCCTATACTTGCTTCAGTCCCCCCCCCACTCCTTCTGTCATCTGGAGTGCTGTCCTACTGGGGCTGGCTTTTTCCCTGCCTGTCCACCCTTCTATTGTCATCTGGGGTGCTGCCAGGGATTGTTTTCTCCTTGCCTGCCTGTCTCCAAGATTTTCCTGGCTGTCATTCTTCACTGGGCCATCCCTCCCCTTCCATTGCTATTGCTGTGACCATTATTTGCCTTGACTCTTTTGGCCTTTGTTCACTGTTTGCCTTCAGTGTCCACCTGTTTCTTATTGCATTGTACCTGGTGCTATTTTATGCATCTTCATTCCTATTACCCTACCACTAGACAATCACCTTTACATTCAGGTACTTGCCCCTGTTACAGTCAGGCACATGCCCCAATGACCACCAGATGCACACTCCAAAGACTATCAGACTCTGTGCCAGTGACCATGGGGTCCATGTTTCATGACTACCGGGTTCTTGCCTAAATGACAATTGGGCTTCAACTCAACAGCAACCTCAAGATTCAGTATGCAGCATTCATTATGGAATCAGACTGTACTGCAACATGCCATGCTCCTGCAGGGCTCACTATACATGCCCTCGTGGATCCCTGCATGACTCTGTTACTGCACTCACCAACCCATATCTGAATGTTCTCTCTCTGTGCTCTTTCCACATAGCACTGTCTACACTTCTCATGGGATCAGTTAGGCCCTAGTATAATTCGGGTACCTTGAAGGCCTAAATTCATAGGGACAAGTGCTGGTCAGATTTCTCATTCTGTACCGTGCTTCATAGGTGTAGCCTAAGTTGTTCTGTAGATTGAGTATAGTGCAAGTGTGGAACCCTCTGTAAGGATTATTTTAGTCTTATGACTGCAACTCTGTGACACCCTCAATCTGTTGAACCCTGGAGTTGTCTGAGCAGCTTGTTTTTGATTGACACCAATTATCACTATACCTGCTATACACATACCTCTTTGGCTTTCTTTAGTGGAATCTTGCTCCCTAATCACTGGGTTGGGGAACTCATGCCTAAGTTCTCTTTTTATGGCTGTGGGCAGAGCCTACAGCCATCTTGTAGTCTGTAGCTGGAAAAATTGAGTACTGTGGAACACATATTTTGGAGTTTTCAATGTATTCTTCCACATCTACAAATCACTATGCCAATTGAAATAACATACTCCCTTCTTTCTGTTTAGATTAGAATGTTGGAGACATAACTCCAAGCTGCTTATCAGATGGCCATTAAGAAACTGAAACAGCTTGTTAAATATTGGTTGCCTATTAAACTGGATATTTGTTTACCCCCTTCAAAATGCAACAACTTGCACATTTAAATACTTAGCATTTAAACATTTTCTTTCTACAAGCTTCAGTAGGGCAGGTATTGTCTTTCAAGAAAGATTCATACCTCATAAATGTCACCCTTTTCCAGCAAATCTAAAAAGGTTTACATTTTTTTAACCTCTCAAGACACTATCTGATAAGTACTGTCTCACTGTCTCAGACATATGCCAGATCTTCTATGAACTATCCAGGTGAAATATATAGCAATCAGCAGTCATTTTTTACTGTGCTTTTTAGAAAAAAATATATTGAGCTACAGCAAACACACATACACACACACTCCACACACACACTGTACATACCATCCTCATGGCCATAACGTTCAAAATAAATACAGAAATCTAATATGTTATAAAACAATAAAGAAACTGTTTGTTTATGTCAGTGAACACAGTGAAGTTCAGTTTACAGTTGATTTCCTTTAAATATTACTTATCCTATATTTTGAATCCTGGATAGTGCAGGGGAGATGCTACATCTCATTGTCATAGGGATCTTCATTTACTAATTTTTGAACTGAATTTTCTCAGGATGTCCCAGATTAGATGCAATATCTTGTTTTCAGTGGGGTCATGATTTTATCATTTTTATAATATATTTATTCAGGGTAGTCTAGTCCAGATGTAAAATATTGCTTTCAGTGTGTTCTGATTTTACGCAATGCAACATAACATTGTGGAGATGTAGAGCCCCACTGAAAATGAGATGCCATTTCTTCTGTGAAATATCCAGGCTAAATTTATAGCAATCAGCAGGCATAGTCTAGGAACACACATTGTAAAAATGTGTAAAAGGAGGACCACATTGAAACTGCCTCTCAGCAGATCTGCATTGTGCAAATTCATTAGGAATAATGAGTGAAGGCATCCCAAAAGCTCTCCACAGCCATTTTGGCTCTGACCAGAGTTTGTTGTTATAACTGTAACTCTGTGACACCCATTTAGGTTTAGGCTTCCCACAGGTTGCAAGTTGGGAATACATAGATACATACATAGATGCATAGAAATTGAATGCAGATAAGGACTTCTTGGCCCACCCAGTCTGCCCTATTTACCCCTACCAAGTATGAGGTCTAATGCCCAAACTGAACTCCAGAGCACCCCCTTACCTCCAGGATACCCTTGTGTCTGTCCCAGTGCTGTAGGAAGGCATTTTGGTGCCCTGGGCAAGAGACAAATTTTGCACCCCCCCCCAAGAAAAGAGCCGGGGGTTTGGGGACTGTAAAGCCCCCAGAAGCCCTGAGGAGTTTACATGCTTTGTGGTGAGTTTTGGGGTTTTTCTTATAGAAAAAACATACTTTGTTATATAGTCCCTAGCCCTGACTTCAAGGAATATTTTGCTCCCATGGCTTTTTTGTGGGCGTGCTTCTTCTGTTGCAAAGTCCAACATCCTCCACAATCACTGAAAACTGGCAATGAGGGAACTCATAATTATTGATGGGGGTGTGGTAGGTGGAGCACCCCAATTATAAGAATTACATTTACAATAAGAGACTGCTTGTTTAACCTCCTCGTACAATGTGATGCAATAAATACTACTGACTGACAATTTGCTGGAGCACATTCCAATGTGCCAGGCCACCAAACAGGCAGAGGAGAATGAGGATCCATAATAATTTAACTGCCTAACTTGTTGTGAGGTTGCTTTATGTTTTGTAATATTCCATGATATTCTTTCTGTGGGGGCACTCTGTCCTCCTCCCACACCCCAGGTAAAAAATACAGCTACAACAGTGCACTCTGGGAGGTGTAGGGGGAGGAGAACCCCCATAGAAAGAATAATATCATGGAATAACAAAACATAAGACCAGAAACCATAAAAAAATTAAAGCATTGCTTTGAATGTACTACCGATTTGCCAGTAATGTAACGGGGCAACTGAGGCGTTTGTGGAGGGAGGACATTGGACCAGTGGACTTGTAATTATTGCATCAGGTTGTACGAGGAGGTTAAACAAGCAGTCTCTTATTGTTAATGTAATTTTTTTAATTGGGGGGGCTCAGCCCCCCACTCCACAGTCATTCTGTCAATAATTATGAAATATCAATTAATTTAATTATTGTCGGAGGGTTGTGGGGTGCAGAGCCCCACAATTACAAGAATATCATTAACAAGCATTATTCCCAACACAGGCATATAATTGTATCTGACATCTCTTTGTGACGGGGGGACATTGCGCTTGCATTTCAGCAGGTTACCGTAAGTAACCTAATAAGCGCCAGTGGTCCAACATCCTCCACAAACTCCTAATTACAGTACTCCCTGGTAAGGGGTACCATGATGATCAGCCACATATGGCATCTTGGTATAGATATGTAAACTGCAAATAAATATTTATGACAGGACTAGAAGGCTAAGTGGAATTGACCACTGTAATTTGTTGTTGAGGTAATAAAAATGCATTTCTCTTTCCTTTAATACATTTAAACAACTTAGAATCAAGTTGAAATCTCAAAGGGAAGGGCATTTCTGTTACATCAACAACAAGGAAATTACAGTGGTGTGTGTGTGTGTCAGTTCTCGAGTTCTGTTCTTGTGCTTACATTGCTTGCCATGTTTTTTATTTGCTGTATGCATGCTAATATTGTGCCCTGCCTAGCCCTATGCCCTAATGCCAATCGCTATATTATAACTTAAGCCTACCCCCCCTTGTTAAAATGAAGGTCTGCTCATCCATCTATGCCCTAGTCTTGCCTCCCTCCTTCAAAGCCCTGCAAAGGACTGCATATAAAGTGTATAAATGAATATTTAAGAACGAGTCAATAAGTACTGTATAATAGAAATTATTTAATTTTCTGTCAGTCTATAGCATCTTTTCTGCTTGGTCTTAATTTGTACTACATTGCTTAGTCACACAAGTCACTCAGTTGTCAGATACATTTTGTTATGAGGGGAGACAGTGGGGAGGTCTGACTGACTCCCAAAGAAGCGGTTCAGGAAGGAGGTGGGCAGAGAAGTGTGTAAAGTGAAACTGGAGGAGCAGCTGTACTTGGTGCTATGCTGCATGGCGTTCTTGCACCTGACCAAGACCTCCATTTACCGATATCAAATAATATGGGTAGGAAAAGGAGACACAGGATTATTTTAAAGTTGCCATCAGTTAAGTCAGTTTTAGCATAAAGGTCCACCACAGCATCCACGTGTTCAAGCTGGTAGTGGCGGGTACTTATTTGGGTCAAAATGTAGGAGGCTTTGTGTAGCAATAAAGACAACCCCCGGCATACACACTTTTTTCCTTTGCACAGTATTCCCTTCATTGTACCTGCACTACTAGATGTTGCTTAGCTCACAGAAAAATAAATGCCCTGTTTAGAGAATCCATCCATTCAATGAATGTTTAGGGGGATACTGGGAATTCCCTTTCCTATTTAATAGTACTTGTGGTGAGAAAAAGCCTGAAGGTCCTGGACAGCATATTAGTAGATATGTGAAACAAGAACAAGGCATGACATTATTAAACAGACTAGTGACTCTAATTAATTGGTTTCATACTTACATTATTGTTGGAGCAGAATAATGCAGGAACAGTTGGATGAATCCTTGTTAGAGTCCTGTGCAGATCAAGTGAATTTACCCTTCTTGCTAAACAGTCTTAAAGGAGCAGCACGTTATGGTGAAACATTTGTACCAATAACTGTTTAATTTTATTTTGGACAGTGATGTTAAAAGAAGTGTTCCTTTAACAGTTGAAATGTCAACTTTCCTAGAAGGTCCTGGTGGATTTTAAAGCAGCAGAGTTTGTCACATATTACATATTATACTCCATACATATGCACAATGTCAAGAGATCAACAACACAATGCAAAATAAAGCAGAACTTGAATGGTAGTATGCACAGACTTTAGAAAGGAGTTGAGAGGGGGTAAATCTGAAGAGTGACATGGAAAACTCATTGAGGGAGACAGGTTTATAATCAAGGGCTGTGGTGGTATGAGAACATGGGCCACTTAAAATTTTGTTAATTTCTTGTCGATTTTTATATTTTTGGGGAATGTTTTCCAGGTGGTGGGAGCTGTGACAGCAGGGTTTCTCACCATTGATTTTGCATGACCTAAGGATGAGTTGAATGGAAGTTTTTGGAGGCAGTGTGGATGGGTGTGTGTCAGCTTGGGAACTAGGAGATCACTGGTTCAAACCCAGATCCAGCCAAATATTCGGTGTGACCTTGAGGATGCCTCTTAACCCCACCACCACCACCAGTTCTCCAGTCTACCCAGCTGCAGTAATAGGTAGAAGCAGGCCCAACTAAAAATTAGATGTTGCATCTCTGTTGGGCTATCCCGGTTAAAAAAAAAAAAAAATATCCTTGTCTTGTGGTCAGAGTTGATAAAGCTGGAGTGTCCTTATTAAATAGATTGTACAAGTAGGTTGGACAAAGACAGCTGATGCATTTATATATTTAGGGTGACCATGTCACTTTGCATCTCTTAGTGTCTTAATAGTTTTGAGCCTTGTAATTTAGTAGCATTATGCTAATTCTTAGAGAAGAATAACATTATGTGATAGCACTGCTAGGGCAGCCATGATGAAATGCACTTCATGAACCAGTTGTTTCCATTCCATAAATTGTTTCTGTACCCATGCGTAGATAGACTTGGAAAAGGACCAATAAATTACCTTCAGCTGGGCTTTCTTAGTTTACATTTACAGCATTCTATTGAGAAATATGTTCCACAAAAAGAGCTGTCTAGGCTAGAATTACATTGCTGCTGCCGGGTATGGGTCTGGAATTGTGGAGGGGACTCCCTCAGGACTCATCGGGAAGAATGGTTGGGTCATCTAGGAGTCAGAGGGAGACTAGAGCTGTGGACTCGAGCGGAGGGAGCACGGAGGTCCCGGGCGGGGCTGGAGTCACTCAGGGTGGGACTGTGGAGGACTTAGAGGGTGGGATGTTTGGACAGTGAACGAGGGGAGGATGGATCGGTGATGAACCTCCAAGATAGTTTCATGATTATTCTGGTCCAGGCACTGGCAGCCACCCTCTGAGGACTGCATCCCATGCTTTGAGAATGGGAGGCAGGGAGAGGGGATGGGGTGGGAGAGAGTAAAGGAGTAGACTAGAATAATACAGTGTGTGCCAGCTTAAAGAGGCCAGGAAATTATTTCCAATTGACAGCTGTTTATAATGGTCTTATTTCAGAAACACTAAATGATCCATATTTAACCGAACCTAAATAAAAAGTAATTTGAAAAAAACTGTATTTTGCACAGTCTTCATTTCATGGGCAGCATTCTGTTGCAGTTCACTTTCCAGAATCAGTAACTTGGAATTAGGACTTAGTCATGGTTTGTACGCAGATCCACTGATCATGGTTCTGATAGGTTGACAGCTCATGCTTAGCATTCAGTACACAAACAGGTGGCATAGTGAAAACTCCAAATCATTAGTTCTAGGATAAAAACTATGGAGACTGTTGTCCACAAAAAGAAAACAATTGAAAACAGTTTTTTCTCTTTAGTTTTTTTTTGGCTTCTCTCTGCCTGCCCCACCCGCTCGCCTCCTAGCCCCATGGGTCCCACTGCCACAGACTGCTCTCAGCTCCTGCCGCCTCAGACACTTCCTTACTTTGGCCTCAGTATGGGACTGTAGTCCATCGCTTGGGCCTCGATCTGCCAGCTGTGATACTCAGAATGCCTCCACTGCTCTGGCTCCAGGAGCTGCTGCTGTAACGTTGCTTTGGTCACTGGTTCTGTGCACCCCTCTTGCTTGCTGGCCTCTGACAGCTTCACTCTGTTACTCTCCCTTACCTCCCTGAACCTCCCAAACCTGTGCCTTGCCTTCTTCCTGACCCCTTTAGGGCCCTCCTTCCTGGCCGCCATTCTACCTCCATTTTGCCGCTGCTTTGTTTACCCACTGGCACTTCCTGGGCATAACGTCACCTGTGCACTCGGCTTTCCCTTCCAGGCCTCCGAGGTATAGCGCTTCAGCGTTTTGCCCTCTTCACCTTTTTCAACCTGTTTCTCTTCTCCAGCTCAAATTGTGGAATCCCACCAGTGCATGTCTTATCACTGAACTGCTATCATGCTGTGATTTTCTACAGTGCCTGCCTTTTTAGTGGACTGATTCTCACCAATCTATTGAACTAAAAGGACACCTGCAGTACTCTTCAGTCTCCCCTCCTGTATCCCTCCAGCAGTCACCCAGGCAGCCCGCCCCACCCTGCCAAAAACAATGATCAAAAATAATGATTATTTGATCGTTGTCTTTGGCTGGGAGCACCGCAAGCCTGGCTGCCAGTGCCTGGACCAGATAAACTAACTTTTTTTCCCCCAATCGGACGTGGGACAGGATGAGTACTCCACGACACCATCCCTCGCAGACACAGAGTGAGAACTAAGGAGGAAGCCGGGAGGACTGGCGTGTGGAGGTCGGATGAGGAGGACATCGGGAATCGTCGGATTCGGACAATCAATCACAAAAAAAAAAACACATCTGACCCAGTAAGGTAAGTATGGCAGTACCAGTAAGGCTAAGCAATTAGCAAAAAACAAACAAAAAAGCACTAAGCAGTTGACTCAGTCCATCTACCCAGAATAAAGAAAGAAGTGTGGTGCTTACACAATATTTATTTTAATCTGTGTCCCTCCTCAAGCACAAACTCTCCATCTTAGCTCCTCTGCAGTCTGCTCTCTGTAATATTCTATTGCTCGCTGCTCCTTTGCATTTTCTCAGTTACCTCTAATATCCCCATGCTCTCACTACACTACAACCCACTCCGCGAGTCTCCCGCGCCCTAGTCCTACCGTTTATACTGCCTGGCACTACCCACACCACATGACTTTTTCTTTGCCGAGACAGTGGACCATGTGCCCCCCCTTGCTGGTCCTTCCACAGGGATGCTTGCACCCCTGCTGGCAGGCATTAGTAATTACATTCGATTTAAAAAAAACAACAAAGGAATCGTTTTTTAAAGTAACACGGCACAGAATCAGTGCACCCCTCGGAGGCATGCGCCGGGGGAGGGTGCACCACCCGCCCACCCTTCCTACGGTACTGCTCTGTCCCACTCCTTCTAGAATCCTGTGACCATTTTAGCCCCTACCACCTCCTTTGGGAGGCCATTCCAAGTGTCCACTACCTTCCTAGTGAAAAAATATTTTCTCATGTTACCCCCTCCAGTGTATTTATTTTTATTTATTTATAATTCGGAAAACACCTTTGTGCACACGGGCTCTTTTGCAAAGGTTCCATATCTCACAAGCACAATGAATGAAAAATATAACATGCAAGTACCAGCGCAAGAAGAACTTGGTCAGGTACAAGCAACAGTAAATTATCAGTCAGGGAAATATACACACTAGAGCATAGCAGTCCCAATGGGACAAAGTTTGCAAGTGCCAGTAATGTATAAGCACAAGATAAAACATGATATACTGGTCAGGAATCAGTTAAAAGCAGAAGCAGGCTGATTTCAAAGTGAGTTCTCCTTTTAGGTTTTTTACATTTGTGCCTTTTGGAAAGTCCTAATAGGGATTCAGGGAGTTCATTAAGCCATTGGCAAGCACGGACTGCAAAACAGCGCCTACCCAGGCTTGTTTTTCAGAGGGGAACTTCAATAGCTTGCCTAGATATACTGTCCTTTTGGTGAAATATTGGTTTGTGACCAGGCAGAAGAGATCTTTGATTACAGTTTCATACTGTGCCCCCTTGTCTTGGAACATCTCTTACTTTGGAATATGCTCCCTTCCTGTACTCTGTTTATACAAGTGAGGTATTTGTATGCCTCTATCATGCCCCCCACTCCCTTCTTGCCTCCAGGGAATACATATTTAACTCTTAAAAGTCTTTCCTCCTAGGTCTTCTCCTGCAGGCCATGCACCACTTTAGTTGCCCTCCTTTGCATTGTCTCCACCCTATTTATGTCCTTTTCAGATGGGTCTCCAGAACTGGATGCAGTACTCCAGGTGTGGTTCACCAGTGTCTTATGTGGGGACAAAATAATCTCCCTCCTTCTGCTTGTGATACTTCTTCCGATGCATCTAAACATCCGGCTAGCCTTCCCCGATGCCTTGTCACACTGCCTAGCCTCCTTTAGATCATCCAAGATGATAACTCCTAAGTCTCTTTCCTGCTTTGTAACTGTTAGTACTTCCCCTCCTAGTTTGTAAGTTGCCTTTAGGTTCTTGTGCCCAGTGTGCATGATATTGAACTTTCTTTGCATTGAATCCCAGCTTCCATGCTCCAGACCATTCCTCCAGTTTTTTAAGGTCCTCCCTCATCTTTTCAACCCCCCAGAGTATCCATCCTATTATATAACTTCGTGTCATCTGCAAATAGGCATACGTTCCCCTCCTGCCTCTCTACAATATCCCCAATATAGACACTGAAGAGGACCGGCTGTAACACTGACTCCTGCGGCACTCTGCTTACTACCTCCCCTTCCCCAGAGTATTCCCCATTTACCACCACCCTCTAACACCTGCCAGTAAACCAATTCTCTACCCATAGTACTGTTTGGATCTACTTCTTGGTTACATGGTTTGTTTATCAGTCTTTTATGAGAGACAGTGTCAAAGGCCTTTCTGAAGTTCAGATAGGCCATGTCCACCACCCTGCCCTGGTCCACCACCTTAGTCACCCAGTCAAAAAATTCTATTAGGTTTGTCTGGCAGGACCTCCCCTTGGCAAATCTATGTTGTCCCAGCTCTAGTAGGCAATTTGTATCAAGGTATTTAACTAACCTTTACCTCAGCAGAGATTCCATTATCTTAACCACAACTGAAGTTGAGCTGACCAGCCTGTAATTACCAACCTCATCCCTATCACCACCTTTGTGGAGTGGGACCACATTAGCTCCATGAGCTCTCTTCCAGTCCCCTGACACTTCCTCTGTCTCTATCGATAGGCTGAACAACTCCATGAGGGGTGCAGCCAACTCTTCGTGGAGTTCCTTTAGCACTCTGGGGTGCACTGCGTCCAGGCCCATCACCTCATCCACCCTTAGCTTCTCTAGCTGAGTCAGGAATCTTTTCTCCGTAAAGGGACTGGTGTCCACCTTTATGCTGGTTATGTCCCTGTCCTGCATCTCTGGCCCTGTCCCTTCCCCCTCCTCCGTGAATACTGAGCAGAAATACCCGTTCAGTATGTCCACTTTTTGAAAGTCCTCCTTTACATGAACCCCCCCTTTCAGCCTAATTTTCCCTCCTTTAATTTTCCTTCATTCTTTTAGTGTACCTATAGATTGTCTTATGAACCTACAAACATACAATTAAGCCAGCAGATAAAGGTCTAATGGCCTATCGAGTCTGCAGCTCTCAGTGTTGTACACTAATGCTACCCCCCACTCCTTCATCCATACCAATTGATCTGACTGTTTTACCTTTTCCCCTTACCCATTTTAATTCTGCCCTTAAGTTTATCCCAGTCCCCCTTAAATCCCCTCCACCAATGCCCTTGAAACCAGTTACTCAGGCAAAGCATTCAATGTTGTCACCACTTTCTCAGTGAAAAAGTGCCTCCTCATCTCCCTTCTAAACCTCCCCCCTCCAACTTAAGACTAAGTCCACTTGTAATTCCATCCTTTCTAATTTTAAACAGGTCCTCATGACTTACCTTATTAATGCCTTTGAAGTATCCTCCTCCTCCTCTCTGGCGTCCCACAAGGCTCCATCCTTGGCGCTATCTTTTTCTGCCTATTTATAAACAACAACCCCTCAGTCTGCACATTTTCTAATATGCACATGTATGCTGATGATTCTATCATTTTCATCTCTGAGCCCTCTGCCATCAGTGTACAGTCCCATCTCCAAGAGGATTTCACCAGAGTTCGAACTTGGTTCCAAAAAGCCAACTCAAACTTAATGCTAAAAAAACTGCGGTCATGACTTTTGGCTCCAGATAAAAATTGGCCACCTTCCAATCTTCTCCCATGTTCACCACCCTGGATGGTGCCCCTCTTGAGAATGTTCTACTGCAGCTTTCAAATACTTGGAGGTTTGGTTGGATTGCCACCTGGATTTCTCAACCCATGTTGACGCCATCTGTGCTAAACTTCACCCCAAACTGGCTGTCCTATATCAACATAAAGATAGCCTCCCCTGCCCCACCTACTGTGACTTGGTATCCAAAATGATCCTGCCTGTCTTTGATTATGTCAATGTAATGTACAGCACAGCCTCTCATTCTTCACTTGCCAGACTGGACAACCTTCTTAATGCCTTTTGCCACTTCACCACCACTACCCCCCACTCACCACTGTCTCTTGTATTCCACCCTATCCTTTGCTCCTCTATCTCACAGAAGAATGCTTCACTGCACCTCCTTTGTTGCAAAGTACTGGTTTGGCACCCTCCCATCATACCTCTTTGACCACCTCTCCCAAGTTGCCTCCTCAGACTACTCTCTTCACCATAGAGACCCATCTCCATCCCCCACCCAAACTCTTCATCTAGTCAATCTGATTTCTCCTTCCATTTCCCTTTCCTCTGGAATAATAGCAATAATAATAATAACTTTATTTGTTGAGTGCCTTTCAGAATCATCAAGACGCTTTACATAAGAATAAATAGAACAGGATAAAATATGTCACACAATATAAAAACAGATAACCAATAAAATTCAGTGTAATTAAACAGAATATACTTGGTGCCACTAAATATGTTTTTAATGCCTGCTTGAAGCTCCCCATGGTCGCACACTCCCGTAGCTGATGGGGTAGAGAATTCCAAAGGGCTTGGGCTGCATACATAAATGCACAGGCCCCTGAAGATTTTAAGGATACCCTTGGAATCTCTAGCAACCCCTCGTCAGTTGAGCGGAGCAATCACTTGGGGCAGTAGGGAGACAGAAGCTCTTTCAGGTAGTCTGGGCCAAGTCTGTGTAGGGCTTTATAAGTCAGAAGTCCGACTTTGAAGGTGATCCACCACTGAATCAGCAGCCAGTGCAGTTCGTGCAGCACTGGTGTGATATGACACATCCGTGGAGTCCCCATCAACAACCGGGCTGCTGCGTTCTGCACCAGATGCAGGCAGTGAATACCAACCCCTGGTAACCCTAGGTAAAGGGAGTTGCAATAATCAAAGTGTGAAGTCATGAAGGCGTGGACCAGCATAGGAAGATCACTGGATGGAACTAGGTGCTTGACCCTAGCGATGTTCCTCAGATTTTAAAAGGATGACTTGATGACTGCCGACACTTGAGATCGCAGTGTCAGACCATCATCAAGCATCACCCCCACGTCCCACACCCATTCAAAGGAAAGAAGCTGGGAGCCCCCCAGGAAAAGCCCTATAGGCTGACCAGCCTGACCCCCCTGTCCAGTGGCCCAGTTCCACAATCTTCACCTCAGTCTTTCCCAAGTTCAACTTCAGCCAGTTGGAATTCATCCAATTCTGGATTTCAGTGAGGCAGTTGTTAAATACCGAGAGTACACTATTCTGGTTGGGTGCAAAAGAAAGGTAGAGCTGGGTATCATCAGCATAGCAGTGAAACCTCAGCCCATACCATCTTATAATGACTATGAGGGGCAGCACGTACACTGCAAACAACATGGGGGACAGTACTGAGCCCTGATGGACCCCACATGACAGAAAGAGAGAGTCGAAGGAATAACTCCCTGACACCACCCTCTGAGTTCTGCCAGTGAGGAAGGACTTAAACCACCTGAGGACTGTACCAGACAGGCCACAGATGAACCTCAGGCACTCAAGCAGCACCTCATGGTCCACTGTGTCAAAGGCTGAAGAGAGATCCAGAAGAATCATGATAGAGTGGCTTTTCCGATCTCTCGCCATCAAGAGATCATTGAGCACCCGAACCAGCATGGTCTCAGTACTGTGCCTCTTTTGAAAACCAGATTGGAGGGGTTTGTAGATGCTATGGATGGTCAAATGGTTCTTCAGTTGTACAGCCACTACCTTCTTAATAACCTTTTCCATGAAGGGGAGGTTAGAGATAGGTCTGTAGCTAGCAAGGCAGTCTGGGTCCAGAGAAGCTTTCTTCAGGAGGGGTGTCACCACCACCTCCTTCAGGGAGCTAGGGAACTCATCCAACTCAAGGGAGCACTAGACTATCTGTGCCAGGACCAGGCCAATGATGTCACAACAACCCATAATTAGGGCGGTTGGGCCCGGATCCAAACTACAGCACAGAGGGTGCATACCCTGGACAATCTGCATAACATCCATGAACTCCAGCCGGTTGAAGGTACTCCAGGAAAAAAGGGGGAAAGTGACCGAGCAACGATCAATAGCATCCGCCATAGAATATGCTGGTTGGATCTCTGCCCAGATGTCAGCCATCTTATCCATGAAGAACTGAGTGAGCTCGTCACACTCCAACTGTGAAATTGTTCTTCGAGACTGCAGACAGGCCGGGTTGCATAGCCTGCCCACAGTTCAAAAGCGCTGAGCCAGTCAGTTCTAAGCTGTAGCATTCTCCCCGGACAGGAACTCTGCCTTCTTATGGGAGATTGTTGATTGATAGACTTGATAGTCTTCTAGCAATCTAAGATGGTTGGCCACCAGGGCGGATTTCTGCTAGCGATGCTGTGATCTCCATCAAGGTCCCATCAAACCAAGGGGACCAAGGGTGAAGGGAGAGAGGATGAACATGGACAGGAATGATAGAGTCCAGGGCTATAGTAATGACCTTATTATAGGCCAGAACCAAGGCCTCTGGACTCCTGCTTGCAGCAGGAAACTCCAATAGGTTGAGTACCACAGCCAGGCCTTCAGGGCTCACATCCTGTAAAGGGCAGTATCCGACCATCTCCACAGGGAAAGGCCTATGAAGGGGGGCACAAAAATTGAATCCCACAGTGTAATGATTGGACCATCTGACAGGTTCCACCCCCAAATTAGAGGCTTTGATCCCCAGGAGGAAAACCAGGTCAAGAGAGTGACCGTGTTTGTGAGTAGCAGAAGTAACAATCTATGTAAGGCACAGAGATGTCATCAACTGGAGGAAGTGTTGTCCAAATTGCGAGAGTTCGTCATTGACCCAGGCATTAAAGTCACCCAGGACCATCAGCCCGGGTGACTCAAATGCCAGGTTGATCATGAAGTCTGCTACTTCCTGAAGGAATTGCTTCTCATCCCCGGGTGGACAGTAGATGAGGGCTATCCTACAACCTACACCTGCTACTACAGTACACTCGAATGACCCAGCTTCCTCAACTGATACACTCGTATGGCCCAATTCGGTCTTGAAACAGACTGCAACCCCCACAGTGGTCCAACCTCAAGCAGTGTATCACCTAGTACCCAGCTAGAATCGCAGCCTCCAATATGGGGCCAGCATTTTTATCCAGCGAGGTCTGGGTGATGCAATCCAGATCAGCTGTCCCAACAAGATCTGCAATAATTGAAGTCTTGTTTTTGATTGATCTGGCATTGCATAACACCACTTGAGTTGGACGGGTCTCCAGGGCCACCTGAACTACCCGCCCTCGTGCCCTTGGGTATGGAGACCAGGCATGGAGGACCACATTCCAGAATCCATTTCACCCCAGGGTGTCTTCTAGACCTGACAACTCTGATATGAGAGCCCCGCTCATTCATCCTCTGCTTTTCGCACCCCCCACCCCACCCCACTTGCAGGCAATGCCTAGCACTCTACAACGCTGATAGATTGAAATCTTCAAAGGGGGGAGGGCAAAGGGCATGGAGGGCAGAGGATGAACAGTGCACGACCGGCGGGGGGCAGGCCTCCAACACATAATACTGTCCCAAACAAAAACAAGCCAGGCTAAAACAGAAGAAAAGCCCCTAACAAAATATACACAGGACAAAACCCAAAGTAAAAAACAGTTCAGTACTCCCACAACTCTCACTTGAGGAGTATCAAACAAAATAATATAAAGCTGCGATACAACAAAATCCTACCTTCCCCTTAAACCAAAATTAAACCCCAAATAAAACTCACTCACCATGCACACAGTCCTTACAATATACAAACATAATATACACACCCATACACCCATACACAGAACTCTATATTAAAAATGCATTAAACAAAAACTATAATAAAATTAAAGCCTAAAACAGGTAGTGCCCGAGAGCAAAAGGATAACAAATAGATAGCCCAAAGTCTTCCAACAATGTGTATTTATGACCTTTCTGGTGAGCTCTCACCTCACCAGAACAAAGAAAATTAACCTTCCAGCCTATCTCTCACATAGGCAGGACAGAGTAATATCAATTCCAAGGACATTTTTTTTTGAATAAATAGGAAAATAGAACACTCTTACTGCTGCCAGTCCTCAGGGAGTGAAGACAGTCTAAGCATCCACCACAGCCAGTACGCCTTCCATCTCCAAATTCCCACTCCAGCTTCCAATCACGAAGCCCACGAATGATGGTTGCTTACCTAGCCATCCCCTGAGGAGTTGCCAGGGACACCAGCCGTGGCCAGCTCAGAATGAGCAAGCCTTCCAGCCCAACCACCCAAGTCTAGGGATCTCGAGAAGTACAGTGTCCGTCCTTCTAGGACATCGGACACGGTTCCCCCCTCAAGGCCGAAACCCCAGCAGATGTCCCCTGGGTTCAGGCTAGGTCACAAACCAAACAATCCAGCTCTTCGTGGGAGCTCGCAAACTTGGCTCAAAAGATCAGGAGCTGCTGCAGTTTGTAAACCAAAAACCAGGGGACAGGAAAGCAGTCCAGAAACAATACACCAATGGTACTGTTCCTGACCAAGTGCCCCAGCCAACGGCACTCCCTAGGACCAAGCACCCCTCAGTTCCCGGTTAGCAAATTGCAAAAGTTCCTCAGTACTTTTGTCTACTAGATTCACACTTTCCATACGATTTCAGAAAAAGCAGAAAAAGGGGAGATATTGCTGATGGGTGATCTGAATATGCCAGATGTTAACTGGAGCGCAGTTGCAGCTGCCACTTCGAAGAGTGCAGTTATTCTAGATGCCGTACAGGGGGCATGCCTTAGGCAACTAGTACTGGAGCCCACTCGAGAGGGAGCAATATTAGACTTGATACTCTCAAATGGAGATGGAGAGAGGATCACAGATGTAGAAGTGGGTAGCCATCTGGGAACTAGCGACCATCGAACAGTATGGTTCACAATAAACACAGCAATAGAGTCAAGCCATACAAAGACAAAAGTACTGGACTTTAGGAGGGCTGACTTTGCCAAAATGGGTGAGTGCCTAAGGAATGCACTAGCAAATGGGTGGGAAGGAGGGGTGGAAGAACAATGGGAATAATAAAACTGCCATCACAGAGGTAACGAGCCTTTGTGTAAAGCAAATAAACAAAACAAGACGATGTAAGAAACCACTATGGTTCTCAAAGGAAGTGGCAGTGAAGGTTCAAGAGAAAGAAAGCATTCAGGAAGTACAAGGAATCTAGGAGCAGGACAGAGAGAACTGTATCAGTTAAAGCAAAAGGAGGCTGGGAAGGCAGTCAGAACAGCAAAGGCCCAAACTGAGGAAAAGATAGCCAACTCAGTTAAGAAGGGAATAAAACCTTTTATAGGTACATCAGGAACAAAGGAAGACCAAGGAGGGATAGTGAGGCTTAATAAAGGGAGGAGGGTAGGCAGGAGGAGAGAATGAAAGGCAGAGATACTAAACAAATATTTTTGCTCAGTATTTACAAAGGAAGAGGGGAGGTACATAAAACAAACAGTAGTAACACTCTGGATACAGAAGTTGATACCAGCCCATTTACAGAAGAAAGGGTTCTGGAAAGAACTCTTAAAACTGAAGGTGGACAAAGCAATGGGGCCTGATGGGATTCATCCCAGAATTCTAAAAGAACTAAGGGTAGAACTAGTGACACCACTGACTACCCTCTTTAACAAATCATGGGAGGATGAGGGTGGTACCCGAGGACTGGAGGAGGGCAGATGTGATTCCCTTCACAAAAGTGGGAGCAAGGCAGAAGCAGGAAACTATAGACCTGTTAGTTTAACCTCAGTGATAGGGAAAATGATGGAATCACTTCTAAAGGAAAGAATTGTCCAGTATCTAGAGGCCAGAGGGCACAAGACCCTAGGCAGCATGGATTCACAGTGGGAAGGTCATGCCAGACGAATCTGATAGATTTCTTTGACTGGGTGACCAAAGTAGTAGATCAGGGAGGGGCTGTGGACATGGCCTACCTAGACTTTAGCAAGGCATTTGACACAGTCCCACACAAAAGATTAATATATAAGTTAGCTAGCCTGGGAGTGGGTCCCAAGATGACAGCCTGGGTAAAGAATTGGCTGGAGAATAGGACACAGAGAGTAATAGTAAATGGAGTCCACTCAGAAGAAAGGAGAGGTTACTTGAGGGCACCGTGCAGGGTTCAGTATGAGACCAGTCCTCTTCAATGTCTTTATAAGCGACATTGCAGAAGGACTGAAGGAAAAGTATGTCTCTTTGCAGATGACACTAAGATCTGCAACAGAGTTGATGCACAGGGTGGGGTGGAAAGGATGAGAAGGGACTTGGCAAGGTTAGAGGAATGGTCAAATGTATGGCAGCTTAGATTCAATGCAAGAAGTGCAAGGTAATGCACCTGGGAAACAAAACCCAGGGAAGAGTACACAATGGGGGTGAGATACCAACAACAACAAAATGGAAAGAGGACCTGGGGTAGTCATATCAGATGACCTAAAGGTGGGCAAGCAATGTGAGAAGGCAGCAAGGGGCTGGGGGGATACTGGGATGCATAGGAGGCATCACCAGTAGAAAACAGGAAGTTATTATCCCTCTGTACAGACAGCTGGTGAGACCCCATCTGGAGTACTGTGTGCAGTTCTGGAGACCCAATCTCCATAAAGACATAGACAGGATGGAAGCTGTCCAGAGGAGGGCAACTAAAATGGTGCAGGGTCTGCACTGGAGGACATATGAAGAGAGACTTAAGGAGCTTAATATGTATAGCCTCGAGGAAAGGAGGAGAGGGGGGACATGATAGAAACTTTCAAGTACCTCAAGGAATCAACAAAGTCCAAGAGGTAGCATCTTTCAAAAAGAGGTGTGCAAGAACAAGAGGGCACAATTTGAAGATAGAGGGGCGGCTCAGAGGTAATTTAAGGAAGTATTTTTTCACAGAGAGGTTGTGGATGCATGGAATGGCCTTCCGGAGGAGGTTGTGGAGTCAAAATCAGTGGTGGAATTCAACATGCATGGATAGTCATAAGGCAATTCTGGGGGTGGGGTAGAAAGAAGTAGGCTGCTGGTTAACTAGGATCTGCAGCTTATCCAGTAGGTAGGGAAATGGGCAGACTGGGTGGGCCAAGCGGTCCTTATCTGCCGTCAAATTCTATGTTTCTATGTTTCAGCATGATTTCAGCACTTTCACAGTGGTTGACTCTACGCTCCAGGCCACTCCACATCAACGAACAACTGCCGCCAGCTCTCGCTCTTCCAGAAGCCAAACACCAGCACCGACAGTGCAGGTAGGAAACTAAGAGGATAACACTGTCTCAACCCCCCAAAGTCAAATTAATACAAGCCCAACAGTAACAGAGTGTTCTCAGGGCTTTTTAATATCTGGGCTATCTTAAGTACTCTCGGACCTTCTCCTCTGACCCGTTAAACAGACTACCTTCTTGCTAACTCACTCATTTACCCTAACTACCTGACACTAAAAGAACACTTTAAAAGTATGCTCTAAAAAATAAATAAAAAGTAAATAAAAACAGACAAAATTAAATAAAAATCAAACAGAAAATCAGCATGTGAACAGCTAGCCCAGCATGGCCGCCATCTTGAAGTAATCTCCCCTTAGATCCCCGACTTGCCTCCTCCTCCTCCTTTTCACTCAAGTGTCTCCTCAGACTCCTTCCTCTTCCACACTGCCCTTAGTGTCCCCCAACCCTCTCCTCCTTAAATACCTAAAGTATCCCCCCAGTCATCAACTCCTTCTAAGCCCACTTTCCCCTTTTCTGATGTGTCCTCAGTATTTACTCCATGGACCTTGCTCCTGAGTCTAGGGACTGGTCTCAATTTTACTTTGTGTTACTGTAGGTCCAGCACTGTGTATAATTGTAGTAAACTGTGGTTTTGTAATTGTCTTCCTGCATTTTATACTGCATTCCTTGTTTCTGGATGTTTCCTACCCTTGTGGTTTTAATTTTGTTTTCCATGTCCTGTCTGTTTTTGCCATGCACACGCTGTTTTGTACATCTGCTTTATTATTTTTTTTCCTGAAACTGGATGTTTTCTATCATTTAGGGTCTTGTAACCATAACCTTTGTTTGCTTTATTGTATTTTGCTCATGCTTCATTATGTCATTTTTGTATTCCTATGTACCCTTTCCCTAGGTTGCAACTAGAAATGAGCCTTGGCTCATTAGTGCCTTTCCCGGTTACCAACTTTTAAATAAATAAATACATGTCTCAATAAAATCTTCTTTGTCCCTTCTGTCCTTAAGAGAATACATACTGAGCATCTGTAACCTATCCTCATAGGGCTTTTCCCTCATTCCACTCAACATCTTGGTAGCTCTCCTCTGCACCCCCTCCAACAATCTGATGTCCTTTTTTAAGTATGGATGCCAAGAACTGCATGCAGTACTCCAAGTGAGGTCTCACCATTGCCCTGTACAGCGACATAATCATCACCTCACTCCTTGCCTTTTTATACACCCCAGCATCCTATTAGCCTTTGCTTTGTCTTGTCCTCTTTCTTAATTGCCTTGGCTATAGTCTCTTCTGTTAAGCCTTTGCTCTCCTTACTGCCCTCCCCGCCTCCCTTTGCTTCTTTTGGTAACATTCACTATCCTCCTCCCTATGCATTCTTTGTAGTTAATGAAGGCTAGTCTTTTCACCCTTATTACTTCTGCTACCTCCCTAGTGAACCAGATCGGTTTTCTCCTCCTCCTGTTCTTGCTGATCTGCATAACACATAGCTTGGTTGCTGTATCAATACTTTGTCTTATTAAAGCCCACTGTTCCTCTACCCCTTTTTGCTCCCCATTTCTGCCAGAGCTCCCCTCAGGCATACCCTGATTTTCTCAAAATCTACCCTCCTGAAGTCCAGAACCCTTGTTTTGGTGCAGTTTGGTTCTGGCTGAGTTCTTACATTAAATGTCACCGGCCAATGGTGCTGGTCGCCAGGTGATACAAAACCTCTACGTTATCAACACGGTCTCCATTTGTTAGTATCAGGTCTAGTACCACACCCTCCCAAGTGGGTTCCATTACAAGTTGCCTGAGGCTCACTCCCTGCAGAGAGCCGAGGATGTTCCTGCTCTTTGAGGTTGCCACTGCTGGGGGACTCCACTCCACATCCAGAAGGTTGAAGTCCCCCACCAACAACTCTCCCTTTTTAGCCATCATTTGCATTGCCTGCAACAGCTCTCCATCTTCTTCTTCGCCCTGTGCTGGAGGTCTGTATACCACCCCATATGTATAACTGACCCTTTTCTCTTCTCTAATGTGATCCACAGTACCTCAGCTCCCCCATCCCCCTTGTATTTCTGTAGCCTTTATGCAGTCCCTGACATAAAGAGCTACCCTCCCCCTCCTAAATAGAGTAAAACCAGGTATGACCAAGTCCCAATTCTGATGCTCCTTGCACCAGGTTTCCATGATTGCCACTAGATCCAGATCCTCCCCCACTATGATGGCTTCTAAGTACAGGATTTTATTTCCCAAGCAAAGGGCATTCATACACATGGCCCTCCATGTGTTTTTCCCTCCATTGGTACCATCCCCCAATTTATTTTTTTCCCCACTACTGGGGGACACCAGCTAGGTTCCTACTTTGCTTGATGACCCTTTCTTTCTTCCTAGCCTCATAGTGTCCCCCTTTAACAGTTTAATTTCAGGACCTTATCCATATACCTTTTTAGCTTCCCCCGAAGAACTCTCAATCCCTTCTCATTTAGGTGCAGTCTTTCCTTAGAAAAAAGTCCCTCATCCAACCATCTATTTCCCCATCATCCAAGACAAACAAATTCCTCTGCTCTGCACCAGTCCCACAGCCATTCATTGATGTCTCCTATCCTACTTTTCCTCTTTATGCTGGTGCAGGGTACTGGAATAACTTCAGAGAATGCTATAGAGCTCACTACTATCCTACAATACGCTGCCAACTCCCTAAACCTCTGCTGTACAACCCTCACCTCATTCCCTGTCAAATCATCTTTTCCCAGGTGTATAATTAAATGGGGTTTACCCACAACCTGTTTTGCTGCTTTCATGATCCCAGACCTGCCCTTCCCGCTGCCATCCCAGGTTCATAGATGACTGATTATCTTTGGTTTGGGTCCCATTTTCTTACCCAGTGTATGCCCCTCATGATGGAATCTCCAAAGACCACCACTTTTTCTTCCCTCACCGACTTGCTTTTTGTCTCCATGACTGCTCTAAGTGTGCTTCCCTCCCCACTATCTTAACAGTGCAAACTTCCACTGTGCTCTATTTTCTCCACTGCCTCCCATATTTCACATTTTCCATCCTGTCCCTGCTGCGCTCCCTTCCCTGGTTTGCCCCACAGTTCCACATATCCTTCCATATGTGCCCTCTTTCTGCCCTTTAGTTTGTCCCTCTCCCTCTGCTCTACTCACCTCCCCATTCCTTTGCAGTTGTTTTTTCCTCAGGATTTGTTTTGAGCCCCAACTACCTCATACACTCCCTGGTTCACCAAACCTACAGTGCCACAAATCTATTTGATGCAGGTCCCCTTACCCCAGTGGAAACTCCCTCATCCATTACCCTTTCACAGTTTCCATATATAGGTTCCCCCCTCCATTTCCCATTTCTGCTTACCTCCTTCCATTCTCCATTTCCTGTGCATCTGGTCTATGTAGATCTGCCTCCTCCTCCTCCGGAAGCCTTGACGCCTCCCCTGCCTTGTCCCTGTGTATGACACTCCCTAGGTCTGCAGTATTCCCCAAATTCTCCCTTCTCCAATTGTCAAACCCCCATCCACATCCCTCCTTTTCTATTATCCTCCTTAGATAGTTAACCTCCACCTTCAGCTGCCCCAGGTACTTGCACACCAGGCAGCCCCCTGCCCTCCCCATTGCATCCAAGAATACTGCCACCCCACATCCATTACAGTTGACTATCCTCCCCCTTTGTTCCTTTCCCCATATCCCCCCACATACCTCCCCTCCGCCACCCACCCTGCCCCTCCACTGAGTGTACCGGCTAGGGTCCCACATCCCCTCATGCCAATTTTTACCAAAACTGCAATGCTATATTTTTTTTTATTTAGTTGTTTAACCAGGTATAGCATACTAAGCTGAAAGCTTTTTTACAGGAGCGACCTGGGAGCACAAGGAGGTTAAGTGACTTGCTCAGGGTCACACAGTATGCAAGTGGAAGCTGTGGGATTCAAACCCAGGTCTGGTCTGCTGGATGTCACCAGATTAGCAGCTCAGAGCCTTAGACCACTGCGCTATACTGCCTCCAGACATTTATACAGTACTAATGGTATATAATCCTAAGTGAAATCTCTAAAACTCTAAATGCAATAACAGTATATAAGCCAACAAAAAAAAAAACATAACCCTTATATAATACTAATATACTAATCTAACCCTAAGTGAAATCTATAAATCTCAAAATGCAATAACAGTATATAAGCCTTCAAAAAGGCTACAACAGAATATAGTTGTACAGTAATCATTAATACATTGTGAGCTCTCTACAGGTTACAGGAGTGTACTTTGGACTGTTGTAACAAAAAGACAGCCTAATCTGTGAACTAAGGCTAAGCAGAGTGACTATAAAAAGTATTTAAAATGAAAAGAACAACAGGTTGTCTTTTTCACAATATCTATGTCACTTCCTGATCACCTACCTGCTAACACCCAGTGTAAACTTCATGTCAGATCATCTAGAGTCCCTTCAGTATTTGGGCGGGTGTACAGTACATGAACATACCTGAGCAATTTGATATGTTATATGCAGTAGCTTGCAAGACACAAAATGAATATAGCTACAATACACTAGAATTACATGCATAAATGAAATAGTAAGCAGTATATCTTACCTCATCTTCATTACAGGGATGATAATCTCAACCTGACTTATTACATTAACCCCAAACAATTTATGCTGTGGTTATTAGTGTCCTACTGTGGGTGCAGAGTCTCCTACCAACTGCTGCCCCATGTTGATGCCCACAGTATGACGCCCTTGAGATGCTAACAATGTGACGCCCTTGAGACACCCACAGTACAATGCCCTTGAGACCTCCACAGTATGATGCCCTTCAGCTCTGGCCCATAGGCTCTGGACCACAGTGGAGGACTGCTAGACCAGGACCACAGAAACAGTGCAAAAGCCCCACCCCCTAGCAGAAACACCTATTGCTGGGCTGGACACGCCCACTTCAAAAGTCAGCTCCTAGCCGGCTCAGTGGTGCTGAGGGTTGAGGCGCTGGACGCCTCGCTCCACGCCGGCGATCCAGGTTTGGGAGCAGACTCGGGTCCGCTAGTGGGTCGGCCGGGGGAGATAGGTTTGAGCATCTCATGACAGCTTGCCTACTCCGGGGAGGGTTGAGGCCATAGCCCGCACTCTTGTATAACTCTGAGCGGAGACTCGGAGTATTGCAAGCCCCTAGCAACAAGGGATGGGTGGCCCTACACAATGCAATGTCGGCACTCAATGCATTGACATATGGGTCTCATGCTGTAGGGGTGGGAGAAAGAAGGGAAAAAGAGTCTGCCATCGTCCAGAAGACAGAGCCCCAGAGACGTGCCCTCGATGTGCCTTCGCCCGCCCGATGGGTCCCGGACTGACGAAAGATGATTGATGGGGCATAAGGGCTCTGCCCCATCCCCACTCAGCAGGGAAAGCTGAAGCTCCATGGGGATCTGAGGGTCATTTGGGCAGGGTGGAAGGTAGAGAGATGTCTGCCTTGGGGCTCCCGATGGGTCGGGGATGGCAGGCTGGGAAGGCGGACAAACAGAGATTTAAAAAAAAAAAGAAAAAGTCAGCTCCTGATTTGAGCACTGTACCAAGGGCCAGAACCAGGAACAAAAGCTGCCACAGCTAGCCCGCTGCAGCTCCCTGCCCAGAATGTCAGGAGATGTCTAAAGCAGTCCCTTGGCAAGAGCCTGAATGGCTCTGCTGTTCACCTCTCATGCACTGCTGCTGAATGTAGAAATAGTCCACAGAATAGCTGTTTCATGCCACCTGTTCTGTTGCTGTTAACTGCAGCACTGTATCTATTGCCTTGTGTGCCTTGTATTCATACTTCCTATCTTGCTTTGTATTTGTACCAGTCCATGACCCAGGTCCATCTTGTAAATGAGCTGTCTCAATGGTGTTTCACCTGGATAAATAATGATTGATCGATGCATTAAGTTGCATATCCCCACAACAGAGTTTAGCTCTTTGTAGGAAGCTACACGTCCTCATTAAAAGAGCCAGATCTCTTTCCTCTAGGAGTACGATTTTCTTCTTCTTCTTCTAGGTCCCTTTAATTATACAATATCAGCTTTGTGACAACTTCAAGGAAGATCATCCCATTAGAACCGGGGTTCTCAACTATTCTGACAATGAGGCTCCCTGATCATGTCCATACATGCACTGAGGACTTCTCTTCATGACCATTCTAGCCAAGGAAACCCTGAACATAACCAGACAGACCCAAGGAGCCCCCTGTCCATAGAAACATGGACTCTATCGGCAGAAATGGACTGCCTGGACCATCCAGTCTGCCCAGTTTGTTCCTGCTCGTACTGTCACTACAGACCCTACCTGATCTCCAGCTACTCACCCATACTTTCCTACTAAGATTCCTTTATGCCAATCCCATGCATGCTTGAAGCCTACCATAGTTTTCACTCCCACCACCTTCTCTGTAAGACTGTTTCCAAGTGTCCAGCACTCTTTCAGTGAAGAAGTACTTCCTCACATCCCTCCTACATTTTCCCCCTTCCAGCTTCATTGCATACCCTCTTGTCCTGGTGCACCCTCTCTTCTGAAGAATATTCCCCTCCTGTACCTTGTTCACCCCCATGAGGTACTTATAGGTTTCTGTCATGTCCCCCCCCACTCTTACAGGGTATACATATTGAGATCCCTTAGTTTCCCCCCTCTCCCTCCACTCTTCCAGGGTACACATATTGAGATCCCTCAGTTTTTTCTCATAGTGGTTATGATGTAACCCCTGCACCATTTTAGTTGCTCTCCTCTGTACAGCCTCTATGCTGTCTATGTCCTTCCTGAAATATGGTCCCCAGAAGTGGACACAGTACTTCAGGTGGGGTCCCACTAAGAGTGATACAGTGGTAATACCACCTCTCCTTCTGCTAATGATTCCCCTTCCTGAGATATGGTCCCCAGAAGTGGACAGAGTACTTCAGGTGGGGTCCCACTCAGTGAGTGATACAGTGGTAATACCACCTCTCCTTCTGCTAATGATTCCCCTTCCTATGCACCCCAGCATCTCGCTGGCCTTCTGTACCCCAGCAGCTCCTGGAGAGGTACTGAACTGTTAGTAGTTTTTTTTACTTTATTTAGTATAGGTTAGGAATACAAAATGTTGTACATATTTATATTTTTACATATTGAAATGCCATTTAGTAAGTACATTGAGTTGACTTTTTTGTTCCCTTCTTGCTAGGGACCTCTGAGTGAAGTCTTGGGGATCCATGTGGGTCAAAGACCCCAGGTTGAGAAACACAGCATTAGAAGGATGGAACACGTTCCCAAATCCCTCAGTGTTTGTTACTTCCATGTCCCTTCTTTGGTTGTGCAAAAGCTCAAGCTATTTGAGTTGCCCAGTTTTCCTTCATCTCTTCTCATCAGGCTTTAGTGGTTCCAAGTATACAGTACACACAGAATAAAAATACAATAACATGGCTTGGAGAGATGCTGACCTACAACCTCGGATCCCTGGAGTTCATCCACAGGGAGTTTTCCTCTCCTCTATGCTGAAGGTAATAAAAGTAGGTAGTTAGCCCATGTTAGTTAGTTTCATCCATTGGTTGAGTTGAAATTCAGATGGTGGCTCCTTCACTCAGTCCAGCAGTTGCCTTCCCATCCTCCATAACAGAATAATATCACAATGGTTATCTATGCCTTTTGCAGTTTTGTGCATCTTGCCTGAGATATCTTTGGCCAAGGGACTTCACTCCTGCAACACCTCTAGGGCTGGAACCCTCTTAAGAGGGTTTCTCTGTCATCTGTTCCCCAAAAGGGTGGTAGTTCCTCCAGGGCAGAGATTGTGAAAGGCCACACACAGTATTCAAAAATGTTACTCCATGCACAGTGGCACAAGCACTACCATATTGCACAGGCATCCTACATACTCAGTCGTCTGCTGGACCAGTAAATTGGCAAGCTATGTCTGCAGTTTGGTGGTGCATCAGGCAACCTTGTTAGGTCCTTGCCAAGTGCTTTATATAGCTTGCATGCCTAATTATCCTCCAGATGCTCATTTTTTTGCTCACTCCATCCACTCCCTTCTCCTCCGGTGGCTCAACTCTTTCCATCTGGGCATCTTCCCTAAGGTACCCTCAGTCTAGGGAACTCGTTCATGCGGCATCTCTAGGGGTGGAACCCTCCTTATGAGACCTCCATGCCACTGGTACCCCAGAAGGGTGATACTTTCTCCACAACAGAGAGTGTGAAAGGCCACAAACATGTCCAACCATTTAACTTCATCCTTCACACATGTCCAACAATTAAACCTCGTCCATAGGAAAACAAACAATACCACATTGCACATGCATCCTACATATTCATTCATCTACTGGAACAGTGAACCCATTTTACAAGTTAGACAGAAATGTATTTTTCCTTTTCCAGGGTCAGATTGGGGTACATGGGGCCCACCTGGAAATTTGGCACAGGGGCTCTCCTGGAAAATCAATAGAGGAGAGCCCAGCGTGACACACTCATATCAGTATTGCACTTCAATTTGATATAGTAGCACTGTGTTTGCATCTTACATTTACTTGTGGGGCCCAAAATACCCAATTTAATTAGAAAGTAGATGATAAAACCAAACATTCTCAGAGTTTAGATGGTGGCCAGGTACCAACAGAGGGCAGCCCACAAGGAAATTTCCAGGTATCTTCTTTTCTGTGGTCACATTACATAAATGTAGAAATATTTGTATTACTTTTATGGAATGAGATTAAATTGATGAATATTCTATGTTAATAAATATATAGCCAAGTACTTTACATACATTGCATTAATCATGAAACCATGGTGGAGTCAGGTACTGTGAAAAGCCTAATGGGCCCTATACATATGATGCTTATGTGCTATAGATTTGTGCTGCATAGGCATCACTATACCACAAAGTCATGCAGCAGGCATCCAGCTGAACCACAGCGGCGTGCACGAAAGGAACGCACACCACTATATCACAAAGTCATGCAGCAGGCATCCAGCTGAACCACAGCGGCATGCACGAAAGGAGCACACACCACTATATCACAAAGTCATGCAGCAGGCGTCCAGCTGAACCACAGCGGCGTGCACGAAAGGAGCGCACACCACTTACATGCTTGAGCCCCTTGGCAGTAGGTAACACTGTGCCCCTTCCTGTGAGGAGGAGTGACCAGGAGTGGAGTCACACACCACACACTGCATGAAGGTGTGGTGTGCCAAAGGAAGAGGTGCATGCTACACCCACAGACACCCTGCTATAGCTGCTATGCACTTCCTCCTTCTGGTGGATGGCAGCCCTGCAGAAAGTGGCTGTCCCTATACTGCAACCCCCATCCCTCCTGACATGCTGTGAGGGCTGGGTCACCCCTAGCACCTGCCCTGGTGCATGAGCCCCACTGCTGGTACTCTGGTACCCACAATCCCCTACTGCATGCAGATCAAGTCTGACAGAGGACCAGGCGTCCAATAAGTTGCCTGCTGTCAATTTTTGCTCCACCCATGTCCACTCTCTGTCACCGCCATGCTCCTATATGCATGTGGGGCAGGGCTACGGATGGCCAAACAGGTGTTGTGAATGTCATATGGTGCATGCCCATTCTGGGGTGTGAACTGACACGGACCAGCTGCACACCTTTAGTATCAAACACATTCATGCATAGGCCCCAATGAGAGTAAATAAAACATTTTTCATAAAACCTTTTTGCTGATTGGGCTGTCCATTGTCTGATTGACTGCATTTGAGAGTTCAATATGACCAAGCTCTTCCCATTTGAAGAGAAATTATATACAGTGAAAGCTGCTTTGGACAGACTAGTTCCATTTCATTACTTTCATCCGCTATAGTGCTCATCTGCGGTAGCCGAAATTATGAACGGACCAAACTGAAATGAATTTTTATGTGCTGTTTTATATGCGCTTTTTATATGCACTTAGCGGTGCTTACACTACTAACATTGCAGCTGTACTGTGTGTTTTAAAGGTCATCTTTATTAAGGTAATTAGATTAAAATGCAAAACAGTACAGTACAGGCACTGGGGCATTAGGAGGGTGTACTTGTGTACAACTTAACTATACTGTGCGGTCGTCTCAATTGAAGAACTCTGTATTCCTGCCATTCTCTTTGTGTCCTAGCAAGCAGTTCTCATTTAGGCAAGATAGCCATCCATTGTTCCACGGCATGCTGCAGAGTTGAAAGGGCTGCATGGACATCAGCACAGGAGACAATCTTCTGTTCCGAATCTTCATCTTCTGCCTCTTCCCCATTATATTCAGTAACCTCCTTGTCAGCTTTCATTGTAGCTAGCCATCAATGATGGCATCAGTCTGGGGCTCTGTGTGAGTGGTCTTGAGCTGCTTTGATATCATATTAGAGTGATCTTGAGCTGCTTTGGTTTAAGGGTGATCCTTTTCTGAATTCTGGGCAAACTGACTGCAGGCTTAAAATTGCTTAAATTGTGTAGTTGGATGACACATTTGGAGCTTGCTTGATATTGTATTGCTTTGAGTTGATTTGATCTGCCTTGGTTTGATCTGCTGCCTGTGGCAGGGGAGTCACTGGGTAATAGGTGGTACCCTTGTGGAGACCAGGGCAACATGGCTGCACCTAGCTGGGGACATGCTAGGGGAAATTGGCATAGAGGGAGAGATGTGCATCATGGGGCAGCTGACAGCTGTGCAGGGTCACTACTTGATGGGTGGGGGGACTTCTCTTACAGGATGGAGGGGAAGCAGGCTGGTGGGTTGCAGTGGCTGTGGAGCTGTAATGGCCATGAATACACTGTGGAGACTAAGGCACTGTCCTATATGTGCCAGGTTAATGGGTTTGGAGGCTGAGTTGCGCAGGCTCAGGCATGAATTGGATAGGTGGATGAAGGGCATGAGTGCAGGAGATGGGAGGCATGCAACTACCAACAGTTGGGTGGGAGAGTGCCTGCAAATGTGGATGCAAGAGGATGGGGGGCCAACGGAACTCACGTTTGGTCTGACCAGCCCTGGGGGCAGAAGCAGGTGGAGGGATCGAGGAGACTGGACAGGGAGGAGGGTGAAAGATGGCAGAAATTGGGGACTATTGGCAGACAGGCAAAAGAGCCTCCAAGGACCATGGCAAGGGGGCTCACCTCACAGGAAGGGATCACTGGTAAGTAACCTGTTGACGGGATCCTGGTCTCAAATAAGTACTTGTCATTGGTGGACATCATGGAGGGGGCCCAGAAGATGCAGCATGAGGCACCGCCAGGTGTGGCAGGAACACAGTCGGGGCCACCCACAGGTGGCAGCTGCTGATGTTGTGCCCTGCAATGTGACAGCTCACC
This sequence comes from Neoceratodus forsteri, assembly GCA_016271365.2. Lineage (NCBI taxonomy): Eukaryota > Metazoa > Chordata > Ceratodontiformes > Ceratodontidae > Neoceratodus > Neoceratodus forsteri. Next base: position 1,585,779,274 of record CM057455.1, on the reverse strand, counting down.
TGTGGGTGGCCCTCGACTTGTTCCTTTTTTTTTGGTGTAACTTTTTGCAGGCGCAGGTAGGGGTTGCACTTGCGTAACTCTGCACGGTCCGGGCTGAATATCGGGCTGTGCAGTTTATGTATGGTTCCTCCCCCTTCGGTTTCACATGCCCTCATTATCATTGCGCTGTTGCTCAGCATGATTTGGGGGGGCGTAACTGCCTCCTGCTGAATATCGCAGAATGGCACATTTCGGACTTGAGCAGGCGCAACCCTATTGCGCATGGCTCAACTCTTTTGAATATCTGGGCCATTATATAAAACAAGTACACACATCCAGTGCCTGTGAGTAATGAAGAAGCAGAGAGTAAATTGTCCAGTAGATCATTCCTGAACAGTGGAACAGCAACTGAAACAGAACAAGAATGAGACCCAGACTTAGATTTATGTGGAATGGTTTGAAGAAGAACAACTTTGAATGATCTCAAATTTAGAGCAGCGGACCAGATTGTAACTCAATCCATTAAAAGAAACACAATTTTAGAAGAAATAGATTTCAATATTTGACAACCAAAAAATAGGCAAACATAGACTTAGGAGATAACCAACCTAAATTAGAATATAAAGAACAATGATGGGCATGTACAGGAGAATCCAAAACAAAATGCCAAACATTGTTATAAGTAATTGCAAGAACATTACTTTTCTTTACATCTAACTTAAAATACAAACTAGCAACATAATTAAGATGAGGCAACATTGTCCCAGTAGCAATCGAATTATGGGTTTCAAAGGAAAAGCATCTTTTAAACTTATATAACAAGCTTAACTTTTGATTAACTACTCTACTCACAGCTTTTACCCGTAGAAATAAAGTCAGGCCTGGATCTAACAAAACTCCAAGAATCTTAAATTCATAAACCTGTTCAACTGTTGCCCCTTTGTTATCATGCATTACAAGAATTGGTTTGTCCTTTAACAAGTGAAATGAACCATACAACATTGTTTTGTTTTTTAACATTCCAAATCAAGGAATTATCATTAAACCGATTACAAACACTAAGAAAGTCCCGCTCCAGGAAAAAAGTCAACTAAGAAATGGATTTTGCTTGAAAAAAACAAAATTAAATCATCAGCATACAATAAACATTTACAAGACTTGCACAGCAAAGGTAACTAATAAATGAGGAAAATAATAAAGGGCCCAGAATGGACCCTTGTGGTACCCCAAGAGCCATAGAACAAACAGAAGATACAGCAGGTCATAAACGAACAAATTGAGTCCAATTCTTTAGGTAGTCACTACACCATCCAATCACATTCCCTGAAAACCCCAGTTGATCCAGTTTTAGAGAAAGCAGAGAGAGATCAATGAGATCAAATTCCTTGGTCAGGTCCACAAAAAATGCCCCCATCATGAGACCATTTTCAAATCCCCTGAGGGCAGCATCCGTGAACCTGACCAAGGCAGTCAGAGTTCTATGATTTTTATGGAAACCATGTTGTTGGGAAAACATAACACTGTTTGCCTCAAGATATCCAGTGATTTGATTTGCAACTAACTTTTCAAGTAGTTTACTCAATGGGTTTAATATGGAAACTGGCCAGAAATCATTGATGTACTCAGCCTTAGATTTTTTAGGGATCAGGACCACTCTGGCACATTTCCAAGTAGAGGGAAGTTGGCCAGAGATAAGACACAAATTAAAAATTGAAGAAAAGAGGGCCAGCAATAGAATGAGCCTCTAACCTTATAAAATGCCCATCTAGCCCCTCCCAACAATTGCTAATCCATTTGGAATAGTTAGTAATAATTTTAATACCTCAATTCTAGTAGCTCTACGAAAATAGAAAGAGGGCCTTCCAACTGAAGATACAGAAAATCCATTAACACCGTCTGACTGAGTCAATGGGCCAGGTTTAAAGCATATTAAGTCAGAAAACGTTATATTGAGCAAGTTATCTATTTCAACAGGATCAGATACTACACCCTCTGTAGTTTTTAACTTCTCTATAGTAGACTTTTCTTTAGAAAATAGCAAATGATTAACAGAATCCCAGAATCTCTTTGGGTCAGATCAACTATCATTAAAATGCTTTTTATGATAAAGGTGCACAGAGCAACGTTCACACCCTCTACCCAGCCAGGAGCCATAGCTGCAGGTCTTCGCACTCCTCAGTCACCAATTGGACAGTAGAGGGTCAGAGGTCACAAAGATGAAGTCCATGTAAACAGTTTATAACAAATGCAAATTTAGCAATTCTGCTGTAAGCAAAACAACATCTTTTGCCACACCAATGTTCACACATTAAATAGCTGTAGCTGTGTACTGTTATCTATTCATGGAATGATACTGGCAAAGTCCTGGACTGCCTAACTCTAGCGCTGAAGCACTAAGTCCCACTGTGGCAAGCAAAACATACACAGAGCAGTCTCTGACATTTAAAGTAACAGTCCACAGTTTTACAGATTACCCATTCATTTGCTTAACACTTCTATTCGTTCCCCATTTGGTGTGTCTTCGCTCCTACAATTGTTTAGTTGTCCAAGGTGTCAGAACACACTACAGACATGCCCCAAATAGCTGGAGGCAGGCAGTATCCCCAGCGCAAATGGCGCTGTTCCTCTAGAGACAGAACATTAACAATTTACATAGCTCCTCCACCTCACAGTAATGTTACAGAAACACAAAATTTGACAGCAGATAAGGACAGTTTGGTCCACCTAGTCTGACTTTTTCCCTACCTGCTGTATCACTGTGGACCCTACTTGATCTCCAGCTTATCCCCACCTTGTCTTATCACTAAGGTTCCCTTATGTCTATCCCATGCTTTCTTGAACCCCATTACAATTTTTGCCCCCACCACCTCTGCAGGGAGGCTGTTTCAGGCATCCACCATCCTCTCCGTGAAGAAGTACTTCCTCACATCTCCCCCTGAGTCTACCCCCCAGCTTCATAGCATGACCTCTTGTCCTTGAGCATCTTTTTTTCTGAAATATGTTTACCTCTTGAACCTTATTCATGCGTCTGAGGTAGTTGAAAGTTTCTATCATATCCCCCTCTCCCTCCATTCCTCCAGTGTATAAATATTAAGATCCTTCAGTCTTTCCTCATAGGGCTTTTGATGCAGACTCTACACCATTTTGGTTGCACTCCTGTGGACCACCTCCACTCTTTCTATGTTCTTTCAGAGATGAGGTCTCTAGAAGTGGACACAGTACTCCAGGTGAGGTCTCACCAGTGATCTATACAGGGGTAATCCCCCCTCCCTCTTTCTGCTGGTGATCTCCCTCCTTATACCCCCCCAGCATCCCGCTAGCTCTCTTGACTGCCTAGCTACCTTTAGGTCTTCAGTTATGATAACTTCCAGGCCTCTTTCCTGTTTCATGGTTGTCAATACCTCTCCTTCCATTCTGTACTTCTCTCCTGAGTTTCTGTGCCCTATGTCCATGATTTTGCACTTTTTTGCATTGAAGCCCAGTTGCCATACCCTTGACCTCTCCTCTAACCTTACCAGATTCCCTCTCATGTTTTCCACCCCCCTGACTGTCTACCCTTTTGCAGATTTTAGTGTCATCCATGAACAGGCAGACATTGACCTCAAGGCCCATTTACAAACTTTATCCAAGCTGCCAGTCCAGGCTAAAAAAATATATTTATAGTTACATTTACCTCTGGGAGGGGGGGAGGTGCTCTGACTTGTTTTTGTTAATGTATGCTATATACAGTAACACCCTTCATTTAGAATCCCATTTGTAGTTTGTGAATGAGCAAGGGTGAGCAGTTAACATTGGATAAAGTTTGTAAATGGAGAAGTATGACTTTCTCATTTAACTAGCTCCCCACCAGTTACCTGCACATTGGCTGGGGACCACACCTTAATTAAGCCACTTTTAGGCTGTTGCACCCTATAAAGGTAAGCCATTTGTGGCAGATGCAGTTTAGAGTAGGGACCCAGCTGATGGGTGGTCTACCTCAACGTTGGTAGCTGGGTGACTTCACAGCAGAGTCCTGAGGTGATTGCCCTCAAGCCCCTCTGCAATGTTGCTAGTAAAGACATTAAAGAGAACCTGTCCTGGTACAGATCCCTGAGGTACCCCCACTGGTCACCCTCCCTTCTTTGGAGTGAACTCCATTCACCACCACCTTCTAGCTGATGTCCCTTAACCAGTTTCTTACCCAGTTTATCACCCTTGGTCCCACTCCTATGCTACCCAGCTTGCTTACTAATCTCCTATGTGGGACAGTGTCAAAGGCTTTGCTGAAATCCAGGCAGGCCACTTCCACCACTCCTCCCTGATCCAATCCCCTGCTTACCAAGTCAAATAAATCTATCAGATTCATTTGACAAGATCCACCCCCCCACCCGAATCCATGCTGTCTCGTGTCCTGTGAACCATTATATTCAAGATATTCCACTATCTTTTCCTTCAGTAGTGATTCCAATATTTTCCCCACCACTGAAGTCAGGCTGATTGGCCTATAGATGCCAGCCTCCTCCCTACTACCACTTCATTACAAGCAGGCCTAGCAGGTTGGCAGGGACATATTTGGGTACAAATGACCCAAGACTGGCAGGACCAGAACACAGGAGGCAGAACTAGTAAGCCCACCCACAAAGGTTGGGGGGGGGGTTACAGTAGCAACAGCTTAACTTTAGAATTCTCCAGATCCTAGTAACTTCATTGGCAAGGCAGGGCAGGGCAGGGCAGTCCTAATTTCTAAAGCATTCCTTCCCATAGGCTCAGGGTGCTGTATGTACAATAAAAACAATCAACATACAACATGAAGAGCATCTCATAAAATAGTCAAAAGACATAACCTGGTCATTGGTTAATTCCCAGTAAATGCACCATTTATCACCAACCTAACAAAATCTTCCAAGCAACAGTGCTAACTACTCCAAAATAAAACCTTTTTCCATTAAAATTGTTGACTTTTTTTTTTTTTACATTTTATAAGCACAATGGCCCACTTCATGACATGCGTTTCTTAAGAAATATTGCACTTTCTGGGTATGTTCAAAGGCACTTGATCATTGGCCTAGTGCCTTTTGTTTCACACAGGGTGTGTTTTAATTCTGGGAATGTGCAGAGAAAAAGATATATGAAATGCGATAATTTTATTTATTTATTTTATTGATTTGAAAATGTTTCACCAGGAAAGACAACATGAACATATGAACTGTAAACAGCTTGTTTCCAGAAGCATCCTGAGGATGCATGTTCAGCATAAATCCTGTTGTTGTGTGTGTCATATTTTTAATTACACAGTCATTAAAAATGTATTGCTATGTGCACAAACACACTAGTAACTTAACAAAGTCATACAGTAATTGATGGTCAGAAGGGACACTATGTCCATCAGGTCCACCCCGCATCCATTTTAAAAGGATGCTGTAATTATCCTGCTGTGCAGATATACACAGTACCAATTGACAGGGATCCTGTATTCACTGTACTACCAAGGGTAACCCCTGATTCCCTTGGTAAGCAGAAACTCATCCAGACTTACCCTGAAGAACTGTACGGGCTTCATATCCATAGACTGTTGGTTGGCTTATCCATAGGTTGTACACCTTCTGAGAGCAAAGTGCCTCCTTAAATTAAAAAACCAAAAAAAACAAAGCAAGAGTTCTGATATGCTCTCAGTGGCCCTGCTTTTACCACCTTTGAACTTCAGAGCATTTCCCACATCCTGCTGGAGAACACCAGATGAATCACCTCCATCTGTTTGATCTTGTTGATACCCTTGAGTATGTGGAACACTTAGATCATGCCGTCTCTCGGTCTTCTCTTCACCAAGATGAATATACGAATAGCCAGCAGCGTCTCTTCAAAGATTTTGCCCTTAAACCTCTGATCCTTTCATTAGCCCTGCATTGCACCCTCTTGAATGCCTTAATGTCCTTTATGCATCGTGGTGCCCAGATTAGCACACAGCACTCCAGGTGGGGCCAGATGAGGGCCTTGTAACATGGCAGGATGAGTTCCCCTGCTCTGCTGGTCACTTACCTTTTAATGCACCGTAGCATTCTGTCAGCCCTCTTGGCATCAGCCAGACACTGCTTGTCATGTTTTAGACACTTGTCAATTATGACCTTCAGGTCCTTTCCTCCTCCAGTGTATCAAGAGGAGCCCCAGTGAGTATGTCCTGTGAGTAGCAGAGGTTTTTTGTTGAAAACTACAAAACAAACAACCAACAAACAATTAAACAGAAGACAAGGGGAATTTCCCAGGTGTCCTGGCCTTCCCTATTCACTGAAAATACAACCAACTGCTTAATGAGATTAGAGCAGTGCAGAAGGACTTTGTAGAGTTGGGGAGGGGCCTAAGACAAGTAGCACACACAGTATCCTTCTCAGAGGTGCTGCCTGTCAGTGGCATGGGTGAGGCGAGGGTACTTTCCACGATGCAGTTTAACGAATGGTTGACAAAATGGTGTGGAGCACAGGGGTTTGGCTTCATTGGGGACTGGGGGTTCCACCTGGAGGAACACCAGCCTATACTGGCAGGATGGTCTGCATCTGTCCAGGAAGGGAAGAAGTCTTTTGGGCAATCGGTTTAAATGCTTCATTGGCAAACTTTTAAACTAGTCAAGGGGGGAGGCACTGATAAGCAGCAGGAAAATCCCAGCATCCCCCTACAAAACAGGGTACTAAATGAGAAAAAGACCAAGGTAGAAAGGTCAGTGGGGGATGCTGCTACAGAAGGTAAAGCCATCAAAAAATGGAGAGCAATGAGTACTAATACCCATAGTCTGGGTAACAAGCTTCCTGAATTAGTGGCCTTGATGGAGGAGGAACATCTGGATATCATGGCAGTCACAGAAACATGGTACGCACAGAACCATGACTGGGACGTAAACATACCAGGATATACTATCTACAGGAGGGACAGGGAGGGTAAAAGAGGAGGAGTAGCTCTCTACATAAGAGAAGAAATCAAAGCAACAGAACAAAAGGGTAAACAGGGAGGAGAAGAAGCACTGTGGGTCAATTTGGAGGCAGGCAATGGCACCACAATCCGTTCAGGGGTTGTATACAGACCCCCTTCTCAGGGGGAGGAAATGGACAAGGAAATGATAGAAAGTATACTTAGAATGGCAGATAAAGGGGAGATATTGCTGATGGGTGATCTGAATATGCCAGATGTTATCTGGAGTGCAGTTGCAGCAGCCACTTCTAAGAGTGGGGTTATTCTAGATGCCCTACAGGGGGCATGTCTTAGACAACTAGTATTGGAACCCACTCGAGAGGGAGCAATCTTAGACCTGGTCCTCTCAAATGGAGATGGAGAGAGGATCACAGATGTAGAAGTGGGTAGCCATCTGGGAACTAGCGACCATCGAACAGTATGGTTCACAATAAACACAGCAATAGAGTCAAGCCATACAAAGGCTAAAGTACTGGACTTTAGGAGGGCTGACTTTGCCAAAATGGGTGAGTGCCTAAGGAATGCACTAGCAAATGGGCAGGAAGGAGGGGTGGAAGAACAATGGGGAATAATAAAAACTGCCATCACAGAGGTAACAAGCCTTTGTGAGAAGCAAATAAACAAAACAAAACAATGTAAGAAACCACTATGGTTCTCAAGGGAGGTGGCAGTGAAGGTTCAAGAGAAAAATAAAGCATTCAGAAAGTACAAGGACTCACAGAAGGAGCAGGACAGAGAATTGTATCAGTTAAAGCAAAAGGAAGCTGGGAAGGCAGTCAGAACAGCAAAGGCCCGAACTGAGGAAAAGATAGCCAACTCAGTTAAGAAGGGGGATAAAATCTTTTTTAGGTACATCAGGGAGCGAAGGAAAACTAAGGAAGGGAGGGATAGTGAGGGTTAATAAAGGGGAGGGGTTGGGAAGAGGCTGACTGTGAAAAGGCAGAGATACTAAACAAATATTTTTGCTCAGTATGTACAAATGAAGAGGGGGAGGTACCTAAAACAAATAATAGAAACACTCTGGATACAGAAGTTGATACCAGACCATTTACAGAAGAAAGGGTTCTGAAAGAACTCTTAAAACTGAAGGTGGACAAAGCAATGGGGCCTGATGGGATTCATCCCAGAATTCTAAAAGAACTAAGGGTAGAACTAGTGGCACCACTGACTACCCTCTTTAACAAATCATGGGAGGATAGGGTGGTACCTGAGGACTGGAGGAGGGCAGATGTGATTCCCCTTCACAAAAATGGGAGCAGGGCAGAAGCAGGAAACTATAGACCTGTTAGTTTAACCTCAGTGATAGGAAAATGATGGAATCACTTCTGAAGGAAAGACTTTCGAGTACCTAGAGGCCAGAGGGCACAGGACCAAAGCAGCATGGATTCACAGGGGAAGGTCATGCCAGGCGAATCTAATAGATTTCTTTGACTGGGTGACCAAAGTAGTAGATCAGGGAGGGGCTGTGGACATAGCCTACCTAGACTTTAGCAAGGCATTTGACTCAGTCCCACACAAAAGATTAATATACAAGTTAGATAGCCTGGGAGTGGGTCCCAAGATGATAGCCTGGGTAAAGAATTGGCTGGAGAATAGGACACAAAGGGTATTAGTAAATTGAGTCCACTCTGAAGAAAGGGGGGTTACTAGTGGGGTGCTGCAGGGTTCAGTATTAGGACCGGTCCTCTTTAATGTCTTTATAAGCGACATTGCAGAGGGACTGGAAGGAAAAGTATGTCTCTTTGCAGATGATACAAAGATCTGCAACAGTGTTAATGCACTAGGTGGGGTGGAAAGGATGAGAAGGGACTTGGCAAGGTTAGAGGAATGGTCAAATGTATGGCAGCTTAGATGTAATGCTAAGAAGTGCAAGGCAATGCACCTGGGAAACAAAAACCCAGGGGAAGAGTACACAATGGGGGGTGAGATACTAACAACAACAAACATGGAAAGGGACCTGGGGGTAGTCATATCAGATGACTTAAAGGTGGGCAAGCAATGTGAGAGAGGCAGTAAGGAGGCTGGGGGATACTGGGATGCATAGGGAGAGGCATCATCAGTAGAAAACAGGAAGTTGTTATCCCTCTGTACAGACAGCTGGTGAGACCCCATTTGGAGTACTGTGTGCAGTTCTGGAGACCCAGTCTTCGCAAGGACATAGACAAGATGGAAGCTGTCCTGAGGAGGGCAACTAAAATGGTGCAGGGTCTGCACCGGAGACATATGAAGAGAGAGAGACTAAAGGAGCTTAATATGTATAGCCTCGGAAGGGGGGGACATGATAAAAACTTTCAAGTACCTCAAGGGAATCAACAAAGTCCAAGAGGGTAGCATCTTTCAAAAAAAGAGGTGTGCAAGAACAAGGGGGCACAATTTGAAGATGGGGGCGGCTCAGAGGTATTGTAAGGAAGTATTTTTTCACAGAGAGGGTTGTGGATGCATGGAACGGCCTTCCGGAGGAGGCTGTGGAGTCAAAAACAATGGTTGAATTCAAGCACGCATGGGACAGCCATAAGGCAATTCTAGGGGTTGGGGGTAGAAAGAAGTAGGCTGCTGGTTAACTAGGATCTGCAACTTATCTGTTAGGTAGGAAAATGGGCAGACTGGGTGGGCCAAGCGGTCCTTATCTGCCATCAAATTCTATGTTTCTATGTAATCGGGTTCAGTTTCAGCTGGTTTGCATCTGTAGCACAACTCCTTCCCTGTATGATACTAAAAATAGACTAATCAATATTTGTTTACTACCAGACTTTGTCAGTGACGAGTACAATGTGCATGGACTGCTAAAAATCCCAAGCTCCCCCTGAACTACCACCAGCAGGGGTTCTTTGTAAAGACAAGATAGTAGATTTCAAGGTGCACGGCCCAGATAGACTGGAGCTATCTGGATGTCACCCCTAACATTGATGCCTCACTTGACTACTTTGTAAACCAATTCAAGACAGCCTGTGAAAAATGTGCCCCTCTTAAAAAGCACATGGTTAGAGGCATTGCTGCTGAGTGGGTCAGCAAAGAGCTCCAAACTCAAATGTGTAACAGGGATAACCTGTGGCACCAGACAAGAGAAACAGGCTCACCAGTTGACCTACAAAGGTACGAGGAAGCTCTCAACAGGTGCACAAGTAGGATAAGACAGGCTAAAGTGATGCACTGCAAAGAACAAACTAGAAATTGGAGTAGTGGGAAAATGTTTTGGGACGATATAACAGAACTCCTGGGTAAAGGTGAGGATGTACCCCCAAACATGCTCAATATTGATGGGGTGGTTCCCTTGGACCCAGCTGAGCCAGCTAACAAATTCAGCACAGCCTTGACTGACCTCAGATCTGTCCTTCCTCCCAGGAATGTGCTAGGGACAAGTGACAGTGATGACACTGGACTACATAGTAGTTCTGACCAAGAAGACCCAGGTTACCCCAAATTCTATTTTAGGCCCATTTCAATAACAGATACCCTCAATTATGTTAAAAGAGTCCAAAGTAAAACTAGGGTGGTGGGGGGGCAACACGATAGAAATGAAGCTGCGGGCCCAGGCCCTAGAAGAACTTACCCTCTCCATATCTAAGCTATTCAACTTTTCTCTGCTGTATTCCCAGTTCCCTAGAACTGGAAACATGCACTGGTAACTCCAGTTTTCAGAAGTTGTGATCACTCCAACCTGGCCAACTACAGGCCTATGTCAATCCTCAATCAATCAATCAATGGTTTATTATTTGGCCAGTTAGGCCATTACAATTTCACATAAAAAAAGTACATTACAACATGTACACATTTGGAGTTTAAAATACATTTTGGTATGATAACTTGTATGTTAAGAAGACATATGTACTCAACTAATGACTATAACTTTATTTGCAGACCTGATGAGTCTTCGGCAACCATTCCATTCTAATTTCCATTGTCTGTACATCCCAAGATATAAAAATCCTACATTGTTAACAATATAATCATTTTAACCATAACTTTTCCCCTATAAGCACTTGAGGTACATTTTCAAACACCATTCACCCTTACTGAGCATCAAGGTTTAAGTTATCCCAAATACCATAGCCACTTGGGAAGTTATATGGTATGTACTAGGCAACAATAAAATGGTAAAATTTAAAACTTGTACCCAAATTTTTTCTTTTATTCCTGTGGCTGAATTAGAAAACAATACATTTCATCCATACCAGACTGTCAGAAATAGTTTCATTTGATATCAACCATATGAATAGTTAATTATAAATTACCATTAAGGACTCATTAGACGAGCTATTTAAAACTAATTCCATTAAGAAATACTGATGATTGCTTTAAAATACGAAATACACTAGCATTTAGAAATTAATAGACAAGCACAACAATACTATAAAACATTCCTATAGCACCCAAACATGATCTAACAACAGTAATATTGAGTAAGCTAGGTGAACATTACGGCTCCATTACACACAGGAGTCCATTTATTTTATATCAGCATTCAATGCTCCGTTAGCTCTGGAGTCCAACAGTTAGTGTGTAAAACTGAACATTCAAGGTAAAAAGCTCCAAAATACTATCGCAAAGTAGTTTGCCATCGGCATTATAGCATTTGGAGTCTTTATATAAAATTAACAAGATATCAAACTAAATATCAGAAAAAACGATGTTGAGCTGAAGTAGGAACTTAGTAAATTTTTCTAGCCAGTCAGCAACTCAAGTTAATATGGTAGAGTCCCGCTATGTAAGTAAAAAATGAGATCAGACTCTGACGTCAAGCACAACTCTTCAACTGGAGCAATTTGAATAATTTAGAACCAGCTCCATTTGCTAGGAGTCCACTTGCCTTAAGGTTTAAATTCTACTCCAGTTGTATATTATCCAAACCATGGCAAGTATGTCAAAGTGTAGAGAAGATTCCTTGCACCAAGGAAGTTAGCAGAGTCAGCAGGTAAAGGTGCCTCTGGCCCACGTATCACCTTCCAAATACGTTTCTCCATTTTGCCATAGGTAAAGAAAAGTCTACCTGCAGGATAACATTCCTTATAGACACCAGCCATATCCCTTTGAGGAATACCTGTATATAAAGGTTTTTGCATGTTTCTGGTGCCCTGACATGGGTCGATAAAAAATGGCCCACCTTACTGCATCAAGTCTTCAAGTCATAATGTTAAGACCTCAACGTCTTTCTTTTGAAGGGGGTTACACCAAGGACCAGCTTCCACAGTAGCAAAAAACAGCATCTCTACATGATCCAGCCAAGAATTTCCACAACTTCTAGGCCCCATCTTGGGACTTCTGATTAAATCCGGACCCTTCTCAGTACTGCAGACTCAACATCACATACACGTTCCCTGCTCATCTTATCATCAACAGGGTTCTGTGGAGACACAAACAATATCACTCATCTGAGCGAAGCATCTTTTATATTAATTAAAAGGAGATAACCCCTCTTTTCCCCAGGCAACAAACAGCATACCTGTAGTAAATGAATACTATGCATATCAACACATATTGTGTCTCTCTCTCTCTCTCCCAAGGGTGTTATCTTCCATTTTCCCAAAGTAGGTCAAGCTCCATTTTTCCTCATCCTCCAGGTACTCTTTCTATCCATAATTCTCTGCATTTCAAATCTTCTGTTTTCACTCACTGCAGAAATCTCAACTCTAGTTAAAAACATTTAAGCGGTCCAGCAAAAAAATCCAAGAAAATCAGCTGCCAGTCAAACAAAGCAATTCAACGCTAACCCAGCATTCTAACTTAAAGAGCAGGCATACTCATAGCTAAACAGCCAAAATGCAAAAATGACAAAAGAGGCATAATGTATATTATCAAACAAGCTACTCTTGTAAGAACAAAGACTGAATAGATTCAAGCAATGTGGTAAGGAGTGGAGCGGCAGCATAACCATCTTGCTGCCCACCCCACAGGAGGGGGCCCATGTCGCTCTATATCATCCTTTAACCTTTGTCCAAGGCCCTCAAATGAATAGTATTGGATCACCTAGTCACTTGCTTGTGCAAATGCAATATACAATGTGCTCAACAGCTTTAGGAAGGTTCACAGCACTAGCACTGCCCTACTAGAGCACACCAACGTCTTTCATGAGGTCCTTGATGGTGGTCACCTGGAGGGAGCCATCTACATTGAGTTGACTAAGGCTTTTAATCTTGTCAGCTATAGGCTGCTGCTTGGAAAGATCCTTTCACTTGGCCTCTTTCAAGACAGGGTAGCCTGGTTTCGAACTTACATCTCTGACCACTTACAGCAGATAAAGATTGACAGCTGTCTCTCAGATATTAAAAGCGTTTCTATAGGTGTGCCACAAAGCTCAATTCTCAGTCCCTTCTTTTTGGTCTGTTCATAAACAGCCTCCTGAAGGCTTGTCAGACATCCAAGGTGCTCCTCTATGCTGATGATGCTATTGTCTACACCAGCAGTGCACACCAGGCAAAACTATGCACTAATCTTCAAAATAGCTTTGAGTCTTTGGAGAAATGGTTTGTGCTAAACTAACAAGTCTTAAACGACAAAAAAAAATAAAGACCATTTTGTTCTCAGGTCCACAAATAAAAAAAAATGTCCCTCCCCTAGTCATCCTCAATGATAAAGGGGATAAACTGAACCAGGTCAAATTTTTTAAGTATTTAGGTGTTACCCTGGATGACACTATCATTCTCTCCACATGTGGATAATATTGTTATTCTTTTCAACAGAAAGTTAGGTGCACTGTTCAGGAATCATCTGAACCTCACCAGGGAAGCCATGCATCTTTTAGTGTCCTGCAAGGTCCTACCGCTCCTAGATTACAGCCTCCCAGTTTATGCAGCAACAGGTGACTGTACTAAACAGAGTTAGACTAGTGTTTAATAAGGCTTGTCACTTTGTACTAAGGACAGACTTGCTTGCCCACAGCTGCTCTCTTTATACCGTAAACAACTGACTTTCCCTCCAGGACAGATTAAAGGACACTATCTGTGTTTACTAGTGGAAATATTTATAGTAATAGTAGTTATCAGTTGTTAGCCTCAGCAAGTCAAATCTGTGCACTCTGCAAGACTGCGTTGTCTGTTTTCATTGTAGTATAGATAATTTCCTGTATTTACTTAAAATAGATAAGCTTTTACCTCGATTGTCTGTTTAGGATGCCACTGAAGCCATCATCTCAACTGATGCATTTTCAAACGTGAACATGAGCATGCACAGACAATCATCTAGCCTCCCCGCCCCCATATTCAGTTAAGTGCGCACCTGAGCTGATGTTGACAGTGTATGGGTAAGGCTCGTCAGAAGCATGCTTGTCACTTTATCTTGAGGACAGGCAGACTTCCAGTAAAAAAGATCCTGCTCTTATAGGAAGAACTGTGTGGCAAAAACAGGGTAGCAGCTGTGCCTCCATGTGATCAAATTCAAGTCTTTCAGCTGTGCACTCTATCACTTAATCTCCACATGCTCACACAAACTCCATGTGGCAGACATGCATGTCACTTTTACTGCCCACATTAATTAACACAAAAATTAAAAATGACATATTTTGCCTTTTTATGTTTGCTTGCACGTATGTGCAAGAAACATAGTGCCATCATCCAAGTTTTTGTAGGTGTGGCACCCTGTCTTCCAGTTCAGTCAGTGTGTTTGCAGGTGCGGCCACAGTTCACCAATGCATGCTGCAGCTGTCTATGACAGCAGTTGAAAATGCAGTGGCACACAGTTGAAAGGGAGAGATTGCTTCAGTGAGCAGCAATAAGATACTACTGATTAGCATTGCGTGCTCATGTGCTCCCCAACACACACCGCTGTATATGGTCAGCGGGTGCTTAATCCCCATTGACTCTGCTCGTTCCCCAACAGAGTTCCAGGTGCCACGCTGGGAGACCAGCGTGACAACGGTCAGTAAGGCCGATGGGGGTGCCCAATCCCCATCGGCTCCACTGTTTCCCTCCCCAACAGACTACCAGGTGCCATGCTGGGAGCCCACCCCAGTGTGGCAACAGTCCGTATGGCCGACAGGGTGCCCAATAAGCCATCGGCTCCACTGCCCCCCCAAACAGCCTTCCAGCTGCTATGCAGGGAGCCCACCCCAGCGTGGCACAAGTCCCGTGTCATGTATGAAAAGAAAATAACCTTAAAGAAAAAACTTCCTCTTGCTGACTGTCCTGACCCCTCTCCCACCACCTGAGCCCACCCTCTGTGCACTGTGCCTCCCCACACCCTCCTCACCCCATACTTACCTCTGAAGTCTGGCACGACTATCTTCGGTGCACCGAACACGTCAGCACTCTTCAAAGCCGACCGCTAAGTGAAGAAATGCCAGTAAGCTGTATAATGGAATAAATAGGGTTTTTTCAACTTTGATGCATATCTCAGGCATTTTGGTGAATTTTTTCACAAAATTTTCAACATGGGGTTTTTGGGACCCCACCTCATGAATTCTGGCACTGTCATTTTGTTAAGTGATTTCGTGGTCTCTACGCGGAACCATCTTTTGGGACTGATTTACAAAATGACAGTGTCACAGTTCATGAGGTAGGCTAAAAACCCATGTTGAAGCTGATGGCATCTCAAAATGACTTTATTTCTGAAACCACGTTGCACTGATCCCTCGCACGCTTGTAAGTTTGCGAATTTTCAATATTTTCACTCCAGATTTTCAACATTGCCATTTTACCACACCTCCTTATGAGCAGTACAGCTGTTATTTTTCACATCTAGCCCAAAATGTGTTTCCGTGCATGTAGCGCACAATGGCGCAGTCAGTGTGCAAAATCAATGTTCAGAACTGATTAAGAAAATCACAGTGACACTGTTCATGAGCAGAGGTGTTAAAATGGCTATGTTAAAAATTTGGTGAAAAAAGTCCATAAAATGACTTTGTTACAAGCGACCATTGCGCAGTTTCCATGCACCCTCGCAAGTTCATGCATTTCTAATATTTTCAGTCCAGATTTTCACCACTGGCATTTTTCCACACTTCCTTATGAACAGTACAGCTGTCATTTTTCACATCATGGCCAAAATGTGTTTTTGCACTTCCAGCGCAGAAATGCGTGGTCGCTGTGGGAAATCACTGTTTGGGACAGATTAAGAAAATCACAGTGACACTGTTCACGAGTGAAGTTTCCAAAATGTCTGTGTTGACAATCTGCTGTAAAAATATCCCCAAACTAATTGCATTATGGGTGTGCGTTGTGCAGTTTCTACGCATGCTCGTGACTTCACCAGTTTTTTTAATATTTTCAGTGCAGATTTTCAACATTGCCATTTTTTGCACCTCCCCATGAACAGTACAGCTGTCATTTTTCACATCCATTTTGAAATGTGTTTTCACACCTGTTGAGCCAAATGGCGCAGTCACTGTGCAAAATCAACTTTCAGCTAACAAACTGATATTGCCACTGTTCATGAGGTGGGGGTCACAAAAAACCCATGTTGAAATTTTGGAGTGAAAATGCCGACGAATGCCTGAGGCGTTAGAGTTTCCGACCATAATGCCCCACCCTGTAGAGACTGACAGGTATCAGGGGTGTGACCTGGGATTCTCGCCTGTAATGCTCATACCATTCCACACCCTGCAGCCAGTGAAAGGCATCGAGGTGTGCCTTGGACTCTTCAGCTCCAAAGTTCACCCCATGCTCCTATACAGCACCCATCTCACCGTATTTCCTGATGGAATGGGGTGAGCATAAGAGCCAAAGACCCCAAGGCACATCGTGACACTTGTCAGTGTCTGCAGAGTAGGGTGTGGTGAAATGGCATGGCCGTTATGCCTGATGACCCAAAGGCACACCCCAATTCCTGTCAGTCTCTGCAGTGTGATGGGGTTGGCTTCAGTTCAATACTTCACTGCCATTCCTATTATGCGGCTCTCTAACTCCTACACTACCAGTGCCAATGCCAGCAAGCAAACATTCGGCATTGATAAATGCTTGTTTTGAGTGTGTGTGTGTCACATAATGAATGAACCATACTATGCCATAATGTTACTTCAATGCCACTTTTGAAGATCTGAGTTAGGCTGCATTTATGATTTACCCTGGATTCAGTCTCAGATACCTTTTACTCCCTCACCACACACTAGACAGTATTTACACAGCACTCACTGTAAAAACAAGCATTTGTCAATGTCGAATGTTGTCATGCTGGCATTGGCTTTGGTAGTGCAGTGCGGAAACACATTTTGGGCAGGATGTGAAAAATGACAGCTGTACTGTTCATAAGGAGGTGTAAAAAAATGGCAGTGTTGAAAATGTGGCATGTAAATATTGCAAATTTGCGAAGTTACAAGGGTGTGTGGGAAATGCGCAATGCAAGCATGTAACACAGTCATTTTATGGACTTTCAGCACCAGATTTTCAACATAGGCATTTTAGCACCTCTGCTCATATACAGTGTCACTGTCACTTCCTCAAACTGTCCCAAAAAGTGATTTCGCAGAGCGACTGCGCTATTCTGCGCCGGACATGCGAAAACACATTTTGGGCAGGATATGTAAAATGGCAGCTGTACTGTTCATCAAGAGGTGTGGAAAAATGCCAATGGTGAAAATCCAGAGTGAAAATATTACAAATACACACCGTTACAAGCATGCGTGCAAACTGCACAACACACGCTCATAACACAGTCATTTTATGTAGTATCGTCACCAAATTTTCAACATAGACATTTTAGGACCTCTGCTCATGAACAGTGTCATTGCCATTTTCATAATCTGCCCGAACACTGGTTTCCCGGAGCGACCATGCTATTGTGTGCCGGAAGTGCGGAAGCACATTTCAGCCAGGATGTGAAAAATGACAGCTGTACTGTTCACAAGGAGGGGTAGAAAAATGATAATGTTGAAAATCTGGCATGAAAATATTGCAAAATCATGAACTTATAAGCGTGTGTAGCAACTGCGCAACGCACGCTCGTAAAACAGCCATTTTTTTGATTTTTTTCCACCAAATTTGCAACATAGGCTTTTTGAGAGCCCACCTCATGAACACTGCCACTATCCTTGCATTAATCAGTCCCAAAGGTGATTCCACGCAGTGACTGCGAAATCACCTTTTGGGACAGATTAACATCATAACAGTGCCAGAATTCATGAGGAGGGGTCCCAAAAACCCCATGCTGAAAATTTGGTGCAAATATTCTAAAAAATGCCTGAGATATGCACCAAAGTTGAAAAAAAAAAACCCTATTTATTCCATTATACAGCTAACTGGCATTTCCTCAGTTCGCGGTCGGTTTTGAAGAGTGCAGAAGTGTTCCCGGTCCACTGGAGATTGTCGCACCAAGCTCCGGAGGTAACTATGGGGTGAGGGGGGTGTGGGGAGGCAGGGTGCGCAGTGGGTGGGTGTGGGTTGTTGGGGGGGTAGGGAGACTACAAGGGACCGTTTTCTCTTTACAGGTGTTAAAAAAAAAACATTGCAGATGGTTTTCTTTTTTTACAGGTGTTTTGGGGGGATGCAGTAGCCGATGGGGATTGGGCACCCCGTCGGCTCATAGGGAGTGGGGACACTAGCTGAGGGCATTGGGCACCCCTCAGCACAGAAGAGGAGACATCATGCCGATGGGGAGTGGGCTCCCGTTGCTTTATTTGACGAAGTGGAAAGGGGGGCACAGATGCCGGCGGGGTTGGCGCACCCGTTTGAAACTCAGCTTCGAAAGTGGGGGTGCATGAGCGAGGGGTATTGGGCACTCCTCGGCAAACTAAAAAGGAGGGTGACACATTATGCCGATGGGGAGTGGGCTCCCACTTCAGCAAATACACGAGGGGCAGGGTAAGCCGACCGGGGAATTGGGCACCCCCGAAGTCGGCAGTTTAGCGGCCACTGTGCTGCCATGTTTGTAGCTGGTGAAACATAGAAACATAGAAGTTGATGGCAGATAAGGACCACGAGGCCCATCCAATCTGCCCATTTCTTTTTCTACCTTATAAATGTGCCATCTGCCTTTGCTCTGTCAGTGGCCTATCTATTCATACTCATCTGTATTGTTCCCTTATGCCTATCCCATGCCTGTTTGAAGCCCTGCACTGTATTCATAGCCACCGCTTCCTGAGGTAGACCATTCCATGCATCCACCACACTTTCTGTGAAAAAGAATTTCCTCACATTCCCCCGTAATCGGCCTCCGTCTAATCTCATGCTGTGTTCTCTTGTCCTGCTATTTTTCTTATATTTAAACATGTTAGACTCTTTCACCTTGTTAATGCCCTTATGGTGTTTGAATGTTTCGATCATATCACCTCTCTCCCTCCTTTGCTCAAGGGTATACATATTGAGCTCCGTTAATCTGTCTTCATATGTCTTCTGATGTAGTCCCTGCACCATTTTGGTTGCCCTTCTCTGGAGTGCCTCAAATTTGGTTAATGTCCTTGTGAAGGTGTGGCCTCCAGTACTGCATGCAGTACTCCAGATGGGGCCTAACCAGTGTCTTGTAAAGAGGGATTATTGCCTCCCTCTTACAACTTGTGATACCCCTACTAATACACCCTAACATCCCCCTAGCCTTACCTACTGCTTTAGAGGTCTGCTTGGATGATTTCAGGTCATTGGTGATGGAGATGCTCAAGTCTCTTTCTTCCTTTGTGACTGCCAGCAACTCCCTTCCCAGCCAATAGGTGACTTCAGGGTTTCTCTTCCCTATGTGCATGATCTTGCACTTCTTTGCATTAAATAGGTCGCTCCTGTAAAAAAGCTTTCAGCTTAGTGTGCTATACCTGGTTAAACAACTAAATAAATAAAATAAAAAATTAAAAAATCCCAGTTGCCACTCTTCTGACCATTTTACTTGTTTATCCAGATCTCTTCTCATTCTGCCCACCCCATCTGGATCATCTACTCTGTTGCAGATCTTGGTGTCATCTGCAAACAGACAAGCCTTACCCTCTAGTCCATCTGCAATGTCACTAATGAAGATATTGAAGAGGACTGGCCCCAGGACTGATCCCTGAGGTACCCCACTTGTGACCTGCATCTCTTCTGACTGTATACCATTTACCACCACTCTGTTTTTGCTGCCCGTCAACCAGTTTTCCACCCAGTTGACCAACTTCTGACCAACCCCGAGCCTACCCGGCTTATTTATCAATCTTCTATGTGGAACAGTGTTGAAAGCTTTGCTGAAGTCAAGGTAGGCGACATCAACTGCTCCCCTTAGGTTCACCACTCTGGTTACCCAGTCAAAGAAATCTATGAGATTAGTTTGACAGGACCTTCCTTTTGTAAACCCATGCTGTCATGGATCTTGAAGCACGTAGGAAGGTCCGCTGCATATGACAAGCTTTGCTCGCATTGCAGCGGTCCTTTCCTTAGATGTACTCACCACATTATGTATGCATGGTGTGGTGCAGGCATGCAGGCTGATTGGGGAATGAGGGACACAGCTACTCGTGCGTGCCCTGCATTCGCTGAACAGCGACCACACCTCCAAATCTCCACTACCACAAGATGTTGGCTGCGCAAGCGTGCCAACATAAAAATGACACATTGATTTCAGCGTAGCATGCTGTCATGAAATATTCACTGCCTATAACAAGAAAATGAATCTCTTCACTGTGTTGCATTCCAACAGCTTCAAACACAGAGTATTTCATGTAAATATTCCCTTGTCAGTAATTGTTGTGTATTTACATAACATTTAACCCAACCATCTATGAATAGTGAGAGGGTAAATTGCAGGCAGAAAGGGAGGAGGAGTGGCACTGTATGTGAAAAATGACATAAGGGCCACAGAGATCCAGGAGGAACAAAATAGGGGAGAGATACTGTGGGTTAAGCTGGAAAGGAAAATGGGGACAGCCATCCGCACAGGTGTGGTCTATAGACCACCAGCCCAGGAGGAAGAAACAGATAGGGAGCTGATGCTAGCCATCCAAAGGATGGCAGACAAGAGTGAGGTAGTACTGGTTGGAGACTTCAATATTCCAGACATGGACTGGAGCATCCCAGCAGCAGCATCAACTAGGAGCAGATTTATCTTGGACTCCCTTCAGGGTGCCTTCCTCAAGCAACTGGTCATGGAACCAACTTGGCAGAAGGCAATACTGGACCTTGTGCTCACAAACAGGGATAATGTGATGGGGGTAACAGTGGGGGAGCACCTGGGTAACAGTGACCACCAGTCATTGTGCTTTGAAATCACAGAAAGAGCAGAACCAAACCACACAAAACACGTATCCTGGATTTTAGGGGCAGACTTTGGGAAAATGGGAGATACTTGAAAGAGGCATTAAGGGTAATGGGACAGGAATCAGGGTTGAGGAACAGTGGGCAGTATTTAAAATGGGGATTACAAGAACAACAGAATTATGCATTAAGCAGGTTAGCAAGAGGAAAAGGAAGAGGAGACCATTATGGTTTTCCAAAGAGGTAGCAAAGAAAGTGAAAGCCAAAAAGATTGCATTCAGGCAATACAAAAGACACAGGCAGAAGGGGTTAGGGAGAAGTACCACGAGAAGCAAAGGGAGGCAGGGAGGTCAGTAAGGGAAGCCAAAGCTCAGACAGAAGAACACATTGCAAAATCAGTGGGTAGAGGGGACAAAACCTTTTACAGGTACATAAATGAAAAAAGAAAGACAAAGGGAGGGATAGTGAGACTGAAGGGGGAGGATGGGAGCCGCGTGGAGGATGACAACAGTAAAGCTGACATATTGAACAGGTATTTCTGCTCAGTCTTTACTGAGGAAGAGGGGGTAATGGGTCTGAAGGGAGTACAAGGGGTGAGAATGGTGCAGAAATGGACACAAGTCCCTTTACAGAAAGGGTCCTGAAGGAACTGGAAGTAATAAGAGTTGATAAAGCAATGGGGCCAGACGGGTGCACCCCAGGGTCCTTAAAGAACTAAGAGAGGTGGTGGCTGAACCTCTGGCTATCCTGTTTAGCCGATCACTGGAAACAGGGAGGTACCCAAAGACTGGAGGACAGCAGATGTAGTCCCCTTATACAAAAGTGGGAACAAAGAGAAAGGGAACTACAGACCAGTCAGCCTCACCTTGGTAGTGGGGAAGATCATGGAAACACTACTGAAGGGAGATTGGTGGAACATCTGGTTGTCAATGGACTACAGGACCCAAGGCAGCATGGTTTCACCAGGGGAATCATGTCAGACCAACCTCGTTGAATTTTGACTGGGTGACTAAGGAGGTGGATTGAGGGAGGGCAGTGGACATGGCCTATCTGGACTTCAGCAAGGCCTTTGACACTGTGCCACATAGAAGACTACTACACAAACTGGGGAATATGGGTGTGGGCAGGACAGTAGTGTGGTGGGTAGGTAACTGGCTGGGTGGCAGGACACAGAGGGTGGTGGTAAATGGCTGTCACTCCACAGAGGGAAGAGTGACCAGTGGGGTACCACAGGGATCAGTGCTGGGACCGGTCCTATTCAACATCTTCATCAGTGACATTGCGCAGGATCTAGAAGGCAGAATTTCACTGTTCGCTGATGACACAAAGCTCTGTAACAGAGTAGACACACCAGAGGATGTAGACAGAATGAGAAGCGACCTGCAGAAACTTGAAGAATGGTCAAGGGTTTGCAGTTGAAATTCAATGCAAAGAAGTGCAAGATAATGCATATAGGGCACAAAAACCCTGGCACAATATATCAGTTGGGGGGTGAGGATATAGCATGCACCAAGCAGGAAAGGGATCTTGGGGTTGTCATCTCTGATGACCTCAAGGTAGGGAAACAGTGTGACAAGGCAGCAGATAAAGCAAATAGGATGCTGGGATGTATAGGCAGGGGCATCACTAGCAGGAAAAGGGAGGTCATAATTCCGCTATACAAGACACTAGTGAGGCCCCACCTGGAGTACAGTGTACAGTTCTGGAGACCATACCTACGTAAGGACATAGACAGGGTAGAGAAGGTTCAGAGGAGGGCAACAAAGATGGTGCATGGATTGCATCACAAGTCCTATGAAGACAGGTTGAAGGAACTGAACATGTACTCCCTGGAGGAGAGGAGAGAGGGGATATGATAGAGACATACAAGTATCTTACAGGGAGGAACAGGGTGCAGGAAAACACTATTTTAAGCGAAAAAGATGTTCCAGGACTAGAGGCATGGGATGAAGTTGGAGGAGGACGATTCAGAGGAAACATGAGAAGAATTTCTTCACAGAATGGGTGGTGGACAAGTGGAACACCCTGCCAGAGGAAGTGGTGGGGGCTGAAACAATCACAGGATTTAAGAATGCATGGGATAGACATAAAGGAATTCTAGAGGTCAGGGGTAAGGGGCAACAGACTTCTAGGAAAACAAACTGAACTTACAAGCTCAAATGGGCAGACTGTGTGGGCCATAGGCCCTTATCTGCCGACACTGTCTATGTATCTATGTAATTGAAATGGGGTGGGGGGGAGATTAATTAAAATTGAGCTACGGATGTGTCAGCCACGATGAAGTGCAGTTACTTCCAGTAATGACATCACAAAATCCTGCATGAAAAAAGGACTTAATTGCCATTGACTTACAATGGCCCATGCAGTAAACTGCAGTATTCTGTGATATTCTGCAGCATTTCTGTGCTTCTTCTTGGCTGACACATCTGTACTTCTAATAAATACCATTGTGATTTTCAACAACATCTTAGTATTTGCTGATATACATTATAGCATATGCACATCTTGATTTTTATCTACATCAGAAATAGGTAAACAGTTTATTCATGAATGACATGCACCGTCATTTAGATTTGAACCGTTAATCATTTTTTCACACCCATTGTTTTAAATAAACACTCAAAGCAGTACTCCTTCATTAACTAAGGGCTGATAATTTATTTGTTTACATTAC
Source organism: Neoceratodus forsteri (assembly GCA_016271365.2). Classification (NCBI taxonomy): domain Eukaryota; kingdom Metazoa; phylum Chordata; order Ceratodontiformes; family Ceratodontidae; genus Neoceratodus; species Neoceratodus forsteri. The sequence continues at coordinate 1,585,755,610 of CM057455.1, read as the reverse complement.
CTGGCACTGCATAATGACATGTAAGTATAATTTAGAAACTTGTGTACATGGCTCGCTCTGGATTTTAACCAAAATAAAAAAGTTGTGAGCAATGCATGCTGTGGGATATCCTTTCTTGAATGAGCTCTGCTTTTCAGATCGTGTGTCTTGTGTCACCTATAGTCATGTGGCCATGTCAACAAATTGGAAGTACAACAGGTAAGAGCGGGCCAATCTTGAAGGTATTTTATAAAATACTTAAAAAACATTCTAACACTCAGGTTAAATAAGATTTCAGACAAAACTAGGATGGCTCAGTTAATCTGTTTTTAAACAATTCATTTATAAATGTAGTATATCTAAAATTGTGTGACAGTGTCCTTATAAGGTACCAGGCCTGTCTGCATGCAAAAATAAAAGCACTATTTGGCCTTACCCCCTTGGCTATTTGAAACTTCTTCCACCCAGTTAACAACCAATACAATACCAGGAGTATGTCTAGGAAAGTCCTAGAAATACCTTTCTGTAAAACAAACCTGGCAAGCTGTCCTTTGCAGCAAGGGCATCTCTATGGCTGAATGAATTACCTGAAACACTGGTAAGTCCCTCTAAAATTGCCCACTTCAAGAACATGCAGAGAAAAGAACTCAGAAGTTCCTAATGCTCCTGTTTTAGCTAATTTGTACATGTTACTAACACTGTATCTCCTTAATTGCTTATGAAATTTAACCTGTACCAATTTTGTACCTAAGACTTACTAGTGCTTACTTCTGACTATGCTCCTTTGGAGTTGCTGTTACTGGCATCTGTTTGTACCCAAATCTTCCTACTGCTTGCCACTGACTAAGCTCCATGGAGCTGCTGTTATTAGTTTCTGTATTGTTTATGGTTATGTGTATCCGTTTTTTTTTTGGACTCAGACAAAGGAACCTTTGTAATTGAGCACTTGTGCTCAAAGATGTTTTCCGAATGAATGAATAAACATCAAAATAAGTATTGTCTAGCTCTTTTTTCACAGTCAACAAAACTAAATAAATACATTACTAAATTGGAGACTCCAGGTGTCCAATGAACCACCCAGCTTGATCATGTCCTGATGTGTGTCCCCATACTCAAGCAAGTCCACCACCTTGGCTAGATTAGTAACATCTGCAGACTTAAGCAACCGCTGGAGATACTACTGTAGCTTTCAGATTATTGTTGATGAAAATGTTGAGCAGCAGTAGTCCCAGTACCAAACGCAAAGGAATTCCACTGAGCACTCTGGCCTTTTCCATTCAGAGAAGTGCCTGTACACCACAGTCCTCTGCTTCCAAACCAGTTAGTGTTTCATATTGTGTAAAATGCATTAATTAATTATTAAAGTACCATAGAGCTCCAGACAGACAACCCATAAACATTACCAACCTGACATATATCCTGTTTTTTTCTCCCTAGATTAGCAAGCTGTCTCGATTATGCACATGCCAGGAAAAAGATTTTGTTCTTTATCAGCGGCAGCCAATCATCATGTTTTATTTATTTATTTTATTGTTTGTATTTATTCAAGCATTTCACCAGGAAGACATACTGAGCAGAACTGCTCATTTTCAGATGTGTCATGGGGAAAAGGGGAACGGGAGTAATGCAAGTACAAAGTCAAATGAATACAATGAGAGTAGACGAACATAACAGGCATACATTGCTAAATATTACAACAATGTTACACAATGATTACAAAAAAATAATACAGACAGAATGAGTACAAGGTAGATGTTGGTACTCGTATTTGTACAATAATACATGATACAATAGTCAAGAGAAAACCAAGAGATATCTTATTGTAAAGAGTGTGCCAACTGGATTGGCCTAGTTAAGGACAAGTCCTAAGGAGCCCAGATAAATGAGCATTGCATAGGGTGACAATCCAGTCAGACCATAGGCCTAGATAAGCCAGAGTCTGAGGGTATGGTTTAGGAGGGGAGACGAGGCAGTGTGTGAAGTGAGGCTGGAAGGTTTTGACAGAAGGTAGGGGTTGTGAAGACACGCAGTAGGTAGGAGAGAGAGAGAATGGTGAAGTGGCATTATGGATGGAATGGGAATGAATGTTAGCTTCTGCTCAGTATTTACTGAAGAGAAGGTAGGGCAGGGCCCACAGCTCAGCACCATGGACATGGGGGGGAGAGAGGTATGCAGTAGTCCCTTCACAAAAGAAAGGGTCCTACAAGAGCTCGATAAGCTCAGGGTGGATAAGGCAATGGGACCTGATGGCATGCATCCCAGGGTACTAAAGGAGCTAAGGGTGGAACTAGCACAGCCATTGTCAAAACTGTTTAGTGAGTCTGAGCACATGAGAGGTCCCAGAAGACTGGAGAAGGGCTCATGTGATCCCGCTCCACAAGAGTGGTAGCAGGGAGGAGGAAGGGAACTACAGACCAGTCAGTCTTATCTCAGTAGTGGGCAAGATTATGGAGGTACTCCTTAAGGAAAGGATAGTGCAACACCTGGAATCCATAGGAGCACAGGATCCAAGACAGCATGGGTTTACAAAGGAAGGTCCTGTCAAACTAATCTTATAGATTTCTTTGACTGGGTAACCAGAGTGGTGGACCAAGGGGTGCAGTTGATGTCGCCACCTTGACTTCAGCAAAGCTTTTGATACTGTTCCACATAGAAGATTGATTAATAAGCTGGGTAGGCTCAGGGTGGGTCAAATTTGGTCAACTGGGTGGCAAACTGGTTGTCGGGCAGAAAACAGAGAGTAGTGGTAAACGGTATACAGTCAGAAGAGATGCAAGTCACAAGTGGGGTGCCTCAGGAATCAGTCCTGGGGCCAGTCCTCTTTAATATCTTCATCAGTGACATTGCAGATAGACTGGAGGGTAAGGTTTGTCTGTTTGCAGATGACACCAAGATCTGCAACAGAGTAGATGATCCAGATGGGGTGGGCAGAATGACAAGAGATCTGGATAAACTAGCATAATGGTCGGAAGAGTGGCAACTGGGGTTTAATGCAAAGAAGTGCAAGATCATGCACATAGGGAAGAGAAACCCTGAAGCCACCTATTGGCCGGGAGGGGAGTTGCTAGCAGTCACAAGGAAAGAAAGAGACTTGGGCATCATCATCACCAATGACCTGAAATCATCCAAGCAGACCACTAAAGCAGTAGGTAAGGCTAGGGGAATGTTGGGTTGTATTAGTCGGGGTATTACAAGTCAGAAGAGGGAGGTAATAATCCCTCTTTACAAGACACTGGTTAGGCCCCATCTGGAGTATTGCATGCAGTACTGGAGGCCACACATTCACAAAGACATAAACCAAATTGCATCAGTCCAGAGAAGGGCAACCAAAATGGTGCAGGGACTGCATTAGAAAACATATGAGGACAGATTAATGGAGCTCAATATGTATACCCTAGAACAAAGGAGGGAGAGAGGTGATATGATTGAAACATTCAAACACCTTAAGGGCATTAACAAGGTGAAAGAGTCTAACATGTTTCAATATAAGAAAAAAAGCAGGACAAGAGGACACAGCATGAGATTAGAGGGAGACCGATTAAGGGGTAATGTGAGGTAGTTCTTTTTCACAGAAAGGGTGGTGGATGCATGGAACAGCCTACCTCAGGAAGTAGTGGATATGAATACAGTGCAGGGCTTCAAACAGCATAGGATAGGCAAAAGTGAGCAATACAGATGAGTATGAATAGATAAGCCAGTGACAGAGCAAAGGCCGATGGCACATTTATAAGGTAGAAAAAGAAATGGGCAGACTAGATGGGCCTTGTGGTCCTTATCTGTCATCAACTTCTATTTTTCTATGTTTTACCCGTTAGATTAAGAGCACTCCACAATGATACCCCAACTTCTGTTTAAGAATAAATGAAATGTCTGATAATTTAAATAGGGGACTGGAGACTCGCATTGAAAAAATACTTCTTCATTTAATTTATTTTTATTAATTTTCAATTTTTGACCATGAAAGGCACACTGAGCTGTGATGACTTCTTTCCAGGTACATCCTGGGGGTGGGTTGCATGGACCTGTTTTTGCTGATAGAGGAATGTTGGCCATGACACCAGGGAAACCCCCTACTCTTCATCGATAAGTGCCATGGGATCTTTTACTTCCACTTGAAGAGTCACCAGAGATGGGCAGAAGGGATGTCAGTTTAATATCTCATCTAAAAGATGGCACCTGAACAGTGCAGCAGACATGGTGTGTGCCTTGGGGTTGTCAACCCTAAAGTTCTCCACATTCTCATATTGTACACATCTCAGCTTATTTACTGATGGAATGGAAAGAGCATTAGGGTTGACAACTCCAAGACACACCCCACACCTGATTTGCAAAGACACAGGAGAGGTCAAACTGTAATGTTTTTCCTTGTTGCTACCTGCAGGTTGGGGTGGGGCATAAGGGTTGTGAACTCTAATGCCATATTTCCCTACTTTTGTCGGTTTAACCCTAACTAGTGCATTTAATGAAGTTTCTTTTGCAATGAATATCTCTCTCTCTCTCTCTCTATATATATATATATATAAGTGTACATATATATACTGTATATAAACCTGTCCACGTTAACATAATTATTTTTAATGAAGTTCCATTTTTTTTATCTTGAAATTGTATTTTCATTCATGCAGGTCCCTTTTGAAATGGAACACACAGAATAGTGGAGCCATTTCAAGCCCCATTTTTCATGTCAGACCCCTTCTACTGATGCAGTATGTGGCCCTATCAGGCCATGACACACATCATCCCCTTGTGAGGGAATTCTCCCTCGCCCATCACAAGGTTTTACCTCTGTGAATGAACACTGCACAATAACTTCCCAGGCTCAGAGTGGTGGCATGCAACAACATTGGCCCCCATCCTCATGCTGCCCAGATGGCTTCCTGAGCTCATTCATGACCGAAACATCATTTCAAGCCACAAGTATGAAAACATGTTTTAGTCAGAATTTGAAAAAAACAATACCTGTCACATTTTTGAGGTGATGTGAAAAAATGGCTATCTTGAAAAGCTGATGTTAAAATACTGAAAATTAGGGTTGACCTGATGGTGCTGTGGGCTGAGGCACTGGACGCCACACCTCACACTGTGCCGGTGACCTGGGTTCGAGAACAAACCTGGGCCATCGGGGGTCAACTTGGGGAGAGGGATAGAATGGGATTGAGCAGCTAAAAGGCAGCTCTCCTCTCCCAGGGAGGCACCTTGTCGCCCACACAGTACAGCTGCCTCCAGGTGAGGGCCTAAGGGCAGTGAGGGCAGGTGGGTGGTAAGAATAGGGAGCGCACTACAGAACCATGGCATATGCACGGCCATGGCACAGGTGGGTGAAAATAGGTGAAAAATGGTGACAACCAGCAGGATAATGCCAGTCCCTCAAAGGATCTACACCTGGCTAACTGGGAAACTCCATATCATCGAGGTAGAGCCTGGTGGACGTCAGGGTAACTGGGCTTGGGGGAACAGTAGAAGGGGGCCAGTCAGCATGATGAGGTGACAAAAATGTAAATTAAAAACAAAATATTGAAAATGACTAAAGTTATGAGTGATTGTTGAAAATTTTCAATGTACCTTCATAAAAGTTTTTTTTTTTTTTTTAGGATTTCTGACCTCAAAGTTTCAGCATAGTCTTTTTATGAGTGCATTTCATGACCTGTTACAGTAGGTGACATTTTTTAAATTCTACTTGAAGATGATTTTTGTGGAGTGACTGCGAAATTAGCTTTCGGTCCAGATTTGAAAAATGTCACCTACCTTGCTCATTAGGTGGGGTCCAAAATAGGCCACGTTTAAAATCTAGTGAAAATTTTTTTTAAAAACGTGGCAAATTTATGAGTTAAAGTTCAGAACATATTGAAAATATGTTGCCCACACTTATTGTACCTTGTTTCTTCAGTTCCCTGTCAGTGCTGAAGAAGCAGGACATGCTTTCTTGCAGAGAGGATTATTGGTTGGACTTTTTTTTAGGTGACTGAGAAGTGTGTGTCTGTGTGTTTGTGTTGGCTGGTGGATGCTGAGTGGTGGGACTGTGTGGGGTGGGTGGGGGGTGTTTGGGAAGTCCACAAAAGACACTGATAGATGTTTTTCTGCTTTTCAGGTTTAAAATTGAAAAAAAAAGAAAAAGACAGCGTTACCAAGGATGACACTGGGGATTGGGCACTCAAATATCACAATTGGGTGTGTGTGTGTGTGTGTGTGTGTGTGTGTGAAGGCTGAAAATAAGGATGGGTGTCTAAGCGGAGTTGCAATTACGTCAGTAGAGAAAGGGGGCTCTGGAATGTCTGGAATGTTTCCTAATGCAGCACAGCCTGTCTGCTTCCATGGAGTGGAGTTGAATTATAACATCTTACTGTGTCCTCTCTAGTCAGTACAGTGCAGCTCAACACCCTCCCCCACTGCACTATTTTCTTCATGAGGTCTTGAAAGAAAGAAGCGGAATCTATAGGTCCCGAGTAACAAACACGCAAAGCACTTAAATGGAGACTGTTCGATAAAAAGGCTCTTTTTTTTTTTTTTACAATATTACATAGACACATGTTGATAAAAAGAACAGTGTTGTGTGTTATTGCTTCCTGTAACTTTTATTTGTTTTACTGAGATCTGGCCATCAGACTTAAAAGTGCTAGCTGACTAGTGTGAAACTACTTATCTAAAGAAGACTGCACCTCACCTACTGTACTGAAAAGAAAGTTTAACCCTTAGGCTGCCGTCGCTGACAGATTTAGAAGGTATAGGAATTCTGGATTGTTATAACAGTCAACAGCACAGTAAGGGTTATTACAGCTTCAAGTTTCACAGTGGAGGAGGAATGTGGTGGGCCATCATACAAAGGCTTTAGCTTTAACTCCTTGAGACATGGGACCTGGCCTATTGAAAAGTAAGTTTAATACAGAGTTTCACAGTGGAGGAAGCATGTGGTTGGGGATCAGATAAAGGCATCAGCATAAACTCTTTGTGATTCTTTTGAACTAAAGCCTTTATGTCTCAACTTTATTTTCCTTGTGACAGGTGACCAGTTTCTTTGTTGTGTTTTTTTTTTTTTTTTAAGATTCTAGGTGGGGTGGGGGGTTGAGAGGTTGGTGAACACAGTACCCCCCCTCCACACACACTTCTGACTGTTTTGTATGCAGGACTAGCTTTTTAATACCAACACTGACAGCCTATTCCAAGTGTTGACTTTCTCTTTTTATTTTTAAATGGCCAACTGACCAAACAGCCTGCTAAAGTACTGTGTTACTGTAACCAAAATCATAAACAGAAGTTTGACTTTTGTAACGATTGATTTCTTTTTGCATTATTATACAGTATCTGTGGTCAATGTGTCGGTGCAAAACCAACACTGTGAACAAACCTGACTGTGTTCCAGAGTTCTGTATCGGGACCATTGCATTTCACCCTGCAGGCAGATACAGGATTCCACTGAAAATTAGATGTTGCAACTCATTTGAGCAGTCCTGGGTAAATAAATTGTAAACATTAGGATGCTCTCTATGATATCAGCACCTCACCAGCTCTGCATTCCAATACTGACATAAATCCCCATCTTCTACTGAAATGAAAAATTGTGTAAATAACTACAGTACCTGCATTCGCCATAAGCAAGACCCCTCTGAAAACAAAACACTGAACCTCAGCTGGTCACTTTTGGGAAAATACAGTACATCGTAACAATAGGTATAATCAGGACCTTACTGAAAATGAGATACTGCATGTTAAAGGGACACTGTCAACCCCCTTAGGCCTCAAAGTGTCCCTTGTTTAAAAAATACATTTTATTTGATTGCCAACATTCTGTAAAATTTGCGGATGTAGTTAATAGTTTGATTCTGATTCTTTTTTCTTTTAAAAAGTGAAAAACAGACTGCCCACCATACTGCTGTTACCACATAAAAACAGGTTTGTGTACATTCCTTGATCAACTCCCACTGCATCTTTCCTGGACTTGGGAACCCCTCCAAAACAGCCTAGCCACTCATGATGCAGTGGGAGTTTAGGTGGCTACTGCCTGAGTGACTGCACTGTTTGGAGGTGCTTCTAATGTTCAGGAAGTTTTCAGCAAGAATAGGTTCAAGATTTGAAACAAAACAAAGTTGTTTATAAATATACATTACCATGCATTTCATTTCTACTAAACAAAGAGACAGACAAAACAAACAGCAGCATCAATTAATTTTAGAGAAAGTAAGCAACCATAGAATGTGAGTTTTTAACTAGAAATAATATGATGCAAAACATGTTGACAGTGTCCCTTTAATTGACCTATCCTGGGTAACTAAATTGTAAAAATGTATAAAAGCAGGACCCCAGTAAAAATAAGATTTTGCCTTTTAGCTGTACTAACTCTACTCAATATACTGTAGAAATGTGTAAAAGCAGGACCCCACGGAAAAAGAAATATTGCAACTCATCTGCCCTATCCTGTCAATTCATACCCTTTGTGCGTGAACAACTGTTGTAACAGCTACGTGTGTGTGTGTTTGCTGTGTGTATTTTCAAGGGGGTGCGTATGTCCAGAGCCAAAAACACTGTTCATTGCATTACCTTGATGTTTATGGATTTGTTTTTTCTATCATCGTGGTGTAAATGTGGGAATTATGTATCACAATAATACAAATACAATTTTTTTAACTTGCTATTTATTCCCCTGGAACCCAGCCGAGCTTTCACCTACCCAGCTCGACCCATAATCCACCAGTCAAGCACCCCCATGTAGCCTTGAATATGCCCTACAGGCAGGGTTGGGATGGAGGGAACTCCCAAATCCTTCTTGTTTTGTCAGGCATCACACTGTGACCTCGCAGGTCGAGTGGTGAGGGGTACCTTCCTCTGCCGGTAGTACTCTGCCAGGCCCCGATTTTTCCCCCTGTAGTCCCTGGTTGCACCATGGTGTCTAGGCACATACACCGACATCCTGATGTGCTCCTCCAGTCTGTGTGGCATCAGGCTGCTGTACCTCTGGCCTCCACCAAAGGTCAGACCAGCACCGGGCCGACATCCCCCTTCCCTCCCAGGGGAAGCAAGCTGTCCGTCGGACACGCAAGCTTTCCTTCCCCAGCCGGCCCTCTAGCTCCCCAGGCTCATTCCCAAACCCAGGTCGCTGTCGTCACAAGTGGTAATGCTACAGCTGCACCATAGGCCGGCCAATATACAAGTACAATTAAATCACACATTAATTCTATATCTTTTCCCCAATATCAGTCATTCCACTAGTTTTTTATTTTGTTAAGCTGATAACTATTTAATTGTTCTTTGGTCCGTTCCACAATTTATTTATTGCTTGGTAACTTATTTTTGTCAATTGATTCTTAGTAACAATTGCCTTGTTTATTTTTGTTATATGTATTCAATTTCTATGTATTTTATATTCTGTATTTGTGGATCTGTTATCTTTTCCCCGTTCCCCTTCCCCCAATATGCATCTGAAAATGAGCTGTTACCAGCTCAGTATGTCCTTCCAGATAAAACCTTTGACATCAAACAATCAAACAATCAGTCAATCATTTAATCAGTCTCTTATCGCATTAAAACATTAGCAGCCACTGCGGCTCTAACCAGAATTTGTTTTATTTATTTGATAATCCCCCTCGAAGCTGGTCTCAGCACAGGAGGGCTTTTCTTTATGTGAATTCCCACACCAAGTGGGGCTAAGCCCAGGATGGGCATGCTTAGTGTAAAGTCTTGCTGTGAGTGGGGCTTAGAACGGGGTTGGGGGTAGTTGTTTTCCTTCCCACTTGGAGTGGGTTTCAGCCCAGGAGGGCTTTTTTGCTTTTATCAAACCCTCCCTGAGTGGATCACAGTGTCCTTGTTTTTGGTGAGTTTCACAGTCTACCACAACTTCCTTTGTTTTTGACACTCTGCTTTATTATCAGCAAAATGTCATTACAAATAACAGAAATCTCACATTTCACAAAAGAAAAGGTGCGCCCCCCCCATTAAGATTAATCGAGTAACACATTGTGCAATATCTCATTCAAGCAGGGATCATCCATCTTAAATGTCCTATGCATTTTATAATGGTGTGTTGGACAGATGTCTTCTCTCACTTTTAACCTAACAAACAAACAAAACAAACAAACCTATCACCATTCTCAATAGCAAACCTAACTTTATTCAAGTCAAACGTGGCTTAGAAATCACTGGGAACTGTTACTCAACCAATTTTTATAAACACTGAATCTGGGTACAGGGACAAAGGGTAAGTTATATCTTACTATCTGCCCGCCCATTATCCGCAGACTGGTTACCGGATTAGGGCTCCTTATCCCTTGCCCGCCTTCATCTGCCAGGGTAGGTGTGTTTTGTGAGTCTCACCTTGAACATAATTCTGTATGTTTCTCCGTGGTGAGTCTCAGTTTGGCAGTCAACTCCTCCACTCTCTTGATGTTTTCCACCCTAGTGACCCAGGACTCAAACTGGCTTCCAGGCACCGAGTCCACAGTAAGCCTCATTGTCTGTGGTTCCCAAGGTCTGCAACACTGAACCCCAGAATTATATTTTTGAAGTCCAAGAGGATCTAAGCTTGTCAAATCTTACTGAGTTCCTCTTGAATCTTGGATCGAAAGCCCTAAATCACTGGGCATGCCCAGAAGATGTGGAAGTACGTATCCCTCTGTCCACACCCTCTCCAACACAGGTTAAAACTGCCTGCTTTAAAGTGCTTGGAGAGTGTAGGTATGTGGGAGAACTGGATCCTACACTTCCATCTAAATTCTCTCCAACCTCGTGAAGCTGTGACCCTACAAATCCTCTCCCACATCTTATTCCAATCATCTTCCAGAATAGGAATCCCAGCTTCTGTCTCCCACTTTGCCCTAAGATTGTCTAGGTCTGGGTAACCTTCTCCTAGCAAGGCTTTATAGGCACTAGACACTGACATCTTCCAGTGCAGTCAGGTCTCTATCTATCTCGGGGATTAGGTTGTTGGTTATAGTGGAGATAGTGTCTGATCTGCAGGTGTCAGTGAAAGTCTGCTTGTGGCAGTCCATACTTCTCTTGAAATTCCCTAAAGGACAAAAGCATTCCATTCTAAATCAAGGACCAGTATGTTTGTAGGGAAAACCTATTCCATCTGGAAAAGCCTGGGTCCATCCGTAGTGGGTGAAAATTGGTATTCCCAGCTATGGAGGTGAGGGGGGCCTACATCATTTGGGGTATGTGTGAGTTGTATTTTGACTAAAAATTTTAAGGTGTTCTGGGTTCAGAGGTTCACTACCTCCCTGTACACCCTAGGGTTGAGGGAAACATGTGGAAGGGAGAAAAGGGGAATAATACGCAGTTGATGCACCTTGATTTGGCTCCAACCTGTGCCCTCCCCTCTGTTTGACCCACACCATGGGAACTAGTTGTGCAGAGAAATAATATAACCTGAGATCAAGCATGGCCAGGCCTCCCTTTTTCCGTGGCTGGGTCAGCAAAGTTTTGTTGGTTCTGAGTCTACCCTTCTTCCAGAGGGTTTATCTGTTTCCAGAAGGACTCCGGGAAACTGATGGGGCAGGCTTGCAACAGAAACAGGAAGCATGGTAATGTATTCATTTTGAGGGTGGTTATCCTACCTCCCAAGGAGAGGGGGAGCAATTTCCAATGAGACAGGTCAGCTCTAATCTCTGAGCAGAATTTGTCATAATTGAGCATGAAAAAGGAAGTGAGCCATGGAGACACCCTCACTCCCAAATATCTTACCGTATTGTTAGACACCCATTTGAAATGGAAGTTCACCATACATTCTCTAGGAAAGGGTCCCCCCAGTCTGATATCTTCCAGCTTTTCCAGGTTAATCTCATAGCCTGAGATCTACCCATATACCTCTAACACATATAGCAGGGATGGCACTGATGTCTGAGGGGATGTGAGGAAAAACAGGGAGTCATCAACATAAAGGGAAATATTGTGTGATCTCTCTCCAGCTGCAATGCCTTTAATGTTATCCTTGCTCCTAACTGTTGTGGCCAAGGGATCGATACAAAGTGCAGATAGTAGGGGGGAAAGAAGGCAGCCCTGAGCCCTGTCTTCTACCTCTGGTCAGATGGAACCAGGTTGCCAGAACTCCATTGACTTTAATTACGGCCTGAGGGGAGGCATACAGCATCTTTTTTTTTTGCGTAATATTTTTATTCATTTTACTGCCACAACAGTTATACAAATACTTAAACTACAATACTTCAAATTAAAAAAAGAAAAGAAAAGAGAAACAAATGTAACATTTTGACTTCATTAATTATACACAATCAACACAAATAAATGGTACACACAAATACCTTTGCTCTCAAGTTCATTACTCACTTCTTTACTTTATATCCCTGGACCATTCCTTAATCTCAGTGCCTTTTCCCCTTTGGAGCTACTCCATTCACTCATTTTCCTTCCCCTCTCCTTCCCAAGGCCCTCTCTCCTCTTTCTCCCCCTTTCAGCCTAGAGTGCCCTCCCTCAGAATCCAGCCTTCCTCCACTGTAAGGGAAGCTAGGAATGGACTCCAACTCTTGGTAAAACCTTCCTCCCTCCCTCCCCCACATTCAGCATCTTAATACTATCTCAAAATCGAGGCCCCAAGCCCATCTCCTCCAGGATTCTGTGTAGGACTCTCCAATCCACCTGGTCAGACACATTTTCTATATCAATAAATATGGCCAGCACTGGATCTTGCGCTTGTCACTGGCACAAGATAAGATTAAGTAGGCATCTTAAGTTATCATGAATTAGCCTGTCATTGATAAATCCCATTTGGTCTGGGTGGCTCAAGGTCCCAACACAGTCCTGGAGCCTGTCCACCAAGATTGATGTAAAGATCTTCTGATCTACATTTAATAGGGAAATAGGTTGATATGAACGGTATGCCAACTGCACGTCTACACTGCCATATGGAAGACTATCACAGCGATAGAATTTGAGGAAAAGCATCAGATCACTGTAATAGTCCTTGCAGACACCAGTGGTGCATCTCCCGGTGTTTTGCCCCCTCCCCAAGACAACTCTGACTCAGCGTTGTATCCCAAGAGACCAGGGGGTGTGGGGGGTTCAGGGGCACAGCCTCCCGAAGGAAACACTCACACATCCCGAGAGTACAATGCCGACATTCGGCATAGTGTCTGTCACTGTCAGGGATGCCGATGTTGGGGATGTCACCCTGCTATAGGTAAACCAATATGCAATACATAATGTGCAGTCTTTTCCTGCTTTGTGAATGATGGATATCTAGACATACTACCAGGCTTGGGAGGGTCCCCTCTTCCTCCTGCACTGCACAGAATACCCTATCCAAAATAGGCACAAGCTCCTCATTGAAAGTTTCAAAGAATTCAGCAACCAGTCCATCCAGGCCTGGTGTTTTTCCTTTCTGAAGCATGGCCATAGCACAGCTAACTTTCTCTTGAGATATGGGGGTGTCCAGCATCTCATCAGCATCCTGCATGAGCCTGTTGACCCATATTCTGGCAAAGAAGGAGTCTAGCTTTTCATGGTAATTGTCCACCTACTCTTGCAGGTAGTCTCTTATAAAACTCTATGAATTTCTGTGCTGTCATGGTGGACTGATATGTACTGGTTAGACTTTGAATCTCTCCTGATGCAGACCATTCTGCTAACAGCTAATTTGTGGAGTTACCATGCTAAAAGTTGCCCTGCCTGGCTGCCTACTTCATAATACCTCTGGCTGGAGTACTGCAGTGCCCCCTTTATCCTGTAGTCAGCAATTTATTTAATTTATTTCAACATTCCTCTAGACTATTCCACGCCTCCTCTTTCAGAACAATCTTGTATTCAGCCTCTAAGTCAGAGTTGTGCTTCAAGGTCCCTCTGTGCTCTTGGCTGAGCTTTTTTTTCAGGCCTGAGGTTTAGCTAATGGTTTTGCCCATTACCACTGCTTTAAAGCCATCCCAACACAGTGCTTCAGAGGTATCTTGGGGTGAGTTAGATGCTGTATGCTCCCTCAGCATTTTTTACTAGCTCTTTATAATCCTCATGGTTTACGAGGGATACGTTTACCGTCGAGGTAGAGTTCTTAAGGACAAGGGCAAGAGAGAGATCCAGCACCACCATGCCATGATCAGATATAATTCGGGAACCATCCCCCTTGTGGAGCCATTCTGTCAAGAAAAACAAGCAATCTAGCCAGAATTATGCCTGGTGAGGTACAGACCAGCATGTGTAATCTCTGACCCTTGGGTTAGCAAATCACCATGCCTCCACCAGGCCTAACTCCTTCAACAATCTCACCAGACACATAGACGCCCAGGTACAGGGTTTCTGACCTAACCACGGACCTATACAGGCTAGGATTTAGGACTGTATTAAAATCAAACTCTGATTATGAATAAGTCTCCAGGTAGTGGGACTACCTTCAGAATAACGTTTTTCTAAAACTGGGCATTCTCCTTGTCCTGATTTGGGGCATAACTGTTCAGGAGAGTGCAGGAGAATGGCCTATATTTACCCTTGAGCAGGAAGTTTCTCCCTACTTTGTCTTGTTGACATTCTTACACCTCAAATGGTCAATCTTTGTGCATCAGACTGGCCACCCCTCTCCTGCATTGATGATCTTGGTATGAGGCATAATATATCTGACACACACAGGCTCATTTTAATTTAACACTTTCTGCAGGAGGCAGATGGATTTGCTGTAGGAATACTACTTCTGGTGTTTATCTCTTCAGTTCAAACAAAACCCTCATCCTCTTGATGGGACTATTAAGGCCCCTAACTAGGTTACTAAGTGTTTTAGACAAGAGAAGGATGAAGCCCATTGAGGTTGTCTCCCATGTCATTGTGGGTATATTAGTTATGACCTATATCCAATTGAGATACTTATCAAGTCTATTTTTGAAAGTATTGAAGGATGGTGCTTCAACCATGTTCTGAGGTAGCAAATTCCGTTGTTTGACTGCACATATGGTGAAAAAAGTGATCCTTTTTTTTGGCATTGACCATGGGTATATATAATTGTAGATTATTGCTTCTGAGGTTCACATTGTGATTTGTAAAAAAAACCCCACAGTTTTTAGTATTGGGTTACTGAGTATTTTGAAAAGCAGTAGACAATCGCCTCTTTTTCTTCTGTCTTCCAAGGTAACTAATCCAGTTCTCTGGAGTCTAACACTGCATGGCAGATGTTTTAAAGAAGGAATTAGTTTAGTCACTCTGTGTTGAACACATTCAATTAGGTTGATTTCTTTTTTGAGGTAGGTATTCCAGAAAGGGGAGCATAAATCAAGACGGGGCCTGATATAAGTTTGGCAGAGCAGAATAATACATTGTGCACTTTTATTCACAAAAGTGCACTTGACACAATTAAAGAACATATTACTAGTTCATGTGATTTTTTTTTACAATGATTATTTGTGGAAAGGGAATTATTTATAATAATCCCCAGATCCCTTTCCTTAGAAACCAGTTTAAGGGGCTGATTGTCGATATGATATGTTTGTAAGGGGTTATTCTGCCCATATGGATGACAACACATTTATCAAGGTTAAGTGTCATTTTTTTTTCCCCCATGTCCCAATCTCCTCGATGTCGTGGATCAGAGATAATTGTTTGTCGATGGTGTCCACTTCCCCTCCAAGTTTTGTATCATCGGCAAAATTGACCAATTGGTTCTTAATATTTTTTTTAGATCACTGATAAAGAGATTGAACAGTGTCAGTACAAGGACTGAACCCTGGGGGACACCACTATTAACTACCTCTACTAAGCCAGTTCTTTACGTACTCTAGCCCTCTGTGATCAATCCAGGAGCCAGTCACTAACCCATTTGACTAATGGGGTGCTTAGCCCGATGTCTATAAGTTTACAGATTAGTTCTGGGTGTGGTACTTTAATCAAAGGCCTTACTGAAATCCAGTAATATGACATCTGCTGGTACTTTGTTACTTAGGCTTGATCCAATTTTGTTGTAAAAAGTCACCAAATTGGTAGTACATGAGCACCCTTCAGTAAAGTCATGTTGGGAGTTGTCAATTATGCTTAATGATTTAAGTTCAGACTCTATTTTATTTTTGATTAGTTGTTCCACGGTCTTACTGATAGTTGATGTAAGGCTTATTGGCCTATAGTTGGCTACATTGTCCTTTCCTTTTTTTTTTGTAGATAGGGACCAAAATAGACGTTCTCCAGTCAAAGGTGATTTGACCTGTGTTGATCGATTTATTGAAAATGATGAAAAGGAGGTATATTAGACTAGGTGATATCTCCTTTAATAATCTGTGACTCAGCTGGTCAGGTCCAGCCAAGGAGTTTTTTAATTTTTTATTTATTAGATTTCGGATTTACACTTTTCAGCCAGTGGCTCTTTTATGAAGGTTTCACATTAGTGTGCAAAGATAGGTAGTACAAGCTGTGTAAGATTAGCAGGCAAGTAGTTTGGAATACAATTACGGTACAGGGTAACATAACAAGTTGAGTAGATTCCAGGTAGTGTAGTTAACAGTTAGAACATCAATACAAAGCATATGTATAATAATAATGGATCACACAAAACAATATTTACAGATTTGTAATGCAGCCAGAGTGGCATCATCAAAGGGAAAGGAAGAGTGAAACTGAGTTGCCTCCAGCTTAGATTGGAGGAAATATCAGGGTAGGCTTGGCCTGTGGGAGGGCTGAGGGAGGAGTCGGTAAAGATGAGGGGGAGTGAGCTCTGTAAGAAGAGGGAGGGAGAAATAGCCAGCAGTGAAAGGTAGAGTTGGGAAAATGGGACGAGAGAATGGGTGAAGGGGGTAACTGGGAGGGAGGTAGAAGAGGGTAGGAGTGGGAGACAAGGATCAGGGAGCTGTACAGCAGTAAGTGGGGTGAGCAGACAGAAAAGGGAGAAGGGAAGGGGAGGTGATGGTGGGTAAGAGAGAGAGTGAGTAGTGGCCAGGCTAGGGAGAGGAAGGGTAATGAGGTGGGTGGGGAAGGAGAGGTGGAGGGGAAACATTGGTGGAGATAGTAAAGAGGTGGGGGAAACAGGAGAGACCATCAAAGGAATTAAGAGAAACAGTCAGAGATGGCCCTGGACACAAGTGTTTGACAAAGATTATGTTTGAACGAGCAGAGGATGTCTAAATTGGCGATTTCGCAGCGCAGGGAGTTAAACATCTTAGGGGCTCTACCTGCAAAAGACCGCTGGCCTTGGGAGGTATGACAGTGGGGGACAGATAGTGCATAGTTGTCGGAGCTTCTGGTGTTTCAGGTGCAGTTGGCTGGGCTTAAGAGAGTCTGGACCCCAAGGGGCATGAGACCCATCAATGCCTTTTTTACTACTAGGCAGGTTTAATATGTGATTCTTCCCTGCAGTTGTAGCCAGTTAGACTGTTCATAAAGGTCAAAGGTATGTGCAGTGGGCAGCTCCAGTAAGGAGTTGGCAGGTCTTAGGCAGCGCTATAGCAATTCGCCATAGTGCAGTAGCTTTGGCAGCTCCATAGATAACAAGCCCATAATCAATGATGGAGACAATAGAGCTGTGTATTGCTAGTTTAAGGGCATCGGGGTCAGGCAGTGCCTATGTTTGTAGAGAAGGCCAATGCAAATATTTACATATTTTGCAACCATATCGATATGGCTGAAAAAGGACAGTGTAGTGTCCAAGGTCACACCAAGGTATTTGAAAGTTTGCGTCTGGTCAAGAGTCACGCCCAAGCATTTTTTGACAGCTGATTGTTGGTGTTTATGTTTGCTATGTGTGCCATGGAATAGCATAGTCTTTATTTTTTTGTAATTTAGCACTAATTTCTTTGAGACAAACCAGGCTTCAACTTGCGTGAAACTTTCCTGCAGTTGTTTCTCCAAGTGGGAGGGATCAGAGTTCATAGAGAAAATTACCACATCATTGGCATACAGGATAATGTGTTCATCACAGGCAGAAGGGAGTTTGTTCAGGAAGATGCTGAAAAGTGGAGGCCCCAAAATTGACCCTTGGGGAACACCAGCTCGGACAGGTATTTTGAAGGAAAGGGTGTCACCAATCTTAACTTGTGACCAGTCGGAGAGATAACTGTTAAACCATTTTAGGGTATCATAAGACAGCCCTAAGTTACCAAGTTGTTCAAGTAGTAATGGATGGTAAACCATATCAAAGGTCTTTGAAAGGTCTATAAAGCTGGCATTGGCAAGCTGTCCTTGGTCAAGTGCTTGGTGAATGTGACCCATAAATTCAAGGAGAGCAGAGATGGTGCTATGGCCTTTCTGAAAGCCGTGTTGCTGTGGACATTGCAGGTTGTATTTCTCCATGTACTCCACCAGCTGGTCTGCAACAATTTTTTCAAGTGCTTTGGATAAAGGGTGCAGGATGGAGATGGGTCTGTAGTTATCGTGTGTTGCCCTATCCCTTGACTTGTGCATTGGGGCCACCAGGGTGGACTTCCACTTGAGCGGGAACTGGGAGAGTGTAAGGGACTAGTTTATAATCTTGATGGGGGGGGCAGGACAACATCAAAGGTGAGGGCGATGAGCTTCATGTCAAGTGTGTCCCCACTTAATCTTGTTTTTCCAAGCACCTTGAGAAGGTATTTCTTGGTGTCCCTTTCAGTAACTTCCTTGAAATAGAATCCTTATCCGGTTGAAACTGGGAGGTTGTGGTGAGGTTAGTGTCAAAGAAGTTAGTGGGAAGCACATGACTGAGGTCGGTGAATGTCAGATACAAAGTATTGGCAATTGTGGAGGGGTCCAGGGTGTTGCTACCATCTACATTTAGCATATTAGGTGTTGCTTTGGACTCTTTCCCTATAACTTTCGAAAGTTTTTTTCCAGAATTTCCTTCCATCTGACCAGGAGTTTGATAGGGTACTCTTATAGCAGCTGGCTTTATCCGAATGAACAGCTCTGGTACAGGTGTTTCTGGTGGCCCTGTATGCCTGAGTATCTGCCTGACTCCCAGAGACTCTTGCTTGAGCCCATAGGAGGTCCCGTGCTTTCAGCTGTTCTAGGAGTTTGCCCATAATCCAGGGATTGTCAAGGCCCTTAATTTTGCATTTGTTAAAGGGGGCAGGAATATCACACATAGCACTGAACTGTTAGATAAGGTATTGTAGTGTAGTATCTACATCGGGGCAGTGTCAACTGAGGACCAGTCTTGTTGTCACAGGAGTGATCTAAGTGTCCCCTGCTAAGAATCTGACTGTTGACAGTTTTCCTTGGGAGTTTAGTGAATTTATTAGACCATAGGCACTGGACTGGAGAATGGCCACTAATGGAGTCAGGGAGGACTATGGTGTGGACAATATGATCGGGGCGATTTGAGAGTACCCAATCCAGTAAGGTACCAGTCCAAGTTCTATAGTTGATCCTTGTGGGTGAGGTAACAAGTTGGGTAAAGTTTGCTGCTGCTGCCAAGGCGTCCTTGTAGTTGCTTGCACCAGGGGCAAGCCAGTTGACATTGAAATCCCCCAGCATTATAACTTCTGAGTTAAGCTTTAAGCTGCTGATGCAAGTAAGGAATGGGTTCAGGCTTGCTATTGTCAGTTTGGGTGGGATATATACAGAAGCTATCGTCAAAGCTTTGTTATGGGCCCCTAGTATGCCCTTAATAGCAAGGACCTGTAGCTAGTCACCAGTAATGGGTAAGGTCAGGGCATGCCTCATCCATGAATCTTTCAGATATAGGGCACAGCCGCCCCTTTTTTGGATAGTCTATCTTGCCTAAAGATAGTATACCCAGGTATTGCCACAGCAGTGTCAGGGATCAATGGTGACAACCATGTCTCAACCACTGATAGGACACCTGGGCTGTGCTGGGTGGTCCAGGCAGTAAGGGCATCAAGTTGTTTGATAAGGCTACAAATGTTGATGCTAGCTAATGATAGAGATTCCGTTCGGCATGGCTCCCAAGGGCTAGTTAAGGGTGGTTCAGAGTTGGGGTGTATGTTGCCTGATATTAGCAGGAGTATCAATATTAGTCTTCTCAGGAGCTCCTTAAGGTATCTGTAATGAATCCTACATGCTCTTTTTCCCCATATACTCATTCTTAGGTGTTGTCTGTAGTGACCTGACTCCTGAGAAAAGGAACAGGGAGTAATAGTTCGAGGGCAAGGTCGTCCGTGGGCACAGAAGCAGGTTCGTGTGCTGTAGTATTTGGGAGAAGAAATGAGCGCTATTCAAACTATGATTACTGGTAACCATCCCACTTCTGTGCTGGGGCTATCATCCAGGAGATCCAAGGTAGATTGCAGAGGGCATTTTATTACAAAGGTAGTGGGGGATGCCAGCATGGTCAGGAAGAGCAAGTGCAGCAGAAATAGGTTTGGGAGCATTGTTGATGCAGCAAAATTAGAACAGAGCAGGATGTAATGTTCAGTGGGAGTCTGGCATTGAATGGAGTTGGCTCTATGTTTTCAAGTACAAGTGCTATTTTATTGCAGGTGAACTGAACTGTATTTTCATTGGTGCTGGGGTAAGATATAGGGGAATTGCTTTGATTAAAGACTGTGCAGAAATATCTATTAAATTCCTGCGCAATAATGTTGTTATCAGTTATTGTAACGCCATTACTAACAATAGGCGCTATTAGGTTGGTGGTGTTTTCTTACTGTAAACGTAAGCGTAGAAAGATTTATGGTTGTCATTCATGTGGTCTATAGTGAGTTCTAGCTTTGCTTTTTCCATCCTAATTGATTTTTTTAGTTTTTGTAGTTCTTTCTTATATTTATCCTAGTCTACAGTTAGATTCCTTCTTTTTAATGTGTGGTAGGCTTTTTCTTTTGCCTTAATTTGTTTTTTAATTGCCTTCGTAAACCACAGAAGGATTCTGCTTTTTTCATTATGCTTAATTAATGAAGGCACATGTCTTGATTCTGCTGTTAGAATATGATATTTCAAGGTGTCCCAACAGTCGTGTGTTGAAGCATCCCCGAACTCAGTATCCCAGTCGATATTATTAAGGTACTGCTTGATATTATGAAAATTCAAGGTTATCTTTCACCACTTTTCAGCCCTCATTTCATCTGAAATACCTCATGTAATGGTGATCCCTGAACTGATAATAGCATAACAAAAAAAACATACAAAACTAATTATATACAAACAATTAGTGTTTCCAAGATACAAAAAGCACCCTGACTGCCTACCTGGTGTTAAATGGCCAGCAAGGTGAGGCTCCCTTCTCAGGGGCTTAGCACAAAATGTGGGCTTTAGAATTGTCCTCCACCTTGATCCCAGCCTGATAACTCTGATGTCTTTTTTTCCCAGCACCTAAGAAAACATTGGACTTCCAGTTTTAAAGGTATAACTACATGGTCCCACCCAAGAAGTATTCTGGTTGAGGCTCTGGTCTAGCCCAGGTGTCAGGCCATTCCTCCAGAGGCATTCCCTTCTCCACAAGGTGATTTCTACCCCAATGGAATGTGATTAGGCTGAGGAGGAGTGTAGTGAGGGCCACTCCATTATGTACATTTGCTGGGGCTCCCTACAGCTCCCCTTGAATCCTCCTCCTCTGCTATTGCCCAGAACCTCAAAGTGATGGTTGGTACCCACCCTTCTGTGAGTTTTCTTACTTCAAGCCCATCTTTCCCTCCCAGGTACAGCCCCTTGGTCTAAATTCTTTGGACCACACTGGTCTGCACTTACCCTGTGCCCACTCCCTGGTCATTGCGCAGGGTGCCTTGGTTGCTGTTGCTGCTCCACCCCACCCCACCCCCTCATGCTGACAGACCTTGCTGCACTTTGTCACTTCAGATCATGCCCCCCTGCTTGTCTGTTTGCCGTCTTGCACAACCTGGCAGGTTCTGTTGGCCTGTCATGCTACAGTCCAGGAGGAAGGGGAGGCTGAGGCACTGGCAGGCCACAACAGAAAACCCATCATTCCCACTGTGAAGCCTACACCATCCTCACCCCCACTCTTGTCCATGCTGCTCTGCCAGGTCCAGTTAAGACATGAGATGGGAGATTTCCAGGGGTAACACTGTGCTTACCTTGCAACTGGTTTGTCTGTATTCAGCGGGAGGGTGTGTTCACTTGCTTTGCAGTCACCACTGCACATCACTGAGAATGGGACCCCAGGAACAGAAGAGATGCAGATGGGCTATAAGCAAAAATTGTGTATCATGGTAGAACTGCCAGTCCATTCACTGGGCCATCAGCCTTGTACCACAAGATCCAACAGGTGTCCCCCGGGTCCTACCACATAAAAAAAATGTTTGAAAAATGCCACACCACATTGGATTGCCTGGGGGGGGGGGATTGAACCCTGCTATAATCCAGTGGTGAGGTAAAATCCAGTAGACCCCAGCTCCAGCAATACAACCCTGGACCAGAACCCCCAGCCCCACATATTTGTACATGTTCCCAGTCCGATTAACCCCGCAACCTATCTGCAGAGGAAATATAACATTATTTAATTACAGTGGAGTCAGCCACGGTGAAATGCAGTAACTTGCAGTAATGACATGTCACAAAATCCTGCTTGACAAAAGGGTTTGATTGCCATTATACAATGGTTTGAAAAATGCTGGCTCCTGATTGTCTGGTTGGCACAATTTACAAAGTGTAAATCATGCCACCACCCAACAGGAAAAAGTGCCAGCCAGCCGTATGTGCCCCCCCCAATCACTGTGACCACCCCAACTGAAAAGAAAGTGCCGCAATATTGCTGTTTCAGTAACCACAGTCGCAACTCACCACCACCATAACAGCACTACCCTAATAACTACCCGACACCTGAGATTAAAAAAAGGTCTCATGCCCATTTTCTTTAAAAAAAAAAAAATTCTTTACCTTGTTGTCACTTCAATTCCAGTTTTCATTCACCTTCCATTGCCAACAGTGCCAGATGGGAACTGGCATGGCAGTTCCAGCAAGGTATCACATGTGTTGCCGCTCCCCACCCTCTCACCTCAGATCCTCTTCAGTGTACTGCCGGGGGGTGGTGGGGTCAGGCCAGAAATAGAGGATACAAAAAACAAAACTACTCAATACTTTAATTCCCTGACTGAGGAGTCGACGACAACCAAGGAATAACTGTTGGAAAGCACCAGCAATAAACACTGCCACACATGTGCACAATGTGCTAAAAATAGAGCCAAAGTCACTCAGCAAGTAAAGAGAGCTGTCCCAGTTTCTACAAGAACAACAAGACTGGGACAGAGTCAGTTGGCAAAATGACACACAGTGTTTAAGCTTTTCCAGCACTGGGAAAAGCAAAACAGTCCCCTGCACGTGTACCAAACAAAAGCAGTAAAAAAAGCCCTGCCAACCATGCAGCAACCTAGACCTACTTCTTCCCAAGGAGCAACAATAATAACAAGAACTATATGAAAGAACTGAAAAAACACTTTTTTTTCATCTTTTTGCCACAAAACAACAAGTGGACCACTGTAGAATCGTAATATACCTCTCGAGGGTGTGGGTGATGGCAAGATTTACCCATGCCTGGTGTGGTTTCCTCACTCATCCTACAGCCTTGTGAGCAAACAACTACACAAGGCATGAGTAAATCCTGCAATCACCCACACCCTCTCATGGCATATTTCTTAATTGACTTACAGTGGCCCCTGCAGTAAACTGCAGCATTCTGTGATATTTTGCAGCATTTCTGCGTTGCATCCTGGCTGTCACATCTGTATGCAATACTTTGATCTCTTTTAAAAGGAAGAAGTCTTCACACAAAGAGTCACTTGGCAGTAAAGAAGGCACCCTTGCTTACAGACCACCATGAGGTCTGCCATCTCAAACCACAGTAGATTCAGTTCAGGAACTGCTATGTGCAAGTCTGTCTTTAGTTTGCAGCAGTTTTGCCATGTTGCCAGGGCTGAGAGCGGCTAAGAAAAGAGTCCACTGTATTCTTTGAGTGCTGTTGATTTGCTGGAGAGGAGGGTCAGCTCTTTTTGCAAGGTTTAGATGCTTTGGTCTACAATGCCAAGGAGGTCAGTTGATCCGCAACTGCTGCATCAGGGCAGGCATATAGGTCCAGTGGGACATCCAGCTTTTGTATAGTGGATTTCACCTCTGCCACTGTTTGAAATAAAGGGGGCCCCTCTGGTAGGAAGATTTTCGGCTGAGAAGGCCCCAACAGGTGCATTTTAACATTCGTGGAAGCCAGGTGCCACTTAATTGCCAGCAGTGTTCGTCTTCTCTGTTGGGTAAATGGAGTGTAGTCATGCTCAAAATAGAGACACTTGTCCCCAAACACAATTTCCTTTTGGGACCATGCTGTGTGGATAATTATGGTATTGGTGCAGTAGTCTAGAATGGCTTACCGAGCAGGAATTCACTTTGGGATCTGTTGGCTTTTTGGCAAGTGCTCTGTGGGCCAATACTATGTTGAGCAGCTTGTCTATGAGGAGACTGAGTGGCTCTTTAAGGAAGGACTCTGTAATGATTTTCATTGACCCACTCTCAATGCCCTCAGGAAGAACGTATAATTGGAGATTGTCTCTCTTGGAACGGAGTTCCAGGTCATCCAGATTGTCTTTAAGCTCCTTTTCTCTTTTCAGTGGGTACTGGATGGCCGAGTTCTGGTATTTAACCACCTTGGAAGTATTGGTAAATCCAGCCTCGAGATCCATGGTGCATTGGGTGATTTCAGCGAGATCCCGAATGGTGTCCTCCACTGCTTTCTCCATTTTTTGCATTTTGTCACTAATTTTGCTGAGTTCATTGAACATCCTTTTTGAGGAGACAGTGAAAGTTTCTTAACTCTCCTTGTCACTTCCTTCACTCTTAGGGTCCCTAGGCAGCTGCAGCAGGATGGTCCTTGCTGCTGGCCCTGGTGTCACAGGGTTCAGTCATGTTTGAAGGTTTTAAGTAGACCAAGAGTGATTCTTTTTGTTTAGTTTTCGCTGTCATCATTCTGCTACTTTATGCCACTGCAGATTTGGGTTGTTTAGGGTGTAGATCCAGAGGATTAAAGCCGACTTAAAACTCCCAGGGGTCAGAGCTGTCAAATTCACATCCTCACTAGGCAGAGGCAGAACCAGAAGTCCCGACCACAACTTCCATGGTTATTTCCTCAGTCACTCCTGGCCACAGAACTATAGAAAATTTGAGGCCTTGGAGACAGCCTTCACCTAATAAGAGAGGGGGCTAGTGTGTTGGGTCAGAAGTTTGATGTCTGTGTTGGTGGACAGTTAAACTAAATATGGGGGGGCACTGAAACTGGGGGAACCACAGAGGAAGGAGGACATAAGGTGAAACTAGCTTGCACTCCCCCAGAAATGGTGGCTAGAAATAGAGGGAATGTAGGCATCCAGACATGGGTCCATAATAAAGTAAGAAAAGGAGTCAGAGGGTAGGGGTGCACAGAATGAGCAAGGGGCAGGAAATTAAGGAGGAAGGGGAGGACAAGGGGAGAGATGCTAACAAGAAGGGGTAGGGTATAGGCATAAGCTAGAAGGCAGTCTGCCTAAATGTTAGGAGCCCAGGGAACAAAATTAGTGAGCTCCAGGTGATGGTGGTAGATGTGGAATTAGACTTGGTACCCATCACAGAAACATGGGTCACTGGGAATAATGCCTGGATACACCATATACAGACAAGATAGGAGTACTGGAAAAGGGGGTGGGGTAGCCCTATATGTCAAGGAAGACATAGAGATGGTTGAGAAGGGGTCCATTATGGGAGGGGAGAGGGACAGAATCACTGCAGGTGCAGTGTACTACCACATTGGTAAGAAGCTATGCATGGGGGGTGGTCTACAGACCACCAGGACAGGGGGATGAGGGAGCTGGGGAACTAGGAGCAGAGATTCAAAAGGGGCAACAAAGGGAAAGGTAGTGGTGGTGGTGGAATCTCAGTCTACCAGACATAGATTGGGATATTACAGCAGCTAAGAGAGCCAGAAGGCAGGTGCTGCTAGATATGTTGCAGGACTGCATGCTGGTGCAGCTGGTCAGAGAACCCACAAGGCAAACATGCCATTCTCAGTGTGGTGATCACCAACTTGGAAATGGTACATGGACTGAGGATTGGGGACCTTTGGGGTCTAGTGACCAAAATACCATATGATTCGAGCTGGCCCTGGGTACCAGTATACCCTCATCAAAGGCTGTGGCTCAGGATTTTTAGAAGTGCAGACTTTTACCAAATGAGAGAACTAGTTAAGGGTAAGCTGAGGGAGTGAAAGAAATCAGGAGGGATGAGGGCAGGTGGGGAGTAGTTAAAGGGCCCTTCTAGAGGCAACTAAGTCATGCTTGAGAATGATCACCAAGAGTAACAGGTAAAAAAGGTCAATCTGGTTCTCGAAGAAGGTGAGGGAGGAAGTGAGGCCTAAAAAAGGGCCTTCATTAGATACAAAGAGAAACAGGGAGATGAGGAATGGGGAGAACCCCAGTTAAGGAAGAGGGAGGCCAAGAATGTGGCCAGGATGCAAAAGCAAACAGAACTGCATGTGCAGAGATACTGGGGGAGTTGCTTATACTGTATATGTTAGAGAAAAAGAAAGATGAGAGGAGGAATTATTAGGCTGACAGAAGAGGGCAGGGTAACAGAAGAGATGAGCAGAAGGCAACCATTTTGAATGACTACTTTTGTCCTGTGTTCACAGTAGAGGATAGCAGGAGCTTTCCTGATTGCAGCATACACACTGCTGTAAGAGGGATCACAGAAGTGGGGCAGGTGGTGTTCATGGCTGAAAGGGTCAGAAAAGGCCAAACAGCCTTGAAAATAGACAGTGCTTCAGAGCTGGGTGGAGTGCACCCAAGGATGCTCAGGGAACTGGCATTGGAAATGGTTGAACCCATGTAAGGACTATTCAGTAGCTCACTATAGTCAGGGATGGTTCTGAAAGATTGGAGGGTATCAAAAGTACTCCTGCTTCACAAGGGAGGAAACAAAGAGCAACCAGGAAACCACAGACCCATTACTAACAGAGACACTAGTCAAAGAGGTCTAAGTAGACTATCTGGAGAGAAATGGGCTCCAAGATAGCAAACAATATTGATTTGTTGCAGGGAGGTCTTGTCAGATCCACCTGATAGTATTCTTTGACTGGATATCTAGGGAATTGTACAAGGGACAAGCAATAGATGTGCTGTACTTTGACTTCAGCAAGGCTTTCCATTCTATGCTGCATAGAAGGTAGCTGAAGATGTTAGTGGATCTGGGAACAGTGATGGATCTAGTTAGATGGGTTGGAAGTTGGCTTGGGGGAGAGACAGCAGAGGGTGGTAGTAAACAGTGTCAAGTCAGGGGAGAGAAAGGTCATGAGTGGGGTCCAACAGGGCTTACTTCTGGGGCCGGTCATTTCAATATATTCATCGGTGACATAGGAGAAGGTATACAAGGCAAGATATTTTTCTTCATGGATAGCTCTAAGTTCTGTGGCAGGTTAAGCAGCCAGGAAGGGGTTAGGGAGCTGCAGCGGGACTTGCAAAGATTGCAGAAGTGGTCCAAGGTTTGGAAGTTGAAATTCAATGTCAAGAAAACAGTCCCCTCTCAGTCACTCCCAAAGTTCATTATTTTTGTTGGTTGGGGGAGGGGCAACGAGGCTGTCAGTCTGGGCTGCTGTCTACAGGAACTCTAAGGGAGCTCACGAATCCCCAACTTCTTCTCTATTTTTCCATTAGTTTTCTGTATTCTCATTGTATTTCCTGAACTATTATAGGAGAGTCTGTTTTAATCTAGAATAAAACATTGCAGTGTCCAGAGCAAAGACTAAGTTATTTTATTTTACTGTTTTATTTTCAATAAGTTGTTAGCGAGACTTCCGATGATGTCATGGAGCCTTTAACAGCTTAGACATAGAGCTTCTTCCCCTCAGGACTTTAAAAACTTACAAACTAATAAGAAACTGTATAGCTATCAATCAAAATGCCTACTGGAGGAAGTAAAATTGATAGAGGAGACAAAATGAAGAGCAAAAGATTACACAAAAGGGCAGATGGCAACAGATTGAAAGACAAACCATCTCGCAGCAGGAGTGCCTCTCCGCACAGCCAACTCGGCTTTGAATATGATACGGATGGGGAGGCTGAAACCTTTTCTCATAGTCGCTTCGAGACTTTGCTTAAAGAAATACAAGAGTCCCGAACTGAAAACAAGCCCCGTTCAGTAATAATAAAATTTGCCAGTTACAGAACCAAGGAAGACATTCTGAGACGGGCATGACAGAGAAAAGAAGTTATATAACTGGGTTCATGCCTCTCATTTGATCAAGACTACCTCCCAAGATCCAGCAGGCCAGACAGCAGATTGTCCCATACTTTAGCCACTTCAGGACAGACATATACGCTTCCAAACCTTTTACCCAGCCCGTTTGAGGGTGTTTTGGCAGGAAGGGGCTAAGGTTTACAACAACAAAGAAGAAGTAATGGCTAATTTTAAAAAACACAATATCCTGGTACTGACCTTGGAAACGGAATTCTTTAAAGGAAAGTACAGCTGCAACATGGAATGGCTGACTGTAACAAACTGGAAGAAAAGCATATCCCCCCTGGAAGTAGCGCGAGAGGCCTTGGGACTGATTGCAGATCTGAACACCAGCACATAACCGAGCAGGAGCCCCTGGAAGATCACAGATCATAATGAGTGAGAACTCTGGAATGTTTCCTTTTACTGGCCCTGCGAGTTTGGTTAAACGGAGCCACCTCTCTGCTTTATCATTTGGTCTCCAAATCAGAGACTCCAGATACGACAAATATTAGATGCAGCAGCATCACGTATTACCAGAAAACATAACTATATTGAGAAATTCAGACTTAATCACTTGGGACCTTCTAAGACATTGTCTTATGTTTTCTGTCTCCCAATATCTCCACAGCTTGGTTTAAGATCTTTGGACTGCGGTCATTAATTAATTAGTGATGTTGAAACACAGTCTGAACTGGTTTTGCTTAAAGATGCAGCAGTTGGGGGCAGGGGCGGGGTTTTTTCTATTCTCTTCCTCCCTTAGCTGCCTTTATTGTATACATTAAAAGCAATTGTGGGGAATTCAGCGCTACTCTCCTCCTCGCCTATATCATAAAGACATTTTTTTGGCTGAGGGAATATTGGTAGGGATGCTGCCTGCTTCTCTGTTTTTGCTGAGGTGAGGGAGAAGGAGGGAGGGAAAGCTGAAGGATTGTTTCGAGCTGCACCTGACAGTCTGTGGTCTGGTGGGGGAGAGGGAAGATTTGGTGAGAAACACTTTAAGGGACAAAGGAGATGTACAATAAATTAATGAACAAGTTCCATTGAGAAATCTCCTCGCATTACAGGCTATGGATCTAAATATAAGATCCTCTTGAGGGGGAGGGGCTGTGGCCCCGTGACATACAGTTACCCCTCCTAAAGGTAAATCTGACACATGCATTATGCAGTATACAAGGGTCAAATACAACATCGAGGACCCCAGAGGAGAGCCCTGTTTAGACAGGACATACAATATCCTCTTTTTCTCATTTCCTTGCAGATTTTAACATCATTCTGTTTAAAGGGAAGAGAATAGAAGTCTGTGGGATCAGACTTCCTACCTTGGAAGACATATAAGACATATAAGTTAATTGTTTGCATTGCTACCCAGTTGGTGGCTTCTGTTTGCGCTGTTATTGGTCAATGTGATAGATTTATGCCAAAGATAGTTGAAAGATTGCAAACTGTATATACGCTATATTATAAAGAAAAGGAAATGAATGGGTATATCGAAAGGCAGGCGGTAATGGCTCAAAATGGCTGATAAACTTACTAAACTCTGTACTTATAACATCCATGGCCTGACAAACCCAGTCAAGTGTAACAAAGTAATGAGCTTTCTAAAGAAAACAGAGGCTGATTTTATATTTCTTCCGGAGACTGATTTGACTCCTCAAGAACACTCCAAATTAATAAAATTCGGATTTGGAAGCCTAGCCACATCTTCCTACAAAAAAGGACACAGATGAGGAGTGGTTATTCTGGTACTTAAGCAGGTACCATTTGAGAAAATAGACACACTTGTAGATAAAGAGGGGAGATATGTTTTGATGAAGGGGAAGCATCAAGGCCGTTTGATAACATTAGCATTCGTATACTTCCCCCCAGGTTCTGATTATAGTGTGTACAAGATTTTCTTAACCAGTCTTCAAACTTGGTTGGAGGGTATGGTCATTTAGGGTGGGGATATGAACCTAACCTTTAACCCATTATTAGACTCCACGTCACAGATACCATGCAAGGAACACCAAACAGCAAAAAGGGTTAATAAGCTGTTGGGAGAAATGGGATACTTAGTTACCTGGTGCCACCTGCAGGGGAAAAAGAGGAAGTGATGTATTCAGTCCGGGACACTATAAAACAAGCAATATACGAACATACGAACATACGAAATTTGCCAGCAGATAAAGGCCTAGAGGTCTATAGGATATAGGACAATGACAATCCCGAGATCACCTCAGCTATACTATGGGATACAGTTGAAGCTATTATTCGAGGTAAATTTATAGAGTGGTCATCTAGGACCAAAAGAATGAGGAAGGCCAGGAAACAAGAACTACTGTCACAAATACAACAATTAGAAACCTTACAGAAAGTGAAAATAGAAAAGCAAAGAACAAAAGTACTTAAAAAATTAAAAATAGAATTAACATCAATCTTGGATTATGCAGTAGAACAGAACTGCTTTTTTTGAAGCAGAAATATTATGAAGAGGGACTTGGGTCCCTCCGCCTGCTGGTGAGGAGGTTAAAGATATAAAGGGCCTGGGCGGTTATACCAGCTATTAGACACCCATCTACCCACCAGATGCTTCACAACATCCTGGAGATGACAGATGCCTTCCGAACATCTTATACAAAGCTATATAAGCAAGATGACCAGCCTAGGGAAGAGCAGATGGACCTCTTTTTGAAAAACCTAAAACTCCCTGAACTCACCAAGGCCCAAAGCATATCACTGACAAGGCCGTTCTATGGACAGAAAATCATTAAAACTATAAGCCAGCTCAAATCTTTAAAATGCCTGGAAACAGATGGCCTACCAGGAGAATTTTATAAAAAATTCAAACACACAGTTACACCCTTGCTAGAAAGAGAGTATATCAAGAATTATTGTCACATGGGCATCAGTAGTCGAGACAACTGATTGAGTACTGTTAGTCACCTGACTGTTCATTAATTCTTAATATTTTAACACAAACTGGATGTGGTAAAAAGTTGCAGAGGTTCTAATTAATGCAGTGGATGGCATTTATTTAGCAGCACTCAGAGGAAAAGTGTAAAGCAGCCATATTGGCGTATAAGTTATGGGAACCTACCCACCCACCCACCCAATGGACTCTGTCAGTCCTAGCATAAGTGTGAGAAAGTGAGAATGTCCCATCAGCAAGCAAGGGCAGAACACCCAAAAGCCACAGTTTAGGGGCACACAGAAAGCACAACATCTGGTAGAGAAAATAACATGCGAATCACCTTACCAAAGCAATGCTCCATCCCGTGTTACTCTCAGCCTGGATTAGACAGCATTAGAAACACCAATATTTACAGTGCAATGATGTTCACAGTAAGCTGCTTAGGAGCAGAAACAAACGAGTTCTTCCTTTAATAGGCAAGTTTAGAATTTAATCAGGAACTGAGATACAGCACAGATTTCTGTGGGAGAGTAATGTAGATGCAGATGCACACTGGAGGAAGGGAAACAGATGGGAACAGCACAGGTCATTCAGGAAGTTAGACACTGTGGAATGGATAATTATTTACAGCAAGAAGCACAATTAGAAAGGTCTTGTTAGGAAACACAAACGTGAGGCACAGAAATAAAAAAGTGGTACACGATGGAGAATACTGTGGGAGGAATCGCGTGATCGCTAATGGCCAAGACACAGAGAAACATCAGAAGGTACATAGCAAGCAATATATAGTTGTTCCAGTAGCGATCTTTCTACAGCATATGGTACAGTACATGGAAATGAAACACAGAGCTTGACACAGCTGTGTATTTCTGTCTCTGTCCCTCTCCCTCTGTCCTATCAATGTAAGAAATGAGAACTAGCAAAGAGAGATCAGTGTGCCCCTTGATACTAGTATATTACCCTGTTTACCACAAAGTTATCCAAAAAGCACTATTTTCCTGTGGCAGAACACACATGGATGTGGTACTGCAGCCAAAATTAGTGGAGGAACACTAAGCAGTCCCCACATTTTTTCTACTGTAAATGCACAAGTTTTAGTCCATGTCTCTCCATACTTGGCCCATGTTATAAGCGCAATAACCCACTCCAGGGTGTGCATTTATTGGGGATTAATCAACACCCTGGATGCTGTGAGGACATTCAGTCTGTGGCCTCATGCATCACAATGCACCCAGGGTGTTGATTAATTCCCCAATAAATGCACACCCTGTCGTGGGTTATTGCTTAGATACTGGAGAGTAGTCAAACAGCTCCATCCTGGATGGAAGCGATCATTTCGGTTATCCAAAAACCTGGTAAAGACTCTCTAAATTGTTCATCATATGGACCTATCTCTATATTAAATACAGATTACAAATTGCTTACCATTATTCTAACTAAAAGACTCCAACTCCTAATACCTGGTTTGGTCCATTTAGACCAGACAGGGTTTATTCCAGGGTGACAGGCACAGGATAACGCAAGGAAAACTATACACTTAATTGACCATATAAATCTAACAAAAACAGCAGCCTTATTGATTAGTATTGATGCTGAAAAAGCATTCAATAAAGTTTCTTGGTGTTTCCTGCACTGGACCCTTATCAGATTTGGGTAGGGGGACTCTTTTCTCTCCCTCCTCTTCAAACTATACAGTAAACCAGTGGCTTATATCCGAGCTAATGGACATCACTCACATAAATTTAAGTTAGAAAGGGGACAAGGCAGGGTTGCCTTCTTTCCCCACTTCTTTTTGCTCTATATATAGAACCACTGGCCCAAAGTATAAGGCAAAATCAGGATATGAGAGGGATATACTTAGGGAACCAGGAACACAAACTGGCATTGTATGCTGACAGCATGTTACTTTACCTGGGCAACCCCACCCATTCCCTCCCAGCGATGATGACCCAGTTATTGCGCTTCTCATACTATTCAGGATATACCCTTAATACAGCAAAAACAGAGATACTTAGTTTTAACTATTCTGCCCCATCTTGCACTCCAACTTCAATTGGATCTCAGTCTATGTTGGAAAAAGTACAATGAAAAGCAACAAGAAGAATAGAAAACATGGGTGAGAAAGAGTATGAGGAAAGGCTTAGGATACTCAAGCTATACTCCCTTGAATATAGGTCTCTAAGAGGAAATTTAATCTATATTTTTAAAGCCTTCCAAAATGAATCTCTGTAGAATACTATTTGCCTTGAAAAACAAACATTACATAATAATACAAGATCACGCAATTTAAAGTTAAAAACCACTGTTTGTAAAACAGTAAGGCAGAAAAGATTCTTTACGCAAAGGGCAGCACCCATATGGAACACCCTACCTAGAAATGTTGTTATGTGTAACACCTTAGAACAATTTAAAATAAGTTTGGATAATTATATGGGAGCTAGAAAATACTTTTTCCACCATTAAGACAAAGGGTGTCGAGTTTGTTTTGGACCTTGGGCTTTTGAACTTGTAAACATACTATGATACTACGATACTATGATCTCAAATTAGGGATAAATATCCAATGAAATGGAATCTCTCAAAAATAAAATATTTAGGGATATATATATAAGTACTTCCCCAGCCCAACTATATCAATTAAACTATGTCCCTCTGATTATTTGGATGAGATCTGATTTAGAGAGGTGGAATGTTCTCCCTCTTTCACTACATGCCCGTGTTCAAGCCTTAAAAATGAACACCCTGCCTAGGCTGCTCTATCTGTTCCGAAGTGTACCCTGTGAAGTTCCTAAGAAAGACCTGGAAATACAGCAAAAGATGTTCCTAAAATTCACATGAAATAACAAAACACCTAGAATAAGATGACAGATTCCATACCTCCACAAACAACAAGGTGGTCTGGCGGTCCCATACCTACCAGGATACTGGATAGCGGTGCAGCAGAGAGTAGCAATACTATGGGGGCACACCAAGTACAAAGCTATCTGGAAAGATATTGATTTATAGTCTTATAGATAGTAACAACAACAAAAAAAGGAAAGGGACCTGGGGGTAATCATATCAGATGACCTTAAGGTTAGCAAGCAATGTGAGAAGGCAGTAGGGAGGGCTGGGGGTATACTGGGATGTATAGGGAGAGGCATCAGCAGCAGAAAACAGGAAGTTGTTATCCCTCTGTACAGACAGTTGGTGAGACCCCATCTGGAGTACTGTGTCCAGTTCTGGAGACCCCATCTCCGCAAGGACATAGACAGGATAGAGGCAGTCCAGAGGAGGCAACTAAAATGGTGCAGGGTCTGCAAGAGAAGTCGTATGAGGAGAGACTAAAGGAGCTTAATATGTATACCCTTGAGGAAAGAAGGGAGAGGGGGGACATGATAGAAACTTTTAAGTACCTCAGTGGAATCAACAAAGTCCAAGAGGGTAGCATTTTTCAGAAAAAGAGACTTGCAAGAACAAGGGGACACAATTTAAAGATAGAAGGAGGGCGGTTCAGGGGCAATGTGAGGAAGTATTATTTCACAGAGAGGGTAGTGGATGCATGGAACAGCCTTCCTGAGGAGGTTGTGGGGTCTAAAACTGTGGGAGAATTCAAGAATGCATGGAACAGACATAAGGCAATTCTTGTGGGGGGTAGGAAGAAATAGGCTGTTGGTTAACTAGGATCTGCGGCCTATCCTGTAGGTAGGGAAATGAGCAGACTAGATGGGCCTAGCGGTCCTTATCTGCCGTCAAAGTCTGTGTTTCTATGTTTCTATGTTTCTATGACTTGTCCATACAGAGCCTCCCCCCCACCAGCATGACTTTTCCTTCCCAAAATATCCCCGCAGCAGAGAGAACAATGCTTCACAGGAACCTGGGCAGTGCTGGAGGGGTGGAGGAGAGGAACAATAGGTCACTGCTCTAAAACACTGAACTGGAAGTACAGGTGATGGTCTGTGGACCCTTCCTTCGCACCTGTCCAATTGTATCCATGGTTTTGGAGACAGGCCGAGAACGGCCTACAAGCTCCATGGCAGCTTATGAGGCAGCTCAACAGCGCTTTCAGTTGAACCCCATAGACCAAATGAGATACTACCAAATTAGTAACTATGTCAATACAGTGAGTTGAGAAAATGTAACAAGGATTGCCCAACAGGCAAGGGATGACACATATAAACAAATATGGGCTTCAGACACAGGAGCCAAAGCTATAGCTGTATTATATAAAGCCTTTATAGAGACACAAGCTCATTCTACTAATTATAATAAACGTAAGTGGGAGACAGACCTAGATATAACCATTTCTGATAAACAGTGGAGTAAGATGTGGATGAGTACCTGGTCAATCACCTCATCCCCTCATCCCCTGGCTGGGGGGAATTTCAGAGTCCCCACCATAGTAGCCAAAGGTAATGCAGGGATAGCACATATATGCTGGAGACAATGTTGAGAACCAGAGGCCTCCCAGGCACATATTTTGTGGACCTGTAGGTTGCTCAGACAATACTGGAATGATGTTGAATCGCAAAATTAAGCAAATTCTAAACATTGGCTCCCCACTAGGCCCAGATAATGTCCTACTTGGACAGGTACCTATTGAGCTTAAAGGAAAGAAGTCAGTGTATTTGTGTCAAATAATGATAGTGGCAGCATTAAAAGCAATCACAAAGAAATGGTATCAAATAACAACTCCTGACCTTAAAGATTGGCAGGATATAGTAAATCATATATACAAGCTGGAGGAGATCACCTTTAGACTCCAGCAGAGGTTATCAAAGCTACAAAACAGATGGAACAGGTGGGTACTCAGGAAGAGGGGGCTTTGGGGAAGAGGATTAATCTAGATGTAAGGATTAATGATACAGCTATTTAGACTAAGGGCCATGGGCTGGAACAGGGGGAAAAAAGAAAACCTGCCTAGAGATGGTTCAAACTGTTGGTCTGCAGGACAGCAAGCATGTCAAGTTATCATATCAAATACAGGATAATAATAAATAGTGGATACCTGGAAAGCAAATACTGTATAAGAACAACTATAATGGTACAGTGACCTCAAGTAAGTAATTGTTGTTTAAAATGTTAAATGTTATTAAGTAAACATTTTGTAATAGAATAATATAGAGTTGAAAATACCACATTGTAGAAACAAGAAGATGGAACTCTTACTATATGAAGATGGAAATGTAATATTATAGCAGTAAAAGTTCCATAATGTTAATGATTTTAATAAAAGAAGTATATATAAAAAAAAGTTGTTAGCTAGAATTGAGGAGAAGGACACAAGGTTAGGCAGGGTCAGTCAGTGAGGTAGAATAGGAGCTAACTTTTTACGTTCACTTGCGCGCATGCGCAAGGAACGTTTTGGGAGAGTAGCACACTTGGAGGTGTGCCTTTCCCACCCAATGCACTGCTCCCTTGAGCAGGCGTGGCGGTCCTGCACCAATGGGTGCAGGAGCTCAGTATGACAGCGGTGTTCCTCTTCTTCAAAGGAAAGCACCGCTGCCACACTGAGCGCCACCCCTCGCTTGCATCACACGCTACCTCCCTCAGCCAAGACGCCACGCTGCCCCAAAGTGGTGCCACGCTGGGAGCCCACCCCAGCGTGGTAAATGTTGTTTGTCGATGGGTGCCCAATCCCGCCAGCTCCACGGCCCCAAGTCGTTCCGCTGCCACGCTGGGAGCCCACCCCAGTGTGGCAAACCGCTTTGTTTACTTTGCCGACGGGGTACCTAATCTCGCGCCCTTGCCCCCTGCCAGAGTTTGCCGATGGGGATGCCCAATCCTCTGTTGGCCTCGCCCCCAACCATCTTCTCCATGCTGGGAGCCCACCCAGCGTGGCAAAGGTCCCACGTCTTTTTTTTTTTTTAACCTGGAAAACAGAAACGTCCCGCAGCACGCCTCCCAGCCCCCCACAACCCACACCCACCCACTGCGCACTCTGGCTCTCCTCTCACACCCCCTCACCCCATACTTACCTCCGGACTCTGGCGATGATCTGCGGTGACCGGGAACACGCCTGCACTCTTCAAAGCCGACCGCGAACTGAGGAAATGCCGTAAGCTGTATAATGGGCTAGATAGGGGGTTTCAACTTATTGCATATTCAGTCATTTTTGACCTTTGCACCACCAACATGAAGTTGGGATTCTTCATGATTGTCATGCCGTCATGAAGGCGAGTTCAGTCTTAAGGGTGATTTCGCAGGCATCAGCAGTCACTCGCGTGGAAATCACCCTTGGCCTCAAATAATGCCATGACAGTAACATCATGAGAAGGGTCCCAAAACCCCATGTTGAAAATTTGGTGCAAAAATTCAAAAAAATTACTGTTTTACGAGTGTGCATTGCGCAGTTCCTACGCAGGCTCGTAAGTCTGCGAATTTTCAATATTTTCACTCCAGATTTTCAACATTGCCATTTTATCACACCTTCTTATGAGCTGTACAGCTGTCATCTTTCACATCTCACCCAAAATGTGTTTCCGCCCATGTAGCGCACAATGGCGCAGTCGGTGTGCGAAATCAATGTATGGAACACATTAAGAAAATCACAGGGACACTGTTCATGAGCAGAGGTCTTAAAATGGCTATGTTGAAAATTTGGTGAAAAGATTCCAAAATGACTGTTTTGACGAGCGCATGCTATGCGCAGGCATCCTACTATCAGACGCTTACGAATTTTCAATATTTGCACTCCAGATTTTCAACATTGCTATTTTACCACACCTCCTCATGAGCAGTACAGCTGTCATTTTTCACATCCTGCCCAAAATGTGTTTTCTTCCCATGTAAGCTTACTAAGGCAGTAGTCGGTATAGCAACTCAATGTATGGCACACATTAAGAAAATCACAGTGACACTGATCATGAGCAGAGGTCTTAAACTGGCTGTGCTGAAAATTTGGTGAAAAAATTCCTAAAAATGACTGTTTTATGAGTCTGCGTTGCGCAGTTCCTACGCACGCTCGTAAGTTTGCGAATTTTCAATATTTTCACTCCAGATTTTCAACATTGCCATTTTACCACACCTCCTTATGAGCAGTAGAGCTGTCATTTTCACATCCTACCCCAAAGCGTCTTTCGCCCATACTGCACAATGGCGCAGTCGATTGTCTTGAAATCAATGTATGGGACATAGTAAAGAAAATCACAGTGGCACTTGTTCATTAGCAGAGGTTTAAAATGGCAATGTTGAAATTTGGTGAAAAAATCCTACAAATGACTTGTTTTACGAGCGCAGTGCTGACAGGTCCCACTGACGTCAGAGGGTTTGTGAATTTTCAATATTTCCACTCCAGATTTTCAACATTGCCATTTTACCACACTTCCTTATGAGCAATACAGCTGTCATTTTTCACATCCTCCCCAAAATGTGTTTCTGCCTATGTAGCGCACAATGGGGGTAACAACAAGGTCATGCTGACAATTTATTGTGCAAATACCAGCAATCGCACAGGGCATTAGGGTAAAGCACCATACATGCCAAACACCACTGCAAATACCTGCAAGCGAACGTTCGGCATTGACAAATGCTTGTTTGTTGTAAGGTGGGATCATTGATACGGTACCGAGGAGCCTCGACTGCATTACTAGATGTCGGTTGCCCCAGGTCGGCATTGTCAGTTGTAACTGCCCTTTTGCTGCAGCGTCCTCTTTCACCAAGAAATTCAGCAGTGGGAGGGCCTACCTGGAATAATGCCATTTTATGTTACTAAGAGACTCAACAGAGCGAGAGCCTACCTGGAGTAAGCAGCTGCTTGGATTGGCTGGGTTTGCAAGCCCAGCGCCAAGACTATTTGGGCCAGTGTTGGTGTGTACCTGTTGCTCTAGCTGGGTGTGACTGGAGTGAAGCTGGAGGAGTGGCTGTACTGGTGGACAGTGTTAGGAGGTCTGCAGCTATGACTGGCAGTGATTGGCGGCTGCAGTCCGATCTGGTAGTAAGCATTTCAACTGCCTGGAAATCAATGCTCCTGCATAACAGGATGGAAAAATCTCTGTGAATGTCCTTTCATTACAATCAGGACAAATGGAATGCACTCATTCTAGCATGATCGAGTAGTTCAGTTAGAACTCCTGCACCTGTAAATCTCACAGACCTCAGGATCTGTGTAGTGAGAGCACCATTTCCTGCTATAGTCAAGTTTTTTCATCATAAACTGCTTTCTGCTAATTATTATTCCAGCGTTGGTGAGAGCATTCTTGAAGGGTGTCTTTCAGTGAACTGATGAGACCCCTGTCCCTAGTTTGTATTCCTGTTTGCTACAGCTAAACTTTTAGGACATTGCTCCTTGAAAGCATATTGTTTGGATTCTCCTATTCTACTATTTTAAGATTTGCTTAAAAAAGTTTTGGTTGGGTCTGCACCAGAAGACATACGAAGAAAGACTAAAGGAGCTTAATATGTATACCCTTGAGGAAAGAAGGGAGAGAGGGGACATGATAGAAACTTTCAAGTACCTCAAGGGAATCAACAAAGTCCAAGAGGGTAGCATCTTTCAGAAAAAGAGATGTGTAAGAACAAGGGGGCACAATTTGAAGATAGAGAGGGGACGGCTCAGAGGTAATGTGAGGAAGTATTTTTTCACAGAGAGGGTTGTGGACGCATGGAACAGCCTCCCTGAGGAGGTCGTGGAGTCAAGAACAGTGAGAGAATTCAAGAATGCATGGGACAGACATAAGGCAGTCCTAGTGGGGGATAGGAGGAAGTAAGCTGTTGGTTAACTAGGATCTGCAGCTTATCTGTTAGGTAGGAAAATGGGCAGACTAGGTGGGCCAAGTGGTCCTTATCTGCTGTCAAATTGTATGTTTCTATGTTGGAGAGGTGGGGTTTAGGTACTGGCTGTGTGGATGTTTGATGGTTTGTGTGTGTTAGGATCTTATGTGTATCAGAATTGGTTGATTGGCTGGTTGTATGTTAGCTATAGGGTGAACAAAGGGTTTTACACGCTGTTTATCTTACCTTTTTATTACTGTTGATTTTAGAAGAGGGTGGGGTAATTTAATTTTATGGGGTGACTTTTTTTGGCTGAATTTTCTGATTAGTTAGGTACAGTATTAGTGGAAGAGGATGTATGTAGGCTTCAGACCCCATAGGATTACATACTCGGGATCCCTGCTGTTGTATCTCCACCCCTTAACTGATCTCCCACTGTCATCCCCAGCGGTCAGGCAATGTAGGGAGGTCGGGACTGAGCGAAAGCAGAATGGTAGGCAGCAGGAAATCGGGCTGTAGTAGGAGAGTCATATTGGGGTGGTCAGGACCAGAATACACCCTAGGGCAAAATGGGGCCCTTGGGAGAGGCCAGATGTGTTTTGTGCCCAAAGTCAGGGTTCCCACCGGATGAGTGGGCAGGTAGTTATTGGACCAGCCCTTTGGGAAGTGCTGTGGAATGCAAGATCGATCAGGAACAAGACTGCAGTTATAGCAGGCTTGATTTCCTTGTTTATTTGACTGGCATTATGGAGACTTGACTGGGACGTGATGCTGGTCCAGTTTTGGAGTCATCTATCCCTGCCAGATTCTCTGTGGTGCACTGCCTGAGGAGTGAACATAGGGGAGGCAGTGTGGCCATCTGTTTTAGATTGGACTTGAACTTCTCTGTGCACCTAGTGGGATCTATTTTGTTGTTTGAATGCATGGTCATGTGTGAGGATTCAGGTGCAGGCTGCAGAATCCTTCTCATGTACTGGCCTGCGGACTTCATCGCCAAGAGAGTGTTCAAGTCACCTAGGTGATTAGTCCTGGGTGTCTTCAGTGCTTGGATTGACAACAAATTAGGGAGGCAGTATAGCACAGTGGTTTAAGGCTTCAAGCTACAAACCTGGAGACCTGGGTTTTAATCCCACAGCCCCCACTGGATTACTGTGTGATGCTGAGCAAGTCACTTAACTTCCTTGTGCTCCCAGGTTGCACCTGTAAACAAGCTTTCAGCTTAGTGTGTCTCTCCTGGTAAAATAAAAAAAAAAAATTGTTACAGTTTGAGCAAGACTTTCTCCAGCAGATGACATTATTGGACTTTGCTCAAGCAGTTGCTTCTGTGGCCCACAGCCACGGTCATGCCTTTGACCTATTATTCTCACTGGGGCCTGAGATAGCTGACCTCAAGACTGATCCAGTCACATGGTCGAATCACTGCACAGTGCAGTTCTCATTCTGGGACACCCCTTCCCCCATAAGCCCTTCCCCCACTACTGGCCTTTAAGGGGGCTGTCCCCAGAGGGCCTACTGGCAGTAATGGAACTCTTGGTGGTGAGTGCTGCTTGTGAGGCAGTGGTGGCCTATAATAAGGCTGTCACCTCAGTGCTCAATTCTGTTGTGCTGATCTGTATGCGACTCGGTCCTCTCACTTGAGATTCCCTTGGTTTGATGGAGAGTGCAAGGAGATGAAGACCAGAGGTCAGAGGTTGGATTGTTGTTGGTGTTGATTGCATTCTGAGGAGGACAGGCTGCTCTGAAAACTCACTATGATGAGTATCAGAGAGCAATCTCCCATGAGAAGGCAGCTTATCTGTCCAAGGAGATTGCTACAGGGAAGCACAGACAATTCCATGTCATTTCAGTGACTGAAAAACAGCGAGTGCAATTTCAGTGATTTATTATAGAGACGCAAATTTCAGCAACCGGCAACTTCAGCAAGGGACTTTTCAGTGAATATATTTAGATCTGCAACAATTCCTTGAATGCCAGCACAATGTCCACCTTGGGAACAAATGCTAATGAAAGCTGCATTCAAAAATTGAGAGCAAAGTTGGCATCATGCACATACCTCGTATGTATAGCTGGGCACTGCTATATGTGCCTCCAAATCACTTGCTCGAAATTGAAAAAAACATCCATGTACCCCTGCAGAAGGTGGGCAATCTGACTACTTGTTATTCTTACTAATTTTTATTGCAGGGCTGCTATGCTCCCATAGACAGCTGCACCCCCAACGGGGGAGCTGACCCCCAAACCCCCTGTTTCTAAAATAACATCCTCTGAGTCACTCATTGACATTGGAGGGTTGCTGATATGTCGCAGTTGCTGTATTTTTATCCTCGCTGTAATGATGCAGTCACTGTAATTGTATTTGCCAATTTTGCATCACTGTAATTACCTCACTGTAATTGATTAGCTGAATTGATGTGCTACCACACAGACTGGCTCATCTCTTCCAGACTGTAGACAGGCTACTTCATCTGGCCTGCCTGCAGCCAGTTGGAGCAGTTTCGGCAGATAAGTGTGAGGAGTTCGCTCTGTTCTTCTTTGACAGAGTGTCCTACATCAGGGCCGCGATCTTCCCAACTGGGCTGTCTCAGCCTGGCGGTGGTGTGTTAGGTGTCTCTGACAGCACTTCCCTTGCCTGGAGCAACTTCAGACCAGTGGGGGTGGAAGAGGTCTGGGCAGTAATTTTGAAGCTGCAGCCCACATATTGTGAGCTGGACCTGGGCCCGACTGTCTTCTGGCTGGACATGTTGAGTCCTTTGGGCCAGTGTTCACCGAGATAGTCCAGTGTTTGCTTTTGGAGGGGTTATTTCCTAGTACCTTGAAAGAGGAGCTGGTGAAGCCCATTCTGAAAAAAGCATCTCTCGGCCCTGTCGTCTTGGTGAATTATAGGCCCATCTCTAACCTTCCCTTCCTGGGTAAGGTTATTGAGAAAATAGTGGCTCTGCAGCTCGAGGCACACCTCGTGGCCTTTGACATCTATGAGCCCCTTCAGTTGGGATTTAGGGCCAGTCATAGTACCGAAACTGCATTGGTTAAGGTGCAAAATGATCTACTCAGCGCTAGAGACCG
This sequence comes from Neoceratodus forsteri, assembly GCA_016271365.2. Classification (NCBI taxonomy): domain Eukaryota; kingdom Metazoa; phylum Chordata; order Ceratodontiformes; family Ceratodontidae; genus Neoceratodus; species Neoceratodus forsteri. The sequence continues at coordinate 1,585,712,970 of CM057455.1, read as the reverse complement.
AGGGAAACGGTCAATACTTGTCCTCTTCGATCTCTCATCAGCATTTGACACTGTGGACCATGCCGTTCACCTGAGGGGGCTCTGTGGACTCACCGGCACTGTCATCACCTGGTTTAAGTCCTTTCTCACAGACAGGGTGCAGAGGGTGGTGATGGGGAATTTCTCCTCCCACCCAAACCCTGCTCTGTGGAGTTCAAAAGGTTTGATCCATTCACCCATGTTATTCACAATTTATGTGCTACCCCTGGATGAGATCATTCGATGTTGCAGAGTAGAGTTTCACTGTGAGGCAGATAATACCCAACTGTGTATGTCCTTTGCCCCGGAATGAGTGATGCAGTGGTGGTGCTAAATAAATATCTGGCCAATGTCCAGGACCGGATGTGTTCTAACTGTTTGAGGCTCAATCCAGATAAGATGGAGGTGCTGGTGATCGAGCCTGGTCATCAGAGGAAGGTGGATGCTATGAGGGCCGGAACAGGCTTGATGCTTGGTACAGTCCCTCTTTCAGTATCCGCAAAAGGTGACAAATCTGGGCATGATCCTAGATGGCGGATTGACATTTGAGGGTTGGATGTTACCTGTTGTTCAGACTGGTTTTTACCATCTTGGCAACATGATCTGGATTAAAGCCTTAATCTCCCTGGATGACCTGCCTTCACTAGTACATGCCTTTGTGACATCCAGACTTGACTACTGCAATGCTCTGTATCTTGGGGTCAGCGGAGGGGTCCTGCACTGCCTGCAGCTGGTGAAGAATGCAGCAGCCAGGTTGCTGATGGGCCTCCCAAGGTCTTGCCTTGTGACCCCAGTCTTGCATGATCTGCACTGGCTGCTGGTGAGGCGAAGGATCTCTTTCAAGGTGGGTCTACTCATCTATAAGGCCCTATTCGGAAAGGGCCCAGGCTACCTGCATGATCTCCTGACTCCTGTCTGCTTCCCACACTCTCTTCACTCTGCTGAGGAGGGCCTCCTAGTGATTCCCAGGGCCCAGCTCCAAACCTTGGGTGATTGTTACTTTGAGGTTGTCTGCCAGTCCTGTGGAGCTCATTCCCAATGTCCTTGAGGGAGGCCCCCTTGATGGAAGCTTTTAAATGGGGTCTGAAGGCACATCTTTTCAGAGAAGCATTGGGGATTTCATGATCGTCTTCCTTTTATTGATTTCTGCCATTATAGCTGTTGATGTTGTATTTTACGTGCTTTTAATTTATTTATAATTTAATTTTATTTTGCCTGCATCCTGTGCATCACGCTGAACCCAAGGGAAAGGATGCTTAAGTAATAAAGCCTTACTTACTTACTATTTACTTACTTAAATATATCCACTGAGACTTGTCCAAATTGGAGACAGAGTCAGTGGTAGCAAAAAATGATGGACAAGTCAGCAGTTGGCTTTTCAGAAAACCTATGGACAAAAATACCTTCCTTAGATTTGACAGTGCACACTCAAAGACCCTCCTGGGAAACATCCTATATGGACAGTTCCTACGACTTAAAAGGCACTGTTTTAGGAATAGTGATTTTGAGGAAGCATCAGACAACTTGAAGACTATATTCAGAATGAGAGGCTATAGGGAACATGACCTCAAAGTTTCCAGACAAAATGCAAACTTAAAACCAAGACATGACATTTTTACCTTTTGATCTTGAGACCAACAAGACCTAACACACCAGAAAACATTATTTTCTCAACATCTTTTAACTGTGCCTTTGGCTAAATCAAGAGCATAATAAGCAAAAATGGGTACATTCTCAGAACAACCCAAAGGAGAGCAGTAGCCTTTAATAACTCCCCCAAGAACAGTGGCTAAGAAATGCCAGACACTAAAAGATAAACTAGTACATGCAGAATTCAAGAATAAAGAATTCCAGAAGTGTAGGTTTAGTTTTGCACCAATGCCACTGGGTAATTACCCGTGTGGACATTGTGCGCAGTGTTGCAATACACATTGTATATCTGAAATCTACAGCCCTAACCTTGATGAGAAAATTAAAATTCAACAGGTCATAACATGTGCCTCTACACATGCTGTGTATGCCATGAAATGCCCCTCTGATAAATGATATATAGGGCAAGTAAGATGGAACTCAGAATTTGAATATCTGAGCATAAATCAATGATCAGGAGGAAACATAATTCCTGAAGCTTGGCACTGCATTTTCATTAGAAAACCATCAAATCCCACCCTTATGATTCTAAGGTATTGAAAGGGTAGAACCTAATAGTTGAGATGGCAACTGGGAAAGAAAGCTGTTAGAGTGAGAAATGTTTGGGATATACAGGCTTGGAACACTAGACGAAATCTGGAACTCAATGAAGAAATAGATTGGGCACCCTTATTATAAAATATTCTCTTCCACACCAGTTCTTTTCTCCTTTTTTCCTTTTCCACCCAACACCTGTTCCCTTCTCTGCCCCCTCTCACCTCACCCCATGACACCCCCTTCAACCCTATACTTGTCTCCCCTTTTTCCTGCTTTTCTTTCCCTCACATTTTATCCACCACTTTAGCTATTAAACACTATCCACTAGGAAATACTACACTGTATAGCCAATCAATTTACTGTAAAATTCAATGTATGTATGAATTCAAGCAAGATAATTGTTACACTTGGTCTCCACACTCTGATTGGCAACCCTCTGTGTACAGTGGATAATATATATATATATATATATATATGTGTATATATCCTATGTTATACCTAATCATTACTAATATTTAGGACATTGGTACTTACCATATAAGTGTAAGTAACTAGGGACATTGATTATATGCATTATTGCTAAGAAACTTGTTGCAAGTATTGTGTCGAGATACACTTATGTGCTCTCTGTTATTCTTCTAAGAAGTCACTGTAGAGCCAACACTGCCATCATGAGGATTTATGTAACACTGCACTATATCCTGTTTTATGTATGCTTTCTTTGTTCTCATTTTTAGCTGATTTTACACATTTTTTGTATTTATAGATAACACTGTGGAGCCACATAACCTTTAGCCCATAAGGCTTGTTTTTTGTATCTAGTTAGCTTGCAAAGGTAGTAGTTTCTATGGTGATTATCACCATATATAAGCTACTGCATTACATATCCCCCTGAGACGATCTTCATCCCTAGGGATATTGGGAAATTGTGGGTCCCAGTGTCTATTGGTAGGACCTGTTTTAGGGCATCTGACTACCTTTGTGTAATAAACAAATTTATTACCGAATGTGCCAATTGTCTGTTATCGCTTTTGATGATTTATTACCACAACAAATCTATGCAGGGCTGTGCACCCTGACAATAATGATGCTGCACTAAATGTATTTTTGTGTGTTTGGATTTATAAAAGTATGGTAATTTCAGATTAATCTAAAGAAATGCAGAGTTTTTGCATGTATGTTGGCCCTTTGCATTTCCAGTGGAATGACAGGGTACTTGGGAACCATTTCCAATCCACTGTGACCTTGAGCTCCTAACTGTTGACCTCCCACTAAGCCAGATGTTCGGTTGTTAAATTAGTGTAAAAAAAAGTACTGTATTTTGTAAATAGATTAAGTATACTGTGGGAAGACTAAGAAATGTTTGGATTAGTGACTTTATGGTAAATGAACAGAGAATCTGAAAACTGGCCACAAGACACAGGACAGTTCTGAATATTTGTGAGGCTGTAACACTCTCCTTAGTGAGAGCTGAATACCCTCTGTAACAGCACTCACCCTGAGTGCAAAGCGACATCATTCAGTGATGTTAGATGCTAGAAGCATGTTCTGACATCAAGAAGTGGTAGACATTTTTTCCCATTTAAATTTATGCCCATAACTCTATCCAAAGATATTAACCTTTTAAAAAGTGCATCAACGGTTAAGTTAAATAATACTGGGGAGTGGGAACACCACACCTAGTATCCCTTTGTAAAGTAAAATATGATGAACTATGCCATTAGTGATGACCACTGATGATGGAATTTTGTGTAGTACATTAATCCATTTACTAAATCCCTCAGGAAAATCATATAGTTTTAAAACCTCCATTATACTGTATGTGTCCATAGTATGTGGTCAAAGTTCTTTTCTGCATTTAAAGAGAATACTCTCATTGTAGTGTTTTTGGATTAATTTGCAGTTTCGTGTATTATCTGAGGCTAATCTGTTTTTTATAAGACCAGTCTTCTGTGGGCCTAGGAGTGAACAAATAACCCCTTCCAACCTATCAGATAAAATTTTGGCCAGTATCTTGACATCATCATTAATTAAGGAGATTGGTCAGTAATTTTTACAGTATGATGGATCCTTACCAGAGTGAACAAAAAACCCCTTCCATCCTATCAGATAAAATTCTAGCCAGTATCTTGACATCATCATTGATTAAAGAGATTGGGCAACAATTTTTACAGTGTGATGGATCCTTATCACTTTTATTTCTAAGAGTTATCAACCACTGCATCATAGTTATAGGAAGGGATTCATTTACAAAGGCTTCAGTAAATACATTTTTTCTTAAGTATAAGTTCTAATTCTTTACTAAAAGTGGGAGAATCTGCAGCTGGGAGGAGGCACACTACCTAGATAGTCTGGACTGGAACCCCATAAATCTTCTCCCTACTCTTACTTAGGCTGTGCAATACTTCCAGGATGAACTAACCACAGCGGGCAACCTCTTTGCTCCAATGAAGAGAATGAGGGCTAAAGGCAGCTGCTACAAGTGGATCTCTCCTTCCCTCAAAGCCCTAATGGCTACTCAGGAAAAAGCCTGGAAAAAGTTTAGGCTCTCATCCCTCCCGGCAGATCTCACTGAATACAAAGCCCTGAGGAACAAAGCCAAGACAGCCATAAAACTCGCTAAGAGAGATTACTTAACACACCTCCAGAAAACCAGCCTGGGCAACCCCAAGCAATTCTGGAATCATATCAATGACCTGATCAAGGGCAGCAAAAAGCCTGAGTCCTGTCCCATGGAGATTAACGGTCAGCTCACAACTGACCCTTCTCAAATATCGGCTGCCCTTAACAGGCACTTCTCAGACCTCGAGGCCTACAAGACCTGCCTGTCTCCCCAGACTCTCCCCCCTACCTCAGATGAACCACCTCACATGGAAAGACCCCCATTTCACCTGAGACTGGCTAAACGCACTGAAGTACTAAACCTCCTAAGGAACCTGAAACCGAAAGGGTCAGGGGACCCGACGGTATCAACCTCGCTACTCAAGGCAGGAGCTACCTCCTTAGCCTGGCCTATAACCATGCTCTCAATCATCACTGAGGGAAGGAGCAGTCCCTGACCCGTGGAAACATGCCAATGTTGTCCCTATTCACAAAGGGGGGCTCAGGGAAAAACTCAACAACTACAGGCCCATCTCCCTCCTCTGCTCACTTGCTAAGGTACAAGAAAGAGTAATCTACAATCAACTCAGGGACTACCTGGAAGCTCATCAGCTCCTTGCCCCCTCCCAACATGGATTTAGAACAAACCATGGTACTGACACTGTGCTCATTAACTTCACGGACGAAGTTCTCAGGGCAATGGACAAAGGGATACCCACTGGTGCAGTCTTTATAGACTTATCCAAGGCGTTCAACCTCATCGACCACAACTTGCTGCTACAGAAGCTGCAAAATATAGGCCTAGACAATCATGCCCTGAAGTGGTTTGGGAGCTACTTATCAGGCAGGGCACAGAGGGTCTCATGGAAAGGGACCATGTCTGACCCACTACTCCTAAACCAGGGTGTACCTCAGGGCTCAATTCTAGGCCCTCTCCTGTTTTTCTTGTTTACCAACGACCTGCATACCCACTGTGGGAAGAGCTCGGTTGTGCAGTACGCTGATGATACTGTCATCTTCAGACCCCTGCGTGACGTGGTTGCCCTAGGCCCTCTACTCCAAAAGGATCTCACTTCACTAGAGACTTGGCTATGTAAGAACAGAATGGTACTAAATGCCGACAAGACCAAGGCAATGCTATTCAGGCCAAGATCCCTGGGATTTGACAGGTCCTCATCCCTCTCCTTAACCTCACTCTCTGGTAAAGCCATTAACGTAGTCCCTTCCCTTAAATACTTAGGCCTCACGTTGGATCAGAATATCACATACAAGGAACACGTGGACCAGGTCACCAGGACCCTACATCGGAAACTTGGCACCCTGTACCGACTCAGGGACCAACTCATCTCTGAAGCCAGGCTCTCCATAGCTACCAGCATCCTTCTACCCAACCTGACCTTTGTGGCCCCTATTATACAGGGCATGGCTAAACAAGAGATTACCAGGATGCAAACCCTATATAATAAAATAGCTCATTTCGCAACCTTAGACCACCCGAGACGTCACCACTGTGACACTTTGGCCAATCTTCGTTGGCCCACATTGGTCGCCCGCCTCCAACACCCCTTGCTTGTCCAGGCCTACAAGCTTCCCAAACCCCACACTCCGCCAAGCATTGCCGGGACCATAACCCTCAAACACAACCCAAGAAACCTAAGGACCTCAGATAGAATGCTATTAGAAGTCCCTAGGGTAAGGACAAACGCTGGCGGAAGATCCTTTTCCTCCCAAGCAGCCTGCCAATGGATCAAGCTCCCTCCCCAGGTCCAGGCCACCTCCTCATCATGAACTTCAGCACCAGGCTTAAGTCCCATCTGCTGACCTCAAGCGCATGCCGTTGTCATGGCACTTAAAGCTCCTAAGGTATTCTCCTCCAACTCCCATCTCCTAGCTTAACCTTCCTACTACCTGCCTTATACAGACTGCTCACCAGAGGCCACGTGTAACCCCTGAATAAACTATATGCAAAGTACTACCAATTGCTTACATGTCATGATGATAACCATGCCTGTACCCATGCCTGCATCCACTGCTTTTCTTTTACTGTGCCTGTAAGCCATGCCTGTATCCACTGCTTTTCTTTTACCATGCCTGTAACCATGCCTGTATCCGCTATTTTTCTTTACAGCAACCACCTCGATGATGTAACTCACAATGCCCAAATGTTCCTTATGTCCTTGTTCATTCTTATAACTTGTATTGTTATCCCGGGGCCCCTGAAAAAGGGAACTTCGGGGCTCAGCAGGCCTACCCGGTCACCAAAATTTAATAAATAAATAAATGAGTGCACCAGATAACTAATGGCTTTGTATTTTATTGCTATATGTTTGTAGTCAGGTTACATTTTATATACAGATTAATATACAGTAGTCTTATGTAGTGTTATTGACTATTCATTTAATGGTTTGATTTTGTTCTAGGTTTGATTAGTTTAAATGTTTTTTTGAATGGTTCTTAACTGGTGGTTTTAATGATTAGCTGTGTGGCTGATTCATTTTGGTTTGAGACAATAGTTCTTCACCATGTCCCTCCTGTGTTTTTTGAGGTTGGAACTGGTGCCTGTTCTGATTGGTATGGTTTAATGCTCCCTGCTTTCCACGAAGGTGTCCTGTTTGTGGCCATGTTTCCATGAACTGCAGTTGAGGCTTCTTCATAACCAGAGAGCAATATGCCTTTCTTCCACTTTTCACTGTAATGAGGTGAAAATGGTAGCGTGGTAGCTGTAGTATGGAAAATTAAAGTAAGAATCAGATATCTAGTATGAGATATCTAAACATATTTAGTTCTTTAGAATTTTAGACTTAAGGCAGCCTTCTCCTCTTAAAAATAAAAATAAAAAGATGTGTTTTAAAACTAAAAGAGGTTAAAACATTGGAAATCTGGGCTAGGGGAGAATCAGAGACTTAGAACTTAAAAACGCTACCAAAATGGTATATGTAAAACTAATCATGAAAAAATTGTTAAAACTTATTTCTATGTGCTATCCTTATGATCAGCATCTTCCATATATGAAAATATTTAGACCAGGACATTGGTTGTCATAGTAACTGCTCATGTTCAGCCACAAGCAACTATTTATATATGCTATTTCTAACCTGGTGCACCATGGTTGTCTGATATCAGCCCTGTCCCTGCCTCCCAGGTAAGTCTGCCACCCTATCTGACTCTGCAATGCCCCGTTCCCTCACAGATTTCCCCCTATGATGGAGCCGGGAAAAGGAGGGTCATCTCCCCCCCAAGCAACTGTTTAAACAGACCTTCAGTGCATAGCCTCATCACAGCAGTCATTCAGAAAAAGCAGAGGAGGTAAAATCCTCGGCATTTGGAGTAGTTAGCATAAATGGCGGTTTGTGTACTGTCAAAGCCATTGCCAAAGTATCAGGTCACATATTTGTTAAATGTGTGCTAGCACGCAACAGTTCTAAAGATAAAGACCTGTAAGTAAATGAAGAGAACTGACTGACTGTGAAAGCACAGGGAGAAATTGAAACTGCCCTGACACAAGGAAGACTGTATATTAGCTGCTTGTGAACTGACCAGAACCTAGCATAGTAAATGTGCCGAGCACCTGTAAGCCCTTACTGTGCTAACAGTATAATTTCACAGCATTAGGAAGAACAGCTTGAATTATTGAACTATTATTTTAATTGTTTTAAAAAAAAATTGTGATAAAAGTAGGGAAGTTAGTATTGCAATATCTGCTTCTTAAAAAAACCTCTGGTTTCATTTCATTACTATGTCTTAAATTACTACTTTAGGAGTCCAACTTTATAATAAGCCAGACGTTTTAGAAATAATAGAACTATATAAATTAGAGTAGAAAACAAAAAAGAAAAATAGATAAAATAACTAAAAGTAGTTTGATTTATCTTATAGAGAAAGAACATAAATGTTTTTTACTTGTCCTCATAACTGGGTTATCTCACTGGCAAAGATGCTGCAAGGCAGAAGCCCAGAATCATCAATAGATTTGGAAGTGGAACAGGTTAAGCTGTGTTACCAGTCCAGCTGCAAAATGGTAAGAAAACCTGAAGGCCTTGGCACTGTGCTATATAAGTGAAGAATGGAGCAAATAAAGAGGCAGTCTCAGATGAACGGAACACAGAATAAGGAAGATGCTCAATGAAAGAGGAAAGATAGTGGGAAATATTTTAAAATTAAAGACTGAGAAGAAATATTAATAGACAAGCTTAAATTAGTGGTATCTTTTTAAAAGCATTGTTTATGTTAATTTAATTTAGAAAATGGGCTTCTTACTTGCTGCAATCTGATTGGTCAGTACCCTCAAGATAGGGGTACATTACGTTTCAATAGATGACCAGCAAGTAAGAAGTACCAGCCTATACTGCCCCTTAACCACTCTAGTATCCTAGTACCCACCTCGGCTCCTAATTGGCCAAAATACTTCATTTCCATTTCAAATTAACGCTATTTTTTTCTACTCGCTTAGCGAGACATCCTGCCCCTACCCTCCTCAATTCAGTGCCACCTTCCACATGAACCCAGACCTGGCTACATCCAGAAAGTATCACAATTAAAAAAAATAAATTTTTAAATAAAACTCAAGCTGTCCGTCTCCACATCACCGCAGTCACCAACGAGTAATTCAAAACTGCATGTAAGGCCACTACATAAAGCTGCCTCTTCCGTGATGCCAACAGAAAACGCTTCCATTTTAAAATAAAAAAAATCTAACATTACGGAACTCATCGCACTGCTGACTCTCCGCTACTTCGTCTTCTTAGCTTCCTCCCGGTCCCGGTATGAACCACACCAACAGAACCCCACGACACAAACTGCACACCAACCCCCCACGGACTCTCCAAGCTTCCTCTTTACTCCGATATCGCAACAACGTAGAATCCTGTCACAACTGCACACCAACCCCCACGGAATCTGGAATAGACAAAAATCCATACTGGAGGAGGAACTACTTTACTAAAAATGACTACAAAAACTTTAAACAATTTTTTTTTTTTTTTAATGAAACTTTTTTTCTTTGCAGTGCCTATTTAACAGATAGCCTTCAGGGTGTGGGTATATCGACCGGCTAAGGGTTACCCTCGCTTCGCGCGCTGGCCCTATTACGCCCTGGCCGGTCCGTATTGCCTAATACCGCCCACCCTGTCGGGCATTATTGCTTACATAGAGCCTGGTAACAAGACTTACTTGGAATATTTATTTGCTGAATATTTAAGTATTGAATAATTACAGTGAATTTATCTTGCACATTACTAATAGTAGTTTTATATATGAGGACCAGGAACACAAAGTCTCAAGAAGTTTTATTGACACCATCTGTATTGAAAAGGATTGAAAGTAGTAATAGAAGGTTAATGTCAGAAGCAGGAAATGGTGATAAAGCTAAAATAGGGGTGCCAGGTAAAATGAAAGTTGGGTGTCATAAAATGAAAAGTATTAAAGGATTTAGCCAAATTAAAAATTGAAAACTTTATGGAGAAAAATATCTCAACCCCAGTATTATCAAGGGATGATCCCCATCCAGTAACAAGTGGATAATCCGCATCCAGTAACAAGTGGAGATTTATCAGTCCTGAATAAGGCTAAATGAGATGGTAATAAGATATAATCTGTTAACAAGAAGGAGGGACTAACCTCACATGTGCACCCTGTAAAAAGGACAAAGTTACCAATAAATGACTCACATTTTTGAATATGGCCCTATTCCTGCTAATACAAGTTACCCTGAAATAATAAGTCAAGGGAAGCAAGAAACTAATAGTTATGTAATAAAATCCCCAGATTTAAGGGAAGAGTGTAAGAAGGGTATATACAAAACTTACTAGGTCTAGGAGACAGGGAGACCTTGCGCTCCCCTTCTTCTTTAATTATTATATAGCATCACATGTTAGTAAGGTAGTTTCATGGACCCGGCCTATATCTCCAGTAAGTTCTAATATCTATGTACCCCTTGGGTCCCTATTGAGAGGTATCTGGTTGCCAAGGCCTCCTTAACCCTTAACTCAGCTATTTATATGGATCCAAGATTTCTCCCCAAAGCACTTAAAAATACTCCAATTGGCTGGTCAATTAGGGCCCTACATCAGGCGCAGAGGGTACTTGTGGTGAATTGGCATAATTCCTTGGAACAACCATTAACTCAAAATATGCATTTCAAATTCAGAAAGGGCAGATTCCCCCTACATTCTGGAAGCTGTTAGTGGGGTTGTGTCTTAGTGATATAGCACCTCAAGGAGAGGTACTACCGTTTGGGCAATTTAGTGCAAACATACATGCGGTAAAAGGGAATGCCTTCAAATATTGGCAAGTTAGTGGTGCAGTCAAAACTTACCTTCAGAATTTGAAGCCCCCAGAGGTAAACAAGACAGAATTGTCCTCGTTACTATACATAGCAGATCAACCCCACTCGGTTTCCAAAGTGTATCAGGAAATCCAGAGAATCGTCTCGGAGTGGCCCTCTAGCATTTGCTATTACTGGACACAGAAACTTGGGATGAGTGAAGATGTCAGATTATGGGACTGAATCTGGAGTAATATATATAAATATGTAAAGCAGGACCGATATAAGTTACAGCAGTTTAACATTATGCACAACTTATATTATACACCTGTTAAATTATATAAAATAGGTAAGCTTGCATCCCCTCAATGTTACAGATGTAAAGCTGATAATGGGGACCTATTCCATATGTTATGGGAGTGTTCTAAAATTCAGCCATTATGGGGAGCAAATCAGAAGTCCCTAAATTCTTTCCTCGAGCTTGATCCTTATTTTACACCTGAGGTCTGTCTGATTGGTCATTTCTCTAAGGAAATGAGTAAACAGAAGAAAGCATATATAGCTATCATTGCAGTTGCAGCTAAAGCGATAATTTTATGACACTGGATGGATGAGTTAACGCCCTCAATTATTGAATGGTATAAGGAGGTCTTGCTTGCACTACCGTTAGAGTTGCATATAGCTAAGGTGAGCAATAGGGTACATTCATATAATGCAAAATGGGGCCCCTTGGAAGCGGTCCTAATGGTTTGGAAAAATTAGAATATTAAAGCGGAAGGGTCTTCTTTAAGCTGGTATATTTTTATGGTATTATGCAGGAAGAGTTATGTGGTTCTTTCTACTAACAGAATTACATTGGGATTGGGGGAAGGGAAGGGTTAGGAGGTAGTCAGTTGTTTTTTTGAAAATATTAATAAGAAAATGATACAATGTCCATTCCTATAGTGTAGGCCTCGGTATACCAGACTTTTGAGGTGTATATTGTTTCTCCATGGCCTTGTCAATGGTTTTAATTTCATTGTAATGTGACATTGGAATTAAAGTGTATTAAATTTTAAAAAAATCCCCAAATTTAACTGAAGTCATGAACAAATTGCATATAACAATTAATGGATTAAAAAATGTAATAAGAACTTAGGAACAGGGCAGTAATAACAAAGAACTGAATTAGTAAAAATCTTAAATGATAATGATGACTGTGTCTCAGCTTCACCAGAGGCAAATGAGCTCTCTTCTCCTAGGTTTAGCTGGGGACCATTCCCAGATAAAGATATGAAGGAGAAAGGGCAAGACAGGCATCAAATAATCTAATAAACATGAGTCTAGATGAGTCAAAGACTACTCTGTTGGCTACTGTCTTATCAAAGGAGCAACTAGATTATATAACAAAGCCATATAATGTAAATATAGTGATTCTTGAAACATTATTGGTTCTCAAGGAGGACATTTTAGGCATTAGAGCAAAGATAATGAAGCATCAAAGTACGTTAAAAAGGCTATTGGAGGAATATTTGTCACAGAATTACTCAATTGATGAAAATGGCTCATTTATCAGTAAGCAGCAAAGAGATCCCAGCAAAGAAAATGACAAACAAACACAGACAGCAAGTCAATGCAACCAGACCAATCTTCCTCCTCCATTTGATAAATACATAATAATTATTATACCAAATACACCAAACATAAAGATTAACAAGAAAACAAACAAAACTATAGAGTAGGGGGGAAATAAAATTGCAGAACACAGAAAATAAGAAAAACAAACTTGAGGTTCATCCAAGTCAGGGAAAAAGGATCTAAAGTATACAGTGAGGACAACAGATAACAGCCAAGATGGACAGGACAAGGAGTCGGTAATACAAATATAACCTAATTTACTAGGGGAAACTTTAAAGTCTCTACAACAAACAAATGAAAACTCCAACCCTAAGGATAATTCTTTAAAGAATGAGGAACAAGCTGTGACAACAATCGCAACTACTGCTTTATTGACAATAAATGGCATTAAGAGAGATCAAGAGGAAAGAAATAACGCTCTATTCTCTAAAATAATATTTATTTACTGCACTTGGAAAAGGATGCAAATAGCATCTTACATGTGGTTAGATCCAAGGAGGGTTCAAACCAAATATGACTATTCATCAAATCTGCAGAAATTACACAAAATATATGGGACAGAAACAGTATCTTGAGTGAACTAGGTATAAATATAGATCCCATTCCAAACAACGTGGAAGACTGTGAACTCCCAAGGTAGCATGGTGCAAAGAGAAGGCTGGCTAGCAAACAAAGTCCCAAAATTCCAAAGAACTCCTTGCACCCAATTGAAAAATCACAATATTTTTAAGTAAAGAAATTCAAATGCTTTATTGCATCAATTGTTAAACAGAATACTGTGGGTGAACTAATAGATGCCCACTACTAGCCCCATCTGTAATTTTTACAGTATGATGGATCCTTACCACTTTTATTTCTAAGAGTTATCAACCCCTGTATCATATTTGTGGGAAGGATTCATTTACAAAGGCTTCAGATCCCATACCTTACCACACTCCCCTGCTCCGTGGAGCAGGGGATCCACTCTGGACCCAGGATGGACATCTGATTGGCTGCTCGCCTAGGTCTACTCCCTCCTGCCTGTCCCTTCCCTTCAGCAGAGACTACTGGCTTACAGTCTCATCCTACCTCTCCTCACTCCTCTCCCCTGCCACCCCTCCCTCCTACAATATCAGTTCCAAGTTTCTTTTAGGGACAAAAGACTCAATTACCCTACCTTTAACAATTATCTTTAATAAATCCCTTTGAGAATCCTCAGTCCCTGTTGATTGGCGTACAGCCACTGTTACATCCATTTTCAAACAGGGTTCCCATTCGAAAGTTGAAAACTATAGGCCCATTAGCCTAACTTCTATACCATGTAAATTAATGGAAAAAATTATTAAACAACAACTTGAAAGTGAAATGGCAACTCTAAACATCAATGATGATTATCAACATGGGTTCAAACCAGGTTTTTCATGTACTACAGACTTGCTCTCTTTTTATAACCACATCAGTTACAACCTTGATTGTAATATACCCATGGATGTCATTCTTTTGGACTATAGCAAGGCATTTGATAAAGTGTCACATGTCATCTTGGGTAATAAACTAATCCACCTAGGCTTCTCATCATCCATTATCTCATGGATAAATAGTTGGCTGGGAAATAGGACTCAGAGAGTAAGGGTAAATGGTGCAATGTCTGACATGGGGGAGGTGACTAGCGGGGTGCCTCAGGGATCAGTTTTGGGTCCCACACTGTTCAACTTGTTCATTAGTGATGTGTATCACGGCCAACAATTTTATGGTCAAATTTGCCGATGACACTGAACTTGGGGGTAAGGTCAACAACCAGAATAACAGTTATAACCTAAAACTTGACCTAGCCTCAGTTGAGAACTGGGCACTTAATAATAGAATGTACTTTAATGTTTCCAAATGTGCAGTACTTCACTTGGGAAAAAACAACCCCAGACAAACATACTTCCTAAATAACACCATTATCAGGACTTCTGATATAGAAAAAGACCTGGGAATATTAGTAAATGATAAATTATCTTCTTCTTCTCACTGCTCTAGAGTAGCAAATCAAACTAACTTGCTACTTCATTGGATTAACAAAACTTTTGTTTCTAAATCAGAACAATGCCTCATGACTTTGTATAGGTCACATGTCAGGCCCCATCTGGACTATGGATCCCCATTTTGGAGTCCTTACTTAAAAACTGATATTAATAGAATCGAACAAGTCCAATGTAGAGCCACTAAACTTGTCCCCCATTTCACTCATTTAGACTATGATACCAGATTGCAAAAAACAGGACTTTATTCACTTAAGCGGAGATGGATTAGAGGTGATCTTCTACAGTTGTTTAAAATTCTGGAATCTCCTACTCAAATGGCAATATGTGGTATTGCTTACTCCTCAAGAAAAATTGTGCCTAGACTCCACAACAAACAACTGGAAGTAAAAAAGGCAAATAACAACAAGAGGCTAAATTATTTCTTCATTTGAATGCCCAAGATATGGAACACGTTATCACAGGACATAGTTGACTCAACAACTATTACAATATTTAAGAATAAACTTGATAAATGGATGGAAGATCAGAATTTGGGTTAAAAATTCCATGTATATGGAGGGCAATCTCAATAGGCAAACCGCCTCCTTTTGTCCTATAAACCAAGTAAACCCTCCGCTCCTGACACTCCTGTACTTTTTGCATCCCCTACACACATACCTCAACAGGCCAATGAACTTTCTCCTTTAGCCTCCCATCCTTATAAAATAATCTTTCCTCTGCCATTTGCCTCATCCCCACTTTCCCAGCTCTAAAGCATCTGCTTAGGCCACCTCCAGTAACCTCCTGCTGCTGTTCCTGAGGCCCTATGAACCGTATTTCCTCAACCATTAACATTTCACATTATTTTTCAGTACATGCTCTTTCCCACCTTACCATATCACATCTCGCATTGCTATTTTTTATGTATTAATTCAAGTCAATCAAATTTATCATGTTCGCTTTTGTACTCTGTATTTTGATTTTAATTCCAAGGTTAACTGTTCCGCACTACCTTGTGGGCCAGATATTCAAAGCCTTGTGCAGCGCTCAAACAGAATGTGAAGTAATAGCACCAGTTTAGCCTGAGGCCGCCATATTCAAAAGAGCAAATAGCGCTGGGAAACCCATAATGTATGCAAGAGGCAAAGTGAGGGGGCGGCTACATGCATACAGGTGCAACAGGATATTCAGAGGGATAGCTCTGTGCAAGGCTGCATTGCACAGCACATAGTGTGGCGCTACTTACTGCCTATAAAAGGCAGGTCTTATGCCAGGGCAATCCACATAGGAGAGAGTGGCCAGACCAGGAAGAGAACATGGCAATATTCAGCAATGCTGTAGTGCTGCACATCATGGAGGAGGTTGTGGAGGAGGAGGAAAGGGAGCAGCCACAACCAGGCCCACAGCACAGGCCAAGGAGGAGATATACTGCACACAGGTGGTACCGGCCCAGAGTCTCCTTCGAGACCCTGCCTGATGAGCATATCATTGTCCAGTACAGGATGGACAGGGGAATGTTGAAGCAGTTATGTGAACTCCTGCATGAGCAGCTGCCACCTAACACCAGATGCAGCCATGCCATGTCAGTTGAGGAGAAGGTGATGGCAGCGATGTGCTTGCCTAGCCACTGGGACATTCCAGCACCCAATGGGGGACACCATTGGGGTATCGCAGTCCGCCACCTCATGCCTCCTGACACAGTTCCTTGATGCTTTTCTGTCACATACTGATGAGTTCATAGTATTCCCCAGCATGGCAGCCGAGCTCAGAGAAACCATGCAGCAATTCTATTGAGTTGCGCACCTACCAGCTGTACTCGGTGCCATTGACTGCACCCATGTCCCCATCCATGCACCACCTGATGATGGTAGTGACATCTATGTAAACAGGAAGGGTTACCACTCCATCATTTGCCAGGTGGTGTGCAGTGTGACAGGGTGCATCAGCAATGTCTTCATACAGTACCTCGGCAGTGCCCATGATGCGTCATATGGCACCAGTCCGGCTGTGCCAGGCCTTTGAGGAGGGCAGGATACCCAGCGGGCACCTTGCCAGTGAGTATGGGAAGCCATGACAGGAAAAATGCACAGGAGAGGCAGGGACAGGCATGAGTAGTCATTGAAGGGGCACAGAGGGCATTGATACATAGCAGCAATAGGCACACAGCATGACAGCAGTGCCTATCCCCTGCGATCCTGGCTGCTGACACCAGTACTCTGGCCAGCCACAGTGGCTGAGGAATGTTATAATGAGGCAGACGCCAGAACCAAGAACATCATAGAGAGGGTCTTTGGGATGCTAAAGATGCAGTTCCTCAGCATAGACCAGTCTGGCGGTGCCTTACAGTACAGGCCTCAGAAGGTATGCCGTATCATCCTAGCCTGTTGTATGCTAAACAACATGGTGCTCAACCATGGGATGCATTCACCTGAACCTGAGCAACAGTCTGACAGTGAGCCAGAGCCAGGGGTCAGGGGGATAGTAGAGCAATTCAAGAGGCGGGATCCCCGGCCTACAGGGCCCTGGAGCACAGGAGTAGCATCATCGAGACACTATCACAGAGGGGACGGTGAGTAAACACAACACAGACAACAAACATGTCAAGAACAGTGCATTTAATAGTTGTGAAGACAGTGCATTTAATAATTGTGAAGACCCAGTACAGTGTACACAGTGAAACATTCTGGTGATGGACACACTGGCAGTGCGAGGTAGTGATGTGCTGCGCTGCGTGTGGTGAAATGAATGTCACGCAGGTGTGCAGAGTGTACAGCTATGGGGTGTGCAAGTGTCAATAGGTGGGGTGGAATGTGAGGGAACATGGGGTGTGGGGGGGTGTCTGCGGGCAGGGGACCGAGGATGTGTGAGCGTGCATGAGTGTGCATGTGTGTGGGACATGGGCACATCATGCAGGGAGGTGGTGCCTATCAATGGCACCTGCCATCCCCACACATGACACACCCCCTGTGTGCGTGTCACTGAACTAGGCATGCTCTGTGCTGAGGACATGGTCAAGGTGGACTGTGGCGAGGTTGGGAGGGCAGTACGCCTGTGGCTTCACTGAGATGCAGGCACAGGTGTGGAGGGCAGGCACCCACGACACTGGGGAGGCCTGTGAGGACTGGGATGCAGATGTGGAAGAGCTGCCACCCACTCTATGTCACGCAGTGGGCACACCAGTGCACCTGGATACCCCTGTAGGCCCACTGTGTGTGTCTCCTGCAGCACATCCATGAGGTCCTGCACAGTGGCGGTGAGCCCCCCAAAGTCACAGTTTATGGAGGCAAGGATGCAGGTCATCCGCTCCTCCACCCACTGCTCACCATGTGCAAGGGCAGTGCCCACAGTGTCCCACAGCTGTGACAGCTCACGGTGCACCTCCCTGCAGAAGTCATGCGGTTCCTGCTGGGCCACATGCTGTGATGTCAGGGCTGCCTGGAGTATGGGCCGTGCTCCCTGGCCATCCTGTGCTGGGTGAGCAGTGCCAACCTGCCCTGTGAGTGGAGGTTGTCGCTGCCATTGGGCACAGTGGGGTGACTGTGGGTGTGCCAGTGGTGGCAGCTGCTGGTGGGCAGGCTGCTGCTGCATCTGTGGGCCTGCAGGAGGGGTTGGTTCATGCTGCAGGGCTGGCACTGCAACCTGTGACTGGTGGAACATGTCCAGTGGGGCACACTAGCCATCCCCATGGCTGACAGCCATGCACTGTACAGTGCCATACGCCTGTGCACCCCCATCCCCAATGCTGCGATGTGACTGTCCCCCGCTGTTCCCACCCCAATCTCGCCAAAGACAGGCCCTCCCACTGGCAGGGTGTTGGTGTCCTCTGCCTCCTCCAAGCCTTGGTCACTTGTAATGGTGAGAATGACCACCTGCTCACCGCACAGGTCCTCTACCTGTGCATTCTCATATCTGCTTATGGCCTCCAGGTATGCTGCATCTTTCTCTGACAATCCTGCAGAGCCAACATCCACCTATGTTCCATGGCCACATACTGTCCCCACGTCCAATGCCACTGCAGGACCCAGCATGACAATCATGCCTGATATAGATGGCTGCACCTGTGCAGTGTCATTCTCCACCTCCTGTACCACTGTGCCAGGCACCTCCTGGGTCACAGGCTGCCAGGCACCCAACGCTGTGAAGGAACAGAGATGGTGTCAGTGTCCAGTACAGTGAACAGATCATGCACACACCATCACCACATGCACCCCCAACAGTGTGTGCCCCACAGCACACCTGTGCACACCCCACAGTGCAGCCCATGCAAATGCAAGTGATGCCCCTCTGCATGCACCCCTGCCCACAGCCCACATGCACTAATAACCTGTGCACTGCCAACACATGCACACCACAGTGCAGCACCCACACTACAACCACAATGTGACACATCCATGCATGCTTCCTGCATGCACCTTGAGAGTGGGAAGGTGTGCCACAGCCCCGTTGGTGTTGGTCAGGCAGTGGCAGCCACATGCTGCAGACATACCTGCCCTAGGTGGTGTGTGCAGTGTCTCACACCCACTGCCATCAGATTCCACCAATCACCACTGGCTTCAGGGTTGAGGCTACCAACACCATCAGTGGGTCCCACTCCCACTGCTCCATGGGCTGTGATCCACCGCCCCGTCCGCAGCCATTTCCGCAGTCTTTGGGCCTCCTCCTCCTTGGCTTGGTGCAGCAGGTTGTTCCACCTCTTCCTTACTGCATCAGTGCTATGGCCATGACCAACCATGGCATTCATCGCAGTGGTGATCTCATCCTACATGCTCCTCATGATGGCATCTGTGGACTTATTTCTCCACAGGACTATCTCCCTCTCCTTCACATCATGTACCAGGGCCCAAAGCTCATCCCCTGACAATTTGTGGTCCTGGAGTCACTCCTGCCCTGCAGCATTACCTGTGTGGGACAGAGAACATGGCATGGGTTACACACAGTGGTGTACGATGTGTGCACAGCTGTAGCAGTACTCAATGGGCATGGCACACTGCACGGTCACCATGCATTGGCCTCCCCTGTGTGCAGCAGGAACGGTGCATGCACACCACACCACTCAGTGCTGGGGATGCCTGCACACCTCCACACCTCCACATTGTGTGGCCAGCATTGCCTGCACAGCCACTGCCAGGAGCTGCCCATGCTGCCGACCTGTGACGTGTGTCCCCACAGCGCCAGCTGCACATGGTGGCATGGACAGTGCGGTCTGTGGCCATGCAGCATACCGGCAAGCACACACCAAGCACACAGTCCCATGCACTGTCCATCGGGCCCAGTTGACTGGGCAAGCAGATGTGGGTGTACTGGCCTTTCCCAGCAGTCCCCTGGGACACATCCACCGCCATGATGGACCTGTGCATGCCCAGCACTGTGGCCTATACTCTGTGCAAGTGCCCACCATGGTGTGCACCCCTAAGATGGGGCAGCACGGCCAGCTAACCCCCCATGTGCTGTCAGAAGCACTGGCCCAGCACAGTGACTTGTGTCAGGCAACAGTCCAGCATCTGTACTGTTGCAGGCCCCATGCACAACTGTACATAGGCCAGACAAGGTACATATGTACACCAGGACCTACGACATTAGTACAGCATGACATGGGTTGCTGCCCCCGTGTGTGTATATGCAGATGCCACGCATTGTTCCGTAAGTCTCCAATATACAGGCCCAGTACCTGTATGACTGTAGAGTCCTTGGGCTGCAATGACAGCGTCAGTGACCAAGCCTTCTGGTGTTGACATATGTGAATACACATACAGAAGTGTTCCGCTGGTCATGTTATGCTGCCATGTAGTGCAGCAGGTCAAGGGCCTATTTGCTGCCCCCTGCAATACAACTGTACACCATGCCATGGCATACATTGTGTATGCCTGCCTACACCCATGATGTGTGGAATGTGTGTATCCCAGCCTACACGGCTGCACATGACTGCGGACTGGCCTGCATGCAGTACATATCTGCCTGCTCCTGCTGTCTCTCCTGTGACATCCTGCTTTCTGTGCTGCTGACCTCAAACCTGCACAACACTGCATTCCTTATGAGCAACACAGGTGGAGCACTGTTTGCCCTTAAATAGCACTGACAGACAATCAGGCCTGTGTGGCATGCAAATGAGGCAGTAATGATATGGTAATCACCCTGTTTGCCCCATGCATACACAAGTACCCTAATTTACATAGCCACTTTGAATATGGCCTGTGCTAGTGCCGGGCAAGTGGATAGTGCTGGGCAAAGGGCTAGCGCTGGGCTATCTGGCCATGTCATTGTGCAGCACTGCAACAATAGCACAGCACTGTGAGCTGTTGCGCGTCACCTGCGCATGCTCAGGTAGGCTGCTGTCCATGCAACCATGCCTGCTCCACATGGCTTAGTGCCACGCTACAGTTGTTTGCACGATGCCACTGTGCATGCATGATATGGCAGCGCCAGAGTTGTGGCAGTGTTGTGCATGCACATACGCAGACTCCGGGTTGTGTGGCATTAGTGTACATGGCAGCATGGCACAAGTCACAGGTGGTGGTGCAGGCAGGTGTGCCCCAGTGACTAATACTACTACTACCATACACCTGTGTGTGGCCATGTCCAGATGCCATAGGCAGAGGGCAGTGGTTCAGAGGGACAGGCATTGGGATGAGGTGGAGACAGCCAACCTGGTGCAGCTGGTCCAGCAGGAGCACCGGCGACTGTTTGGGGGAGGTCAGGGAGGGGACCAGCCACGTCACCAGGTGTGGGCCTCAATTTGCCCGCCCACATGTCCACAAGGACAGGAATCCCATGTGAGGGAAAAGTGCCAGCATAGGTATGCAGACCTGTGGTGCAGGCAGAGGCAGCTGCTGGAGAAGTGTAGGTGGATGCTTCGTGATGGGACAGTGCCTGTGCCAGGTAGGTGATGGCTAGCACCGCGCCCAGGTGTCCCGTGTGTGTGTGTGTGTGGCTGCAGTCACTCAGGTGTGTCAGTGTGTTGGGAGGGATGCCTGTGTGTGCCTGACTCCCTGTACACATACCTGCCAAGGGGGCTCTTGGGCTTTGCTGGTGTTATTGGGTACATTTGTTGGACATGAGCTGATTGTGCTGGTGTCCATAGGTATATGGATGAGGGGATATGGGGAAACCGGGCAACCAGTGGTTCTGGAGTGTTGTATGCTCTGTGTTGCACTTTGGTGCTTACATGGACCATACCACCCACAGTTGTTGTGTAACCCCACCACACCTGCCCCAGCTTTGCCTGCTGTGATCATATATACTAGGAAGGAGGCTGAGTGCAGCTGTGTATGCTGTACATAGTGGTGGCCTGCGGTGGGGTTGGTGCCTTGGTGTATGGCACACTTCCACCGCTGTGTGTGTGTGTGTATCATGCCACTGACTGCCTGCATGTGGCCGCAATCCATGGCACAGTTGCCATGCTGAGATGCCCAGTGTGCACTGTGCCCATGTAATGGACCATTGTGGCATCACCTGTCAGGGGCTGGGCATGGCTTGGGTGACACAGTGTGCCTGCAAAGGGGGGGGAACATGTTCTGTTCCATGCCACCAGTGGCAGGGGGGTTGTTGTGGGATACCCTGTGTACCAAGGACACTGCTGTGTTGTACTGTGGGTGCTCACATTGTAGTAATGGTGCTGTACCCTCTTCCCACTGCAGAGCACAGTGACCAGACTGGACCAGGGGTTGAGGACCAGCAAGGTGCCCAGGGAACCACCAGTGACAGGCAGAATGTGCCACCAATGCCACAGCATGTGGAGGAGAGCAGCGCTGATGATCAGTCCCTATTGCGTGAGTACACTGTTTGTCTGCACACTGCACAGCATGTGACATGGGTGGGTCTTTCCATGGGCTGATGGTGCTGCTCCTGCCGAGCACACGGCTGTGTGCATGGTACCATGTCATGTGACACGTGGTACTGTGTTGGCCACTGGGGTGGCAGGATGCACTATGGGTCTGGATGGGCAGTGGCCATGCACTGTGCCTGCTGGGGAGGGGCTGTCTGGGCCTATGTGATGTACTGGCATGTGCTGCTCTGCTCATCATGGGTTACCGTTGCCATATATAGCACTTAGTGACTGTTCTGCTGTTCTCATGGCATGTGAGTATATCATCACCTGGTCTCGGGTTACTGTGGTACTGCAAGGCATGTTGTAGGTGCATGCCAGTGTTTTTGACAGTGTACATTACAGGGGGTTGCAGGGTGGCATCTACACTGCAACACCCTGCTGGTGTGTGGGTGGTGCATGAGAGCCACTGGTATGGCATGGTGGACCCTGAGTCTGGTTGAGTGGTGGCCGCACACTGTGCCTGCTAGGGAGGGTGATCTGGGGACCTAGTGCTGTACAGGCATGTGTAGATCTGCCCATCATATGTGCCTGTTGCACACTGCTTGAGTGAGGGGGCCATGTTCCTCTACTGGCTGGTGTTCCCCTGTCCGTGCAGTGCCTGGTGTCTGTACACCCATCATGCATGGGGGGTGCAGGGACTGGGTAATTGAGGTGGCATGGTGTGCAGTGGGTCCGCTAATGCGGATGGTGTAGCACCCTCCATGGGGGGGCCTGCCATCCCTTGCCAGTGTGTGCAGCACTGTACTGGGCATATGTTTGGCCTACTGCTGTCCTGCTGCAGGTGGTCCATGGCCTGTGTTCCTTTGTTACATGGGACTGGCCATGCATTTCTGCCTTGTGTGTGCTGCTGCTGTGGGTGTTGGCACCACCATATGCCATGCTCTGTTACTGTGTGGGCTGCATGCCATCATACGGTGGTGTGGTTGTGGCCACTCCACTGGTAGGTGTGCCTTGCTGTCTGTCTCATTGCTATGTTCCTTTGAGCAGCTTGTCCCAATGTGTGTCATCCCATGTATTAGTCGTGCCATGGCTCCCTGTCTGTGTAATCCTGGGGACTGGCTGTCTGGTTGCACTGTGTCACCTTGTGCTCCACTGGTTTGTGTGTGTGCACTGTGTCACAGTGTTGCCAGTGGCATTACACACCTGTCCGTGTACAGTGGGTTGGTGGGGGTGGCCTGTACATCTAGCCTCAGTATATTGGTGTGTGTCCAGTTGTTCAGTATGTCCTGTGTCATATCACCGCATGGGCATGGTTATTGGGACATGCTGTCCAACCCTGGGTTGCCACCTGGGGTGTGCATTATACCACCTTGTTAGTATCCCATCCTGACCTGGTCTCCCTTCCTTCTGTAGATCCACGTCATAGCTCGCTATTGGCCACATGCCTGGAGGAATCTGAGAGGGGAGACAACCTGCTCCACCACTTTGTACACCAACAGTGGACCCTCATTGAGCAGCAGACAGTCCTGATTGCCAAAACACGATGGGTGGCTGAAATCTTTGAAGAATGTCTGCTGGTCCCATCCAGCATCCAGCCATTGGCCTCGTCCCTTTTCTGTTTGCTATCTCCCCCCCTCCTTTCCAGACTGTTTGTATCTGGCCTCTGTTGATTTCTACCTGTTTGTGTCCACTTCCCCTTTCCCTCCATATCCATTGCCACCCTGTACATATTGTATCTTTGTACATACGTTTCGCATGTCACTGTACAGGTAGTCTTTGTCATAATACTTGTAGTTGTTCACATCGTAGTCTTCATAGTGGGAGTGTTGTGTGTTGTAGTTCAGTGGTGGGGGATTTCTTAGTATTTGTGCTTGTAGTGTTTGTACAGTTTGCTTTCTTTGTTTTATTGGTAGTTCATCTAGTGGTAGTTGTAGTAGTTAGTTGTTCACATTTGGGTATTGGTTGTTACTTTTGTATTCTTTTATTTTCATATTGTTGTGTGTACTGTTAGTATCACTGTACTGTTCCTGTTGCTGTGACATTCGTTTGTTTCTTAATACATTCCACTTTCTACAGTTTACTGTGTCCTGTGTCATTTTCGGGTGCTGGGGTTTTCACATGGTGTACTGTTCCATGGTTCTCACACATGGGTCCTGGTTGTTGCTTGCCATTCACCTGCCTGTGTGTCATATCCTGGGTTCTGCACTGCGGTCAGCTCTTGGGATCTCAATTTGGGCTGTGTTGCTTTGCATGCGTCCCAAGGCCAGGTTGTCTCACTTCTGCACTGTGTTCCACTGGGTGTTTGCCTGGGTGCTATATTCAGTGCTGTCTTATTTGCTATACTCAGTGCTGTCTTATTCCCAGGCTATTTTTGCCCTGCACTCCCAGCCCAGTTTGCCCGGCTTCCTTAGTATACTATATTCAACAGGATTAGGCTATTCCTTTTGAATATGGTGAGCTATTTGGTCAGGGCAATTTTTACGCACCGGGCAGTGCTAATTTAGCCCCGGGGAAAAGTTTTGAATATATGGCCCTGTATGTATTATTGCACTGCCAAATAATGTATTTTGCATCTCGTATGAAGCTGTATTTTTGTATTGTAACTCCACTTCTCCTCTCCCCCGGGTCGCACCTGGAAACGAGCCTTGGCTCAGTGTGTGCCTTTCCCAGCTACCATTCTTTAAATAAATAAATAAGCATGTAAACATTAAAAAGGGAAGGCTATTTTGTTGTTTCATTGACTTGCATATTAGTCAAAAAACTTACGGTTAACACTATACATGTACATGTTTATTACATATCCTTATTAACTTGCATGAAGGAACATGGTCTATGGTACAACACAATTTGAATGATAATTTAACGTCATAAGAATGAATCTTGGTGTCAGGGAGGGTTGTATTTTGGCCCCTTTACTTTTGAATCTTTTTCATAAATGAAATTATAAAACAAGTTAACGTTGATGATTTTCATTCCCTAAAAGTGTTTAATCAAAAATTTGTTCACTTTAGCATACACAGGTGATATTGTCTTGATAAAATTTCTTAGACTAAATCAATCAGAAACAGAATTAATAGTTTTTGGAGCACCAAATAAAGATAAATATATTTTATGTAATGAGGGTAAGGGATTGAAAATTGTTAAATTTATTAAATTATATGAATACCTATAGTGGCAGCCACAAACATGGTCAGATATTTCCTGAAATTTCTGTGCTATCTCTGGAGAAATTTCCTGCCTGTCTGCAGTATCACTATGGGTCACCAGAGAGAATCTCTTCAGATATTTCGCAAAATATCTGGAAATATCTGACCATATCATAGCTGTGACTGTAAGTCTCATGAACACAAATAATTCAAAATGGAATTTATATGTAAATACAGTATAGAACTTAAATCACAGAAAACAATTAATGGAGTAAGAAGGTTTATGGGCATTTACAGGGGATATTCAGTGGATGGTGGTTTTCTGGGCACAGGGTCAAAATAGCTATTTCAAATATAGCATGGTCGAATACCATGCAGTAAAAACAGCAAAAGCAAAGATAGCACTCGGTAAACACACTGAGCACTACCATAGTGAACAAACCACTAAAAGTCCCCCAACCCTCCCAATTTAATATAACTTCCTTCCTGGGGGGAATTGGGGATGGGGAGAAACCTCGAGGGGATTGTTGTGGAGAGGAAGGGGGAACCAGCAGGACAACTGGGAGGGACAAAAAAGTGCAGGGTGGGAGGCAGACAGACAGACACATTCAAAACATAAGTCTGAAGGGGGAAACAAAACAGAAAAAAGGTAAGTGTCCCTGGACCAGGAACTAGAGCCCAATTCAACAACGTTCCACTGCTGTCCCTTCCTGTGGCCCTACCCTCTGTACCACAGCAGCAGCTGAGCAGTACACCACCACGCATAGTCTTTATTATTTCCACATGCAATATAGCTACAGGGATAGCACTAACATTACCTGCACTATACTATCCCTGTAGCTGTTTTGCTTTCTGCCATTTTTACATTACAGTTTTTCCTACGCTATATTGGCCATGACATTTTGACATGGTACAGCTTAGAAAATATGGTGATTTATGAAAATGAACCAGCTAGAAAAAATTCTGAACAAACTGTAAATATCTGCTTGGACTTCCCAATTTTGTTCCAGACTTTATCCTCAGACTTGAGTTGGAACAAGTATCATTAGATACTCTCATAAAAGAGAGAATAACAGTATTCATATTGGAATTGCAAACAATGAATGAAAACAGATTACTAAGAATATGTAGGGAAGAAGAAATGGACAACTCCACCAGAGGATTCACATTTCCATACTCTAATTTAATTTAAACTAATTTACCCAGCATGGTTAGGCTCTATATTATTTATTTATTTATTAGCCTTTGTTGACCAGATAGGTGCATTAGGCAAAACCTGCCTATTTTCAAGCACGACCCTGGAGAGTACAACATATAGTTTTACAAAAACAAGCAGCAAATAATACAGAACCAGTAGATATCCTCGGAGGGATAGTTGTGGAAACAAAACATACATGTGGCAGTGGCCATCAACACAGGGATGGAAGGAAGCAGTCAAGGGAAACAAGGCAAAGCAGTTAATAAATGCAGAGACAATGGTAAGCTAGCTTAAGGAAAGCAAGAGAAGGGGGGATTAAGTATAGACACAGGGATCAAGTGCATGTAGGTAGGAGAAAAGTGCAGTCTTGAAGGAGGAGTGGGACGGGAAGCATTTAAGATTAGGAGGTAGAGAGTTCCAGAATTTGGGAGCGAAGTGAGAGGAGGTTTGTTCCCCAATTTTTGTAGAACAGTGAAGGATGGAAAGTGAAGAGGAATTAGAGGATCTCAGTAATCGGGAGTGTGCCATCGGAGTGAGCATAGCTCCAATGCTGTCAGGGTGAGGGGATTGAGTCACGGAGTCAGTGAAACAGCCCAGAGTGTATAAGTGCAGGTTTTTGGGGGACAGCCAGTTTAGGGAGGAGCACAGGAGACAGTGGTGGGTAAGGCGAGGGGCAGACAGGGAAAATCTGCATATGTTGTTATAGGTGGTGTCCCTTTTATGAAGAATACCAGTGTTTGTGTGGGAAAAGATGGGGAGGGTGTACAGGAGCCTAGGAAGCAAGACCTTCCTGGCCACTGAGATCATAGCAGCAGGGTTTAGGGAGTGATGCACCCTGCATGTGGCACCAATCCTAAAGTTAATGGATCTACACACCTCCAGTAAATGAGAAGAGAAATCAAGAGCAGGATCAAGGGTCACTCCTAGGTATTTGAAGGAGTCTGTGGACTGGACTGCAGCCCCATCACATCTGCACATGCAAAGCTTAGGGATCACGGTGTGGATTTTTCTAGCAGATCCAAAGAGCATGGACTGTGTCTTTGGTAGATTGAGGACCAGGGAGTTGGATTGGAGCCAGGATTGGAGCATTTGGGGCATTGATGACAGGCAAACATTAAGGCTGGCTACAGAACGAGTGGCTGAGTAGAGCACCAACTCATCGGCATACATGATGGAGTTACAGTCGATGAAGGAAGAGGGAAAATCATTGACAAAAATGAAGAAAAGCAGTGGTCTGAGAATGGAACCTTGAGGGATGCCACAGGAGATTGGAGCCAGAGAGGAAAGGACTTTATTAAAGGAGTCAGATTGGGAACGGTTAGAGAGGTAACTAGCGATCCAGGATAAGGTGGACCCAGAGGCCCCAAGAGATTGCAATTTGTGCATGAGCAGAGGGTGATTAACCAGGTCGAAAGCTTTTGTTAGGTCAATGAACACAGCCCCGGTAAGTAGGCCAGAGTCCATATTAGACTTAGCCTCACTAGTGAACAGGGTAAGAGCTGTAGTGGTGCTATGACCAGCCCAGAAACCATGTTGAACAGGCAACTGAAGATTGAAGTTTAATAAGTGGGCAGAGATCTGACGGTGAATAAGTTTTTCCATTGTCTTGCTGAGTGTTGGTAGAAGTGCAATGGGGTGATAATTGGACAGAACTTTAGGGTCACCTTTCTTGAAGCCTAGTATGATCTTGGCAGTTTTCCAGGCTAAAGGCACTATGGAGGTGCTAATGGACAGGTTAAAAAGCCAAGTGACTGGAGTGTCTAGGAGTGAGGCACCAATTCTGAGTATTCCAGGTTCAATACCATCTGGTCCTGCGCTGCCACAGAGGGGAATGAACTGTAGTAACCTAAGCATGTCAAGACAAGAGATAGGATAAAGTGTCAGGGTAGGAGAAGTATGTGACAGACCTGTAGAGGATGGCTGGGAGCCACTAGGTCCTGGAGGGAGGATGTTGAGAACCTCCATGACAAGTGGGTTGAAGGCATTGGCAATTGTATGGGCATTATTGCAGATAGAATCATTAATTAACATGCCTTTGGAGACTGTGGTTTAGTATTACCCAAGATTTCATTAATCTGGGTCCAGTATTTCCTGGGGTCATCAGCCGAAGACTGAAGGAAACCATGGTAGTAGTTGCTCTTGGCAGCATGAATAGACTTCTTGCAGGTATTACACAAGATGCAGTACTCAGCAAAGTCAGTCAGGCTGGAGGATGATATCCATTTTAGCCATAGCTTATCATGCTGCTTGAGCAGTTTCAGGAGAGGATGGTTCAGCTATTTGGTCACCTTCCCTCTGACCCTGCACTTACAGTATGGGATGTGCTTGTGCTGTAAGGCAAGTAAGGTTGTATTGAAGTCGTCAGTGGCCTGGTTGATGTCATTGGTGGTGAATAGGGGAGACCAGTTAGTGAGTTTGAGATCAAGAAGTAACTTGGCCGAGTCAAGCGGAGAGAAGTTAGCAAAGGATAGGACTTTGTGGGGTAGAGAGGACAGGAAGGAGTCACGGATGCAGAAGACAGGGCAGTGGTCACTGATTGAATCGGGTAAAACCCCAGCAAAGGAGTAGCAATCCATATGGTTAGTGAGAATCCAATCAATCATAGTATAGCTGGAGCTGTTCGGCGACTTCTGAGTGGGGGAGGAGATGAGTTGGGACAGGTTGACCTTACTGATGGTAGAAGCAAGAGAAGAAGCAGTCGGTCCAAGCCAGTCAAGGTTGAAGTCACACAGACAGATGACCTCATTTTTTTTGGTCAAGGCAGGAATATAATCAATGAGCTCCTCCAGGTCAAGCTTGCTAGTATGTGGAGGTAAATAAGTCCCAGTAATGTGCAGCTTCTTGGTTCTGCCAAGAAGTAGTACCATATGAATGGCCTCACCATTGTGGGGGCGGCAGGATAGAGGGTGACAGCCAGGTGAGCCTTGTAGTACAGGGCAAGTCTGCCCCCTCTTTTGGGGGGTGGTCAGTCAGCCCGATGCATAAAATAGCCTGGTAGTCTGCAACTTTGTCCCAAGATGGTTGGTTTCAACCAGGTATCTGATAGCATGAGGATATCTGGATTATTCGCCTGGACCCAAGCCTCCAGGTCAGTGAGGTTCGCCACGAGACTGCGTATATTAAGGTGGGCAAAGGTTAGTCCTGAAGCCTGTGACAAGAGATGAGTGGCCCCAGTCTGGGTTTGGGGAAGAATGACCTGGGGCCCAGGATTAGTTTCAATATCACCGCCTAGAGCAAGGGGCAGTGAGGTAGTCCAAATCATAGTTAAAGCAATGGCACAGGCTACTAAGCCTGGGGAGGAAGTCTTCTTGTAGACAATAAATCTCATTAGAGACCCTAGAGGTTTAAGACTGAGATACATTGGGGGAGTAGAGGTGGGGGCACATGTAGCCACCATGTTAGAGTAGGTGAAGTCCCATTTGGACATCACAGGCAGGGGAATTGGGGCCCTATGAAGAGGGCTAAGGAGTTGAGGGAAAGTAGAATCACAACTGTAGAGGTTAGGCAGGTCAGAACAGCCCGAGTCATCGTGGCAGGAGGGATAAAGAAGAGTGACAGGACAGAACTTAGAGAGTTGCTCGAAAGGGAGAAGACTCTTGGAGATAGAGAGGCAGCTGCAATTGATCAAGGGGGTTTAGACACTAGACAGGATCGAGGGGTTGGAGATAAAAGGACTGAGGAAGGTAAATAAGGTCAGCTGGGCCAGGAAATGGGGTAGGAGGGAACCAGGAATATGAGGGTGCAGAAAAGCAGTTAATAAATTAGAAAGGTAGTAACAGAAAACTTTTGTTGGAGCCAGATAGGGAGATTTTTCTGAAGTAAATGGTGTGAGGAGACACCTGGTGGTGATAATATAACTTGTAGATGGGAAAGTAGACAGATACACAAAAAGATAGGACCCACCTTAAACATGTGAATGCGGGTGCCTATATAAGTAAGCACAGCTAAGGGTGGGAGGGTATTGGGGTGGGTGGGGAGCAGGCACGTAGCACCTGTGGGACAGGCACCAGGTGGATCTGGAGCAGCCCTGGCTGTTCAGCTGTGCTCCATTTTGCTTTAATTTGAGTTATCCCTGAGTAATGCTATGCCAATTTGCCCAGAGTCAAAACTCCAAACTAAATTTCACCGAGGAGAGCCTGCAGTAGAATTCCTAGCTGTGTTCCATTTCAGGATTAAATTTCAATTAGCCCTAAGTTAAACTTCACCAGGATGAACCGATACAAACTGTGAAAAAATATAAAAATTGCACAGAGAGCCTGCAGTTGGATGCCTTCTGCTGCAGCTGCTGAAGGGCACCTGATGCACTAAAAAGCCCTATTCACAGCAGTACACTATAAGAAATAGCTGGAACATAGGTTGAAAAAGGCGTTCAGAAAAAGGCACCAAGATTTAAATTCATACAGCAGCCTGGCAAGATTTCCATTGGTAGGGTCCATACCTGGCTAGTGAAAGGGATCCCCAGCAGCGCTGAGGGTGGAATGCCTCTCATTGAGTTAGGTGAGGTGGATAGTGAAAGGGATCCCCAGCAGCTCCAAGGGTGGAATGCCCACTTTGAGTTAGGTGAGCTGGCTAGTGAAAGGGATCCCCAGCAGCTCCGAGGGTGGAATGCCTCTCTTTGAGTTAGGTGAACTGGCTAGTTAAAGAGATCACCAGCAGCTCCGAGGGCTGAATGCCCCTCTTTGAGTTAGGTGAGCTGGCTAGTGAAAGGGATCACCAGCAGCTCAGAGGGCGGAATGCCCCTCTTTGAGTTAGGTGAGCTGGCTAGTGAAAGGGATCCCCAGCAGCTCTGAGGGTGGAATGTCCCTCTTTGAGTTAGGTAGGCTTGTTACCAAAATAAATGATATACAGTAACATAAAGAGAAAATACACAGATCAGGTGACACAGAGAGCAGTAGTGTATGTGTATACTAACTGTCAAAATTTGATTGATGGATGATTGATGGCCAGAAATGACATAATGCCCCACCCCTTTCACGTGTTCTGGAAATGATGCAATGTCCCTTCCCCTTCCACTTCCCATGTGCACCAGAAATGATGCACTGTCCCATCCCCTCCCTGTGTGTACTGGATATTATGCAGCACCCCACCCCCTTTCCACTCCCACATGCACTGGAAATGAAGCAGTGCACCCCTTCATATTGTGATGCAGCTATGGGTGGAACAAATGCTGGCTTGTCTGGGCTTGCCCCGGACATGTGAGAAGGGATATGCTGATAAAAACATTTAGCACTGTTCCTCCATAGTTGGCTTATGTTTTGCTCCTCTGTGTGTGGATTGCCTGAGGGAAAACAGCAAAATGGATGAACGTAGCCAATCAATATCTGCTGGTGCCACACCGGAGGATTCTGTTATAGCTGAATTGATTGAATCATTCATGAGAAATGGTTTGCATGATAATCAGGAGTGTGTTAATATGGAAGAACAATGGGAAGAACCAGATGCACCATCTGTACCATCCGCTAATGCCACACCAGAGGATTCTGTTATGACTGAATTGATTGAATCATTCATGAGACATGGTTTATATGATAATCATGAGTGTATTAATATGGATGAACCAGATGTTGAGAAATGCCCTGATGAAAAGTTTGATGTGGCCATGACAGCAACTGAAGTGCCACCTGAAAAGATTATCATGTTGGTCCTGATGAAGGGTATTCTAATACAACCACTGCCAGACGTGATGGCTCAGCACTTGAAGATAAACTGTGAGGGATGTACCACAGACCACCCCTCGCAGATAAGATATAGCTGTTTATATGAGCCAGAGGAGGGGTACTGGGAGCGTGCTTTTTCTGAAGTCTGTGAGAGGTTGCACCCATGACGGATCAAGCTACTAGTCGAATTGACAGCATGGAAACTCAGGTGCACAACATCCTATTTTGATACAATACAAGCAATAAATGACACTTTGTCAGAATTTAAAGAGATGCCATGTATTGTTAAGAGACTTGACACACTGTATGAACAATTGAGTGTAACACTTCGGAGTGCTGTTGAAGAAGCGGTTTCATCGGGAAGTCATAAAAAATATTTTGAAAGCCCACTGCAAAAAGGAAGCCCAGTGCCATATTATATGTACTTGTATGATATTGGTAGTTCTGACAAGGAACACGGTGCTGCATGGTGAGAGCTGTTAAGATGAGTAAACCTGGGGGGGAAACACCAAAGAATGTTTGAAAAGCAGAAAATAGAAAATCTTCTACAGACTTTGATAACCATGCACATTTCAAACCATGCTGCTCAAACTCCAAGTAACCCTGTAAACTGTGAAAAACTTCAGTTTATACAGATTTCAATGAGTGATATTAAAAAAGATATATGCTGGTGTAAAATAATGAACATGAGCAGGTGCCTAAACAATGATGTTTTAGAAACTGTTCAAAATGTACTACAACTAATATTTGAAAAATTGAATGTGGTTTCTCATGGTCAAGTATTGGTAGCTGTGGCCTACATTGTTGATATTTGTTGTTATACTTTAAAATGTCAGAGACAGGAAGATGTTAGCAATGTGATTGAATTTACATCCCATTTTCTTGTTACACAGCAAAACAAGGCATGTCTTTTCTTGTTGCAATATTTATAATGCAGTACAGCATAAATTTATCACAATGGCAAACACATGCTCTGCTTTGTTATATAATTAGATGTATACATTGTGTGGTCTTTCATAATAAAATTTTGATATCTGAAAAGAAAAAACTCTGTCCCTGCAGTATTACTAAACTGTGGTCATGGTTAAGAAATCATTGAAAAAATGTATTATGAACCTCATACACCTGGTAGCTTAGGAGGTGTTCAGAGACTACATGGTGCTGTTGCAAAAAAGGGGAAGATAATTACTCACACTCGGTATCACAGTGGCTGTCTTTACAAGATGCTTACACTATGCACAAACCAGCAAGAAAACAATTTCTTAGAAACAGAATGGTTGTTAACAACATTGATGAATAATGGCAGACTGATTTGGTCTATGTGGCCAGTCTTTCCAAAGACAATGATGGCTTCTGGTTTATTCTAACAGTTATTGATGTCCTATCAAAATATGCATGGACCAAAGTGCTACCAACAAAATCTGGAAGAGATGTGACAGAGGCTTTCAAAATGATACTCGGAGAGGGCTGCAAGCCCAAAAAATTACAAACAGATGAAGGGACTGAATTTCTTAATGCTAATTTCAATTGTTTTTAAAAGAACAAAACATATATCATTTTATGACATCAAATGATGTTAAGTCTTGTATTGTGGAAAGATTTAACCATACATTGAAAACAAAAATGTGGAGATATTTTACAGCATGTAACACATTTAGGTACATAGATGTATTACAAGTTTTAACAATGGCCTACAAACAGAGCTATCACCAGTCCATCAAAATGAGGTCCACCAATGTGACAGCTGCCACTTCTTTAGATGTCTGGAAAATTCTATATGGTGGTCTTACACACAAAGTAAAAAGGCCTTTTAAATTTCATGTGTGTGATCATGTGTGGGTTTCTAGAGTTAAGAAAACATTTGAAAAAGGATATGAGCAAAACTTTACAAGTGAGATATTTATTATTTCTGAATGAATACGTAAGCCTATACCAGTTTACAAATCAAAAGATTACAATGGAGAAGAAATAAGAGGTACTTTTTATGATCAAGAATTGGTAAAAGTCGAAGACACTGCAACCGTGTATATAGGGTTGAAGAGTAGTGTCACAGAACAGACAAGGGAAGAAAAAAATGGTTTTAGTGAAATGGTTAGGCTGGCCATCAAAATTTATCAGCTGGGTAGAATCCAAACTGCTGACAAATTTAACATAATAAGTGTGCTCCCATGTTTTGCATGACATCAGTTGAGAGAAGACATTATTGTTAAAACAATGTCTAAGAATGGGTTTTATGTTACATTGCCCAGCAATGCATCTTTTGAAATGTCTCCCAAATATACTATTTCAGACTATACTGTGAAACTAGTGAAACCTATCAATTTAGTAGGGGTGTGGAAAGTCCACTTGTCAGAAATACAGTACTCAAGGACTTGGGACAATATTACACAACAAGATGGGAGATTTCAAGCAGGTGAAACTTCTAAGCCATTATTATCATTAGCAATTCCCAGAGGTTATTACCATGATGTTGATGTCATGGCAGCCATCAATGAGGCACTGGAACAGGCACAGCTAAGCATGTTTTTAGAATATGACAGTTTGGAACAGAAAACAAAATTCCACACCATCAGTGGTGGAGTGTTTATTGATTGCCATAATCTGGCTGTATTTTGGGGGTACCACATGGTATACCACAACTACAAGCAAGCACAGGATCATATTATGCTGACATCAATGGTTTTTTTTTTTACTGTATGTATAAAGACATTGTTGAACACCAAAGATCGGTGATAGTCGCGCGTCTCACTCCGTGTGTGGAAATATCTAGTAAGAATAATGCAATCATAACCATCCACTGATATGTTGGATTATATATCAATCAGCAGACAACAGTTTAACACCATAACTGTTATAAATATATTGAGAAATACAGGATTTTCTTGTCTCAGAACAGGAAGATCAGGAGTTTAAAGGGCAAAGAGGCAGTAAGTAAATAGGGAGAAAAAATAAATAAACAGAGTAGTGGCCATAAATAAGACATGATGGGAGTGGTGCAGTGCAGTGGCTGTGGAGTAGCAGTCTTCCGG
Source organism: Neoceratodus forsteri (assembly GCA_016271365.2). Lineage (NCBI taxonomy): Eukaryota > Metazoa > Chordata > Ceratodontiformes > Ceratodontidae > Neoceratodus > Neoceratodus forsteri. The sequence goes on along the minus strand of CM057455.1, from coordinate 1,585,677,502 downwards.
GAGAAGTTCTGGAGGTTGCGATGTTGTCCCATCTGCAGGCACCTCACTAGGCTGAGGGAGGAGGTTGCTCATCTCCAGGATGAGTTGGCCAGGATTTGTGGGACCTCCTCTCCCATCCAGGGACCACCAGGGCCACTGTTTTTGCCTCAGAGGTTGCCAAGAGAGAGGAGCAATTGGACCACAGTGGGCTCAGGAAGGGTGAGGGTGGTGGAACAGAGGCACATCCTTCCAGTTGTACCTCTCCACAATTCATATGCTGCTCTGGCAAAGTGTGGTTCCTCTATGGAGGCACCCACAATGGAGACCAAGGAGAATGCTGGGAACCTCCACAAAGGAGACTTACAGAAGGATGGCATGGGACCCCACAGGGGAAGGAAACAACTCCTTGTGAACTCCATTGTTAGGAAGGTAGAACTGTGGAAGGAAGGGGAGAGGAGATGGGGGTAAGGTGCCTGCCTGGTGCCATGGCTTGGAGGGACAGGAAATGAATACTTCAGGATCACCAGATCAGCTGCACAGGAGAGGGAGCTGGATGTCATTGTCCACCTAGGGACAAATGACCTGGCTAAAAAAAGGATCAGAGCAGTGCAGGAAGAGTTTGTGGAGTTGGGGAGGGGCCTTAGACAAGTAGCACACATGGTAACCTTCTCAGAGGTGCTGCCTATCTATGGAGTAGGTGAGGCTAGGGTGCTCCACACATGGGATTCAATCAGTGGTTAAAAAACTGGTGCAGAGTTCCAGGAATTGGCTTCATTGGGGACTGGGGGTCCACCTGGAGTGTTGCAGGCCTATACTGGCATGATGGTCTGCATCTGTCCAGGAGGGGAACCAGGATCCTAGGTGATAGGTTTAAATGCTTCATTGGCAAGCATTTAAACTATCCAAGGGGGGAGGCACTGGAAAGGAGCAGGGAAATGCTAGCCCCCCAAAAACAAATCAGGGTAGAAAGTGAGGTAAACACCAAAATAGAGATGTCGATAGGACAAAGGGCAGGAGTAAATGAAGAAAGTGACAAAGGCAATAAGGACAGGAATGAGGCACAAAGAGGTAAGACCATCAGGAAATGGAGGGTAATGAGTACCAATGCTCAAAGCCAGGGCACTAAGCTCCCGGAACTGGTGGCCTTGATGGAAGAGGGATGCCTGGATATTGTAGCAGTCACAGAAACATGGTACAGAGAACCATGACTGGGATGTTAACATACCAGGGTACACAACCTACAGGAGAGACTGGGAGGGAGAAGAGGGGAGGGTAGCTCTCATGTAAGGGAAGGAAGGATAAAACAACTGAACAAAAGAGTAAACAGGGAGGAGAGGAGGCACTGTGGGTCACCTAGAGACTGGAAATGGCACCACAATCCACACAGGGGTTATATACAGACTCCCATGTCAGGGGAGGGAATGGACAAGGATATGATAGAAGGCATCCTTAGGATGGCAGAGAAAGGGGAGATACTATTGATAAGAGACCTGAATATGCCAGATGTTAACTGGAGCACCTTTGCTGCAACCACATCCAAGAGCAGAGCCATTCTTGATGCCCTACAGGTGGCATGCCTCAGACAGCTAATTTGGAATCCACTCATGAGGGAGCAATCTTAGACCTCATACTCTCAAATGGGTACAGTGAGAGGATCTCAGATATAGAAGTGGGTAGCCATCTGGGAACAAGTGACCACCAAACAGTGTGGTTCATGATAAACTCAGCTACAGAGTCAAACCATACAAAAGTGAGGGTACTGGACTTCAGTAAGGCAAACTTTGGCAAGATGGGAGAATGCCTTAGAAAAGCACTAGCAAACAGGCTAAAAGGAGGGGTGGAGCAACAAAGGGGAAACATCAAAACTGCCATCACAGAGGCAACAAGCCTTTGTGTAAAGCAAATAAACAAATCAAAATGAAAGAAAAAGCCACTATGGTTCTCAAAAGAGGTGGTGGGAAGGTCAGGGAGAAAAAGGCAGCATTCAGGAAGTATAAGGAAACACAGAAGGAGCAGGACAGAGAGCTGTACCAGTTAAGGCAGAAGGAAGCAGGGGGGAAGTCAGAACAGCAAAGGCCCAAGCTGAGGAAAAGATATCCAACTCGGTTAAGAAGTGGGATAAAACCTTTTATAGGCACATCAAGGAGCGTAGAAAGACAAAGGGAGGGATAGTGAGGCTGAATAGAATGGATGGTGGGTGGGTAGAGAGGTACAGTGAAAAAGTAAGGATACTGAATGAATACTTCTGCTCAGTATTCACAAAAGAGGAGGAGAGGGAGGTGCCTAATCCAGTTAACAGAAGCACTCTGGTTAGGGGGGTCAATCCCAGTCCTTTCAGAGAAGAAAGGGTTCTGAAAGAACTCCTAAAACTGAAGGTGGACAAAGCAATGGGGCCTGATGGAATTCACCCCAGAATTCTAAAAGAATTAAGGGGAGAACTAGTGAAACCACTGACTACCCTTTTTAACAAATCATGGGAAGATGGTGTGGTACCTGAGGACTGCAGGAAGGTGGATGTGATTCCTCTTCACAAAAGTGGGACCAAGACAGAGGCAGGAAACTACAGACCTGTCAGTTTGACCTCAGTGGTAGGGAAAGTGATGGAATCACTTCTGAAGGAAAGAATTGTTGAGTACTTAGAGGCCAGTGGGGCAGAGGACCTAGGGCAGCATGGGTTCAGAGAGGGAAGGTCATATCAGATGAATCTAATTTATTTATTTTACTGGGTGAACAAAGTAGTAGACCAGGAAGGGTCTGTGGACATGGCCTACCTAGACTTTAGCAAGGCATTTGACACAGTCCCACACAAAAGATTAATAGTCAAATTAACCAGCCTGGGAGTGGGTCCCTGGGTAAAACGCTGGCTGGACAACAGAACACAGAAGGTAATTGTAAATGGAATCCACTCTGAAGAAAGAGGGGTTACCAGTGGGGTACCGCAGGGTTCAGTACTGAGTCCAGTCCTTTTTAATGTCTTTATAAGTGACATTGCAGAGGGACTGAAAGGAAAAGTATGCCTCTTTACAGATGACACAAAGATCTTCAACAAGGTTGATACACAAGGAGGAGTGTAAAAGATGAGAAGGGACTTGGCAAGGTTGGAGGAATGGTCAGAAGTATGGCAGCTTGGATTTATTGCAAAGAAGTGCAAAATAATGCACCTGGGAAACAAAAACCCAGGGGAAGATTACACAGTGGGGGGGAATTAGTAACAACAACAAAAATGGAAAGGGACCTGGGGGTAATCATATCAGATGACCTTATGGTTAGCAAGCAATATGAGAAGGCAGTTGGGAGGGCTGGGGGTATACTGGGATGTACAAGGAGAAGCATCACCAGCAGGAAACAGGAAGTTGTTATCTCTCTTTACAGACAGTTGGTGAGACCCCATCTGGAGTACTGTGTCCAGTTCTGGAGACCCAATCTCCGCAAGGATAGAGGCAGTCCAGAGGAGGGCAACCAAAATGGTGCAGGGTCTGCAAGAGAAACCATACGAGAAGAGACTAAAGGAGCTTAATATGTATACCCTTGAGTAAAGGAGGAAGAGGGGGAGGACATGATAGAAACTTTTAAGTACCTCAGTGGAATCAACAAAGTCCAAGAGGGTAGCATCTTTCAGAAAAAGAGATGTGCAAGAACAAGGGGACACAATTTGAAGATGGAGGGTGGTTCAGAGGCAACATGAGGAAGTATTTTTTTCACAGAGAGGGTGGTTGATGTATGGAACAGCCTTCCTGAGGAGGTTGTGGGGTCTAAAACTGTGAGAGAATTCAAGAATGCATGGGACAGACATAAGGCAATTCTTGTGGGGAGTAGGAAGAAATAGGCTGTTGGTTAACTAGGATCTGCAGCTTATCCTGTAGGTAGGGAAATGGGCAGACTAGGTCGGCCAAGCGGTCCTTATCTGCCGTCAAAGTCTATGTTTCTATTGGGATAAAGAATAATCAAGACCAAAATGTGTTATTCTTGTTTGACAAGGTTATTGTGAAGCTTCATTTCCGGCCTGTTAAAGGAGCCTTCTGAATGACAACCATGTCACCAAAGTTGTACAGTGACCCAGATCTTTATGTAGCCTATTATAAAGCACAAGCTGATCATGGCTTATCTGGATTTCATGGTGACCCAGTTATGTATGGTACTGATATAGGCGGTATATTTAGAAAAGCTGTACCACTGTTACAAAAAGGCTTCCAGACAGTAAAACCACACCTTAAAACAGCTGCTAAAAATATTGTAAAATATATTGTGGGAAATGTTGTGAGTTCCTTCATGACTCCAGATCTAGCACAGCAGCAAGATGGGGCAGGAATGGTTGTTTCTAAGAGGCCCAATAAGAAGAGGAGAATGGTTCTACCGGGGGTCCATGAAAGTGTTATTAAATGGTGGCCTGTTCAAAAGAAAAGAACAGTTGTGAAATGTAAGCACAAGGAGAGAAAACCTTGTAAAACTAACAGTTAAAGAGACTTATTTTAAGGGGAGCATGACAATATGCTCCCAACAATTCGCTCCATGACATTTCGCGCCCGACAGTTCATCCCCAAGTCAATTCGCTCCATTACCAACCCGCTCCTGTCAAATATACGCTCCCTGTGGTGTGCAAAGAATGAAAATTAAACAAAATAAGTGGGATATATACTGCTCCTTGTGTGTACAACAAAACAAATTAATTCAGCACCAGTAAAGTAAATGAAACAAACAAAAATTAATCCAAATAAAAATTATTAGCACCAGCTCACTTTTCTGCTCCCTGTGTGTACAACAAAACAAAGCAGTAAACGAAGTGAATGATAATTAAACAAAATAAGTGGGATAAGTAGCAGTAAAGTAAACGAAATAAACGGAAATTAAACCAAATAAAAATTATTAGCACCTGCTCTCTTCCCTGCTCTCTGTGTGTACAACAAAACGAAGCAGTAATTTATTATTAGCACCACCTCACTTCTAATGTATTGTTAGCAGGCAAGAAATAAATATGCTCACAGCAATATGAAAAGCATTCCTTACCTTGCCCTTTCCACGAGTTGTTCATGCCATATTGCATTCCTTAAAATTCATAATCTTTATTAACTTAATTTTAAAACAAAAGTTAAAACCAAAGGAAAAAGTAATGCAGGTGGCTAGTATTCAAAGCAGTGTGCAACACCACGTAGAAACTCCTCTTGTGCGTGCCTCGCATATTTGCAGAATGTAGGCCAGCCGATCTACGCTGTCCTTATACACTCATCGTGAGCAGACTGGAGGGTTACCAGCCAGTAGCTGCTCAATCTCGGAGTCCCTTTGGTTTTTGAATTCCATGGATACCATCAATGAACTTCCACAATGTTGGGTGTTCCATGGAAAGTATGGTCTGCATACCTCTATGAAAGGCTTCCACAACATTGTTTGTTTTGGCACGTCTGTCTCTGACACTGGCCAAGTGGTTTCACAGATCTATACTGTACATAGGTTGCCTATGGCCAGTGCCCCTTTGATTTCTTCTTCCTACCCAAGTGTCTTCAAAGTAGTCTATTAAAGACTCAAGCTCTGGGGGAAGAATATTTAGGGCTTCATCGGTTATTTCTTTAAATCTTGTTATCACTTGGTCTGGGGGATAACATGACAAAGCTGGCAAATATTTACATTTCAGAGCGAAATCAGCATCTTGGGCATACTGCTAGCCAATCCACACTGAATTTTCCTGTAGATACATTGTGTAAAATGGAAAAAACAGCTGATTTGTTTGGCATTGGGAAACACATTTTGAAAAGCAGTGATTGATGCTCTCAAAGTCTCTCATAATGAACTCTGGATTCAAGTTAGGATTTAGGTCTTTTAATGCCCTCAGCATATGCTCATATGTTTCCCTTCTCTTGTCAGGCAACAGAGCATAGATTGCTGGCTGCATATTATCGAACCTTTCTCCCAGGATAATGTACATCTGATGAAACAGTGGTGGGGCAATACTAAAGGTTCCATCAGCATACCAATTTCTTGCTCTCTCTAGAAATCGCAAATTATTATGAGTGCCAAATATCAATATTCTATTGGGAGAAGGGCCACTATCATACAGCAGGAAATTGATAGGTACATCTCCAGAGTCCTACTTGTAAATTTTATAGTTTTCTGGCACTACAAGCTCCACAAGGTCTTTTGGGTTTGGCGGTGCGCCATGAACACGGACCCTCTGTATAGTGCGTTTCAGATTCCTGTCTACCAATTTGCCTTGAGTGGCCAATGAAACATTTTGTTTGGCATGAATGAGTACTTGTCCAGTGCTGTCCTGAGTTTCTAAAGCACACTGCTTAGCCAAAATTATTGCCGCTCCCTTTTCAACTGCTGCAGGGTCAGGGGCATGAGTGTGTGCACTGAATCTATAAATTATGGTTGGCTCATCGTATCTGGTGGTGTGCACTCTGGCATTACAACCTTTGTGTTTCTGGACTGCTTTCTCACACTGCTAGATTACTTTATCTTAGCTTGTGATGAGTGTAAATAAAATTACACTCATCGACCAACTTCTTTTGTCTCTCCGAGGTAAGAAAGCAGCAAGCCATACTAGCCGGTGATAAGAACTAAGCAAACCTGAAGGTAGCAGGGAGCAGAATTAAAAGGATTTAACTAATTGTCAGTTGACTGGGAACACTGGCAATTTAGTAATTACAGTGCTGCTGTAGTGGCCACATTATTGTCACATTACAGTTGATTGAAGCACAAACAATCAAGCAATTACATTGATTATGTCTGCTTAGGCTGCATGTAATGTTACAGTGGGAGCGGGAGTGAATTGGTGAAGGAGTGAGTTAGAACGGGTGCGAAGTTTAACGGGAGCGAGTTGTCGGTAGCGAATCTGGAGGGAGCGAATTGATGGGAGTGAGTTGTCATGTACCCTATTTTAAGCCATGGCCCTGGTACACTGCATGGCTCAAGAATGTGGAAAGTCAGAATTAGACCTTTTTATGTTACCACCAACCCAAACCAGTATAGGGAAAAACATGTACGTTGAAATCCCACCCTTGTCAGCTATAAGTGATAATGCACCCTTGGAATTTTATGTGGTGGGTAACAGCGAAGATTACATCAATCTAAACAACACCTTGTTATACCTTTTGTGCATGATCTCTAAGACTGATGGTAACGTTGATAATGTAGCTAAAGTAAGTTTAATTAACTACCCCCTGGCAACCATCTAGCCAGATAGATATAGTGGTGGGTGACTGGCTGATTAGCCAGAGTAATAACTGCTACCCCTACAGAGCAATCACTGAGTCACTGCTTAATTACAGCGATGACACCCTGTCTACACAATTTTCATCTGGATTTTATAAGGACACACCAGGGCAGCATAAAAACACTGCTCTTAATGGTCCCAATGAGGATTTTAAAAAGCAAGAAACTTTTACAGCAGAGAGTCACAGTGTAGAACTGCTTGAACTAATGCAAAGTACCCTATTGATTGTGTTAGCGTTAAAGTGTTTAGTATATAAGGGGGCAGCCGTGTGTGTAAGCAAGATAATCCGTTTCTGGGGCAGATACCAGAATTATTGGTGATAGGCTTTGTTGATCATGATGTTTCTGTGATGTATACAATAAAAACCCTTTCAATTTTAAACATTTTAACATTAACTTTATAGCTCTGTATGTAGATGGTGAACAAGTTCCTGCTAAACCACTGCAACCTAACTTTACAAATGATAATGCCATCAGAGAATATATTAATCTGGTTCATGCCAGTGGCAAACGTATGAAAGACAATCTGCTGCTGATAAACCGTGTAGGTGTTTTTTCAGGGGTACACATTATTTACTTTTGACCTAAGCCCTGACCAAGGCTGTGGTGACCTTTATTTGCTAATCTGTTCTGGCAATTTGAGAGCTGAAATACATTTTGTTGACCCTCTACTGGCTACTGTGAATATTTGGTATATGCAGTCTTTGATAATGTGGTAGAAATTAATCAAAGATGAAATGTTGTGTTTGACTCAATTAAAATATAAACACTCAACAACTGGACACCTTTCTCCAGGCAGACGCTTTTATCAGAGACAGTTATTTGGGGTTTTTTGCAGGTGAGCAACTACCTTCCGTGAGACTAACATGTGTGCCAGCTTCTTTAGTGGTGAATACACAACCCCAGTCTATGCCTGGTGAATATTGGTTAGTTATTTATCTTCCTGACCGTACTAGTGGGGAGTTTTTTTGACTCTTATGGCTTTCCTCCAGGCTCCACATTTTTTCCACCAACAATAATGAAGTTTTTCTGGAAGAATGTAACAGAAACACAGTTTAACCCCAAACAGGTTCAAGATATAATGTCTATGACCTGTGGTCATCATTGTATATTTTTCCTTCATCATAGATGCAAAGGTGCAACCTTTAATGATGCAGTTAGGGTGCATTCTGATAATTTGATGTCAAATGATCAAAATGTTTATGCATTTGTCAATCAATGGAGAATTGTTAAAAGATTAAAGTCTTCTTTTCCTTTTAGCCCAGTTAGTAATTTTGTGTTATGATTATAACCAGTGCTATTACTGCTGGAGATGTAGAAATAAAGCAAGCTGTAAGTTATAGCTAACAAATATTTATTAATTGCTCTATGTTTTTAGTATATTTATTGCATTTTTATTGTATGTGCGCTATGATCAATGCAAATAGCATTTATAAATAAAGTTGAATTAAATGTAGTTTACTTTTATAGTGTATAATTATTAAATGTTCTTATTGTATGGAGACAATAAAACACAATCATTTGTACATTGCATCAGACTGTGTTTATTTTTAAAATGTGACAGCAAAATCAAAGAAAACATGCACATAATTTATAAAAAAAAAATATACAAAAACACAGTATTACCAGAAATGTGTGGTGCCCCATTCAATATGTTACACCATCAACTGTGGCATTTTTTTTAAAAGGGTTTTTTTTCTTATTTTGGCCACAGGTGATGGTGTGTGGGTTTCAGGTATTGGTGATGTAGGAACAGCTGTCCGAGCCTTTGACAGGTTGTTCTTAGCACTCTGAATCAAAGACCTACTTTGGATATTAGGCACCACTGATTCTGGAGCATTATTGTCTGCTAAAGCTCTGATAAAATGTTCCCACCCCCTAGTTTTTTTAGCATCAGATGTGTGTCTTTGTGAAGTAGCAGCCTTGACCAAGTCATACATATGAGACCCTTCAACAGGCACACTGTGATATATAAATTCACCACGATCATTCCGGTCTGTAACACCAGCAGACCTTTTCAGTTTATTTAACAATATGTCAGTGTGTTTCTGGCATGCACATAAACACCTTGTAATACGTCATTGTAAAAATCATCGGTGCCAGGTGGCTATGTTGTGCCATCTTGTGGTTGTATTAGCTCATGTGGTGTCAAACATGACAAGTTTACTACATCTTTTTCACCTTGGCATACAACCGTGAGGTGGTGTTGCAACCCACTCCCATATACTTTAGCCTTCTCATGTTCAGAGAGGTCAGTCCTTTGAAGAACATCCCACATTTTGGCATCCAGCCATTATTCCACAGCCTCTCTCAGTGGCTCTTCAGGGGGATGATGACCTCTTAGCAAGTCCAGCTGTTGTGGTACTAAATACATTTTTTGTGCATAATCCATGTCTAGTTACCTGCTTGTTAGAAGACTGGTTAAAAAGGGTATAGCAATGCTAAGCAAGGTGCCTAAAAATCCCCCAGACTGTCACAAGTTTTTTTTTTTTTTTAGGTTTAACAGACAGCTTTTTATTACTTAATTTGATAATGTTATGGCTACTCTTCACCATTTTAATCTGGTAAGCTGTGAGAGGTACAATCCTTTTAATAGCATTGAGTGCCGCCTCAGCAATTGCTGATATTAAATCAGAGGCTGAACAGAGTATAGCTTTTCTTTGCTGTGGTGGCCCCTTCACCAGCAGCTTAAGCAATGCAAGGTTTTTCCAGACATGCTGGCATGTCTCAGTACTATGAACATCTGGCTACAATGAACAACTGGCACATCTTATTTTCATGGGGCTCTTTTTCCATGGTGTATGCAACAGGTAAATCAGGGAAAAATAAACTGGACCTTAAGTGATAAGATTCGGGTGTTGAAGCTTTTAAGTCAACCAAATGATAACCATAGACCTTGTGAGTTGCATCCTCAAAGGCCTCTTCAAAAAATTTGATCTTTCCAGGATACATCTGGCGAGCCAGTGTACTAACCTGCAGCGTATCTCTGGGGTTTTTAAAGAATACTATATCATTTGCATTTACATTTATGGCTCAGCATTTTTTACCCTGGACAAACAAATTTTGTGCGACATACATGATACTAACATTTCTGTGATGGTAGTACTGAGTGAAACATTTCTGAATTTCACAATTTTCAGATGCTGTTTCCATTAAATCATCTATAATTAAAATATTTACTTTTTGGGGAGGTAACAGTTCATTATCTTGTAGAATGCTAGGAATACCCTCTATAAATTTCAACTGAGGAAATTTGCCACATATGTCTGTATACAAAGGTTGCCAGCAACTATAACACCAGATATTTTCTGGAAATTTGGTTAAAGCATTGAGACCTACATCCAGCATGCTTTTAATAAGTAACTTTTTCCAGAGTTCGATGGCCCCACCAAAATATAGGAAAATGAGTGCTCAAAGCGTATATCCATATCTCGGTCAGAAGACATAAGGCAGTGTTTTAAAATTCTCTGTTAAAACCCTTTTGTTGCAGACAACCCTGAAAGTTTTTTTTCCTGGCTTGTTTTCAATAGTGATGCTTTTTTTGTTCTGCACAATTTTTTTCAACCCTATACTGACTGACTGCACCCCAACACCTTTATTCACACCTCTGTCCTTGACAAAATGATCAACAAGTGATTGGAGGCAGCTGTGATTAACCTTTTCATTATTTGTCACATGAAGCTTAATTCCTTTACACTTCATACAAATTTTGCCATTGGTCAGTTTGTAACCATAGGTTTTAGGGCCACCTGATACAAACTCAACAATGTGTTCATCAGGCGGTAGTTCACTGGTCAGATCACCCAAATAGTCACCCAGTGGTGTATCCCAATCACCTGGCCTGATAACAAATATGACAAAGTCTGTGTCACGGTACAGACAGTGGTCCTTTCAAGTAAACTGTACAGATTAAGTCTGGTGTAGGCTGTGGTAAAGGCCGCTGTAACAACATTAATGTTGGAAATACGCTGAAAGACACTATGCTAATGCTACCAATGTACTGATGCTGTATCATCATTGATAAAATACATACCAGATACATGGTAGTGATCTGTGAAAAGATACTGAAAGAGTTCTTCAGCATCCTTGACAATGGCAGTGTTCATCAATTTGGGGCACTGATCAAATTTCCCCACAGTGAATACAAAAACAGCTTTAAAATCTGTCTTTGCACAAGGTTGTATGCTACATTTCTGACTAAAACAACATCCTCCTTTGCATAATACTGATGGATATATGCTTTACATTCTACATCAGTAGTACACCAAGTTGGATACCCTGAAGCTTCCTGTTTCCCCTTTAGGTGTAATTTAATATATTCTGTGAAAAGACTGTCAGATTTCTCTGGGTAGTGCCATATACTCTGAAAAGACTGTCCAATTTCTCTGGGTAGTGCCATACTTCATACACTTCTGCCACCTTGTACCACCTCTCTAAAGCCAGATTTAATTCCTCAGAACGCTATGTACCCTCCAGAGATCGCTGATCATCTAAATGGGTATAAGGCTGTGACTCTTGTGCTGTCATAGCACATGTGTGACACAATGTAAACATCAGATTTCCACCTATCCTGCTGGGCAGTATGTGCAAAAAGAGACCACAGGGTGTATACACTTTGGGTGGGAATTTCAGAAATGTGCCAGACATCAGCACAAGTCTGGCACAGCACGAGTCCAATGCACCATGGTGCAATAAGCATGATATTCAAAGGTTGTGTATGGCGACGTGCACCAGCACAACATGGCTGAATATTGCATGGATGCGCAAGAGCGCAGACAGAGGTGAGCCATGGAGCAACCCAACATGCACAATAGCGCAACCATGGATGTGCAAGGGGCCAAGGAAGATGCACCAGGATACATATGGACCAGCCACAGGCACAGCAAGGAGCAAGTCACCGGGGAGGAGGGGGTGTCCACAGGGGAGGCGGTGGAGCCAGGGGAAAGGCACAGCCACCCCACTATAGAACACCACCCAAGGAGCATGAGCATGTAGCCAGTCCCCAACCATGTGCACCACAGCAGTGGACGTAGGAAAGGTGGCACCAATGGCCAAGGGTGGGCTGCCACTGGCCACCCCCCCACTGGATGTCACGCATCATTCCACCCGGGCCACAGCCAGCCACACCCTGGCAAATGGCACCCAACACAAATGCCACACATCCTGAACAGCCAGCCCATGGCCACCACAGGGCACAGCCACTGACCGATGGGCAAACACCAACATGCACATCCCACAGAACAACACAGGTGCACCACACAGCCACCCAGCATACCACTGCAGCTGGCTCCCCTTGCCAGCCACAAAGCAGACCCAGACACAGAAGGGTAACCATATCAAATCTGTATTAAACAACAAGTAAAACAATGCAACAGGGTACAAGGTAGGGGGAATTATATACAGAGCAGGAACAAGGTAGGGAAGAGAGGGATGGGGATAGGGGACAGGGATATACAAAGGGAAAGGGGAAGGCATGGGAAGGGTGGACAGGTGCAGAAATAGCAGGTTCAGTCCCAACAGGCCCTATGGGCAGCCATGTCCTGCCACCACCTGGCACTGACCCCACAGCAGGAGCCGTCTGGTGGCTTGGGCAATCTCCAGTATGGTGGTGGTGATGGTGATGAGCCTCCGCAGGAGGTGGCCGTGGTTCGGCTGTCGAAAACCCCAGACACCTATGGCAAAGGAGGATACAGGTGATTAGTGTGTGTTCAGGGCACCCTAGCCACCTACTGTGCGCAGCAGACAGTGGTGACACATGCCCCTGGGGTGGCACCCTGGCCAACCACAGTCCCTGCTGCTGACCTGGCATGCCACAGCTATGCAAAGCACTGGACACCACCACCCATGGGCCAACTGCCAGCACAGTGGCAGGCAGGTGGCATGGAGCAGCAGTGGGACTGCAGCAGCACAGATGGCAGCCGGATGCACCCACAGCCCACAGCAGCTGCCACACACACATGTGCAATGGCCACCCAACAGCACCATGCACACTGTGGGCTGAACACAGCTGCCATGGGTCAGCGCACAGGGGGCCAAGGCCATACCCCACCCCCGCCACCCACCCTGCATGACAATGTATTAAAGTGCAGTGCCTACCTGCCCACTGTTGCACTGCTTGTGCCGGTCCAGCAGCTCCACCCCTCTGTCCTGTAGCTCCAGCCACAGGTTCTGTGGCAGCCTGCTGTGGCCCACCAGGCATGCCTGCTGCCCTGGCCCTTCTCTGATCCTCAGAGCCTAGGATGGGAACATAAACAAGCAGACATCAGTACTCAGCAACACCATGTGCCCACCACCCACACCCCCCTGCATGGAGTGCACCCCAGCCTGGCATGGCTGCAGTGTGGTGGCACAGCGCACCCAGTGCATGCAGTCCCAGGCCACAGGGCACACAGTGACAGTGCCCCCCTGGCATGGCATGCAGCCCTACCAGCCCCATGGAACACTGGATGTGCACAGACAGGTGGAACACACTTACCTGGCCATGGCACAGCCCCCTCCGGACGCAGCCTGCAGCTCCCCGAGCCCCTCCAGGTCCCACCTCTGTAGGTCACCATATTGGTGGCAGCACTGCTCCCTGCTGCACCGCACACCGGTAGCCTGTTCTAGGCCATCCACAATGTCCTGCCAGACCTCCGTCCTGGGCCTGGTGAGGGGCTGCTGCCCAAACAGGCAGGCAGCATGGGGCTCCACCTGGGCCACCAGGTTCACTAATTCAACTTGGCTCCAGTTCTGAGCCTGGGGTACTGCGTGATGCAGCATGCCTGCTCCACAGTGTAGCAATTCAAAATGGTGCCCTGTAGTGCACAAGCTCCACGTGCTTGGGATGCGTGCCTCACTTGGAGATGCTCTGCCCTCGTCAATCGCACATCCCTGGGGATGCGTGGTATGGCTGTGGCCACACTGGCATGTGGGGCAGAGGTCTCTGGGGGGGCATAGGGCAGGGGTCAGCACATGCATTATGCATGAGTGCGCTATTAGGACCATAATGCATGCTGTACAACAGGGTCCTGGGGCACCACACCCTACAGACCCTATTGTGCCCAAACGCTATAGGGCCTATAGTGCTTGGGTGCTATGGGGCCTATGAGCACTTGGTGCTATAGTGCCTATGGTGCCTGAGCACCATAGGCCCCATAGCACCCAAGTGCCTTAGGCCCCATAGCGCCCAAGCACCTTAGGCCCCATAGCACCTGAGCGCCTTAGGCCCCATAGCGCCCGAGCCCCATAGGCCCCATAGCGCCCGAGCCCCATAGGCCCCATAGCGCCCAAGCACCATAGGCCCCAGCGCCCAAGCACCATAGGCCCCATAGCACCCAAGCACCATAGGCCCCATAGCACCCAAACACCATAGGCCCCATAGCACCCAAGCACCATAGGCCCTATAGTGCCCAAGCACCATAGGCCCTATAGTGCCCAAGCACCATAGGCCCTATAGCACACAAGCACCATAGGCCCTATAGCGCATGAGCACCAAAGGTCCCATAGTGGCCAAGTACCATATGGCCTGTAGTGCACCTAGCTTATGCTGCGCAATAGGCGTTGGTACAGGCCATGGTGCATGCATAGTGATAGGTGCACCACACACCATACAGCATTGCGCCATGACTTGTGCTGGTGCAAGTCCATTGCGCAAGGTGCAACAAAGAGATATTCAGCCAGCATATGCAAATTACCTCATCAGCCTATCTGTGGCACACTGGGGGAATTAGCATCTCATTACTGTTGTGCATCAGCCCATTTGAATGTGATGCACTATAAAGGCACCGTGGGACTGCACAGGACGTGGACTGGTATTGCAACCATTCAAGGTAAGTTGTGGCCACTGAGGGAACAGATAGCACAGTGGGATGGGTGGCTGGTGTGGGCCGCTGCAGCCACTGACCACATGTCATTGTCCACAGGTAGCATCATGTCCGAATGTGAGGAGGGTGAGGAGCGTGGGTGCAGGCCCAACTTTACGAAGGTGGAGGCAGATGCCCTGTTCAAGGCATACCTTGACAGGGAGCCTCTGCTGAGTGGTGCAACTGGCACACCCCAGGCCAGGGCCGCAGCCTGGGAGGAGGTGGCAGAGGCCATGAACCAGCAGGGCAGCCACCAGTGATCCACGCAGGAGTGCAAGAAGAAGGTGGGCACTGACAGGCATCAGATCAAGGAGAAGGTAGCGGCTATCTGGGCCACAAGGGTGGCCACGGGTGGGGGGACAGGCTGACATGCCACAGCTCACACCACAGGAGGAGCTGGTGTCAGCCACCATACGGTGCAGTGCTGTTGAGGGGGTGCCAGGCGGTGGCTTCCAGACCGGTGGGAGCCCATCACTGCATGGTAGGTACAGTGGCATCAGAGTCGGGGGTGTTGGGGTGGGGGTGTTGGGGTGGGGGCCTGTTCATCATTGGCACTAATGTGACTGTTTTCCCTTTCAGCACCAGAATGCCAGCATGCAGTGGCAGGGGCGGTGGAGTCTGCCGTGGGGGCATGCTCAGCCCTGGAGGACTAGCCATCCACCTCCACTGGCATCCAGGGGCCCGATCAGCTGCAGCACACCACGCCATCTAGCCGGATGTCCTGGGTGTGGTGGCGGACGAGGCCCTGGCAGTGTTCCAGTGGGACGCCAGCCAGGCGTGCAGTGTGTGGAGACACAGATCAGGGCAGGGTCTGACACTGATGACGATGCGACCATTGTCCTGGACATTGGGGTGTTGTCAAGGGGGTGACACCCATACCATACACCATCCCTGGCATCGCTGCCAGTGCCCTGTTGGCGGTGGGTCAGTCATCCGCCACTGCCCCTGGTGCCGCTGTGTGCGACAGTGGCACAGTGCCGGGGGATGGTGGTGGTGGTACAGCCGCAGGGGCGCTGCCCACCACACAGCTGCCAGAGGGACGGCAGGGGCAGACAGCTGGGGATGTTGGGGTGCTTGGTGCAGCATCCACCACTGGTGCACTGGTCAGTGAGAAGCCCAAGGGGACCACGCTGTGCACGCCCACCTGAGCGGGGGGCTGGACAGTGCAGTCACATGCCACTAGTGGGTCGGCGCAATGCCCATGCACTCCCAGGTGCCTACCCCTTGCACGAGCACACCCGATTGCTGTGGGCCTCTGTGGAACAACAGGTTCTGCTCATGGCTGGGGTGCATGCATTCCATGCAGAGGTGTGCCAGGCAGCTGAGCACTGTGTAAGAGGCTTCACGCAGGTACAGGAGGCCATCGATCGACAGTGGGAGGACACGACCGTGGCCCTGGATGGCCATGCCACTGCAGTCATGGTCGCCCTAGCCCCATTGGCTGCCATGGGGTGTGGCCAGCTGCCGCAGACTCCATGGAGTGCTTTGTCCACCCCACGGTCATGGCATCGTGCAACCCCCTCTGTGTTGATGCCAGGATCCGCTGTTGGTATCCCAGGCACGCCTGGTGCTGGCCTGTTTGGGAGCCTGCAAACCCCTGCGAGGACACGGTTGTGTTCCCACAGTACCACCCCTGGGGGACAGTCAGACACCCCCTGTGGCCGTCGCACAGCCTGGGTCTGCTGGGCGGCCATGGTGGGGCCATCCACATGTCCACGGCGGCCGTGTGACTACGTGGCAGACCTGATGTGCTCGCCACCCTGTCTGCAGTCTGCTGCCACCACCCTGTGTGCACATGGGTGTTGTGTGTGCGTGTGCATGCCACGGATGTGGCATCCATGGACTGTGCCAAACACTGGCTGTGTGTGCACCTGCCTAGCCACTGGCCTGTGTGGCTGTGCATGATGCCACCACAGCACCAGATGTACCTGTGCACTGCATCTGATCCACGCCAGGTGCTAGCACCTGGGCACATGCTTGTGGGCGCCAGTGTAGGTGTGTGGGTGTGTGGGTGTGTGTGTGGTTAGGGCGTGCTGTGCTGTGCTGCATGGTGCTGCATGTGGCCATGTGGACTGGCCCCACCCCCATGCCCCCTGCCCATCTGTTCAGGCTGCAGGGCACACCCACACATGCCTGTGTGCTGTGCCACTGTAGCCATCCTGTACGTGGGTGTTTGTCCACCTACTTGTGTGTGCCGTAGTGCTCCTCTGCTATCATGTCCCTGTGCTGGCATGCCATCCTGGTCAGCCGGGGATCCCTCCACCCGGGGGGGGCTGCCCACCGCCACACGGCCTGTCAGCCATGTCGTCCCCCCTGCTATTCCCCTTATCGACCTTAACAACTATCCCATGGTCAGTGGCCATGTTTTGCAGCATACAGCAGGCCAGGAATAGGCTGCAGACCTTTGAGGGGCTGACCTGTAGGGCATTGCCAGACCTGTCCAGGCAATGGAATCATGCCTTCAGCAGACCAAAGACATACTCAATGATGTTCGCATGCTGGCATGTGCCTCATTGTACCACTCCTCCGCAGGGGATGGTGGGTGCAGGTAGGGGGTGAGCAGCCAGGGCCAGAGTGGGTAGCCATTGTCACCTGTGTGGATGGAGATATGGTTAGCCTGGTGTCCTATGTTGCTGTTCCCCTTGTCCTTCCCAGCTGCTGTCAGTGGTGCCCCTACCTTGGTGGTCTCCCATGCCCTGTTGTACCTGGCTGTCCATGGTCTCGGCATACTCACCCACTAGGTGACTGTTGGGGATCGCCCCACTCTCAAACCTGTGGCACAGTGCCAAGCTGTGCCAGATGAAGGCATCATGTGCTCCCCAAGGGTGTGTGGCACAGACATTGATTATGCACCCTCTGGCATCACACACCACCTGGCAGTTGATACTGGGGCAGCCCTTTCTGTTGATGTAGGCTACCCCCTCCGGGCCAGGTGGCATGTAGATGCCAACATGGGTGCAGTCGATGGCCCCTAGCATGCCAGGCATATGTGCTACCCTGTGGAGCTCCTGCATATTTGCTGTATGCTCTGCCTGTGTGCTAGGGAAGTGGATGTATTCCACAGCATGTGGCAGCAGGGCATTGAGGAATTGTGTAAGGAGACATGATGTGGCCAACTGGGTTATGCCTGTGGTGTCCCCTGTTGGTCTCTGCAATGTGCCCATGGCAATCAGGCACATGACAGCTGTTACCTTCATCTCCACTGTCAGAGCGTGGCTCCATCTAGTGGGTGCCTGTATCTCCTCACTGCACAGCTCACAGAGCTGCCTCAGAATTGCCTGGTTCAGTTGGTACTGGCCCACGATCTCGGTGTCAGCGTAGGTCTCATAGCTGATGCGGGGCCGGCACTGCCTGTTCCGTGTGCATCACCAAATGGCCCTTCCATGGCCGTGCTGCCCTGCCTCCTGCCTCCCCACACTCCTCATTATGGCCTCCATCTGGAATATGGCACTGGCCATGGCCCCTGTTGTCCTGTCCCCCCAGGAGTCTGACTCCACAGGGCCTACCGGCTGTGTACGGCTGTGCGGGCTACTCTGCAGGGCCCATGCCTATGTACCCTGCCTCTGGCTGGCTGTCTGTTGCCTTCGCCTCTGACTCCCACCCCTGTGGGTTCCTGCGATGCTTCTCTCGGGCCTGGTGCCACTGTGTCATGCCCAGGCTCACACACACCCAGTGTCACCTCCCTGCCTGTCAGACTCACACTCATTCACTCTCTCACACACTGTCACTCCCTCTCTGTCTGTCTGTTTCTTTCTCTTTGTCCCCTACTGTGTGGTTTGATGGCCTGTCTGTCTCCCTCTATCCTGCTCCCCTCTGGTGCATGTGCCCATCTCCTACTTGTTCCCTGTTTTATAGGCTCAAGTCTGCTCTGCACAACTACATTTGCTCCACGCTTGCACCATTTTTCCGGTGTTGAATATTGCACTGCGCCACATATTCATGGCTATGCCACCTGCCCTTGCACATGCATATATTCCCATTGTGCATTGGCATACTTACTTGCACTGTGCAGTTGTTGCTGCTGAATATCACTCTCTGGCACATTTCTGCAGTTGCACATGCGCAACCCAGTTGCGCAATACGCAACTTCTTTGAATATCCCACCTTTTAGCTTTAATAAGTCCAAAATAATGTCTGAGATCCCCAAAATTCTCATATATGACCACTGGGTGCCCTATGGGGTATGTCTTGGTCTTGTTCACATAGTGATCCAAACTGGTAAAATCATAATAATGGATTTTGTCATCAGGCTGCACAGGGTAATATAAATGTAGAGCATTTGAGTGCCCCCATAACATGATTCATGGGTTGTGTGCTCCCCATAAAGTGATTCACGGGTTGTGTACTCCCCATAAAGTGATTCATGGGGGTCCATCAGCTCTGGAAAGCGAGTTGCTTTCAAAAAAGCAAGCACCTGTGGATTGTCACACACTAGCTGTTTCCATTCATGCTCCCACATAACCCTAACATGCATACGCTTTTCATGTCTGAGATAGTTTAATTTCTTGATGGTTAGGTAATATAAATGTCTGTAGATTGTGTTAAGCATTGGGTTCAACAGGTCTTCAAAGTAACACCTGGCAGCCATGATAAAAGCAGTCTAAAAACTTAAAGGCTGTGGGGACACCGTCTATTACAGAATAATTATCAAGAAAATATGGACCTACCTGTACTTCCCCACCATTCACTGCATGCTGTATGGAAATGTTTTCTTGTTTACTGAGGTACATCAACCACTGTGTGGCTGGTGTGGAGTAACACTTGCACTGATGGTGACAGTTGTCAGTGGGTATAATCCCTATGGTGTCTGAGTCAAAAAATGTTAACCAAAACATGGCCATGCAAACTGATGCTATAGTAATGTACTGAAAGGAGTCAGTTTGGCCCCTTTCCTCTGCATCAACTTGAAAAATCTGCTCAACACCACCTTGAAACATTTCACAGGCCTGCTTAAGAATCTCCACATCTGACTTACAGTAATGATGTAATTCCTTTTTAAAGTCAAATACACCCTCTTTATGCATTTCATACCACTCCAAAAAGTTTTATCAGCAGCCATCATGTAGTCTGCACCGTAATCTTTATGATATGGTATAGGCCCTACACAATTCTGATTTCCGGTTTGTTAAGAAAGTGCGGAAAGTAGCTTTTTGTTCCCTCAAAACCCATAGCCCATAGCATTGCTGCGAGCCTCATTGGAAGGAAATTTAAGCTGTCTATAAATCAGATATTTAACCATTTTACAGTTATGGACATTAATTTACTTTCCTGAGGCAATAACTCCACTTTTAATTTTTCTTTTACAAGCTGGTTTAAGATGAAGTGGCTGTCATACCCCTTTGAATTGTGAGCTGTGAAAGTGTACCCTTAAAAACCTTTTTGGATAAACTTTTTTACAAATTGTGCAACACAGTCTGTGTCTTCAAACTTCCACTTTCGACCTCTTTCAATGGCATAGATATAATTTGGAATATGTCCAGAGTCACCTGTGCTGACATCTTGCATGCATTCAAAATCATAAAATATATAACTAGCTGAACAAGGTGGTGACTTTAAGGGCTGGATGTAGCATAAGTGAGTCTCAAAAGGGTGTACAGCTGTAAGGCAGTTATGGGACTTTGGCTGAAAACAAATATGGTTCTCACCATGAGGTTTTCTGCATGATGTGCACAATTTATATTAATGACAATCCGGGTAAGCCAGTTTATGCTGTCCGTAGCAGGCTGCCTAGCTACAGTATTTATGACAATCAGGGCACTGTACCACCTCACTTTGTACTTTACTACAGCCAAACGATCTGCATGCATAGCACATGTTAGAGCATGTGTATGAACCTTTGTGTGCTGAAAGGGTGTTACAATGCTCACATACATTTCTGGTGCCCCCAAAACACCTTTGAGATTTCTAATACCATAATAATGGTTTTCGTGTAACAGGATGAATACAGATTTTGCCTGTTTATTAGCAGATGCAACAAACCTCTGCTATGCACCGGCTTTGTTTATTAAAAAAAAACAAAGATGGTCACACCTAGCTCTGCCTCAAATAGATGTATATGGCTCAAATCTACCATTATTTGTTCTGACAGCCCTAACCTGCTGTGTAAATCTCTAGATTTTGCTAATATCTGTTGATCAACTAGCTGAGGGTTTAGAAAAGCATATTGCATTATTTTGATTCACTAAATTAACTAGATGCATTGCTTTCTGTTTGACAATATGGCTAGATAAAACACTTTTAACATCTCTGGAAGCTCCCCCACGCACATTTCTCACAACCGTGACTATTAACATTGAAGTCTCATTAGCACACACCTCCACCTTGCTGTTTAATAAATTTGCAATATGCTCTAAAAATTCATCTGCATTTAACTCTTGGGGGTTTCTACGTAATGAAAACACAGGGTCATTCAAACTATCACAATCCAGGTGTAGCTGTACAAAATCATTACTAACCAAAGTAGACCTTATTCTGTCCAACTGCTGCACAGCTGAATGGATTGCAGAATAGTATTGATCTATGGATGTTATACTGTCTAGATTGGCAAAGCAAAACTGCTAGCGATACTCAGCACCATTAAAATTATTTCTGGGTACTTTCTATTCATTTATGAATTCAAAACAGACAGGCTCTGCTAGACCATTTTCCATTAACTGCTGGCTCTCCTGACTACAAATGTCTTCTTCATGGCTTGGTGTGGCACCGCCCCCTACCTGCATGTCTTCAGGGTTGTTATTTGGTGCAGGACTCTCACAATATGCACTGTCAGATCTGTGTGCACATCAGAATGATCACATTGTCCCCACTCACATTGCTCACACATACGGCACTCAGTTTCACATTTGCTACTTTGACACTCAGAAGATTGCTGAAATGGGGAACTCACACAACTGTCACACACACAGCATGGTGTGGCAGACCCAGATACCACGCGGTTATGTGGTGGTGCTCTGTGTTTTCACAGGGGTGTCTGATGCTGTTGCATTCTGTTATAGGTAGCAAATATTTCTTTAGCCTTTCTAATTCTACATCTAATATACTGATTCACTATATTACGCCTAGTGCTTCTAATGACCTGCCCACAATATATAATTTTATCAATCTTTTTGTCAGTTATTTTGTATAGTAGAAATGTTTGCACCACTGTGGGCTAATTTTTTAATTAGTTTTTGAGTGCCTACCATTTCTGGTATGTAAACAGCCAAACTGTAGCCAAGCTACGGGAATACAGGCTCTGAAGACCTATTTGTGGGGAAAAGCGTACCCTGAATTGTTTTGATTTTTATCTGTATTTATTGATTGTTTTTATCTTATTGTACAGTGCCTTGAAGCATGAAAGGTGCTATATCAAATAAAATGTATTATTACAGTTTTAAATCTCATATTATGATGTCCGTTCCTGTGAAACTGTCCCCCCTTAAATGTGTTAAAAATGTCAAGTGTTAGTTTGCAATCGGGGGCAGTGTCACACGTGAAGAAACCACCACAGGTATGCAAAATGGTTTTAAATTATAACTACAGTATATGTATATACAAGGGTACCACCGGTTGAGTTTTGCTCATGTGGTAACACTTTTTGGGGTGTCAAAGTTTCAGTCATAATTACAGGATTAGCTTTACTCATACACACGGCAGGTGAGTTAATGTGTTACAGCTCATAAGATACACTATCAGAGGCACTGGGTAATGCTACAGATGTTTGTGTTTGTTTATTGTTATGTTTGCAACAATGCTTACCCCCAGCACCTACATGGCAACGGTGTTCATGTTATTCACTTCTGTTTGTGTGGGGTGGTTGGTCTGTCTATAAAGATTCACAGGGTACGGCTGAAGAAATTTTCACACAGCCCTCACCCCTTATGTTTGCTGTTGTGGGTGCAGGCACTAAAGGTTTATAAGTCACCACTAATTATATACTGCTGTTAATCAATTTGTTTTTGTATAGTGTTACATATTAAAGAGCTGATTTTAGCAGTTTATGTTTTAGCTGCCAAATCTTTCTACAAAGTACAGACCTTTACTAAACCAGTTTGCTAGAGGTTTAAAACCTTGGCTTACAGTATACAGTGATAGTTTTAAATGCACAAAAGGTAAAGCATAATGTCATTATCTGATTGCTAGTCCTGTTTGTTATAAACTCACTCAGCTGGTCAACCCTCTACTCCCAAAGTGCTAACCTCTGAGCGTGTTATTTGTGTACAGTGAACAGACAAGGTAACTCTCTTGTCTGTTTTGTGGGTTCAAGTTAGTCTCAAGCTCTGAAGGGATTGAAACTGATAACCTTTTGTTAGCATACCCAATTATCAGGCTCAGATAATTCTGTCTTTGGGGGGACAGATACCATTGCCTACGGGCACCCAACCAGGTCTTTTAGATGAACCCTTAGAACTCCATGCAAGACTTTTAGAGAACTCTATCCCTTTCCCAGTTTGATATACAATAAGCCCATACACAGTGTACTTATAACCTTTAAAAGTTCCACTTAAAATAAAAAGAATTGTCAAGGCACTCCAGCAGTTTCGCTTATAAAAAAATATCTTTACTTTAAAAATATCAAAACAGAACAATAATTACAGAAATATATATATATATATATATATATATATATATATATATATATATATATCCCAACACATACAGCCTTAAAACAAACAGGAAAAAGTACATTTCCTACAATACATACATTTGGACTGGTCTAATCTTACTCTTTTTCAGTGCTGTGATGATTCTCCCTCAGTCAGATATTTTTGTTGTGTCAGTCAGAAATATTTTCTTGTGTCCCTCTGTCAGGTTCTTTCGGCACTTAAACACTTCTGAGCTGGCCTTTTCATGAGGTCACTAACTCCGCCTTGGTGAATCAAACCCTATATTTTACAATACAGTGTCTCCAAATAAAATATTTAAAAAAACACATGAGATGACCTCACTGACTTTCTTCTCCAAAGGTTAACTGGTCAGAACTGGTTTGTGCACTGCTACACACACGTATAAACAGTCGTTTGATGTAAGTCACTGTATTCAAATCAGAAGTGTATTTGACTCCTAAACCTCATCTGGGCCCTGCGTATCTACACATCAGAGAGTATTCATGTAATTCAAGGGTTCCCTGGAAATGTATATTGGGCCTTCCAGAATCGTTGGGTCCTCCCTGGCTCAGACATCAAACCTCTTCAATGTCCATTCTGGCCTCTCTCAACCCTTCTCCCCACAAGTCCTTCCTGGCAAATAGGCAAGTCAAAGGATCTCCCTGAAGGCATTATGAATGGCTAATCTTATTTCCCAGGATGAAAGCAAATTGACAAGGTAATTGCACCCCAGATCTCTGCAGTTTAAAATACCTCCTGTCCTTTGAACTTATCCCTACGGGGTCTTGATGTGTCAGTTCCAGTAAGACAGTAGTTTCCTCAAACTGAGTTTCCCATCACATAGTTTTTTATGTAATAAAAAAATTAATACAGCACTCGAGTACTCAGAGCTGGCTGTCTAAGCTGCACTGTTCACATCTGTAAATTAGACTGTTCTCTGTACAGTATCAGCAACACATTTTAAACTGAATAAATTACTATATAACTCCGTAAGTGTATACAGCACTGACAAAAAATATGACTGTGAAAAGTCCCCCATACACACACACACACACACACACACACACACACACACACACACACACACAATTATAACATTTAAATGCTAATGACATTTTTGATAAACTAAATTTGGCATACTGTGTAAAGCTGTATGAGGCACTGCTGGATGATTGATATAGACAAGGCAGGCAAACCTACATTATAAAAAGTTAGGTTATAGTTTAATAAGCTTAGTTTTATTCACTTAAAATATTACAAACAATAGAATAAAGTGCACTCACCACCATTTCCTTGTGATCCTTTTGATTCTAAAAGGATATCATGAACGCCAATCTGAGAAAACTGTTTCGCAAACAAAGTAGCCATTTTAAAATCTATGCCACAAGAGTTTTTAAAAAGCTGAAGCTATTTAAAAGTCTTACTGATGCTGGCTTGCTGACTGTAAACAGGAAATTGTGAGCTAATGCACCAAATTTTATGAGGTACAAAGGGTGGTCTGAACATGCCCCAAACAGAGCAGAAACTGAGAACCTCTGTAACATAGACCAATGATGGCCTAGAAGACTCACTGGTTAGTAATTATTACATTTAAATACTTTTTTTGAGGGGGGGGTTGTCTTGGCCAGTAGAAGCAGAAATATAGTTTAGATGAAAATGCATTAAAACAGAACCTGAAATAAAACCATGAGATGATACAAAACTTCTAACAGTTTCTGCTTTAACATGTATTATGTGAAAAAGAAACAGATAACATAATTCAAACATCCTTCCATTGAAATGAATGGGACCTTTGTTTTAAATGGGTTTAAACATAAGGAGGTGTTCTGAAACTTAATTTGAGAGACAAAATAGACTTCAATATGTATAATTTCAGGCTTTTCATAAAACTACAACAATATTGTTATACACTGTTTTAACTGAAAACAGTGTCTTGATCAGAAGCAGAAATATAGTTTAGATGAAAATGCATTACAATAGAACTTGAAATAAAACTATGATATGATGCAATGCTTTTAACAGATATGCATGTGAAAACAAACACTATGTGAAACAGAAACAGAAAAAATAATTCAAGCATCCTTCCATTGAAATGAATGGGACCTTTGTTTTAAATGGATTTAAACATAAGGGGGTTTTGTTCTGAAACTTATTTATTTAAGATACAAAATAGTCTTGAATATTCATAACAGACTTTCAATAAAACTACAAAAATAATGTCATACTTTAAACCAATAAAGGGGTTTGCTGACGTGTTTATTTTTGTAAAATAAAAAAAGATTTATACTATGAGAGCCCAGGTTACATGAACTGCATCTGAACTTTAAAGATCTGTTACTGTGAAAGGAAAAAAACAACAACTGGACTCAAAAAAGCAAGTTTGACATGTTTGGAATTTGTCTACACCATACCATTAAGCCATTTTATCATAATCTGTATGGTCCCGTCAAATAAATCTCCTCTGTAAAAAGCTGGACTGTGGCTTCTGTACAATTAAAGGCATTGATTTTGTTTGCATATCTTTGGGATCAATCTTAGCTGATCTGCCCCCCTTTTGTTCAGTTGAGATTGTCTTAAGATATGTTCAACTGAAACTACATGTTATGATCCATCAGCCCTAAGGCTAAACAGATCTGCACCTTTTGCTGAGTCAGCATGGTAGAGACACATAAAGGTCACTCAGGGATGATCTTATGCTAAAACAATCTTAGACTGTATAAAAAGGCCGCTTCTTGTAAATGCAATGTCTTTTGGTAAAATCAATTTACCCCTTTTGTATAAGTGTAGGGCAGTATCCATTTCTTTGAATAGCACTCCGTAGTGTTACACTCAGTTGTTCATACAGTGTGTCAAGTTCTATAGCAATGCATGGCATCTCTTTAAATTCTGACAAAGTGTCATTTATTGCATGTATTGTATCAAAATAGGATGCTGTGCACTCAGGTTTCCATGCTGTCTACTTTTAGCCCTTCTCACATGTCTGGGGCAAGCCCAGACAAGCCAACCTTTGCTCCACCCATAGCTGCATCACAATATGGAAAGGGTGGGTGCTGTGTCATTTCTGGCACACACAGGGAGGGGGTGGGACATTGCATCATTTCTGGCACACACGGAAGCGGAAAGGGCAGGACATTGCATCATTTCCAGAATACGTGGAAGGGGCATTACATCATTTCCATCCATCAGATTTTGACAGTTAGTATACACATATACTACTACTGAGAGCCATGACCAAAAAATTAATTCTTCAAAAGTTCACATTACTTATGAATAATTAAAATTAGACGGCAAAAGAGAAAAGTATCAAACAGCAGTTACAAACAAAAGGAAAGGTTATTAATCAGATTGGGGTTGGATATTTTTACATATAAATTAATTATATAAACAGTCAAGAGAGAGAACATCTTATCCTTTTTGTGATTGTGATCTAGGGGAAATAGACAATGCAATGCATGCCATTATATATTGCCCAAAAGTACCTGAAACAGCTAAAGATAGTGAAAATAAATGTTGGATGCGATATATATATTATGCCTCAGGAGTATTACACCTTTCTTTGTTGCAATCACTGATGTAAATAAGTTAAATGTGCTATCAAATTATTTACAGTTGTACTTGTCCTGAAAGAAAATGACTTTAATAAATGGGGTGGAGTTAGCTCTAGTACAGAAACCAGAAAACAAACATTTTAATATGACTTGAAACCCAGTCTTTGCCTAAATCAAAAATGCATTGATTTAGTCAAAGACCGGTAACAAAATCAGAATTAACATAATTTAGAGAAATATGTCTAATGTATTGTGTCCATAAGAATTATTTGGTGGCCAAGAAAATAATTATATATGGCTATGATATAAATAAACATTGTTCTTGATTATTTTGCTATGAAAATTTATTTCTAAAGGAAGCCAAAGAATCCTGACCTGTATGGCTCTTTTAATCCAATTAGGAAAGGAGATTACAGGTGGCAATATGCCAAATAGGGGAGCAGGCAAACTAACCCAAACCCAGAAGTGTCCTGTTTACATGCAAGCAATTTTGCTGAATTAGCTAAGGAGAATAATTTATTTAGTTTCTTCCAAATGCTATACTGTAATTTATCCACTTCTCCTGGTCCTCACAAGATGCAAATTATAGGAAATGATAAAACTGGTCTGTACTAAATTTTTTATGTTAAGATGGAAGAGATACAACTTATCAATTGTATATCAAAAGGTAAAAAGCACAATATATAAAATTGTTAAACATATTTTCTTTTGTAAAATTATTTTAATGTATCTGTCATAATGACATTAACTTGTTGACCAATAAACTTTTAAACTACTGAAAGTTTTGTAAAAATTTGCTGAATAGCTGTCTGGACCTGGCACCTTGCTCTCTTTAAGACTCTTGGGGCCTGATATTCAAACCTGCACAAAGCAGAGCACCAAAATGTGAGCTGCAATTTGCGATATCACTGATGCACAAAAATGCTGTTGTCAGAGGAATAGTGCATTCCACTATTTATCTGAATATAGATCAATATTTGCCCACCACTATGCCAATTAGTGTGACCCAATAGTGCCCCCCAAATAAGGTCCTGCAAAGGCTTGCGCCCGGGCAGAATTTGCTATATTCAAAAGTCCCCATTCAAATGAGCATATTGGGCATGCAAGGCACTAATGGGCTCATTTATATGAGCAGCCCAGGTAATTTAGTGTGGCATTGCCCTTCCCAGCCTGGTCCCAGAGCACTAGCCCTGGTGCTAGTGTTTCTCTCCCCCTGCCAATTGCCATCCCTGAAGTGCACTTGTCATGTTTCCCTGGTGTCTAGTGGTCCCCCCTCACCAGTTGCCAGTCTGATAAACAATATAGATCTTCCCAGTTGGTCCTGTGGTCCCCTCCTCACTGATCACTGGCCCAATATACTATATATATTTTCTCTCTGGTGGGCTAGTGGTTCCCCTCCTTCACTGATTGCTGTCCTGATATAAACTATACAATTCACCTGGTGGTCTAGAGTTCCCACTTCTCTATCCCAGATCCTTCTGTCCAATACATTGCAGGTGTCCTTGGTGATCTAGAGGACTCCCATCCCTTTGCCATATCTGTATATATGTCCCTGGTGTCTAGTGCCCCCCCAACAAGGCAAGTAGTGTTCCACCATCCTGCATCCTCCCATTCCATCCCCAAGCTGGCAACTGCCACAGCCCTCCTGTCTCCACCACAGCCAGCTGCCAACTGAGCTGTCAATGGCTCCTATTCTCTAAGGTGTGGAGAGTCTACGCGCCACGTATCTGGGGTGCATAGACCCTCTGTGCACCAATGCATCCCCTGTGCCTGATTCTCTAAGGGGGCACAGGGCTGTTACATGCTGGTTCCCCCATCCTGCCAGAAATCTCCACATGGGGTGGTGCAGGGGGCATGCCCGCACTCCATGCTGTTCTCAGCAGTGAAGAATGCCAGGCCAGGGAGGTGCAGGCTACATGTTCCTGGGGCAGACATAGCCACTGCATGCCCTCCCGGATGCTGTCAGCTGCAACAGTCATGTTGGGGCAAGGAGTACCCCCCTGCATGGCACTCCAGCCCTCATATCTCATTGAGGGCTGGGGTAGCTGTCCAGTCAGCAGCCAGGTGCCAGAGTTGCATTGTGGCTGCCTGAAGGCAGTGGTGCCCTATGGGTGCAATTGATTCAGTTGCAGACTGGGTCCAGGCATCCCACTGCATGCCCACCCATGTCTGTGGAGGCGGCCCCCATGCACCGACATGATGGGGGGATGCGGCTGCAGAAGGAGGCCACACCATGGCCAGTGCACATGAAGACAGCCACTGCACATCTGTCCCCAGGCGTGTGACTTTGCGGGTGGGTTACACACCTCCAGTGCATTATTCCTGCCCCTTAGAGAATCCCCCAATGAGCATGTACTGTATACAGTATGTGCTTACTGACGGAAAGCTCACTCAGCTGTCAGTCAATGAGCATATACAATAAACAGTATACGCTCATTGAGAGCTCAGTCAGTGGCTGGCTATGATGGAGAGAAGAGGGCTGTGCTGGTCACCAGCTAGGGGATGGGATGGAGGGAGCGGAATGGTGAGGCACTACCTGCTGGGGTGGGGATCCACTAGACACCAGGGACATATTTACAGATTGAGGAGGGGGGGACCAATAGACCACGAGGGAAAATCTATAATGTGTATCAGGCTGGTGATTGGTGAGGGGGGGACCACTAGACCACCAGGGAAGATCGATAATGTGCATCAGGCTGGCAATCAGTGAGGGGGGGATGACTAGACCACCAGGGAAGATGTGTATTGGGCCAGCAATTGGCAAGGGTGGGGATCATTAGACCACCAGGGTACATATATAATGTGTATCAGGCTGGTGATAGTCGAGAGAGGGACCACTGGACCACCAGGGAAGAGCTGTATTGTTTATTGGGCTGGCAATCAGTGAGGTGGGGTATCACTAGATGCCAAGGACTACTGTGTTGGGAGTGGAGGGCCACCACACTTTCTCCATCAACCACTAGGGTTGCACGGAAGTAAGTCGGGTTTTGAATTGACGGGATATACATCACACAAGGGGACTGGGCTAACTGGCCTTGCACAGTGCACATACTCTGAATATTGGCCATGCTACTTGGGGCTAACCAAGGGGAAAACACCCACTGGTGGCAGTATGCTGCTCTGACACCCACAGGCCCTGCACTTGATTTGCTGGGCTCACCAATTTGAAATACTGGATCAAGTTCCTGATGGGGATTGGGGACCCCATCAACCCCTCCCAAGGGGGGCAAGCCCCGGGGTTACCAACTGGCAGGTAAGTCCCCGTGGATGTGGAGGGGATGGGGCTGGTGTGGCCAGGGCAGAGTAGGGCAGTCTGATGGGGGGGGGAGAGCATTAATAACAAACAAAAACAAAAACAGCTGAATTAGCTGTAATCATTTTACATCAAGGCAAACCATGTGTTACCAATTCTGTACATGGTAGTAACCCTTAACTGATCATTAAAATGACTAAAATGTCCCTACCCCAGTTTTGCCAGTTACTTTGGGTTTTGGTGACACAAAAAAGTTAAGGACAGAAATTTCATTTAGGCAAATTTTCAGGCCAAGAAACAATGCTAACCTAAATAACCCATTTCCCCAGTGATAAGGAGTTGTCTGATCACTGTACTTTGGATTTGGGTTTCCAGGTAGAGGAAAGAAAGAACAAATAAGCTTGCTGCCATCCAGTCTCCTGCACTGTGTAAAGAACGGTCTCTCTGTGAGTTGAGTGACATTGTAATCTAATTCTAATCATACCAGATCAAAAATCATGCCCGGAACTCTGGTCCGATAGGCTGCCAATGTTGATTAAATAAGGGTCTGTTTCTGCAGCTTTTGACCTTTCTGGACTCTTTCTTGCAAATTCTGGTATCTACCATTCCCTCATATAGCAGGGACACTACTGACCTGCTGCAAAAGTTACAAAGTACTAACTGGCAAAAGGATACATTTGGGTTACCACTGATGTTTGTTCTTTGTACACCTCTATTCAGCATAATTTGGAGTGCAGGGATTGGAATACCATTTGAGAACTAATCTGCTAGCTGTGCATTTGAGTTCATTACTCAAGCTGGTTGGCTCATCATCATCTTTGAATTATTTTATTTTCAACAAGGATTTTTTTTGCAGATATGTGGCACAGTATCCAGTCAAGATTGTGCAAAGATAATAGCGTGGTTAAGATTTGCGCAGGCAAAATAGCATGAGTGAAAACAGCTTCAGAGAAAGGTGTTTTCACTCAGGTTGAGTAACCTAAGATTTCCATTGTGTAGTGGCTAAGGTAGCTGGTCCTGTGACTTTGTGGGTAGAATGAGAGGCTGAGATTGTTTGGATGGCTAGCGGACCCAGGTTCGACTCTCCCTCCCTCCTTTAATTCCTTATTCTTTTGTGGTGTTTGCTGCATCTTGGAGGATGTTTATATATATTCTGGGGGCTGCAGGGGCGCAAAGCCCCCCACATGGGGGGATGGAGGGGCAAAGTTTTTCCCTGGCACTATATTGCACTGCGCTATGTACACATGGCATTTGGTCAATTTCTATAAAAATAGAGCTGTGCATCCGAGGTATGGAGAATATTTAATCTCTACATTTAAGGGCACCACCAATAAGGAAGGGGCAGTGGTGCATCATTATATAGCTGTGTTTGTAGCGCGATCGTGAGGGGTGAAGAGCGCCATACTTAAACATGCTGGCTGCATCAGGGGTTCAGATCTTTTTACAAGCATTCAGGTAAAAAAACTCTTAATTTAATATGGTGCCTGCAGGGGGGGGAAATCTGAGAGGTGAAGCCCCAGTCTGTACAGTGGTTGGGGCTTCACCTCTGTCCATAGATCTCCCTTAATGTACTGCAAGTGTATATATGTTGATATGCCAGCTGCATTATTTCCTCACCCCAAAGACAGGCAAACACCACATCTAACTAGCCTCTGCAGAAAATATTGAAAACTGATGTTATTTCACTTAGGACATTGATGCATCATAGACACCGCTGTCAGTCTCAGCTTTTTCCTCTTCAAGATTCGTATTACATATATAGACAAAGTATGGCAAGCTAACCTTCATGAATGTTAGTTTCTCTACATTGTCTGGTATTAATCTCTTTCATTTGTTGCTTATGACACTTCCAGCAAAGCTAAATAAATGTTCAGAACAGACACTGGAGGGTGGGCATCCAATATACTTCCAAGCCAGGCTAGCCAGCTTTGGGCATCAGGATTTTTGTTCTCTCCAGTAACCTAAAGGGTCATCCAATATACTAATGTTGGGCTCCTTCAGGTATGCATGTACCATCCTTACTAATGAACTAATGTCATCTTCTCCTTTTGGAATTTCAATGTCCAGCAGCTGGCACCAAATGTTATCCTGATTGTCTGCTTTCGTACTATCTTTTGGTGTAGTCCGTAGAGTCGGAGATTGTGTGATTAGAGATGTAGTACTGCTCCCTAATGGAACCTCCTCTACTGCACTAATCAAAAGGTGCCTGTAGTCTAACTCCCCATATCCCAAGTAGCAACATCAGGAAGGGGCCTGTTCCAAAAATATGGATCTAGCAATGTTGCCAAGACAGATTCCTTGCTCCGTGTCATGGCTGATAACTTATCGTTGCTTAGTCAAGTCAGCATCATACTGACCAGAAATTGATTCATATTTACTGTAAATTATTCCTTATTTTCTCCAAACTTTGAGAAGCAGGGTGAGTGAAACAACTTAACTAAGCGATGCCTTTTCTGCACAGACCAGTTCAGTAGTACTCATAAAATTTCAGAATGTGAAACAACTGTTCCTTATAACATGGGTTAGAAAAAAAGAAATGCAGTTGGTGAAACACAGTCAGGTGATCATGGATTAAATGCCTGTATATGCACAGTTGCTGTGAAGCTTCCTGCATCAATATGCCTGGGCAGTGCAGCACTCATTCTGTACTGGGCAAATCAGAACTGAAAGGCAGGCATGTAAAACAGTATTGAAGCAAGAGAGTGCTCCACCGCGCTCTTTGGGGATAATAAAGCGTCGTAAGTAACTTTTCGCATTGAATCCAAGGTTACCTGATAATGTTTCAGCAAGTTGCATATGGTTTGTCCTAACCTATGAGTACTCAGTGGGTAGGATCCTGCTTGAGGTCCAAAAGTGAGCTGAGGCATGCAGCTAGACACAGACAGTGACAGACAGAGACAGCAAGAGTGCGACATGGGAACATGTAAATCAGAAGTCCTGCAGTATCCTCTCGCTGTGTGTGTCTGTCAGTGTACTCAGCATGCCTCGGCGACCCACCTCTTGCGGTGTCATGTGAGCAATATACAGTGTATCCCCTATGCCAGATGTCAAATAACTCCTTTACCTTTTGTCTTCCTGAACGGGCTTGTGTCCTGCTATGCCATAGTCCCACATGCAGAAATGCTTATTCAAGTGTCCTGCTCCTGAGTGCCCTTCCTTATTATTGATCTCCTCACCAGCAGCTGCCAGCACAGTGGAAAACAAGAGAGAGAGAGAGAGAGAGAGACACACAGAGAGAGGACTGAAATGTACTGCTGAGAGAGAGAGAGAGAGAGCAGCAAGCTTCTAACACGGGGTGAATCATAGCAGCATGGATGGAGGAAGTCAGGGTCTGTGTCACGCTCACTCTTTGCTGTGTGTCTGTGTCAAGTATTGTGAGCATTCTGCTCTCTGCCACTCTCATCTACCTCCATTGTGTGTGTCTCATTGGCAGTTCTGACAGGGGTGTGAGTGTGTGTATGAAGGAGAGGTATGATCCTCCCATCTGTGGTAACTGTGTTCATCAGACAGAGGGAGCAAGACATACCATTCAAGTACAGAGGTCCTGCACTCTCCTCTAAAGTTATCAGTCTTTTGGTGCTCAGTACTGTCTTGTAAGCAATGGTTCTGCATGCACCATGACAGACAGTGACAGAGCAAGACAGTCACAGCGAGTGTGGCAGCTCCCTTTGATCTCCGAGCTGCATGTGCATGTCTCGGTAGGGGCCTAATGTAAATGTTGTAGGAAAGGCAGTAGACAATATTATGCAAATTAAATGTCACAAATCATGTCAGTACTGTATGTGTAAAAAGTTTGTGTGCCCAGGGAAATCACCAGTCTTGTACAAATGATTCAGTAAGGTATCTGGTGGAGCTCGCCAGGTTTCTGGTACATTCAAATCCAACAACAAAATTCTGGCCTGCTCAAGCAATGAATGCTACTACACACGAAGTCTTTTTAAAGTTTGTTATTTTATTTATAAAGTCCCAATGTTTTGCCTAGTATTAGGCTTCTTCTGAGGAACTGTAAAAAGATTTATAAACAAATATTTACTATATTTCTTTAATAGGTCTATCATGTGGGCTGTGGACCTCCTGGCCCCTAATAAAACCTACCGGGTAAAAGGCCATTGCTACAAGTGGATCACTCCCCCCTTAAAGGCCCTGATGACCAGCCATGATAAAGCCTGGAAAAAGTCCAAAGACTTGGCTCTCCCAGCCGACCAGGTCACCTACAGAGCCCTCCGTAACCAGTGTAAAAGGGCCACCAAAGTAGCAAAAATGGAGTACCTAAACCACCTCCAGAAAGCCAACCTAGGCAACTCTAGGACTTTCTGGTCCCACATCAATGAACTGATTAAGGGCAATTCAATGACGGTCATGGGCTCTATCACAGCTCATGGACAGGTACTACACGACGCCTCACTAATCGCTGAGACCCTCAATTCCTACTTCACAAACCATAACCAACAGGCAGGCTTATCGGTACCCAACTCCCAGTCTTCTCCTTTGGACCCCTTTACCCTTGGCCATCTACCCTTCCATTTAAGGCTGGTTAAGGTCAAAGAGGTCCTGGCCTCTCTAACCACCCTTAAAACAAGAGGCTCTGGAGGCCCGGACGGTCTCAAAGCCAGGCTGCTAAAAGATGGGGCTACTGCTCTCACACTACCACTCACCTGGCTGATCAATAGGTCATTACTTGAAGGATCTGTGCCGGAGTTATGGAAGCAGGCGCATGTGGTCCCAATTCATAAAGGTGGGTCAGTAGAACCAATAGAGAACTATAGGCCAATCTCCTTGCTGTGTGCACTGGCTAAAATCCAGGAGAAGCTCGTCTATGCCCAATTTAAGGAATACCTGGAGGCGCACATGCTGCTGTCCCCATCCCAACATGGCTTTTGAGTCAAACATGGGACAGACGCTGCCCTAACCAAATTCTCTACAGACGTACTCAGAAACCTAGACTCGGGCTCCATTACAGGGGCAGTTTTCATAGACCTATCTAAGGCCTTTGACCGGGTGGATCACGGACTTTTACTCCAAAAACTCCACGCCACAGGCCTCGATGCCCACGCCCTCAAATGGATGGAAAGCTACCTTGCCGGACGCTCACAGAGGGTCAGGTGGCTGGACACACTCTCTAAATCATTGTCCCTTAAGAACCGAAAATTCTAGGGATCTATACTTGGCCACTATTGTTATCATTGTATGTAAATGAACTGTGCAATCATTATGAAGCAGCAGCGCTATACAATACGCTGATGATGCCGGCCATCTACAATACCTCGTCAACTTGGATGACCTTAGCACCTCTCTCCAAAAGATATTCATATCATGGAGAAGTGGCTCATCAAGAATAAAATGGTCCTTAACACCGGCAAAACCAAAGCCATGCTGTTAGGACCAAGAGCCTTTGGACTAGATAGAACACATCTACTCCAACTCTCATCCCTTGAGGGTAACAAGCTCGAAGTTGTCACCTCAACTAAGTACCTTGGCCTTACTATTGACCAAGGTCTCACATTCAAACAACATGTGGACCAAGTCACGAGAACAATCCATGCAAAACTAGGATTACTGTATCGGTTCAAGGAATCGCTGACCCCAGAAGCTAGGATTGCTATAGCAAATAGTGTCTTACTTCCAACTCTAACTTATGCTGCCCCGGTCATTCAGGGTATCGCAAAGCTTGAGCTCGGTAGACTACAGACCCTATACAACAAGGTGGCCCGCTTTGCAACCTCATCCCCCGCCAGGATCCACCACTGCGGGGCGATGGCAAAGCTTAATTGGCCAACCTTCGAATCTCGCCTCAGTTACTCTGTACTCTGCCTGGCAAAGAAGATAATTAGCCTCTCACCTCCCCAGAGTCTTGGGGGACTCCTTACTGCAAAACTAAACCAGCGTAGCCTTAGATCCTCGAGCCACACGCTACTGGATGTCCCCAAGGTCAGGACTAAGGAAGGACAAAAATCATTCTCTCATACTGCTCCTTCCTTGTGGAATGACCTCCCTGTGGAGATTCGGGACACCCCATCACTGCCGTGCTTCCACACTAGACTCAAGGCCCATTTTCTATCAACAAGCATATGCCATTGCCTCTGCCCTTGACACTATTGCAGTTACCTCTGCAGACTGTTCACCTAACTATAAGTGTTAGCCCCTAACAATGTATGCACTATCGCTTTCCTTCCCTAATCTGAACCTATTAATGCTCCTGAACTAGGCTTACCAAGGAAATCTACAGTACGGTCTCAATAATGTCTTTGTCAATGGATAATGTAATGAACAACATCTAACCAATGTCATGTCTGCTATGTGTAAACAGCTGAATACTGTATACCATGTTATTCTGTACTCCCACATGTTTTTCTACTGTATGTGTCTCTTGATGTTATTCTCGGGTCGCCCCTGAAAAAGGGACCTTCGGGACCCAGTGGGCTTACCCGGTCATCAAAATTCAATAAATAAATAAATAAATAAAATAAATATTTCACATTTGAAAATTAAATTTTTTTAATTTTCAATTTTTAATATCTTTCCATATTAGACCATGCTAGTCAAAATGACTGGTGTACCATCTTTCTATTGTAATTATTAAAACAATATTAAAACCAAAATTATATTTTAACCACCTGCTTATCCTTTACATTCATTAAGTCATAAAATTCTTATGCATTTTGCCCAAATAGATGCCACCAATATAAATGCATGAAAAATTCATTGCCTTACTTTTTAACAATGTCAGCAAAAGCCAAACATCTGCCAAGCCTCTTTAAGAATTGCTTCCTGTATGTGTTCACTTTAAAAATAAATGAAACACTTGGATCAAATACTACATACTCCAAATTGTACCAAACAATGCTACTTTATCATTTATAGTTTAAGTTCTCAATATTCACCTTTTTGTTTATTCTACTTTTGGTTTCAGATATTTTTCCTCAACCATTTAACTGATAATTAAATAAATGGGTACAGAAAGAGGAAAAGAAGTTATAATAAAGAACATTAGTTATTAATTTAAGTGCTTCTTTAAAGTTATTTGCACACATTATGCAGTATTTCTAATATGTTCATACACTTGATTCTAAATATTCACCTTTTTATATATGGTACTTTGCTTTTTAACATGTTTTCTTCATGCCTCATGTCTATTAGGTAATGTGCACCAGGGAAAGCTGGGGGGGGGGTTGAGAACAAAAAAGCAATTACTTTTTTATTAACCTACGTAAGTGTTAAATCATGTGTTCATAAACCAACCCATTCTTTTATATTTCAATCCACCTCTACTCAAGTTCCTTAAAGTAAATAATGTAATAATGTTCTTTCATTTCCTTTGAAGTTTAGATTTAACTTATTTAAACCATGTGTGCACAAAACAAACCTAAATCAGTTCTCTAGTGCCATGTGTTTCTGGCATCTGATGCAGTTACATGCAAAGCTTCATTTGTTTCCCCTAGTTTTCTTTTTTAGCTTATCAGATAAACATTCTCCTCAAAATGTTACTAAATAACACAATTCACTTCATAGTCTAAAACTTTTAATTTGCTGATTTAATAATTCTTTTGCTGTTAACTAAATAAATCCTACGACCAAGTGCATTTCTACATATAAGTATTACAGAAAAAAATCTCTGGCTTACTCAATAGAGTTCTGAAGGCAGATTGGCAGCACTGGCTGCTTGGCCGACTAGGCCTCTTTATGTCAGGGAGAGAAGTCACATGACACCAAAGCTTGTGTCATCATTCCTTGCCAAAGTAAGGTCGTCATCATGGAGACCAGTAACTCTTGTCCCTGACATTTTTTTTATTTTAGTCTTTGGTAACCGGGTAAGGTCCACTAGGCACAAGTGCCTGTTTTCAGGGGCGACCTCGGAGCACTGGGTGGTTAAGTGACTTGCTTAGAGTCACACAGTATGCAAGTGGAGGTTGTGAGAATCAAACTCAGGTCTGGTCTGCTGGATGTATCAAGCTCATTCACACCTTGTTCCTCTAACCTCAAGGCTATACTGCCAGTCCGTATTTCAACATTGCAAGGATAATTAACTCTGCTGGAAAGTGATATGCACAGTTTTTAAATGTATACTGACTCTTTATAGAAGTGACTGAATTAATCAGTCCATCCACTGTTCACAGAAAAATTTACAGAAGCTGCATAAAAAGATAAAAAAGGTGTATTTGTATCTTTTACTTAAGGATAAATGAAGGAGAGATTGCTACATCATTTGGAGTTAGATGAGGACTCGAACAAGTTCCGGAACCTGCAAGAGGTGGCTGCTATAATGATTCGTTAGAGAAAAGAGAGCTGTTTTGGATGTATGAATTGGACCTTATACATGAGAAATGGGGTTTAAATGAGGATGTTAATTGGCAGGTGTGTTGGGGGGATTAAGAAAAAATAGAAAATGTTTATGAATATTAATATTAGAACTACAGTGGTAAGGTCTAGGTATGATATGAAGACAAAAAGGAAAAAAACTATTTCCATCTAACTCCAAATGATGCAGCACTCTATCCTTCATTTATCCTTAAGTAAAAGATACAAATGCAGTTAACTTAATTATAATGAAAAGAAAATGGTTGATGTAGCTATGGTCCCGTCTATCATTTTCAGCGATTCTGCAACTTGCTGGGAGTGTTAAATAGGGCTAGTTAGCATAATATTATTGAAGTGTTACAACACAATCAAAATCATGTATCTGAACTACACACCTTTTAGCATCTCAAGCTGATATAATTATGTTACCTTTTACTATTAGCAGTGGTTTTGCAGCTAGCTGGGAATGTTAGATGGGGCTATTTAAAAAAATAATATTATAAAATGCTAAAAATGCACTTGGAATTGTATTTATTACTATACACCTTTTTAACATGTTATGCAGCTTCTATACATCTCATATCTGGAATGTGTAATGCGGTAGGGCTGCATGCCCATTAGCTCATGCTGTGAACCAATGGTGCAGCCGAGGTTATCAGTCGGCGGGCGGCTAGGGCGGCAGGCAGGTGGGTGCTGCTGCCCGCCGGCTGACCGGGGAGCGGGCAGGGGTCAGTGGCTGGGTGGCGGGGTACCACTTGACCACCAGGGATATTGAATATGTTGTTTACAAATGCCCATGATCGGCACATAACGGTCCATTGGACCACCAGGGATATAGGACAGTTTTCTCTTTTTGGACAGATGCCCTTGATCGGGCACATAGCGTCACTGGACCACCAGGGATATAAGACTTATCTATTATTTGACAGATGCCAGCGATCGAGACCTGCTGCGATCACTGGACCACCAGGGATATAGGACAGTTTTCTTTTTGGACAGATGCCCTCAATCGGCTGCCGGGGGCATTGGTCCCCGATGGTTGCCTCCTGGCAGGGCGCCAGGCGGAAGTCATTGGGGATCGGCGCACCCTGCATGCAAATGGGGCCATAATGACATGCAAATGGACCCATGTGTGCTTTGCATAAATTAAGGCCCCATTTGCATGTCAACTTTTGAATATCGCTGGTGCTGTGAATGGCGCAATGGCACTTGTGCTAGTGCATCTCCATGCTCCACTCTGGCCACTTGCGCTGGCACAGTGGCACTGCGCCATGCACACTGGGGGTGGCCAGGGTGCTATATTCAAAGCTGCTGAGCCATGGTGCAGCTCTGCTGAATATCGCCCAGGCCACACCCCTGCACAGCCAAGTTGAGCTGCGCCCAAGCTTGCGCCACTGCCTGGCGCAGTTTGAATATCCGGCCCTGGTATACATTTAAAAACTGTGCGTATCCCTTTAAAAGACTTTCCAGCAGAGTTAATTATCCTTGTACTGCTGAAATATGTCAGGGAGAAGAGTCACTGGTCGTCATGATGACCACCTTACTCTGGCAAGGAATGATGACACAAGCTTTGGTGTCATGTGACTTCTCTCCCTGACATAAAGAGGCCTAGTCAGCCAAGCAGCCAGTGCTGCCAATCTGCCTTCAGAACTCTATTAAGTAAGTCAGAGATTTTTTTCTGTAATACTTATCCTTAGAAATGCACTTGGTCATAGGATTTATTTAGTTAACAGCAAAAGAATTATTAAATCAGCAAATTAAAAGTTTTAGACCATGAAGTGAATTGTGTTATTTAGTAACATTTTGAGGAGAATGTTTATCTGATAAGCTGAAAAGTAAAACTAGGGGAAACAAATGAAGCTTTGCATGTAACTGCATCAGAAGCCAGAAGCACATGGCACTAGAGAACTGATT
This sequence comes from Neoceratodus forsteri, assembly GCA_016271365.2. NCBI lineage: Eukaryota > Metazoa > Chordata > Ceratodontiformes > Ceratodontidae > Neoceratodus > Neoceratodus forsteri. The sequence continues at coordinate 1,585,636,881 of CM057455.1, read as the reverse complement.
TAGGTTTGTTTTGTGCACACATGGTTTAAATAAGTAAAATCTGAACTTCAAAGGAAATGAAAGAACACTATTACATAAATTACTAAGCTTTTAAGGAACTTGAGTAGAGGTGGATTGAAATATAAAAAAATGGGTTGGTTTATGAACACATGATTTAGCACTTATGTAGGTAAATAAAAAAGTTATTGCATTTTTGTTCTCAACCCCCACCTCCCCAGCTTTTCCTGGTGCACATTGCCTAATAGACATGAGGCATGAAGAAAACATGTTAAAAAGCAAAGTACCATATATAAAAAGGTGAATATTTAAGCAATAATGCATGACAGGGTGTGTGTTTTGCTGGGATAACGTCACGCCTGGGGTGATTAGGCATGAGGCCACAGGCAGAGTGCAACTAATCACCCCAGAAGTGACATTATCCCAGCACAACACACACCCTGGAGTGCATTATTGCTGTTATACAATGGCTCCTTTGTTAAAAAAAAAAAAATACTGTTTTAAAAGCATTTTTAGCTATGTGTAGGTTTACATATATAAAAAAAATTGCCTTACTAGTGCTGGCCAGCAGGTGGCAGTGTCCGTATATCCCCGTTTCATTCTGTCATGGTTTCAAAGTCCCTGTGCTGTTTTGCAGGTCCTCTTTTGAGTAGCTGCTGCTGAGAACACAGTAGCTCCCCCTCTCCAACCATGTCGCTAATGTTTTTGTCTGTTTTGTTTAGTAATTTACTGCAGGATCTGTGAGGGATGCTCAGGGAAACTGGTTAGCAAGCATTTCAGTTTCACTATTGGGTCGACTGGTGAGTGGTACAGATGGTTTAGAGTCATAGATTGATACTGAAGTGTGACGGCAGAAAAGGACTGAAAAAGGCCCACCAAGTTTGCCCATTTGAAGGTAATGATGTGTTCTAGGATGACAAGAGGTTTTAAAACAATGTTTTTACTGTCCATGGGGAGAAACAAAAATCTTGATCTCGCACTGTCTCAGCTCGGCTCCGCTGATGCGTGTAGAATGAAGCCCGACAACCGCTGATATTAAGGATTTGAAAAAAAAAAAAAAAAGACTACCGATGAGCTTTTTTGTTGTTGGAATGAATAGTGGGAGGGAAGTTTGCAGTTTTAATGGGATGTAAAGGCATGGAACGCTGGAGATGGCATTGGAGCAGCGATGTTTTAACCATGCTGTCCAGCGGGGATCACTCAAGCGGGCTGTGGGGAGTGATCCCCGTAATGATTGATGCGGTCATCTTGGTGCTGGGACTAGACCCATGATGTTGTACTGGGATAACATCACGGGTCCAGTCTCAGACTGACCAATCAGAGCCCAAAATTTTTTTTGCCATTGTATAATTAGAACTGAGTGTATGAACATATTAGAAATACTGCATAATGTGTGCAAATAACTTTAAAGAAGCACTTAAATTAACAACTAATGTTCTTTATTATAACTTCGTTTCCTCTTTCTGTCCCCATTTATTTATTTATCAGTTAAATGGTTGAAGAAAAATATCTGAAACCAAAAGTAGAATAAACAAAAACGGTGAATATTAAGAACTTAAACTACAAATGATAAAGTAGCATTGTTTTGTGCAGTTTGGAGTATGTAGTATTTGACCTAAGTGTGGTGTTTATTTTTAAAGTGACCACATACAGGAGGCAATTCTTAAAGAGGCTTGGCAGATGTTTGACTTTTGCTGACATTGTTAAAAAGTAAGGCAATGAATTTTTCATGCATTTATATTGGTGACATCTAGTTGGGCAAAAATGTATAAGAATTTTATGACTTAATGAATGTAAAGGATAATCAGGTGGTTAAAATATAATTTTGGTTTTAATATTGCTTTAATAATTACAATAGAAAGATGGTACACCCAGCCATTTTTGACTAGCATGGTCTAATATGGAAAGATATTAAAAATAGAAAATTAAAAAAATTGAATATTTTCAAATGTGAAATATAGTAAATATTTGTTTATAAATCTTTTTACAGTTCCCCAGAAGAAGCCTAATACTAGGTGAAATGTTAGGACTTTAGAAATAAAAATAATGAACTTTAAAAAGACTTCGTGTGTAGTAACATTCATTGCTCGAGCAGGCCAGAATTTTGTTGTTGGATTAGTACTGGTGTGTGTAACATTTTTATGTGCATAACAGCAATGAAGTGTGCATTATTTGTTGGGGACTATTTTGCAAGGTGGCAGGATACAGTACCTTTCTTGCTATCTAAACAGAGAAAAAATCCTTACTGTGTTTTTTTTTTACCTTGTTTTGCACATAATCCATGTTATAAGTGCATGGCCAGATTAACCTGTACGCAAATTATGCCATAGCATAGGGCCTCGTGGTTCAGGAGGGCCCCCACTGTTAACTTATTTTGTACTTTCTTTCCCTAGTACTGGGTGACCGCCACGGTCACTGACCAGCTGAATTGCCCAAAAAGCACCCCCCCATTCAGTCAGTCCCTGACCATTGTCCAGACCAGTGTCCCCCCCGACCTCTGAGTCAGCCTGGTCCGCCACCCCCCTGCAGCCACTCAGAGTGAGCGAGCCTTTCAGTCTCTCCAATGGGCAGCTCTGGGTTCACTTCTGATCCACCCTGACCTCACCTCACAACCAATCATGTCCATCAGAGGTCCTCTGGTGTGGCTACTGGGGAACAGGAATCAGTGCATGTGTGCACGTGCATGGTGTCAGGGTGTGTGGGGCTGAGCAGTGAGAAATCGAGGAGGAGGACGAGAGTTGTCGTGGGCATTGACGGTCAGTCATCGGTCTCTCGCATCTCGATTGAAGAATGTTGAAGACACAATAGTACAAGTACAGAGAGAGAGAGAGCTGCGGGGGGTTGCCCAGAGTCGGATTTGGCTTCGCCACTGTCCAGCTCCAGCCACTAGGGCTTTAATTTTAGTTATTCATTGCTGCAGATGCCATGCAGTCAGCAGGCTGATGTGCAGCATCGCATGCTGAGCTGCTGGTGTTGGGTGTAGCCAGGGTCAGCCACAGTCAATGCTGCTTTAGTTGGGCCTCTGGTCCTGCTGTGAGGAGTCCTCCCATGCCGGACCGAGTCATGTTGCTGCTGCATGAGTGATCTTGAGGATCTCAGACATCACATCTGTCCACCACCAGGCTGGCATTTATCCTCTTCCTCCAGTCCAATCATCAGGACAGTCATCACCATCACATAGATCAGTCAGGCCAACCAAGGCAGGCCCCACCAGGTATGCTGATGTTCTTATCTTCCCCATCCCCCTCACTTTCTTCTTCGTTTGCAGCACTACAGTGAATATCTAGAACATTTAGAGTAAATGGTAGCATTAAAGTGGATCTTTTAAGCTAAAAAAAATGGTCAAGCCACAGTGAAGCTTTCTTTCATGGTCCAAAATGGAGCAACTGCCTGCTACTCATTATTGCAGCCCTATGATACACTCCATTTTCGAGAGCCTAGGTCAGATAATTGAAATTTTAGCTCCTGAGGCAGTTACTGTTTAGGACTCTAATGTAAATAAGAAAGAACAAGCCACTGCATATTTTTAAGATTATACCTTATTTATTAAGAAAGTTCTGTTATGGAGCTGCTGCTTGCTAAACCACTAAGCTGATTTCAAGTCCGTTCTGTTTTCAGGACTCTATTTTCTTTAAGAGAGCTGTCTGGCTCATTTCGGGTGGCACTTCTTACAAATTATAAATTGCACATTTTTTCCACAAGAGGAGGGAAAGAAAGATGATTTTTATACTTAATTCAGAAGCATGGAGGGTGTGGTTTTTCATGTTCCCCGCCAGTGCTTTTAAAACAGGAAAACTTCAGTTTCAATGGAAAGTGGCTGCACTTCTGACAATGAGCCACACAAAATGCATCCTTATCTCATTAATTTCTGTACACTAATTAGAACACTTAAATGTATTCCAAGACAAACTATCCAATATATCATATCTAAGGGCTGAAGAACAGCATGTTAAGAAAAAAAACAAATGGCTCTTACTTAAAACAAGCATTTGTCAATGCCGAATGTTGCTTGCTTCTATGTGCTGTTTAGGTATTTGGAAGTCATTGGAGTGCAAATATTGAAAATTTGCGAACTTACGAGAGTGCGTAGGAACTGCGCAATGCACGCTCGTAAAACAGTCATTTTTAGGAATTCTTTCACCAAATTTCCAACATAGCCATTTTAAGACCTCTGCTCATCAACAGTGTCACTGTGATTTTCTTAATTTGTCCCATACATTGATTTCAAGCACAACCGACTCGCCATTCTGACTACATGGGCGGAAACACATTTGGGTGAGATGTGAAAATGACAGCTGTACTGCTCATAAGAAGGTGTGGTAAAATGGCAATGTTGAAAATCTGGAGGAAAATATTGAAATTTATGAACTTCACGAGCCTCGTGAGAACTGCGTAACGCTACCGCTAAAACAGTCATTTTTGAATTTTGACACCAAATTTTCAACATGGGGTTTTGGGACCCTTCTCATGAATGATGTCACTGTCATGGTGGTATTCAGACCCCAGGGTATTTCGCAGTCACTGCAGTCACTGCAAATCACTCCTTCGGCCCGAATAACGCCATGACAGTGACATCATTCATGAGAAGGGGTCCCAAAAACTCCATGTTGAAAATTTGGTGCAAAAATTCTCAAAAATGCCTGAGATATGCAACAAAGTTGAACCCCCCTCTGTAGCCCATTATACAGCTTACTGGCATTTCTTCAGTTCGCGGTCGGCTTTGAATAGTGCAGACGTGTTTCCAGTCTACCGAAGATCGTCGCGCCGGAGTCTGGAGGTAAGTATGGGGTGGGGTGTGTGGGGAGCTGGGTGCGCAGTGGGTGGGTGCGGGTTGTGGGAGGGAGTTGGGAGGCGCATGGGACCGCTTTTCGGTTTCCAGGTTTAAAAAAAAGACGACGTGGGACCCTTTGCCATGCTAGGGTGGGCTCCCAGCATGGCACGAGGATGACCAGGAGGAGGCGTTCAGCCGACGGAGATTGGGCACCACCGTCGGCAAAGGCTCGCTTGCCATGCTGGGGTGGGCTCCCAGCGTGCAACTACTACTTGGGGAGGGGACGCAGCTCAGCCGACGAGGGGATTGGGCACCCGTCGCTTATACAATGCGCAGTGGGGGGCACGCGACGCTTATTGCAGGTGGGGAGCTTATGCTTCTTATCGGTGCTTCACTGAAGCGTAGCTCCCCCTTTCAACTGTATGCCACTGCATTTTGGAGCGTGTCATAGACAGCTCCAAAATGCATTGACTTACAGGGGCCGCACCTGCCAGCACACTGACTGAATTGGAGGAGGAGGTGACACACCTCCGAAATCTCCGATGATGGCACTATGTTTCTTGCACATGCGTGCAATCAACATAAAAATGCATACAGTTATACTGTTATAACATCCAGGTCTCAGTGTCTATATTTAATAACAAGGCGCTTGCTAGCTAGCTTTTTCATCATCCCTGGCCCATTTTCAGATTGTATCTCTTTGAGCCATTTCAGGGTAAGGCACTGAGGCAAAGTAGAAGGACTGAAAATGAAAAATGGAGATTACAGAGGTAGATAGCAGAGGGGGGGGGGTCATCTAGGTGGCCATCCTGGCAGAAGAGACAAGGAATACCATAGGATAGTAAAGGATAGTGACAACAAAATGGTACTGCAACAGACATTTTGAAAAAGAATGCAGAAGAGTCCATGTGATGCCTAGGTAGGACGTCTAGCCCTACCACTAGTCTGCGTACTGCAGTGCTGCATAACAAACACTGTTTATTTAGTTATTCTGTCTTCCTTTTGTTTTTCAAAAGTTCAATGATTTTGTCCCATGATGGAGTGGGATGTTGGCATTTAGGGGCCCCCCAGGCCACAAAATATGATGTGGAGTAGGGCCCCCATATCCATTAATCTGGCCCTGTATAAGTGCAATAACCCACACTAACCCCATACCCTGGCATGGGTTATTGCTAACATCAATGATCATTTAGCAGATTTTATCACACTCTGAATGTTACGATATTGCACTACCTAATCTTTGACTGTAATTAGAAATGCTATGTAAATGAAATGTAACTAAGCACTATCAATGATTGTAATCCTGTTGACTGTTCTATACATGTCTGTCTGTAAAATTATCAATGATGCGGAACCTCTATAAATGAGCTTCTAGCTCAGAGGTCATAAAACCTAGCCATCAATAAATAAAAATAAGTAAGAATGGAGTACAATGCCTTCCCCAATATCATTGTACATGACATATTCAATTAATGGCTACCTTTTGTTTAAGGAGATGTTCAGTCATAAATTTAGTTGAATTCCACCCTGTTTTGACATTGAGTAATCAATGAGTGTGGACACTTCATAGTACATGCTCAGTGATAGTTCAGTTGGTGGCCAACCATGGAGGTGTGATGTGGGCTGCGCCGATCTCCGGCTCTGTCTTGGGATGGGAGGAAGCATGGTGGTGGGCACTACCTGCTGGGGTGGGGGCCACTAGACCACCAATGAAAGGGGCTTTAATAAATGTTATAATAGTGGGTGATACTGGGGAGTGGGAAGGGGGGCCACAAGACCACCAATGAAAGGGACTTTAATTAATGTTATAATAATGGGCGACATTGGGGATCAAGGAGGGGGCCACTAGACCACCAATGAAAGGGACTTTAATTAATGTTATAATAATGGGCGACATTGGGGATTGGGGAGAGGGGCTACTAGACCACCAATGAAAGGGCCTTTTTTTTTTTGCATTATCTATTTGTACCCCCTACGTGCTCCAGAGCCACCTCTTCTTCAGGCCGCCATGGTCCACAGGCACTCCCCTATCTCCCCCTTCGACCACCTACCTCACATGTGCAGCCTTCCACGGGGTAGCCCAGTGTAACCCTTCACCGGGTGGGTCCCCTCTCCTCCGAGGGGAAAGGTACCGGCAGGAGGAACCAGCACACTATTCTCTCAGTCCTGGGAGCTGCTGAAGCATTCTGTGGCTCTCAGAGGAGTCTTCAGAGGTGCCTGGGGCTGGCAGCCATCATCAGGCAGACTTCCAGGGTGGCTTTTCTGGTTTTCTTGTTTCCCTTACGCGCCGCTTCTTGTAGTGCCTCCAGTCTCCACTGGGAGTCGCTACATGAGAAAAGTCAATCCTAATCCCACCCCAGGATAGGAGAGCAGTCCATTGGATGCTCAATCCTATCTTCTCCCTGCCAACCCCTGATGACCTGAGTACGTTTTCGAACCCGGGTTGCCAGCGTGGGTCAAGGTAAGGCGCCAGCACCTCAACCCTCTATGCCACTGGGCTGGAAAGGGGCTGTAATAAATGTTATAAAGGGCATCACTGGAGATTGGGAAGGGGGGCCACAGGACCACCAATAAAAGCAGTTTTAATAAATGTTATAAAAATGAGCAACATCAGGGATCAGGGAGGGGGGCCATGACCACCAATGAAATAGGCTTTAATAAATGTTATAACAATGGGCAACACTGGGGATCAAGGAGGGGGCCACTAGACCACCAATGAAATAGGCTTTAATAAATGTTATAACAATGGGCAACACTGGGGATCAAGGAGGGGGCCACTAGACCACCAATGAAATAGGCTTTAATAAATGTTATAACAATGGGCAACACTGGGGATCAAAGAGGGGGCCACTAGACCACCAATGAAAGGGGCTTTAATAAATGTTATAACAATGGTGACATTGGGGATTGGGGAGGGGGTACCATGGCATATTGTCTCAAACGGGCTACTCTCCCAGAGGAGAATTTTCTAAGTACCCTTGACCAGCCCTGTCTGATCTAAGGTTCCTTAGAATTTCTCCTTCTGGTAGAATACTGAGAATACCACATTCAGGGATGTGGCAACTTACATCTGTCACATACTCCCTAGTACCACGTCGCAGCCCACTTTTCGGTGCACAGGCAGCACAAGCCCCATTTGGGGTAGGCAGCCTGTGGGTGATGCAGACTGCCACTGAGAATTGCTCATGGTGCATAATTTGGCACAAGCGGCACTTTGCACCATTCATTGTGGTGCAAGCCCCTTGTGCTGTGTCAAGAGCTGTGAGAATCAAGCACCATGGGTCTAAGTACTCTTTTAGTACACCTAAACCCACATCTTCTACAACAGAGTAACTGCAAATCAAGCACAATCATGTCTGCTATTTTATGATTTATTGTAACTTTTATAGAACGCTTTTGTAAATATTTAGACTGTTTCCAAAACCCCTTCTAACTTTAACTGCTCCATATCAGAGGTAAAGTTAGTCTTTGCTGGGGTTGCACTGCATGTCCTAAATGGTAAAACAGAGGACAATACAGACTTATCTCAAGGCAAAACTGGACTTTGGAACCTTGGCTGGTGACTGCCATCTCCTATTGTTTCAGTAGAATATTCCTGTTCACTGAGAGCCCTGCTACATTTCCAGGTGCCAATGTTAACAATGTTTGCTTGAACCATACATATATACCACTAGGGTTAATTTGCATAAGATGTTGCATCATCATTGTGTTCCAAGATGACCTTTTTTTCCCCCCTACTCACATGAGTGTTGCAGTGCACACTTACAGCTTGGTAGGGGTGCTGGTGAAACTACTAATGTGTAGCTCAGCAAAAATTAGAGAATTTGTGTGGTCTAGGAACTCCCAATAGGGAGGTCCAGGAGGACTGGTACATATTGCGTACCCACTCCCAGTTTTGTGTAAATGGTGGGTGGATGCTGACATGGCCACAGACAAGAAAGTGCTTTTACCAGTGTGTAACATGAAAGCAAATCTCTGGACAGTACCAGTAAAGCAGAACAGAATGCATAGGAAACCTTAATGGCAGAATCTACAAGGTGCACAAGCAAACCCCATTCCACCTTGCATTTTCCAGTGTCGATTGCCTGAGCTTTTCTACTTGTGAAACTGATGACATTTGCTTTGGTGCACCATATCGCCGGAGGAAGCTTTTTTACTTTTGTGAAGAACAGTTTGTTGGGGGATTCTGATGTTTGGTGGTGGTGGGGGACTGGAAGGTGCCATAAGAAGTGGGGGTATGCTGAAAAATGGGAACGATCCTGGAGACTCCCTGAAATCTGGGAGACTTGGAAAGTATGTAAGCTTATGCATTGATTTGGTTTTGATAGAGAATTTCTCTAAGAAAACTTTGAATAATTTTACTCTCAGAGTGGCCTATGTGGCAAATCTGTTCCATCACTGGCACAAACCTCATCCCTCCCATTTCCAAACATATCCCTTCATTTTCTTTGAATGAAGAGTCCAGAGAAAGGAGTGAAATGACAGGCTGATTGTAACATAACATCTACAGTCGTAACAGCAGCTACTGCACTTGAGGTACAACTCTGAATAGGATTCAGACAGACCACAAATGAACTACTGAATAGTGTTGTGCGAAACTGAAATATTTCTCCTGGCAAGATATTTTGCATAATTCCACAATTACGCAAAAGTTTTCACCTAGTCGAAACAAAATTTTGCCTGTTTTCATGATTTTGCATAATGGCGAAATTTCACATAAAATGCCGTGGCATCATTTTTTACCTAGGTGAAGAGAAATTTTGCCTGGTTTCACGATTTTGCGTAATTGTAAAATTTAATGTAAATGCCTTGGTCTGCCAATTTCTCCCATTGATGCTCAAAATTTTACCTTGTGGCGCAATTTCACCGGCATAATTTTTGATTTTGCTGGTGAAATTTTGCTCCAAAAGCTAAATTTGCAATGCTTTGTGGATAAATAGATCAAATATCATGTGCAGCTTGTTTACAGCTCATGCTGCGGCATGTTGAGTCATGGAGCAGTCTGTTGTGGTGCATCAGAGCCAATAAAGCTTTTTAAAACCTCATTAAAACTTTTTTTGAGAGCTAATTGCTCCAAAATACAAAGTTTTTTCCTAGTGCTGCTAGGGAACATTTTCTAATTTTGTGGATTTTTGCATAATACTTAGTTTAATTAGTTTTTACTTCTGTCCGTCTTTGAAGGAGTTGCGTGGGTTAGGGTGGGAGTGTAAAGCAGTGAGGCTATTTCTAGCATTTTACAAACAGATTACTCACAAATTGTGAGTGATTTATTAACTGTTATTTCTTAATTTTGTTATCTTGCCATTTTTTTCTCTGAAAAGTTACTCCATCCTGTTTGAGAGTTCCTGCCATTGTTGTTCTGTTATACAAAATATACCATTCTACTTTTAGTTGTGATTGTGATTTTTAAAGTTTTAAACACACAGAGATGATTATTTTATTTGTTTGTGGTTAGTTCTGTTTGTTGGAGTGTGAACTTGTGTCACTTAAACTGTGAAAATCAACAATTCTATATATTTTTGTATGTTTACTTAAGTACTTTTACTTGATCACTTGAACTTGTCCATTTACAGTCACACTGCTTTGTTGAATGGCTCCCCTCTATTTTATTGCTGGAGCTTGCCTCTGCACATTGTGCAGTGTTCTTGTTTTAGTTGACTCACCTTACCCTTTCTCTGTTGCAGCATTGTTTTAACACCTGCAGCGTGCGTTATAAAAAAACTATACTAACACAGTCGTTTTCAAGAGATTGCTTGAGGAACTCCCCCCCATCCAGACCACTACCATATTGTGGTACTCGCCTTTGTTGAGGATTTATGGTTGTCTCTGCCCTTACATAACAAAAAAAAATTGTGGTATTAACCAAGTAATAACACATTACAGTGCTCTATTTGTCCAGAGACACAGGTGATCTGCAATTTAAAGTCGATCACTTGTGCCCTTTTTCCTTGAGTTTCTTTAATTCCTGTTTGGGGAAAGAAAAAAGTTTTCTTTTTGTTTTTACTAGAATAGGCTACCTACCATATACAGTATTGGTTGTACTAAGTGCTGCTACTGTACCTGTTCTGATTGTGTTTGGACTTGTAAGGAAGCCAGTACTGTAGGTTTGATGACCCATGTGAGGTGTTATTCACAGTCAGTAATACATCCTTTCTTCAAATACTTCCAGAGAAAGGCAAAGTTTTGAAGCAGCAGTGAGCAAAAATGCTTGCTAAGAGATGGCCCAGTATATGGAGAAATGTGGCAGGGGGATGAAGAAGCTAAGAAGTCTGCTGAAAAAAGTACAACTTCAGTTCCAGTTCCCCATAGCACTGAAAGCACATGTATGGCTGCATCAGTGTCTTCTGATGTGGGCTCTGGTGGTGTGGCAGGAACCAGCAAAAAAGTTGACAGAACTGGGTCTGGCATATATGTGTCTTCCTTTTTTAAGGCTCAAATTGTTGCATCCATGCCAGTGGCAGCGGCGTCACCAGAGGTGTTTCAATTTTTACCTTTAAATGGTGGCTTTTCCTGCATTTTAATGGTGAAATGTATGTTTGAGAAGCCTGGTTATCATAACATCTATTAAATGGTATATGTGAAAAATTTGGTTACTGGACCAGTGAGAACAATGGAGAGACACCATTATCCCAGCAGATCTGCTGGGAAGGTTACAGGACCCCAGAGCAAACAGCCATCACTTCCACACCGCATAATTCTGAACAAGTCACTCAGCATTCCTGCCCTTAATCTCTATGCATGCCCTCTCTCTCTCATATCAATTTCTGTAGTCTTTGCATCTCCCTGTGTGCTGCAAACTATCCCTCCCTTCCCCCTCTTCCTGGATTCTAAGGAGTCTGGGGATGACTTGTATGATTGTGTCTATGTAGGTTGCTATATAAAAAGGCAGCAAAATTCTCTCCCTCCCTCTTTGGATTGTAAAGCACTCAGGAATACAGTCTGTAGGAAAGGTGCTATATAAATCAAGATTTCATTTCACACAAGCCACAGGCACAGATCTTCCTTCTCTAAACTGCCAAACAATTGCGTAAAGACTCATGTTGCACAGCCTTTTAGATGTGTAACACATCTGTGCCAGTCTGAAAAATATACCTGCTGTGCAAGCAATGCTGACTGTGTTGGCATGGCAGTTACTAAACGGTCACCAATCCCAATCCCAATTTGTCAATCACTCCCAGTCCTGTCCAGGTGTTCCCTCCTACAAGACAAGGCATGCCCAATCTCTCATGCTCCTGAACCCACTGAACAGAGTCCAAAAGACTAGCGGAGGCAGAGCACATTTGTTGTAACCCCCCAGTGCTCCCTGTCAGATTGGGCTCCAACTAACCTGGAAGTGATGATGGCAAATTCCTGCCCCAAGCTCTGAGCTCTCCCATGGTGACATCCTGACTTCTGTCCCAATGTTCTCTGTTGACAGCACAGTACATAGCAGCCAGCCACCAGTGCATTCAGTTCGCTCATGAGACTTACTTTCTTTTTTCTCCATCAGACCTGTGAGTGGACAAGTGTAGTGCCCCAAAGTTTGCCAGGCAAGCAGACCAAAGAGGACTCGGGAAGGGAAAAGGTTAACTCCCCACCAATCCCATGCACAGCCAGCTGGCTTATTGACCAAACTGGTTGGCCAACCAGTTCCTGTCTCTATCCCTCTCCCCTTCCTCTCCTGGAGCCTTCTGGCGCTGGATCCTTTGTCTTGGCCAGGCCAGGTGTCCAGCCATTGCCTAAAGGGGCCATAAATCAGCCAAATGGGCTGATATTAGCCCCAGATACCCAATCATCTGTCCAAAAGCCAAGTCCACCTCTAGGCTAGAAAGGGTCTTCCTTACTAGCCAGTGGCAGTTCTAGACTGGGTGACTGACAGAGTAGAGAGCACAGGAGTATGGATGGCTGGAGGCTTACCTGAAGCTCAGGTTCGTAGCTCCTGGGTGGCTGCTCCTCTATAGCCAGTGGTCCTCTGAGGTCTCCAGCAGCAGCAGCAGCAGTCACACCTTGGCTCCAGATAAGGACCAGCAGTAGCCAGTTCCATAGGGTGAGCTCCCTTTAGTTGTCTGCTCCCTCAGTTTGTAGTTTTTATATTGGGGTTTTCTGGGGTGTCCTGACGCTGGGTGCCTAGTAGTGCATGTAGCACAAGCATCACATTTGAGATGCAAAGTGATGAGGGTAATGCTCACCCAGGTTCTCTTTTGTTCAAATACAAATATGGCTTGGAAAGTCTGTTGGCTTGCTTCCTGTTTTGCACAATAAGTGTGGCATGGTTTGTGTTTTAGGGACTGCCATTGCAGTTCCCCTGTCCCCTCCAGTATGCTGGCTGTATTTTTTTTTTTTTCTTGCATTGACATTGGGTATTGCCACACATAGGGCTGCCATTGCAGTCCCCTGTCCTTCCCCCTTTGTTTACTGCCTCTAGTGCCACTTGCTGGTCGGCAGGCTGTTAACCACTCCAGCAAAGCTGGGCAGGGTATTTTAATTTCTCTCCTTTGTTTTGTTAAATTTCTTTCTATTCCCCTTTGTGTGGGATCCAGGTTGTTTCCCATCTCTTTGCCTGGCCTTCTGGGCTGGTTGCAGGATTTGGTGCCCTTTTGGGGGGCCTCTTTATTTTCTGCCTTCAATTTTGCCATTTTTTGGTTTTTATGTCTATCTGTTTTGTGGGCTCCTCAAACCCCTTTCTTGCTCCAGTCCCCTGAGATGACCCCCGATTGTGGTCCTTCTTCCGTAGACCCCCTTCCTCTGAATGAAGTGACTGCATCTGTTTTGGTGGTCATTGGTAGTGGAGTTCCCCTGCTCAGCTGTCTCCCCACCTCTCTTCCACAGTAAATTATTGCCACTGCAGTCGTGGACCTGGGCAGACAGCTGACCGCGGTCCATGTGGCATTCACAAAGAGGGGACAAATTTGGGCAGACGGACCATGAGGTGCAGCAGCAAAGTGTGTCTGGGTGGAAACCAGCACCTGGACCACTAAAGTTCCACCCTGCCACTGTTCAGAGGCAACCAAAGCATTGGGTGGGAGCAGAGCTCCCTGACCTGCTCCATAGCACCACCAGCGATAGCAGTGAGATCCGAGGACCCGGGCCGGGCAAAGAAAAAGGAAAGTGTGCTCCATGTGGTAGAGCTATAAAGTGCGGACTCTAAACCATGGCTTCTTTTTTTCTTCAGCAAACAGTGACGCTGTGAGTCTTAAAATTGTTCAGGGAAAATGATTGGGGGGGCTAGAGCTTACATTAGGGGGGCTTCAGCCTCCCCAAAAACAGCCTGGTGACACCACTGGCTAGTGGGGGATGATGAGTGAGAAGAAGGGAGGCACTGACACCAGCACAAGAACAGTGGTCGAGGAGGAGGGTGGTAAGTCTGTCTGACTGTCCATGTTACTGCAGGAGTTGGTGATGATGGTGTTCAACCAGAATCTCATAATCCTGGCGATAGGGATAGTCAGCCCTTTGAGATGGTTACAGAGAAAGAAAAAGGTGCCATGCTGCAAGAAGACAGTGATCGCGAGGAGGAGGAGGAAGACAAGGACAGCATCACTATTGGTAATGATAATGACTGGGATGATCTCACATGGGAGACTGAGTTAAAAAAAAAAGGTCAAGGGTGATATAGGCCATTTACATGTACAGCCCATGGGTCAGTCTGTCACCAAGCCTATAAGCAAACCTCCAAGCAGTCAAGTAACCCCCCCTACCAAAAGAAGTCTTATGGAAGTGTTGAGAGCAGCCCAAAAAACACACACTTCCACACCTGTTTCTGAATTATCCCAGTCCCAGAAGCATCTGAAGTCCAGAGGTCAAAAGTCCCTAGTTTGGGACTTTAATGTGCTTGATCCTGCTGATGACACTGTAGCAATATGCCAGCTTTGTCAAGCATGTGTTAGTCAGGGGGAAAGCGAAGCCACAAAGGCACCGGTGGCCAACATGCCCACCTGAGAAACAAGCACCCGCTGATATGGCAGCAACACCAGAAGGATGCCAGAGCTGTTGGTGGCATCTCCCTCAGCCAGTTAAATGTAGTAGAGCAGGAGCAGAAGGAAGGAGGGCAGAGTGGGTCAGTGGAGGAGGAGGATAAGCAATCCTTTGATCTCTGTCTCGAGTAGTGGGCATGGCAGTGGAGGTGCCAGTCTCAGTCCCTTGAGTCTGAAAAGTACACCACCCCCCCCACAAGCAACCAAAATAACTGGTTTCATGCAGTCTACACAGCTCCAAGAGTCAAGTGCTACCCCTAAAAGAACATCAGTGTTCTGGTTGAACAGCCCCAAAGATGCAGCCCACTCTGAAGAGCATCCTTGAGCAGCCGACAAAGTACCCCCAAATCATGCTGCTGCATGAGAGTTAAATGCTGCCACTGCTGAAATGCTGACCATTGAACTGTTCCCATTCTCATTCATGGAGAATGCTAGTTACCGCAGGTTGATGGCCCGTGCCTGTCCCAAATGGCAAGTTCCATCGCGACCCTATTTAACTAAGTGTGCCATGCCAGAGCCGAACAGTAGAGTTGTTGATTCCATTAGACATGCATTGAAGCATAGTGCATCACAATATATACATTTTAGCATGAATATGTGGACCAGCGGACAAACAGCAGCAAGCTCGCATCTATGCATAACAGCACACTGGGCACAGTTGCCTGGGGCGGTACTTGATTTTGGACCTGGCAAAATCTGCGTGAAGCAAAATTGTGGTGGTAGCACCACACCTGGTATTCAGCAGCATGCAACCCTGAGTATGACAAGTGTTACTGGTTCTTACAAGGCTACAAAATTCTTAATGTTTTGCTGGACGAGATTGATGGGTGGCTACACACACCATCACGCATAGCAGGATTCATTGCAAGTGATAATGCCTCCAGTGTAGTGAAGTGCATTAACAATAGTGTTTTTTTGGGTGCCTGCCTGGCACACTGCCTTAATCTTGTTGTTCAGGAGTTTCTCAACCATGCGGACATTAAGGAAACAGTTACTGTCGCCCGACGCATCTGTGTCCACTTCTCCCGCTCTGCAAAGGCCCATGACCATCTACATGAGCTACAGCACAATAACCATCTGCCTCAGCACCAGATGAAGATTGATGTTGTGATCAGGGGGAACTCCACACCATGCATGCTTGACCGGCTGTATGAACAGTAAGGCTGTATCAGAATACTTGCTGCTGCACACCACCCGTGACAGTGCTGGAGTGTCCATTGCTCTAACAAAGCAGTGGCATCAAATGGATGGGATAATTCACATTCTCCATCCATTCGAGCATGCTACACAGGCAATGAGTAGGGACACTGCTTATATAAGTCAATCCATACCCCACATACGTGTGCTGAGGCAGACACAAGTTAATGTGCGACACCAGATGGACGCAAGTGGGGATCATGGCAGTTGTGATCTAATGGATCACATGCTTCATGTGCTGGACACAAATACCCATGTATCTAGCATTTTACAGTCAGCTGACTTTGCAATCGCCACTATGCTGGATCCACGCTATAAACATGGCCTGCCCTCTATAATTGAAGGAGATCGTCAGCGAATACAAAAGTTGACAGAGAACCTCATTAGAATGGTATGTGCTGCACACATGAAAAAGAAATGCACTGTGGTGAAAATGGGTGCTACCACGACCAGCAGCTCAGTCAACCCAATCAGAGAAAATGGGCAAGGCACAGCAGAAAACAGCAAGCAATACCATTTGGGATGTTCTTTCAGGTGGGAGTGGAAGATATGGAGGAAAAGGAGGAGACAGATGAGGCAACTGGACTCCAGGCATCAGAACAAATGGTGGAGGCCCACATGGGGGACCCAAAGCACCTTGCCATTAATGACAAGCCACTGCTGTATTGGAGCAGCAAAATGACTGACTGGCCAGCACTAACATTGATTGCTGTGAAATACCTGAGCTGCCCACCTTCCAGTGCCCGTGTGGAACAAATGCTTAATACAGCTGGGGCCATTTTGAGGACCAATTTGTCACCCAAGAATGTGTCCATGCTAATATTCATCAAAATGAATGAAAGGCACATGCCACACAACAGTCAGTGGTGTTGCCATGGGAACTGTGTCTCGGTGATGAGGATGATCTCTTGACTAAGGCATCCACCAGCAACGAGCTGGATGAAGCAGCAGTGGTGAAAGAATTCCCACCTGGTGAGAACTCCAGTCTTGAAGACTGTGAGGGGTGGTGCTTTGATGTGGAAGTGGAAGTGGAAGTGGAAAAAGGCTGAGTTTACTTGGAGACAACTCCCCCAACCACTTTCAGCTCAGTATGGTGTTATACCTTATTTTTAGCTATGTACCATTGGATTGGTTATGGTGATGTGTTATCTGTTGCAGTGTGTATAAGCTTCATTTGATCAGCCTTTGCCGTAACCTGTTTGGTCACCACCAGTCCCCTAGCCTATATAAAGCAGCAGTAATGTAATTACTGCAACCATAAATACTTTGCAATTGCATGATTACAGTTATAATGTTTTGCTGCCAAAAATATCTTACTTTTCATGTCGACTATCAACCCCATCTTACAGCAAGATATGTTGTCTTGATGTCCTTAAAAGTGCCCATGCTGGCAAATGCCCCTCCAACCGCCCCCTCTCGCCACCTGACCTGACACACCCATGCACTCCATGCGACCAAAAAAATATTTTCTGCCACTTATTATCAGTGACATGTACAAGAACTCTGGCTCCTAGTACAACTAGTATATGAATGTAACATGCTCATTCAACAGTTAATACTACAAGTTGAACAAATTTTGAAAAATGGTGAATGGTGGCCATCTTTAATGATGCGAGTCATTAATTACACAAATAATCATGAAAAGGTTTAACAACTTACAACATCAAAATTCTCCTAAAAAGGTTACTTATGCTATACTACCAGGTTAAAGTTCTTGTACCAAAACTGATGGTTCCGGGGGCAGGGCAGGGGAGGTGCTTGCTGTCCTCAGTTTGGATTCCAGATTTTCATGATTACTGCAGCTATGCCACCTCAGATTATTAGACATTAGCCCCCTCCACCTAATTATTTATTAAACACCATCTCAACCATCCATTTCCACAGATAGATCATCCCTGTATGTGGGTGGTGTTTACTCATTAATGATATGGACACCAGTGGCCAACATCACAGTTCAAGCAACACCCCCTGTCTTCCATGCAACACAGCTCCTGCAGGGCCTGGATAGATATAGTCATCACACAGAGATACGATGAAACCTCAACAGAGGAAAATGACCTTAGCAAGACCAAAGATAAGAAAAAATGATGAATACTCGTCAATCTGCATACCTGTTTAGCAAGCAAGTTGGAACAAGCAGAGAAATAAATGTATACTTACCATACCCTGTGATGTCATTAAACTGCAGAAATTGCCCCCAGAAGGACATGCTGGGTAGGACCCATGATTCCAGACCATGATGAAGCACAGTAGCAACCATTCCCCTTCCCCTAACAGTACTGCATACCTGGAAATAAGATGAAAAGCAGAACAAATTTTGATTGTAAAAAGTTCCACCCCAACCCCCCACCACCACCAACACCCCCCCCCACAGAAGACCATAATAAATGAAGAAATACTTACCTCAAGGACTGTGAAAGTGGAACCATTGCACAATTAAATAAATCCCCCAGATCTGGTTGAGGAGGAGCAGCAGCAGCAGCAGAAATGGGAGTTAACCTCACCAGAATTCCTGATGACAAAAGCTAAAAAGAACACAGTTACTATCAAACTCAGACATCCAGATGGCAGTAACAGACATATCCCACTAGTAATGAAAATTTCAATACTTACCGTCTGCGTTGGGAACTTGGGAAATGTGGTGTGTTCAAACATCCCTAGAGCCTAATCCTGGCCTGGCATGATGTCATCCACAGCACACTGAAAAATAATATTAAAGCAGTACAAGCATATTAGAACTCAAGATGCCATAATACCAACCCACCAACACCCTTATCTTGCACAGAAAAAAAAATAAAGACAGATAATTGCGTGTTCAGCAGCAGTATGGACTGTGTGAAGATGATCCATCATCAACCATCCAGCAGAACACTACTTCTTGTGGCAACTTGCCAAGCAGTAGTCGGAGACAACAGGCAGCAAGCTACAGTGCTCCAAAATGCCATTCACTCCCCACCACCAGGCAAGCTATTACCACAGTCAGTCGGTCAACACAGCCAGCCAATTAGGACAGCAGCATAGGGAACGATAATTGTGCATTTCTGTCTCAATTAATTGAAAAAGCAGCAGCAGGGGGAAACAATTGCAAGTAGCAGCAGCAGCATTTTGCAGGAGGAATTCAGTTTCTCCGCATGGGCTGGCACTCCTTTTCAGGTCCCTGAGGTGGTGGTGCAGTATGTAACATCAGGACTGACAGCAGATTTCAGTCTCAAGTTGATGTAACATTTTCGGTAAACATTTCTGGACATGTACTGCCTGTGCTGCACTCACAGAAACAAGGTGTGACCTAAAACCAATTGCAAACAGTGGCCAAAACAACATTTTAATTTCTGAGTGCTGAGGGGGGTCACCATAAAACATCAGGACTGACAGCAGATTTCAGTCTCAATTTGATGTAAAATTTTTTTGGTAAACATTTCTGGACTTGTAGACCCTGTTTGTCACAAGTAGCACAGAGTTTCAGGTTGAAATCATTGGTAAACTGGGCCCAAAACGGCAATATAAGGTCTGAGTGGTTGTGATGGTGGCGGGGTGGCACCATTCACATCATGACTCGGACCAGATTTCAGTCTCCACTTTATGTGCCATTTTTCCTGTAACATTTCTGGACATGTACAGCCTGTTCTGTGCCTGCAGAAACAAGATTTAGCATGACATCAATGTAAACAGTGGACAAAAGACCATGCTTTGGTATGGATGGTGGCTTTGGCGCCATATAACAACATGGCTGAGACCTGATTTCGGTCTGAATTTACAGTAACATTTTTTGGAAACATTTCTGGACTTGCAGGCCTTGTTGTGTACCAGCAGCACTGAGTTTCAGGCTGAAATCATTGGTAAACAGTGGCAGAAGCTGGATTTTCAGGTCCCTAAGGTGATGGCACAGCATGTAACATCAGAACTGTCAGCAGATTTCAGTCTCAATTTGATGTAACATTTCTTTGGAAACATTTCTGGACTTGTAGGCCCTGTTTGTCACCAGCAGCACTGAGTTTCAAGCTGAAATCATTGGTAAACAGGGCCCAAAACAGCAATATAAGGTCTGGGTGCCGGTGGTGGTGGCGGGGGGGGGGGCACCATTCATATCATGACTCAGACCAGAGTTCAGTCTCCACTTTATGTACCATTTTTCCTGTACTTATGTAAGTTATGTGCTTATGTAACTGTTTCTATGACTGTTTATGTATTCAGACTGATGCTGGCACTGGAAGCTGCACAGAGCCAAAGCAACTGTTACCATCCCTTACCTCACATAACAGACAACAGCATCACATAGCTTTGGAAAAAAATGTTTGGTCATATGAACAAATTACTATAGAAACATAGAAACATAGAATATGACGGCAGATAAGGACCGCTTGGCCCACCCAGTCTGCCCATTTCCCTACCTAATGGATAAGCTGCAGATCCTAGTTAACCAGCAGCCTACTTCTTCCTACCCCCACCCTCTATAATTACCTTATGACTGTCCCATACATGCTTGAATTCCACCACGTTTTTGACTCCACAGCCTCCTCAGAAGGCGCTCCATGCATCACAACCTCTCTGTGAAAAAATACTCTTAAATTACCTCTGAGCTGCCTCTATCTTCAAATTGTGCCCCTTTGTTCCTGCACACCTTTTTTGAAAGATGCTACCCTCTTGGACTTTGTTGATTCCCTTGAGGTACTTGAAAGTTTCTATCATGTCTCCCCTCCTCCTTTCCTCAAGACTATACATATTAAGCTCCTTAAGTCGCTCTTCATATGTCTTCCAGTGCAGACCCTGCACCATTTTAGTTGCCCTCCCTGGACAGCTTCCATCCTGTCTATGTCTTTGGGAGATAGGGTCTCCAGAACTGCACGCAGTACTCCAGATGGGGTCTCACCAGCTGTCTGTACAGAGGGATAATAACTTCCTGTTTTTACTGGTGATGCCTCTCCCTATGCATCCCAGTATCCCTCCAGCCCTCCTTCCTGCCCTCTCACATTGCTTGCCCACCTTTAGGTCATCTGATATGACTACCCCCAGGTCCCTTTCCAATTTTGTTGTTGTTAGTATCTCACCCCCCATTGTGTACTCTACCCCTGGGTTTTTGTTTCCCAGGTGCATTACCTTGCACTTCTTAGCACTGACTCTAAGCTGCCATACATTTGACCATTCCTCTAACCTTGCCAAGTCCTTCTTATCTTTTCACCCTACCTTGTGCATCAACTCTGTTGCAGATCTTTGTGTCATCTGCAAAGAGACATACGTTTCCTTCCAGTCCCTCTGCAATGTCGCTTATAAAGACATTGAAGAGGACCGTTCCTAATACTGAACCCTGTGGTACCCCACTAGTAACCCCTCTTTCTTCAGAGTGGACTCCATTTACTATTACTCTCTGTGTCCTATTCTCCAGCCAATTCTTTACCCAGGCTGTCATCTTGGGACCCACTCCCAGGCTGGCTAAACTGTATATTAATCTTTTGTGTGGGACTGTCAAATGCCTTGCTAAAGTCTAGGCAGGCCATGTCCACAGCCCCTCCCTGATCTACTACTTTGGTCACCCAGTCAAAGAAATCTATCAGATTTGTCTGGCATGACCTTCCCGCTGTGAATACATGCTGCCTTGGGTCCTGTGCCCCTCTGGCCTCTAGATACTCAACAGTTTTTTCCTTCAGAAATGATTCCATCATTTTCCCTACCACTGAGGTTAAACTAACAGGCCTGTAGTTTCCTGTTCTGCCTTGCTCCCACTTTTGTGAAGGGGAATCACATCTGCCCTCCTCCAGTCCTTGGGTACCACCCCATCCTCCCATGATTTGTTAGAGGGTAGTCAGTGGTGTCACTAGTTCTACCCTTAGTTCTTTTAGAATTCTGGGATGAATTCCATCAGGCCCCATTGCTTTGTCCACCTTCAGTTTTAAGAGTTCTTTCAGAACCCTTTCTTCTGTAAATGGGCTGGTATCAACTTCTGTATCCAGAGTGTTTCTACTGTTTGTTTTAGGTACCTCCCCCTCTTCCTTTGTAAATACTGAGCAAAAATATTTGTTTAGTATCTCTGCCTTTTAAGTCACCCTCTGCCCACCTCCCTCCCCCTTTATTAAGCCTCACTATCCCTCCCTTGGTCTTCCTTCGCTCCCTGATGTACCTATAAAAGGTTTTATCCCCCTTCTTAACTGAGTTGGCTATCTTTTCCTCTGTTTGGGCCTTTGCTGTTCTGACTGCCTTCCCAGCTTCCTTTTGCTTTAACTGATACAGTTCTCTGTCTTGCTCCTTCTGTGATTCCTTGTACTTCCTGAATGCTTTCTTTTTCTCTTGAACCTTCACTGCCACTTTCTTTGAGAACATAGTGGTTTCTTACATCATTTCATTTTGTTTATTTGCTTCACACAAAGGCTTGTTACCTCTGTGATGGCAGTTTTTATTATTCCCCATTGTTCTTCCACCCCTCCTTCCTGCCCATTTGCTAGTGCATTCCTTAGACACTCACCCATTTTGGCAAAGTCAGCCTCCTAAAGTCCAGTACTTTTGCTTTTGTATGGCTTGACTCTATTGCTGTGTTTATTGTGAACCATACTGTTCGATGGTCGCTAGTTCCGGATGGCTACCCACTTCTACATCTGTGATCCTCTCTTCATCTCCGTTTGAGAGAACCAGGTCTAAGATTGCTCCCTCTTGAGTGGGCTCCAATGCTAGTTGTCTAAGGCATGCCCCCTGTAGGGCATCTAGAATAACCCCACTCTTCAAAGTGGCTGCTGCAACTGCACTCCAGTTAACATCTGGCATATTCAGATCACCCATCAGCACTATCTCCCCTTTTTCTGCCATTCTAAGTATACTTTCTATCATTTCCTTGTCCATTTCCTCCCCCTGAGAAGGGGGTCTGTATACAACCCTGTGCGGATTGTGATGCATTGCCAGTCTCCAAATTTACCCACAGTGCTTCTTCTCCTCCCTGTTTACCCTTTTGTTTTGTTGCTTTGATTCCTTTCCTTATGTAAAGAGCTACTCCTCCTCCTCTTTTACCCTCCCTGTCCCTCCTGTAGATAGTGTATCCTGGTATGTTTACATCCCAGTCATGGTTTTGTGTGTACCATGTTTCTGTGACTGCCACAATATCCAGATGTTCCTCCTCCATCAAGGCCACTAATTCAGGAAGCTTGTTACTCAGACTACGGGCATTGGTATTCATTGCTCTCCAATTTTTGATGGCTTTACCTTCTGTTGCAGCATCCCCCACTGACCTTTCTGCCTCGGTCTTTTTCTCATTTAGTACCCTGTTTTGTAAGGAGAGGCTGGGATTTTCCTGCTGCTTATCAGTATTACTATACTTGACATTTGTGGACAGGAGGAAATATAAATAAGGAGTAACCTAAAAGAAGCAGAATGGTACAGTTTACAGCACAGTACTACAAGTTGGGGCCGGGTGGAGATGCAGGGTCAGACTCAGTCAGGGTAAGGGTGTTCATATAAGGCAGAGGAAGGAAAGGAAGGGAGGCTAAACATTACATAAAACTTAACAAATTAGATCGAAAACCACCAGGCCAGATAAGAAAGAACAACGAGGATATAGAAGAAAAACAGGACAGAAGATTGTTGTTTTTTTCACTTTTTAATGTTATTTTAAGGGGGGTACAGAGGAAGAAGACAGACTTAGAGAAGACAAATGAAAGAAAAAAAAATAGGTGCACTGCTCATCACTTCCACCAAAATTTCCACTGCCACCGCTACCCCCCCCACCATGATGCAGCTCTGCCAGGAGGTCCAAGACCTTGTTTTGGTCCTTTATTTTATCTAGGTCCCCCCTGACCTCCTGGTGGAACTCATCCAACTGTTGCCTGACTCCCTGCACCTCCATGTGCACTGCCACCACCTCTTGGCGCGTGGCCTCTAGGTCTTCCATCCTAACAACCTGACCTGCTGGGGGAGCTGCTGCAGGCTGTGAGGATGCTGCTGCAGAATCAGGTGCAGCACATTGGCGCTGCTGAAGCTGCTGATGTGTGGGGGTGGATCACTCCTGGACTTCAGCTGCTGTCTCCTGCTGGAACTACTGCAGTGCCCCCTAGGCTGCTGAATGCCCTTCCTCCTGGTCGAGCCCATCAAAGCCTCCTGCTGCAGCTTCTTGCTGCTTGGAGAGCCACTCAACAGCGTGGTGGTGGTGCAGCAGGTGGCTCCTTTGTCCACCCATCCCAAAGTGGGACCCTGTTTTCCCTTCCATACTTTTCCACAAAAGTTGCAGATGACAAGTGTCATCTGAAACCTTTGTGGAACAAAAGGACCACACTAGAGACCTGGGAAGGGCATCTTCATCTGATGTCCTGGCACGGGCCACCTCATCTGAGACCAAGACCTGCTGCTGCTTTTGCTGGGGGGGGCACAGGCTGCACATGCTCCTGGGATGGGGCAACAGGCCCTGCTACTCTTGTTGGGTGGGGGCACATGCTCACTGGGGTGCAAGGTGGTCCTGCTGCTGCTGGGGGGCAATGGGCACATGTTCCTCTTGGGGGGGCTGCATGAAAAATGGCCACCTGATAAGGTGGACAGTAGATCCTGCTGGTGGTGCCCCTCCTGCCATTCTCCCTTTTGATGCACCACTTCCAGTCCCAGTCCCTTTTTCCATCATAAAAGTTTCCTTAATAGAAAACTAAAAATAAATGAAAAAGAAAGATACAGGCAGGGAGACACACACACAAACACATGACACACACACACACACACACACAGACACACACACACACTATAAAGATAGAAAAATATAACACTAAAGAAAAAGCCCTAACAGAAAATATTTACTTTTCAAAATAAAGTGGGGAAGAGATTACAAACAAACACTATATTTTGGGAAAACCAAGCTCTCCTGCTCACTCTGTCTAGTTTCTCCTAGGCTAAAAAGCTCTAAAGGAAGTAGATTTAGTCTAGCTTCCTGCCTAAGTAGTCACCCATGTGACCAGCAGTCTGATAGAGTAAGTCATGTGGCAAGCATTTTTTCCAAATTTAACCTGATACTAACATCAGGCGAAAACATACCGTTGAAAGCAAAATTTCGCCAGTGAAATTGATGACAAAATTTCACCGTAAGGTCCCAATTATGTGAAATGTTTTGCATGGCAAAATTGGCAATTTCAGTGTCAAAATTAAATTTCACTGTAACCCTACTACTGAATCTCAGCCCAAAAGGGACAGGCCACATCCTGAATATCGAACAAAACTGAATGCCTGTTGAAGGGCTGCGATGTAAGAGGTCCCTGTTGAAGCAGAATACTCGGGGCTGAATTTATTGTATTCCATTCTGAACACTGTCTGCTGTGCAGAGATCCAGTCAATAATGAGTTGCTAAGAGCCCTGTTTTCAACCCCTTCCAAAAACCGCCTGAGTGCTAAGTATTTAAATAGCTGCTGGCAACTCCAGGAAAACATTTTACATCATATTTTGATATGGCTTAGCTTACGCTGCATTTTTATTTTTCTTCCCTTATTCTTTATTTCTAATGATATTTGAATGAAATAGTGACACTCCTTTTAATATTATCTATTCTTGTTGCTTGTCTTTATTTATAAAATGGGCAAGGAAAAATCCTGCAACCTCATTGGTTGAAACACGTCATATGACCATTGATTATTCTCTAACTGCACACCTCTCCTGAATGATTTTTTTAACAAACAAAACTGTTTTATAAATGGGATAACACACTCCAGATTGTGGGGTTATGAGGGAATGATGAGCAGGAAAGTTAAAGTGTATATGACTTAGTGCCAGTATTTGGAGTGTCGCCTTGCAAAATGTACCCTGAAACCTTTCATATAGAACGTTGCATTCTTGGAGCAAGTTGTACCCAGCAGCAGAACAACAAGATCAATGGATTCTTATACTCACCTGAGCCCACAGTTTTGGAATCGGCTGCCATGAGGGCTAAGGGTTATCTCAAGGAAAAAGCCCCAATTAAAACAGGGTGAAGCTGTGGTTTTTAGTCAGTTCCAGAGTTCAATGTTTGTTGCCCAGGGTTCTTGAAAGTTAAATAATGTTGAATACTGGTATGCAATTTGAGTATTGTGCCTAATACATATAATGTTGTTTACTTCGTGTTGTATCATATTTATTTTGTAATTAATATGTGATGTACTCCTGTCACTGACATGTGACTGCTGGGATGCCACTGCAAATTAGCTGTGCTCAGTGGTTTTATTTTATCCCATAATAAAAACTGAATTGAGAATGAAATTAGCAGCCACTTAAGGTGTGCATTATTCCCTTTAAACACAGTCTGTCATGTGTTATCCCTTAAACAGTACAAGCCATGCTCATCCGTTATTTATTTCCTTGCATTCCCTTTTCTCCCCTGGCTCTGAGGTGGCCCTCATCCATTCTGGTGATCTCCCAGCCCCACTCAAGCCTTGTCTGCCAATTGCCATGTCTCCATCCCACCCCAGACTTCTCCCTCTGGGAGGTGGTACAGATGGAGAGGCCGCAAACTCCCCACTGAAATGACTCCGTTTTCAGAGGTGGAGGACAGTCAGTTATTGGGGACCGAGACTGCCCTGCACCATCCTGCATGCCTGCGGGGGTTTTCTGTGTTCACCACATCCACAGGGACACTCTGAAAACTAAGGCTCAGCTTAGCACATAGAAGCCAGTCAGCGTGTCTCACTGTTTTTCAATGGCTTCAGCAGCAGCGCCAGCAGTGGTCAACTAGGTGCCAGTAGAGCAGCGGAGACTGTGACCCACCAGCCCCTGAGGGGGAGAGTGTCTTCTGAAACAGTTGATCCACCTCTCCTGGCTGGCCCTCTGACTGAAGCTCATTTTCAAACAGAGGCACTGTTAGGGTAACAAAAGTTATTGGGCCTGAGCGCCGAATGGCTGGGCATCAGTCAGATACTTTTTTATAAAAGGATTAATTTCAGCAGTTCTATTGAAGAGAGGTTCAGGGTCCATATGAAACATCTGATGCTCAAGTCCCTGAGGCCTGGGTCTAGTGATGCCCCTCTTTCTGAGCCCAGGCCGTGGGCATCACAAGCATAAGTACCACCATTGTGCTGACAGGCCAGTATATACTCATCTGTTTATGATGTCACATTCTATTTCTGTCAATAGCTAGCTGCAGTGAATGTAACAGATTTCATTATTTAAAAATTGCATCATAAAGATGGCAGAATAGCCCCATGAGATGCAGTATCTCATTTTCTTGGGGGTCCCTTTGTAAATGTAGGGCACAGGGTGCTTAGGTTGCGGTGCAATACATTGAGCCACATGAATACAGGTCACACGGTAGCATGGTACTGCATACAGAAGGGAATTAATGGTTATCCTTATAGCAAGGTAAGGCATGTCCTTAGGCACAGTTAGTGTGGGAGGAGTGCTATAGGGGTGTATGGAAAAATATTTTGTATGAGTATTGTAGGACTTGGTGGGCCTGGAGTATGATACGAGTGAGGATGGTATTCTCTATGGGGGGTGGGGGTGGGGCTGGAATTCATTAGTGGGCAATGTTACCTGAACAGCTATAGGGTCCTTGAGCTGCCCCAGCAATAACATTTAGAAAGTAGGAAGATTAGAGGTGAGTCGGATGGAGCTTGGTAGTGTGTTCCGCACAATATAGAAATATTCCCTGAAAAGTTCTCTAGGGGAGCTTTTGACAGTTTTAGTTACATTGCAGTCAGTCAGGTCTATGAAAGAGAATGCACAAGCACTTTTACTCCTTCCATCGACAAACTGCAAACTTTGTAAATGCCATGGGCCTGATATTCAAATACATGCAAAGCGGAGCACAAAAATTTGCGCTGCGCCTTATCCTTGCCTGGGTGCTTGAAGATGCTATATTCAGTCAAATAGCACATAGGTGCTATTTGACTGAATATAGGGCCATGCTGGCCCAGCATTAAGCCACTTAGTGCTACCTCGACAGGGCTCCCAAAGGGACCCATACAAATGACCCCATTGGACATGCAAGGTGCTAAGGGGTCATTTGTATGCCCATTAAGGGCTCATTCACATGGGTAGCATGGCAGGTTAGCACAGTGCCCCCTGTTAGGAGGTCTAAACCTCACTTTCACATTCTTGACGATATTGGGAATGCAAGTAATCACAGATACGTTGCATTAGAGTAATAAACAAGTTTATTACTACCAAAAAGATAAATCACAGTTGCCCTAAGCAGTTCTTACCAATACGAACCGGGAGTCAGTGCTAAGCATTCCCTATACCTCAAGGTTTCTCTGTCTCTTGGGGTCTCTCCTGAGGTCTCCCCTGTCTCTGAGGTATAAGACTAGTGTATTACATTATGTACTGATGATAATTACTATGGTTACTGTAAGACAGAAACATTTCTAGTTACAGAGATGAGCCCTATTGGCTAAATTAGAGGTGGCTCCATGGTCCAAGATAACATTATACAATTCTGTAAAGTCATCAGTTTGAGAACAAGAGTTCTTATACAGAGTCTTACATAACTCAGTGTAGTAGTACAAATCACCAAAAGGTGGCAATGCTGTCTTACATATTATAATTATTCCAAGGACACAGGTGCCTTGGCATCTTACAAGTAAGAAATGCACAGAAAATACATAGCAGAATATATGTATTAGCAAACAAAGTGTATTACAACAATATGCATTCATATCCTGACATCTACTCTTGTACGGTAGATGCCCTTAGCCCTATATGTTAGTACAACATATACTTAAGTGCTAGCTGTCTATGGTGTACCTCTGAGGGTACCAATTAGGGTGCAGGGACCTCGTGTAACATTCCCCTCTTGTTGCCTCCAAGGGCAACACAGACAGACGTCTAGGGAAAGGTCAGGAGCAGTGGTCCTTTACAAACCCAACATGCAAGCTTTGTAAAGGAACTAGAGCTGCTCATGGTGTTGGCTCAGTGTGTGCCATAGGTAGCAGAGCATAATAATCAAAATAGAGATTAAAAATGCTTGTATAATAACAAAACCTTTAAAAGTAATCTCTAACCAGGTGTTAGTCAATGCATCATTCATGTCACCATCATTAATCAGGGAGAGGATAGCTTCATTGGCTTTGGTCATATTATTGCTGATGTGGATGAGGTGCATGTCTTTCCTGTCTAAAAGTGATTTTAATGTAAGTGAGTGGGTCTATGTGTAATGGCAAGTATTCAGACAGTGTGAGCAGATAATCGGGGTTCCCATCAATGATGTCTGCCTCCAGGAGGGGTACAGGGGTTATAACAGTATGCCCAATGACAGTCTTCTGGTGGGGGAACAAAACAGAAATTGGGGTAATCAATAACACATGCAACAGATCTATAAGTATATGATTTGCAGTTGGTTACCACGCAGTATTCTCCATCAGAATTATACTGTGAGTGAACAGTAGGGAGTCTCCACTTTTGCAACTGGACAGGGCAGGTGTAGGTCATCTTTGAAATCCATGTTGACAGGCAATGAACCTACTCACAATATGATTGGTAGAGCTTATCCGGGAGCCAGAGTTGTCGAAGGAGTCAGTGCCATTGGTGGTAATGTCATCATCCATGGTGAAAGTCCAATCAATGCTGTCTGGAGAATAACCACAAACAGGTTGAATAACATCAAATATATCACATCGGCACAAGTAAATGTATTGCTTTTTCACACAGCAGTCCGTGTGCGGAGCCACCCAGGCGCGTCCAGGAAAGGATGGTAAACCAGTAGAGGTGGTAGATCCAGGCATTCTCTGTAGATGTCTTTGTCCAACTGACCAATCGAATGCACCAGTGCAAGCCTGTCGAACAAAGCTGTAGTGGGATCAAAACGTGGTAGAGACAGTAAAAGAAACAAACATGGTATCTGTTATGGAACATTTCTTAGCAGCAAAACAAGGACCAGTATTAGGGTGTCTGGTCACAAACCCCAAATTCCTAGCTGTAGAAAGAGGAATGGTTAAAGTTTGTTGCATACACATAGAAACACAGCTAGGGGTTTTACATCATGGACAACACCATTTGGAAATGCGTCTGTCATGTATGATGTCAGGGATTCTTCCAGATTCTAGATCACGGAAGAGGTTGTTGATGGTAGTGATAATGTATGAGCCATAGGCAGAGCAAAGTATTTCTCTAGCAATGTGTTGTTTATCTGCTTCTTTATTCTGTTGTATGAGTGCGTTGATCTTATCTCGTGAATCAGTGAATGCCTCAGCAATGTTGTGCATGTTGTATACAGTGTATCTTTCTTCCTGACTAAGGCCATCCACATCATGCAATAACGGGGTTAGTATATTGATGACCAAACCAGTGGAGAATTTGGCAGAATGAGCTTTGATAGCAGCAATGTCTGCTTTATTCCAAATAGACATAGCTGTACCAAAAAGGTCTGTGACAGTACCTGTTGCAGTTGTGACATCAGAACTGTCAACTTCACGTGTCTTACGTTTACGAGTTAAATCATCAGGAGACGGTTTTCTCCTGAAGTTGCCTCTATGTTCAGTAGAATGGACCCTAGCAATAAGGTCTTGAGTACGAATCTGAAATGCAGCTAAACTATCAAGCAATAATGTACTATAAAATGCTGAAGTGTTAGTATTTTGACACATACCAAATTCTTTCATATTCCAGTAAGATTAAATAAAACAGGTATATGCATAAACTGTAAGTTATTAATCAAAGAACCTGGGAGGGCAGTGGCTGTTAGACCACTACGGGGACCAGGGGTATGCTTTGGACATTCCAAAAGCTGTTTATCAGTGGGTGCTAACACAGAGGTACATGGCTGCAGAAGCCATGTGGTGTATAGCACAAAACTTCTGAGCAGAATCTCTGGACAAAGAATTACAGTATGAAGGATCAATTAAGGCAGTAATGTTGTACAAACCAGAATGTCTTAGTGCAGTTTGTAACAAGGACAGAGAACCATTTGGGGATAATTTAGCATTGGGCCAACCTTGGAAAGTTCCTTTGGAGAGTTTGGCCACAGGGAGAATTTGTCCTTGCGATGTGGTTTGCCACTCAGTTTGAAGTGTAGATTTATCAGGAGCAACAACCGAGGCAGTGAGGTAAGCATCGGAACCTTCCTGGACAGTAATCATACTATCTGGTATATTGATGGATACTCCCTCTGGAGGAGGTGCTGGAGGATTGAGGTGTCGTAGGAGGTCTGGTACCGTGCCTTGGATGCAGGGGATAACTCCTGAGATGAGGAGATAATGGAACAAAATAGCCATCTTGTCAGTGTATCTGAAAAAGAAGATCAAAGATTAGTATGTTAGTACTATTCTGCCCGATGGGGTGAGGAAAAGTAATTTAAGCTCTCTTATACAGTTTCAGCTGGTTTGCATGTAACCATTTGTCAGTCAACTTGTTATGCAGGAGTCTAACCTGATAGACTGCTGGACCGAGCTTGTTGACAATGGGGTATGGGCCTTCCCACTTGTTGGAGAAGGAGTGGGTGGGATGTGCAAATTGAAGTACCATTATCTGTACCATTACCTGATCTCCAACTTGCCAATCCACTTCTTGTGCATGTTTGTCAAACTGTATTTTGGATAGTTGCTGGGCCTTGCCCACGCAGTTGGCAGCATACAAGTGTGTGTGTATAAGGTCTTTTCTGAGTTTTTCCACATTGGTCTACAGACACACGGTCTGCAGTGGGGGTGTGCAGGTCAAACAGGTGTTCAGGTAATCTCATCTGTCTACCAGTCATCACCTCAAAGGGTGTAAGCTGGGTGGTGGCTGAGGGTGTGCCCCTAATTGCTATAAGGAGTAATGGAAGTAGGGAATCCCAAGTTTTGGGATTATCCTCAATGAATTTGGAAAGCATTTGCTTAATCCATCTGTTGGCTCTCTACTTGACCTGAGGATTGGGGGTGGTAGGGTATGTGGAACTTCTGCTGAACTCCCAGGAGTTCAAGGGATTCTTTCATAAACTCACCTGTAAAACTGGTTCCTTTGTCAGAGTCTACTTTAAGGGGTAGACCCCACCTGGAAAAAAATCTGTTCCACCAGGATTTTGGCAGCAGTTTTTGCAGTGCATGTCTTAGTGGGGAAAGCTTCAACCCACTTAGAGAAGAGATCAGTTACCACAGGAGCATACTTGTTATTTCTGCTGGTATTGATTAGAGGACCGATGAAATCAATCTGTATGGCATGGCAAGGACCAGAGTGTCATTGTGGTAAGTCTGGCATTTCATTTGGTAGGGATGGGGTTCTGTGCACAAACAAGACAGTTGTCTATGAATTGTTTAACATCTTTGGTAATACCAGGCCACCAGGTGGTGGTCTTGAGCCTTTGGAGGGTATTTTCTACTCCCTGGTGTCCAGTGGGTGTATCATGCACTTGGTGCAAGAACTCAGATCTTAAATGTCTGGGGACCACCCACAACTTAGTGGTGGAGTCATCTGGTTGGAACCAGATGAGCTTGTAATCTTGTGACAAGCGTAAATTACCTTCATGCCTCTGATAGGGGTTGTGTGTGGGAAGTTTCTCTTCGGTACCCTTGTCAAGGAATCTGAACACTTAAGTTCAGTGTCAAAATGCTGGGCTGCTGAGAGGTCCAAGGGGGGGGAAGGTTCAGGTTTCTTCCTGAGTGCTGCAATCTGCATAGCTGCATTGGCCTCTGGATGGTCCATTATCCAGACATCCCCCCTCGGGACCCTTCCTTAGCAAGGGTGTCTGCTGTGTCATTGAAGGCATGGTAGGGGTCATGGAGAGAATGAGCTTTGACTTTGTGTACATAGAGTTTGTGTGCAAATTTTTGTGCCAGTGAATGTATGTATATTACCAATTCCTTGTACTTCACTGGGCTGCCATTAGAGGAGAGGAAGGAGTTCTTCTGCCAGAAAGGAAGAAATTCTGTAAGAGAACAAACCCAATTAGAGTCTGTAAAAATGATAGTATCCTCGGTTCCATGCTGGATGAACTCGAGGCACAGGCCACTGCTGCCATCTCTGCATATTGTGATGCTACACTATAGCACTTAGATATTTTGACAGTGTTCCCATAATGGTAGATCACTAGAATGCCCATCCCTGCAATTTGTTCTCCCTGATAGTAGGATGCTGAACCATCAGTAAAGACACGACACAAAGAGGTGTTAAGTATTTGTTGCGTGGCATGGAGGAAAGGACCTGGATCTGGAAGATCAGGTGACTGTAGTGTACAGTCATGGGGTTCTCCCTGTAAAAGGAGTCCATGAGCCAACACAGATGGAACTTTTGTCGGTTGTACCTGTATGTCTCTATCCTGGAGAAGTGACCAGTGTGTCAGTCTGGTGTTAGAGACTGACACATCTTTCACTCTGTCTGAGAGCAGAAAGGTAGTTGGGGTGTAGTTGGTGTTGATGATCAGTGGTGAGTACCCAATGATATACAGAAGTGCTTGACAGCCCAGTAGGTGGCCAGAAGGTTCCTTTCACAAAGGCTGTACTTCTGTTCCACTGGGGTCAAGAGCTGTGAGGCATATACAATGGGTCTCAATGTGCCATGCACCTTCTGGGCCAGCACTGCTGACATGGCAATGTCAGAGGTGGCACATTCCAGATGGAATGGTAGTACTGGATTGGGGTTGACCAGAGCTGGGGCGGAGGCCAAGGCCTGCTTCAGTGATGTCACAGCCTGGGTGTGTATGGGGCCCCAAGTCCATGGGATGTCCTTTTTGAGTAACTCATACAGAGGAGCAGCTTTCTGAGCAAAATCACACATAAAATCTCTCTAATTGTTCACCATACCTAGAAACCTTCGAAGAGTTGCCACACTGGTGGGCAATGGCAAGTCTTGCAATCCCTGTACCTTCTTCCAGGTAGGGCTTCGATCTTGGTCAGTTATTTTTAGACCCAGAAAGAGTACTTCTTTCTGACACAGTTGTGCTTTTGCTGGATTGCATTTCAAACCCACTCTCTGAATGAGAGTCAGTAGTTCATCCAAGAGAGGCCAGCAACAGGTCATCCACATATTGCAAGAGACATTGGGGAGTAGAGAAACTCTCGAGGGCATCCATCATGTGTAGATGGAACAGGGATGGACTGTTATGGAATCCTTGTGGCAAGCAAGTCCACGTGTACTGTCTTCCTTCAAAGGTGAAGGCAAACTTATATTGACTCTTAAGGGCCAATGGCAATGATCAGAAACCATTGGAGATGTCCAGGGCACTGAACCATTTCAAGTCAGGGGGTCAGAAGTCGTAGCACATCTGGTGCTGATGCCACAGTTGGAGAACAACTGGGGATGACCTGATTCAGTTTCCTGTAGTCAATAGTAAGTCTCTAGGCACCTGTGGGTTTCTTCACGGGCCACACTGGGGAGTTGGCAGTGGAAACACACATTCTGATTACTCCTTGCTTGAGGAGTGACTTGATTGTCTCTCTAAGGGAAGGCAAGGCCTCAGTTGGGAAGGGATATTGCCTTTGCCTCTCATGTGCTGTGCCTGGCACTTCGATGACAGTGTGCATTCTACCACAGTCATGTTTATTGATTGCAAATGTTTGCAAATGTCATTGCAAAATAGGGAGGAGCTTTGGGAAAAGTTCATGATTCTTGAACAAATCTGACATGATACTCCTTGTCATTGGCAGATATTGTTGCCATGACATGTGAATCAGGAATCAAAATGATATGATATTGACCCTGAATCTGTATCAGTAACATGTTAGCTAGGTCCACTACACAGCCATGTGGTGCGAGGAAGTCAATCCCCTATGATACTAGGAAGATCATGCAATATCATTAGTTGGAAAGTGTGCGAGGCCTTTAGATGGCCTAGCTCTACCAGTAGGAGTAGAGAACGGTATGCAGGTAACCTAGTACCATCAACTCCTGACATGTTGGTTCTCCATCCGGTGGACCAAGGGGATGTATCTGGGTGTTCATCATGTAACACAGATACAGCTACACCTGTATCTAACAGGACTACTAGTAGGCGGCCCCCCGACCTCAGCCTCGGTGCAGGGCCTTCCATTTGTATCCAAGACTAGCTTGTTTACAATCCGGACTGGGGCCTGTAATTGTCA
Source organism: Neoceratodus forsteri (assembly GCA_016271365.2). Taxonomy (NCBI): domain Eukaryota; kingdom Metazoa; phylum Chordata; order Ceratodontiformes; family Ceratodontidae; genus Neoceratodus; species Neoceratodus forsteri. The sequence goes on along the minus strand of CM057455.1, from coordinate 1,585,602,055 downwards.
ATCTGTACTGCTGGAAGCATGGAGAAGTTGGGCCTGACTCTTGTGAATCACTTCACCATGCTGCACTGATGCTATATAGGGAGGAGCTTCTGGGTTCAGGCCTGAATGGGCCTGAGGGCCTGTATCACCAATGTCCCCATGACCAGTTAGGGTCTGGGTTGCCAGTTGTACTGCCACAAGGGCCTGTGCGGGAACAGCATCTGCTACAGAGTATACTTGTCCCAGGAGCTCTTGGAATTTCCGATTCTCTACAGCCATCTCCCTCTATGAAGGGCCTGTTCTTTGCTGTTGTGGTTTACCTTTACCCTTATGCTTTTTATACTAATGCCAATTCAGGTTCCCACCCCATTGTTGCTGTTGTGGTTGTTGATGGGCATGTTGGTTATCAGCTGGAGGGGCTTGCTGATGTTGGGCCTGTTGGTGTTGGGCCTGCCCTTCCACTGTGTAGTGCGTCGTGGCCTCCGGAGTAGGCTCCACGGTGGCTACCTTCTTGGAACTGGAGCCCAGATCATGGATATAGAGTTGGTACACTCTCTCTCGGTTTTCTGAAGGATGTTGGCAAACCTATCTGTATTGGGGTAGGTGGTCGGCTTTACCTTTTCTCGCACTGCTGGAATCATGTTGCTAAGGAACAGGGTCTCTTATTCAATAAGATCTACATCCACAGCTTCTTGTGCCAAGTGCTTTCCTGCTCAGTAGGCCATCCAGAGTCTCTGGTAGTAAGTCGCTGGACTTTCCTTTGCATTCTGTTTTACAGGGTATACAAGCATCACTCCTACTACACCTGGGCTGTGAGCAGAAATGAGCTCAGCTGCAACCTCATCCGCAGAGTTTGGAGTTCGTACTCCAAGTTCTGCTGCAGTCTGATACATTCGGTTTCCTGCAAACCCATCTGTTGCTTAAGAGATGAGATTTGCAGATCAAGGGTTCAAAACCTCACTTCGGAGGCTTCCTCAGCAGCATAGAGAGCCGCAACCATCAACCCTTTAGCTTGTCGCTTATTGGCTGATTGTCTTATCTCCGTGTACTGGGTTGAAATCCCCAGTATAGGGTTTTCGGATTGACTTTCATCCCGTGCGAAGTCAGTCCATCCTCCATGGGAGGCAAGGAAGTTCGAGACATAGAGTCTGTTCTGCGCAGATATTTGATACGGTGGCCATTCTGTGGGAGGGAACAAAAAATCAAACTGAAAAGGGCACCATCCTGCATATCGATCCACAGCAGGAGCTCTTCATACACAGCCGGGCTACTGTAACTTGTAGGTTTGCAATTCAAAGCTGCTATGGAGTGGGTCAAGACGGCATCGACCACACCCGAAAAGACAGACAGACTTTGCAAGTTACTACAAACTGGTTTTAAAATGGGAGAGGTGATATGGGAATTTACACCTACTGTCCCTGTGGGAAAGGGAAAAAGTTTCAGCAACAAGTGAAAACTTACAAACACCAAATATCGCCTGCACACAGTCGCCAATTTGTTAGGTCTAAACCTCACTTTCAGGTTCTTGACGATATTTTGAATGCAAGTAATCACAGACACGTTGCATTAGAGTAATAAACAAGTTTATTACTACCAAAAGGATAAATCACAGTTGCTCTAAGCAGTTCTTACCAATACGAACCGGGAGTCAGTGCTAAGCGTTCCCTATACCTCAAGGGTTCTCTGCATCTCTTGGGGTCTCTCCTGAGGTCTCCCCTGTCTCCAAGGTATAAGACTAGTGTATTAAATTATGTACCTATGATAATTACTATGGTTACTGTAGGATAGAAACATTTCTAGTTACAGAGATTAGCCCTATTGGCTAAATTAGAGGTGGCTCCACGGTCCAAGATAACATTATACAATTCTGTAAAGTCATCAGTTTGAGAACAAGAGTTCTTATACAGAGTCTTACATAACTCAGTGTAGTAGTACAAATCACCAAAAGGTGGCAATGCTGTCTTACATATTATAATTATTCCAAGGACACAGGTGCCTTGGCATCTTACAAGTAAGAAATACTCAGAAAATGCATAGCAGAATATATATATTAGCAAATAAAGTGTATTACAATATGCATTCATATCCTGACATCTAATCTTGTATGGTAGATGCCCTTAGCCCTATATGTTAGTATAACATATACTTAAGTGCTAGCTGTCTATGGTGTACCTCTGAGGGTACCAATTAGGGTGCAGGGACCTCATGTAACACCCCAAATTACCCCTTCCCAGACATGTATATATCCTTGGTGCTAGTGGTCCCCCCTCCAGTTGCTAGCCCCACTGTAAATAGTTGAAGCCCTGGTGGTAGTGGTGTCCCCCCTTCGATCACCAGCCCTGCCATATATAGTAACATCCCTGGTGGTAGTGGTGTCTTCCCCCCCTCCCTCAATCGGCAGCCCGGCAGTACAAAACAAACTTCCCTGGCAACCAGTGGTTCCCCCTCCCCCGCAGCACTGGGCTTACTGAATTGGGCTAGATTGCTCATCCCCATTTTAAAGGCACTTGGCTATGCCCTTTTCCTAACAACCATTTGAAGTGTACATACATTTCCTTACTCACTACCACACATCGTGTGATGTGTTATTTACATAATGGCAAAAAGGTTTGGGTTTATGAAGGGACAGCACTCCTTTGAACTAATAAAAACAAAAGGTAATGGCTAAGATGCTTATCAGGCAGGGCCAGATTAATTCAATGTGGGGCCCCAGACCCAAGAGAAATCTGGGGCCCCTTCTCGACGCAACTGTGCCCATTCACCACAACTATTCCCATTCATCATTGCTGTGTCCCTTCGCCACTGTATATCAGTTACTGAAACTGGAAAAAATATCATCTTACTGTCTCTAAAAAGTAGCATAAAATTTAAATAACCTAAATAAGATGTTTCAAAATGAACGAAAGTACAGTAATATCTGTATGAAACAATAACATTAGTCTGAGTTTTGATTAGAGAAAATAATTACTAATAGGCCTGGTAAAAATAGCTTTTTAGGTGTAGAATGTCATGATTTGCACTACTCCAAAGGCTCCCCAACATACATGTGTGTACCCGCAGTCTGGGTGTTGTCATTTTGCCCTGCCATGTAGAATGAACCAGGCTGTGTGAATTTCGTTCGGTAGGGCAGGGACCCATCTCTGAATGGTGCTAAATCCTGGGTGGCATAGGAGTTAAGTTGATAGTTTACTAGAGGAGTCGTGAACTATAGAGATTATATTGCAAAATAAGTGGAAGAAGTCATTCCCGGGAGCAAACATTTCTGTTATTGATTAGTAAGCCCAGATCAATAAATGGCAAGATGTATTGATGGGATCCTGGAAATACGTTCATTTGTTCACTGTGAAAACTGAGCTTTTTCAAGGTCAGAACTTGAAAAAGATGGAGATGATGAAGATGAGGGAATAAGAAAGAGTAAGATTTTTAACCATTGAAACACAACGTAGATCTTCTTGATTTTAGGAATGAGATTACATATAAAGTACACACATTGAATTACACTTTATGTTTGAGTAAGATTTGATTCTGAGCGAGTTTAACAGGACTGTGATAACTAAACATTTAATGATCTTGACACTGAGCTAGAACTACCAGCACACAGTTGGATAGCGTTTTATTAAATGTTTTGGTTGTACAGTATGTAATCATGTAGTTTAAAGGGTACCTAAACAAGCAGTTTTCTAAAACTGCAAATTAGAACATCTGGCTTCATTGCGAGGTAAAGTAGAGGATACTGTTTATATTTATTTATTTCTTTATTTGCTTTTGTTTACCAAGTAAGCACACTAGACAATGAAGTATCTATTTTCAGGTGTGACCGGAAGATTACAAAGGTTCATTCAAGCACATCAGGCAAAGACAGATAAAAGGTATAATCAACCAGGGAGAGTACATAGGTACATTCAAGCACATCAGGCAGACAGGTACAAGGTATAATCGACTGGGGATATAGCAAAGGTACATTTAAGCACATCAGGCAGACAGGTACAAGGCAAAATAGACTCGGGGATATTACAAAGGAACATTCAAGCACATCAGGCAAAGACGGGTACAAGGTATAATCGACATGGGATATTGCAAAAGTACATTCAAGCACATCATGCAAACAGGTACAAGGTATAATCAACATGGGATATTGCAAAGGTACATTCAAGCACATCAGACAAAGATAGGTATAAAATATAATCGACCCGGAATATTGCAAGGGCACATTCAAGCACATCAGGCAAAGACAGGTACAAGGTATAATCGACCCGGGATATTACACAGGTACATTCAAGCACATCAGGCAAAGACAGGTACTAGGTATAATCAAACCGGGATATTACACAGGTACATTCAAGTACATCAGGCAAAGACAGGTACAAGGTATAATCGACCCAGAAGATTACATGGGTACATTCGGGCACATCAGGAAAAGACAGGAAAAAGGTATAATCAAGCCGGGAGGTTACAAAGACACATTCAAGCACACCAGGCAAAGAGAGGTACAAGGTATAATCAACCCGGGATATTACAAAGGTACATTCAAGCACACTAGGCAAAGACAGGTACAAGGTGTAATCGACCCGGGATATTACATAGGTACATTCAAGCACATCAGGCAAAGGCAGGTACAAGGCATAAACGACAGGTATTACTAACGTATATTCAAGCACATGAGCCAAGGACAGGTACAAGGTTTATTAGACCCAGAATATTACATAGGTACATTCAAGCACAAGAGCCAAGGACAGGTACAAGGTATAATCGACCCGGGATATTAAAAAGATGCATTCAAGCGCATCTGGCAAAGACAGATACAAGGTATAATCGACCTGGTAGGTTACAAAGGTACATTAAAGCACGTCAGGCAGAGACACATACAAGTTATAATCGACCCGGGATATTACATAAGTACATTCAGACATCAGGCAATGACATGTACAAGGTATAATCGAGCCAGGAGACTACAAAGGTACATTGAAGCGCATCAGGCAAACACGGGCACAAGGTATAATCGACCCGGGAGATTACAAAGGTACATTTAAGCATATCATGCAAAGACAGGTACATGGTAAAATCGACCGAGGAGGTTTCAAAGGAACATTCAAGCACATCAGGTAAAGACAGAAACACGGTATCATCGACCCGGGAGATTACAAAAGTACAATCAAGCACATCAAGCAAAGACAGGACCAAGGAATAATCGTGCCAGGAGATTACAAAGGTACAATGAAGCACATCATGCAAATACAGGAACAAGGTATAATTGACCCGGGATATTACAAAGGTACATTCAAGCACATCAGACAGGTAAAAGGTATAATCGACCTGTGAGATTAGAGGTACATTCAAGCACATCCGGAAAAGACAGGTAGAAGGTATAATTGAGCCAGGAGATTACACAGGTATATTGAAGCGCATCAGGCAAAGACAGGTACAAGGTATAATCGAGCCGGGAGGTTACAAAGGTACATTCAAGCACATCAGACAAAGACAGGTATGAGGTATAATCGACACGGGAGATTTCAAAGGAACATTCATGCACATCAGGCAAAGACAGTTACAAGGCATAATCGACCAGGATATTACAAAGGTACATTCAAGCACATCAGGCAAAGACAGGTTCAAGGTATAATTGACCTGGGAGATTACAAAGGTACATTCAAGCACATCAGAAAATGACAGGGCCAAGGTATAATCAAGGCATGAGATTACAAAGGTACATGGAAAAGTATCAGGCAAAGAAAGGTACAAGGTGTCATCGAGGCCAGGAGATTACAAGGTACATTCAAGCAAGTCAGGCAGAGGAAGGTATAGTCTACCTGGGATATTACAAAGGTACGTTCAAGCACATCAGGCAAAGACAGGTACAAGGTATAATCGACCCGGGAGATTGCATAGTTACATTCAAGCACATCAGGCAAAGACAGGTACAAGGCATAATCGACCCGGGAGATAACAAAAGTACATTCAAGCATGAGCCAAAGACACGTACAAGGTATAATCGACCCAGGATACTACAAAGGTACATTCAAGCATATCAGGCAAAGACAGGTACAAGGTAAATTCGACCCAGAAGATTACGTGGATACATTCAGGCACATCAGGCTAAGACAGGTACAAGGCATAATCGACCTGGTATATTACAAAGGTACATTCAAGCACATCAGACAAAGACAGGTATGAGGTATAATCGACACGGGAGATTTCAAAGGAACATTCATGCACATCAGGCAAAGACAGTTACAAGGCATAATCGACCAAGATATTACAAAGGTACATTCAAGCACATCAGGCAAAGACAGGTTCAAGGTATAATTGACCTGGGAGATTACAAAGGTACATTCAAGCACATCAGAAAATGACAGGGCCAAGGTATAATCAAGGCATGAGATTACAAAGGTACATGGAAAAGTATCAGGCAAAGAAAGGTACAAGGTGTCATCGAGCCAGGAGATTACAAAGGTACGTTCAAGCAAGTCAGGCAGAGGAAGGTATAGTCTACCTGGGATATTACAAAGGTACGTTCAAGCACATCAGGCAAAGACAGGTACAAGGTATAATCGACCCGGGAGATTGCATAGTTACATTTAAGCACATCAGGCAAAGACAGGTACAAGGCATAATCGACCCGGGAGATAACAAAAGTACATTCAAGCATGAGCCAAAGACACGTACAAGGTATAATCGACCCGGGATACTACAAAGGTACATTCAAGCATATCAGGCAAAGACAGGTACAAGGTAAATTCGACCCAGAAGATTACGTGGGTACATTCAGGCACATCAGGCTAAGACAGGTACAAGGCATAATCGACCCGGTATATTACAAAGGTACATTCAAGCACATCAGACAAAGACAGGTATGAGGTATAATCGACACGGGAGATTTCAAAGGAACATTCATGCACATCAGGCAAAGACAGTTACAAGGCATAATCGACCAGGATATTACAAAGGTACATTCAAGCACATCAGGCAACGACAAGTTCAAGGTATAATTGACCTGGGAGATTACAAAGGTACATTCAACACATCAGAAAATGACAGGGCCAAGGTATAATCAAGGCATGAGATTACAAAGGTACATGGAAAAGTATCAGGCAAAGAAAGGTACAAGGTGTCATCGAGCCAGGAGATTACAAAGGTACATTCAAGCAAGTCAGGTAGAGGAAGGTATAGTCTACCTGGGATATTACAAAGGTACGTTCAAGCACATCAGGCAAAGACAGGTACAAGGTAAATTCGACCCAGAAGATTACGTGGGTACATTCAGGCACATCAGGCTAAGACAGGTACAAGGCATAATCGACCCGGTATATTACAAAGGTACATTCAAGCACATCAGGCAAAGACAGGAACAAGGTATAATCGAGCCAGGAGGTTACAAAGGTACTTTCGCAAAGAGAGGTACAAGGAATAATCGACCCGAGATATTTCAAAGGTACGTTAAAGCACATCACGCAAAGACAAGTACATGGTATAATCTACCTGGGAGATTACAAAAGTACATTCAAGCACATCAGGCAATGACAGGTACAAGGTATAATCCACCTGGGATATTACAAAGGTACTTTCAAGCATATCAGGCAAAGACAAGTACCAGGTATAATTGACCCGGGATATTGCATAGGTACATTCAAGCACATCAGGCAAGAATGGGTACCAGGTATAATCGACCTGGGATATTACAAAGGTACATTCAAGCACATCAGGCAAAGACAGGAACAAGGCATAAACGACAGGTATTTCTAATGTATATTCAAGCACATGAGCCAAGGACAAGTAAAAGGTATAATCGACCCGGGATATTAAAAAGATACATTCAAGCTCAACAGGCAAAGACAGGTACAAGGTATAATCGACCTGGGATATTACAAAGGTACATTTATGCACGTCGGGCTAAGACAGGCACAAAGTATAATCAACCTGGGAGATTACAAAGGTACATTAAAGCACATCAGGCAATGACAGATACTAGGTATAATTGAGTCAGGAGGTTACAAAGGTACATTGAAGCACATCAGACAATGATACAAGGTATAATCGAGCCAGGAGCTTACATAGGTACATTCAAGCACATCAGGCAAAGACAGGTACAAGGTATAATCAACCTGGGATGTTACAAAGGTACATTCAAGGATATCGGACAAAGACAGGTACAAGGTATAATCGACCTGGGATATTTCAAAGGTACATTCAAGCACATCAGGCAAAGACAGGTACACAGTATATTTGACCCAGGATATTACATAAGTACATTCGAGCACATTAGGCAAAATAGGTAAAAGGTATCATCGACCGGAGATTACAAAGGTACATTCAAGCACATCAGGCAAAGATAGGTCCAAGGCATATTCGACCTGGGAAATAACATAGGTACATTGAAGCACATGAGGCAAATACAGGAACAAGGTATAATCGACCTGGGATTTTACAAAGGTACATTCAAGTACATCAGGCAAAGACAGGTACAAGGTATCATCGACCCGGGATATTACAAAGGTACATTCAAGCACGTCAGGCAAAGACTGGTGCAAGGTATAATCGACCCAGAATATTAAATTGGTACATTCAAGCCCCTTAGGCAAAGACGGGTACAAGGTATAATCGACCCGGGATATTACATAGGTACATTCAAGCACATCTGGCAAAAACAGATACAAGGTATATTCGACCCGGGATATTACAAAGATACATTCAAGCACATCAGGCAAAGATAGGTACATGGCAAATCTGACCTGGGAAGTTTCAAAGGTACATTCAAGCACATCAGACAGGTACAAGGTATAATCGACCCGGGAGATTACAAAGGTACATTCAAGCACATCAGGCAAAGACAGGTACAAGGTATAATCGACCTGGGATATTACAAAGATGCATTCAAGCAAGTCAGGCAAAGACAGGTACAAGGTATAATCGACCCATGATATTACAAAGGTACATTCAAGCACATCAGGCGAAGACGGGTACAAGGTATAATTGAGCCAGGAGATTTCAAAGGTAAATTGAAGTGCATCAGGCAGACAGGTAAAAGGCATCTTCGGAGCAGGAAATTACAGAAGTGCATTCTAAGCACAACAGGAAAGACAAACAAGGTATAATCGACCGGATATTTCATTGGTACATTGAAGCCCATCAGACAAAGACAGGTACAATGTATCATCGACTCTGGATATTATTTTTATTTTATTTAAACAGCAGTTTGAAAACCTTTGAGCCATAGGCTCATTTACAAAGGTACCTTGTCACAGTAAGACAAAACTAAAATACACAGTATAACAGCACAACACATAAGTATAAGAGTAACTTAAGACATAGATACAAACAAGCTGGTACAGGTAGGATTGATGCAAACAATACCAGAGTTATGTTGTCCTTAGCAGCTTAGTAATAAGCTTTGTCATAAGTATTGAGTAATGGCTTGACTAGTGGCAATTACAGCATCAGGTGTTAATAAGGTGGTTACGTAATGAAGTTTTGAAGCACGATATAGCTGGAGCTTGGAGATGGAGGGGGGCAGTGTGTTGAACCAGAGGGGGCCTCAAAGCTGAAGGCTCTTGGCCGTGGAGAGGTCCTAGCTCTAGGGATAACAAGAGAGGTTTTCCCAGAGGGTCCGAGTATGAACTAGTGGGACAGAGCGGGCGATGGTGGTGGTCAATCCTGGTGGGATAGCCCATGAGGGTCTTTTTAAGGGTACAGGTCAGATATTTGAGGCGCTCATCAAGATCAAGTACCAGCGCCTTTAGCTGCACAATAGACAGGTGTGTGTCAGCCCAGGTGCTCCAGTAATTAACCTGCAGGCCTTATTCAGAGAAAAGCGAATTTTATGGAGTGCGGTCTGATCAGCAGCACCATACACCGGCAGTCCATAGTCCACTAGGGACAGGATAGAGGAGGTGACTGCGAGTCAAGAGTCTCCGGGAGGCAGTGTTTATACCGTGTAAGATGCCCAATCGGATATTAGTGGCAGTGGCTAGGCAGCGATGTGTCCATGGAAGGAGAAGGAGGGGTCAAAATGGATCCCTAGGTATTTATAGGAGCAAACTTGTTCGAGAGGGAAAGAGGACCCAGAGTGAATGAGGAGTTTGAAGTTGCAGGACTTGTTTTGGGGATGACTGAAGAACATGGTTTTGTTTTTTAAGATTTATCACCAATCTATGATTTTGAACCAGCCTCGGTTTCAGTGAAGGACTCTGCAGCGAGTCCTGGAGGGCAATAGGGTTACTGACTTGAGGCAAAGATGACTGCATCATCAGCGCATAACAGAATGTTCCTGAGCAAGAGCCGCGGAAGGGAGCTAAGGTAAAGGAGAATAGTAAGGGGCCCAGAATGAGCCCCTGGGGAACCCCAGAAAAGATGGGTGGGGTTCTATAAAAAGGATCAGGACAAGGGTGGGGGGTTATGTTATAAATGCCAGGAGCTTGGGAAACAAGTTGCCAGAGTTCCAGGCCATGCTGTTCGAGGGGTGGATGTGGTGGCAGTCACGAAACGGACAACAAAACCATGACTGGGACCTAAATGTAATGGGGTACACTATGCTTAGGAAGGATAGAAAGGAGGGCAGAGGGGGTGGAGTGGCTATGTTCATTAGAGAGGACATAGAAATTGCTATGGTAGAAGAGGCAGAGGGAAACGTGGAGGCCTTATGGGTCACCTACGATCCCCAGCAGGAGATAAGGTCAAGCTGGGGAGTAGCACATAGGCCCCGGGATGAGTGATGTTCTAGAGGATGGTTTGCTGGACAAACATCATTGCCCAGTGTGGTCCAAAAGGGGAAGGAGTGGTGTTGATGGGGACCTTAATATGCCAGGTACAAACTGGGGAACCATGTCCTCTAAGGTGGCCAAGGAGCAGAGGCTGCTGGATGGCTTCCAGGATGTGTTCTTAACACAGCATGTGATGGAGCCCACAAGGAGGGGCATGTCCTGGATGTGGTTCTGGCAGATGGGGATCTGGTAAGGGACATGGTTGTACAGGACCCCTGACTGGGAGTGACCACAATACTGTCTGGTTTCAAATAAGCATTGGGGGTGGGGGAGATCTAGGACACTGGCAGTGGACTTCAGGGGGCAGACTTTATGGGCATGGGAAATATTCTCAAGGATCACTTGAAGGGATTACCTCAACGACAAGTGTGGAAAGGAGATGGAGGTCATAAACGGGACTTCACGAGGCAGTCAGGATCGCGCTAAGTTGAAACGTAGGGAGCAAGGTCACATAAACCATGCTGGTGGTCCAGTGAGGTCCAGGTAGCAGTCAGAGAGAAAGAAGGCGCTTTACAAAAAATATAAAACAACAAGAGGGGATAGGATAAGGAAATGTACCAGCTTGCATCTAGAAAAGTCACCCGTATGGTGAGGGGAGCAAAGTCCAGTAAAGAGCAACGGCTGGCACAGGGGATACATGGAGGGGAAAAGGGGTTCTTCTGGTACATTGGGGAGCGGAGAAAAACTAAGGGCCATCTCAGCAGATTGAGATCAGAAGAAGGGTGGGTGGAAGAGGCGAGGGACCAGGCAGAGGTATTTAACGAGTACTTTGCCTCTGTGTTCACTCGGGAGGGGGATGGGATATCTACAAAGCAAGGCACAAAGGGGATAGAAGCGGCAGGGAGTGGGATCAGGGGAGCAACAGAAATGGAGCAAAAGGGAGGGAAAGGTACCCCAGGGGTGTCACATCTGGATAAGGATAAAAAGACCAGTAAGGTGGAGGGGACAGATGATGCCATCCCCACCAAAAGGGTGTGGTTTGCCCTCAAGGCCCTAAAGAAAGACAAATCTCCTGGGCCGGATGGAATTCATCCGAGGTACTGTGGGAATTGGCCGACATACTGGCTGCACCTTGCGGAGCTTTCAACAGGTCACTTGAGACAGGGAGGGTTTAGGATTGGTGAGAGGCACATGTGGTACCAATCCTACAAAGGGGGGTCAAGGAAGTACCAGGAAACTATAGACCCATCAGTTTAACCTCGGTGGTGGGAAAATTAATGGAGAGTATACTAAAAGGAACGATTAGGTTTACTTGGGGAGGTGGAGTCTGGATAGTCGGCAGCATGGGTTTGTGCCAGGTAGATCATGTCAAACCAATCTTGTGGAGTTCTATGAATGGGTAACATCAGAACTGGCCAGGGTAAGCCTGTGGATGTATTATTCTTGGACTTCAGCAAGGCGTTGACTCTGTCCCCAAAATGGTCTGGTGGAGAAACTGATGGGGTTAGGAGTAGGCCCTTTGATGGTCAGATGGATTGAAAACTGGATAGCTGGACGCACTCAGAGAGTAGTGGTCTGTGGGGAGCCTCGAACCTCACAGAGGTTGGTAGGGGTACCACAGGGCTCGGGTCCTGGGTCCAATCCTTGTTTAATGCATACATATCAGACATCAGGGATGGTATAGGGTGTGAAATGAGTCTCTTCGTGGATGACTCCAAGATGGGAGCAGTAGTTGAGGAGAAGAGGGAGGTTGGCCCTGCAAGGGACCTGGACACCCTGGAAAGCTGGGCTCATGAAATTGAATTTCAATATCACCAAGTGCAAGGTATTGCATCTTGGTCTGGGAAACCCAACACAGTACACACCCTGGGAGGGGAGGTGCTGAAGCCTCAACAGGGAAAAAGACCTAGGGGTCATGGTGGATACATGTATGAATAACTCTGAGCAGTGCAGGAGGAGCAGCTAGCAAGGCAAACAGGATGTTGGGATGCATCGCAAGGGGATCACCTCTAGGAGCAAGGAAGTGATTCTGCCGCTGTACAATGGACTGGTTAGACCACACCTTGAGTACTGTGTAGGTACTGGAGACCACACTTGAAGAGGGACATACAGCTCCTGGAAAGGGTACAGAGGAGGGCAACAAGATGATAATGAGGCTAGGGGATTTGACTTACGAGGACAGACTTGAGGAGCTCTGCCTGTTTTCATTGGAGGAGAGGAGAGACAGGGGGACATGATTGAGGTCTCTGGCACCTCAAGGGAATAAATAGGTAAACATGGAGGGATCTTTAGACTAAAGCAGGGAGGCATCACCCAGAGGGCATGGTTTGAAGTTGGAAGGTGGAAGGGTGAGGGGAAAAGAGGAGGAGGTTTTCACTGAGAGGGTGGTGGACCTTGGAATGCTCTGCCTGGTGAGCTGGTTCGAGATCCACAGTGGAGGGCTTTAAGAGAGGTTGGGACAGACACAGAAAGTGGATGTATCAGATGATGGCCTGTCCCGGGGGGGTGGGGATGGATGATAGGGGTTTCTGGAGCACAAGGGATGGGAGGGTCTCTGCACCCAACTAAGGATCTAGGTTCGAGCAGACTTGATAGACCATAAGGCCTAATCTGCTGGCAAATAGTATGTTAGTATGTCTGAGTAGGTCCCATTAATTTTTACATGCTGTGAGCGGTCAGATAGATAACTGGTGCACCAGGAGATAGGCCCAGCAGCAAAACCAGAGAGACTAAGGGCATAAAGAAGGAAGGGGTGGGAGACAGTGTCGAAAGCTTTCAAGAGGTCAATGAAGACTGCACCAGCCAGAGAACCAGTGTCTAAGGAGGAGTGGAGAAAGTTGGAGAACTCTAGGAGGGCTGTGTTGGTACTGTGGCCCGCTCGGAAGCCATGCTGCTCAGGACAAAGGACATTGTAGGTGGAGAGGTAGTCAGAGATTTGAGAGGCCACCACTTTTTCCAAGGCCTTGGAGAGAGGAGAGAGAATGGAGATCGGTCGATAGTTTCCAGCCACAGTCCTATCACCACCTTTAAAGATAGGGGTGACAGTGACGACTTTCCAGGCAGTTGGAACCTTCCCCAGACAAAGAGAGTGGTTGATGAGGCATGTGATCGGGGTAAGGACTGTGTCTAAGACCAGCTGTAGGATACATGGATCCAGGGTGTCACTGCCTGTACTATTACTCTTGAGGGCAGTGACAAGGTGCGGCCTAAGTTCTTGGGCAGAAACACGGTGGAGGAGAAAATAAGGGCGAGAAAGATTTACGGCAGGTGCTGGGGGAGGAGGGTCAAAAAAATTTGTAGGGAGGATAGGGCTAAGGTCAGTGAATGAGGTGTTGAGGTGGTTGGCTATGAGGGCTGGGTCTGAGGAGATCACACCATTAATGTTGATCTGGGTGGGTGGGGGGAGTGTGCAGTCCCATTTAACTGTTTAATGTTATCCCAGAAGGTTCTGGGGTTCCCCGTGAGGCAGTGAGTGAGGACCGATAGTGCTCAGACTTGGCCTTTCTGATGGCCTGAGTGCACTTGTTTTGGGCGGCAGCATATAACCGCCTGTCATTGGGCCGGCCAGTCTCAATGGCACAGTGCCATAGGTTGTCCCTATGTTTGAGCTGGTGGATCAAAGCTGGGGTTACCAAGGGGGCATTCTGCCTTTTAGAACGGGCGGTCAACATTGGGGCAAAGATATCACAGGCATTATTAAAAGTTTGGGTAAAGAAGGAGAGCTGTGTCGATGTCAGGAGTTGCCTGATAGGAGACTGAATCAATTTGGACAGAAGTTCTTGAAGTTTTATCAGTCCACCAGATATTAGAGCTCGCCGGCATGTGGACTGTGCTATGGGTTTGGGGACTGAGGATGACCAGTGGAATAGAATGGGGAGTGATCACTGAGAGAGTCTGGGAGGACTTGTACATTGGGGATCCGACACGGCGTTGGTGAGTACCACATCAAGCAGGGTACTGGAGCCTCTCTTGGGGTCAGTCCTGGTAGGGTGGGTAACTAGTTGCGTTAGGTCTATTGCAGAAAAGGAGTCTCGGTAGAGGAGGAGGAGGGGCTGAACCAGTTGACATTTAAGTCACCCACCAGAATTTGATCAGTGGAAGGAGGTAGAGAGTAAGGTATTCTGTAAGAGGCAATGGCCTGCATGTGGTCCCTGGGGGGCAATGATGCAGATCAGATAAAGGGGTCCTTTAAAGGGTCAGGTTAGTTTCAGCAAGCGCTGGGCCCTGGAAAACAAGGATGGAGCGGCAGGCTAGTACGGAGATTCCTTGACATAAATAGCGCAGTCACCGCCCCCGCCTCCCAACACGTGTCGACCGGAAAAGGGTGAAACCAGGAAGGGAGACTAGAGTCAGGGAGATTTGACAGCCAAGTCTCAACCAGGATGATGACATCAGGGTTAATTGATGTGACCAGGCATTGTAGTGAGTCAAATTTTTAGAAGGCTGCAGATATTCATGGAGACCATGCATAGGCCTGTGGTGCGAGTTGGGGAGCTCCTGGGAACCGGGCCAGGGTTTGATGAATGTTCCCCAGGAGTAGTAGCATGACTAACACCCTGGCTGGGAGATGGTGAGTGGTTTTCCCACGATTGATATGAGGGGGGAGGGGAGGCTAGAGCAGGGGTGGGCAGGGAGGTACAGGAAGGGAAAGCAAGAATAAGAAGACACCCAGATGTGCCTGAGGTGAAGAGAGCTAGGGGAGGGCAGGGAGGACGGTGACACACAGAGGTCCCAAGGGGCAGGAGAGCAGGTTCAGGAGCAAGGAGGAGGTGCCAGGGCACAGCGTGGACTAGCAGATGGGTAAGTGGGTAAGTGCACTGCTAGAGGGGATAGGCACAGGCAGAGCATGAGGCAGGGCCAACACATTGTGGTGAGCAAGATCACAGGGAAGTAGTGCTGTACAGGTAGGAGTAAGAAGCAGTCAGGGAGCAGAGGTCCCTCTAGTGGCCAGCAGGTATAACCTGCAAATGGGAAAGTGGGGAGATAGGTTCTGGGCAACAGGACCTGATATCACCGGATGTGATGTCATGGGGTGGATCCTTAAATTGACAGCCGCCCCTGGGTGGGAGGGTGGTTGGGGCGGGTGGGGCAGAGGGCGCGGAGCGCCGTCGGGCTTGCACCCCTCTGCAGGCATCCAGACGAAGAGAAGAGGCTCTCTTTACCTCGAAAGTTATCAGGCTGGAGATTCAGCTTCCTCAGCTACTCAGAGAGCTGCTTGTCTTGCTTCAGTTGCTTGATTGTCCCGAGTGCCTAGCTTGGGGGAGCTGCCTATGTAGTGTAGAAAACACAGCCTCTCATTACTATGCAGCGGGAGAATATGTTGCGACTTAAACAAAGGAGCTCCACTCTAAGCAAACAGGGCTATTCCAAAATGAGGTCACACTAGGACCCAGCTAACCTAATGCCTTCAGTTACAAGCACAATTAGCTCCAATACCACCATATTAAACAAGTCTGCTCTATATTAGCTGCTTGGTATATCTGGCTTTAAGGTGTAGTCAGCAATTGGCTCCAAATACCACCATATTAAACAAGTATTACAAAGATACATTCAAGCACGAGAGGCAAAGACAAGTAGAGGGCATAATTGACCCAGGATATTATAAAGATACATTCAAGCACATCAGGCAAAGACAGGTACAAGATATAATCTACCCGGGATATTACAAAGGTACATTCAAGCACATCAGGCAAAGATAGGTACAAGGTATAATCGACATGGGATATTGCATAGGTACATTCAAGCACATCAGGCAAGAATGGGTACCAGATATAATCAACCTGGGAGATTACATAGGTACATTCAGACACATCAGGCAAAGACAGTTACAAGGTATAATCGACCGGGGATATTACAAAGGTACATTCAAGTACATCAGGCAATGACAGGACCAAGGTATAATTGAGCCAGTAGATTACAAGGTACATTGAAGCACATCAGGCAGCGACAGATACAAGGTATAATCGACCGGATATCACAAAGGCATTCAAGATGAATAGCGCAAGACGGGTACAAGGTATAATCGACCCAGGATATTACGAGGAAACCTTCAAACACATCAGACAATGACCGGTACTAGGTATAATCGAGCCAGAAGATTACATAGGTACATTCAAGCACTTCAGGCAAAGACAGGTACAGGGTATACGCGACCCGAGAGATTACAAAGGTACATTCGAACACGTCGGGCAAAGACAAGTACAACGTATAATTGACCCAGGATACTACAAAGGTACATTCAAGCACATCAGGCAAAGACAGGCACAAGGTATAATCAAGCCAGGAGATTGCATAGGTACATTCAAGCACATCTGGCAAAGACAGGAAAAAGGTATAATCAACCCAGGATATTACAAAGGTATATTCCAACACATCAAGCAAAGACATGGACAAGATAAAATCGACCTGGGATATTACACAGGTACATTCGAACACATCAGGCAAAGACAGGTACACGTATAATCGACCCGGGATATTACAAAAGTACATTCAAACACATCAGGCAAAGACAGGAACAAGGTATAATCCACCTGGAAGATTACAAAGGTACATTCAAGCTCACCAGGCAAAGACAGCTACAAGGTATAATTGACACGGGAGGTTTTAAAAGTACATTCAAGCACGTCAGACAAAGAGAGGTACAAGTTATAATCGACCCGGGATATTACAAAGCTACATTCGAGCCCCTCAGGCAAAGACTGGTACAAGGTATAATTGACCCGGGAGGTTACAAAGGTACATTCAAACACATCAGGCAAAGACAGGTCCGAAGTATCATCGACCCGGGAGATTACATAAGTACAATCAAGCACATCAGGTAAAGAGGTACAATGTATCATCGACTCAGGATATTACAAAGATACATTCAAGGATGTCAGGCAAAGACAGGTACATGGTATAATCGACCCGGGATATTACAAAGGTACATTGAAGCACATCAGGCAAAGACAGGTACAAGGTGCAATCGACCCGGGAGGTTTCAAAGGTACATTCAAGCACATCTGGGAATGACTGGCACAAGGTATAATCGACCCGGGATATTACAAATGTACATTCAAGCACATCAAGCAAAGACAGGTATAAGGTATAATCGATCTGGGATATTACAAAGGTACATTCAAGCACAACAGGCAAAGACAGGTACAAGGCATAATCAAGCCAGGAGATTACATGGGTACATTCCAACACATCAGGCAAAGACAGGTACAAGGTATCATTGACTCGGGGTATTACAAAGATACATTCAAGCTCGTGAGGCAAACACAGGTACAAGGTTTAATCAAGCCGGGAGATTACATAGGTACATTGAAGCACATCAGGTAAAGACAGGTACAAGGTATAATCGACACGGGATATTAAATAGGTACATTCAAACACATCAGGCAAAGACCGGTTCAAGGTATAATCGACCCGGGAGGTTTCAAATCTACATTCAAGCACATCAAGGAAAGACAGGTACAAGGTATAATCGACCTGGGAGATTACAAAGGAATATTCAAGCACATCAGGAAAGACGGGTAAAAGGTATAATCGATCCGGGATATTACAAAGATATATTCAAGCACGTCAGGCAAAGACACGTACAAGGTATAATCAACCTAAGATATTACAAAGGTATGTTCAAGCACATCAGACAAAGACGGGTACATGGTATAATCGACCCGGGAGATTACAAAGGTACATTCAAGCACATCAGGCAAAGAGAGGTACAAGGCATATTCGACCCTGGAGATTACATAGGTACATTCAAGCACATCAGGCAAAGACAGGTATAAGGTATAATCGACCGAGGAGATAATAATGTACATTCAAGCACATCAAGCAAAGACGGGTACAACACATATTTGACCCTGGAGATTACATTGGTACATTAAAGAACATAAGGCAAAGACAGGTACAAGTTATAATCGGCCCGGGAGGTTTCAAATGTACATTCAAGAACATCACGCAAAGACATGTACAAGGCATCATCGACAATGGATATTACAAAGATACATTCAAGCACGTCAGGCAAAGGCAGGTACAAGGTATAATCAACCTGGGATATTACAAAGGTACATTCAAGCACATCAGGCAAAGACAGGGACAATGTATAATCGATCTGGGATATTGCAAAGATGCATTGAAGCAAGTCAAAGACAGGTACAAGGTACAATGACCCGGGATATTACAAAGGTACATTCAAGCACGTCAGGCAGACAGGTACAAGGTATATTCGATCTGGGATATTACAAAGATGCATTCAAGCAGGTCAGGCAAAGACAGGTACAAGGTATAATCTAGCCGGGAGATTACAAAGGTACATTCAAGCACATGCGGCAAAGACAGGTACAAGGTATAATCGACCCGGAATATTACAAAGGTACATTCAAGCACATCAGGCAAAGACAGGTACAAGGTATCGTTGACCCGGAAGGTTTCAAAGGTACATTCAAGCACATCACGCAAAGACTGGTACAAGGCATCATTGACAATGGATATTACAAAGGTACATTCAAGCACATCAGGCAATGACAGGTACAAGGTGTAATCACCCCGAGAGGTTTCAAAGGTACATTCAAGCACATCAGGTAAAGACAGGTACTAGGTATCATCGATCTGGGATATTACAAAGATACATTCAAGCACCTCAGGCAAAGACAGGAACAAGGTATAATCGACCCAGGATATTACATAGGTACTTTCAAGCACTTCAGGCAAAGACACGTACAAGGCATAATTGACCCAGGAGATTACAAAGATACATTCAAGCACATCAGGCTAAGATGCATACAAGGCATAATCAACCCGGGATATTACAAAGGTACATTCCAGCACATCAGCCAAAGACAGGTACAAGGTATAATCGACCCGGGATATTACAAAGGTACATTCAAGCACATCAGGCAAACGTGGGTACAAGGTATAATCGACCCGGGATATTACAAAGGTACATTCAAGCACATCAGGCAAAGACAGGTACAAGGTATAATCGACCCGTGATATTAAAGGTACATTCAAGCACATCAGGCAAAGATGGATACATGGTATATTCAACCCGGGAGAGTACATGGGTACATTCATGCACATTTAGCAAAGACAGGTACAAGGTATAATCTACCTACGAGATTACAAAGCTACATTCAAGCACATTTCTCAAAGACAGGTACAAGGTGTAATCGACCCGGGATATTACATAGGTACATTCAAGCACATCTGGCAAAAACAGATACAAGGTATATTCGACCTGGGATATTACAAAGATACATTCAAGCACATCAGGCAAAGATAGGTACATGGCATATCTGACCTGGGAAGTTTCAAAGGTTCATTCAAGCACATCAGACAGGTACAAGGTATAATCGATCTGGGATATTACAAAGGTACATACAAGCCCCACAGGCAAAGACAGGTACAATGTATCATCGACTCTGGATATTACAAAGATACATTCAAGCACGAGAGGCAAAGACAAGTAGAGGGCATAATTGACCCAGGATATTACAAAGATACATTCAAGCACATCAGGCAAAGACAGGTACAAGATATAATCTACCCTGGATATTACAAAGGTACATTCAAGCACATCAGGCAAAGATAGGTACAAGGTATAATCGACATGGGATATTGCATAGGTACATTCAAGCACATCAGGCAAGAATGGGTACCAGATATAATCGACCTGGGAGATTACATAGGTACATTCAGACACATCAGGCAAAGACAGTTACTAGCTATAATCGACCGGGGATATTACAAAGGTACATTCAAGCACATCAGGTAAAGGCAGGTTTAAGGTATAATCGACCCAGGAGATTACAAAAGTACATTCAAGTACATCAGGCAATGACAGGACCAAGATATAATTGAGCCAGTAGATTACAAAGGTACATTGAAGCACATCAGGCAACGACAGATACAAGGTATAATCGACCTGGGATATCACAAAGGTACATTCAAGATGAATAGTGCAAGACGGGTACAAGGTATAATCGACCCAGGATATTACGAGGGAACCTACAAGCACATCAGACAATGACAGGTACTAGGTATAATCGAGCCAGAAGATTACATAGGTACATTCAAGCACTTCAGGCAAAGACAGGTACAGGGTATACTTGACCGGAGAGATTACAAAGGTACATTCGAACACGTCGGGCAAAGACAAGTACAATGTATAATTGACCCAGGATACTACAAAGGTACATTCAAGCACATCAGGCAAAGACAGGTACAAAGTATAATTGACCCGGGATATTAGAAAAATACATTCAAGCACTTCAGGCAAAGACAGGCACAAGGTATAATCAAGCCAGGAGATTACATAGGTACATTCAAGCACATCTGGCAAAGACAGGAACAAGGTATAATCGACCCAGGATATTACAAAGCTATATTCCAACACATCAAGCAAAGACATGGACAAGGTAAAATCGACCCGGGATATTACATAGGTACATTCGAACACGTCAGGCAAAGACAGGTACAACGTATAATCGACCCGGGATATTACAAAAGTACATTCAAGCGCATCAGGCAAAGACAGGAACAAGGTATAATCAACCCGGGAGATTACATAGGAACATTCAAGCGCATCAGGCTAAGACAGGTTCAAGGTATAGTCGACCCCGGATATTGTCAAATGTGCTTGAATATACCTTTGTAAAGACAGGTACAAGGTATAATCGACCCAGGATATTACAAAGGTACATTTTAGCACATCAGGTAATGACAGGACTAAGGTATAATCGAGCCAGGAGATTACAAAGGTACATTGAAGTGTATCAGGCAAAGACAGCTACAAGGTGTCATCAAGCTGGGAGATTACATAGGTACATTCAAGCACATAATATAAAGACAGGTACAAGGTATAATCGACCTGGGATATTACAAAGGTAAATTCAAGCCCATCAGGCAAAGAGGTACAAGGAATAATTGACCTGGGATATTACTATAGTACATTCAAGCACATCAGGCAAAGACAGGTACAAGGTATCATCGACCCGGAATATTACAAAGGTACATTTAAGCACGTCGGGCTAAGACAGGTACAAAGCATAATCGACCCAGGAGATTACAAAGGTATATTCAAGCACATCAGGCAATGACAGATACTAGGTATAATTGAGCCAGGAGGTTACAAAGGTACATTGAAGCGCATCAGACAAAGGTACAAGGTGTAACCGAGCCAGGAGATTACATAGGTACATCTGCCACATCAGGCAAAGACAGGTACAGGGTATACTCGACCCGGAGATTACAATCGTATATCTGCCAACATCAGGCAAAGACAGGTGCAAGGTATAATCAACCAGGGAGATTTCAAAGGTACATTCAGCACATCAGGCAAAGACAGGTGCAAGGTATAATCAACCAAGGAGATTACAAGGTACATTCAAGCACATCAGGAAAACACGGGTTCAAGGTATAATTGACCTGGGATATTATAGAGGTACATTCAAGTACATGAGGAAAGACAGGTACAAGGTATAATCCACCCGGAAGATTACAAAGGTTCATTCAAGCTCACCAGGCAAAGACAGCTACAAGTATAATTGACACGGGAGGTTTTAAAAGTATATTCAAGCATGTCAGACAAAGAGAGGTACAAGTTATAATCGACCCGGGATATTACAAAGCTACATTCAAGCCCCTCAGGCAAAGACTGGTACAAGGCATAATTGACCCGGGAGGTTACAAAGGTACATTCAAGCACATCAGGCAAAGACAGGTACGAAGTATCATCGACCCGGGAGATTACATAGGTACAATCAAGCACATCAGGTAAAGAGGTACAATGTATCGTCGACTCAGGATATTACAAAGATACATTCAAGGATGTCAGACAAAGACAGGTAAAAGGTATAATCGACTCGGGATATTACAAAGGTACATTCAGGCACATCAGGCAAAGACAGGTAAAAGGTATAATCGACCCAGGATATTAAAAGGTACATTCAAGCACATCAAAGACAGGTACAAGGTATTGTTGACCCGGAAGGTTTCAAAGGTACATTCAAGCTCAACACGCAAAGATGGGTACAAGGCATCATCGACAATGGATATTACAAAGGTACATTCAAGCACATCAGGCAAAGACAGGGACAATGTATAATCGATCTGGGATATTACAAAGATGCATTGAAGCAAGTCAAAGACAGATACAAGGTACAATTGACCCGGGATATTACAAAGGTACATTCAAGCACATCAGGCAGACAGGTACAAGGTATATTCGATCTGGGATATTACAAAGATACATTCAAGCATGTCAGGCAAAGACAGGTACAAGGTATAATCTAGCCGGGAGATTACAAAGGTACATTCAAACGCACCAGGCAAAGACAGGAACAAGGTATAATCGACCCGGGATATTACAAAAGTACATTCAAGCACATCCGGCAAAGACAGGTACAAGGTATAATCGACCTAGAATATTACAAAGGTACATTGAAGCACATCAGGCAAAGACAGGTATAAGGTGTAATCGACCCGGGAGGTTTCAAAGGTACATTCAAGCACATCTGGGAATGACTGGCACAAGGTATAATCGACCTGGGATATTACAAATGTACATTCAAGCACATCAAGCAAAGACAGGTATAAGGTGTAATCGATCTGGGATATTACAAAGGTACATTCAAGCACAACAGGCAAAGACAGGTACAAGGCATAATCAAGCCAGGAGATTACATGGGTACATTCCAACACATCAGGCAAAGACAGGTACAAGGTATCATTGACTCGGGGTATTTACAAAGATACATTCAAGCTCGTGAGGCAAACACAGGTACAAGGTTTAATCAAGCCGGGAGATTACATAGGTACATTGAAGCACATCAGGCAAAGACAGGTATAAGGTATAATCGACACGGGATATTAAATAGGTACATTCAAACACATCAGGCAAAGACCGGTTCAAGGTATAATCGACCCCGGGAGGTTTCAAATCTACATTCAAGCACATCAAGGAAAGACAGGTACAAGGTATAATCGACCTGGGAGATTACAAAGGAATATTCAAGCACATCAGGAAAGACGGGTAAAAGGTATAATCGATCCGGGATATTACAAAGATATATTCAAGCACGTCAGGCAAAGACACGTACAAGGTATAATCAACCTGAGATATTACAAAGGTATGTTCAAGCACATCAGACAAAGACGGGTACATGGTATAATCGACCCGGGAGATTACAAAGGTACATTCAAGCACATCAGGCAAAGAGGGTACAAGGCATATTCGACCCTGGAGATTACATAGGTACATTCAAGCACATCAGGCAAAGACAGGTATAAGGTATAATCGACCGAGGAGATAATAATGTACATTCAAGCACATCAAGCAAAGACGGGTACAACACATATTTGACCCTGGAGATTACATTGGTACATTAAAGAACATAAGGCAAAGACAGGTACAAGTTATAATCGGCCCGGGAGGTTTCAAATGTACATTCAAGAACATCACGCAAAGACATGTACAAGGCATCATCGACAATGGATATTACAAAGATACATTCAAGCACGTCAGGCAAAGGCAGGTACAAGGTATAATCAACCTGGGATATTACAAAGGTACATTCAAGCACATCAGGCAAAGACAGGGACAATGTATAATCGATCTGGAATATTGCAAAGATGCATTGAAGCAAGTCAAAGACAGGTACAAGGTACAATTGACCCGGGATATTACAAAGGTACATTCAAGCATGTCAGACAAAGACAGGTACAAGGTATAATCTAGTCTGGCGATGTTACAAAGGTACATTCAAGCACATCAGGCAAAAGACAGGTACAGGTATAATCTAGCTGGGAGATTACAAAGTACATTCAAGCACATGCGGCAAAGACAGGTACAAGGTATAATCGACCCGAATATTACAAAGGTACATTCAAGCACATCAGGCAAAAGACAGGTACAAGGTATCGTTGACCGGAAGGTTTCAAAGGTACATTCCAGCACATCACGCAAAGACTGGTACAAGGCATCATTGACAATGGATATTACAAGGTACATTCAAGCATCAGGCAATGACAGGTACAAGGTGTAATCACCCGAGAGGTTTCAAAGGTACATTCAAGCACATCAGGTAAAGACAGGTACTAGGTATCATCGATCTGGGATATTACAAAGATACATTCAAGCACCTCAGGCAAAGACAGGAACAAGGTATAATCGACCCAGGATATTACATAGGTACTTTCAAGCACTTCAGGCAAAGACACGTACAAGGCATAATTGACCCAGGAGATTACAAAGATACATTCAAGCACATCAGGCTAAGATGCATACAAGGCATAATCAACCCGGGATATTACAAAGGTACATTCCAGCACATCAGCCAAAGACAGGTACAAGGTATAATCGACCCGGGATATTACAAAGGTACATTCAAGCACATCAGGCAAACGTGGGTACAAGGTATAATCGACCCGGGATATTACAAAGGTACATTCAAGCACATCAGGCAAAGACAGGTACAAGGTATAATCGACCCGTGATATTAAAGGTACATTCAAGCACATCAGGCAAAGATGGATACATGGTATATTCAACCGGGAGAGTACATGGGTCATTCATGCAATATTTAGCAAAGACAGGTACAAGGTATAATCTACCTACGAGATTACAAAGCTACATTCAAGCACATTTCTCAAAGACAGGTACAAGGTGTAATCGACCCGGGATATTACATAGGTACATTCAAGCACATCTGGCAAAAACAGATACAAGGTATATTCGACCTGGGATATTACAAAGATACATTCAAGCACATCAGGCAAAGATAGGTACATGGCATATCTGACCTGGGAAGTTTCAAAGGTTCATTCAAGCACATCAGACAGGTACAAGGTATAATCGATCTGGGATATTACAAAGGTACATACAAGCCCCACAGACAAAGACTGGTACAAGGTATAATCAACCCGGGAGATTACAAAGGTACATTCAAGCACATCAGGCAAACACAAGTACAAGGTGTAATCGACCCATGATATTACAAAGGTACATTCAAGCACATCAGGCAAAGACAGGGACAAGGTATAATCAATCTGGGATATTACAAAGATGCATTCAAGCAAGTCAGGGAAAGACAGGTACATGGTATAATCGACCCATGATATTACAAAGGTACATTCAAGCACATGTGGCGAAGACGGGTACAAGGTATAAACGAGCCAGGTGATTTCAAAGATAAATTGAAGTGCATCAGGCAGACAGGTACAAGGCATCTTCGAGCAGGGAAATTACAGAAGTGCATTCAAGCTCAACAGGAAAAGACAGAAACAAGGTATAATCGACCCGGGATATTTCATTGGTACATTGAAGCCCATCAGGCAAAGACAGGTACAATGTATCATCGACTCTGGATATTACAAAGATACATTCAAGCACGAGAGGCAAAGACAAGTAGAGGGCATAATTGACCCAGGATATTACAAAGATACATTCAAGCACATCAGGCAAAGACAGGTACAAGATATAATCTACCTTGGATATTACAAAGGTACATTCAAGCACATCAGGCAAAGATAGGTACAAGGTATAATCGACATGGGATATTGCATAGGTACATTCAGCACATCAGGCAAGAATGGGTACCAGATATAATCGACCTGGAGATTACATGGGTACATTCAGACACATCAGGCAAAGACAGTTACTAGCTATAATTCCACCGGGATATTACAAAGGTAACATTCAAGCACATCAGGTAAAAGGCAGGTTTAAGGTATAATCGACCCAGGAGATTACAAAAGTACATTCAAGTACATCAGGCAATGACAGGACCAAGATATAATTGAGCCAGTAGATTACAAAGGTACATTGAAGCAACATCAGGCAACGACAGATACAAGGTATAATCGACCTGGGATATCACAAAGGTACATTCAAGATGAATAGTGCAAGACGGGTACAAGGTATAATCGACCCAGGATATTACGAGGGAACCTACAAGCACATCAGACAATGACAGGTACTAGATATGATCGAGCCAGAAGATTACATAGGTACATTCAAGCACTTCAGGCAAAGACAGGTACAGGGTATACTTGACCGGAGAGATTACAAAGGTACATTCGAACACGTCGGGCAAAGACAAGTACAACGTATAATTGACCCAGGATACTACAAAGGTACATTCAAGCACATCAGGCAAAGACAGGTACAAAGTATAATTGACCCGGGATATTAGAAAAATACATTCAAGCACTTCAGGCAATGACAGGCACAAGGTATAATCAAGCCAGGAGATTACATAGGTACATTCAAGCACATCTGGCAAAGACAGGAACAAGGTATAATCGACCCAGGATATTACAAAGGTATATTCCAACACATCAAGCAAAGACATGGACAAGGTAAAATCGACCCGGGATATTACATAGGTACATTCGAACACGTCAGGCAAAGACAGGTACAACGTATAATCGACCCGGGATATTACAAAAGTACATTCAAGCGCATCAGGCAAAGACAGGAACAAGGTATAATCAACCCGGGAGATTACATAGGAACATTCAAGCGCATCAGGCTAAGACAGGTTCAAGGTATAGTCGACCCCGGATATTGTCAAATGTGCTTGAATATACCTTTGTAAAGACAGGTACAAGGTATAATCACCCAGGATATTACAAAGGTACATTTTAGCACATCAGTAATGACAGGACTAAGGTATAATCGAGCCAGGAGATTACAAAGGTACATTGAAGTGTATCAGGCAAAGACAGCTACAAGGTGTCATCAAGCTGGGAGATTACATAGGTACATTCAAGCACATAATATAAAGACAGGTACAAGGTATAATCGACCTGGGATATTACAAAGGTAAATTCAAGCCCATCAGGCAAAGAGGTACAAGGAATAATTGACCTGGGATATTACTATAGTACATTCAAGCACATCAGGCAAAGACAGGTACAAGGTATCATCGACCCGGAATATTACAAAGGTACATTTAAGCACGTCGGGCTAAGACAGGTACAAAGCATAATCGACCCAGGAGATTACAAAGGTATATTCAAGCACATCAGGCAATGACAGATACTAGGTATAATTGAGCCAGGAGGTTACAAAGGTACATTGAAGCGCATCAGACAAAGGTACAAGGTGTAACCGAGCCAGGAGATTACATAGGTACATTCAAGCACATCAGGCAAAGACAGGTACAGGGTATACTCGACCGGAGATTACAATCGTATATCTGCCAACATCAGGCAAAGACAGGTGCAAGGTATAATCAACCAGGGAGATTTCAAAGGTACATTCAAGCACATCAGGCAAAGACAGGTGCAAGGTATAATCAACCAGGGAGATTACAAAGGTACATTCAAGCACATCAGGAAAACACGGGTTCAAGGTATAATTGACCTGGGATATTATAGAGGTACATTCAAGTACATGAGGAAAGACAGGTACAAGGTATAATCCACCCGGAAGATTACAAAGGTTCATTCAAGCTCACCAGGCAAAGACAGCTACAAGTATAATTGACACGGGAGGTTTTAAAAGTATATTCAAGCATGTCAGACAAAGAGAGGTACAAGTTATAATCGACCCGGGATATTACAAAGCTACATTCAAGCCCCTCAGGCAAAGACTGGTACAAGGCATAATTGACCCGGAGGTTACAAAGGTACATTCAAGACATCAGGCAAAGACAGGTACAGTATCATCGACCGGAGATTACATAGGTACAATCAAGCACATCAGGTAAAGAGGTACAACGTATCGGCCGACCCAGGATATTACAAAGATACATTCAAGGATGTCAGACAAAGACAGGTAAAAGGTATAATCGACTCGATATTACAAAGGTACATTCAGGCACATCAGGCAAAGACAGGTAAAAGGTATAATCGACCCAGGATATTAAAAGGTACATTCAAGCACATCAAAGACAGGTACAAGGTATTGTTGACCGGAAGGTTTCAAAGGTACATTCAAGCTCATCACGCAAAGATGGGTACAAGGCATCATCGACAATGGATATTACAAAGGTACATTCTCCAACATCAGGCAAAGACAGGGACAATGTATAATCGATCTGGGATATTACAAAGATGCATTGAAGCAAGTCAAAGACAGATACAAGGTACAATTGACCGGGATATTACAAAGGTACATTCAAGCACATCAGGCAGACAGGTACAAGGTATATTCGATCTGGGATATTACAAAGATACATTCAAGCATGTCAGGCAAAGACAGGTACAAGGTATAATCTAGCCGGAGATTACAAGGTACATTCAAACGCATCTAGGCAAAGAACAGGAACAAGGTATAATCGACCCGGATATTACAAAAGTACATTCAAGCACATCCGCAAAGACAGGTACAAGGTATAATCGACCCAGAATATTACTAAAGGTACATTGAAGCACATCAGGCAAAGACAGGTATAAGGTGTAATCGACCGGAGGTTTCAAAGGTACATTCAAGCACATCTGGGAATGACTGGCACAAGGTATAATCGACCTGGGATATTACAAATGTACATTCAAGCACATCAAGCAAAGACAGGTATAAGGTGTAATCGATCTGGGATATTACAAAGGTACATTCAAGCACAACAGGCAAAGACAGGTACAAGGCATAATCAAGCCAGGAGATTACATGGGTACATTCCAACACATCAGGCAAAGACAGGTACAAGGTATCATTGACTCGGGCTATTACAAAGATACATTCAAGCTCATGAGGCAAACACAGGTACAAGGTTTAATCAAGCCGGGAGATTACATAGGTACATTGAAGCACATCAGGCAAAGACAGGTACAAGGTATAATCGACACGGGATATTAAATAGGTACATTCAAACACATCAGGCAAAGACAGGTTCAAGGTATAATCGACCCGGGAGGTTTCAAATGTACATTCAAGCACATCAATGAAAGACAGGTACAAGGTATAATCGACCTGGGAGATTACAAAGGAATATTCAAGCACATCAGGAAAGACGGGTAAAAGGTATAATCGATCCAGGATATTACAAAGATATATTCAAGCACGTCAGGCAAAGACACGTACAAGGTATAATCAACCCGAGATATTGCAAAGGTATGTTCAAGCACATCAAAGACGGGTAGATGGTATAATCGACCCGGGAGATTACAAAGGTACATTCAAGCACATCAGGCAAAGAGAGGTACAAGGCATATTCGACCCTGGAGATTACATAGGTACATTCAAGCACATCAGGCAAAGACAGGTACAAGGTATAATCGAGCTGGACATAGTAGCAATTAATAAGATGTGGTTTACCAGTAACCACACTTGGAAGACTTCAGTACCTGGCTATGTATTGTTCAGAAGAGACCGAGGTGCAAAAAGGGGAGGAGGGGTGGCCCTGTATGTTAATGAAAATATCAAAGCTACAGAAATTCAGAATACACAAAGGAGCCAGAAGAACTGTGGGTCACCCTGGAAACAGGAAATGGGACAGCCATAAGAACTGGGGTTGTCTACAGGCCCCCAGACCAGAGGGAGGACATAGACACATTACTGTTAGAAGATATACAAAACATGACAGCTAAAGGGGAGGTTCTGATAATGGGAGACTTCTACATGCCGGATACAGATTGGTCAATACCAGCAGGAACATCTGCCAGAACTAGACTCATAGTGGATTCCCTGCAGGGGAGGGCCTCAAACAACTGGTACAGCAACCCACAAGAGACAGGGCTATCCTAGATCTAGTACTGACTAACAAGGAAGGGATCACAGATCTCCAGGTAGAAGGTCACCTGGGAGCCAGTGACCATCACATGGTATGGTTCAATTTGGCTACTACATCTAAATCATCCCATTCCAAGGCAAAATATGGAACTTCAGAGGAGCTGACTTTGATAAGATGGCCAACAGAGTTAAGCTAGCCCTGGCAAAAAGAAACACAGGTGAGGGGGTACAGGCAAAGTGGGCAAGCATTAGGAAGCAATGCTTGAAGCAACATCCCATTGTGTTAGACAGAAAAGGAAGTGCAGAAGAAGAAGGAAACCACTTTGGTTCTCAACTACAGTAGCAGAAAAGGTCAGAGCCAAAAGGCTGGCCTTCAGGAAATATAAGGGAACACAGCGGGATGAGGATAGGGTGGCATACCAAACTGCCCTAAGGGAAGCAGATAAGGCAGTAAGGAGGCAAAGTCCCAAACTGAGGAAACACTAGCACTGAACAGTAAAGAAGGTGACAAGACTTTCTATAGATACATTAGTGAAAGGAGAAAGTCCAGAGGGGTATTGCTTTTAATGGAGAAAAGGGAGCATGTGAGGAGGAGGACCCTGTAAAGGCATCTATCCTAAATAGATACTTTTGCTCAGTATTTACTGAAGAGAGGTAGGGCAGGGCCCACAGCTCAGCATCATGGACACAGGGGGAGGAGGTGAGCACTACTCCCTTCACAAAAGAAAGGGTCCTACAAGAGCTTGCTAAGCTCAGGGTGGATAAGGCAATGGGACCTGATGGCATACATCCCAGGGTACTTAAGGAGCTAAAGGAGGAACTAGCAGAGCCATTAGCAGAATTGTTTAGTGAGTTTCTGAGCATAGGAGAGGTCCCAGAAGACTGGAGAAGGGCTCATGTGATCCCGCTCCACAAGAGTGGTAGCAGGGAGGAGGTGGGGAACTACAGACCGGTCAGTCTTACCTCAGTAGTGGGCAAGATTATGGAGGCACTCCTTAAGGAAAGGATAGTACAACACCTGGAATCCATAGGGCACAGGATCCAAGACAGCATGGGTTTACAAAGGAAGGTCCTGTCAAACTAATCTCATAGATTTCTTTGACTGGGTAACCAGAGTGGTGGACCAAGGGGAGCAGTTGATGTCACCTACCTTGACTTCAGCAAAGCTTTGACACTGTTCCACATAGAAGATTGATAAATAAGCTGGGTAGGCTCGGGGTGGGTCAGAAGTTGGTCAACTGGGTGGCAAACTGGTTGACGGGCAGAAAACAGAGTGGTGGTAAATGGTATACAGTCAGAAGAGATGCAAGTCACAAGTGGGGTACCTCAGGGATCAGTCCTGGGGCCAGTCCTCTTCAATATCTTCATTAGCGACATTGCAGATGGACTAGAGGGTAAGGCTTGTCTGTTTGCAGATGACACCAAGATCTGCAACAGAGTAGATGATCCAGATGGGGTGGGCAGAATGAGAAGAGATCTGGATAAACTAGCAGAATGGTCAGAAGAGTGGCAACTGGGATTTAATGCAAAGAAGTGCAAAATCATGCACATAGGGAAGAGAAACCCTGAAGCCACTTATAGGCTGGGAGGGAGTTGCTAGCAGTCACAAAGGAAGAAAGAGAATTGGGCATCATCATCACTGATGACCTAAAATCATCCAAGCAGACCCTAGCAGTAGGTAAGGCTAGGGGATGTTAGGGTGTATTAGTAGGGGTATCACAAGTCGTAAGAGGGAGGTATTAATCCCTCTGTACAAGACACTAGTTAGGCCCATCTGGAGTACTGCGTGCAGTATTGGAGGCCACACCTTCACAAGGAAATAAACCAAATTGAGGCAGTCCAGAGAGGGCAAACCAAAATGGTGCAGGGACTGCATCAGAAGACATATGAGGACAGATTAACGGAGCTCAATATGTATACCCTTGAGCAAAGGAGGAAGAGAGGGATATGATCGAGGCATTCAAACACCTTAAGGGCATAAACAAGGTGAAAGAGTCTAATATGTTTAAATATAAGAAAAATAGCAGGACAAGAGGACACAGCATGTGATTAGAGGAGGCCGATTAAGGGGAATGTGAGGAAATTCTTTTCACAGAAAGGGTGGTGGATGCACGAATTACCACACAGAAGTGGTGGCTATGAATACAGTGCAGGGCTTCAAAGAGGCATGGGATAGGCATAAGGGAGCAATACAAATGACTGTGAATAGATGGGCCACTGACAGAGCAAAGGCCGATGGCACATTTATAAGGTCGAAAAAGAAATGGGCAGACTGGATGAGCCTTGTGGTCCTTATCTGCCGTCAACTTCTATGTTTCTATGAGCCAGGAGGTTACAAAGGTACTTTCGTGAAGAGAGGTACAAGGTATAATCGACCCGAGATATTTCAAAGGTACATTAAAGCACATCACACAAAGACAAGTACATGGTATAATCTACCTGGGAGATTACAAAGGTACTTTCAAGCATATCAGGCAAAGACAGTTACAAGGTATAATCAATCCGGGACATTACATAGGTACATTCAAGCACATCAGGCAAGAATGGGTACCAGGCATAATCGACCTGGATATTACAAAGGTACATTCAAGAACATCAGGCAAAGACAGGAACAAGGCATAAACGACAGGTATTTCTAACGTATATTCAAGCACATGAGCCAAGGACAAGTAAAAGGTATAATCGACCCGGGATATTAAAAGGATACATTCAAGCGCATCAGGCAAAGACAGGTACAAGGTATAATCGACCTGGGATATTACAAAGGTACATTTATGCACGTCGGGCTAAGACAGGCACAAAGTATAATCAACCTGGGAGATTACAAAGGTATATTAAAGCACATCAGGCAATGACAGATACTAGGTATAATTGAGTCAGGAGGTTACAAAGGTACATTGAAGCACATCAGACAAAGGTACAAGGTATAAGCGAGCCAGGAGCTTACATAGGTACATTCAAGCACATCAGGCAAAGACAGGTACAAGGTATAATCAACCTGGGATGTTACAAAGGTACATTCAAGGATATCGGACAAAGACAGGTACAAGGTATAATCGACCTGGGATATTACAAAGGTACATTCAAGCACATCAGGCAAAGACAGGTACACTGTATATTCGACCCAGGATATTACATAAGTACATTCGAGCACATTAGGCAAAAATAGGTAAAAGGTATCATCGACCCGGGAGATTACAAAGGTACATTCAAGCACATCAGGCAAAGATAGGTCCAAGGCATATTCGACCTGGGAAATAACATAGGTACATTGAAGCACATGAGGCAAATACAGGAACAAGGTATAATCGACCTGGGATTTTACAAAGGTACATTCAAGTACATCAGGCAAAGACAGGTACAAGGTATCATCGACCCGGGATATTACAAAGGTACATTCAAGCACGTCAGGCAAAGACCGTTGCAAGGTATAATCGACCCGGAATATTAAATTGGTACATTCAAGCCCCTTAGGCAAAGACGGGTACAAGGTATAATCGACCCGGGATATTACATAGGTACATTCAAGCACATCTGGCAAAAACAGATACAAGGTATATTCGACCCGGGATATTACAAAGATACATTCAAGCACATCAGGCAAAGATAGGTACATGGCATATCTGACCTGGGAAGTTTCAAAGGTACATTTAAGCACATCAGACGGGTACAAGGTATAATCGATCGATCTGGGATATTACAAAGGTACATACAAGCCCCACAGGCAAAGACAGGTACAAGGTATAATCGACCCGGGAGATTACAAAGGTACATTCAAGCACATCAGGCAAACACAAGTACAAGGTATAATCGACCCATGATATTACAAAGGTACATTCAAGCACATCAGGCAAAGACAGGGACAAGATATAATCGATCTGGGATATTACAAAGATGCATTCAAGCAAGTCAGGCAAAGACAGGTACAAGGTATAATCGACCCATGATATTACAAAGGTACATTCAAGCACATCAGGCGAAGACGGGTACAAGGTATAATTGAGCCAGGCGATTTCAAAGGTAAATTGAAGTGCATCAGGCAGACAGGTACAAGGCATCTTCGAGCAGGGAAATTACAGAAGTGCATTCAAGCACAACAGGAAAAGACAAACAAGGTATAATCGACCTGGGATATTTCATTGGTACATTGAAGCCCATCAGACAAAGACAGGTACAATGTATCATCGACTCTGGATATTATTTTTATTTTATTTAAACAGCAGTTTGGAAAACCTTTGAGCCATAGGCTCATTTACAAAGGTACCTTGTCACAGTAAGACAAACGAAAATACACAGTATAACAGTACAACACATAAGTATAAGAGTAACTTAAGACATAGATACAAACAAGCTGGTACAGGTAGGATTGATGCAAACAATACCAGAGTTATGTTGTCCTTAGCAGCTTAGTAATAAGCTTTGTCATAAGTATTGAGTAATGGCTTGACTAGTGGCAATTACAGCATCAGGTGTTAATAAGGTGGTTACGTAATGAAGTTTTGAAGCAACGATATAGTTGGGGCTTCGGAGATGGAGGGGGCAGTGTTGAACCAGGAGGGGGCCCTAAAGCTGAAGGCTCTTGGCCGTGAGAGAGGTCCTAGCTCTAGGGATAACAAGAGAGGTTTTCCCAGAGGTCCGAGTATGAACTAGTGGGACAGAGCGGCGATGGTGGTGGTCAATCCTGGTGGGATAGCCCATGAGGGTCTTTTTAAGGGTACAGGTCAGATATTTGAGGCGCTCATCAAGATCAAGCACCAGCGCCTGCCGAATGTACAATAGACAGGTGTGTCAGCCCAGGTGCCCAGTAATTCAACCTGCAGGCCTTATTCAGGAAAAGCGAATTTTATGGAGTGCGGTCTGATCAGCAGCACCATACACCGGCAGTCCATAGTCCACTAGGGACAGGATAGAGGAGGATCATGTAGTCGAAGAGTTCCGGGGAGGCAGTGTTTATACCTG
This sequence comes from Neoceratodus forsteri, assembly GCA_016271365.2. Lineage (NCBI taxonomy): Eukaryota > Metazoa > Chordata > Ceratodontiformes > Ceratodontidae > Neoceratodus > Neoceratodus forsteri. The sequence goes on along the minus strand of CM057455.1, from coordinate 1,585,566,760 downwards.
TAAGATGCCCAATCGGATATTAGTGGCAGTGGCTAGGCAGCGATGTGTCCATGGAAGGAGATGGAGGGGTCAAAATGGATCCCTAGGTTTAGTAGGAGCAAACCTGTTCGAGTGGGAAAGAGGACCCAGAGTGAATGAGGAGTTTGAAGTTGCAGGACTTGTTTTGGGGATGACTGAAGAACATGGTTTTTGTTTTTTAAAGATTTATCACCAATCTATGTTCTTTGAACCAGCCTCGGCTTCAGTGAAGGACTTCTGCATCGAGTCCTGGAGGGCAATAGGGTTACGACTTGAGGCAAAGATGACTGCATCATCAGCGTACAATAGAATGTTCCCCGAGCAAGAGAGTGGAAGGGTGTTAAGGTAAAGGGAGAATAGTAAGGGCCCAGAATGGAGCCCTGGGGAACCCCAGAAAAGATGGGACAGATGTCTGAGTAGGTCCCATTAATTTTTACACGCTGTGAGTGTCAGATAGATAACTGGTGCACCAGGAGATAGGCCCAGCAGCAAAACCAGAGAGACTAAGGGCATAAAGAAGGAAGGGGTGGGAGACAGTGTCGAAAGCTTTCAGAGGTCAATGAAGACAGCACCAGCCAGAGAACCAGTGTCTAAGGAGGAGTGGAGAAAGTTGGAGAACTCTAGGAGGGCTGTGTTGGTACTGTGGCCCGCTCGGAAGCCATGCTGCTCAGGACAAAGGACATTGTAGGTGGAGAGGTAGTCAGAGATTTGAGAGGCCACCACTTTTTCCAAGGCCTTGGAGAGAGGAGAGAGAATGGAGATCGGTCGATAGTTTCAGCCACAGTCCTATCACCACCTTTAAAGATAGGGGTGACAGTGACGACTTTCCAGGCAGTTGGAACCTTCCCAGGCAAGAGAGTAGTTGATGAGGCATGTGATCGGGTAAGGACTGTGTCTAAGACCAGCTGTAGGATACACGGATCCAGGGTGTCACTGCCTGTACTATTACCTTGAGGGCAGTGATAAGGTGCGACCTAAGTTCTTGGGCAGAAACACGTGGAGGAGAAAATAAGGGCAGAAAGATTTACGGCAGGTGCTGGGGAGGAGGGTCAAAAAATTTGTAGGGAGGATAGGGCTAAGGTCAGTGAATGAGGTGTTGAGGTGGTTGGCTAGTGAGGGCTGGGTCTGAGGAGATCACACCATTAATGTTGAGCTGGGTGGTGGGGGGGTGGCAGTCCCATTTAACTGTTTACTGTTATCCCAGAAGGTTCTGGGGTTCCCCCATGAGGCAGTGAGTGAGGACCGATAGTGCTCAGACTTGGCCTTTCTGATGGCCTGAGTGCACTTGTTTTGGGCAGCAGCATATAACCGCCTGTCATTGGGCTGGCCAGTCTCAATGGCACAGTGCCATAGGTTGTCCCTATGTTTGAGCTGGTGGATCAAAGCTGGGGTTACCCAGGGGGCATTCTGCCTTTTAGAACGGCGGGTCAACATTGGGGCAAAGATATCACAGGCATTATTAAAAGTTTGGGTAAAGAAGGAGAGCTGTGTCGATGTCAGGAGTTGCCTGTATAGGAGACCAGTCAATATGGGACAGAAGTTCCTTAAGTTTTATCAGTCCACCAGGTATTAGACGCCACCGGCATGTGGACTGTGCTATGGGTTTGGGGACTGAGGATGACCAGTGGAATAGAATGGGGGAGTGATCACTGAGAGAGTCTGGAGGACTTGTACATTGGGGATCCGACACGGCGGTTGGTGAGTACCACATCAAGCAGGGTACTGGAGCCTCTTGGGGTTAGTCCTGGTAGGGTGGGTAACTAGTTGCGTTAGGTCTATTGCAGAAAAGGAGTCTGCGGTAGAGGAGGAGGAGGGCTGAGCCAGTTGACATTTAGTCACCCACCAGAATTTGATCAGTGGAAGGAGGTAGAGAGTTAGGTATTCTGTAAGAGAGGCAATGGCCTGCATTTGGTCCCTGGAGACCACGTATGCAGTAGTCAGATAAAGGGTCCTTTAAAGGGTCAGGGTTAGTTTCAGCGTAAGAGCCTGGGCCCTGGAGTCAAGGATGGGAGCGGCAGGGCTAGTACGGAGAGATTCCTTGACATAAATAAGCGCAGTCACCGCCCCCGCCTCCCAACACGTGTCGACCGGAAAAGGGTGAAACCAGGAAGGGAGACTAGGAGTCAGGGATGATTTTGACAGCCAAGTCTCAACCAGGGTGATGACATCAGGGTAAATTGATGTGACCAGGCCTTGTAGTGAGTCAAATTTTTAGAAGGCTACAGATATTCATGGAGACCATGCATGAGCCTGTGGTGCGAGTTGGGGAGCCCTGGGAACCGGGCCAGGGTTTGATTGAATGTCTCGACAGGAGTAGTAGCATGACTAACACCCTGGCTGGGAGATGGTGAGTGGTTTTCTCACAATTGGACATGAGGGGGGAGGCTAAGGGAGCAGGGGTGGCAGGAGGTAGGGAAGGAAAGCAAGAATAAGAAGACACCCAGATGTGCCTGAGGTGAAGAGAAAGCTAGGGAGGCAGGGAGGACGGTGACACACAGAGGTCCCAAGGGGCAGGAGAGCAGGTTCAGGAGCAGGAGGGTGCCAGGGCACAGTGTGGACTAGCAGTTGGGTAAGTGGGTAAGTGCACTGCTAGTGGGGATAGGCACAGGCAGAGCATGAGGCAGGGCCAATACATTGTGGTGAGCAAGATCCCAGGGAAGTAGTGCTGTACAGGTAGGAGTAAGAAGCAGTGAGGGAGCATAGGTCCCTCTAGTGGCCAGCAGGTATAACCTGCAAATGGGAAAGTGGGGAGATAGGTTCTGGGCAACAGGACCTGATGTCACCGGATGTGATGTCATGGGGTGGATCATGAAATTGACAGCCGCCCCTGGGTGGGAGGGTGGTTGGGGCGGGTGGGGCAGAGGCGCGGGCGCCGCCGGGCTTGTACCCCTCTGCAGGCATCTAGACGAAGAGAAGAGGCTCTCTTTACCTCAAAAGTTATCAGGCTGGAGATTCGGCTTCCTCAGCTACTCAGGTGAGCTGCTTGTCTTGCTTCAGTTGCTTGATTGTCCCGAGTGCCTAGCTTGGGGGAAGCTGCCTATGTAGTGGAGAAAACACAGCCTCTCATTACTATGCAGCGGGAGAATATGTTGTGACTTAAACAAAGGAGCTCCACTCTAAGCAAACAGGGCTATTCCAAAATGAGGTCACACTAGGACCCAGCTAACCTAATGCCTTCAGTTACAAGCACAATTAGCTCCAATACCACCATATTAAACAAGTCTGCTCTATATTAGCTGCTTGGTATATCTGGCTTTAAGGTGTAGTCAGCAATTGGCTCCAAATACCACCATATTAAACAAGTATTACAAAGATACATCTAGCACGAGAGGCAAAAGACAAGTAGAGGCACACTGACCAGGATATTATAAAGATACATTCAAGCACATCAGGCAAAGACAGGTACAAGATATAATCTACCGGATATTACAAAGGTACATTCAAGCACATCAGGCAAAGATAGGTCCAAGGTATAATCGACATGGGATATTGTATAGGTACATTCAAGCACATCAGGGCAAGAATGGTACCAGATATAATCAACCTGGGAGATTACATAGGTACATTCAGACACATCAGGCAAAGACAGTTACAAGGTATAATCGACCGGGGATATTACAAAGGTACATTCAAGTACATCAGGCAATGACAGGACCAAGGTATAATTGAGCCAGTAGATTACAGAGGTACATTGAAGCACATCAGGCAACGACAGATACAAGGTATAATCGACCTGGGATATCACAAAGGTACATTCAAGATGAATAGCGCAAGACGGGTACAAGGTATAATCGACCCAGGATATTACGAGGAAACCTTCAAACACATCAGACAATGACAGGTACTAGGTATAATCGAGCCAGAAGATTACATAGGTACATTCAAGCACTTCAGGCAAAGACAGGTACAGGGTTTACTCGACCCGAGAGATTACAAAGGTACATCCGAACACGTCGGGCAAAGACAAGTACAACGTATAATCGACCCAGGATACTACAAAGGTACATTCAAGCACATCAGGCAAAGACAGGTACAAAGTATAATTGACCCGGGATATTAGAAAAATACATTCAAGCACCTCAGGCAAAGACAGGCACAAGGTATAATCAAGCCAGGAGATTACATAGGTACATTTAAGCACATCTGGCAAAGACAGGAAAAAGGTATAATCGACCCAGGATATTACAAAGGTATATTCCAACACATCAAGCAAAGACATGGACAAGGTAAAATCGACCCGGGATATTACATAAGTACATTCAAACACACCAGGCAAAGACAGGAACAAGGTATAATCCACCCGGAAGATTACAAAGGTAGATTCAAGCTCACCAGGCAAAGACAGCTACAAGGTATAATTGACACGGGAGGTTTTAAAAGTACATTCAAGCATGTCAGACAAAGAGAGGTACAAGTTATAATCGACCCGGGATATTACAAAGCTACATTCAAGCCCCTCAGGCAAAGACTGGTACAAGGTATAATTGACCCGGGAGGTTACAAAGGTACATTCAAGCACATCAGGCAAAGACAGGTACGAAGTATCATCGACCCGGGAGATTACATAGGTACAATCAAGCACATCAGGTAAAGAGGTACAATATATCATCGACTCAGGACATTAAAAAGATACATTCAAGGATGTCAGGCAAAGACAGGTAAAAGGTATAATCGACTCTGTATATTACAAAAGTACATTCAGGCACATCAGGCAAAGACAGGTACAAGGTATAATCGACCCAGGATATTAAAAGGTACATTCAAGCACATCAAAGACAGGTACAAGGTATTGTTGACCCGGAAGGTTTCAAAGGTACATTCAAGCACATCACGCAAAGATAGGTACAAGGCATCATCGACAATGGATATTACAAAGATACATTCAAGCACATCAGGCAAAGGCAAGTACAAGGTATAATCGACCCGGGATATTACAAAGGTACATTGAAGTACATCAGGCAAAGACAGGTACAAGATGTAATCGACCCGGGAGGTTTCAAAGGTACATTCAAGCACATCTGGGAATGACTGGCACAAGGTATAATCGACACGGGATATTACAAATGTACATTCAAGCACATCAAGCAAAGACAGGTATAAGGTGTAATCGATCTGGGATATTACAAAGGTACATTCAAGCACAACAGGCAAAGACAGGTACAAGGCATAATCGAGCCAGGAGATTACATGGGTACATTCAACACATCAGGCAAAGACAGGTACAAGGTATCATTGACCTGGGATATTACAAAGATACATTCAAGCACATCAGGCAAGCACAGGTACAAGGTTTAATCAAGCCGGGAGATTACATAGGTACATTGAAGCACATCAGGGAAAGACAGGTACAAGGTATAATCAACCTGGGAGATTACAAAGGAATATTCAAGCACATCAGGAAAGACGGGTAAAAGGTATAATCGATCCGGGATATTACAAAGATATATTCAAGCACATCAGGCAAAGACACGTACAAGGTATAATCAACCCGAGATATTACAAAGGTATGTTCAAGCACATAAGACAAAGACGGGTACATGGTATAATCGACCTGGGAGATTACAAAGGTACATTCAAGCACATCAGGCAAAGAGAGGTACAAGGCATATTCGACCCTGGAGATTACATAGGTACATTCAAGCACATCAGGCAAAGACAGGTACAAGGTATAATCGACCGAGGAGATAATAATGTACATTCAAGCACATCAAGCAAAGACGGGTACAACGCATATTTGACCCTGGAGATTACATTGGTACATTAAAGAACATCAGGCAAAGACAGGTACAAGTTATAATCGGCCCGGGAGGTTTCAAATGTACATTCAAGAACATCACGCAAAGACATGTACAAGGCATCATCGACAATGGATATTACAAAGATACATTCAAGCATGTCAGGCAAAGACAGGTACAAGGTATAATCTAGCCGAGAGATTACAAAGGTACATTCAAGCACATGTGGCAAAGACAGGTACCAGGTATAATCGACCCGGAATATTACAAAGGTACATTCAAGCACATCAGGCAAAGACAGGTACAACGTATAATCGACAATGGATATTACAAAGGTACATTCAAGCACATCAGGCAAAGACAGTTACAAGGTGTAATCGACCCGGGAGGTTTCAAAGGTACATTCAAGCACATCAGGTAAAGACAGGTACTAGGTATCATCGATCTGGGATATTAGAAAGATACATTCAAGCACCTCAGGCAAAGACAGGAACAAGGTATAATCGACCCAGGATATTACATAGGTACATTCAAGCACATCAGGCAAAGACACGTACAAGGCATAATTGACCCAGTAGATTACAAAGATACATTCAAGCACATCAGGCAAAGACGCATACAAGGCATAATCAACCCGGGACATTACAAAGGTACATTCCAGCACATCAGCCAGAGACAGGTACAAGGCATAATCGACCCAGGATATTACAAAGGCACATTCAAGCACATCAGGCAAACATGGGTACAAGGTATAATCAACCTGGGATATTACAAAGGTACATTCAAGCACATCAGGCAAAGACAGGTACAAGGTATAATCGACCCGTGATATTAAAGGTACATTCAAGCACATCAGGCAAAGATGGATACAAGGTATATTCAACCCGGGAGAGTACATGGGTACATTCATGCACATTTAGCAAAGACAGGTACAAGGTATAATCTACCTATGAGATTACAAAGCTACATTGAAGCACATTTCTCAAAGACAGGTACAAGGTATAATCGACCCGGGATATTACATAGGTACATTCAAGCACATCTGGCAAAAACAGATACAAGGTATATTCGACCCGGGATATTACAAAGATACATTCAAGCACATCAGGCAAAGATAGGTACATGGCATATCTGACCTGGGAAGTTTCAAAGGTACATTCAAGCACATCAGACAGGTACAAGGTATAATTGATCTGGGATATTACAAAGGTACATACAAACCCCACAGACAAAGACTGGTACAGGGTATAATCAACCCGGGAGATTACAAAGGTACATTCAAGCACATCAGGGAAAGACAGGTACAAGGTATCGTTGACCTGGAAGGTTTCAAAGGTACATTCAAGCACATCACGCAAAGACTGGTACAAGGCATCATTGACAATGGATATTACAAAGGTACATTCAAGCACATCAAGGAAAGACAGGTACAAGGTATAATCGACCTGGGAGATTACAAAGGAATATTCAAGCACATCAGGAAAGACGGGTAAAAGGTATAATCGATCCGGGATATTACAAAGATATATTCAAGCACGTCAGGCAAAGACACGTACAAGGTATAATCAACCCGAGATATTACAAAGGTATGTTCAAGCACATCAGACAAAGACGGGTACATGGTATAATCGACCTGGGACATTACAAAGGTACATTCAAGCACATCAGGCAAAGACAGGTACAAGGTACAATCGACCGAGGAGATAATAATGTACATTCAAGCACATCAAGCAAAGACGGGTACAACGCATATTTGACCCTGGAGATTACATTGGTACATTAAAGAACATCAGGCAAAGACAGGTACAAGTTATAATCGGCCCGGGAGGTTTCAAATGTACATTCAAGAACATCACGCAAAGACATGTACAAGGCATCATCGACAATGGATATTACAAAGATACATTCAAGCATGTCAGGCAAAGACAGGTACAAGGTATCATTGACCTGGAAGGTTTCAAAGGTACATTCAGCACATCACGCAAAGACAGGTACCAGGTATAATCGACCCGGAATATTACAAAGGTACATTCAAGCACATCAGGCAAAGACAGGGACAAGGTATAATCAATCTGGGATATTACAAAGATGCATTCAAGCAAGTCAGGCAAAGGCAGGTACAAGGTATAATCGACCCATGATATTACAAAGGTACATTCAAGCACATCAGGCGAAGACGGTACAAGGTATAATCGAGCCAGGTGATTTCAAAGATAAATTGAAGTGCATCAGGCAGACAGGTACAAGGCATCTTCGAGCAGGGAAATTACAGAAGTGCATTCAAGCACAACAGGAAAAGACAGAAACAAGGTATAATCGACCCGGGATATTACATTGGAACATTGAAGCCCATCAGGCAAAGACAGGTACAATGTATCATCGACTCTGGATATTACAAAGATACATTCAAGCACGAGAGGCAAAGACAAGTAGAGGGCATAACTGACCCAGGATATTACAAAGATACATTCAAGCACATCAGGCAAAGACAGGTACAAGATATAATCTACCCTGGATATTACAAAGGTACATTCAAGCACATCAGGCAAAGATAGGTACAGGTATAATCGACATGGGATATTGCATAGGTACATTCAAGCACATCAGGCAAGAATGGGTACCAGATATAATCGACCTGGGAGATTACATAGGTACATTCAGACACATCAGGCAAAGACAGTTACAAGGTATAATCGACCGGGGATATTACAAAGGTACATTCAAGCACATCAGGCAAAGACAGGTTTAAGGTATAATCGACCCAGGAGATTACGAGGGAACCTTCAAGCACATCAGACAATGACAGGTACTAGGTATAATCGAGCCAGAAGATTACATAGGTACATTCAAGCACTTCAGGCAAAGACAGATACAGGGTATACTCGACCTGAGAGATTACAAAGGTACATTCGAACACGTCGGGGCAAAGACAGGTACAAAGTATAATTGACCCGGGATATTAGAAAAATACATTCAAGCACCTCAGGCAAAGACAGGCACAAGGTATAATCAAGCCAGGAGATTACATAGGTACATTCAAGCACATCTGGCAAAGACAGGAACAAGGTATAATCGACCCAGGATATTACAAAGGTATATTCCAACACATCAAGCAAAGACATGGACAAGGTAAAATCGACCCGGGATATTACATAGGTACATTCGAACATGTCAGGCAAAGACCGGTACAACGTATAATCGACCCGGGATATTACAAAAGTACATTCAAGCACATCAGGCAAAGACAGGAACAAGGTATAATCAACCCGGGAGATTACATAGGAACATTCAAGCGCATCAGGCTAAGACAGGTTCAAGGTATAGTCGACCCCGGATATTGCCAAATGTGCTTCAATATACCTTTGTAAAGACAGGTACAAGGTATAATTGACCCAGGATATTACAAAGGTACATTTTAGCACATCAGGCAATGACAGGACTAAGGTATAATCGAGCCAGGCGATTACAAAGGTACATTGAAGTGTATCAGGCAAAGACAGCTACAAGGTCATCAGCTGGGAGATTACATAGGTACATTCAAGCACATAATATAAAGACAGGTACAAGGTATAATCGACCTGGGATATTACAAAGGTAAATTCAAGCCCATCAGGCAAAGAGGTACAAGGAATAATTGACCTGGGATATTACTATAGTACATTCAAGCACATCAGGCAAAGACAGGTACAAGGTATCATCGACCCGGAATATTACAAAGGTACATTTAAGCACGTCGGGCTAAGACAGGTACAAAGCATAATCGACCCGGGAGATTACAAAGGTATATTCAAGCACATCAGGCAATGACAGATATTAGGTATAATTGAGCCAGGAGGTTACAAAGGTACATTGAAGTGCATCAGACAAAGGTACAAGGTGTAACCGAGCCAGGAGTATACATCAACAGGAGATTTCGAAGGGCATTTCAAGCACATCAGGCAAAGACAGGTGCAAGGTATAATCAACCAGGGAGATTACAAAGGTACATTCAAGCACATCAGGAAAACACGGGTTCAAGGTATAATTGACCTGGGATATTATAAAGGTACATTCAAGTACATGAGGAAAGACAGGTACAAGGTATAATCCACCCGGAAGATTACAAAGGTTCATTCAAGCTCACCAGGCAAAGACAGCTACAAGGTATAATTGACACGGGAGGTTTTAAAAGTACATTCAAGCATGTCAGACAAAGAGAGGTACAGTTATAATCGACCCGATATTACAAAGCTACATTCAAGCCCCTCTGGCAAAGACTGGTACAAGGTATAATTGACCGGGAGGTTACAAAGGTACATTCAGCACATCAGGCAAAGACAGGTACGTATCATCGACCGGGAGATTACATAGGGTACAATCAAGCACATCAGGTAAAGAGGTACAATGTATCATCGACTCAGGATATTACAAAGATACATTCAAGGATGTCAGGCAAAGACAGGTACAAGGTATAATCGACCCAGGATATTAAAAGGTACATTCAAGCACATCAAAGACAGGTACAAGGTATTGTTGACCCGGAAGGTTTCAAAGGTACATTCAAGCACATCACGCAAAGATGGGTACAAGGCATCATCGACAATGGATATTACAAAGGTACATTCAAGCACATCAGGCAAAGACAGGGACAATGTATAATCGATCTGGGATATTACAAAGATGCATTGAAGCAAGTCAAAGACAGATACAAGGTACAATTGACCCGGATATTACAAAGGTACATTCAAGCATGTCAGGCAAAGACAGGTACAAGGTATAATCTAGCCGGGAGATTACAAAGGTACATTCAAGCGCATCAGGCAAAGACAGGAACAAGGTATAATCGACCCGGGATATTACAAAGGTACATTCAAGCACATCACGCAAAGACAGGTACAAGGTATAATCGACCCGGAATATGACAAAGGTACATTCTAGCACATCAGGCAAAGACTGGTACAAGGCATCATCGACAATGGATATTACAAAGGTACATTGAAGCACATCAGGCAAAGACAGGTATAAGGTGTAATCGACCCGGGAGGTTTCAAAGGTACATTCAAGCACATCTGGGAATGACTGGCACAAGGTATAATCGACCCGGGATATTACAAATGTACATTCAAGCACATCAAGCAAAGACAGGTATAAGGTATAATCGATCTGGGATATTACAAAGGTACATTCAAGCACAACAGGCAAAGACAGGTACAAGGCATAATCGAGCCAGGAGATTACATGGGTACATTCCAACACATCAGGCAAAGACAGGTACAAGGTATCATTGACTCGGGCTATTACAAAGATACATTCAAGCTCATGAGGCAAACACAGGTACAAGGTTTAATCAAGCCGGGAGATTACATAGGTACATTGAAGCACATCAGGCAAAGACAGGTACAAGGTATAATCGACACGGGATATTAAATAGGTACATTCAAACACATCAGGCAAAGACAGGTTCAAGGTATAATCGACCCGGGAGGTTTCAAATGTACATTCAAGCACATCAATGAAAGACAGGTACAAGGTATAATCAACCTGGGAGATTACAAAGGAATATTCAAGCACATCAGGAAAGACGGGTAAAAGGTATAATCGATCGAGGATATTACAAAGATATATTCAAGCACGTCAGGCAAAGACACGTACAAGGTATAATCAACCCGAGATATTACAAAGGTATGTTCAAGCACATCAAAGACGGGTACATGGTATAATCGACCCGGGAGATTACAAAGGTACATTCAAGCACATCAGGCAAAGAGAGGTACAAGGCATATTCGACCCTGGAGATTACATAGGTACATTCAAGCACATCAGGCAATGACAGGTACAAGGTATAATCGACCGAGGAGATTACAAATGCACATTCAAGCACATCAAGCAAAGACGGGTACAAGGCATATTTGACCCTGGAGATTACATTGGTACATTAAAGAACATCAGGCAAAGACAGGTACAAGTTATAATCGGCCCGGGAGGTTTCAAATGTACATTCAAGAACATCATGCAAAGACATGTACAAGGCATCATCGACAATGGATATTACAAAGATACATTCAAGCACGTCAGGCAAAGGCAGGTATAAGGTATAATCGACCTGGAATATTACAAAGGTACATTCAAGCACATCAGGCAAAGACAGGGACAATGTATAATTGATCTGGGATATTTCAAAGATGCATTGAAGCAAGTCAAAGACAGGTACAAGGTACAATTGACCTGGGATATTACAAAGGTACATTCAAGCATGTCAGACAAAGACAGGTACAAGGTATAATCTAGCCAGGAGGTTACAAAGGTACATTCAAGCACATCAGGCAAGAATGGGTACCAGGTATAATTGACCTGGGATATTACAAAAGTACATTCAAGCACATCCGGGCAAAGACAGGTACAAGGTATAATCGACCCGGAATATTACAAAGGTACATTCAAGCACATCAGGCAAAGACAGGTACAAGGTATCATTGACCTGGAAGGTTTCAAAGGTACATTCCAGCACATCACGCAAAGACTGGTACAAGGCATCATCGACAATGGATATTACAAACGTACATTCAAGCACATCAGGCAAAGACAGGGACAAGGTATAATCAATCTGGGATATTACAAAGATGCATTCAAGCAAGTCAGGCAAAGGCAGGTACAAGGTATAATCGACCCATGATATTACAAAGGTACATTCAAGCACATCAGGCGAAGACGGGTACAAGGTATAATCGAGCCAGGTGATTTCAAAGATAAATTGAAGTGCATCAGGCAGACAGGTACAAGGCATCTTCGAGCAGGGAAATTACAGAAGTGCATTCAAGCACAACAGGAAAAGACAGAAACAAGGTATAATCGACCCGGGATATTACATTGGAACATTGAAGCCCATCAGGCAAAGACAGGTACAATGTATCATCGACTCTGGATATTACAAAGATACATTCAAGCACGAGAGGCAAAGACAAGTAGAGGGGCATAACTGACCCAGGATATTACAAAGATACATTCAAGCACATCAGGCAAAGACAGGTACAAGATATAATCTACCCTGGATATTACAAAGGTACATTCAAGCACATCAGGCAAAGATAGGTACAAGGTATAATCGACATGGGATATTGCATAGGTACATTCAAGCACATCAGGCAAGAATGGGTACCAGATATAATCGACCTGGGAGATTACATAGGTACATTCAGACACATCAGGCAAAGACAGTTACAAGGTATAATCGACCGGGGATATTACAAAGGTACATTCAAGCACATCAGGCAAAGACAGGTTTAAGGTATAATCGACCCAGGAGATTACGAGGGAACCTTCAAGCACATCAGACAATGACAGGTACTAGGTATAATCGAGCCAGAAGATTACATAGGTACATTCAAGCACTTCAGGCAAAGACAGATACAGGGTATACTCGACCTGAGAGATTACAAAGGTACATTCGAACACGTCGGGCAAAGACAGGTACAAAGTATAATTGACCCGGGATATTAGAAAAATACATTCAAGCACCTCAGGCAAAGACAGGCACAAGGTATAATCAAGCCAGGAGATTACATAGGTACATTCAAGCACATCTGGCAAAGACAGGAACAAGGTATAATCGACCCAGGATATTACAAAGGTATATTCCAACACATCAAGCAAAGACATGGACAAGGTAAAATCGACCGGATATTACATAGTACATTCGAACCGTCAGGCAAAGACAGGTACAACGATAATCGACCCGGAATTACAAAAGTACATTCAAGCACATCAGGCAAAGACAGGAACAAGGTATAATCAACCCGGAGATTACATAGGAACATTCAAGCGCATCAGGCTAAGACAGGTTCAAGGTATAGTGGACCTCGATATTGCTAATGTGCTTCAATCATACCTGTAAAGACAGGTACAAGGTATAATTGACCCAGGATATTACAAAGGTACATTTTAGCACATCAGGCAATGACAGGACTAAGGTATAATTTGAGCTGTATGCATTAAAGGTACATTGAAGTGTATCAGGCAAAGACAGCTACAGTCATCAGCTGGGAGATTACATAGGTACATCTCAAGCACATAATATAAAGACAGGTACAAGGTATAATCGACCTGGGATATTACAAAGGTAAATTCAAGCCCATCAGGCAAAGAGGTACAAGGAATAATTGACCTGGGATATTACTATAGTACATTCAAGCACATCAGGCAAGACAGGTACAAGGTATCATCGACCGGAATATTACAAAGGTACATTTAAGCACGTCGGGCTAAGACAGGTACAAAGCATAATCGACCCGGGAGATTACAAAGGTATATTCAAGCACATCAGGCAATGACAGATATTAGGTATAATTGAGCCAGGAGGTTACAAAGGTACATTGAAGTGCATCAGACAAAGGTACAAGGTGTAACCGAGCCAGGAGATTACATAGGTACATTCAAGCACATCAGGCAAAGACAGGTACAGGATATACTCGACCCGGGAGATTACAATCGTACATTCAAGCACATCAGGCAAAGACAGGTGCAAGGTATAATCAACCAGGGAGATTTCGAAGGTACATTCAAGCACATCAGGCAAAGACAGGTGCAAGGTATAATCAACCAGGGAGATTACAAAGGTACATTCAAGCACATCAGGAAAACACGGGTTCAAGGTATAATTGACCTGGGATATTATAAAGGTACATTCAAGTACATGAGGAAAGACAGGTACAAGGTATAATCCACCCGGAAGATTACAAAGGTTCATTCAAGCTCACCAGGCAAAGACAGCTACAAGGTATAATTGACACGGGAGGTTTTAAAAGTACATTCAAGCATGTCAGACAAAGAGAGGTACAAGTTATAATCGACCCCGGGATATTACAAAGCTACATTCAAGCCCCTCTGGCAAAGACTGGTACAAGGTATAATTGACCCGGGAGGTTACAAAGGTACATTCAAGCACATCAGGCAAAGACAGGTACGAAGTATCATCGACCCGGGGAGATTACATAGGTACAATCAAGCACATCAGGTAAAGAGGTACAATGTATCATCGACTCAGGATATTACAAAGATACATTCAAGGATGTCAGGCAAAGACAGGTACAAGGTATAATCGACCCAGGATATTAAAAGGTACATTCAAGCACATCAAAGACAGGTACAAGGTATTGTTGACCCGGAAGGTTTCAAAGGTACATTCAAGCACATCACGCAAAGATGGGTACAAGGCATCATCGACAATGGATATTACAAAGGTACATTCAAGCACATCAGGCAAAGACAGGGACAATGTATAATCGATCTGGGATATTACAAAGATGCATTGAAGCAAGTCAAAGACAGATACAAGGTACAATTGACCCGGGATATTACAAAGGTACATTCAAGCATGTCAGGCAAAGACAGGTACAAGGTATAATCTAGCCGGGAGATTACAAAGGTACATTCAAGCGCATCAGGCAAAGACAGGAACAAGGTATAATCGACCCGGGATATTACAAAGGTACATTCAAGCACATCAGGCAAAGACAGGTACAAGGTATAATCGACCCGGAATATGACAAAGGTACATTCTAGCACATCAGGCAAAGACTGGTACAAGGCATCATCGACAATGGATATTACAAAGGTACATTGAAGCACATCAGGCAAAGACAGGTATAAGGTGTAATCGACCGGGAGGTTTCAAAGGTACATTCAAGCAATATCTGGGAATGACTGCCAAGGTATAATCGACCGGGATATTACAAATGTACATTCAAGCACATCAAGCAAAGACAGGTATAAGGTATAATCGATCTGGGATATTACAAAGGTACATTCAAGCACAACAGGCAAAGACAGGTACAAGGCATAATCGAGCCAGGAGATTACATGGGTACATTCCAACACATCAGGCAAAGACAGGTACAAGGTATCATTGACTGCAAGTTACAAAGATACATTCAAGCTCATGAGGCAAACACAGGTACAAGGTTTAATCAAGCCGGGAGATTACATAGGTACATTGAAGCACATCAGGCAAAGACAGGTACAAGGTATAATCGACACGGGATATTAAATAGGTACATTCAAACACATCAGGCAAAGACAGGTTCAAGGTATAATCGACCCGGGAGGTTTCAAATGTACATTCAAGCACATCAATGAAAGACAGGTACAAGGTATAATCAACCTGGGAGATTACAAAGGAATATTCAAGCACATCAGGAAAGACGGGTAAAAGGTATAATCGATCGAGGATATTACAAAGATATATTCAAGCACGTCAGCCAAAGACACGTACAAGGTATAATCAACCCGAGATATTACAAAGGTATGTTCAAGCACATCAAAGACGGGTACATGGTATAATCGACCCGGGAGATTACAAAGGTACATTCAAGCACATCAGGCAAAGAGAGGTACAAGGCATATTCGACCCTGGAGATTACATAGGTACATTCAAGCACATCAGGCAATGACAGGTACAAGGTATAATCGACCGAGGAGATTACAAATGCACATTCAAGCACATCAAGCAAAGACGGGTACAAGGCATATTTGACCCTGGAGATTACATTGGTACATTAAAGAACATCAGGCAAAGACAGGTACAAGTTATAATCGGCCCGGGAGGTTTCAAATGTACATTCAAGAACATCATGCAAAGACATGTACAAGTCATCATCGACAATGGATATTACAAAGATACATTCAAGCACGTCAGGCAAAGGCAGGTATAAGGTATAATCGACCTGGAATATTACAAAGGTACATTCAAGCACATCAGGCAAAGACAGGGACAATGTATAATTGATCTGGGATATTTCAAAGATGCATTGAAGCAAGTCAAGACAGGTACAGGTACAATTGACCTGGGATATTACAAAGGTACATTCAAGCATGTCAGACAAAGACAGGTACAAGGTATAATCTAGCCAGGCGGTTACAA
Source organism: Neoceratodus forsteri (assembly GCA_016271365.2). Classification (NCBI taxonomy): domain Eukaryota; kingdom Metazoa; phylum Chordata; order Ceratodontiformes; family Ceratodontidae; genus Neoceratodus; species Neoceratodus forsteri. The sequence goes on along the minus strand of CM057455.1, from coordinate 1,585,550,113 downwards.
AGGTACATTCAAGCACATCAGGCAAGAATGGGTACCAGGTATAATTGACCTGGGATATTACAAAAGTACATTCAAGCACATCCGGCAAAGACAGGTACAAGGTATAATCGACCCGGAATATTACAAAGGTACATTCAAGCACATCAGGCAAAGACAGGTACAAGGTATCATTGACCTGGAAGGTTTCAAAGGTACATTCCAGCACATCACGCAAAGACTGGTACAAGGCATCATCGACAATGGATATTACAAACGTACATTTAAGCACATCAGGCAAAGACAGGTACAAGGTGTAATTGACCCGGGAGGTTTCAAAGGTACATTTAAGCACATCAGGTAAAGACGGGTACTAGGTATCATCGATCTGGGATATTACAAAGATATATTCAAGCACCTCAGGCAAAGAGAGAAACAAGGTATAATCGACCCAGGATATTACATAGGTACATTCAAACACATCAGGCAAAGACACGTACAAGGCATAATTGACCCGGGAGATTACAAAGATACATTCAAGCACATCAGGCAAAGACGCATACAAGGCACAATCAACCCAGGACATTACAAAGGTACATTTCAGCACATCAGCCAAAGACAGGTACAAGGTATAATCGACCCGGGATATTACAAAGGTACATTCAAGCACTTCAGGCAAACATGCGTACAAGGTATAATTGACCTGGGATATTACAAAGGTACATTCAAGCACATCAGGCAAAGACAGGTACAAGGTATAATCGACCCATGATATTAAAGGTACATTCAAGCACATCAGGCAAAGATGGATACAAGGTATATTCAACCCGGGAGAGTACATGGGTACATTCATGCACATTTAGCAAAGACAGGTACAAGGTATAATCTACCTATGAGATTACAAAGCTACATTCAAGCACATTTCTCAAAGACAGGTACAAGGTATAATCGACCCAGGAGATTACATAGGTACATTCAAGCACATCAGGCAAAGAGAGGTACAAGGTGTAATCAACCTGGGATATTACAAAGCTGCATACAAGCACATCAGGCAAAGACAGGTACAAGGTATAATCTACCTACGAGATTACAGAGCTACATTCAAGCACATCAGACAGAGACACATACAAGGTATAATCGACCCAGTATATTACAAAGGTACATTCAAGCACATCAGGCAGAGATAGTTACATGGTATAATTGAGCCGACAGATTACACAAGGCATAATAAACATGGGATAGTACAAAGGTACCTTAAAGCACATCAGGCAAAGACAGGTACATGATATAATCGACGCGGGAGATTACATAGGTACATTCAAGCACATCAGGCAAAGATTGGTACAAGGTATAATCAACCCAGGAGATTACAAAAGTACATTCAAGTGCTTCAGGCAAAGATGGGTACAACGTATAATCGACCTGGGATATTACAAAGGAACATTCAAGCACATCAGGAAAAGACAGGAACAAGGTATAATCGACCCGGGATATTACATAGGTACACTCAAGCACATCAGGCAAAGACAGGTACAAGGTATAATCAACCTTGTATATTACAAAGGTACATTAAAGCACATCAGGCAAAGACAGGTACAGGGTATAATCGACCCGGAATATTACAAAGGTACATTCAAGCACATCAGGCAAAGACAGGTACAAGGTATAATCGACCTGGGAGATTACAGAGGTACATTCAAGCACATCAGGCAAAGACAGGTACAAGGTATAATGGACACGGGAGATTACATAGGTACATTCAAGCACATCAGGCAAAGATTGGTACAAGGTATAATCAACCCAGGAGATTACAACGGTACATTCAAGTGCATTAGGCAGAGACGGTTACAAGGCATAATCGACCCGGGAGAGTGCATAGGTACATTCCAGCACATCAGGCAAAGACCCATACAAGGCATAATCGACCCGGTATATTACAAAGGTACATTCAAGCACATCAGGCAAAGATTGATACAAGGTATAATCAACCCAGGAGATTACAACGGTACATTCAAGCACATCATGCAGAGACAGGTACAAAGTATAATCAACCTGGGATATTACAAATGTACATTCAAACACATCAGGCAAAGACAGGTACAAGGTATAATCGACCCAGGAGATTAAAAGGGTACATTCAAACACATCTGGCAAAGACAGGTGCAAGGTATAATTGACCCGGGAGATTACATAGGTTCATTCAAGATCAATAGTCAAAGACGAGTACAAGGTATAATCAAGAGCAACAGACAAGCAAGGTCAATACAAGAGCATCAAGGGTTTACATTGCAAGCGGGAGGACGATAACAGCATGGTAAAGGCAGTAGTCAACATACCAGGGCAACTACACCCCTAAAGATAGAGGAGTAACTCGAACAGTAACATAAAGATGATTAGTGAGCTGTAGGGCCAAAATGGACCCTCACAATCAATTCAGCTAGTAGCAGCATGCTAAAACTGCATTTATGTAAATAACATAAATACAGTTTCATAGCTTTTGAAAAATGTAAACATCAGCTTTTCACTTACAAAAGACAGCCTTACCTTATCCCTAAGATCTCTGGCAACTGTTAAGTGACGAGTCATAAAACTGCTTTAAAACCTTTTTTTTAAGCCTGGCCTTTGCTGATTGAGGTTCTGTTTTTGCTTTATGTTGCTATTATACTGTTATTTGTTGAATTGTATGTTTTTTGTAATTTATTTTATTACGTATTTATTGTACAGGCGCCTTGGTTTTAGAAAGGCACCTTTTTTTTTTTTGTAAATAAAACTGATTGATTGGTTGACATCATCGGAGCCAAAGCCAGAGACAAATATAGATTCCTATAGGCTAACTAGTTCTTCTTTGCCTCTTTGTTTTGAATTGTTTTACCAGAATGATCAACACCATGTGTAAACATGTGGATTATTTTGATCAGTACACATGTTAAGCTATGATTTTGTTCATTTTATTTACTTTAACTTGCTGAAAATGTTTTACAGTCTTGCTGACTTTCTCTTTGAAGTGCTGTACTGTTCTGTAGTTTGCCAAATACCTGATCTAGTAGTTATGTGATGCCCTGAATTTTTTTTGTTAACCAGGAGAGACACACTGTGCCAAAACCTTATTTACAGATGTGGCCTGGCAGCACAAGGAAGTTAAGTGACTTGCTTAGGATCAGACAGTGAAGTACTAGTCTGGTCCAATTCCAAATCTCATGCATTCTTGTTAATCTACAAAAAAATCTTCTCTGTATTCTTTTTTCAAGTGAACCCCCTACACCAAGCCTGCCTTCTGTTGAACATCCCACCATCTATACCATGTCCTTAGTACTGTCTGGAGCTGCATATGAGCTTGCAGTCTCAGGAAGAAAATTCACACCTCAGACTAATCGTATACCTCAGAGTTGCACATACCTACAGATGCGGATCATCTGCTGGCACTGTTAATAAATACCTACCAAATCGCACTGAAGTCCACTTTTTCAATGTTTGACTTCTGCTCCCACAGTAAACATTAAATGGATCACCACCCTTCTGCACAGTGAAGGAAGCATGTACAGTTCCGGTTTTGTGTTTTTGTCTCACCTCATTAACCAGCAACTGGGTCTTCGTGGAGGGCCAAGCAATAAGCCTCAGGACTCAACAGAAATACTGCTGTTCATGCCCTCATAAGGGCTGCACTTACTATGGATAACAATATTATTAGCAGGAGAGGCATACTAATGTCTTGAGCAAATCCACCAGACTTCCAGTGTCAGTCTGTTCCTTTACCTGTGATCTGCAAAACCCCGCAGGACAGTTCCCTGCAAATCTTCTCCAGTACTTTTAGTGCCCTACTCCACAATGTGAGCTAGTTGCCTACCACCCTTCTAAATCTTGAATAATCTATACACAGCTCCCTCAGTACTGTCCTAGCAAACGTCAACACCCCCCCCCACCTGAGGGTAATCTCCCTACACTGAATTCAAGTAACACTTTACGTGCAGCCCTGCCACTCTGAGTATTTGTAATTGCTGGCTGCTGTCATTCACAGTCAGGTAGTGATCACGGTCCTGTCAACCCTACATTTCAGATCTCATAATAATCTGCTAAACATCCCCCTTCCTGTCTTCCCCTAGCCTGAATATAGCTGTACCCTGCTGGAATGGCCTCTTCAGTCCATCTCTGGCATTCTTTCTTCTCTTCTGCTCCACACACCAAAAACTGGTGAGCTCACTGCCCTTCTGCATCATGAATGCGGTTAGTACAGTCGCCTGTATCATTTTTACACATTAATAATAAACATGATTTTCTGGTAAGCCAGGCTGATAGCAGCAGGGCACAAGGGGAAACACAGGCATTCCTACCCATATAAGATCTAATCCACCTATGATTAGGCACTGTTAAATGGCATGCATAATGATGTGCACACCCATCATTTAATAGTGACTAATCAAAGGTAGCCTAGATCTTTTAAGGATAGGAAAGCCTATAAATCCCCTTGTTCCCTACTGCTATCATCCTGACTTACTGGAAAGATTTGTTTATTTTTGATATGTCAAAAAACCTGGGGACTGTACTACTTGCATTCATGATGCACAAGGGTGATGAGCTCACCAGTTTTTGGTATGAGGAGGAGTGAAGAATGAATACTGGAGTGGGGGAGCTGAGAAGGCCACTCTTGCAAGGTACTGCTATATTCAGGGAAGGGAGAAGACAGAAGGGGAGAAATTTGAGCAGATCACTGAGAAATAAGATGCGGGGCTGTCTACACCATGATCACTACCTGATCCTATTGTCCTCGCCAACATTCCCCTTCCCATAAAACCAGTTCATGCAATTGTCCAAGGCTGTGTGTGGGTATTAATGTGTGAATTGGCTGCCACTACACATTCAGTCACTTCACTACCAGTCTAGCATTGTTGTAAAGCACTTTGGGATACAATGTGTATGAAAAGCACTATATAAATACTGATTCTTCTTCTTATTTCCCATGGAAAAAGATGAGAAGACAAGACAAGCATAGTTTTGATTTCCAGAAAGTATGAACTCTGGCATTGGACTAAAGAAGAACTTTGCTACAAACAAGTGGTGGATCTATGGGGTAGTGAAGGGTGTGGCTGTAACCCCCCCTCCCCATTGTAAAGTACTCGCTTGCTGCTGCATTTCACTTTGTTGAAGTCTGATTGATTGATTGTACAAATGCTTACATTCAAAATTGTGGATTACATTTGTAGTTTCAGTCAAACATGCTAGAAAAGCATAATAGCAGAAAATATAAAGGTTTCATAAAATGTTAAAAGTGCATATCAAGTATGCACACACTCCCACCCCCCATTGTAGCATCCTGGATCAGCCATAACCACTAGACCACCAGGTTATTCAATATTTGTACTGCACTGTGGTATGCCAAGAGAAAGCTGGTTGGATTAAAACACAGTTTCAGCATGTTAAAATAAACAAAATGAACAGAACCATAGCCTAACATGTGTATTGATCTAAATAATGCACATGGTTTTGACCATTTTGGTGAAACAATTCTATATACAAAGAGAAAAAAGAACTAGTTAGTGTGAGACTCTGATTTCTGGTTCTGATTAACCTATGCTTTTTGTAATATAAAAATGTGTTATTGAATGTCTCTCATGAGAGATACTGACAGTCTGTGGAATGACAACCCCCCTCCCAGGTTTTACTGTAGCTAATAGGTATTACCTGGAAGGCCAAGACATAATTATAGGCTAGAAGAGACTTAAAATTTAGGATCTCCTTTTATGTGACTAATTGCAGCTTGCTAGATGCCAAGATAGATCATAAATGTTTGTAACGTTCAGAGGAAACACAGTAAAATTCATATGCTGATACAAAGCATGTTGCACCTCCGTGAGATCTGGCAGAGAGACATAACAAGTCCCTCTGATGTCCTTGAAAGGGGAAGCTCATCATAAGATCAAAGAAAGTCATATGAGAAAATGAGTCGTGCTGAGATCACAGAATTTACCTTTAAGACATCCTGTTTTGCATAGATATATATTTTTTATATTCTGACAGGGAGGAGCTAGGTGACCTCACGCAAAGAGGTTGGCAAAGCCAGTTTTTAAACATTATTCTGTTTTCCATTTACACACAAATGTTTGGACTCTGAAAAAGAAATATCTACAGCACTGTGAGATAAGAATACCTTAGAAAAGACAATTCTAAGAGTATTGTGGTAGAAGATTTTGTCTGCACTTTTAAACCTGTTTTATTTAAGTGATTTGTATGTTTTGTGATGTATGGTTCTGTATTTACATTTTACATTGTTTTATGTATTTTTAAGTAAACCTCTACTTTAGAGACTACTTGGTGTGCCTCTGAATTTCTTTTCTTGACAAGTGAAGCATACGTGGTTAAAGCTGACACTGCAAAAAGCTTACTGGTTTTACCAAACTGGCAAAAGGTAAGAATTTATTCTGAGGCCTTTAATAGAGTTTTAAGGGTTAATTTTGTATGCCTGGTTAGGTGCCCACAGGCAAAAGATATCTGGCCCCCCCGAAGAGCAGAATTATCTGAGCCTCTACATTGGGTACGCTAACAAGAGGTTCACAGTTTGAATTCCTCCAAGACTTGAGACCAAAGGTTGATTTGAACTCACAAAACAGACAGGAGGGTTACCCTGTTTCTGTTAACTGTTCACAAGACTGCGCTTGGAGGTTGGCACTTTGGGAGTAGAGGGCTGACCTGCTGAGTGGGTTTGTGACAGACTGGTTGACAGCGGTGTGACAAATTTTGGTATTACAAGCTTTTATTATTCAGTGTCTCAGCTTGAGACCATCAGCTCACCTGCAAAGAAAGAAAATGGCAGTGATTTATTTTTTAAAAAAGGAGACAGAACTATATTTGGCGTACATTCAAGTTCCTATCAGTTTTTTTTTTCTAAAGTGCAAGTCAGAGTAGCCATAGTTAGGGAAGAAGATGGCTTCCAACTACAGCAGGCACACTGTAGACTACTTAAAGCAGTTGTGTGGGGACACAGGAGTCCCGGGTTCCAGGTGAAAGCCACCAAGCAGAACCTCATAGATGCCCTGATGGTAGCAGATACCCAGAGCAGCGAGTCAGACAGTGACCAAAAAGGACCAAATCTCAAGTGTGGCATGGCTAGTGGCCAGTGCAGTGTCCAGATCTGATGAGGAGGGCAACAGGGCCACTGTCGGTGAAGGACCACAGCAGCAGGGGACGGTCACCAGTATCCTGGATCCAGAAGTACTCAGGCTGCAAATTGAGTTGCGCAGAATGGAGGTCGAGTTCCAGAGGGAGAGGGATCATGAACAGCAGGAGGTGGACCGTGAGGAGTGAGCACCAGCGAGCTGCAGAGAAGAGGGAGCGAGAACGCTGAGATGCAGACCGTGAGGAGCAGGAGCGCCAGAGGCAACATAAACTGGTGAAACTACGACTCCAACCAGTGGCACCAGAGCAGGTAAGTGGCTTGGGTTTAACTCATTGTCTCCTAGCAGATGCCTGTAGTCATCAGTAAAATACACTGGTGTGTCCTGAGGACGTCTGCAGAAGTCGGCTACTGACTCCCAGTGTGCCCTTGCAACGTCTGGAGAAGTCACTTATATATTTTAATATATAGTGTAACAGAATATAATATATATTTGACTGCATAGCACTGTTGGAAAGGTAATTTTATGCTGAACAACTTTGCCACTGATATTTTGTGTATATCATGTATACTTAAGAAGTTATTCGCATTTGTTTATGGTATGGTGTGTATGGCTTATGTTACCTGTTAGTGAAAAGAATATATTTTTTTTCGCTGTTTCAACCAGCATAGAAAAAAACAAAATCACATATTATTATTTGCATACCACCACTGGAAAGGTAGTTTTATACTGAATAACTTTGCCGCTCATACTTTATGTCTAGCACTTACGGTTCTTGAGCTGTTAGGATTTGTTTGTGGCATGCTGACAATAGCTTGATTTTGCTTAGAAAGCCCAGGATTTACTGTTGACAGTATACAGGAGACAAGTGGTGCAACTTCAGAGAGCTCCTGTGGAGGCAATGAGTTAACTGGGACTATAGGACTGGGTTACAAATTGAATTCCAAATTGATGGCTGAATTTAAAGAGGGGGAAGACATGGATGCCTTTTTAAATTCTTTCAAAAAAGTTTGTATTCAGGCTAAAATTTCTAGAGTCCTGGAACTTCCAACTATCCCCACTACTTACTGGGAAAGCTTGGGATGCATTGGGTCAAATGGACAATGCAAGTGGTGATTATTACAGCAAACTTAAAGCTGCACTGTTAAAAAAATTTGAATTAACCACTGAATCATACAGAGCTAAATTCTGTAACCTCAGGAGAAGCTCTGACATGAGCTACGAGGAGCTAGCCATGAAACAACATCAGTTTTTAAAATGTTGGTGGGAAGGAATTGGAGCAAACTCTATTGATAAAATTGAAAACATGATTTTGTTAGAGAAGTTTTATTGGGCATGCCCAGCAGAGCTGAAAACCTGGCCGGAGGACCGAGATCCGAAAACAGTGCAAGAGGTTGCTGAACTCTTGGACCGCTATGCCAAGAGCAGACCTCTGAGAGCAAATGGGGTGGGCGTGGCAGCACAGAGGGAAAAGCGTGCCTTCAGGGCAGCTAAAACCCTCCCTGCCGCCACTGAAACCAGTTAGCCCCAGGTTTCAGAGAAAAGATTTCTCTGAAAAGAGAAGTGAATGTTGGTTATGTAAAGAAACTGGGCATATTGCCAGACAGTGTCCCAAAAGAATGAGCAATAACAAGCAGAATGGTACTAGAAAAGAAGTGGGTTGTTTGTGTGTCCCTGGAAGCACGCCTGTGAACATGAGGGAACACATGCACCCAGTCATGGTGAATGGTGTACAGGCACAGGGGTTAAGGGACACAGGGGCATCATTGACCTTGGTAAAGGGGGATCTAGTAGAACCTGGTCAGCATATACACAATACATATGTCACTGTACAGGACTTTACTGGTGAGGCGAAAACATTGCCCCTCACTAGAGTTCTCCTAGACTGGAGTGAAACGGGGAACTGTGCAACAGGTGGCTGTAGCCAAAACGTTAGCAGTGGATGTGATCCTGGGTAACAATCTCAAACAGGGGAGGGTATGTGCAGTTAGCTTTAGCCAAGCGGCAAGGGAAAATTGTAGTTCCTTGAACTGCACAGAAACCATTGTGGAAACCACTGAGGCTGGTTCCCCAGTCTGTGTCTCCAGATGGGGAGACTAATGAAAAGAAGGTAGAAATTTCCCCAGTGGCAGTCAACCACACAGCTACGGAGGGTTGCTCCAGAGAGGGCAGGGTGACCCAAGGTCAGAGGGTTGGGATTGACAGTGATCCTGAGTGCAATGGCACTAGTGCTAGGGTCCCTAGTTTAGTGACTGAAGGGGACCCGTCCCATGCCTTGGGAGAGGGGTTTGCAGCTGCTCAGAAAAGTGACCCTAGTCTAGAGAAGCTGAGGGCTTGGGCAGACTCGGACAGTGCACAGGGAGGTGACGGCAGACATAAGGTTTATTGGGAAAATGGGCTTATGTATACTCAGGCAGTACAGGGGGGGTGCAAGGCAGGTAGCTTGCCATTCCCCAGGGGTATTGTGAGCAGTTGCTCAAGATTGCACATGATATTCTCTTGTCTGGTCATCTGGGAATCACGCAAACTATGCAGCGGTTGGCCCAAAATTTCTATTGGCCTAACTTCACCCAGCAGGTGAAGGAGTATTGCAGGTCTTGTCACCGGTGCCAAGAAATAGGGAAAGCGGACAAGAAAACCCAAGCTGCCCTGATCCCCTTGCCCATAGTAGAGGAGCCATCCCAGAGGGTGGGAATGGATATTGTGGGGCCTTTAAATACCCCCAGCTCCTCAGGGAAGAGATTCATCCTGACTGTGGTAGATTATGCCACCCGGTACCCAGAGGCAGTTGCCCTATCCTTACGGAGGACAAAGTGGCAGATGCCTTACTTGGGATTTCCTCTCTTGTTGGGTTTCCACAGGAGGTTATCACTGATCGAGGCGGTTCTTTCATGTCGGACCTGATGAAATGTTTATGGGAGAAGTACAGGCTGGTGCAGAGATGCACAACACCGTATCACCCACAAGCCAACGGGCTTGTGGAAAGATTCAGTGGTACCCTAAAGTCAATGCTCTGGGCATTTGCTGAACAGCATAGGAGAGACTGGGGGAAATACCTTCCCCACCTGTCATTTGCATACAGGGAGGTGCCCCAAGAGTCAACAGGATTTTCCCCCTTCGAACTCTTATATGGACGCTGGGTATGTGGGCCCCTAGAATTGATCTGGGAGGACTGGGAAGGCAATCACGCCACCTAGGGAACTCCCATTGTGGATTACATCCTTAGGTTTAGGGAAAGGCTGAAGGAGCTTATGGGGACATTCCAGAGCAACCTGGCAGCTGCCCAACAGAAACAAAAAGTGTGATACGACTGCAGAGCCAGAGCTCACTCATACATGGTGGGTCAGAAAGTCATGGTCCTTATTCTGGTCTGGAAAGACAAGCTGCAGGCTGAGTGGGCAGGACCATACAAAGTGGATAGAAAGGTAAATGACGTGAACTACATTATAGAGTTACTTGACAGAAGACAGACAGAAAGGATGTACCATGTCAACATGATGAAGCCATATGCAAATAGGGCAGACATGGTGTTTGCAGTGTGTAGTCTTGGGGAGGGGATGGACGGAGACCCCCTTCTGGACTTGCTGGAAGAAAGTAAGCGGAAGTCCTCTGTGGAGGCAGTAAAATTGTCTCTCCAGCTGGCCCTGGACCAGATCCAGAAAGTAAGGGAGGTTTTAGCAGACTTTGCCCCATTATTTAGCGCCAAGCCTAGACTAACCTCCTTAGTGATGCACGATGTGGTGACAGGGGCACAGACGCCCATAAGGCAGACAACATATCGGGTGTCAGAGGCTGTCCAAAAGGACATTAAGAGGGAAGTGGAGGAAATGCTAGATTTAGGGGTAATCCAGAGATCCCACAGCCCCTGGGCCTCACCCGTAGTCCTTATACCCAACCCAGTGTGGACTATCGTGGACTGAATGCAGTCACAAAGTCAGATGCCCATCCGATGCCCCGGATGGACAAACTCCTGGACAAGTTGAGAGGGCCAATCTACCTTACGACCGTTGACCTGACCAAGGGGTATTGGCAGGTAGAGTTGATGGACAGAGCTAGGGAGAGGTTGGCCTTCATCACTCCGATAGGCTTATTTGAATTTAAAGTACTGTCTTTTGGAATGAACACACCGGCCACTTTCCAAAGATTGGTGAACCAGGTGTTAAATGGTGCTGAGGAGTACGCCGTGGCATACCTGGCTGACACTGCCATCTTTAGTGCCAGCTGGGAGGAACACCTATCCCACCTTAGGGAAGTGCTGGGCAGGATACAGAGGGCCAGGCTCACTGTCAAAGCCGGGAAGTGTCAGGTGGCCATGGGAGAAGTGGCATACTTCGGGCATGTGGTAGGCCGGGGACAGCTCTGTCCTAACAAATAAAAATATAGGTTATCCAGGCATGGCCCAGACCAGAAACACAGAAGCAGGTCAGGAGTTCTCTAGGGACAGCAGGGTACTACAGGGAATTTGTACCCAATTACAGTGCCCTGGCTGCTCCCCTATCTGACCTGACAAAGAAAAGGATGCCAAAGGAAATTACCTGGGGCCCAGCCTGTGAGGAAGCCTTTTCCAAACTAAAGGAGGCACTGTGCCGTGCTCCTGTTTTGACAAGTCCTGACTATAGCAAACCCTTTATAGTTCAGACTGACGCCTCAGATGTGGGTATTGGGGCAGTACTGAGTCGGACATCCAGCCAAGGGAGAGATCACCCAGTAGTCTACCTGAGTAGAAAGTTACTTCCCAGGGAGCAGGCATACTCTACAGTGGAAAAGAATGTCTTGCCATCGTGTGGGCCCTAAAGAAGTTGGAGCCATACTTACATGGGCAGCATTTTGTGGTGCAGACTGACCACAACCCCCTGGTTTGACTGACACAGATGGGGAAATACAATGGTAGACTGCGAAGATGGAGTCTTGCTTTGCAAGGGTATGATATGACGATTCTATATAGGGCTGGAGCCAAAAATCAGAACTCTGATGTGCTGTCTCGTGTTTACGAGGAGTGAACTGATTTGGGAAGCTCATCCCATACAGGGGATAGCGCCCCCAAATTCAGTCTAGGTGGGGAGGAACTGATACTCAGACAGCTGGTTCTGATTAACCTATGCTTTTTGTAATATAAAAATGTGTTACTGAATGTCTTTCATGAGATGCTGACAGTCTGTGGAATGACAACCCCCCCCCCAGGTTTTAGCTAATAGATGTTACCTGGAAGGCCAAGAGACAGTTACAGGCTAGAAGAGACTTAAAATTTAGGATCTCCTTTTTATGTGACTAATTGCAGCTTGCTAGATGCCAAGATAGATCATAAACTTTCATAACGTTCAGAGGAAACACACTAAAATTCATATGGTAATACAAAGCATTTTGCACCTCCGTGAGATCTGGCAGAGAGACATAACAAGTCCCTTTGATGTCCTGGAAAGAAGCTGATCATAAGATCAAAGAAAGTCATATGAGAAAATGAGTTGTGCTGAGATCACAGAATTTACCTTTGATAAGACATCCTGTTTTGCATAGATATATATTTTTTATATTCTGACAGGGAGGAGCTTGGTGACCTCACACTGAGGTTGGCAAAGCAAGTTTTTAAACAGTATTCTGTTTTCTATTTACACACAAATGTTTGGCCTCTGAAAGAGAAACATCTACAGCACTGAGATGAGAATACCTTAGAACAGACAAGTCTGTGTGTATTAGTGGTAGGAATCTGCACTTTTAAACCTGTTTTGTTAAAGTGATTTGTATGTTTTGTGGTATATGGTTCTGTATTTACATTTTACATTTTATTATCTACTTTAGAGACTACTTGCTGTGCCTTTGAATTTCTTTTTTCTTGACAAGGGAAGCATACATGGTTAAAGCTGACACTGGGAAAAAGTAAGAATTTATTCTGAGGTCTTTAATAGTTTTAAGGGTTCATTTTGAATGCCTGGTTAGGTGCCCGTAGGCAAAAGACATCTGGCCCCCCCGAAGAGCAGAATTATCTGAGCCTGTACGTTGGGTACGCTAACAAGAGGTTCACAGTTTGAATCCCTCCAAGACTTGAGACCAAAGGTTGATTTGAACCCACAAAAGACAGGAGGGTTGCCCTGTTTCTGTTAACTGTTCACAAGACTGCGCTCAGAGTTTGGAACTTTGGGAGTAGAGGGCTGACCTGCTGAGTGGGTTTGTGACAGTTAGCACTACAGAGAACCATATAGCTCTCTGACTTTGGCCCTGATGATGTCATCACTTGACACATTTGGTGGCCATTTTAAGAAGCAGGTAAGGCAGTTTTTTTGAAATTGGAAGGCTGATTTTACATTTTTCAAATGCTTTGGAAGCACATTTGGGTAACTTATATAAATGTAGTTTTAGCATTAATGAATTCAGCAGCCTTTCCTTTAGTCCTGTTTCAGGTCAGATTTTTGAATAGTTTGTTGTCAAAATGTTGTTTAGATATCATATAATTATAAAAAATAATACTCAAATCAGCAGTCCTTGCAGTCCTACTCTCAGCCCCAATCTCATTCCCTGATATTCTGCCTACTGCTTGTCTCATGCCTATGGTGATGTGGCTATGACAGCGATGACGAAGGCCAGCAGCAAGCCATTGAGCAAAGATCTCCCCATCTCAGACCAATGACCACAGAGGGGTCGGGACTGTGAGCTGAAGTCGTTGCCAATGGTGAAAAAGAGAGATGAGAAGAAAGGGTTGAGGTACGTATAGTATAAGAAATACCTTGAACCTTGTCAGATCCTCCAGCAGCACAGCTTTACATTCTCTCTCTCGCTCTCGCACACTCACTCTCTCTCTCTCTCTCTCTCTCTCGCACACTCACTCTCTCTTAAATGAATGAGAACTTGGCTTTACCATTTTCCCTCCCTCCCCACCGCCACTTTCCAGAACCCACCCGCCTGCCTGCTCACCCCAAAACAAAAAGAAAGTGGATTTAGTGTGTTTTTTTAAATCAAAATAGGAACTGAATGAAAGAACTGTGTACCTTTAGTGGAGCTAGATAACACTTCAAATATTCGTCTCACTCCTGTCCTGCTTGGATACTAGTCTATAAAACTTTGCACACTTGTACTGAGTCAGTGCCTGGTGCTGGTCCTGACTGTGTAGCATAGCAGTGTGCTGGTTTCTCTGAGAGTCCTGACAGCTTTTCTGGTTTGTCCCAGTCCCGGCTGGTGGTCTTCTCTCTCTCTGGTCACTTCTTGTGGTCCGTCCCTGTCTCCATCTCTGGCGATCATAGACCTGAGGCTGTAAGTAGTGGCAGTTGCTCAGCTCTCGACTCCTCTCTAATCTTGTGGAACTTGGAACAAGCACTCCAATAGGCAGGCTCTGCTTTTCTCTGCAATCCTTCTCATATAAATGACAGGGACCCCCTCAAATGCACAAAATGAGGCAAGTAGTGGACAGACTACCACGGGGGGCCCCCACTTAAGATTTGCACCAGTCACTCTCCCTATTAGGAACACATTTCAGTTGGCAGGGATCTTTCTAGCCACTTCTCCCCATGGGGAATACCAGGGGTGGGAGACAAAGCCAAGGAAACGGGCCTATTTACACCTTAAAGGTCAGCCTGGTCAGGGCCCCTTGATGCTATCAGCTGCACTTAACACCTAATCAGGAAGGTGAGAGTCATGTCATCGTTCATCCACTGGCTTGCTCAGATTACTCCACGGCTGAGTCCTTTGCAAAAAAAAAAAAAATATAGCTGAAGCAGAAAGAAGGTATATAGTAAATATATTTGGGGATTGCAGGGGCCCTAGGCCTGTTGCCTATGCTGCCTGTGCGTTAATCTGGCCCTGTCATCAAGTAATGATATTTCCTGAGTAAAACCCCCAAATGAAATTGTTCTAACATCTGAGGCAGTACTCATTTATTACATTTGATGTGCTTGCGCACCAAATGTTTTGGGATAAGTACAAAGGGATTTCAGGGGTGTGTCACTGCCAAACCCATTGCAGTTGGAACAGCAAGGGGCTCAACAGTCTACACCAATCACCACACACAGTGGCCATGACGCAACTCCCAGCTTGCTGGCCTTTACTTCCAAGAAATAAGCCACTCCAATCAGAGGGCTTCGCCAGCCAACAAGCAGCTGATCTCCTTTCAGCACCAGTTCTGTTACTTTACGCATTAGATCCGGCATCCAATTAACCCTGGCTCCAGCTCCCTCCCACTGTGTGCTTTCCGCCCCACAGCCTACGTGAACCCATCGCCCCCCTCCATTATTTGCTGTGTGTAATTAATCTGCCCTCCATCAGTAAATCACCAACAGACACCTTACTACGCCTGCTGAGTCATACAGGCTACAATAAAAGGGTACGATATATGGTGCAATAATAAATAATCAGCAGTTCCATCCTCTCCCCCTTTTGTGCCGGAGGTCAGAAGTGCATGGCCCCACATTCATGGGCCAAGCAAGGGCGATGTGCGTGTGTTTGGGACACAGTCGGTGGGGATGTGGCTGAGTCAGGCTGCTGCGGTGAGTGAGGGCTTCTGAGAGCAGAGCTGGAGGTAAGTCATCAGCAGGTTCACTCTGTGGTTATGGGGCTGTGATGGAGTGGAGGGTTGGGGCAACTGGTGTGAACTGGGGCAGAACTCGAAGGGCAGCATGATGCAGGAAGGCAGATAGGTGGGCTACTCGGGGAGTCCTGTGGGGGCATTTAGGGTGCAGTTGGAGCAACCTCGGATGTAAGGCACAAGCTGTTTGAGGTGCCAGGACTTCTAAAGTTAAAAACAAAAGATACAGAGTTCAGATTGAAGTACCTTAAAGTGCTGACATATAAATAAATGGGGTGTTGGCTTGGTTGCAGCAGCATATTATTGCATTTTGTGTGTGGTGGGTTATGGGGACAGAGCTGGGAGGGATGGAACAACTGGGGGAGTAAGGCGAAGCAGATGTGTGAGCTGTTAGAGGAGACTCATGTTGGGGATTTAGGGTGCAGTGGGAACATCTTTCAGTCAGATCTTGGGCGTAAGGCACTAAAGAAGCAAGCAGCCATGCAGGCTGCCAAAACTGCAGTTCTTAAGTTACAAAACCAAAAATGCAGAGAAGTGCATAAAATTACTGGTATGTAAACAGATTAAATGTGCTTGTAGTACATTATTGAATTTTTTGTGCATAAATAGTGGGCTTGGGATGATGGTGATGCAGGGGTGCACGCCCATACCTCTCAGCCTTTTGACACTGAAATGAGGGTCACTGACTCTCAAAATGAGGGACACATCGCCAAACATGGAGATACAAGTTCAGAATGCTATGAAAATCATTGTTTGCTTGTACAACGTTTATTTTTGATTTAGCATCTTAGAATATTATGATTTGTTGCTCTATTTTGCAGCTCAAAGTAGAAAGCATCTTTTTTATGAGGGATGGATGACAGGAAAGTGGATTTTGAGGGGCAAAATGAGGGATGACCCTCATAATCAAGGATAGTTGAGAGATGTGCCACACCACAAGCATGTCTTCCTTTGATTCCACTAAGCCTAACCCTATACACCAGCACTATTATCTGTGCTGGAAGGTATGGGCAGACACCCATTTCATATGAACATACAAAGAAGCCAGCAGATGAAGGCCATTTGGCCTATCAAGTCTGCCCGTATTGCAGGGTCCACAGCTTGAGCTAATATCCCTGCCCTCCGTCCCCACTCCTCCCATCTTCCTTACCCATGATTTTTACTTCCACCCCATGCCTATCCCAGCCTCTCTTAAAGCTGTCCACTGTCTTTAACGAGATGACCTCTTCTAGCAGTGCATTCCAAGTGTCCACCACTCTCTATGTGAAGAAGTGCTTCCTGACTTCTCTCCTAAACCTCCCACTCTCTAACGTAAGACTGTGCCCCCTAGTGTTATGGTTGCCACTCAGCTTAAAGAGACTCTCCTTATCATCCTTATTTATCCTTTTCAAGCACTTGAAGGTCCCAATCCTGGGTCCCAATCATGTCCCCTCTCTCTGTCCTGTCTTCCAGGGAGTACATGTTCAGTGCCCTCAACCTCTTCTTGTATGCCTTACCCTGCTGACCCACTATCATCTTTGTAGCCCTCCTCTGAACCTTCCCCAGCAGGTTAATGTCCTTTTTGAGGTGTGGGCACCAGTACTGAACTCCATACTCTAGATGCGGCCTTACCAGTGACCTGTACAAGGCAGTATAACCTCCTCTCTCCTACTGCTGATCCCCCTAGATATGCATCCCAGCATCTTGTTTGCCTTCGCTGCTGCTTTCTTGCACTGTGGAGTGCTTCAGATCACTAGTGATCACTCCCAGTTCCTTTGCCTTCTTTGATGCAGATACACGGACTCCACCCAGGTAGTACTCTGTCCTGGGATTTGTGGCCCCAATATACATAACTTTGCATTTTTTGGCATTGAAGCCAAGCTGCCAGATCCTGGATCACCTCCCCAGCTTTTTCAGATCTTCCTGTAGGTCCTGTATCCCTTCAGCTGTGTCCATTCTCCCGCAGAGCTTGAAGTCATCCATAAATAGGCATATTTTGCCCTTAATGCCATCCCCAATGTCATTACTGAAAACTCTGAACAACACTGGCCATAGTACAGAGCCCTGTGGGACCCCACTGGTTACCTCTCTGGTACCAGATAACTCTCCCCCCACAACCACCCTCTGGGCTCTGTCCCTCAGCCAGTTTTCCACCCATCTGGCCATCTTTTCCCCAACCCCAAGATCAATCAACTTCCTGTTCAACCTTTTGTGGGGCACAGAGTTAAAGGCCTTGCTGAAATCAAAATAGAGGATGTCTACCACTTGGTCCTTGCCTACTGTCTTAGTGACACAGTCAAAAAAGTCAATCAGATTCATTTGACACGATTCCCCCCAACCCCCATGAACCCATGCTGCCTCACATCCTGGAGACCATGCTCCTCTAGATATTCCACCAACCTTTCCTTTAGTATGATCTCCATCAGCTTGCCCACAATGGAGGTCAGACTGACTAGTCTGTAATTCCCTGGGTCATCCTTAGGACTGCTTCTGTGGAGGAGCACTACATGTGCTGTTCTCCAGTCCTGCAGTACCATGTCTGACGCTAGTGAACTATTAAATAGGTCTGCCAGTGGCCCTGCCAGCTCCTCAGCCAGTTTCTTTCGAACCCTTGGATGTACTCTGTCTGGGCCTGGTGATTTGTCCATCTTCAATGCCAGCAGACCCTCCCTCACTCTGTCCTTCTCTCACTACATCTGTGTTCCCCTCCCTCCTTGCTCCTCTTCTGCCTTCTGAAGGCACTGGTCAGTCGTTCTCCCTGGTGAAGACGGAACAGAAGTATTCATCTGGTATCTCTGCTTTTTAGTTCATTATGCTACACCCACTCCACCCCTTTGTTAAACCTAACAATCCCTCCCTTCCTTCTTGTCCCTTTTCTCATTTACATAGCAAAGAGAGCCTTCTGCCCCTTTTTAATTCCTTCAGCTATCTGCAGCTTCTTCTGTGCCTTTGCTCACTGGACTTCCTTACCTGCCTCACTAGACAACCTTAGGTAATTTTCTCTATCCACCTCTTTTGGTTTTCCTGAATTCTCATAGGCCAAACCCTTTTCCCTTACTTCTTGGGCAACCTCAGAACTGAACCAGCTGGGCTCATTGGCATTTGTGTTACCACTGAGTCTAATGCACTCATCTGTGGCAACCAGTATTCCTTCCTTAATGATAGACCACCTTTAGTCCACCCCCATATCTGCTTTGATGCCCGCCAGATGGCTCTTTAACACTTCGCCCATTTTCCTAAAGTTCACCCTCCTGAAATCAAAGATTTTGGTCTTAGTCAAAATGCTTTCCCTGCCCATATCCAACTGGAATCACACTGTGCAATGGTCACTTCCACCTAGTGGCTCCCTGACCATTATTTGCTGTACATGCCCCCCATTTGTGAGCACCAGATCAAGAATTGTCTCAGCTCTTGTTGGTTCAGTGATGCCCTGAGTCAGGAACCTATCCTGCAGTCCTTCCAGGATCACCTGACTCTTATATTTCCATACCATAGCGTAAGAGTACAGGAGCAGACAGCAGCAAAGGGACAGAGGGCACTCTAGTCACCATGAGGGAGATGGGGGCAGAACTGGGCTGGCAGTATAGCCTAGAATTTAGAGTAATGAGCTGTGAATAAGCTTGATACATCCAGCAGACCAGATCTGGGTTTGATTCTCACAACCTCCACTTGCATACTGTGTGATTCTGAGCAAGTCACTTAACCACCCAGTGCTCCCAGGTTGCCCCTGAAAACAGTCACTTGTGCCTAGTGGGCCTTACCTGGTTACCAAAGACTAAAATAAAAAATAAAAAATAAAAAACAGGAGCTTGGGAATTGGGGGGGGGGGGGCGCAGCTGTTGGTGCTATAAAACTTATGACAGGAAATGTCTCCAAACCTTCTTGCAGGCGTGAGAACTTAAAACTGGTCAACTTTTTTGATGAGCACAAAAGTCATTCTCATAAAGAGTGGAATTGATTTGTATGGAGAAATAGGGCAGCAAGTGAAGTGCAGAGCAGAGCTGGAAGTACAAAATGGGAAAGGGGTAATGAGGTAACTGGTGAAGTAATGGGCTCTAATGGAGCACAGTGTAAGGCAGGCATATGCTAGGGAACCAGACGTCTTGGTTTGAGTGACCAGGATCACTTACTGTGTGATTCCAAGCAAGTCACATGACCTCTTCAAGCTTCTGGCCCCCCAGCTGTAAACCTGGGTAAAAGCATAACTCCACTGAAACAGACACCGATACTTTAAAAAACCTAATATTTGGGCATAGAGCTCTTTATATCTCATAAGCTCTGTATTTCTTATCATATTATTTATTACTGAGGTGATACACATGCAAAGATGAGAGTTGCTCCCCAAGGGCTCATCAGCTCCTATTGCTTCTTCCCAATCTGATGTCATGATACTTTGCTTGTGACATCAGTTATTCCCACGACAACAGACTGTGTCACAACAGAGTATTATGACTTCAAGTAGGGAATAAGCTGCAGAGGCAGATGAACTCTAAGGGAGAAAGATCCTGTTTTTTGTGGGAACTTCTTCAGCAATAAATAATGGAGAGGAAAAATATATAGAAGGGATGAAATATAAACTACATTGTTCTATTTATTTATATCAAAACAGTGGTTGACTTTAGGGGAAAAATACTGGTGGCTAATGGGCCAGTATGTGGGACAAAACTGCTGGCTCACAATTTTGATGGTCTGGGGGAAACTGTATGTTTCTGGCAATTCTGACTTGACATGGATTCCCCTTTTTTTTTTGTTATAGGGAGAGTTAAAAGAAAAAGCAATTATGGGCTGCAAACTATCAGCAGTGTGATCCGGCCCCAGGCCCTCTCGACTTCTACTACCACTGATCAGGATCCACTATGCATTGCATATTGTCTCTGCGCACATGCTCACTGGGTTGTGGATGCCACGCATGAGTGCTGACAGTCCAAAGTCTACTCGGAGTTTCATGAAGTCTGGTTAGGAATTCCCAGCACCAGAAACTCTTAAAGGTGCTGTAGTACAAAAAAGTACTAGCCAATTGGGCCAGCATTGCAAGCTATCCTCAGGCCCGATTTCAGATTTGCTGGCATTGGGCCACTGCTAAAGTCGACCCCTGTCAAAAGTTACTAGGAAAGTCGTACTGAACTGGTGTCAGCTCATTTCCACATGCGTTCTGTGGGGAAAGGATAGACGATAACAGAACAAAGTACAACGTATAAAAATAAATACAGAAATGTATAACAAAATATACAAGAATGCTTACAGAATAAGAGAAAAATTTTGGAGCAGGAAAGGAAGGAATGAAGCAAATGGAAGGAGGAGGAGGAAGAGTGCACCATTGTTTAGGGAAACAGAACGAGATGGCAGCTTGGCCAGCTGAAGATTTCACTGGTGGGAATGCGAGACAGCAAAAGCAAGCATTCAGCTGTTACATTTTTCAAAATTTTCCCAAAGTTGCCAGCGTCTCTTTAAAAGTAGGTTGCATCTCAACTGGGCTCTTCAGAGTCAGTAACTCATAGACAAACAAGCATTTGTCAATGCCAAATGTTTACTTGCTGGCATTAGCACTGGAAGTGCAGGAGTTAGACAGATGTATAATAGGAATGGCAGTGAAGTATTGAACTGATGCCAACCCCACCCCCACCCTGCAGAGACAGACGGGCATTGGGGTGTGCCTTTGGGTCATTGCCCATAACGCTCATGCCATTTCACCTTGCCCTAACCTGCAGACACCGACAAGTGTTGAGGTGTGCCTTGGGGTCTTCGGGCTTTACACTCACCCCATTCCATAAGGAAATACACTGAAATGGGTGCAGTATAGGAGAATGGGGTGAACTTTGGAGTCGAAGAGTCCAAGGCACACCTTGATGCCTGTCACTGGCTGCAGGGTGTGGGTGGGGGTGGAATGGTGTGAGCATTACTGTTGACAATACCACGTCACACCCCTGATGCCTGTCAGTCCCTACAGGGTAGGGCGTTATGGTCGGACACCCTAATGCCCTGAGCATTTCCTGGTATTTTCACTACAAGTTTTCAACATGGGCTTTTTGTGACCCCACCTCATGAACAGTGACACTCTCAGTTAGTTAGCTGGAAGGTGTTTTTGCATAGCGACTGTACCATTTGGCGCCACAAGTGCAAAAACACATTTCGAACAGTATGTGAAAAATGACAGCTGTACTGCTCATGAGGAGGTGTAAAAAAAATAGTAATATTTAAAATCTGGAGTGAAAATTATAAAAAAATTTGTGAAGTCATGAGCATGTGTAGAAACTGTGCAATGCACACCAGTAATGCAATTATTTAGGGAATTTTTTACACCAAATTTCAACATAGGCATTTTGGTACCTCCGCTCATGAACAGTGGCACTGTGATTTTGTTAATCTGTCCTGAATATTGACTTCGCACAGTGACCACACCCATTGTGCACCACAGGTGCAAAAACATGTTTCAGGCAGGATGTGAAAAATGACAGCTGTACTGTTCATAAGGCGGTTTGCAAAAATGGCAGCGTTGGAAATCTGGAGTGAAAATATAAAAAATTGGAGAAATTACGAGCGTGCATAGAAACTGGCAACGCATGCTGGTAATGCAGTCATTTTTTGGAATTATTTCACCAAATTTGCAACATGGGCCTTTTGGGACCTCTTTATGAACACTGTCACTGTGAATTTCTTAACCTGTCCTGAATGTTGAGTTCCCACAGTGACCGCACCATTGTGCACCAGATGTGTGAAAACACATCTTGGGCAGAACATGAAAAATTACAGCTGTACTGTTCACAAGGAGGTGTGAAAAAATGGCAATGTTGAAAATCTGGAGTTACAATAGTAAAAATTCTTAGTTATGAGCGTGCGTGGGAACTGCACAATGCACGCTCGTAACACACTAATTTTATGGAATTTTTTCACCAAATTTGTAACACAGGCTTTTTGGGAGCCCACCTCAAGAACAGTGATGCAGTGACCGTGAAATCACCTTTTGGGACTGAGTAATCAAATGACAGTGATTGAATTCAAGAGGTGGGGTCCCAAGAACCCCGTGTTGAAAATTTGGAGCCACAGGTCACAAAAATGGCTGAGATATCCCTCTAAGTTGAACCCCCCCATTGATGCTATTATACAGCTTACCATGATTTTCTTCAGTTCGCGGTCGGCTTTTGAAGAGTTCAGACGTCTACCGGACCACCGAAGATCATCGTGCCATGTTCCGGAGGTAAGTATGGGGTGAGGGGGTGGTGCGGAGAGGGGGTGTGTGTGGAGAGGGTGGGTGTGGATTGGGGGATCGGGGTCGTCATGACCACAAGGGACTGTTTTCTGTTTTACAGGGGGCAAAAAAAGGAACATTGTGGGAAGATTATTTTTTTTACAGGTTTGCTAAATGCATTTGGGCACACTGGGGTGGGCTCCCAGTGTGCCGTCTTTGTTTTTTTTTTTGGCAAGTGGGACTGAAGCCGATGGGGATTGGACACCCTGTTAGCAAAGAAAGTGTGTCTGTGTTTGGGGGGGGGGCATGATGCCGAGGGGGATTGGGCACACCCCTCGGCAGACGAATAGAACAAGGGGGATTTTATGCCAATGGGGATTGTGCACCCCCGTCAGCAAACAAACTGGGGAACAGGCATGCCGACAGGGGGATTGGGCACCCCCAATGACTGCTTTCTAGGGACTGTGAGAGGTGGATTGTGGGAGCCACCACCATGTTTATTGAAATGTTTAATCAGGAACGGCATGTAATGGAGGCATGTCAGATCTGCTGCTGCTGCAATGACGAGCCTGTCTCTCATTGCAGCTGTGGATTTCTTTCAAGTTGGTGGGCATGCTTTTCAACTGCTATCATAGATGGCATGCTCATTTATTGGTGCAACAGAGACAAGCCCAAAAAGTCAGTGGTGGCATTGGCCACAACATTGCCGCACCTCCACAACCTGCTACTCCAGCAAGCTGCCACAAAATGCTTCTTGCACATGTGCACAAGCAAATATAAAAAAATAAATGATACTGGCCAGCACAGGAGCAGGCAGCAGCATTGGGACAGAGGGCACCCTAGTCACCACGAGTGAGATGGGAGCAGAACCAGGAGCTTGGGAATTGGAGAAAAGGGGGGGTGCAGCTGTTGGTGTTGGAAAACTTATGACAGGAGATATCCCCAAACCTCCTTGCAGGAGTGAGAGCTTAAAACTGGTCAATTGTTTTGATGAGCACCAAAGAGTTACGTTGTTATCATAAAGATTGGCACTGACAGGTATGGAGAAATGGGGCAAGGAGTGAGTTGCAGAGCAGAGCCGGAAGTACATTCTGGGAATGGGGTAATGAGGTAACTGGTGAAATAATGGGCTGTAATACAGCACAGTGTAAGGCAGGCATATGCTAGGGAACCAGACGTCTCAGTTTCGGATGTGATCAGGGCCACTTACTGTGTGCTGTGTGATTCCAAGCAAGTCACATGACCTTTTTGAGCTTCTGGCCCCCGGCTGTAAACTTGGGTAAAAGCAGCATCCCACTGAAAGAGCCACCGATACTTTGTGAAGAAGTTTGAAAAACAATATCTGGGCTCAGAGCTCTTTATATCTCATAAGCTCTGTATTTCTTATCATTATTTATTACTGAGGTGATACACATGCAGAGAGGAGAGTTGCTCCCTAAGGGCTCATCAGCTCCTATTGCTTCTTCCCAACCTGATGTCATGACACTTTGCTTATGACATCAGTTATTCCCACGACAACAGACTGATGTCACAACCGAGTATTATGATTTCAAATAGGGAATAAGCTGCAGAGGCAGATGAACTCTAAGGGAGAAAGATCCTGTCTTTTGTGGGAACTTCAGCAATAAATAATGGAGAAGAAAAATAAATAGAAGATATGAAATATAAGCTGAATTGTTCTATTTATTTATATCAAAAGTTTTACTAGGAAAGTCATACTGAACTGGTATCAGCAAGAACGTTCTTCTTTACCCAGAGATAAATTAGTATTTGGACTTCCGTACCACCAGATATAGCAGCATGTGAATGTAAGGCATTGTTTAAATTCAAGTTGGATAAATACATGACTAGTTCTTACACTGAGAAGTGCATGTGCGTGTGTCTGTGTGTGGCTTGGATGGGTCATATGGCCTTCTACACCCCAATGGACATTAATACAGTGTTTGTGGGGGCACTCGGTCACTGTGTGCATGGGGGCACGTTGCCATGTTATATGTATTTTGTATGTTTTTAGCATTTTATTTCTTTTACCAGGAGACCTCTCCATTGTTACAAGGAGGTCCTGGAGAGGACAAACCATGCAGACATAGAGTACATATTGATAACAGAGATGGCATATCTAACTTCATCTCTCTTGTCAGTGGAGGTGGTGGGGGCAGAAACAATAAACAAATTTAAAAATGCTTGCGAGAGGCATAGGGGACTTCTGGTAATTGGACGAGGGGGACAACCTAATACTAGCAGAGCATAAAAGAGCACAGTTCTAGGAATTATTGGGCCAGAGTAGGTGGCCCGAAGGCCCTTTTCTGCTGACAAGTTTTTATGTTTCTATTTCACGTTTGCAGAAAAAATCAAGTCAGTTCAAAGTCAGAAAAGATAAAGTATTTTATTTATTTATTAGAAAAGTTGGATTTACATCCTTTGAATCATGGACTCATTTACAAAGGCACCTCATTGCAGGGGGGTAGACAGAGTTACGTAGTGTGGTTATAACAGTGAGAACAGTACAGGTGCAGAACATTAAACATAGAGTACACATAGGTTACATAATACTGTTGCTTGTAATAGGTTACAGTCATATACACGGTACCCAAGGGTTACACTGTAGGTACAACCCTGGATATATCTAAATAATACCTGGAGAGGGTGGAGGTAGGGATGGGAGTGGGGTGGGAGGAGAGGGAGAGGATAGGCTGTCTGGATGCGTTGTCAAGTCAGGGAGGCCTGACAGGAGAATCCCACAGTGGGATTAATTAGGTGCATCTACAGCAACGAGCGTCAGAGATGGTTCCGGAGGGTGATTTTGAAGGGACCAATTTTGGCAATGTTTGTGATGCAAGGTGGGAGGGAGTTGAGCAAGCAGGGCTCGGTAATGGAAGGACCTCTGCTAGTGAGGTCTTGGTTCTGGGCACCAGAAACGTGGCCTTGACAGAGGTACAGGTGGTGGCCAAGGATGCACGCTAGGAAGCAGAGACTTCTCGGAGAGAGCGCTAGAAGAGATTTTTGGTGAGTATCCCAGGTCTGGTAGCGCAGACACTCCTAAAAGGTGAGCAGATTGGCGGTGGACTAGAGCAGGCAAGTGAGTGCAGCTAGGGGCTCCAATCAGGAGCCTGCAGGCCTTATTGATTGAGAGCTGGATTTTGATCAAGGCGGTACTGTCTGCTGCAGCGTAAATGGGCAAGCCATAGTCCACTAGCGACAAGACGGAAGAGGTGATGGCCAGCCAGAGGGCAACTTGGGGGAGGCAATCTCTATGATGGTATAGTAGGCCTATCCGAGAATTTATGGCAGAGGATAGGGCATTGATGTGGGTGTGGAAGGTGAGAGCAGAGTCGAAAGTGATGCCTAGATATTTGTAAGAGGTCACTTGCTCCAGCGGGTGCAGAGTAGTGGGGAGAATGAAGAGGGGGGCATTTTTGGTCTTGTTTTGGTGATGGGAGAAAAGCATTGACTTAGTCTTCTTTAGGTTAATGACAAGTTGGTGGTCAAGGAACCACTTTTCAGCTTGGTTGTAGGTGTGCTGGAGGGATACCTGGAGAGAAGAGGAATCGGAGTAGGAAGCAAAGAGAACTGCACCGTCAGCCTAGCGGAGCATTTTTCCTGTGCAGGAGCTGGGGAGAGTGTTGAGAAAGAGGCTGAAAAGTACAGGGCCCAGAATGGTGCCCTGGGGTGCCCTGGAACGAACAGGCCGGGTATTGGATAGGGAGCCATTTATCTTCACATGCTGGGATCTAGCAGAGAGGTAGCTGGAGAACCAGGCAAGGGGACCAGCAGAAAAGCTGAGCTGGTGGAGGGAGTTGAGCAGGAGGGGTTGACAAACAGTGTCAAAAGCCTTGGAGAGGTCTATGAACACTGCGCTGGCAAGGTTGCCAGTCAAGAGCAGAGTGCAGGTATTGAGAGAACTCCAGGAGAACAGTAGTGGTACTGTCCTGGGCGGAAACCATGTTCTGGGCACATTATGTCATATTTGGCCAGGTACTCAGACAGTAGAATAGACACTATTTTTTCTAGGGCTTTAGAGAGCAGGGGAGGATAGAGATAGGCCGGTAGTTGTTAGGTGCGGACTGATATCCACTCTTATGTATAGGGGTGATTTGGGCTGATTTCCAAGCACTGGGAAACTGACTGAGGCATAGAGACTGGTTTAGTAGGTCTATAAGGGGGGACTAGGACGACATCCAAGACCAGGCAGAGGATCCTGGAGTCTAGGGGGTCACAGCTGGGGTTGATGCTACCAAGGGCTTTTAGCAGGTGCGGCCTGGCTACATGGGGGGATATAGTGTGCAGGTAGAAAGGAGGGTGATCCAAGGCAGGGGGGATAGAGGTGGGGATTGGGTCAAAAAAGTTGTTTGGGAGGACAGAGCTTAGGTCAGAGAAGGTAGTATTGAGGCAATCAGCTATGCGAGTTGGGTCTGTAGTGAAGGTGCCATCGATGGAGAGCTGGGATGGTGGGGGGAGCAGGTCTTCCCATTAAGCTCTTTCATGCTGTCTCAGAAAGTCCAGGTGGAACCTCAAGTGGATGCGAGGGTGATCTGATAGTGCTCTAATAGCTAATTACATTGCAGATTTGGAAAGAGATAGCAAGGTAATCAAGACGATCCAAGTTAATCAGAACTCGTGGCCAGATCCAAATCAGCAATAGGTGTTCTGCACAGTGAGATGACACTTGTGGTCTGTGGGGGCACTTGTTCAGTGTTTTTGGGGTGGGGCACTTGTTAGCGTCTGGAGGGACACTTTTTCACGGAGTATGCATGTGTGTGGGGGTAGTTGTTCAGGGTGTGTGTGTGTGTGTGTGTGTGTGTGTGTGGGCACTAGTTCATGGTGTGTGTGTGTGTGTGTGTGTGTGTGGGCACTTCATGGTGTGTGTGTGTGTGTGTGTGTGTGTGTGTGGAGGCACTTGTTCACGGTGTATGTGTGTGTGTGTGTGTGTGTGTGTGTGTGTGGGGAGGCACTTGTTCACGATGTGTGTGGGAGCACTCATTTATGGAGTATAGGGGGCACTTGTTCACGGTGTGTAGGGCACTTGTTCACAGTGTGGGGGGCACTTGTTCACAGTGTGGGGGGCACTTGTTCACAATGTGTGTGTGTGGGGCACTTGTTCACGTGTGGGGGCACTTGTTCACGGTGTGGGGGGGCACTTGTTCAGTGTGTGTGTGTGGGGGGCACTTGTTCATGGTGTCTGGGGGCAACTAGTTACTGTATTTTATTTTTTGTATTTTATTGGGTTTACTAGGAGAAAGCTCCATTGAGCAATTACCATTTACAAGGAGGTGCTGGATAGGACAAACAATAGAGTAATAAATTGTGTGTTTTTGTGCTAGCAACATTTACACAAAGTGTGTCATTATGGGGTGTAAAGTCTGGTTCACTGAGTTCCTGTGCCCCCAGAGACTGAGCCTAGGTTAACTGCTGTCATGTGCTCCAGTCAACATTTCCAACATCAGTAGATCCAAAGTTAGGATCAGCGAATTCCTAATAATCATCATGCCAAATTTGAGATCCGTGTCTGAAAGTTTCAAATCTTTTTGTAGCCCTGCTTTTACTGTCTGTTCAAAAAGGTTGATTTCTGTAAAGAGTCACTGATGGTGTCGGCACCAGAACTCATAGTCTTGTCCTCACTGTCAGCGACATTATGACTTATTTCTCTTTAGTTTAATAAAACTGTTGTTACAGTAAACATTACAAACAAAAACAAAGATTTGGCTGGTGTCAACAAGGCTGATCTTGCTTTTTAAGCTGTCTTTATTTATGTAGCAGGCCTGCTGTCTCACCAGTCTCAGTTATAACTGTAGTTATCTGAGGACCACATCCAATGTCCCTTTTGCAAATGATTTGCATATAGTGCACACAGGGAGGGCTTTGACATAGTGGCACTACTTTTTACGTTTGATGCTGTAACCTCTAGGTGGCACTATCCCAAGGGCTACTATCCCTGCCTGTTTTACTATGGATGGGTTGAGGGGCCTAGGTCCTATGGCGGGTTCCTCCACCCAGAGGTCAGGGTTTGTAGTGGTTAGACTAGCTTGGTCACAGCCCTCTGGGACACTGAGACCCCCTTTTATTCCCTCTAGTGGCTCACACAGTACACCAGAGTTACATCCCCAATACCCCACGTGTACACACTGTTCACTTATAGATACCACTTACCCTCGAGACTGATTCTGCAGCACGTCTCTGAGAACCCCCTGTAAAGTAAGGTTAAACAACATACACAGCAAAACACAATACTGTTTCCATAAGTACCAACACCACAGTCAGTATATAGTATAACAACAAATCTGATTTATTTAGGGGACAGTAACAAGGAGGGGGGGCAATCAGGTTGATTTGGTTGGGAAATATTCAAATCACAGTAATGTGCACACATACAGGGTCTGAAAAGTCACACTCTGGGTACCCAGGTTGGGGGGGGGGCTAGCCAGGTCCGTTGCCCAGGGTTGGCCGGCAGGTGCAGATGGATAGGGCTTTGTAGAAGAAAATATATGCACAACACCCAATTGCAATCCGGAGACAGGGCTCAGTCCATGAAATAGTGAAACAACAAGAAATAGGTGACACACTTGTGATTGAAAACAAGCTGCAGGGGATTACCCTGATTTGTACTCACAACACCCAAGCTGAGAACCGGATGGAGAATGTCCCTCTGGATTGCCAGAGGAGCAGGGCATGAGGACAAGGTCCTTGTGACTGGACCCCACTGCAGTTGATAGCAAACAGATGTAGTCTGAATTCAGCTGGGGGTTTACTTCCAGCTTCAGCATACAATTCACTGTACAGGGGATTTGAAATAGCAATTCCCCACAAGCACTACACACATTTATATGTAAAAGGAAAGTACTATACCAGGCGGGTTGCTCCTCGATCCCAATTGTAATTACTGCAAAATACCCAGGAGCACACACAGCGGCTTCAGTTCCTGACAGACTGAGCGCGATTCAGCAATTTCTCCAGTCTTCTACAGGGTGAGCCTGGTTTCCACACTTCAAGTGCTTCTTTCTCCCCACAACTCTGATTCAGTCCAAACTGGCACTCACAAAGGCTGCAGACCGAAACTCAGGGCCTCACATGCGCTTCCTGCACAAAACTATACACCGCAGAAACACACAGCTCTTTCTCTCTTCACTGCCACAACTGATCTGATCTTTCCAGTCACAGAGCAGGGCATTTCCTTTTGCTCCACACTATTCTGTTGGCTGATTCAGCGGTCACTCGCGCAATAAGACTCCCTCTGTTGGTAGAAAAAGGCGCCAAGGTCAAAACTACATTTCCCAGAGTCACTGCCCACACAATCCCCTTTTGGCTGGCTCAAAATTAAGAGCCCAAGTTCTGATTCATCCACAGGCTCCATTTTAGGGAACCCTTAATCCAATTGGCCCAGCACAGAAGTTTAGGTCCAAAATGGAGGAGTAACACACACAGAGTCCCAGCTGCAAGAAAGGCAGGTTAGACAAACTGCATTTTACTTAACACTCTAACTGGTTTCAGGCAAACAGTTGCATCTTTCATTTAAGCTCCCTCTGCGCTCTTAGCAACTGCAGAAATGGAGCAATTTCTCTGCAGCTCGGGCGGGATTCGAGCATTAAATACACAGTCACCCCCCCCCATACAAACTAATTAAGTCTGCAAGCAGACAGCTCTTAAAGAGACAGTACGTGGAGGCTCAAATAGCACTCACTTGGAACCACATTTAGACAGCTCAGATGTCGAACACTGCCCAGACTTGAAGCATTCAGGCAAGCTCCTGGAAGACTTTTGGGAACCCCCATTTGCAGGGGAGTTACGCCATGCTTCTGCATCAAATGTTTTGGGACACGTATAACAGGATTTCAGGGGTGTCTCACTGCCAAACCCATTGCTGTTGGAACTGCAAGGGGCTTGACAGTCTACGCCAATCACCACACACTTTGGCTGTATCACAACTTCTGGCTTGCTTGCCTGTACTTCCAAGACATAAGATGGTCCAATCAGAGAAGGCTTCACCAGTCAGCAAGCAGCTCATTGGCTTTCAGCACCAGTTCTCTCACTTTACGCATTACATCCGGCATCCAATTACCCCTCCTGCTCCCTCCCACTGTGTGCTTTCTACCCCACACCCTCTATGACCCTACCGATCAGCCCGGTATCCAGTTAAACCTCCTGCTCCCTTCCACCG
Source organism: Neoceratodus forsteri (assembly GCA_016271365.2). Classification (NCBI taxonomy): domain Eukaryota; kingdom Metazoa; phylum Chordata; order Ceratodontiformes; family Ceratodontidae; genus Neoceratodus; species Neoceratodus forsteri. The sequence goes on along the minus strand of CM057455.1, from coordinate 1,585,519,205 downwards.
TGTGCTTTCCGCCATCCACCATGATCCCACTAGACTTGCATCCAATTAATCCCTCCTAGCAGCGAGTGTGTCATGTGCGGAAGATGCTGGAGAAGGATGCTCAGTTGGGTTGTCGACTATGTGGCTTGGCTGCCTTGATTATAGTGCTGGGGAGGGAGCAGACCATGAGGAGGAGCAGAGCGAGTTGGCTTGGGTGGTGTGGTGAAGAAAGATGAACCTAAGGCTCGGACTTGAAAGTACTCAGACATGGCTGTTGCCTGCCTGGAAAAGAAGTCATCATCCTCCAGACTCAGCCACCACCTGCATCTGTCACACCAGGGAGTGAGGAGCTAGAGCGATACTGAGACCTGACCTATGTTGGTTCAGAGAGTGACTGGGGTCTTCGCTGATGGTCAGCTTTGGACTGATGGTGAGCTAACTCTTCATCTCTGAGAGAGCACCTTAATTTAATGATTGTATGCTTTGGTGTTTATATATCTAGATTTCTCCCAACACTATTCTGCATCTGGAGACTAGAACAATTGTTTTTGCCCACATACATATGATTCTACAATACAAATACATGGCATAGACTTTCTTAAATTAGAAACCCCCAGGCTCCCTTCCAGACCATCACCATTATTGATGACTATGGCAAAGACCTATTTTCTTTTTCAGCTTTTTACTTCTTAAATTTGGATTACGTTTCTGGTTCTCCACCAGTCACAGTCACACTGTCCCCTGCCACTAGCACCATGCTGAGAGACAGTGACTTCTTGCTCTATGCCACCAAATGGCAAAGCACACTTTAAGGTACCTCTGAAATTGGATTCTGTAAGACAAAGGACATGGGAGAAGTAAGAATCGGAGGTCTTGTAATGCCTGCTCCATGCTTCATTGGCATTGATGAGAGGTTACTGCTACTGAGCATGGTGTCAGTGGAAAGGTACACTGTCATTTACAGAGACAGGAAAAAATACAAATACGAGAAGTAAAATGCTGCAAACATCTCATTTCCACAGCAGTCTTCAGTAATGGAAGTAAGCGGGCTTTGGGGATTCTAATTTGAGATGAATGTTATCCTTCAAAGAAATCACATAATAGGACTTCTTGCAACTGGGGAATGGAAATCAGATGCCACATGAGCAGGTCCTGTAATGCCAATTCCATCCCCCCCCAAAGTGTGGCCTGGTAGCTGAAGAACAGTCAATGAGGATCATTACAATTGGAGATTGCCAGGGGTGAGTACAGAAATATGTGTCTACGGTAACGGCATGGCAACTAGAGCCCCTTTCCCAGAGCAGGATGCATGTGTAAATGTCTGAGCCATGGAACAGCCTACCAGTCAAGATGTAGGATGCAAAAAAAAAAAAAAAATGATTTGATTAATTGCTATTAATGGGTTTAGGCATGGCTTGGAAACAGCAAAGGGCTTAATAGTTACTCGGGGGGTGCAGCATGCCAGGGATAGTGGAGGATTTTTCCAAATTGCCAAGTCCATATCTAAAAAAGAAAATGCAAAGTGCAGCCTGGTGCAGCAGCAAGATTCTTAAGTCATACACATTCTGTTTGGGTCAACAGTGTGGTCTGGGGCCTTGGGCTGGGGGGCCATTGGGGAACAGTGGATGTAGCTACTGGTGGCATTGGTGGCCCACAGACCTCTGACCGTTAGTTTAGCCCCACGCTGGGAAAAATAAGTCATCTCCTATGCCTCCAGCTCCCTCTCTCTGTGTGCTGTCTGTGCCTCACCCTCCATTCCCCCACCACACCGGCATCCCTTTAATCCCTCCTGTTCCCTCCCTCTGTGTGCTGTCTGCCCCGCACCCTCCATTTCCCCCCAATAGACCAGCATCCCAGTAATCCTTCCCACTCCCTCCCACTGTGTGCTGTCTACCCCACACCCTCCATTCCCTTACCAGACCCGAGGTTATGCTGCATGAGGAGCCCTCCACCACTCTCTAGAACAGGGCTGCTGCTACTTGTCATGGTGATGTCATTGCTTCCGCCCAATTTCCTCCTGTTCACAGTAGTGTGAAATCAACCTGGAGTGCAGGCGATGGGGTTGGATGGGGCTATCACCAACATGCCTTTCTAATCCCTCCAAACCTTTCCGTACTGAGCGCCACAGACCCGACCCACAGGAGAGAACCCTTCCCTCTCCCCGTGAGTGGAGAAAGTGCCCTTCCCACTTTCACCGACCGGACAGAACACTCAATGTCAGTGGGGTGGGAACAGTTAGGAGCACAGAGCCAGCTGCAGCAACCACTGCTTCTGAAAATTATAGGGGAAATAGAAAATGATCAAAGAAACACACCCAGATGAATAAGTTTGTGTTTTGATGGGCACTGCTCTCGTAGCAAAGTTGCACCATTGTAACTGCCCTTCTTGTCTCACTCACCTGGGTTGCCCCGGAGCCCTCGGGGTCCTCAACGTACTTCCCCAAGGAAGCCGGGCCTGAGTCCTGGCCGGATCACCAATGGTGACTTGGTGCCTCCACCTGGGGCAATGGTACGGCCTCCTGTGGGCAAGACAGGTTACCACCCCCCAGGAACAATGATATATCCCCTTAGTGACTGACCCCTCTGGCACAGTTGGATCAACACTCCCACCCCGCAACAACGATAAAACACAAAGCACAAACACTTATGTAAGATGGCAAACAATAATCCCTCTTTATTTAAACTGATCTCAGACAGAAGAGGTGAGGGCTACTCCCTCAAGCCTCCACAAAATCAGGCACACAACCCAGTATGAGCTGTCCGCCCTCCCCCGGGTGCACCCAGAACAATCCCAGATGGTGGGTACCTCACCACTCTTAGTTGCAGGCCTGCAGTCTCTCATTGGGGTCGTTGCAGAGCAACACAGGCTCAAGGAAAATCAGTCTGTCATTGGGGATGGGGCTCTTCCCCAACCCTCCTAGCTGATGTAAACAAAGACTCCCCAGAGCTGCAGCTCAGGGTACTCACGGCTTCCCCAGGAGTATGATGGTCTCCCTGATTCAAGGATATACACGAAAGGGTGGAGGAGGCACTGTTCTTCACCTGCCTGGCCTTTCCAGCTTCGCCCGAGGGCCTTGTTAAACAGTATTCACCAGGCAGGCCTGTTCATCCTTCTATCTCTCTGGTTTCTACTGCAGCAGTGGATTCACACTGAAGACACAGGGTGGATAAGCTTCCCCTCAGCCAGACCTGGGCTAGTGGCCACTCAGCTTCCAGGGCTCTCCCCTGGCTGGAATTCAAGGGCCCCTGCATGGAGCAGTCCCCAAAGCCAGAGGCTCACTTTAACTTTCAGTCCAGTCCCTTAGCCCCCAGTCCCCTCTGGAAAACCTCTTGCTCACTCTCTCTCCATCCCAGCAGCTCTGCCTCTCTTCTCTCCCTTTGCCTTCTTGCAGCTGGGGGAGGGTTAGCCAGAGAACCTCCCTCCCAGCCGGCAGTCTTTCCTTCTCTCTTGCATTTTGGAAGGGGGGGGTAGAGCTGCATTTTCTCTTTGTCCCAGCAGGTAAGCCCATTTTGGGGGGCTTAAACCATGAAGTTGCTTCTGCTTGCACAATGCATTGTGCCCCCCATAAAGTGCAAGGGCTTTGTGGAGAATGGATATGTAATTTTGTGTTGGGGGAGGGGGTGAAGAGCCTCCACCCCATCTTCAGGCTGTTCTGGGGCAATGATTTGAGTCATTTTACTTTTCCTTTTTGTCTGATCATAGGTACTGCATTGATGGCGCTGCCACTGTGGTTGTGAGGTTTGGGGGAGGGGTGCAGCAGGGTAATTATTTTCTTTTATAATGACTGGGGCAAGTTCTTGACAGTGTATGGAGCATTTCAGGGAACTCTTTCACCTTTTGAGATGGTGGCACTGTTATCTGAATTCCATATTTGGGCAACCTTGCAACACCTGCAGGCATCAAAGATCCCACCAGAGCACCATCCAATGGATCTTAGCACCTTCATGGATCCATTCACATATCTGGAATGTGTAGTACGGTACGGGCTTCACGCCCATTGGCTCATGCTGTGAACCAATGGGCATACAACCCTACCTCTCGGTGTCAGTCGGCATGCGGTAGGCGGCAGGCAGGTGAGGTGCTGCCGCCCACCGATGACGGGGAGCAGGCGGTGGGGGCTCAGTGGGCGGGTGGGGAGGGGGTACCACTAGGCCACCAGGGATATTGGACGTAATTCTTTTTTATTACAAAAGCCCGCGATCGGGCTGACAGCGGTCCACTGGACCACCAGGGGTATAGACAATCATTTTATTCATACTGAAGCCCGCGATTGGGCTGTGGGGTGCATTGCTGCACTGGGCAGGGGGTGTCTGTCCCCAACGGCTGCTGCCTGGCAGGGCGCCAGGCGCAAGTCGCCAGGGATCGTCGCACCTGCATGCAAATGGGGCCATAATGGCATGCAACTAGCCCCATTTGCACCTTGCATACATTATGGCCCCATTTGCATGTGCACTTTTGAATATCGTGGTTGCTGCGCATAGCGCAACAGAACTTGCACTAGCTCATCCCCCTGCTCCACTCTGGCATCTTGCGCTGGTGCAGTTCCACTGCACCATGCACACTGCGGGTGGCCAGGGTGCGATATTCAATGATGCTGTCCATGGCGCAGCTCCATTGAATACCGCCCAGTCAATGCCCCTGCGCCCAGGCTTGTGCCACAGCCTGGTGCAGTTTGAATATCTGGGCTGTATAATCTAATTTTATGGCTTGCTCCCCTTTTCCTCACTTACCGACCTTTTCCTTAATGACACCCCCTGCTCTCAATGGTTATTTCTTCCTTTTGTATTACCTGTTTTTGTTTTTGTGTACCTTGTTCTGTTTGTATGATATGTCACCTGATAATTTATTGTCCAAGGTCCTCTCTATTCATTGCATAGGTAGGCACCTATGAACTTATGAATGGTCTACTCTGTATGTCTCTGATATATTGTATCCACTGTAACTCATTGTATGTAAAGCACTTATAAATTGTTATCCTGTTAAGTTTCTGCATGTCTGTACTCTCCCGGGCCGTGCCTGAAAATAGTCATATTATGGCTAGTGCACTTACCCGGTTGACAAAAGCTAAATAAAAATAAAATAAAATCGTGTGGACCTAGCTTGCCACAAAAGTTCTTGTACTACAACTTGCTAGTGCATCCAAGCAAAGGTATAGTAAGTCATCTACAGTTTTTTGCCTATAGACTCACAGTACATATTGTCCACACAGTACTGCAAGATTACTGCTGCCTGATATTCTACAGTTGAACCACAAGGTGGAAGCAGTTCATGCATTATAGCAGCAGAGAAAAACAATAAGTTGTGCCAATGCAGAGTGGCCTTTACATCTGTTTAACAAATGAGCAAGGCAGATGGAAACATAGAAACTGAGAAATTTACAGGTAGAAAAAGGCAGCATGCAGTTCATCCAATCTAACTAGTGACCCTAGCCAATACTAGCTAATAGTAGTGGAATGCCATAACTGCTGTAAATGAAACTACAGTTCCTGATGATGGCACCATCATAGGACTATGCTCCTCCTCCATGCTTCCCCTCCTGCCACCACCACTTGCTCCTTGAACCTGTACCTTACGACCTTTAACTCAGCCATGCATAGTGCTATCCACACTGCTAGGCAAGCTGTTCCATTTGTTCACCACACTTATAGTACTTCCTCATGCCTCACCTGAAAATGCTCACTGTGAACTAGCAGTTGTGCCCCCGGTGTGTAAGATCTTGTTTCATGTGAACAGCTCGGAGGAGCTCACACTGCTGAGTTCATGTAGAAACTTAAAGGTTTTTATTGTGTCCCCTTCTTGCCTCCACAGAATACATGATCAGGCATTGCAACCTTTCTACAGTATATATGATTTCCTTTCTGACCCTATATCAGTTTTTGTTAGTTTCCTTAGTAGTCGTCAACCTGTTCTGGGCCTTCCTCAGGAGAGGGCCCCAGAACTGCACACAGTACTCCAGGTTTGGCTTCACCAGGGACCAACTGTATACCCAGGCACTCCAGTTTTATCTCGGCTCCATTAATAAAATGCAGTTTTTGTCAAGCAGGTGAGTATTTTAACTACTGTACCTTGCATGGCATGTACAACCTAACGTTTCGTAAATGTGACTCACTGCCAGTTTACTTAAGTGGTAACATTCAGTTTGCTCGAGTATACGAAGAACTAGCCAGCAGATATGGGTGATTAAATGCCAGATGGCCGAAGGCCAAGGCATGTAACCAACCTCAGAAGCTGATTATTTCAAGTATACTCTGGCTAACTGAAGGTTAGTACTATTCTACAAGTAGGAGTTTTGAAGACTGGATTTTAAAGGCTCTGTGGTACTTGAAGTGGACAGTTGGTGATGCCTTTTTGTCCTTTTTATGTTGTCTTGCGCGTGCAGTGCAGACAACATATTGTGGTTGTTTCAGTGGAGAAGTGGATTTTGGAGGTGCAGTCCTGCTGCAGCTAATGGCGCCACTGCTTTTTCTGGCTGGGCTCTGTGGCGCCAATGGCATAGCATGCTGTCTATGACAGCAGTTGAGAAACATGCCACCAACTTGAAAGAAATTAGCCGCTGCAATCAGGGAGCACCATGGGGCGGTTCCTGATGCAGCAATGAATTACTGCTTGCCTTGTCTGGTTTTCCCTTCCAAGACAGATGGCGGTGGCTTCCCCGTCGCTTCTCACAGTGCCTACAGAAGCCGATAGACAACCGCCGCCTCTCACAGTGCCCATGAAAGCCGACAAGGGTGACCAATCCCCCTGTTGGCATGCCCCCTCCCAAATTAATTTGCAGACAGGGGTGCCCAGTCCCCGTTGGCATAATGCCTGCCCTCCCATTTCTTGTGTGCTGAGGGGGTGCCCAATCCCGGCTCCTCATCGCCCACTCTGTATGCACCAATGGGAGTGCCCAATACCTGTTGGCTACATACCCCCCCATCAAACAGTTAGGTGGCATGCTGGGAGCCCACCCCATTTGCAAAAGTACCTGCAGAAAAGAAAATCTTCCTGCGTAGTTTTTTTACCTGTAAAATTAAAAAACTGTCCCTTGTTGAGTTTGGTGTCCTCTCCCCCAACACGCACCCACCCTTTGCGCACCTCACCTCCTCACACCCCCCTCACCCCATACTTGCCTCTGGAGCCCGGCAGGATCTTCAGTGGACCGGGAACACACCTGCACTCTTCAAAGCTGACTGCGAACTGAAGAAATGCCGGTAAGCTGTATAATGGTATAAATGTTTTTTTTTTTCAACTTATGTGCATATCTCAGCCATTTTTTTTTTACTTTTGGCCCCAAATTTTCAACACAGGGTTTTGGGACCCTTCCTCATGAATTCTGTCACTGTCATGGTGTTATTCGGTCCAGAAAGATGATTTCATGGTCACTGCGCGGAATCACCTTTCGGGACCAAGTAATTAAACAACGGTGTCACTGTTCATGAGGTGGCCTCTCACAAAGGCTATGTTGCAGAATTTGGCATAAAAATCAAAATGACCGTTCTGGCGTGCGTGCGCAGTTTCCACATGCACTTGTAGCTTCACAAATTTGTAATATTTTCATTCCAGATTTTCAACATTGGCATGTTTTCACACCTCCTTATGAACAGTACAGCTGTAATTTTTCACACCTGGCCAAAATGTGTTTTCGCACTACCGGGGTAGAATAGCGCAGTCATTGTGGAAAATCAGTGTTCGGGACAGACTGAGAAAAATCACAGTGATAGTGTTCATGAGTAGAGGTCCTAAAATGCCTATGTTGAAAGTTTGATGACAAAAGTCCACAAAATGAGTATGTTACAAGCTTGCGTTGTGCAGTTTCCACACACACTCGTAACTTCGAGATTTTGTAATATTTTCACTCAACATTTTCAACATTGTCAATTTTGCACACCTCCTTACGAACAGTACAGCTGTCATTTTTCACATCCTGCCCAAAATGTGTTTTCACACAACTGGCGCACAATGGCACGGTTGCTGTGGGAAATCAATGTTCAGGACAGATGAAGAAAATCATAGTGAGTGTTCACGTGCAGAGGTCCCAAAATGCCTATGTTGAAAATCTGGTGAAAAAATTCTACTAAATGACTATTATGAGTGTGCATTGCGCAGTTTCCACATATGCTCATAAATTTCAGCATTTTTAATATTTTCACTCAAGATTTTCAACACTGCCATCTCTTCACACCTACCTATGAATGGTACAGCTGTCATTTTTCACATCCTGCCTGAATGGTGTTTTCCCACATCTGGCGCAGAATGGCATGGTCGCTGTGAGAAATCAATGTTCAGGACAGATTAACAAAATCACAGCGCCACTATTCATGAGCAGAGGTCCCAAACACTTTCATGAGGTGGGGGTCACAAAAAGGCTGTGTTGCAAATTTGTAGTGCAAATACCAACAAATGGCCAGGGCATTAGGGTTTCTAACCATAACATTCCACCCTGTACAGACTGACAGGCGTCAGGGGTGTGCCTTTGAATTGCCGGCTGTCATGCTTACACCATACCATCCCCCCACCCTGAAGTCAGTGACAGGCATCGAAGTGTGCCTTGGACTCTTCAGCCCCACAGTTCACCCCATTCTCCTATGCTGCACCCATTTCAGCGTATGTCCTTATGAAATGGGGTGACCGTAAAGCCGAACACCCCAAGGCACACTTCAGCACTTGTCGGTGTCTGCAGGATAGGGTGAGGCAAATGCCATTAGTGTTATAGCCGAATGGCGTGAGCGAGGCCTGAGGACCACAAGGCACAACGCGATATTTGTCGCACTCTGCAGGGTACGGTGAGCTGAATGCTATGAACGTTATGGCCTATGCCCAAAGGCACACTTTCAGTGCCTGTCAGTCTCTGTAGGGTGATGTGGGTTGACGCTTTCATACTTCAGTGCCATTCTTATTATAAATCTGTTCAACTCCTGTGGTACCGATGCCAGTGTCAGCAAGACAACATTTGGCATTGACAAATGCTTGTTTTTTCTGTGGACTAGATGTGGATAAACTAGTGTGGGCATTGTGGACATGCCTTAAATGTAGATAAACTATTGTGTGTGTGTGTGTGTCTAAAATGTGGATAATTGACTAAGGGTGTGGTTGTGGTTGTAGTTGTAGCATGTAAGTAAGTATATGTTAGGTGCCCTATCTCACAGGCTCAGGGGGCATCACAGAGTATACACAGACAAATACAGTAACTACAACATTCCCAAAGCATTTTGTTTTTTTAAATGCAGCTTTGTGACCCCACCTGTTGAATTCGCCTGACATCAGGTGTTCTCCCGAGGTGCAAAAAGGAGGGGTGGAGTGACCCTGTCGTCAATGAAAATATCAAAGCTACAGAAATTCAGAATACACATAAGGAGCCAGAAGAACTGTGGATCACCCTGGAAACAGGAAATGGGACAGCCATAAGAACTGGGGTTGTCTACAGGCCCCCAGACCAGGGGGAGGACATAGACACATTACTGTTAGAAGATATAAAAAACATGACAGCTAAAGGGGAGGTTCTGATAAAGGGAGACTTCAACATGCCAGATACAGATTGGTCAATACCAGCAGGAACATCTGCCAGAACTAGACACATGGTGGATTCCCTGCAGGGGGAGGGCCTCAAACAACTGATAAAACAACCCACAAGAGACAGGGCTATCCTAGATCTAGTGCTGACTAACAGGGAAAGCATCACAGCTCTCCAGGCAGAAGGTCACCTGGGGGCCAGTGACCATCACATGGTATGGTTCAATTTGGCCGCTACAACTAAATTATCCCATTCCATGGCAAAAATATGGGACCAGAGGAGCTGACTTTGATAAGATGGTCAACAGTTAAGCTAGCCCTGGCAAAAAGAAATACAGGTGAGGGGGTATAGGCAAAGTGGGCAAGCATTATAGATATAATACTTGAAGCAACATCCCATTGTGTTAGAAAAGAAGTGCAAAGAAGAAGGAAACCACTTTGGTTCTCAAAAACAGTAGCAGAAAAGGTCAGAGCCAAAAGACTGGCCTTCAGGAAATATAAGGGAACACAGTGGGATGAAGATGGGGAGGCATACCAAACTTCCCTAAGGGAAGCAGGGAAGGCAGTAAGACCCAAACCAAGGAAACACTAGCACGAACAGTAAAAGAAGGTGACAAACTTTCTATAGATACATTAGTGAAAAGAGAAAGTCCAGAGGTGGTATTGCTAAGATCAAGGGAGATAAGGAGCGTGTGAGGAGAGGAGGACCATGTAAAAGCATCTATCCTAAATAGATACTTCTGCTCAGTATTTACTGAAGCGAAGGTAGGGCAGGGCCCACAGCTCAGCACCATGGACATGGGGGGGGTGGAGGTGAGCACTAGTCCCTTCTCAAAAGAAAGGGTCCTACAAGAGCTTGCTAAGCTCAGGGTGGACAAGGCAATGGGACCTGATGGCATACATCCCAGGGTACTTTAAGGAGCTAAAGGTGGAACTAGCAGAGCCATTAGCAGAACTGTTTAGTGAGTCTCTGAGCACAGGAGAGGTCCCAGAAGACTGGAGAAGGGCTCATGTGATCCCGCTCCACAAGAGTAGTAGCAGGGAGGAGGCAGGGAACTACAGACCAGTCAGTCTTACCTCAGTAGTGGGCAAGATTATGGAGGCCCTCCTTAAGGAAAGGATAGGGCAACACCTGGAATCCATAGGGGCACAGGATCCAAGACAGCATGGGTTTACAAAAGGAAAGTCCTGTCAAACTAATCTCATAGATTTCTTTGACTGGGTAACCAGAGTGGTGGACCAAGGGGGAGCAGTTGATGTCGCCTACCTTGACTTCAGCAAAGCTTTCGATACTGTTCCACGTAGAAGATTGATTAATAAGCTGGGTAGGCTCGGGTGGGTCAGAGGTTGGTCAACTGGGTGGCAAACTGGTTGGCGGCAAACAGAGTGGTGGCAAATGGTATACAGTCAGAAGAGATGCAAGTCAGAAGGGGTACCTGGGATCAGTCCTGGGCCAGTCCTCTTCAATATCTTCATCAGTGACATTGCAGATGGACTGAGGGTAGGTTTGACTGTTTGCAGATGACACCAAGATCTGCAACAGAGTAGATGATCCAGATGGGGTGGGCAGAATGACAAGCGATCTGGATAAACTAGCAAAATGGTTGGAAGAGTGGCAACTGGGGTTTAATGCAAAGAAGTGCAAGATCATGCACATTGGGAAGAGAAACCCTGAAGCCACCTATAGGCTGGGAGGGGAGTTGCTGGCAGTCACAAGTGAAGAAAGAGACTTGGGCATCATCATTACCGATGACCTGAAATCATCCAAGCAGACCACTAAAGCAGTAGGTAAGGCTAGGGATGTTAGGGTGTATTAGTAGGGGTTTCACAAGTCGGAAGAGGGAGGTAATAATCCCTCTTTACAAGACACTGGTTAGGCCCCATCTGGAGTACTGCATGCAGTACTGGAGGCCACACCTTCACAAGGACATTAACCAAATTGAGGCAGTCCAGAGAAGGCGATCAAAATGGTGCAGGGACTGCATCAGAAAACATGAAGACAGATTAACGGAGCTCAATATGTATACCCTAGAGCAAAGGAGGGAGAGAGGTGATGTGATCGAAACATTCAAACACCTTAAGGGCATTAACAAGGTGAAAGAGTCTAACATGTTTCAATATAAGAAAAACAGCAGGATAAGAGGACACAGCATGAGATTAGAGGGAGGCCGATTAAGGGGTAATGTGAGGAAGTTATTTTTCACAGAAAGGGTGGTGGATGCATGGAACGGCCTACCTCAGGAACTGGTGGATATGAATACAGTGCAGGGCTTCAAACAGGCATGGGATAGGCATAAGGGAGCAATACAGATGAGTATGAATAGATAGGCCACTGACAGAGCAAAGGCTGATGGCACATTCATAAGGTAGAAAAAGAAATGGGCAGACTGGATGGGCCTTGCGGTCCTTATCTGCCATCAACTTCTATGTTTCTATGTTTCCCCTGCCTCCCAGTCCCATCTGCCACTCTCCCAGTGGTCATCCTAGTGGGGATTCACGAGAGATGGATCTGAGAGTACCCCACGCCTGTCACATATTGTGGCCAGTGCATATAATGTTTTTATGTTTTATCCCTTGTCACCGCCCACCTCCTCACAGCACCAGACAATGCCCTGAGGGTCTTGCAGAGGAGGCAAGCTCCTGGCCCACTGCTGGGGTGCAAGTGCAGCAGAACCCAACGCCTTCCTCTCTCCTGGCTGGGAATGCTGCTGCACTGCAGCCCTTCCCCAACTCCCCTGGACCACCCTAGTCAGTTCCTAAATGCATTCTTGAACTCAGTCACCAGCATGAGAGAATGACATGCAACCAAGTGGACAATCGGATGGCCCCATTCTCCGAATATTACTATCATGAGTTTGTATGCTAGAGCAATGATTTTTCCATGTTCAAAATAGCCAAGCTCCATTTGGCAAACTCTTAAATTCATTCTTTCTGTTTTTCCCAAACCATAAGCAAATCAGCATGTTTTGTACAAACATTTGGCTTAAATGCAGTGGTTTGCCCAAAAGCTGGTACAAAGTGAGTGTTTTCATGAAACATTGACGCCTAAATGCTGGATTAAAAATGACAAATTCCATTATTGATGTTATTGAAAATGAAAACTCATTGGTTTTATTATGTAGTAGTAGTTAGTAGTTTGTGGGGTAGCATGGCAGTTGACTTCTACTCTAGTTGACTTACAACAAATACCTTTCATATAATCTGGCATAAAAGACTACTAATGCCTCTTTGAGAAAGTTGAAAAACAAATTTAGACAAATGCACCTTCATTTTTATGAATTTTCTGTATTACTTTTCCCTTGTTCTTTATTTGCAAGGGTTTATGAGAATTTACCCCCAAACAATAGATTATCCCAGAGACAATGTACAGAGTTTTAAAATAGAAATACCCAGGATCTGCCTGTCATTCTTTTAGCAGCAGACTAGCATCTCGTCTGTCAGGACATGCTGCCCCATCTGTCAGTAGGTCTAACCTGTTTGTGCAGGCTTCCATTTTGCACCATAATTTACATCAGAAAAGACAAGATAAGGAGCTGGAGGGATGTGAGAAAGTTTTATTTTACAGAGAGGGTGGTTGAGCCATGGAACAGTCTTCCAGCAGAGGTGGTGGGCACCAAAACCATTCATGGGTTCAAGCACAGCTGGGACAGAGAGAAGAGCTTAGTAGTTAGTTAGGGTGATAGCAGTAAAACAAGGGCCATGGAGGTGGATAGTATGGGCTAAAACCCTATATAGACAAGGGATCATGGGGTATGATAAAGTGTTATAGGCAGACTTGATGGACCAGTGGTCTTTCTCTGCAGTCATTGTAATTGTGTTTCTGTATCTCTGTAAGCATCCTCTGGGAGCTTACTAGTTAAATTGGGTAGCTAGGCAGTGGAAGCTGTGGTGCCAGTAAGTCTGGGATGTGGGCCTGCCTGCCACCAGCACGGGTCCCACCACCTAGGAGATAAATTTTTTTTTTTTGCCACCAATGGAGAGGAAAGGAAGGAGATTGAGAAGGGAGAGCGAGTCGGGATGTGGACCCACTAGTTTGTCTGGAGGGCTGCAGCAGGGCCAGGGAGAGCTGCTAACCACCCGGCCCACCTCCCCAAGACCCAAATTGGAAGTGTGGTGGTTTGGGCTGTGATGTGTGAAGGAGAGCCGTGGAGTACTAGTCTGGATCCTGTCATCTCTGTTTGGGAGCTGGAGCCCGGAGAGTCAGACGTATGGAGGTCCGCCAAGTGATCTCTGGCACCTTGGTAGGGTAAGCACCAATGAGGGGTCCCCATTCCTGAGAAATGTCACCAGTGGGCGAGTGCAGCCTTAGAGCCAGTGAATGTTTCTGTGGTCAGGCCTGCTCTGGCAGATGCGGCCTGGGGGTGCAATACAGAGGCGGTAACCTGGATCGTTGAGGTGTAGAGGTGGCAACCTGTCCATCTTTACCCCAGCCAGTGGCTGCTACAAAATTTGGGCTCACAGGGGGTACAGCCTGGGGAGGCAGGAAGAGCTCCATGTGGGGATTGACTGGTTGGGACTCTGGCAGGGTGGCAGGCAGTCCGGATGCTCCATGTGGCACTGCAGCCAGTCCCCTGGTTGAAAGCAGTCCTGAAATCGGAATCACTGCATGAGCAGAAAGTGCCTTTGGTTTCTGGAAAGGCCAGGGATTTGCGGAATTCCCTGAGGAGGCCAGACCAGATGCATGGCATCAGTGATTGGGTCTCGGGAAGGTCTTCGTGGTCTGTTTGTGCTAAAATGAACACACCGTTTTAAAAGTTTGAGACCTCTCAGTAAGAAAGTAGCTCCCTGTGTTTTAAGGCAACCCTTTGTAACAAGGCAAATAAGAAATGGGATTGGGACAGCAGAAACATTTCATGCTGTCACAATTGCTACCTCAGTTTAACTATTGATGAGACTAAGAGAGAAAAGTAAGCAAGTGCCTCTGTTATGGAAGTGTATGAAGGGAAGGAATATGAACTGAAAGCCTGCAAGTGTGAAATACCTCTAAGTATGGCCTGTTTCAGCCTACTGTCTAGTGCTGCTGTTAGGAATGTAGCCCTTTTGGCTCGAAGGAATGTCTGCAAGGCAATAAATCAATCTGTTGGAAAAAGAGATTGTTGCAGAAGTGATTGTCAGGTTCATACCTGTGAAGTGCCCCCAATGTACTTATTACCCCCATGTTCCATGGAGTGGCTTATCAATTTTCTTATGAAATCAGTTTGTTTTGCAAAGTATTCTGGTTGGGGACATTGCATTCACTGGACAAAATGTGTGCTACTGTTGTTGCCTGCTAACCAACTTGCCCCTGCAGCTATCCCTACCAGTGTGAAGTGATGTATCTGCTCCTCGACCTGTGAAGCCATCTGGCAACAGAGGAACCAGGTAATGAGCATACTCTAGTTTCTTGAACTGTGTTTTCTTGGTTTTACAGTGCCCCCTCCCACTAATACCATCTGATACCCTAAGACATCAGGAGTGGGGGCTTACAACGTGGGCGCTCGTCCAGGATTTGAGTGTGTTTGGGGAACATGCTTTGTGCCTGGACTAGCATTGGGAGCTGCAGGAGGGACTGTTGAATCAAATTACAGGCTAACAGAGTGCAATTTACCAGAGGAGTGTCGCCATTGATTTTGGATTTCTGTCTCGCTCCGTAGGGTGGTTACATGTAGACATGCAGGTGACTAAAAGCCACGGGTATGCAGATGTCCTGCTCTAACTGGGTAACGGCGAGTGGGATGCTGGTGCATGAGATTTTCTAGTTAGGAGTAGGTGCCATTTTAGAGGGCTATAGGAGGAGTATTGAGAGTGTGTGTTTCAGCTACTGAAGATCTGCACCAAGGTGGAAGCGCTGAAGGCCCGCAGGGTGACTATCTCTGTGTCCCTGTTAGCCTGGACTTGGGATATGGTGGGAAGAAAAGTACCACCATGGACGCATGCCACACTACTGAAGAGACTAATTCGGCTGCCAGTTTGTATTATAGAAACATAGACTTTGACGGCAGATAAGGACTGCTTGGCCCACCCAGTCTGCCCATTTCCCTACCTATTGAATAATCTGCAGATCCTAGTTAACTAACAGCCTACTTCTTCCTACCCCCCCATCAGAATTACATTATGTCTGCCCCATGCATTCTTGAATTCCCCTACTGTTTTCGACCCCATGACCTCCTCAGGAAGGCTGTTCCATGCATCCACCATCCTTTCCGTGAAAAAATACTTTCTCACATTGACCTTGAGCCATGCCCCCTCTATCTTCAGATTGTGCCCCCTTGTTCATGCACATCTCTTTTTCTGAAAGATGCTACCCTTCTGGACTTTGTTGATTCCCTTGAGGTACTTGAAAATTTCTATCATGTCCCCCCTCTCCCTCCTTTCCTCGCGGGTATACATATTAAGCTCCTTTAGTGTCTCTTTGTATATCTTCTGTTGCAGACACTGCACCATTTTAGTTACCCTCCTCTGGACTGCCTCCATCCTGTCTATGTCCTTGCGGAGATGGGGGTCTCAAGAACTGCATGCAGTACTCCAGATGGGGTCTCACCAACTGTCTGTACAGAGGGATAACAACTTCCTGTTTTCTACTGGTGATGCCTCTTCCTATATATCCCAGTATTTCCCCAGCCCTCCTTACTCTCTTCTTACATTGCTTGCTTACCTTTAGGTCACCTGACATGACTACCCACAGGTCCCTTTCCATTTTTGTTGTTGTTAGTACCTCCCCACCATTGTATACTCTTCTCCTGGGTTTTTATTTCCCAGTTGCATTACTTTGCACTTTGCATTGAATCTAAGCTGCCATACTTTTTTTTTTTTTTTTACTTCCTCCTGGTCTCAGCCCAGAGGAATCCTTTCTCTGGTCTTTTTGACTGGGCCCGACGTACCACTGGGACCCAGCATCATTCTGCATGAGACTGGGAGATTTTATGTCTTTAGTTTCCTCATGGTTCATCCCTACTTGTGGGGGGTGCTGACACAGAGGACTTGGTCCAGACCGAGTAGGCGTGCTCGCGCATGCCCATGGAACCCAGAAATCCTGGCGCCCTCCCCAGCCCTGACTCCCTGTGGAGAGCTGTTGTGCCTTACTGCCCATGCTTCCACAGACAGCAATGCTTGTGGGCATTGCTGCCCTGTAACTGGCCCCCCCGGAGGAGGAGAGCATCCATTGAGATGCTCAATCTGCCTCCCACGGCCGATCCCCGGTGACCCGAGTCCATTCCAGAACCTGGGTCACCAGCGTAGCGTGAGGTGTGACATCCAGTGCCTTAACCCTCAGCGCCACCGGGCCGGCTTAAGCTGTCATACTTTTGACCATTCCTCCAACCTTGCCAAGTCCTTTCTCATCCTTTACACCCCCCTCCCCATTTATCAACCCTTTTGCAGATCTTTGTGTGGCCTGCAGAGGCATACTTTTCCTTTCAGTCCCTCCGCAATGTCACTTATAAAGACATTAAAAAGGACCAGACCCAGTACTGAACCCTGTGGTACCCCACTAGTAACCCCCCTTTCTTCGGAGTGGACTCTGCTTAATGTTACCCTCTGTGTCCTGTTGTCCAGCCAATTGTTTACCCAGGCTACCACCTTGGGACCCACTCCCAGCCTGGATAATTTGTTAATCTTTTGTGTGGGACTGTGTCAAATGCCTTGCTAAAGTCTAGGTAGACCATGTCCACAGCCCCTCCCTGGTCTACTACTTTGGTCACCCGGTCAACAAAATCTATTAGATTCATCTGACTTGACCTTCCTGCTGTGAATCCATGCTGCCTTGGGTCCTGTGCCCCACTGGCCTCTAGGTACTCAACAATTCTTTCTTTCAGAAGTGATTCCATCATTTTACGTACCACTGAGGTCAAACTAACGGGTCTGTGGTTTCCTGCCTCTGCTTTGTTCCCACTTTTGTGAAGGGGAATCACATCCGCCTTCCTCAGGTCCTTGGGTACCACACCATCCTTCCATGATTTGTTAAAAAGGGTAGTCAGTGATGTCACTAGTTCTCCCCTTAGTTCTTTTAGAATTCTGGGGTGAATCCCATCAGGGCCCATTGCTTTGTCCACCTTCAGTTTTAGGAGTTCTTTCAGAACCCTTTCTCATGTGAATGGACTGGTATCATTTCCTTTCAGAGTGCTTCTGTTGACTGGATTAGGTATTTCCTCTCTTTTGTGAAACGAGGCGGAAGTATTTGTTCAGTATCCCTGCTTTTCATTGTCACCCTCTGCTCACCCTCCCTCCCATTTTTAAGCCTCATTGTCCTTCACTTGGTCTTTCTTCACTCCCTAATGTATCTATAAAAGGTTTTATCCCCCTTCTTAACTGAGTAGGCTATGTTTTCCTTGGTTTGGGCCTTTGCTATTCTGACTGCCTTCCCTGCTTCCTTCTGCTTTAACTGGTACAGTTCTCTGTCTTGCTCCTTCTTTGTTTCCTTATTTATTTTATTTAGTTTTTGTTTACTGGGTAGGTGTGCTAGCCATAGAAATGACTATTTTCAGGTACGACCCGGGAGGTTACAGAGTGGAATTACATAAAACATAGAAACAAAACAAGGTTTTACAGTAACAATACAAGCAAGGTGATGAGAGCAAGGTACAAAACAGTGTGATTCATGACAAAACGTGTGATAAGGCAATTTGTTGGCAGGTGCAGGACATAGCTCACATATTTGCAAGGAATTATCATGATGCAAAGTTCGGCATTGAAAACAAACAACCACATACTTGCAAAAAATATTATAACCCCTGTTACCCAGGGTTACTTGAATCCCAGTAAGACCTAGTGGTAGGCAGGAAGGCAGCTTGTGAACTCCAGTTAAATGGATTTCACACACTCCTTTCTCAGTCTCAGCTGAGACTGAGGGATGACATCATTATAGAACTGTCGAGCTATGACCAACACTGGAATGTTGCAGTTGGAGGTTACAGTAGAACGTTGGGGAATTTGAAGTCAGTCTGTGTGCAGTCTGAGTGAGAGACTGTAGGCAGCAGAGTGTGTGCAGGTCTCAGAGCTTTAAGCTCTGTTTCAGAGCTACTTTTGGAAGGTGTGTGTTTCCACCTGAAGAGAAACACAGGAACTGGTAATTGAAGTGGTGGAGACCGCTGTCAGTGGTATAAGATTCCCATCCCTGAGGGGATAGGGGGATTTTGCCTGTTTTCCAGGGCACTCCGGGTCCTGCTAAGGAAAGAAGCTGCCTGTTCAAGTTGTGCTGAGGCACCAGAAGCTCTGAGAGAGAAATTCCTTGTGGAGGAAATGCCTGTGGAGCACCTGCAACCAAAGGGTGAGTTCGCTCTGAAAAAGGGCCAAGTGTTTTTCACCTGAACAGAAGGAAACTAGAGGACTGTTACTGTGGGGTCAGGAAAAGACAGCAAAGTACAGCTGGAAAGTGGGATTGGACTGCTTAATCTGTGGGAGGTCTAGAGTAATGGACAATGCCACTTAATTCAAGTATGTTCAAGTCCAGCACAAAGAGCTGAAGGAAATTGGGATTGGACTGCTTAATTCAGTGGGGGTCTCAAGTAATGGACAACGCCACTTAAAAGTATGTTCAAGTCCAGCACAAATGGGAAGCAAGACAAGTAGATGGAATGTGAAATACATTTAGCAAGAATCTACATTGCAAAGCTTTACAGGATGAGGTGTTTACTGTCCAAAGAAATGGCCAGGTATGAATTGTGGGAGCGAGAGGTGGGAGACCCCCCAACAGTAGTAACCAAATTCACCTCTACGGATTTGCTCTGAGACACCTTTTGCTTTCCCTCAGGTACTTGGCCAGTGCCTGAGGAAAGTACCCAGACATGGGACTGAAAGGAAGATTCCCTGATGGAGTCGAGGTACTATTAGGTGATTTAGGGAGCCACCAGAAAATGTTTCCATGAAGTATGGAAGGTGTCCAAGTGGCTGGCAAGGGAGCCGAGCCAGGGAAATCCCAGAACAGTGTACAAGTTCGGGCTGTGTAACCCGAAGCAGCATGCAAGTCCAGGCTGTGTGCCCAATGGGTTCAGAGCCTGAGGGCTGAAATGTTGAAAAAGTGTTCTAGTCTCTTTTAATCTGCATTACCAGGAGTGTAGCCCCGTGGGGGTCCAACTATGCTTTGTTTATTCTGTTTGGATGTGAATAAAAAGCCACACTTTAGAATCCCACTTCTGGTATTGGACATTACAGTTACTGCTTCCTGTGTTCAGAGTTACTTGGGTGCCCCTGTACAAAGTAGCCAAACCTAGCCTTTGTGCCAGTGACCTATTCCTCCCCAAACCCAGCCCACCTGGTATTGCTGTCAGATGGCAATGGCAGACCGGGTAGGGGTTACAATTATAACTATCAGGTATAATGAGTAAGGAAAATTACAAAATAACATACAGTAGGCAGATCCTTAGGGGAGAAACATTCACACGGTTTGGGAGGTGGGGCACAGAGTATTGCAAGTAGGCGCTTTTCGGCAATGATTACAAAGATCTAAGGAGGACAGAATTAGTTATAGTAGAACAGGGCAAGGGGTTTGAGATAACAAGCCAAAGAGGAGTAGCACATCAGGTTGGGAGGGGAGACAAATAGACAGGCAAGGGGAGGATTAAGTGCAAGGCATTAGGTAGAAAGCAGCTCAAGTGCACAGCATAAGAGTAGGAGTGGTGCTGGGGGGGTTGAAGCAAGGGCTTAGATTAGAAAAGAGGAGATGAGGTAGCTATGGAGCTCCTTTTAAAAGGTGTTATGGGAGGATGCTTGGTGGATCATTAAAAGGAGGGGGGTCCATAGCTGAGGAGCATGGTGGGCGAAAGCACTGGTGCCTTTGGTGGTGGTGTTTTTTTGGACACATAGAAGGGATTTTTCAGCTGAGTGTAAGCCATAGCTGGACATCTGAGGAACAAGTAGATCAGCTAAGGTTTTGGAATCTGAGACCACATAATACTGTCGACAGTCAGCCAAGAGAAGTAAAGTCTAGCAGCATTTGTTGACAGCCAGTTTAGATCTGAGTAGAGGAGGCAGTGGTGTTTCCGTCGATTGGGAGAATGAGGCATAGCAACAGATATTATTATAGGCGACGTCCCATCTATGGATATTGGATTTAGGTAGGGCAGTATAGGTCGCAACTCCATATGTAAGGGTGGGTAGAAGAATTCCACGAGCAATGGCAAGCCTCGCTGCAGGGGTTAGTGCATATCTGGTCCGGAAGTATCTCTAGTTCCTGAATGCTATCTTTTTCTCTCTAACCTTTCCCACCACCTCTTTTGAGAACCATAGTGATTTTTTCCTTTGTTTTGATTTATGTATTTGCTTCACACAAAGGCTTGTTGCCTCTGTCTGTTTTGATGTTTCCCATTGTTCCTCCACCCTCCTTCTTGCCGGTTTGCTAGTGCTTTTCTGAGAGCTCTCCCATTTTGACAAAGTCAGCCCTCCTAAAGTCCAGTATCCTCACGTTGCATGGCTTGACTCTATGGCTGTATTGGATGTTCCAATGGAGTGGTGCCTTACCCAAGTGAATCCCTATTACCCTATGTGGAGTGATGGTCCTGGCATGGGGCCCCCACTCATGTGGACAGCACAGAGACATTATACAGTGCAGAGACCTGGGAGGAATTGTAGCGAGCACTGGGGGAGACTGCTGGCAAACCTGTGGGGAAGGGCGATAGATGTCTGCCCAGCCTTTCCCTACCATCTGATTCCACCACTCCCAGTGGTAGCAGGAGAAGCCTTGGAGGGGAGAAGCTACTAGTAAGTCCTGGGTTAGCTCACCCTGGCAGCCTCTCCTTGGCAATGGAGTCAAAGGCGATGGATCTGGAGGCATCCATGATTACTACTCCACCCCAGGATCCCCCTTATGCGGAGGTGGCAGACTCATTGAGGGTGTGAACTTCTGGCTAGGAAGAGGGAGCAATGGCCTCTGCTCCTGGATCCAACCCCAAGGCATTTGAGTTCGTTGATCCGTGTATTGATGAGTGGGATATTCCAAAGCTGTACCATCTACCACTTGGTAGCTTGTCAGCCTCTTTGCACCTATCTGAACTATAGTAAACTAAACAGCGAAGATAGAGCCTAGACCCCTCAGACCCAAGGGTGATGCGCTATGCCTCGAGGCAACTGGGTGCAGAAAGGTACCGCTGCAGGAGCCAACATGTCCAGTCTGTTCAAGTGATCTAGTGCAGAAAGTTGGATGAGGGAGCACATTCCGAAGGAGTACCCTGGCACTGAGTACCCCTATCTGTCGGAGAAGATCTGGGACATTATCGAGGAGGGTGTTTCATGGGGCTTTGGACCACATTAAGGCCTACGATCTCAGTTTTGATATTTCACTGGCTGTGCGAGCTGAGCTATCCGCCAAGAAAAGAGGATGTGTGCCTTCCAATTTGGACAGGAGTCACCCTCTTTGATACTTTTGCCCTGGTGTAGGAAGATAATGGGTGACAGATCAAGTATTACATACTATCCAAAGACTCTTCTGGTGAGGAGATAACCAAGCCAGACCCTAAATTTTATTAGTCCGAAGTGATTCCCAGAGATGAAATGTGCCCTAGACTGTAACCACCTATGCTGCAAGCTGGCCTGGGTTCCCTAGGGCGAGACTGATGTCACGGACTCCCACTGCTGGATGCTGAGTGAGATCAACTCCTTTTGTAATGTTTAAAGTTACCAGGCGTTGGCTCTCCAGTAAATTACATAAAAATTATTTTCCTGCATAACTTTCTGACAACTGATGTTTATTGTTTGAAAAAATGTTTACTAGGAAAGGGTGGACTGGAATATGGCTCCCCAAGCTGTATTGTTATGATAAGATATGAATGGTTGGTGTGGTGGAGTGAAGGGTGTTTGTAGGACTCTATGTGAGACTAAGTGTGCAACTGGGTGTGAGTGGTTAGTGATTGCACTGAGCTTATTAAAATGCTTTCATTGGCTCTGTTTCAGTATATAGTGATCTAAGTGTTCTGGGTTTAGACAGAAGAAAACATGTTGCACAGTTTAATGTTAGTGTTCCAGTTATGCATTTTAAAGGGGGGTTATTATATCAGATGACCTTAAGGTGGGCAAGCAATGTGAAAAGGCAGTATGGAGGGCTGGAGGGATACTGGGATGCATAGGGAGAGCTATCAACAGTAGAAAACACGAAGTTGTTATCCCTCTGTACAGACAGTTAGTGAGACCCCATCTGGAGTACTGCGTGCAGTTCTGGAGACCCCATCTCTGCAAAGACATTGACAGAGTGGAGGCTGTTCAGAGGAGGGCAACCAAAATGGTGCACAGTCTGCACCACAAGACGTACTGTATGAAGAGAGACTAAAGCAGCTTAATATGTATACCCTCGAGGAAAGGAGGGAGAGGGGGCACACGATAGAAACTTTCAAGTACCTCAAAGAATTAAAGTCCAAGAGGGTAGCATCTTTCAGAAAAGAGATGTATGCAAGAACAAGGGGCACAATTTGAAGATGGGGGTGGCTCAGAGGTAATGTTAGAAAGTATTTTTTCATGGAGAGGGTTGTGGATGCATTGAACACCCCTCCTGAGGAGGTTATGGAGAACAGTGGGAGAATTCAAGAATGCATGGGACAGATATAAAGCAATTTTGGGGGGGGGGTAGGAGGAAGTAAACTATTAGTTAATTAGAATCTGCAGCTTATCCATCAGGTAGGGAAATTGGCAGACTAGGTGGGTCAAGCGGTCCTTATCTGCCGTCAAATTCTATGTTTCTATGGTATGTTTGTTGTTTCCTATTCCCAGCAGCAGCATTTTTTGTATCACTATAGAAACCAAGTTTTGTGTAGGAAGGTTACAGTGTTAGTGGGGAGGGATGCCCCCGGTGCAGTACCTGTCCGTTTGACTGTGGGAACCAGCGGGTGGGTTGCCAGTAGTCACCATAAGATATTATAGGGTAGGTTAAGGTAAGGTCTTGGGTAAAGTATCTAAATTTCCACCATCTCAGCGGTGTAGCCAGTATGGTGCACTAACCCTTGGGGGTTGGGGGGAGAAGGTTCCACCATGCCGCAGCGACACAGAATTTACCGATCAACACAGTGATTGCACAACACTGCCAACTGGTATTGTGCTGTCGCTGGAGGAACTGGTGTTTTCTGTGGGGGGTTTTGCCCCCACACCCCCAATGTGGGGGTCTTTGCCCCCGCACCCCCAGACTTCAAATAATCAACTCCAAGTTGGAGTTGGTTTGGGAAGGGGACGAACACCCCTGTGGCAACAGTGTCAGGAACCCAGCAGACCATCACAGCGAACTGCTGAAAATGTCGCTATGATGGTCTTCGCTGTATTCCTATCGCTGTTGTGACATAATTCTGAAGGGAGAGATGGCCATTTCTCTCCTGGGGGGGAGTGGTCAGGGGTAGAAGAGTGGCCTGGTTGGTGTTCACCAGGAGTGAGCATTTATGTTGGGAGGGAAAGTGTAAGCACCTCTGAGAGTTACTAGTTAAATGGGTTGCTAGGCAGTGGAAGCTGTGGTGCCGGTAGGTCTGGGATGTGGGCCTGCCTGCAGCCAGCAGGGGGACCCACCCCCTAGGGGATAAATAGTGGCGGGGTTTTGGCGCTGGGGGAGAGGAGAGGAAGGGAGATTGAGAAGGGGAGAGCAAGTCGGGGTGTGGGCCCACTAGTTTGGCGGGGTGCGGCGGGGCCGGGGAGGGCCACTTGCCACACCAGCTCTCCTCCCTCAAAGACCCACACTGGAAATGTGGCGGTTCTGGCTGTGATAAGTGAAGGGAGCCATGGACCACAAGTCTGCGTCCTGTTGTTGCAATTTGAGAGCCACAGCCGGAGAGTCAGAAGTATGGAGGCCCATAAAGTCATTTCTGGCACCTTGGCAGGTAAGCACTGATGGGAGTCCTGTTTCAGAGAATCTCACCCATGGGTGAGTGCAACCTGAGAGCCAGTGAGTGTTTCTGTGGTCAGGCCTGCTATGGTAGATAGGGCCTGGGGGCACGGTCAGGAGGTGGCAGCCTGGATTGTTGAGGGTGTAGAGGTGGCAACCTACCACTTTTGCCCAGCTGGTGGCTGCTACAGGGTTTGGGCTCTCAGGGCATACAGCCTGTGGAGGCAGAAAAAGTTCCATGAAGGATGTGGCTGGTTGGGACCCCAGCAGGGTGGCAGTTTACCGTCTGGGTGCTCTGTGTGGCACTGCAGCCAGTCCCCTGGTTGAAAGCAGCCCTGAAATTGGAATCACTGCATGAGCGGAAAGTGCCTTTGGTTTCTGGAAAGGCCAGGGATTTGCGGAATTTCCTAGGGAGGCCAGACCAGGCGCGTGGCATCAGTGATTGGGCCTCGGGAAGGTCTTCGGTGGTCTGTTTGTGCTAAAATGAACACTGTTTTAAAAGTTTGAGACCTCTCAGTAAGAAAACAGCCCCATGTGTTTTAAAGCAACCCTTTGTAACAAGGCAAATAAGAAATGAGATTGGGACAGTAGAAACGTCTCGTACTGTCACAATTGTTACCCCAGTTTAACTATTGATGAGACTAAGAAGAAAAAGTAAGCCAGTGCCTGTGTTATGGAAGAGTATGAAGGGAAGGAATATGAACTGAGAGCCTGCAAGTGTGAAATACCTCTAAGTATGGCCTGTTTCAGCCTACTGTCTAGTGCTGCTGTTAGGAATATAGCCCTTTTGGCTCGAAGGAATGTCTGCAAGGCAATAAATCAATCTGTTGGAAAAAGAGATTGTTGCAGAAGTAATTGTCAGGTTCATACCTGTGAAGTGCCCCCAACGTACTTATTACCTCAATTGCTCCATGGAGTAGCTTATCAATTTTCTTGTTATGAAATCAGTTCGTTTTGCAAAAGTAATCTGGTTGTGGACATTGAATTCACTGGACAAAATGTGTGCTACTGTTGTTGCCTGCTAACCAACTTGCCCCTGCAGCTATCCCTACCAATGTGAAGTGATGTACCTGCTCCTCAACCTGTAAAGCCATCTGGCAACAACAGAGGAACCAGATAATGAGCATAATCTATGTTCTTGGACTGTGTTTTCTCGGTTATACAGTGCCCTCCTCCCCCCACCAGTGATGCCATCTGATACCCCTAGACATCAGGAGTGGGGGGCTTACATCTTTATTCAATTCCCATCAATTTTTAGATACAAATTACAGCAAGTTTTGACTTTTGACACAAATGGATGTAACAGCTGAAACTCTACCACCGATTGGATACAAGTGGGCCGACACACAGAGTAGACATTTGCATCTACTTCCCCTTGATATACCAAACAAACCCTTGCTATATAAATATGTCCCTCAGTCTTCCCCTGCTGCATGTCTATCTACTGCATGCCTGAAGGCAGAATCCTCTGCTGTGATATACCACAATCTAGTAATGTATTGTTTCATCATAAGGTCAGTGCAATAAACTGGCATTTATTATATCGACCTTATGATGGATGTCACTTGGCTTGGGCATCTTTGAAAAAAAGGCTCTTGAGCTCAGAGATCTCTTGAACACAATAAATAAAAAAATAAATAAATTAATACATACATACATACATACATACATACATACATACATACATACATACATACATAAAAAAGTACTGTCTACTGTGGAAATTGTTTTGATGTCATAAGTAAAAGTTTATTACCTGAGGTGCATATAAGTAGCAGGTACAGATGCTGTTTTAATGTGAAGGCAAGTGTGGTGGGAAAGGAGAAGAAATAAGCCCATTAAGGCCCAAATCTTCTAATAATGACTAGGGAGGCCTCATGGCATTCACAACCCATCCATTCCCCCCCCAGCCAGACTTCTATGGCCTTTGATCCCATCGCATGGAATTATGATGGCGGCTGGGTTAGTGGCATGCGGGGTTGGGGCCATGATCCATGACACTTGCGATGACACCCTAACAGCATCTTCAGCAGCTGCAGCACGCCAATGCCCAGCTCTCTTCCTTGCAGCAGTTGATGGGGGTTGATGGGACAGTGTCTGGAAACTGAATCCCTTTGATTATTTATTAAAATCTTCAAGTCTTCCAGGGGATACAGTAGTTCAGTAATTAAGGACATAGCACGTTTCAGTACCCCTTTTAAAATAACTTGTTCTCCTATGAGCCTACTTCAGCTTCATGCCCACCTCTTTCCTGCAAAACCCTACCCCCTACATCCTCCCTCCAGCACCCCTTCCTTTCCACCTTACTCCCACCCCCTGTTCCCTCCTCTGTACACCAGCTTACCCTCACTACCCACTCGCCGTTGTTTGTCTAGGCCCCAAGTAGGGTTCTCTGCATCCTAGAGGGGTCCAGAACCTAGGCAAGCACCTTCCTCACCTCCTACTCCCACCCCATTCTTTCCTGAAAGGGCTGGGTCTTGGCCCCTCTTCTCTCCCACCTCCGTCTCTCTTGGTCCTTCTGAAGCCTACTCCCCATCGCTGCCTACTTCCCTCCTGTCGTGCTCTACCTCTGCTGCCTACAACCTGCTTACCTCCTGTTGTGCTACCTCTGCCTTGTGCAGGCAGGGTCCATAGCATACTGGAGGTGGTCAGACCCTGGCAGACCCTTTTCCCCCCTCTTCCTGCCTGATGTGCTCTAACTCCCTGCCTGCAACCTGCTTCCCTCCTGTTCATGTTTGACCTCCGCCTGGTGCAGGCAGGGTCCACAGCATTCTGGAGGGGTCAGGCCTTGGCAGAGCCTTCTCCTCCACCTTTGCTTTCCCTCTTCCAATTCCCCCCTTTCACCCCCTGCTCTCTGCCTATATGCCCCAACCTACCCACCTTCCCCCTTCCTAGCCATAGTTATTGGCTAACCCCTAATCTCAATGCACTTATAGTCAACCTTGCACTTTTTACACCTTGCAAATTTTGTTCTATCTGTGTCTCTCCTGCAATCTTGCCCTAGTTCAGCCTCCTTGTATGCTATCCAGCCATTTTCTAACTACAAAGCCATGTCCCACCAAGTGTTTGCCAAACATATTTGTGCTATTGTATCTATCTAGTTCAAGTCTATTAGCATTGTATCCATCTAGTTCATACCTGTTAGCATTCCTCCTTTTCAGTACTTCTGTATAGTCTGCTCACTTTATTGAATGTAATCAAATTGTGTACCAAATCTCTATATACTATCTTCATGTTCCCCTACCCCCCAGGTTGCACCGGGAGACGAGCAACTTGTTGCTCAGTGTGCCTTCCTGGTGAAACATTTCAATAAATAAACAAAATCATGGAAGGAAGAAGAAAAACAAGTAAGAAAATAGAATAATTTGAAAATAATTTGCAGGGACAGAGCTAGCCGTTGGTCAGGAAGGACTTTTTGTGAGAGCTCTTGCTCGGCATCTTAAATATCTATTTTTCACAATATTTATCGCCAAATTCAACATTTTAACATGGCAAAGTGTTGTGCCAACCTGCAACATTTAGGACGGGAAGCCAAAGGACAACAAAGAACTTCTGCCAATTTCTTTCAGCCTAAATAGAAGGCTGTGGAGTGCGACAAAGGGGCTTCTGGTGGGTGAACAATTACCACTGTTAGAACTGCAGGATATTAAAACCTCAGTAAGCGAGATCAACTTCCATGCAGGTAACTGGAAGGCATTTTGTTGAGATGGCCATCAGAATACAAATGATGGCAAATTCTCTGACTAGCCTAGTTGATAAAGTGAGCATGACTGGGGGTGGAGTTGAAAGTACATACAATGCTGCACAGCAAGTGTGCAAGCTAGCCCTGAAGTCTTACTCTTCTCTTGCTAAAAAAGCCAACTAGAAAAGTAATTGCTTTGGGTTTACCTGATACTTTGCTAAAACACTATGCAGATTGTGTAGCTGGTCTTTGCAAACATAGCAACATAGACAGTTATGGCAGAAAAGGATCAAAAGTCCATCTAGTCTGCCCTGAGTTCCCTATCTGCCCCAAGACCTATTGTACAAATGGGGTTTTATCCCTCCTGTCAACCCCTCTGCTTCTTACTGCTACTTACCTGAGCAACCAGCAAACCCTTCACTCTGTCCCAGTCATGGCTGAAACCATTTACGGTCTTGGAAACCAGCACCTCTGCTTGCAGACTGTTAGAAACATAGAGAATGACTACAGAAAAAGACATTGTCCATCCAGTCTGCCCGTGGTTTCGTATCAATCCCCTGGACCTAACTGTCATCCAGGGTACTATCTATCACTAGCCACTCTCCTGTTCTCCTCCCTTTTACTATTACCCTGAGTAGCAACTATCCCGTCACACTCTCCCACATGTGCTTGAAACAATTTATGGTTTGGTGCCTACCACCTCAGCTGGCAGACTGTTTCGGGTTTCACCACTCTCTGTAAAATATTTACTCATATCTCTCCTGAACATTCCATCTGCCAGTTTCCATTCATGCCCCCATGACCTCAAACAACTCCTCACAGTTCACCTTATTTATTCCCTTCAGGAATTTGAAGGTCTTTTTCATATCACCCTCTCTCGTCTGGTCTCCATAGAGTACCTGTTTAGTGCCTTGAACTGATCCTCATAAGATCTGCCCTGCTGGTCCTTGTATAATCCTGGTCACCCTTCACTGAACCACCTCTTGCCTGTCCTTATCTTTCCTGAGGTGAGGATTCCGAACTGGGCACAGTACTCCAGGTGCGGCCTTACCATTCATCTATAAAGAGGTAGTATTACCTGTTCATCTACTGTCAGTACCCTCCTGATACATCCTAACATCCTATTTGTCTTACTTAAGGCCTTATAGTATTGGTTTGATTATTTGAGGTGTAACTAATGATGACTTCTAGGTCTCTTTCCTCTGTTGTAGTGCCCAGCTTAAACCCTCCCATCCAGAACTCTGTCCTTGGGTTCTTCCCTAGGTGTCTCACCTTGCACTTCTTGGCATTGAATTTCAATTGCCAAACCTTGAACCACCTCTCCAGTCTGTAGGCCACTCTGCATCTCCCTAATTCCGTGTCACTGTTCACCCTCCCAGAGCTTTGTGTCATCTGTAGAGACACAACCTGCTTTGGATTGTTTCTCCAGTGTTACTGATGAACAAATTGTAGAAGACTGGCCCCAGGACTAATCCCTGTATTACTCATCTTGACCTCCCTGTCTTCAGATTTGATCCCATTTACCACAACCCTCACCCTTCCCTCATCCAATTTTCTACCCATCTTACTGTGTTCCTTGCTGCCTCAGATCCTCCATCTTTTCCAGTAATCACCTGTGAGGCACTGAGTTGGAGGCCTTTCTGAAACTGAAATAGAGTAACTCAATGGCATGGCCCCCATCCAATGTCCTCATCACCCAGTCAAAGAAAACTTCGTTTAGTCTGACAAGACCTCCCTGCCAAGTACCCATGTTGTTTACTGTCCTGGAGTGCTAGGTCCTTTGCTAGTGACTCCATCAGCTTTCCCACAACTGAAGTAAGACTGACAGATCTGTAGTTCCCCACTTGCTCCTTGTCCTCCCCCTTACAAAGTTTGTAAGACTGTCTGCTACCCTCCAGTCCTTCTGAACCACCCCTGTCTGTAACAAGGTATTGCATAGCCATACCAGGGATGCAGCTAGTTCTGCTGCCAGTTCCCCAAGCACCCTTGGGTGCATCCCATCTGGCCCAGGGCCTTATCTATCTTGAAGGCTACTAACCTGTTCTGGATTCTTTAGCTGGTGAATGCTGTCTGACTCATCTCCAGGACCCTCTTTGTGACTGCCTTGATGCCAACTTTCTGGCAAGGGCCTGCTGTCTTCCTTGGTGAAGACAGAGCAAATGTGGTCATTAAGGACAGTTGCCTATTGCCTGTCCTCTTCTATTATCCTCCCTCCCTCAGATAGCTTAACAATTCCCCCTCCTTTCCTCTTTTTTCCCTAATATACCTGAAGAATTGCTTTTCCCTGCTCTTGATTCCGCAACAATATGCAGCTCTGTGTTCGCTTTAGCTTCCCTACCACCGTCCTTGCTTCCCTAGTTCTCAGTTGGTGTTCTCCCTGTTCTTCCTTCCTCTGCTTTTCTTTGTACCTAATGAAGGCCAGTTTCTTGGCTCTCACTGCTTCCCTGAACTTTTCTAAGAACCACATTGGTCTCTTGTACCTGTTGCTTTTGGTTACTGTCCTCGGACATATCTTTGATGCCTCAAGAGTGGCCCCTTTATTGCTCCCCCATCTCTCCTCCACCCCTCCTCCTGTTGCTGTCTACCCTGACTAACTTGTCCCAGACCAACTCCCTCATCCTGTTGAAGTTTGCCTCCTGAAATTGAGGACCTCAGCTCTTTACTGATACCAGGGCCAGCTCAAACCAGATAGAGCTATGGTTGCTGTTCCCTAGCGGCCGTCCAACCCACATCGCTCCTACCATCTGAGTTGGTGAGCACCACATTGAGGATGGTAGCATCTCTAACTAGCTGTACCAGCAAACAACCCTGTAATGTATCCAGTAAGGCCTGACTTCTGGTGATTCTGGCAGCTGAAACATCCCAGTCGATGTCCGGAAGGTTCAGGCCACCTACCACCACAACCTCCCCCTTTGCCATTTCCCTGACTAGTTCTTCCTAAGCTCACTATCCCTCTCCTCCATCTGCCCTGGTGGTCTATAGATCACCTCATCAAAATTTGCTTGCCAGAGGCCATTGTAAGCTGCACCCACAGTGACTCTGTTTCCCCATTACTTCCCTTGCTGTGGCCTTCTTCCACAGCCTCAGTGCTATCCCTGACATAATGGGCAACACCTCCCCTTCACCTTTTCCTCTATGCCACCTAAACATAGTGTAGCCTGGGACTTTCAGGTCCCAGATGTTGTTTTCTGAGCCCAAGTCTCTGTGATGGCTACGAAGTCCACCTCAGTGTCTGTCATCGTTGCCTGGAGTTCGCTGATTTTATTACCCAGACTTGTTGAGGTGGACCCCTTCCATCTAATTCTTGATCCTCTTTGGTTATTTACTAGTACTTTTCTTTATTCTTCCCTGGTCTCTTTCCTTTCATGTTGACTGCAGGCTCTGTGATCCCCTGTCCTTGGTCCCTTACCCCAACCCAGTTCAGACCTTCACCCTATCTTTGCCTGCTGAGCCTCTACAAGCCCCTAGATAAGGGGGAGTATTAACTAGGTTTCTGTCCTCTCTCCTACAACCATGGTTCCCCCAGACTCAGTCTCCTTTGCCGTCAGTTTAACTGTCCAATAACGATGTCAAAATTCTGCACCAACTACACTGCGGCTACATCACCCTTTCCATAAATAGAACTTCCTCGCTGTCCTCTTAAACCTTCCTCCTGCCAGTTTCCACTTGACCTCTTTTCACTTGTGACCTTGGTTTCTTGAACCTGTACTCCAGCTAAACAGGTCCCTGCAGTTCACTTTGTTTATTTCCTCTGTAACTTGAAGATCTCCATCATATCCCCTTCTCTCACCTGGTCTCCAGTGAGTACATGTTCAGTGCCTTACGGCGATCTTTGTAACATCTGCCATGTTGGCCCTGAATCATCTTGGTCACCCTGTGTTGCACCTTCTCTTGTCTGTCCTTGTCTTTCCTTAGGTGTGGACTCCAGAACTGAGCGAAGTATTCCAGGTGCAGCCTCACCAGTGATCTATATAGAGGTAGCAGTACTTTCTTTTTCCTGCTGTCAATACCCCTTCTGATACACCCCAGCATGCTTTGCTATAGGACTTGCTACACTGGCTTGATTGTTTGAGGGAGTCACTAATTATGACTCCCAGGTTCCTTTCCTCTGTTGTTGTGCTCAATCGAACCCCTCCCATCCAGTACTCTGTCCTGTTTTTTTTTTCTCCGTAGGTGCATAGCCTTGCATTTTATGGCACTGAATTTCAACTGCCAAATCTTAGATTACCTCTCTATCCTTTGTAGATCCGTCTGCATCTCCCTGATCTGTTCGTCACTATCTACCCTACTGCAGAGCTGCATGTCATTTGCAAAGAGACACAACTTGCCCCTGATGCCCTCTGCAATGTCGCTGATAAACATATTGAAGAGGACAGGACCCAGGATAATTCCCTGTGGCACCCCACTCATGACCTCCCTGTCTTTTGCTTTAACTCTCGTCACCATCACCTTCTCCTGTTTCTCCTTCAACCAGTTTTCTACCCATCTAACTATGTCCCTAACTGCACCCAGGTCCTCCAGCTTCTTCAGTAATCTATGTGGCACCGAGTTGAAAGCCTTGCTGAAATCAAAGCAGAGAAAATCCACAGCATGGCCTTGTCTACTACCTTTGTTGCCCAGTCAGAAACTAGCAGGTTGTTGGACATGACCTCCCACCACAAACCCATGCTGGTTGCTATCCTGTAGACCATTGCTCTCTATTTAGTTCACAAGGTCCTCTTTGATCAGTGACTCCATCAGTTTAGTTGCTACAGAGGTAAGCCTAACAGGTCTGTAATTCTGTTTCCTCAAGTGTGGAGCGCACTCAGAGGTAAGAACATTATAGCACTGCAATTAACTAGTACTTACTAGTCTCAACAAAAAATGTCACAACTAAACTGCTGAAATAGTGATAGTCATCACATTTATTACAGTCAACAGTGGCAAGACAGCAGTGAACGTTTAAAAGTTCATGGTGATGTGCAAAACAATGCAAGCCCCTTTGGGTCGTTTAACAGTGCGAAAATCAAGGTTATGTCTTGTATATCAAAACTCTCACCTAACTGCCACTGTGACATCAGAGAATGTAAGTGCATTATTATAAGTATACTGTGTAATGTGCACCGGCAGCCTACTGTATGTTGGTCAGATTGTTTGGCCACTGAATGAGTGGGTGCAGGAGCACACACACACAGTATTTTAGGCAGTTCCATAACTGTGAACCAAAACACTTTAGCTTTGTAGCTTTAGAGCATGTCAAACAGCCCAATGGGGTCATGATCATCTGCACCTTTTAACCCAGAGGGAATCACTGTATATTCCTTTTCTATAGTTTAAGACCACTGGGTGTCAACCATGATTTTGACTAAAGCTATTTCTGGTGACTTTTTCTCTATATACATTATATCAATTCTTTACTGCAGGACTGGCAGGCAGCCCCGGCTCCTCCCTTGGAAGGGCTCATCATTCTCCGGCCCCAGCATCCTGCACCAGTCCTACCCCAGGAATTCCCCCATGGGTTGTCCTCCCCATGGCAGGGCCAGGGGCGAGGGGTATCGACTTTCTCCCTTCCCCAGAACACTAACATCTAGAACCTGAAGAGGCCAGTGCAGGCGCAGCCAGGCCATCATGGAGCCTGTCTGCTCCATTTTCTGATTTTCTTCCCTTCCTCTTGCT
This sequence comes from Neoceratodus forsteri, assembly GCA_016271365.2. Lineage (NCBI taxonomy): Eukaryota > Metazoa > Chordata > Ceratodontiformes > Ceratodontidae > Neoceratodus > Neoceratodus forsteri. The sequence goes on along the minus strand of CM057455.1, from coordinate 1,585,485,633 downwards.
GTGGTCATTCAAACACATGTGAAGGCATGTGCACACTGTGATCTGTGGTACCCTCACTACTCTAGCCACTCACCATCTGCACTACCCTTGGGCCTCCTCCTGGGGGGAGCCTTGCAGCAGGAGTGACTGAAACCCTCCTCGAGAGAGGAGAGCTCCCTTGTGGCCCTCAGTTCACCTCCTGCCTCCCCAGCCAACTGCCAGTGTCCCAGGCCTACTTCTGAACCGGGTTGCCGGCACAGTGTGAGGTGTGGCGTCAGTGCCACAACCCTCACGCCCACCAGGCCAGCTATTTCTTGTGATTCGTGAAGTTCAATATGCATTACATGCACCATACTGGGAGTTTTCCACGTGAAAAGATAGCCAACTAAGGTAAGAAGGGGATAAAACCTTTCATAGGTACATCAGGGGCGAAGGAAGACCAAGGGAGGGATAGTGAGGCTTAATAAAGGGGAGGAGGGTGGGCAAGGGTGACTGTGAAAAGGCAGAGATACTAAACAAATATTTTTGCTCAGTATTTACAAATGAAGAGGAAAGGTACCTAAAACAAACAGTAGAAACACTCTGGATACAGAAGTTGATACCAGCCCATTTACAGAAGAAAGGGTTCTGAAAGAACTCTTAAAACTGAAGGTGGACAAAGCAATGGGGCCTGATGGGATTCATCCCAGAATTATAAAAGAACTAAGGGAAGAACTAGTGACACCACTGACTACCCTCTTTAATAAATCATGGGAGGATGGGGTGGTACCCGAGGACTGGAGGAGGGCAGATCGATTCCCTTCACAAAAGTAGGAGCAAGGCAGAAGCAGGAAACTATAGACCTGTTAGTTTAACCTCAGTAATAGGGAAAATGATGGAATCACTTCTGAAGGAAAGAATTGACGAGTATCTAGAGGCCAGAGGGGCACAGGACCCAAGGCAGCATGGATTCACAGCGGGAAGGTCATGCCAGACGAATCTGATAGCTTTCTTTGACTAGGTGACCAAAGTAGTAGATCAGGGAGGGTCTGTGGACATGGTCTACCTAGACTTTAGCAAGGCATTTGACACAGTCCCACACAAAAGATTAATATACAAGTTAGCCAGCCTGGGTGGGTCCCAAGATGACAGCCTGGGTAAAGGGTGGCTGGAGAATAGGACACAAAGTAATAGTAAATAAAGTCCACTCTGAAGAAAGGGGGGTTACTAGTGGGGTACAGCAGGGTTCAGTATTAGGATCGCTCCTCTTCAATGTCTTTATAAGTGACTTTGCAGAGGGACTGAAAGGAAAAGTATGTCTTTGCAGATGACACAAAGATCTGCAACAGAGTTGATGCACAAGGTGGGGTGGAAAGGATGAGAAGGGACTTGGCAAGGTTAGAGGAATGGTCAAATGTATGGCAGCTTAGATTCAATGCTAAGAAGTGCAAGGTAATGCACCTGGGAAACAAAAACCCAGGGAAAGAGTACACAATGGGGGGTGAGATACTAACTACAAAAATGGAAAGGGACCTGGGGGTAGTCATATCAGATGACCTAAAGGTGGGCAAGCAATGTGAGAGGGCAGCAAGGAGGGCTGGGGGGATACTGGGATGCATAGGGAGAGGCATCACCAGTAGAAAACAAGAATTTATTATCCCTCTGTACAGACAGCTGGTCAGACCCCATCTGGAGTACTGCGTGCAGTTCTGGACACCCAATCTCCGCAAAGACAGACAGGATGGAAGCTGTCCAGAGGAGGGCAACTAAAATGGTGCAGGGTCTGCACAGGAAGACATATGAAGAGAGACTTAAGGAGCTTAATATGTATAGCCTCGAGGAAAGGAGGAGAGGGGACATGATAGAAACTTTCAAGTACCTCAAGGAATCAAAGTCCAAGAGGGTAGCACCTTTCAAAAAGAGGTGTGGAAAGAACAAGGGACACAATTTGAAGATGGGAAGCGGCTCAGAGGTAATTTAAGGAAGTATTTTTTCTCAGAGAGGGCTGTGGATACATGGAGCAGCCTTCTGGAGGAGGTTGTGGAGTCAAAAACAGTGGTGGAATTCAAGCATGCATGGACACTCATAAGGCAATTCTAGGGGTGGTTAACTAGGATCTGCAGCTTATCCATTAGGTAGGAAATGGGCAGACTGGGTGGGCCAAGCAGTCCTTATCTGCCATCAAATTCTATGTTTCTATGTTACATGTTGTACTGGTTAAACTGTATAACTATATTATATATGAGTCTTGAGAAAGAATGGCACTAATAGTAACAGTTGCCTTTGTCTAGGACCGCAACCTGCTGTGAATGTAAGCTATGAATCATTTCCAGATATCTTGTGTTAATGCTACAGCATTTATGCCTCAATTCAAAGTGGTGTTATCTGTTATTTAAATCTTGATTTGAATTGCTACTAAAATCTGATTTGTACCAATACTGCTTTCCTACTATTTATCTTCTGTGTGCTGCTAAACCGACTTGATAAGAAATTTGTAAAGCAACTTCAGAACATTTGTTGAGAGGCCATTGTTATCTGGAGAAGCAATAAAAATGATAACTTCAAATTGTGCTGTAAATGGGGATGTAAACCACAGTATTTAAAAATATGGTCTGAAGGGCACTTTAAAAGTACTGTGGACAACAACCATATAGGACACTTTTTGCACTTTACGAGTGACCCATTCTAGAAATTGTATTATTCAGCTATTGTCTTTTATCTGTTAAAATTGTCAATCTTTACTTTGTCATAATTAGTATGTAGATTGTGCATGTTGTTGTAAGAAAAAAGTTTATTGTATATGCAATATTTACACTGTATCAGAGTCCTCAGTTGATACTATACCCAACGTATCCCATAACACTATTTAGTTCTTATATGTTATAAAATTGCAAAAAACTGCATTAATGCTCTAGTTAGGGTCAAAGCCACAAAAGTAGGAAATGTGATGTTGGGTTTTCAGCTAATACCCCACCCCTGCACACCAACAGGCATTGGGGTGTGCCTGGTATCCTAATGAATAAGCGACTGTGAATGAGCACTTTCAAAGGGTGACTCAATCACAACGCTTTCACAGGAGCTTCCTGGCAGGGAGGGTGGCGGATAGGGGTTTGCGACTATAGCAACAGGATGTCGCTATGTATACATGCATGCATGGGTGGGAGGTGGGTGGGGAAGGACTACATACCATGATGGGTGGAAGAGAAGGGAGAGTTTGTGGGGTGTAGTGCAGTGTTGGGCTGCCGAGCTGGCTGTGTGGCGAGGCTGGTTGGTGGCAGGCTAGGGTTGGGAGGGTGCCAGGTTTGGTTCTGGCAAGCTTATTTTTGTGCCAGGTCTTTTTCTTTTCACTTTGCCCCCCAACATGCAGCCCCTGGAGTTGAGAATCCTTTAGTAGGGTGTGTGGAGGCACAGCTACCATGAATAACAAACAGAAATCCTACATCTCGAAGTGCCGTTTGCTCTTTGCCACGTGTCTACATCACCGAAATTCATTTTCGCAATGCAACTTACCAAATGGCAATTACACACGCAGCTGCTTATCACATGGAATCGTATGCCTTGGGTCATCGGTCCTAATGCTCTCCTATAATGTACCCATCTCAGCTTACTAATGAATTAGAGCCAGTGGTAGGGCTGATGAGCCCAAGGCACACCCCTGACATCTGTTGGTGTGTGCAGGGTGGGTGTGTGATATTAACTTTGAAAACCCTGATGCCACATTTCCCTACTTTTGTGGCTTTGACCCTCACTAGAGCATTAATGCAGTTTTTTGCAAGTTATTTCCTTACTTTTTGAGATAGTATAATAGTATCTTTATTTTGCTGTGGGGTCTGCGCTCCCATCCCTCCATAGATGCGTATATCTATCTAGCTGTGGAAGCACAGGGACCTCCAGTCCCCACGCTTCCAATTATAGACTAACAGTCACCAAATTGTCACCATAGCCATGTTATTACCCCACCTCATTTACCCGGTGCAGGAAATTGTTCAATCCCTGCCAAAATGTGACTCTGCACAAGTGCAATGCCAATCTGTAGCACAGGTGGGAAAATATATTTTGGCCAGGATTTGAAAAATGACAACTGTGATATACATGATGTGGGGTAATAAGAAGGCTATGTTGAAAATCTGGGGCCAAAATATTTAACATTTCCAAAGTTATGAGAGGGCGTAGCAAAATTGCAACAAATGGTCATAACTTTGGCATTTTTTAATATTTTGACCCCACACTTTCAACATAGTTTTCTTATGACCCCACCTCATAAACCCACAGGTGAAAATGTTCAAATCCATGCCAAACCACCATTCCGCACCACAGGTGTGAAAACACGTTTCAGACAGGGTGTAAAAATGACAACTGTACAGTTCATGAGGTGGTGTGAAAAAATGGCTGTTGAAAATTGAGTCAAAATATTGAAAATGACCAAAGTTACATGCATGTGTAGAAAAATTTTCAGCGAGCATGAACTCAGCCATTTAAGTTTTTTTCACCATATTTTCAACATGGGCTTTGGGACCCACCTCATGAACACTGGCATTGTCATTTCATTAACCGGTCTCAAAGGTGATTTTGCACAGCGACCATGAAATCACCTTGCAAGCCTGATTAATGAAATGACCGTGACAATGTTCATGGTGGTGATGTCCCTAAAAGCCCATGTTGAAAATTGGTGAAAAATACCAAAGATATCAACATAAGTTCAAAATGCCATTGAAATACATTATACAGGGCTTACCTTGATTCTTTAATTTGCGGTTTGGCTTTGAAGAGTGCAGACGTGTCACAGTCCACAGAAGATGACAGCAGACAACCTCTGGAGGTAAGTATAGGGTAAGAGGGGGTATGGGGAGGTGGGTATATAGTGGTTGGTTGGGTGGGGTGCGGGAGTGATCGGCGGTAGACTATTTTGTTTTTACAAGTTTAAAAAAAAAAAAAGACAATGAAGGACGGTTTTCTAATTTTCAGGTCAAAAGAGACCTGGGAGGATGGGGAAGCCACTAACCATCAGCGAGTGAATTTTTAAAAATGCGGAGGATGGTGGTGGTGCAGGGTACCACCAGACACCAGGGATAAAGGGCAATAAGTGGCAGAATGCCACTATTAAAAGAAATACATAAAAAAAAAATAAGAACAATTAAATTTTAAAGGAAAAAAAAACATGCAATATAAATATGGGGATTGGGGGGGGGTGCCCCTAGACACCAGGGATATTAAAATGGGGACAACAACCAGATGGCAAGATTTTCAGGACCAGATAGTCCCATAAATATTTTTCAGGATGAGATGCCATAGCAACAATCCTAATGGGGACGGTGATTGGAGGGTGGGGGTACCACTAGATACCAGGAAGGCATTTTAAATAATGGGGATGGTGATCGGAGGGTGAGGGGTACCACTAGACATCAAGGAAGACTGGCGATTTTGGGTTGGGGTGCCACTAGACACCAGGGCAAGGGCAGTTCACAGCTGAGAGATGCAAGAGCAGCCCCAGGATGAACAAAAGCAAAATCAAGATAGCAGCAATCAAGAGTGCACAGCAGAAAATGAGGGGAGTCTGCCACCCAGGCAAATGATTCGTTAAAACATACACAACAAATTCAGATGGCTGTGCAAAAGCTCAGCTCGCACCAGAGAACATGTCTGACATCCTTATAGCAATACCCTATTTGGAACACAATTTAGCTTGGGAGGTCATTAGGGTTACTGAGCTGGAACACCATCAATTTGATCTAGATCAGTTGAAGCCACTATTACAAGATATGATGGGCATCAAAAAAGTAGTCAAAGAAATTCAAGCTAAGAAAGATGAAAGGAAAATGGTCAAAGAAGCAAGAACATCAGGATATATGGTATGCGTGAGGAATGAGACACAAAAGGGAAGTCTTCTGCAAGTAACTTTTTTCAGAACTTTTGGGCAAGCCTGCAAGAATAAAAGTATTCTGAATATTCAAGTGCTTTTTTTATGCTACTCCAGAACAAACTAGGTGGACTTAAAAAGGAGACTGCCACAGTTATTTTTTTTAATTAAAAGCTAGCACACATGTAAAAGGGTATCAAACAAGCAGCTAAGATATATTAGACATAGTGAAGGAGTCTAAACACCCTTCACCTGGGACCCTCTTTCCACTAAGATACTAGCAGGAAAACGATGAATTGTGACTCAGCCTTTCTGATTTCTGGCCTGGCCTTTGAAGGCCATATGCACTGGCTGCAAGGAAGCTTGGGAATCCCTGCAGGAAGGGGCACAAGGAACCTCTCCTAGGAGACATTAAGAGGAAACCAAAAAGAAAGGAGGACAATTTGGGGCTGGAGAAGGAGAGCAAGGCTGCAGTGAACTGGACAGCTAAATCAAGTAAAAAGTTGATTTTTATTTGCTCTGCAAAGTAAGCGACTTTAAACCATTGTTTGGAGTTGTAGTAAAGCAATGTTTTGTTTAATTGAATTTTGCCTGAGTCCCCAAAAGTCTTGGCTCGCTACAAAACTGCTACAGACATTTTGAAATGTACAGTACAGCAGGCCATTCAATTCAACATTACAGCTTTTTGAATGACACATACCAAAATGAATATGACATACTGATATAAGTATGATATGTCATAATGAATATAACATGTTATGAAATGAGTATGACACCAGCTGAAATGAGTATAACAAATGCCAAACTGGTACAACACAAGATGAAATGAGTGTGAGATATACTGAAATGAGTACAGCAGATAAAATAGTAGAACACATGCTGAAGTATGACACATACCCAAATGAGAACATTCCAAATTTTATCCAACAGATACTAAAATAAATGCAACACATACTTAACATTGTGTAACACACCGAAAAGAGTATAACATATACTAAGCTGAGTACAGCATGTTGAAATGAGTAGTACATATATCAACACATCAAAAACTAAAATGCATACTGAAATGAAGTTAGCACATGCTGTGTAAAACACACTGAAATAAGTTTATAAAATGGGTATGAAATTTCCCCACAGCTGATTGGCTGACAGCCTCTTTTCCCCATGTCCTTATCAGAACATAATCTTGCATCCAGCACTGAGTGTGCCAGGCAGAGCTACATCACAAAAATGTATCACTGTGTCACCTTACAGTTGTGGCAACCTGGCATCAGTAACTGAGTGAACCTTCTTGCTGTCTTTCCATGGGCTGCCCTCCACACACCCCCGCTCTCCCACCCACGCTGCCACTGACACCCTCATCCTATACCTTCACATGATAGAAGTGTTATTCAGAATCCTCAGACACAATTGAAAATGAAACACTGTTTTTTTCTCATGTTAAACAGGTGTGAAATACCTCAGTGAAATTAGTGTCCACCGTGACTGCTGAAATTGGAAGTGCTTGGTCCAGACCCATTCCTCCACTGGCTGCTTTATGCACCAGTTTTTAAAATGAAACATTTATTTAAAGCTTTCAGATTTTCCTATTATCTCAGAGCAAGTGAGCTGATGTTAGAAACACGCTATTTGAGAAGCGGTAACTACAGCTGCTGGCAAAGGACATCTCACTCTGAATGAAACGGATGCTTGCTCTCAAAGTAATGGCCACTCTGCACATTCCTCAGTAGCAGGGACACACTTAATGAAAATGGATGTGCTCCAGTGGGGAATACAGTCTGAAGGGAGAGGAGGACAGCCTGACCAGTATCTGTCTGTGTTTGTTGTGTAACTGGCAACTCTGATACTAAACTATTACTAGGAGAGTGGCCCAAAGTCAAGTTTAAAGAGCACCTCTTGTATCGATAAGTGAAAGATCCTCAAGGGTTTGCTAGACAACAAATTGCTATTGCCTGCTGCATTCAAAAGAGTCTTACTCAGAGCCCTCCATAATGAAATGGGTAATATGGAGAGTGAACGTACATTGGACCTGGCTCATGCCCATTTCTACTGGCCCAGAATGGCAAGAGTGGTATTAAAGTTTTAATAACATCTTAATATCCTGTAAATTAGCTAATTGATATCAGAATATGCTAATTAGCTACAATCATATATGGGAAAATATATATGGCTTTTTCTATGGGTAGGAGGCCCCAATCATGTAACATATATCTGTATCTATAGCTATAGCTACTGTATAGCTGTACTTGTATCTATATCTATATCTATATCTGCATCTATATCTATACATTCTCTGCAAAAAAACTTTGTTAATGCACCATTAGGGTTCCAGTGACAAAAGTTGGAAATGCAGTCTTAGGGTTTCAACCCTGACACCCACCACCACACCTGCTTCCAACCCTAACCCTGAACAACTTATCACAAAACTAACCCCAGAATCAGATTGTACGTGCTCCAGTTAGGTAAACACAACTGTTGGTGTTTACTAAAGCCTCTTATTTTTTTTTTAGAATTAAATTGTTTCCCTCACTAACTAAAACAGAATGGTGGCAGCATGAAAAAGATTCCGCATTTGCACAAAAGATCCTGCATTTGCAAAATGGATTAGGCATTTGCAATAAAGAATCCTTTTTAGAGGGACATCTAACTGGTCCCATAGGAAATAATGGAAACTTTACAATTTAATAGCTTTGGAACATATTAATATTTGTTCACCAAACCTTCAAAAGGTACATCTGTTACCCAAGACCTATTTTCCCTAAGCATATCAGACCAATATTCTACACCAGGTTTGCGCAGCGGGATGACACAAAATGTCACCAAAAGTGTTAATTTTCACATTTTGTGACAATCCATATCTCTGCACCCACACATCCACCCAAAATGAAACTCGTCACCTGAAGAGATCTTTGGGCCCTGACAGTGCGTGCAAAATTGTATGTGAATTGCTTGAATGGTTGCGGAGTTATTAAAGTTCAACACTTTCATTTTAACATAGTAGTGAAGACTGAACACTAATATGGGGACACACCCATGCCCCTATATTATATATTTACAGTATATATCTATATCTAAATAGATATGTCAGCCAAAATTTAAAAAGGTTCTTTGATATGTATGATGTCACACATTTATCACCCAGAAGAGATCAAAACAAGTTTTGTTATACAGATGATATATTGAGTAACTTGGCTACTTACTACAGAACATCTAAAAATCCATTAGGGTTTACACAAACATATATTGCATTGCAGTTAATAGACCCCTGATGCTTTTAGCAGGAGTCATTAGGTTCAGTTTGCAAACAAAACATGTCTTTGGTGGTAACATCATGATTTATCTCCTGGCAGATGAGATATGACATGTTAAGCTGTAGTAAATACCCATTAGATTGCATTAAAAATCAGATTTGACCTCCAACCTCACAGCAAATCACAGAACATGCCTTTCTCGAGTATTATTAAATTAATGCTTAAATTAGTCAGTCGGCATGAAACATATTTATCTGCATCTGTGCTGGGAGGCAGGAGATAGTTTGTTAGTGAATTAATGGTCCACGTGTTCAGTTCTGCTTCTTTTCAATAAAGCAGGGGTGAGTCAGTGGCAGTCACTGAGTGGAGCAAAGAGGCACCCAGATGGAGCAGGGAAGTGATTTTATTTCATTGGATTTTGGGGGATTTTTCTTGTGTAACTGGGAAATGTGGTGAAACAGCTACAGTATCTTGAGGGGTTGTTGTGTTTGAAAAGGAGGATGGAAGATGCCACTAGTGGGAGAGAGTGCAGACACAATTACCCACGTACTAAAAGCCAGTCAATAGGGTGGCTGAAGTTCCCTGGAATGAATAAGGACATTCCAGTACTCCCTGTGTATGTCTGCAGCAGCAGCCAAGTGTAGCAATAGGGCATGTATATGGGGCAGGAAAAGGATTTTATTTCATTGGATTTTCAGGGAGTTTGCTTACGCAATTGGGAAATGTGGTGATCAACTGTATTAGGGAGATTGTCTGTTGGAAAGGAGGGAGGGAGGGATGCTGCTGCTACTAGGAGGGAATGCAGGCACTATTACCCAAGTTCTACAAGCAAGCCAATAGGGCAGCTGTAGTTATATAAATCTCATAATTCCAAGAGACACCTTGCGTGAGCGAACCCAAAGCATGAGTGCCATGAAGCAGGATTGTAGTGTCTAATTAAATGATGCCTGGGAGCATTGGCAGGTCATCTGCAGGAAGAATCAATGCCCGCAGGTCACGCTGATCAGTGGAAAGTAGATAAGTACAAAGGGAGGGCAGAAAAGACACTGGGGCTGATTCCAAGATGACTGGCATAAGTTGCATGCAGTTGCAGGTTATGCCATGCACCTATATGCCAGGGACCCTACGCAGCATTCCAGAAGTGGCAGGGTCCCAGCACTTGCGACATGTGCAATATGCCATCTGTGGGTTACCACCACATACATGGTATATTGCAGCCGCATGTCACAACTCGTGGCTGGTGACAGGTGCCCCTGAAGCCCCACTCTGCACCACCTCGGCATGCACCAGAGGACATGGAGGGCAGGACACGTGCTACAGGCATCCGGGGGCACACCAGAAATGGACCTGTGGGGTCCCAGATGTTCAAGGGTCGGGGGCAGGGATGTACTTGAGGGGCTTGGGGGATGGTATGGCACTGTTGCTGTGGCCCTGCATGGCAGCATCTGATGATGCCAGCCGTCATATGCCATTTAAGAGAACTCCAAGCTCTTGGAACTTCCCTACACCACTGCGCATCTCAGAATTGCAACTTCAGGTTACAAAAGCCAACCCTCCTGGAATTGGGTGAAATTGCTGTCGTAACCCGCAGTTGCACCAGACATTGTGGGCTGTGGCATAGCAGGTGGCATAACCCATGACTGTCGCAGCCTGCATCCGCCATGGTGCAAGCTGGCACTTAGAATTGCAATGGGTGTAACGCATGGCATAAGTCGTAAGATATGCCATGGGGTTTGGCGTATCTCGCCTTACACCGACATAGCCCATCTTGGAATTGGGCCCCCTATCACATGCTGGTAGGGGTTTGCAGCTGACCCCAGTGTAAGGCAGCTTGTAAATATATAACAGATTACAGTAGGTGAGAGCTAGAGTGTAGCCATCTCCTCTCTGGGAACAGCCCACAAGGGTAACACAGGCAAGGGTGTGATTTTTGTGTGATCAACAACAAGGGTTTAGGCATGGCCATGGGACTGGTACTGCCCTGGTTAGGTTCACAGACACTGTCCTCCAGGAGTTTGATAAGAGTATCCAGACAGGGCGGTGTTTGTGGACCTGACCAGGGTGTTTGATTTAATTGATCATCCCTTGCTTTGCACTAAACTGAAGGAATTGGGTATCTCGTAAAATGTTATTTGTTGGATGAGAGATCATTTAACTAATAGAACGCAATATGTTTCTATTCTGTGAACTCTAATTTAAGACCTATAGAGTGTGAAGTACCTCAGAGGTCCATTCTTGGACCCCTGCTGTTCTCCCTATTAATCAATTACCCTCAGTTTTCAATAATTGTCAGTCTTTTATATGCAGATGATCTCATTTTGCTTTGTCAAGCATCCTCTGTTTCTAAGCTTAGCTGTGTATTAAAACCCAGGTTTCAATGCTTATGTTCTTGGCTGTCTAATAATTTAATGATTATGAATGTGATGAAAACAAGATCTATGATTTTTGGTTGTAAATACATGTAGGACAATCCATGGTTGTTAATTCGTAATGGATCTGGAAATACCATTGAAGAGGTAAATGAATTCAAATATCTAGGGTTCTTAATAGCCCCCTGTTTGACCCTTCATACTCAAGTCAGAGCTGTTAGTAAAGCAATAAATTTGAAGATAGGGATGTTGTACAAATGTAAACATTATTTCTCCTATGAAACAAGACATGCAACTGCAATGGGAATTTTACTACTGCTCATTGACCACAGTATGTTTCTTCTTTGCATTATAATCTTGGTTCTAGGGACAGTCATATTCTCACTGTCACATGTAATAATATCTACTGCTTTATTCTTGCTGCACCCTTAAGGATGCATCACTGCATGTTATATTCTTCTATTGGGCGGTTATCCCCAAAGCTCAAATGTACTTATTCCCTGGGCTGTATGGTCTATTAATGCCGGCAACTCTTCTCCTTCCCCTTTGTCTGACTTATTAACTCTTCAAAGGTCAACTAGCCATCTTCAATCAACTTAGGGTGTTACCCTTGAAGTTAATGCTCATGAGAATGACAAAATCTAGTCAGAGCCAATACGGCTGCAAAGTGATTTTAGTGAAGGTTTACAATATCAGGAATTAGCAGTGTTTTGTTAAATGTTCTATTTAAAAGTTTTCATATTACTTGTGAAATGGCATGTAGTGTCATATGTGAAACAGAAATTATCAATCTGATACTAATGTGACACATCCTCAGGATACGAGGAGGCTCATAAAGTTACAACTGGCAATAAAGATAATGAAAAGTGTAACGTCAGACCTGGTATTAACTACCCACAAGGCATATTTTCAGCAGTTGGTTTGAAGATGTAATTATAAAAAAAAAGCTTTACATATAAACCACAATATCAGTAAATATAAATTTATATTAAAGTCCATTTTGCACACGTTGGGGTGAAGCACTAAGGATATTAAATGGCCAGGTGTTCATCCATTATATAGTCCTTCTCTTGAGTGACATTTTCTCTAGCACTGTGGATCCAATGAACTCTGTGATGCAAGTTACAAATGTCAGGCAAGTATTCTAAAAAGCAATAAAAAGCAATGCATTATTATATCAGATGCTCATTTAGTCATAATACAATTACACTTCTGTTGCAAAGTATGCCATCTTTATATACTGGAAATAAAGATGGTTTATAGATGTCTTACAGAAAGTGCACACGTTCAAGGCAATCATTCACACTTGGCTATAGCACTCTCCCAGTATAGATCCATTATGGCTGAGCATCTGATATAATAATGCTCTGTTTTAATCTGTCTTTAGAATAGATTCCTGACATTTGGAATCATTGTACTGCAGAGTTCATTGGTTCCACAGTCCTAAAGAAAATGTCTCTCAAGAGAAGGGGTATATAAATGAATACCTGTACATTTTATATCATCAGTGCTTCACTCCAACATCCACAATGGATTTCTATATACATTTATATTTCCAGATATTGAAGTTTATTTGTAAAACTTTTTCTAATTGAATGCACTAACCAACCTTATGGGTAGTTTATACCAGGTTTGATATTATACTTTTCATTAACTTAATTGCTGGTTGTAATTTTATATGTCTCCAAGTATGTTGAGGATGCATTCCATTGTTTTAAATTTTTAATTTGTACACATCACTAGTGGTGGATAACATAAGAGCATTTCTGCATTAAGTTACTAACTCTGATGAAGCTTCACTTCTGGAGTGAAACGTAAGTGGTTTTTACCACCAATCTGGCACAGTATTGCTCCCTGCTATTCACTGCACTACTGCACTTTTGTTGTTATTTAGTATTCATCCTATGAATTTGCATACGATCTTTTTATGAAGCTGGTTAAAATTCTACTGCTGAATATGGAATAAAGCAGCTTTGTATTCGATAGATGAGTGGCAATTACACAAATGTGCAATAGTACAATGGATAGCAGGGAGTATCTACAATAAATAGTGCAAACAACTAACATTTCTTTCTAAAACATCACTGGAGTTGGGCTCCTATTGCCTGTTTACTTTTTCATTGACTCTTGGACCTGGGGCTGGGCACTTAATGTCAGAATGGAGGGTTGGCAGCACTGGGGTTTGGTTGTCATTGTCCCCTTACTTTATTCATTTACTGTCTGACTCCAGGATTGGGCACTAGGTGTCAGAATAGGGGGAGTTCTGTGGCACCAGGGTTGAGCAGCAAGTAGCTACTTACTTTTCATTTTAGTTTACCATCCAACCCCAGAATTGGGCACCAAGTGTTGGGGGGAGCTGCACTGGGGTTTGGCTCCTGGTGACTGCCTAGCTATATTGATAGTGCCAGCTTTAGGTTTTTAAACACAAGCAAGATAAATATGCCTTTGACTGCTCTGTGTTTCTGTCACACATTCCTCACCTGTGCCTTAACCAGCATGCTTCTTGCACCCAACTGCCGCAGACCCTCATCTGTGTTTGCCCCTCATCTTCTATACCCATACACAGCCCTCTCAGTGAAAGTGGCATGCCCTGGACTCCTAGATAGTTGAAGCCGAGTCACCAGTCCCCTGTAACAAGCCGAGGCTGACTGCTCAGACCCCAGGTGAAATGTGGTCTGGTTTTATAAAAATTTTAATCCACTCACCTCCCTGTATCCGGAGAGATTAGTTTTTCTTCAGTTAATTAAAATAAAGTAACAAGTCTCTTTTGGAATGCAGATACCTCCTGAGACTTACAATACCTCTTGTTAAACAGTGAGAGATTGGACGTGATGGAACTAGAGTCCTTTGCATTATTAAATTGATATGTTACAGTGAGGAGTTGGACATGATGGACCTAGAGTCTGTTACAACTTTAAATTACTATGTTACTGTGAGGGGTTGGACATGATGGACCTGGAGTCCCTGACAACCTTAAAATACTATGATACAGTGAGGGGTTGGACATGATGGACCTCTTGTCCCTTACAACATAAATTACTAAGTTACAGTGAGGGGTTCGACATGATGGACCTAGAATCCTGACAACCTTAATTTACTATGTTACAGTGAGGGTTGGACATGATGGACCTCGAGTCCCTTTCAACATTAATTACTATGACAGTGAGGAGTTGGACATGATGGATCCAGAGTCCTTTGCAACATTAAATTACTATGTTACAGTGATGGGTTGGAGATGATGGACCTAGTGTCCCTTAAAACATTTAATTACTATGTTACAGTGAGGGTTGGACATGATGGGCCTGGGTCCTGACAAACTTAAATTACTATGTTACAGTGAGGGGTTGGACACGATGGACCCAAAGTGCCTTATAAGCTTTTCCAGGACCTCTGCATGCACAGAGGGCAGTGAACTGTTTGAGGATTGTTGGGCCTAGGGTTGCTACCTTTGGAAGAGGCAAAACTGGACACTAAACCACACCTAAACTCTGCCCTAGCCCCACCCCTTTTCATGACTGATCATGCATTGCTCCCCTTAAAAGCCATTTGTTAGATCAGTGAAGACTTTAATGGAACAGTAAAGACAACACTTAAAGCAGCTGTTCAACAGAAATGTTAACACAATGTATCTGTTAAATTTGCTTTTCTGGGTTCCTCCTATTTAGTTATGTACTGAGATAATTTTACCAGGTAAACATGCAGGGTTAAAGGAAATCTCATATACAGATATCATTGTGGGGGACAGGAACTACCTGTAAATAGTATACAATTGTACATTATAAACAAATTGATTGTTTCCTATAAGGGGTGGGATATTCAAAGCAGTTGTGTGCAATGCACAACAGGTTGCACCAGTGCAACTGTGACAATCATGAGAGTGATATTCAGCAGTAGCAACTGCATGAAGCGCAATCCGCCATGTGCCAATGTGCAATGGTAATGCATGCATGCGCTAAGTGCAGGGGCGTAGCCATGAATATGTGGCACAGTGTGATATTCAACAGCAGACAAACGGCACAAGTGCGGAGCAAATGGAAGTGCGCGAGAGCAAACTTGAGTCTATAAAGAGAGCAAGCAGGGGAAGGAGGCTTGCACCACAGGACAACAGTACAGAGGGAGATAGAGTGGGCAAGCTGGACAGCAGGAGGGGTGCAAAACAGAGAGAGAGGCAGGGAGTGGAACAGAGTGAAAGAGTGGGTGTGTGACAGTTACTGTGTCTGCGTGTGTGTGTGTGTGAGCATGTGTGTGTGTGAGACAGAGTGGGCAGCACAGGTGCCCAGACAGGTGGGAGGCGGAGGCCACAGCCCATAGGCTGCCAGCAGGGAACCCTAAACACATGCATGCACACAGCAGAAGAGCACACTCAGCAGCACACAGCTGGGGGTGCCTGGGGGGACAGCTGCCTGGGGGGGCAGGACATCCGAGGCCATGGCCAGTGCCATCTTCCAGATGGAGGCAGTAATGAGGGGTATGAGGAGGCAGGAGGCAGAGTGGCACAGCCGTGGAAGGGCCTGTCGATGGTGCACCCAGAACAGACAGTACCGTGCCTGCACCACCTTCAAACAGTACAGTGATACAGAGATCATGGACTGGTACCGCCTGAACTGAGCAATTCTGAGGCAGCTCTGTGAGCTGTGCAGTTAGGAGATGCAGGCACCCACAAGATGGAGCCATGCTCTGTCGGTGGAGGTGAAAGTCATGGCTGTCATGTGCCTGCTCGCCATGGCTACCTTCCAGAGACCAAACGGGGACACCACAGGCATAACCCAGTTGGCGCGTCACAGCTCCTCACACAATTCCTCAATGCAATGCTGCCACATGCTGCGGAATACATCAATTTCCCCAGCACACAGGCAGAGTGTACAGCAAACATGCAGAAGTTCCACAGGATAGCACATATGCCTGGTGTGCTAGGGGCCATCAACTGCACCCATGTTGGCATCTGCATACCACTTGGCCCAGAGGGGGCAGTGTACATCAACAGGAAGGGCTACCCAAGTGTCAACTGCCAGGTGGTGTATGGTGCCAGGGGTGCATAATCAATGTCTGTTGCCATACACCCGGCGGGGCACATGATGTCTTCATCTGGCACCTGTCAGCACTGTGCCACAGATTTGAGAGTGGGACATCCCCACCAGCCGCCTAGTAGGTGAATATGAGGGTGGAACCCGGGCAGCTCGGCACATCAGGGGCACGGTGTGGTGGAGGATGCTAGGGCAGGGGCGCTGCAGGGTGCGGTCAGGAAGGCTGGGGGTGCAGCAACATAGTCCACCGTGTTAACCACACTCCTCTACACACATGTGACCGTGGCTACCCACTCCGGCCCTGGCTGCTCACCCCATACCAGTGCCCATCGACCTCATGGCAGGAGCACTACAATGAGGCCATGCCAGCACACAGAACATCATCGAGCCTGTGTTTGGGCTGCTGAAGGCACAGTTCTGTTGCCTGCACAAGTCTGGTGGTGCCCTACAATTTTAGCCCCTCAAAAGCCTCTGGCCCTATTCCTGACCTGCTGTATACAACACAACATGGCCACAGACCGTGAGATAGCTGTCGAGGTCGAGGAGGGGAACAGCAGTGTGGATGACGTGGATGCCGGGCCAGGTGGTGGTGGGAAGCCCCCCTTGGGTGAAGTAAACCCTGGCTGTGCAGGATGGGCCAGTGGCACCAGGACACAATTGCAGAGGAGCACTATGGTGCACGCAGGTAGGTGAACATGTCCACATGCATGTCCCACGGACTATGGCACAGCATACAGACATGCATGGGCGGGTCCTGTGACAGGAATGGCTGGAGGGGAGTGTTGAGGGGTGGGGAACTGGACCCTGTGGAAGCACATGCACACAGGCACCAGCATGCACACGCCCAGATGCAGGCACCAGGTGTGTGTCAGACGCTGAGCACCGGTGTACAGTAGCATTCAGTGCTGTGCTGGCATCATCATGCACACGCCACAGTGGCCAGCAGCCGGGCAGGTGTGCACATGTCCTGTGTGTGGCATCAACCATGGATGCCATGTCCCTGGAATGCACATGCACATGCCACACCAATGTGCACGCAGGACAGCGGTGGACAGCAGACAGGAAGGTGGGTGGTTCAGGATCACCGCACAGTCTCATGGTCACCGCAGATGCATGGATGGCCCCGTCAAGACTTCCCAGCAGACACAGCCTGTGCAATGGCCACAGGGGGTGTCTGTGATGGTCCCCTAGGGGTGTTACTGTGGGAATGCGACCAGGTCCTCACAGGGGTCTGCAGGCTCCTGAACATGCTCAAGCCCAGGTGTGCCCAGGATACCCACAGCAAATCCTGGCATCAGCACAAAGGGGGTCACTCGATGCTGTGACCGAGGTGTGGAGAATGCACTCCGTGGGGTCAGTGGCGGACCGCCATGCACCAAGGTGGACAGTGGTGCTAGGCCGGCTGTGACTACAGTGGTAAGCCGATCCATGTCTGGGGTCATGTCCTCCCACATTCATGTGTTCTCAGCCAGGAGCTGTTCAAAGTCCCTGTCACACCACTCTGTGGCATTCTGCAGCTCTGTGTGAGTGCCACGCCCTGCCGCAACCAGCGTCTGCTGCTCCATAGAGGCCCATGGCAGATGGGTGTGCTCGGCCAAGGGTTGGTGCCCTGGGGCACATAGACGTCACGCTGACCCACGGGTGACATTTGACCCCACAGCCCAGCCCCCACACAGGTGGATGCTGTACAGTGGGGACCACTTGAGGCTGCATGTTCAGCAGTGCACCATTGGCGGGCACTGCACCCTACCCCCCTTCGACCCCATCCAACTACTGCTGTTGCCCTCCAGTCACTGTGTGCGAGCAGCACCAGTGCAGCTGCACCACCACTGCCATGACCAGCAGCTGGTGCCACACCACTGGCTCACATGGCGACACCGGGGTGGTGGCCAGTGGTGGACACCGCCACCAGGGCACCGCCTGCGCTGCCGTGGTGGATCAGTGGTATGGATGCCACCCTCAATGGCACCACCGCCTATCCAGGATGATGGTCTCTTCATCATCAGTCCGGACCCCGCCCCAATCTGTGTCTCAGCATACTGTATGCCGTGGCAGGTGTCATGCTGAAACATAGTCAGGGCCTCATCTGCAACCACGCCACGGGCAACCGGATGGACAGCAGTGTTGTGCTGCATGCTATCTGGCCCCCAGACACCGGTGGAGGTGGAAGGACGGTTCTCCAGGTCCAGGACCACCCCCAAGGCAGACACCCCCACCCCAGCCACTGCATGCAGGCCCTCTGGAGCTGTAAGAGAATACAGTCACATTAGTGACACTGGCACACACCCCTGCCCCCTGCCCCCCTTCTCCTCTGGCCAGGTGCTGCCGTACCTACCATGCAGTGATGGCTGCCTCCTGTCTGAAACAACTGCCGGGCATCACCTCGGGTGCTGCGCTGCATGGTAGCTGCCACCAGCTCCTCCTGCGGCATCATCTGTGGCACATCAGGCTGTCCACCATCCATGGCAGGACGTGCGGCCCGGATGGCTGCCACCTTCTCCTTTATCCATCTCCAGTCTGTGCTGACCTTTTTCTTGCACTCCTGCACAGACCTTTGATAGATGCACTGCTGATTCACAGCTCTGGCCACACCCTCCCATGCTGTGGACCTGGCCTGTGGGGTGCCTTTTGAGCCACTCAGTAGAGGCTCCTGGTGAGGCATGCCTTGAAAAGGGCATCGGTCTCTGCCCTCGTGAAGTTGGGCCTATGCTTCGTGCAGGCCCACACTTCTCAGCTTCATCAGGTTCCAACATGCTTTGTCCTGTGGGAATGGACATGTGGTCATTGACAGCTACCACCCACACCACCCTCCCAATCCACTGTCCTGTCACCCCCACAGCGTCGCATCTTACCTCTGAAGGATGCAATAATGGTCCATGATTTATGCAGTCCTGTGGCACCTTTACAGTGCATCACATGCAAATGAGGGGATGTGCAACTGTAATGAGATGCAAATGCCTGCGATGCACTGCCGATAGGCTGATTAGCTAATCTGCATATGCCGGCTGAATATCATGTTATTGTGCATGGCGCAATGGACTTGCGCATGCTCATGTCCCGGCACAATTCTGTGATGTGTACAGTAGGCCCAGCAGTATGCATGTGCGCACTGCCGGGACCTACACCACTGGCGCAGCTTACGCACACTGAGCAATACGCGTTACAGCACTCGACTGCTATTGGACATGTGGTGCTCGTGCACTGTATGGCCGTTGGCGCTCTGGCACCATGGGGCTAATGGCGCTCCTGCACTATGGGTCCCACAGTACACAGGCACCATTGGCCCTTGAACCGTGGTGACCACATGCCCCTATTATGCACCATGCATGGCGGGACCAATAGCGCAGTCGCGCACGGTTTGCATGTCGACCCTTGACCCCACGGTTGCCCTTTGCCCCTCAGGGAGCACTGCAGCACATGCCAGTGTGGCAATGCTCATATTGCGCATCTCTGTGACTGCGCAATTGATGATGGCAGCGCATCTCCTTGTGAGGCGCGCATCCCCAGCAGTGTGTGGCTCTGGCGCTACTGGGCACCATTTTGGATTCCTGACTGCGATACAGCCATGCTGCACCACAGCAGTGCCAGGGCACCTAACTGGACACAGATTGAACTGGTCAACCTTATGGCCCTAATGGCACCACATGCAGGCAGCCTGTTTTGCCAGCTGACCCTAAATAGGTCACGGACAGAGGTGTGACAGAAGGTTGCTGATGGGCTGGAGAAGACCACAGGTGTACAGTGCACTAGCAAGCAATGCCGACACCGCTACGGGGACCTGCAGCAGAGGGACCCAGAGAGGTTCCAGGCACTGCAGGCACGTGTCCGGAGGGGTGTCGTGCCATGGTCAGATAAGTGCACTTCGCCCATGTCTGTATCCAACCAGTGTTCTGTGGGACCAGCAGGGTGGCATGCCATGCTGCTGAGGGGGCTGGGGCTGTGCATTCTGTTGGCCACTGCGGCACACCATGGGTGAGCTGTGCCACTGCGCTGCTGCTGCGCTGGGCTGGGGAGCACGCTGTGCTGGGGGGGCCATGTAGTCTTGCCAGGTACTGATGTGTCTTTCTCCATGTTCCCTTCCTAGGCCCTGAGGACAGAAGGAGAGCCAGACTGGTTGGCGCTGTGGGTGGGCCAGGGCGGGCCACAGCAGGGGCTCAGGCGCAGGTTGCAGGCCACATGGGCTGTGTTGCTGGACCGGTGCAAGGTGCACCGCTGCATGCAGGTAGGCACTGTTACATGCTACAAAGTTGGCCAGGTTGGGCAGAAGGGGTGGGGGTGGGCCACAGCCCCCATGCGCATGGCCATTGCAGCTGTGCACTGCCCACGGTGACTGTTGCACTGTGCTGTGGCTATCGCACATGTGTATGGCTGCCGCAGGAGGGCTGTGGGTGCAACCGGATCCCAGCTGGGCCACCGCTATCTTGCCGCCTTTCCATGTTGCCTGCCTGCCACAGTGGTGGTGTGGGGTGCATGGGTGGTGTTGGTGTGCAGTGTTCTGCATAGCTGTGGTTTGCCTGGTTGGTGGCACATCTGGGCACACACACACTGTGGGTGGCTGGATGCCATCCCAGGGGCGCATGTCACCACTGTCCGCTGTGCACGGTGGGTGGGCTACAGTGTTCCGGACACGCACTCATACTGTGTACCCTCCTTTGTCCTAGGTGGCCAATGCCCTGCTGTGAATACCTGGCTCCTGCGACAAATCCTTCGGGTCACCACTGCCATGCTGCAGGTGGCACAGCTGCTGCAGAGGATGTTGCGCAGGGAGCAGTGCAGACAATTGCATCAAGCACCGGTGGGGAGAGGCTGCCCATAGGACCCATTGGCCTGCATCTTTTACCCTTCCCTGTCCCCCCTCTTTTGCCTCCTTGTATAACTCTGACCCTGTCCCCCCTGCCTCCCTTCCCCAGCCTCCCAATTCATATGTAGCCTCCCCATTCCCTGTTCCCTGTCCCCTGTTACCTGTACATATGTATATAGTTGTTTTAATACTGTTGTAATACACTTTTTTATGTGGTTAGCAGTCTGTGTATGTGTCTGCTTTGTGGCTGGCATGTGGTGCCATGCTGCAGTGGTGTGCATGGTGGCTGTGTGGTATGCCTGGGGTGGCCAGGGGGGGTTGTGCCTGGTGGTGTACACCCATTGGTCAGTGGCTGTGCCCAGGGGTGGCCGTGGGCTCTCTGTTTGGGTTGTGTGGTGTGTGCATTGTGTGCTGTTTGTCTGTGTGTTGCCAGCTGTAGTCCAGGTGGCGTGGCACATGCCTTCCTGTGGGGGGTTGCAGGTGGCTGTTTAACAGTGGCTATTGGTGCCACCCTGCCTCCGTGCACCACTGTGGTGCATGTAGACATGGGTCTGCTGCTTCCCCATGCACACTGGGTGGTGTTCCGTTCTTGTGCTTGCCATGCTGCACTCCTGGCACCCTCTGCACCCTGGTGGTGGGACTTCCACCCAAGTGGCTTGCTCCTTGCTATTCCTCTTGCTGGTCTCTCTGTGTTCTGGCGCATGCCCATCTACCTGTTGTGCATCCCTGGTTGTGCTATTGTGCATGTTGGCTTGCTCCCTGGTGCAGCCCTGGTTGCACTATGGTGCATCCCTGTGATAGTCAGCTGTGTTGTACTGGTGCATGCCATCATGCTCAACCTTTGAATATTGCATTCGGTGCACCATGGAGCACCAGATTTGCACTGCACCGCTCTTGTGCCTGCCTCTGATGCATTTCTGAATATCCCACCCAATGTGTACTTTATATTTTTCCTGTATCCAGTTCTTTTTCATGTCCACAATACTATTTTGAAGCCAAAAGAAGTGAACATAATTTTTACTGGAGGAAATAACTATTTTATAAAAACTAATTTAAAACATTTCAAAATACTTACATTACTTTAGAGATGAAAAAGTTTACCAACAAATAAAAGTGGATGGTAACTGAATCTTTCACTGTTACAACAAAATCTGGTCAGATCCACCATGGCTGCATGATGAAGTTATTGAGGTTGTGTGGAACTGTTAAGGAGACATGGAGAAATAACACAATGATTTGTAAGTAGTAAGATTTGTTTTATTTTGCATTCTAAGGAAGGCAGACACATTATTGGGAAAAGATATGGAGGTGTAGATTTCAATGGGAAGGAATGGTAAGAAATATAGGTTTGACATGTACAATAGGTGGCAGTACATGAAAAAGTAATGGCTGGCATATGTTCAGTCTTGGGATTATTTACACAGTGTCATAGATAAAAACAGGGGGTTTGTCCATGCAGTGATGTAAGTTATATTTAAGTATGTGGTGATGTCAGGCAGTCAGGTGTAATGATGGACTTCATTAGGAGAGAAAATGTGATAGTAGCTTTTATAAGGGGTCGCTGTTGATAAGGTTAAGGTAGTTATGCCTGTGCTAATGGGAATATCAGGACAGTATGAGGTCTATACAGGAGTGTAGTACAAATATGCACTATTATAAGTATGTGTTCAGAGTGCAGGCAAATGCAATATGCAGGTTTATTTTACATATACAGTACGTAAAAATAGGGATAGCAGCAATTGATAGAAATATAGATAATTACATAAATAGACATACAGATAGAGGGAGACTTTATAGTAATGATAGTCTTTGGACAGGCAACTGCTCTACAGTCACAGTCATGTTCACTAATTTGGGTTGAAAAACTTTTCAAGCAGCACTGTTTTGCTGTCAGTAATTGCCTATGGGTTTAAACATGTATTGGCCTGTCTTAAAGCAGTTATAGTACAGGAAAAATAATGAAAGCAATTGTGTTACATGTAACATGCATGTTGCCATCTTGCTCCAATGAGCACCCTCCCCCAAGCAGAGTGGCAGTCTTAAAGAGCATCTGACACCTTCAGGATAAGTGAAAGAAAACATAATATTTAGACATAGTTCAGTTTATATTTCACATTAGTCCATATTTTTCCCCCCATTATTTTTCACTGAGGCCATTTGCATGAAAAGAGGACCACTGCTCCTGAAGTGTTCATGTATTCCTTATGCTTTCTCCCTACCTGAGGTCATAATGCATGGCTTGTGACATCAGTTACTCCCACGACAGCAGACTGATGTCACAACATAGCATTATGACTTGAAATGGAGTAAGCTATAGAGGCAGATGAACTATAACAGATAAAGATCATATATTCATCCAAATTTCCTCTGTAATAAAATATAGGCAGGAAAAAACTAAAGAATATATTTAAAATGTAAACTGAGTTGTACCAAGTTATTAGTTTTTTCAAAGTTTTCACTGTGGCATCAGCAGCTCTGATTATTAAGAGGACAGCTGAAAAAATGTGTCTTAAGTGCAGAATAATTTTTCTTAAATCTGTCAAGATATTAGGCCTTTCCTCTTTTTTTTTTTTTGTTAATTTAATGATAAAAAGAAGTAGCACCTTTCTTCTGACTGGACTAATGTAAATGACAGTCAGTGGTTTGGGATATGCTAAGTGTCCCCAGGAGCAAGGTGTGCGCCTTTGCTGGCTAGAGAGTAGGCTGTTATAAAAAACAAAAACAAAAAAAAAACACACAGATCAGTCATTCTACCAACTAGACATGCAGAGGTACAACAAGTGGGGGGGAGGGCAAGAGTTGTTTGGGACTGCAGCTTCCTTTTTTGAAACAGAAAAAAATTCTTGTTGATCTTGTCTCTTGTTCTAGCCTGAAAAGAACATATTTTAAATGCCTGTTTTAAGTGTGTATAATGGGCTGTCTTGCCAT
This sequence comes from Neoceratodus forsteri, assembly GCA_016271365.2. Classification (NCBI taxonomy): domain Eukaryota; kingdom Metazoa; phylum Chordata; order Ceratodontiformes; family Ceratodontidae; genus Neoceratodus; species Neoceratodus forsteri. The sequence goes on along the minus strand of CM057455.1, from coordinate 1,585,461,445 downwards.
TTAGGAGCCAAAGAATGAATGTATAACAAGTGACATTATGGCTACCTAGCAACTATATGCCAAAGCAATGTAGGCATGTAATTAAGAACTGGATCAATGGAAAGCCATTGCCAGGTTATTATACACACTGGCAGAACTTAAATTATAGCTAACAAATTGCTGCACAGTACTTTGAGGATGCGTAAAGTATAAAACATCAGTTGGGTATTTTAACAGCTGGTCGCTGAGCTGGTGTCTTAAATAAATATGTAAGAATTCTACATGGATGTTATTTTTCCTAGCTGCTCTTTATCATCTTGTCTTGAGACACCTATATTTCCAATAAAGAGCTGTCTTAGCACTAGTGTCACAAGATGTGCCAACGGTAATCACTGAGCCCACATAAATGGAAAATGAAGGTCTTCTTACTCCATTGAAATGAGATGTGTGCTGTCCCACTGTGTGTCATAGCTGCATTTTTAATTTTGAACTTGGCACCACCACAACAGGGAGTTCTCTATTTCTTCAACAACAAAAAATAAAAAAAACACACGTTATCATCAAAGTTTGTGTTCACCAAGTACTGTGCCCATGATTAAAATAATTTGAACCCCCCAAAAATGTGCCCTGACATGAAACTACATGTTTAACTGTAAAGACAATCGAAAAATGTACAGTATTTCTAAATGGCGGTGTCAGTCAAGCAGGGCTTGGGGAGAATAAGGGTGGGGTGGTAACTATGATGGAGGGGGAGCAGTTAGGTGTGGGAGAACTCTTAAGACACTGAAGAAGGAAAAGAGGGAGTTGGAAATGGAGGGTGTAGAAGGGTAGTAGTCCTAGGGGACTCCATAATTAAGGATATTCACTGGGGAAGGAAGCATGGCCCAAATACAGGTAGGAAGATGGATTGCATGCCAGGGATGACAGTAGAGATGGTGTGCCCAAATATTATGGAGTAGGGGGTACCACTCATAGTTATACACCTTGGAGGATGTGAGAGTAGTACAGGAAAGAGTCAGGGTGGTAGGGAAGACTTGCAGAGAGGTAACCAGATCACTTGCATTCTCTGAGGTGTTGCTAGTACCATGAACCAGCATGGCCAGGAAGAAAAAGATAGTGGAGCAAAGACTGGCTGAGGGAGTGATGCAAGGAGGATGAGTACCACTGTATTGGGGGTTGGGGGGAGACCTGGGTGGACAAAACACTTTTTGCACCAGACTACACCTCACTAGTGTGGAGGGAGGTTGAGGGTCCACTGGCACAAATGGAGGGTACATAAACCAGAAACATAATTTAAACTACTTGGGGGGGATGTAAGTGGGCCTGCAGGCTCCAAGTCTCAGAGGAGGAGGTCAGCATAACTCTTATACCATTGGGGAGGAACTGGAGGTGGAAGTGAAGGGAGCAAGGGGTTAGTGGCATGGGGTAGGGGTGCAGGTTACAGGAGAAGTGAGAAAGGCAGAAGTGAGAGAAGAGAAGGAGGGTGAAATGGGTAGACTGGGTGGGCCATGTGTCCCTTATCTACTTTCAGAGTCTATGTTTCTATGAAGCTCAGACTCTAGGTAGAAGGCAGCATCCCTGAATGCATGAAGTCTTGGAATCGATGACCTGCAAACATTTTTGGTTGAGAGGGGAGTGGACAGCATGGCAATCATGGAGACATGCACCACACCTAACCATGACAGGGACCTCTTGATCCCTGAGTTCAAATTATACAGGAGGGACAGAGAGGTAGGGAAAAGAGGAAGGGTAGCAGTTTACATGGGGAGGGTGTAACTTGTACAAGGAATTTGGAAGAGGGAATGGTGGAAGCAATTTGGATTCAGTTACTGTCAAATAGAGGGAGGAAGGTGAGGTTGGATGTGGTTTAAGAACCACCAAACCAGGAGGAAGAAAGAGAGAGGAAACTGAACTCACAAATATTGACTGCTGCAGAGAAGGGAGAGGTGATAATGGTGGGAGACTGCAATCTGCTCAAAATGGATTAAATGGTACTGGCCACGACCCACGCCAGGAGTCGGGTGATTCTAGATGCACAATGAAGTGGGTTCCTGACACAGGGTGTCACAGAATCCACCAGGGAGGGGGCAATACTCGATCTGGTGATGACAAACAGGGACCACATCCAGCATATAAAGATTAAGGGAGCCTAGGTGAGTGACTATAGCACAGTGCGGTTCTTGTTGGACATGGGCAGGGAAAAGGCCCCTACTAAGACTAAAATCCTGGATTTTAGAAAGGCAGACTTCAGAAAGATGGGCAGGCTGCTAAGGAGTCACCTTGCAAGCATCTGAATAGACATGAGGCTGGACCAAAGGTAGTCCATCGTCAAGGAGGGAATGGTTGCCACAAAGGAGTGCATTGGGCTCAAAGGGAAGAACTGAAGGGCCAAAGCACCCAGCTGGTTTAGCACTGATGTTGCATAGGCAGTAAGAGATAAGAGGTCAGCCTACAAAAAGTTCAGAAGGACCCAGAGAGAAAGATAGGTGGACTACCTGAAGATAGCTAGCATAGTTGGTTAAGGTAGTCTGGTGGGCTAAAGTTCAGAAGGAACTGCAGCTAGCTGAGGGAATTAAAGGGGGCCTGTTTCACTATTTTAGTGAGAAAAGGGACAAGAAAAATGGGATTGTTAGGCTGAGGAAAGGGGACTGGTGGGAGGAGTAGAATGGAGGCAAAGCAATGGTACTGAACAAGTACGTACTTCTGTTTCATTCTTCACTGGGGAGAGGGATGAATTGGTTCCATTAGGAAGAAGGGGAGAGTGTGCATGGATGTTTTGATAGAGGTTTATAGGGTGAGGACAGGGTTGCTAACATTGAGGGCAGACAAATCCTCAGTTCCGGACGGCATTGTTCAACAGTTCACTGGAGTCAGGTGTTGTACAGCAGGGCTGCAGAATGGCACATTCAGTGCCCCTCCATAAGAGTGGTCCTAAGGATGACCCAGGGAACTACAGACTGGTCAGTCTGACCTCAGTTGTGCAAATTCATGGAGACCATAGTTAAAGAAAGGTTAGAAGAGTATCTGTATGAGAATGATTTCCAGGATGAGAGGCAACATGGGTTTATGGGAGGTAGGTCATGTCAAACAAATCTGATTGACTACTTTAGCTGGGTCACTAAAACAGTGGACAGTGGCCAAGCAGTGGACATCCTTTAACTAGACCTCAGCAATGCCTTTGATTCTGTACCCCACAAGCGGTTGATCAGGAAGTTGGTGGATCTAGGGGTTGCTGAGAAGTTGACCAGGTGGGTGGAAAACTAACTGAGGGGCAGAAGTAAATAGGATGGACAAAGAGGGTCTCCTCAAGCTTAGTGGGAACCAAAACACACAAGAACACAGTCTCATGGTGGGGGGGGGGAGGTGTAGCAGCAAGATTAGGAGGCACTTCTTCACGGAGAGGGTATTGGTGGGTTGGAATGGGCTTCCTGAGGAGGTGGTTTCATTGGAAATGGTGGTCAGCTTCAAGAGAGGGTGGGACAGAATTAAGAGGAAAACAAGGGTCAGGAGAAGGGTGGACAGAGGAAAGGGTGGATTGGGAAGGGGGTAGAGTCAAAAGCTGATGCTGAGTACCTTGAAATACAAGTAGGCTTGACAGACCTAATGGCCTTACTCTGCTGGCTTAATCATACAGTATTTTCATGTGTCATCCTTCATCTGTTAGCTGGGATCAGGTATCAATCCAAGTTTTACCAGAATCTTAGCAATCATTCAAAATTCTACACCCACTTCTGCTGGCAATTCATGGCAATGCCCAAAAGTTATTTCTGTTACTTCCTTGAAGATGCCATGACCTATTGGCCTGATCCCACATGTAGTCTCAAGGATAAGGTTGATCTAGTCTGTACGAGAGGAGAAATGCTTCTGAACTCCTTGTATGTCTAACTTCCCAGAAAAAGTGTAAAGAGACCTTTCTCTGCATCCAGGGCAAGAAGAGAGAGGTTCGTTTCACACTGCTTTGTCTCATCTATCTCTTCTGCAAAAAGTGCCCACAAAACATGTGGGTTCAGCTTTTGAAGAACTGAGCCAAGGCCACTCATGCATGATTCTTAAATCATCTTATTAGAAGTTCAAACCTCTTCACCAGAATTACATAGAAACAGAATTTGCCAGTAGATAAGGACCACTTGGCCCACCAAGTCTGCCCCTTTCCCCCCCGCCACAGTAACACTACAGAGCCTACTCGATCTCAGCCTATTTTCCCACACCCCTTTCCTTTCCCCTGAGATTCCCATATGCGTACCCCATCCCTTCTTGAACCACACCACTGTTTTTGCCTCCACCACCGCCACAGGAAGGCTGTTTCATGAATCCACCACTCTTTCTGTGAAGAAGTGCTTTCTCACATCTCTCTCAAATCTACCCCTCCAGCCTCATAACCTGTTCTCTTGTTCCTGAGCAACTTTTTTTCTGAGAACAACTTCCCACCTGTAACTTGTTTACCCCCGTGAAGTTTAAGGTCTCAGTCATATCCCCCCCCTTCTTCCTTCTCTCTTCCAGGGTGTAAATGTTTAAGTTCTTAAGTCTCTCATTGTAGGGCTTCTGATGCAGACCCTGCACCATTTTAGTTGCCTCCTTTGAACTGTCTCCACTCTGTCTAGGTCCCTCTGGAGATGTGGTCTCCAGAACTGGACACACTACTCTAGGTGAGCTCTTACCAGCAATCTATACAGCAGCAACACCTCCTCCCTCTTCCTGCTGATGATACTCCTTCCTATGCACCCCAGCATCCCACTAGCCCCTCCAACTTCCTTGTCGCACTGCCTGGCAACCTTTAGGTCATCAGATATGACTACCACAGGTCTTGGTGGTTGCCAGTACCTCCCCACCCATTCTATATTCTGACCCTGGATTTCTGTGCCCAAAGTGCAATATTTTGCACTCTTTCACATTGAAATCTAGTTGCCATACCCTTGACCACTCCTTGAGCTTTTTCAAGTCACTGCTCACCCCTTCCATCCCACCCAGAGTGCCCACCCTATTGCAGATTTTGGTGCATCTGTAAAGAGGTAGACTTTCCCTTCCAGCTCCTCTGCAGTGTCCATTATAAAGACATAAAGAGAACTGGTCACAGCACTGATCCCTGAGACATCTCACTGGTCACCCTATCTTCCTCAGAGTGAACTGCATTTACTACCATCCTCTGCTGCCTACACCATAACCAATTTCTTAACCAGTTTACCAGCTTTGGACTCACTCCTAAGTTACCCAGCTTGCATACTAGTCTCCTGCGTGGAACAGTGTTGAAAGTAACTGAAACCTAGGTAGGCCATGTCCACTGCTCTACCCTGATCTAGTTTCCTGGTTACCCAGTCTAAGAAATCTATCAGATTCATTTGACATGATCCCCCCCATCATAGAAACATAGAAACATAGAAGTTGAGGGCAGATAAGGACCGCAAGGCCCATCCAGTCTGCCCATTTCTTTTTCTACCTTATGAATGTGCCGCAGACCTTTGCTTTGTCATTGGCCTATCTATTCATACTCATCTGTATTGCTCCCTTATGTCTATCCCATGCCTGTTTGAAGCCCTGCACTGTATTCATATCCACCACTTCCTGAGGTAGGCTGTTCCATGCATCCACCACCCTTTCTGTGAAAAACTTCCTCACATTACCCTTTAATCGGCCTCCCTCTAATCTTATGCTGTGTCCTCTTGTCCTGCTTTTTTTCTTCTATTGAAACATGTTAGACTTTCACCTTGTTAATGCCCTTAAGGTGTTTGAATGTTTCAATCGTATCACCCTCTCTCTCCCTCCTTTGCTCAAGGGTATACATATTGAGCTCAGTTAATCGTCCTCATATGTTTTCTGATGCAGTCCCTGCACCATGTTGGTTGCCCTTCTCTGGACTGCCTCAATTTGGTTAATGTCCTTTTGAAGGTGTGGCCTCCAGTAATGCATGCAGTACTCCAGATGGGGCCCTAACAGTGTCTTGTAAAGAGGATTATTACCTCCCTCTTCCGACTTGTGAAACCCCTACCAATACACCCCAACATCCCTCTAGTCTTACCTAATGCTTTAGAGGTCTGCTTGGATGATTTCAGGTCATCGGTGATGACGCCCAAGTCTCTTTCTTCCCTTGTGACTACCAGCAACTCCCCTCCCAGCCAATAGATGGCTTCAGGGTTTCTCTTCCCCATGTGCATGATCTTGCACTTCTTTGTGTTAAACCCCAGTTGCCACTCTTCCAACCATTTTGCTAGTTTATCCAGATCTCTTCTCATTCTGCCCACCCTATCTGGATCATCTACTCTGTTGCAGAGCTTGGTGTCATCTGCAAACAGACAAACCTTATCCTCCAGTCCATCTGCAATGTCACTGAAGATATTGAAGAGGACTGGCCCCAGGACTGATCCTTGAGGTACCCCACTTCTGATTTGCATCTCTTCTGACTGTATACCGTTTACCGCCGCTCTCTGTTTTCTGCCCATCAACCAGTTTGCCACCCAGTTGACCAACGTCTGACCCACCCCGAGCCTACCCAGCTTATTAATCAATCTTCTATGTGGAACAGCATTGAAAGCTTTGCTGAAGTCAAGGTAGGCAACATCAACTACTACCCCTTGGTCCACCACTCTGGTTACCCAGTCAAATAAATCTGAGATTAATTTGACAGGACCTTCCTTTTGTAAACCCATGCTGTGTTTGGTCCTGTGCTCCTATGGATTCTAGGTGTTGCACTATCCGTTCCTTAAGGAGTGTCTCCATAATCTTGCCCACTACTGAGGTAAGACTGACTGGTCTGTAGTTCCCTGCTTCCTCTCTGCTACCACTCTTGTGGAGCGGGATCATGTGAGCCCTTCTCCGGTCTTCTGGGACCTCTCCTGTGTTCAGAGACTCACTAAACAGTTCTGATAATGGCTCTGCTAGTTACACCCTTAACTCCTTTAGTATCCTGGGATGTATGCCATCAGTCTTTGTCCACCCTGAGTTTATCGAGCTCTTGTAGGACCTTTTCTTTTGTGAAGGGACTAGTGCACACCTCCCTCCCACCCCATGTCCATGGTGCAGAGCTGTGGGCCCTGCCCTACCTTCTGTTCAGTAAACATTGAGCAGAAGTATCTATTTAGGATAGATGCTTTTACATGGTCCTTCTCCTCATACACCCCCCTTATCCCTTTGTTCTTAGTAATACCCTCCAGACTTTTTCCTTTTCACTAATGTAGCTATATAAAGTCTTGTCACCTTCTTTACTGTTTGTGCTAGTGTTTCTCTGTTTGGGCCTTTGCCTGCCTTACTGCCTTCCCTGCTTCCCTTAGGAAGTTTGGTATAGCTCCTATCTTCATCCTGCTGCGTTCCTTATTTCCTGAAGGCCAGCCTTTTGGCTCTGACCTTTCTGCTACTGTGTTTAAGAACCAAAGTGGTTTCCTTCTTTGCACTTCCTTTTCTCACTAACACAATGGGATGTTGCTTCAAGTATTGCACCTTTAATGCTTGCCCACTTTGCCTGTACCCCCTCACCTGTATTTCTTTTTGCCAGGGCTAGCTTAACCCTGTTGGCCATCTTATCAGTCAGCTCATCTGAAGTCCCATATTTTTGCCTTGGAATGGGATGATTTTGTTCTAGTAGCCAAATTGAATCATACCACGTGATGGTCACTGGCACCCAGGTGACCTTCTACCTGGAGATCTGTGATCCTTTCCCTGTTGGTCAGTACTAGATATAGGATAGCTCTGTCTCTTGTGGGGGGTTGTACCAGTTGTCTGAGGCCCTCCCCTTGCAGGGAAACCACCATTGGTCTAGTTCTGGCAGATGTCCCTGCTGGTATTGACCAATCTGTATCTGGCATGTTGAAGTCTCCCATTATCAGAACCTCCCCTTTAGCTGTCATGTTTTGTATATCTTCTAACAGTAATGTGTCTATGGCCTCCCCTGGTCTGGAGCCTGCACACAACCCAGTTCGTATGGCTGTCCCATTTCCTATTTCCAGGGTGACCCACAGTTCTTCTGGCTCCTTATGTGTATTCTGAATTTCTGTAGCTTTGATATTTTCATTGACATAAAGGGCCACTCCACCCACCCTTTTTGCACCTCTGTCTCTTCTGAACAGTACATAGCCAGGTACTGAAGTCTCCCAAGTGTGGTTACTGGTAAACCATGTCTTGTTAATTGCTACTATGTCCAGTTTTAGCCTCTGTCATTATTGCCTGCAGGTCTGGGATCTTGTTTCCCAGACTGCGAGCATTTCTGTGCATGATTTTCCATTGGTCAGATTTCAGTGTGTTAGTTGTTGGGCGAGGTCCAGCATTTCCCCTGTGCATCGTATGGGGAGCTGGACCTTTTTCTTTACCTGGTGATGCAAATGAACTACAAACATGCTGAACTCCTGTTTGACCACTAGCTATGGGGAAGGGGTGTTTTTCCCATTCGACATATCAGGTGCTGCAGCCCTCTCCCCATTTGCTAGTTTAAATATTCTGAAAAGACATCAAACTTCTTTCCCAATGCACTGACTCCCTCCTTAGTCAGATGCAGTCCATCAAATTTAAAGAACTTTCGCTCCCAAAACTGTTGCCAGCTCCCTACAAATTTGTGTCCTTTTTCCTGGCACCAGCCCTTGAACCACATGTTTAGCTCCCCTTCTTTGACCTTCCGTCCATCTGTCCCCGTCTCCCAGACTGGCAGGATCTTAGAGAAGGAGATGCCGGACAAAATGGATGATAGTTTGTCACCCAGCCAGGTCAGGTGTTCCTTGGTGTCCACAACTGACCGGTTGGTGAGATCATTAGTCCCTATGTGTACCAGGATGTCAATGTTTTCTCCTGCTTTGTGAACAATTTTAGCAATGCGGTCAATGTTTCTCCACGCTGATGTACCTGGGAGAAATCTGACCATTACCCCTGGCTGGAGATGCATATTAACTCTCCGAATCATGGAGTCTCCTATGATCAGAAGTTTTTTGGATTTCCTTTTTGCTTTATTTGTTTTGGTTCCTGTTTTGGGTGAGTTATTTTGTTCTAGCTCTTGTGTTGCAGTGTTCTGCTCTGCAGTGTCCTCTGCCCCTTTGTTTGATTTTGGATATAGAGGCAAGTACCTGTTTGCAGTTTTTATATGGTTTGTGGAGGTGATATGTTGGAGAGCACTGAGTGATGGGGCGCCCGATTTGTCCTTCCTAACCACCTGCCAACCTCCTGGACCAACTGCCCTCTGCAGTCGAGGTGCTTCTGTTGGATGCTGGGGAAATGGCGGGTGGTTCTTATAATATATTTCCTCTTGAATATGCAATTTGAGGTGCGCATTCTCTGCCCATGCTGCCTGGAGCTGAGCCATTAGATCTCCAATGGCCCAGCATGTAGGACAATGTCCTAAATCCTGTAAAACTGCCCTTCTGAAAAGTGTTCCACAGTACCTGCAGTTAATGATATCCATTCCAGGTAAGTTGCTGGGTTTATAACCTAGTCAGAGTAATTAGAAGGAAGAAAATGAAAGCAAAAGTTTGATTTTGTGTTTTGTTTGTTTGTTTTTGTATAACTTGTTATGACAAGTTAAATTACTAGTGCCCCTGTAAATGAGGTCACTGGCTGGATACCCCTCTGATCCGCCCCTTCCTGCTTTCCTACAGGAAATGTCATGACTTTGCTACCCTATCAAAGGAGTGTAGTGTGAGGTGGTTGGGGATGGGGGTAGGTGGCTGGGCCCTTCCCCTGCCAAAAAAGAACCAAGGACAAAAGAAACAAGGAGGTAAGAGCAGAAACAATCAGGCAGCAACAAATGCAGTAGCCCTGAAAACTTATCCTAATGTCAGATAAAACTGTGAAACCTGTAAAGCACCACCTGTAATAATTTCACAGAAGATATACCCTGTAAGAAACACTTTGCTACAGAGAAAAATGAAGCAATAACGGAAGATGTACCTTGCAAAAGACAATTTGAAGCAGAAGATTACAGCAGTAATCTGTAAGCACACACCTCTAGGCACACCCTGTAATAATGCAGCAGAAGGTATACCCAGCAACAACAATTTGAATCGGAGAAAAATGAAGCAATAAAATGTTAGCAACAAACAGTAACAATCCCTATGAGTACAAAATAAAAATAACACACAGTAAGTCTGCCTAGCCAAAAGAAGCCTTAATCCTTATTGTTGCTCTGGTAAGGTTCTTTGCTCTGTCATTTCAAACAACCTAGAAGAAAAGAGCTCAGGTGAAGCTAGGTGCCTTGGCCAGCAAACCTAGTCATGAGTCCATGCTGCCTTGGGTCTTGTAACCCATTGGATTTAAGATATTTCACAATCCTTTTCATCTGTAGTGATTCCATTAACTTTCCAACCAAGGAGAAAGAACTGGAGATCAAGTATGGTTTGTGGTAATAATGTAGCTAGGGAAAAATAGGCAGACTGTGTGGGCCAAGCTGTTCTTATCTCTCATCACATTCTGTTTCTAACCACCGATGTCAGGCTGTCTAGCCTATAGTTGCCAGGGTCTTCCCTACTACTACTTTTGTGAAGTGGGGCTGCATTTGCCCTCTTCCAGTCCTCAGGAACTACTGCTGTTTCCAAGGAGCTGTTAAATAGGACTGTCAGAGTTGCAGCCAGTCCCTCCCTGAGCTCCCTCAATACCCTGAGCTCCCTCAGTGCTGTTGGATGCTCCCCTTCTGGTCTCATTGCTTTGTCCACTTTCAGATTAGCATGTCCCTTCAGGACTCTCTCCTCCAAAAATGGACTAGTGTCACCTCCCTCCCTCGCTTCTTTAGATTTTAACTATATTTTGATAGTTGTCTCACTGACCATTTTTCCAGTGGCTTTCGGTTGGAAAAACTTTCCTGTGTCAATGGGCCCCTTTACTTGATTTCCATCTGACCTTTGAGGTACATTCCACCATGGTTTGTCCCTGAAGAAAACACAGGTAAACACAGGTCCCAAGCTTTGACATTTGCCTCTCTGTCATGGTTTGAAATGTCTGTATATCGTTTACCTGCTCCCATGTTATTGTATGCTATTTTGAATTGCCTCTCCTGCCTCATTTTTGAAATGTCTGTATATTTGTCTACCAGAGCTCTGCACAACTTGTTTTATAATCTGCTTCCTTATTTCCTTGTAATCTTCCAGGTCATACCTGAAAATAGGCATCTGTTTTTGTCTAGTGTACTTACCTGGTTAACAAAAGCTAAATACTGTACATAAATAAATAAAAATAACTTATTTCTCTCTTTTTTTTTTTTTGCCATAAAGGTTTTTATTGATAGTTTTCATTTTTTTATAAACATAGGTGAGAAACATACCAGGCATACATGTCTAGTCAATTGGCAATGAAAAACTTGCTCATAGATTCTATTACATTAGCATCTTAGAGGTTAATACAGACAATATACAACTCCTGGTGTCAGGTAAGGTAACTGATAACAATTTCCACAGTAATAAGTTCTTTAAGACAAAGAAGGTGTGTTTTAAGAACAGCAGTGTCCTGGAGTGGTTCTGAACGTGGCACCTTTATAGAAATGGTCCTATTAACAGAAAAGATCTGTAGGAGAAGGTGGTAAAGAAGACTTGCCACTGGCTCTTCTACCTGGTCTCTGACCTGGTCTATAGTGCTCAAAAGTAAGATGAAAAATTCTAAGATGTGTGCAAACGTCTACTAATGTACCATTGTTAAGGGCGGAGGTCATTCACTAAAATGTCCATGTGGGCATCCCCAAGGGGGGAGGGAGGAAGGCAAGGGACAAAGGAATAATAGTAGCAATAGTAGCATCAATACAAAAATGAAAATGCAAGGTAGTGTCAGCAGTAGCCAACAGGCCACAACAGAAGTCCTTAAGGGATTCAGCAATTAGAGAGGGCTAGTGTACTAGCTGTGCACTGGGTGCCCAACAGGGTTGACTGAGAAGCCTCAGCAGCAAGTTTGCCTACAAGGGGCAGTTCACCTATGAGAGGGTCTAAATGGGTTTTGGTGAGACTGGAGATATGTTCCCCAGATGGCCAAATATTTCTCCATTTTGTTCTTGACAGCATATGTTAGCCTTTCATATTTTGCGGTTTGAGGAAGCAGATTTTCCCATTCCCTATGTGTAAGAGGAACAGTCAAGCCAGCTGTGAGGGAGAACATGCTTAGCTGCGGAGAGGGCACTATTAACCCAAATAAGTTGATCAGTGCTCAGTGAGGTGTAAGCTGAGGGAATGCCTAACAGTGCTAACTTGAGGTCCTTCAGCTTGGGAAATGGAGTAGATTTACAGCAGGTTGCTCAAACCTGGTCACAGTATTTGTCTAGTGTTGTGTATGCTCACAGGACATGTGTGAGTGTGGCCTGAGGGTGGGCACATCTCCAACAGTCGCTGTGTGACATAAGCCCCATGTGATAGAGGGCTTGTGGGGTCCTGTAGGGTTCTGTGTAAAACCTTGAATTGAAGGGTTCTGGCCTGAAGCTCTGTTGGCATGATGTGCTTGTGTCCATACAGTGTCCCATTTGGGGGAGATATGGGGGCACTCAGTTCAGTTTCCTATTGCTCCCTGAGGCCACTAGAGGCTATATATGGGGCACTGGTTGCTTTTAGTTGGCATCATTTGTGCCATATGCCTAGGGGAGGAGATAGTAATCACCAGAGATCCATAAGGTTAGGTGGCAGCAGGTAGAGTGTTGGGGTCAGTTTCACCCCAAGGAGGTCATGAATTTGAAGGTATTATCAAAACGGGAGAGGTGTAGAACCCTCTACCCTTGGTAGCTCAGATTAGACCAGGAAAGTTGTCGTAGGAGGGTGGTATACTGTAGGTCTCCCACATTCTGAATACCTAGTTGCTTCTGTTTTGACCAGGCATAGGTTCTCCACCAATCAGTAGGATGGGGTTATGCCAGAGAGGACAGTATCTGAAGGTATTAATGTTCCAAACATACAAACAACTTACACATTTGGGATCGCACAGTTCTGGTGTGGGTGGTACAAGGTGAGGAGGATTTGGGGTGGGGTCAGTCCTGCCAGAGCAATGCTAATATATTTGGGGCCCTGCTTTACCTTATCCCAAGCTGTTTTTGGGGAAAGGAGGTCAGGTCAGCAACACAAGACAGCATCGCACATAACAACATACTGATGAAGGAATTTGAGGTCGGGCAGTCCAAAACTTCCTTCTGGCCAGTGTTTCTGCAGTATTTGCTAGCAAATCTTGTTGGCTTCCCCAACCCCAAATGAAGTGTGTCAACTGAATTTTTAAGGGTTGAAAGAAGGATGCTGGCATATGGATGGGCAAATTAGAATATGTTGCAGTTTGGGCAGGGAAATCAATTTTGCTACATTAATGTTGCCCTATATGGATATCATGATCCCTTGCCACCTGTTAAGTTTGGAATTAAGTTTATCTAACTACCTGGATGTTCGCTTTAATCACGTCATTGACAGTACTTTTGAGGCACACTCCCAGACATGTCACCCCCTCTGGAGCCCACTGATAAGTGTATGTTTGAAACATGGAAGACAAACTTTAAGAGTTCAAGGGGAGAATTTGGGATTTTGCCCCATTTAACTCATCGTCTGAGATCTGTGAGTATTCCTGGATAGAAACAGACAGTGATGGCAGAAAAAGACCAAAGGTCCATCCAGCTGTTCGAGTTCCTTATTTAGCCTTGGGGCCTTCTGCTCCTTCAGGGTCCTAGCCTTCCCCACCCCTCCTCTGTTCTCCTCCCCAATTCTGATGCTCTGACCAACCAATATAACTTTCATTCTGTCCCAGCCATGTTTAAAACCACTAATGTTTTTTACACCCACCACCTTAGCTGGCAGTCTGTTCCATGACTGTCACCCTTTCTGTAAAATATTTCCTTACGTCCCTCCTGAACCTCCCTCCTGTTAGCTTCCCTTATGACCATATGACTGTGGGCTGGTATTCAAGTTAAATAGTTCCTTGCAGTTCACCTTAATTTCTTTTAGGAATTCAAAGGTTTCTATCATATCTCCACTATCCCTTCTGGTCTCCAGCGAGTACATGTTCAGTGCCATGAGGTGCTCCTCATAGGACCTGCCCTGCTGGCACTGAATCATTTTGGTTACCTTGCACTGCACCATCTTGAGCCTATCCCTTTCCTTTCTGAGGTGATGACCCCAGAACTGGGTGCAGTAATCCAGGTGTGACCTCACCAAGGATCTATACAGGGGTAATATTACCATAGTGATTTGTCTAGTGAGAGTAAGAGTGAGGATAGGGAGACCACACCGTTTAAACCTGTCTACCTTTTGCCCCACACTCCAGTGTTGGAACCTTTCTAGAATGCTGTATTAAAAATCTTAATGAATTATACAAGAACCTTCCCAAAATGCCCTTCTATAATATAACAAATGAATAACGTTTAGCGATTAGAGATCTAGGGAAGGACACATCAACTGTAATTAAACCCACCGATAAGGGTGGAAAATAGTAATTCAGAACTTAGAACAGTATAGAGCAGAAATACACAGTCTGACCCTGCATCTTACCAATGACTAACATTTGATCCAACTTTTTAAATTAAGAAACACATTGAGATGTTTCTTCTAGAGTTATACCAGATGGATCTCATTAGTACCAAAGAACTGTATTACCTTTCAGTTCAAAGCCTGAAAAAACCCCAGCATTTTACACATTGCCAAAAATACACAAACACCCTACAAACCCACCCAGCTGACATATAGTGTCAGGGACTGGATGGCTTACTGAGCCTTTGTCTCGATATGTAGACAATTTAAGACCCATAGTGCCCAAGATTAAAAGCCAATTGAAATACACTAGCCATGTATTATCTATTTTAAACGAGATCCAGACAGAGGGAGAGTGGCTACTAGTAACAATGGATGTGGATTCATTGTACACAAAGGAGGGTTACAAGCCATTGAGTACCTCTTGCTTAAACACACCATCCTCCCCCATGAGAAAATCAACATGCTTGTTAATTTGGCTGATGCAGTTCTCAAAAACAATATTTTTTTGTTTGAGGAGACCATATACAAGCAAAATGCACAGCTATGGGTGCGATCCTAGCACCATGCCTTGCTAACATGTATCTAGGGGCATGGGAGGATGGGTACATCTACTCTGCTAACCATAATCCATATCTTGAAAAAATCTATTTATATAAATGATTTATTGATGTTCTTTTAATGATCTGGAAAGGATCTAGAGATACACTTGCAGTGTATGTGTTGCACCTTGAAAAAACAAATCTGAATGTGAAGTTTAAAGTAACAGCTGATTTACTTTCTGTTAATTTTTTGGATCTAACCATTAATAAAATGGAGGATGGCACACTTCGGACAGACTTGTATTAGAAGGCCGTGGACAGAAACAGCCTGCTTCATGCAAAAAGCTGTCACCCTGCTCATATCATTAAGAAGTTACCTAAAGGCTAATTTTAGAGGATGAAGCATAATTGTGGGAATGAGGGGTTGTCTGATAAATGGGCAAATGAACTTACATAAAGGCTATTTGAGAGGGAGTATGAGTGAGGCATTGAACGAGCAGCAACTCAAGTGAACACTATGCAATGGAAAGCACTATTCCTCCTCAAAAATAAAAGGAAAAAAGTCAATCCAGCTCTAACTTTTGTAACAACTTTTGGAGGAGGTCCTAAGAAGATAGTGGAAATTGTTATAAAGATGTTATCCATTCTATGGGGTACACCACAGCTTAACAAATTTATAGACAAACCATTGAGGGTTTCCAATAAAAGGAGTAAAATCTTTCGAGATCTTCTTGTTCAGAGCTACCAGCCTAAACAAAGGTAGCCCTGGGTAGCCAGAAAACAAGGTTGCAAACCATATGGCATGTGCCATATGTTTTACCTAATGAGTTCTAGTTCGAGTTTTATTAATCCAACAACTGGCTTTAATGAACAAAAATGGAATAATATTGACTGCAATTCCACAGCAGCAGTGTACCTTCTTGAGTGTTCTTTTGGGTATTTTTAAGTTGGGCGTACAAAGAGTAAATTGAGGTTCAGACTGTATGAGCATGCACAAGCTATTAAAAATTAAAAACCTGGAATTTTCAATAGCAGCTCATGTCCATGGCAGAGCCCCAAACGAAACTTGTAAAATAAGTGCATTAGCAATAGAGGCGATCGCCCCTAATGTGAGAGGTGGCGATTTAGACAATTTATTGAACCAGAAGGAACAGGAACTGATTTTCTGACTAGGGGCTCTTAAAACACTGGGTTGAATGGCAAATTTGAGATTAGCTCCTTCCAAAAGAATAGAAGGAAGAGCGTTACTTAGAATTATGATCTCAAAACAACTCCAATACATCTCATAATTAATACTGTCTCTTGAGATGCAAACTAACTAGTGCAATGGAATATGTCATCTGGACTTTGTGAAACAGTTTTGAACTGTTCTCACATCTCTCATTTTGTTCTTGCAGGTCCTGCATGCCATCAATCTGATTTACCACTAAGGGATCAAATCTACTTTGAATCAACTGCATGTTTGAATGGTGTATAGATTTATGGTCATGTTGATTTTGTTATGCTGTTTTGTGTGTCAGGAATTTTTAACCTCCATATTAAATGACAATCTAATGAACTTGAATGCGATTGGTGGATGAGGGGTTTAAAAACCACCTGACCATACACTTTTTTATTCTCTGACGAAGTCCCTGTTAGGGTAAAACATAAGGAGTGGTGGGGTTGCCACCACCTTCTGCTCATTTGCATTGAGTGTTACAATGACTTGTGAGTAATAAATGGACTTTTCCTGAAGAATCTATGTTTCTGATATTTGAGGAGTGAGTGATCTTGTCAACATTGTTCTGTTGTATTGCCTCCCTTTTTCTACTATCAATATCCCCTCCTGATACATTGCATTGCTCTAAGACTTTTTGCACTGACTCAATTGCTTTAGGGAGTTGCAAATGATAACTAAAATATCTCATTCCTCAGTTGAGGTGCTGACTCTCACCTCAACCATCAAGTACTGTCTTGGGGTACTTGTTTCTTAGTTGCATCACCTTGCACTTTTTGGCACTTAATTTCAACTGCTAAACTGTTGACCACCCCTCCAGCTTTTGCAAGTCTCTCTGAATTTCCTTTATTCCCTCATCACTATCTATCCTCCCACAGAGTTTATTGTCTTCTGAGAAGAAACACAGCCTGCCCTGGATGGCATGCCCTCTGTTCAGCAAAACTATTACAGCAAACACATCGTTGCCGACATCAACAGTTCACTGTAATAGTCTGCCTGGGCCCCTGGCACTCTTTTCCCTGGTTCTGCACCCCCTCCCCAAATCAACTCTGACTCAAAGTTCATAATCCATAAGTTCAGGGGCTGCAAGTGGCTGAGACCCCCACATGGGGGGTTCTAGGGAAAAGCCCCCTAATAGAAAAGTAACTGGTTCTTCTGCTGGATTTATGTCAACCGCAACTTGCAGTCAACATAAATCCATCGCTGTATGTCTGTTGACAAAATATTTGTTGAACCAGCATTGTAGATCCATCCTGGATCCTCCTCATCAATACGCTGATGAACATGTTGAAGAGAACCAGACCCAGGTTAGAGCCCTGTGGAGCCCCACTCATGACCTCCTTCCCCCTCTTCTGATTTAATCCCTTTGACCACTACCCCCTGCTACCTTTCCTTTAGTCAATTACCTACCCAGTTTACTATGACCGTAGCCATACCCAGATACTCTGTCTTCTTCAGCAAGCATTTGTGTTGTACCAGGGTCAAAAGCCTTGCTGAAATTAAAGGACAGCAATTCCACAGCATGGCCTCTAACCAATTCCCTCATCACCCAGACAAAGAAAACTATCGGCTTAGTCTGACAAGACTTCCCTGCCATGAATCTGTGCTGCTTATTATCCTGGAGACCATTGCTCTCCAAGTAGTCCGCGAGATCCTTTTTGACTGGTGACTCAATCCGTTTTCCTACAACAGAGGTGAGATTGACAGGTCTGTACTTCCTGCTTGTTCTTATCCAGCCTCCTTATGGAGTGGAACTGTCACCTCAATCCTTCTGAACCACCCCGTCCTTAGAGAGCTGTTGAATGGACCTACCAGTGGATGATCCAGTTCCACTGCTAATTCCCTGGGTATCCTCAGATGCAACCAATCTGGTCCTGGGGCCTTTTCAATCTTTAGGGCAGCCAGCCCTTCAGGACCCTTTGCTAGTGAATACTGACCGCTTCATCTCTAGGACACCTTAATGGCCGCTTTTATGCCATTCACTGGCAAGATCCCACTGTCCACCCTAGTAAAAAGTAAACAAAAGTAATTGTTAAAGATGGCGGCCTTTCTATCATCTGCCTCAATCACCTTATCCCTTCAGTCAGACTCACAATCTCCCCTCTTTTCTTCCATTTTTCAGTAATATACTTGGATGATGGAATATAAGGTTGAGAGGCTGGTAGATCCATGAGGAACAACATAGTATGACTGCAAATGGTACCATTTTGCAATTTGTCATCCTCTCACTGATTCCTCTGGGAATGTAACTGATGCCCCTAAGTTTTTTGTGCTAGGGTTCAAATGGCAGGAAGAATAGATATGGCAAGAGGGGCTGCTTGGCATGTCCCACTCCCCAGACTGAAAATAGGGGAAATAGTAAACTTAGCCAAAGTTTTCGCCATGGGGGAGTTGAACAGTAGATGAACACATTTTATAAACTGTGTTGGCATATATCTTTGCATCTATGTTAACAGATATTGGTCAAAACTGGGAGCATAGGACACTATCTTTTTAATTTTCAGGGATTAAAGTAATGAGGGCTTTGCCAAATGTTATAGGAAGCTGCCCTTTAGTTTGAGCTGTGTTGAAAACTTCCATTAGCAGTGGGGACAGAAGAGGAGTGAAAGTCTGATAAAATCTAAGGAAAACCATCTCACGTTTGGGGACTTCCCTATTGCCATAGATCTAATGACCGGTTACCTCTTCTATGGAGAAGGGTCAGTGAGTTGAGCATTGGTTGCAGACAGGCCCAGATTAATGGATGTGAGGGCTCTACTCCAAGTTACATTTGGTGGCCGGGGGCCCTAAATGCCAACATCCTACTCTTCCTCGGCGTCATTCCGGCAAAGGCTGCAATGACAAGGGTACTCAACCAATGGTGGTATAGTCTATAGTGGCAATCCTCAGTTGCCAGACTAGACCCCTATTTCCACTGTTTGTCATTTTACATTAGACTGTCCCCTTCCTATCTACCACTGCTCCCTCTCCCTTTTCAATCCCTCTCTTAATGCCAGGCACCTTTCCCATTGAGCCTCCTTTATATCCAAATTTCCTTTCCTCTTCTTGCGTCTTTACTGTTCACTCCCTTCCTTCCTCTCCCAGTCTCCTAGTAACATTTACCATTCCCCTCTATTTCTTCTAGGAAATCTACTGCTGATCAATTTGCTTTCTCATATAACTTTTCTAGACTCTGGTCCTCCTTCCTTGTCCATCTGCTCTGCCTTTTTTGCTTTCTCCCTTAAAGTGCAACAGCTGCTGCAGAAACACCTGACCTGATTGGGGGAAAGGGGGATTGTTTAACCAGGAAAGGCACATTAAGCTGAAGCTTGTTTCCAGGTGTGACCTGGAAGCACAAGGAAGTTAAGTGACTTGCTTAGGGTCATACAGTATGCAAGTGCGGTCTGTGGGATTCAAACCCAGGTCTCCAGGTTTGCAGCTCTGAGCCTTAATCCACTGTGCTATACTGCCTCCTTAGGGCTTGTATCAATAATTGGAATTTTTCAGTACCTGCTACATTCCTGTTTCTTTTAAAGAACCATGTCATCCGCAATGTCTGCAGAGTCGCTCACAGCCATCTTGTGCACCACAGGTGGGCTCTAGCATGCGGGATATGCTAATGAGGGCTACCAGTTAATGGCAGAGTATAACCCACACCCCAGAAGCCACCTGGGGTGCATGAGATGGCTACGGACAGCTCGACAGACATTACAGATGGTGCAGTTCTTAAAAAGTAAAAAGACAGAAATGTAGCACGTAATAAAAAAAAAATTTATTGCTACAAGCCCTAATTGGGCATTTCTGCAGCAGCTGCTGCTGCACTCTCTAGGTTTTCCGGTGATTCCCTTTAAGTCTTTTTTCATTTTGCTACTCCCACCTGCAACTGTCTGTTCATGACCCCCAACTTCTTGACTCTCCCCCTCAACACACACACACACACACACACACACACACACTTGTTTTCCCTGGCCATTTTGCTCCCCTCATCCCCCTGCCATACTTGCATGTATGGTGCTCCCTGCCTGATCTCCATTACTATGTCCTGATGCTGTGATGATGGAGGCAGGAGGCTGGCAGGGGGGCAGACACGTGTTGTTGATGGATTACACCATGTTGTTTCTGTTTGACACCCTAGTCTTTGTTTACTTGTCAGAAGGTTATCGACGGTGGCCACTATAGGATGCTTATTATGGATAAGCTGATTTCCTGTATCCCTTTGACTTTGTTTTTCTAACAAAACCTCAGAATTTGTATCTACTGCCTGAGCCAGCCTGTTGCACTGATTTGCCATACAGTTAGTATGATTACACTCCTTTGATATTCCATATTGCCATATATGACTTCTACTTTTGTAATGCTCTTAATTTTTCTTCTCTGGAACTATCCCCCCCCCCCCAACACATCCAGAAATGAGCTATTAGCAACTCAGCTTGCCTCCTTGTAAAACCTTTGAAAAACTAAGAAACAAAAAGAAGAGACAAGACAGAGAAAGACATTTTACCAGGGGAACAAGCTTGTTGTGGTAGTAGACTTTACCTTTTTTAGCATACAGATCATTTTGTTCCCTTTATCGCCCCTGCCCTGCTAGGTTATCCAGCCAGCCACTGATTCTGCTATGCCTTGTCTTTCTGACAGCTAATCTGAACATTGTTTTGTGCCACCCATTTTGTACTTTCTGCTTTGTATTTATTTTCTGTGTGCTGGCCTCGTGCACCAGTGACAAATGCTGCCATCATAGTACTTTAGTTCTTAAGAAAACAGCATACCTCGGCTCCTCCTGTACTTTGCTCCTTGGTTGCCCTGGCCTGGCTGAGAGGAGATTGATGTTGCCCTTGCCCTTGGACTCCTAATCCTGATGATGGATGAGACAGCCCTCAAGATCATGTCACAGGCGGCGCCGCAGTGATGGCACGGTGACTCAGATCGGACGGGACGGGTCACAGACCACCAGACCCAGCTGCTGACTGCACCATAGGAATCCTCCTCCTCCTCCATCCTGAACTCTAAACACCACAGCAATAAAGCAACAGGTGAAGCAAGGGGCTTGCCACTTAAATTAAACAAATCTGGCTATCCGACTCTGCGGCCGGTGGCCTGTGCTCTAGTATCTCTCTCTCTAGCAGTCACAGCTTGCTTATTTTTTTTTGCTTCTTTTTTTGATCGAGTCACGAGCGAGATGGACCAAAGACTCATGGACACTTCCACCGATGAGCGATGATGAGTATGACCGTCGACAAGCGACGTCGTCCACACAACTCTGTCTCTCTACTTTCTCATCCTCCTTGTCCTGATGTCCTCTTTCATCGAGTCCATCAACTCCTCACTGCAGGGCCCTGACTGATGCAAGGCATGCATGCACTGCCAGTCTGTCACAGTGATTCCTGCTCCTCAGGACATTGCCACACCTCTGGACTCCGGAGAACCTCTCACACTTTCATGATTGATGTGTGGTCTGCAGAGGTGGAACTGAGCTGAAAGGCAGGCTCACTCATTTGTTCACGGGGAGGGGTGGGGTCGGGAACCACCACTGGTGCTTTTTTCGGGCCTGGGGGGCAATTCAGCTCCTGGACATACAACAAGCAGGGCGGGGGAAAGATTAAGAAAATAAAAAAAATTAAAAAATTACAAATCAGCTGCTACAATGGGTGGCACATGGTGGGGGCCCCTGCTGAACCATGGGGCCCTACGCCATGGCATCATTTGCATACATGTTAATCTGGCCCTGGTTGCAGAGTCCACTTGCGGTACAGTCAGTACTTGGTAAAAGGCATCAATTTGGGCTTTGTCTAGGTCCGCTTCTGTGTACAGAGTCTTAGGCTAAAAAGGCCAAATTAATATCAGACGAGGTAGTGACAAAGCGGTCAGGGGCAGTGGGAATAAGGGGAATATATATTTTAGTCTCTTTTGCTCTCAGTTTCTGGCCAGGCTAATGATCTACCATGCTGCTCACCTGCCTCCCAATAGGACTGGTTAAGTCAAAACAGGCTCTACTCTGTCTGGTATTGGAGATGGGCTTCCATTGCAGTCTGAAGAGTGTCTCTCTCAGGCCTTAGGGAGGAAGCTTGTTCAGGGTATTGGATAAGTTATTGTACTGTTTGACATTACCTTCATGCTGTCTGAGGAACCTTCCTCTGGCTTTCCTGATTTGGGAGGAGTGGGCAATAAATTTGCCTCTGAGGACCACCTTGAATGCCTCCCATTGGGTAGATGCAGAGATGTCTGGGGTGTCATTCTCTGTCAAATAGAGATGTTATTTTTTTTTGAAGCCACTCCCTAAAGTCTGAATATTGCAGGAAGGAGGTGTTCATCCGCCATTTATTCTGAGGCCCAGTCACTCATCCCCATGCCAAGGAGAGTGTCACAGGGGCGTGGTCAGATATTAAAATAATTCCCTAGTGAGACTGTCCATGCTCTATTAACCAGTTCTAGGTATGTTAACATTCAGTCTATAAGGCTATATTTGCCATGCACAGAAGAATAGTAGGTATAATGTTGCTCACCTGGATGAAGGCTCCGTCAGAGATCTCTGAGACCATGTGCATGACAAGCCTGTGTGAACTGGGCTGCTATGGTGGCTTCCATTTTGGGGTCTGCTCCTGTTCTGTCAATTGCAGGATAGAGGGCCAGGTTAAAATCATGTCCCAATATGATTTTTGCATGGACTACTGGATGACTATGAAGGATATCTTGATAAAAGTGCCAGTCTAATGTGTTGGGCACATAGACTGAAGCCAGGGTAAGAGGGAGGCCTTGGTAGTTCACTTCTGTAATAACAAAGTGCACCTCCAACTCAGTGGTGACTTTATGGGTATCAAAAGAGAGGCCCTTGTAAATTATTCTTGCTATGCCCCATTCCTTGGTTGGCAGAGAAATGAGAAACTGTCCCTACTCACATGCATTTCAAACATTTGGCTTCAGAGGCTAAAAGGTGCATTTCTTGAACTAATGCTATGGCACAGGCCATATATTTCAATCTGATCAGTACTTTATGTTTTTGGGTGGGATTATTTAACCCATTCAGGTTCCAAGTAATCATCTTAAGGGTAATGAAGGATGCCATTTTATATTGCAGGCAATTTTCTGGTACAAGTAAGATAATCTGTGTAATGTTAAAATACAGCAATATATACAGTATCTGTATGCAGTGTCCCCCCCTCCACCTCCACCTCCCCAAAGAACCCCACCAACTGATAAAGAATCAACCAGAACTCCCGCCCTGTGATCCACATATCTTAAAGTGTACGATCTAGAAATGGTGCAGGATGCTGCACACAACAGAGAGTAACAGAAATAAAAGTAGTGCAAACAAAGTGGTCCCGTTAGCTGAGGTTCACCAGTCACTCTCCCTAGCAGAAAGTAAGGGTGCCGTTAGGCAGTATGCTCACATAGATCGTGAGTAGACAGAGTTAGAGGTGAGCAGTGGTCTCCCTCCCATCCACCCCAGTAAGTACCACATTGCAGAAGATATAAATAATAAAACTAAACCATGTTAAAATACACTTCAGATACCATAGATCATGCTGTAAAATAAAGTAGAAATATAAGGATATGCAGCAAATATGGCCCCTGTGTGAGCACTTGTTTGGACTTGTATTCAGAAATTAGAGTCATTAAGTGCACATTAAAAATTCACAGGCAGGAATGCAGCCCACGGCCTGGGCCTGTTTCTTTATCCTGTGAAGTCAGAAAGCTACATCATATCCAGGCAAGAGAGTAATGCAGGAAACAGTGTCTGAAGGTACTGGTATAAATAACAATCTCTACCGCAACTTGTAGTTTTGCCCGGAGGTTAAACCAAATGTAGGATATAGGTTCTGTACGAAGGGGTAGCTCAGGAAACTGGGATATGCTGCTTAGTCAACTTGCTTTTCAGCTGCATGGAGATGGGTTGCCACGTCGCCTTGGAGGGTTCGCATATTTTGATTTGCTGCTCTGTCACGGTGACCTGGCTGGTGAGCTTAATGAGAGCCACTTGCATGCTTGTGACTGTTTTCCTATTGAGTCTACTTTTGGGGTATTTGTTCGAGAAGAGACTTGTACTTGCCTGTATCCAGAGGCAGAAGGGAGCAGAGGAAGAGCCATGGACATCTTGGCGGGAGGAAGAGGAGGGCCAGGTGGTGAGTGAGTGCTGTTATGCATTTTACTGGCATTGTTGGCATTTCAAAACTCTGCCACCATGGACATACTCTGCTGGAATGAGATCCTGGTGTTACGGTGTTACTGCCATTGTGCTAATCAATGGATAGAGGCAAATGTTCATGGAGACTGCACAGAGGGGAAGAGCTATGCAGCCATCTTCCTTGAGCAATCGCGTGACACCCCCATTTCACTGTAGTTTTATGAGATTTACCTTTATGAAGTTGCTTATGGCCTCTTTAAATTATGGTTGGTAGGGTCTCTATGTCACTGAATGCATCTTTAGCTGATCTAGATATCATTGTAGAACACAGTTCCACAGCAGGGACCATTAACCTCTGTCCTTTGACCAACTGCTGGCGTATTCCATGTATTTTGGGGTGAATATTATTTTTGATACTTGTACATGTCTTACATTTCTTTTTTCTTAAGCCTCAATCCACAACAGCCAGATTGAAGAAAATACTAGTCCATGTCCTTTGTCATGACTGACAAGATTTCCTTCATCAGAATACTTTTGCTAAGGCATGATCAGTAATAATAAAGTAAACCAATAAACTCTGAGTGTTAGCTCTAATTGTTGCAATAATAATAAGCATCACTAGATACTTTGCATCTTAGCCTCATATTTTCTATAGGCCACCCAGCCCTCTTCCCAGAACTTCATACATGCATACAGAGGCTGCTGGGGACAGAGCATGCTACTAGTGTGTAAGGTGCGTGGATTAACTTCCCCATGCAGAGCTCTGCAGTTCAACAATGTGTAAATCGCATGTATGAATGCTTCAATTGTAAGCAAGGCCCTTACTCTAAGTCTTGCTGTATAGCTTAGACTAGCTCCCAGTAAATGAGTCATTCTAGTTAAGCTACTCTGAACCTCTTCAGTTGCCAGAAAACTGAGCTTAACCACCGGATTCATTTTGAACCCGAGTCCCGCTATAAAGGATGTCTGGAGATATAGCTTAGGTTAACCATCTTATTCAGTTGAACTAATATTTCAAGTTGGACTTCAGCACATTCTTGTACAATGCTACATTGCTTTTTGATATACACTACTGTATATTCTTTTGTTTTTTTTGCTGCTTGCTTTTTTTTTTTTTTTTTTACAACTGAAAATTGTTTTATCAAAGATTTTAGAGTACAGTTAACTAAAACTCTCTGGGTCTGTTCCTGGTTTGTGTTCTGTAGTGTAGCATGTGACCGTTTAGGAAATAATGTTCAATGTTTGTTTTGGCACCTGAGCCTCATTGCCTTACATTTACTATGCTGACGTTTATCGTTCTCTTTCATGCCATAATTGAAGTTTATCTAGGTCCATTTGAATTTGATAACCTTGCACTGTTGTAGTGACCCACCTCACATCACCCTTGGATTTGTATACAGTCTGCCAGGTTTGCCAGCATTGAAGCCATGACCTGATCTAGGTCAATAATAAAGTAAACAACCTCAATTCCAATTTTCATGCTAAGCTTTCCCAAATCTTGATTAACTGTATCTACAGCTGCACTCTTGCTCGTCATTTACAACCAATCATTATTTATTTTAATTTCTGTGTTGGGTCTAGATCTTAACTACACATCCACTAAAGTACTGCATTGCAAAGATGCACTCAAGTGATAAATCATAGTCTGTAGCCAAGGTGTTTAACCTGGGATCAAAAGAGAATGCAAATGTGCCCACTTTCCCTATGGGGGGCACTCAGCATTGCTGATATGGAAGGGTACATCACAACAAAATGTATATTTTTTCTAGGATGGGAGATCTGGGCAGTAGTCTCTGGACAAAGACCAGGTCGATTAACAGTGATCTCACTGGGCCAGGCTTAGTTAACACATGCTGCTTTACCAGAATAAACTGAACATTCAATACATTTGCAAACATTACAGTCCTTGACATAGTTCCTGCTCTAATCTAAATACATGTTAACAACACAACACTGAAAATCCTAGCTGTAGTCTTTCACAAATGATCCAAAGGCATCTCTTCACTTCCTTTGGGGTGACCTTGTGTCATAAGAATAATTACTGCTGCTCTAGCAGACAAATGTCTCTGGTCCAAATTACTATCTCTCTAATCCTGCTGCAGAAGCTGCTTTGATCTTGAAGATCTGATTTACTATGATCATGAAGATCAGTTTACTTTTGAATCCTTGTATCTATAGTTGTGAAAGCTGAGTCAGGAGTGATTAATGCTATCCTCAGGGTTCTGTTCTGGAGATAGGACTCAAACCAACAGATAACCTTGCTGGTGAGTCCAGCATACTCTCTGAGTCAGTCCAGAAGTAGACCATGGTCCATGGTCCATGGTATCAAATGCAGATGAGAGATCCAGGAGGACGAGAACTGACCATTCTCTTTTATCCCTTGCCCTGAGCAGGTCATTGTGCACCCTGGCAAGTGCCATCTCTGTGCTATGCCTGGCTCTAAATCCAGACTAGAGAGGACTGAAGATGTTGATGGCGACAAGGTGTTCCTCAAGCTGAAGCACAACAACTTTCTCAATAAACTTTCCCAGAAAGGGAAGTCTAGAGACAGGTCAGTAATTCCCCAAAACATCTGGGTCCAAAAATATTTTTTTCAGAAGAGGTTTAACCAGTGTGTACTTAAGTGCTGCTGGATATAACCCCTCTGACAAGGAACACCAGAAATCTCGAACACAGGGCCCAGCCTGACACAGTTCACTAGTAGTCATATTGGGCCTGGGTCCAGATTACAGAATGTTGGCCACAGCTCCGAGATCGCCTGGTATACCTTCTCCATTGTCACTAGCCAAAACTCCCCCCAAGTCCACCGAATGTGTTTTTGATCCACAGACTGTCCATTGCTGGGCTTACAGAGCCCAACTGGAGTAATTCTGGCCCTGATGAAGGCCACCTTATCTGAGAAGAACCAAGGAAACTCCTTGCATTTTACAGGTGTAACTGCTCTCATAGGTGCCAGACAGGCAGGGTGAAGAAGCCAGTTTACAGTCCAAAAGAGCTGAACTGGTCACTTCCTCCTAATAGCAATCTCTCTTGATAGAAAATCTGCCTTTTTCTGAATGATTACCTTCTGATATTCTTCATAATGAGAAATCAAAACTAGTTTGTGCTCTCAGGCTTTGGACCTCCTCCAACAATGTGCCAACCTCTGTCCCCTGGTTTTTAACGCTCTCAGCTCACTGTCAAATCATTGCGAGCCAAGACATGATACCAGGGGATGCACACAGACTGGCACTAAGCGGTCAAAGCCCTAGTGACCACCCTATTGTAGGCTGCCACTGTGGCCTCTGCACCACCGGTGCATGCTGCTAACATTTCTGAGATGTCCAGAACCAACATCAGTCCTTCCAGTCCAAGCCCTCACAAAGGCAGGTACCCGACCACTTTAGCAGGGGATGGCCCACAAGGGGGAACCCAGAAACTGAACCTGATCATACAATGATCCAACCAACTGATCAAATCAATCTGGAGCCTATTAACTTCGAGCTAAAGTTAAGCATATTCTTGACTTATCACAGGTAGTCTCCCAACTGCATCTTCTATTTTTTCAGTGATATGTGGACCTGCTCTGTTTTATAATTATGCTGTATTATCATTACTATATTCACTCAGTCCATGTGACCAGTGTGTGTGTGAATGCACGTGTGTGTGTGTGTGTGTGTGTATGTATATATATAGAGAGAGAGAGAGAGACTAATGGACAGGCAAGTGTGTGTTATGGATTTTTTTACACACCTGAGGTGTGTCATGACCCATAAACCAAAGGTGTGTGTGTGTGTAAAAAAAAAAAAAAAAAAAAAAAAAAATCTTTAACACACTTGACTATCCTTTATTTTTTATAATTACTGGTGCAGGGACTTCCAGTTCTGCCATGGAGCAGAAAGCAGCTTTAGAGTGAACCTCCGATCCCCAGGGACAATTTCTTCCACATCTACTGACCAAAAACAACCAAAATGTTAAAAGAAGGTCGAAAAAGAGAGGACCACCCTCCTTGCTCAGAACCCCAACAAAAAGGGATGGAAGAGGTGAAATGCCCCCATCTAGCTCTGGGCGCAGTAGAAGCCATTCGCGAAGCAGCACGCAGGGCTCGGGCTAGGACACTGATGCCGAGGCGGATCTCCTCTCACGTATAAGATATGAAACTATTTTTAAGGAAATCAGATTCTCGAGCAGACTCCAAAAAAGAATTTCAATCCTTGGCACAACAGATCTCATGTATCCGATACCAAGGTACAAAAAGCAGGAGAGAATAAAAGAATCAGAAGAAAATAATAAATACCTCACAATTGTGGTGGAAGCACTGGTCCAACATGCGGCAGCTGTACAAATTAAATGCATTGATTTGGAGGGTCGGTCAAGACGCAGTAATCTAAGATTATATGGATTGCCTGAGGGTGCAGAGAAGCCTCTTATGACAGCGTTCATCGAAAACTTGCTAAAAGACATACTAGACTTGCCACTGAACTATGCTTTTGCTGTAGAAAGGGCCCATTGCTCGTTAGGCCCCAAGCCTATTGGAGCAGATGCCTGCCCTCACTCAATCATTTTTAAACTCAGCAGTTTTAAAATCAAAGACGACATCCTTCGAAGAGCTTGGGCCAAAAAAGAGCTGACATACCTTGCGTCTAGGATTTCCTTGGGCCATGACTAAGCACCTGGGATACAACATGCCAGGCAACTGTACACTCCAATTCTTAAAATACTCCGAGCGAAAGGTATTAAGTTCCAAACGCCGTTTCCTGCTAAACTTCGTGTGCATTGGGAAGATGGCCCTCAACTTTACCTTAATCCAATGAAGGTCCTGGAAGCCATGAGGGGAAAAAGGAATTCCAGTTCCTGCGACTGAGGCAGATAGCTTGCTGAAGCAGTCATTCCTCCCTGATATGGCCTCTTACTGCAAACAGGCGCGATGGTGTCCCACCGCTGAGAAAGGCACTAGAAGCCATGGAGCAACTACGAGCGGCGAGATCAACAGGGCCGGTGGTAGAAGGTACATCATCAGGTAGCTGAAGGGGTTATGGACACTCCGTTGGTGTGGAGTAACTGCAACACATTTTTTCGATCTTTACCTCCTTATAACGGGGTAAAATGGCCTTGAAAACTGTGGAGTAGGAAGTGAAACTGGCACTCCTTCATTTGTTTGGGTTTTCTTTTCATGGGCCAGAACACTCAAAACATTCAGAGACTGGGGAAATGTCTCTGTCTATGCTATATTTGAAAAAAAAAAAAAGGTTGTTTTAAAACATAATGTTTTGCGTCCCCACGATTCCTTTGATTTCCTATATACCTAACCAACAGTACGTAACAAATATGATGGTGCCTCTAGTCTGTTACCCTATTGTTGGGAACCTGGGTTATAACTATAATTTAGTATATTTAACTAATGTGCTTGACCTTCTTTTTAGTTGTAGTACATGTCGATGGGGAAGTATTACTTTCTGTTGCATACAAATGTGTTAAGTTAAAACTAATTAGTGCCCTGGGGAGAACTGGTAAAATTAATACTCTCCTCTTACACAACTACCTACTGCTTGAGCAGGCACGTGGCGACCTTATTACAAATCTCTCCATAGGAGACTTTTGTTGAGGAGGACCTGTAGATTCAGGGCGACATCCTCTTCTACCTCTCTCCTGCAGTTTTTTTTTTTTTTTTTAACACCCATATACTACGGGGAGGATAAGGGATCCTAAGTTTTTTTTGGATCCCCCACCTTGAAAGCCAAGCCCTATTATAGGGCATTGAAAGTGTTTGTTGTTTGATGTTTTCAAACTTAAATATTGTTGAAATAGTTATTGTTCTAGACTTATTATAGAGTCTATTCTTGATTTTCCTACCTCTGTCTTTTGCTTTCTCTTTTTGGGCCTCTTTTCTCACTATCCACTTTACCAGCTCTTCTCTAGGTACAGCACTGAGCCAATTTTTTTTCTTAGGGTGTCAACTTTTAGAGTTGCTTTCGAAGAAACTGCTATGTAGGGGACACTGTGCAGGAAGAGTCCTTTTTACTCCACAGACATGGCGGCTAAGCCCTCGACTTTTTGCTCATTTAATGTAAACAGCTTAACTAACCCAGTTAAGCGTAGCAAAATATTATCATTCCTTAAGAGAACAGGTGCTGGATTTTTTCTACTGCAGGAGATGCACCTTTCTTTGCAGGAAAAGCAAAAATTAGCAAAAATGGGTTTTTGCGCTGCGACATGTGCAACGCACAGAAAAGGCTGTAGGAGAGGGGAAGCTGTGCTTGTCCCTACCAAAACCCCCTTCAAGCAGATGGCGCAGCTGGTAGATGGGGAGGGTCATTTTGCTTTTCTTAAGGGTCGTTATTTTGGACGTAATCTGACCCTTGCTTCCATTTATGTCCCACCAGGGTCAGATTTTGAAGTTTACAGATGGATCTTTTTAAAGTTACAAGAATGGGCCGAGGGGGAGGTGATTATTGGAGGGGACCTTAATCTGGTTCTTAACCCGGCACTGGACTCTTCCTCTGCAGTTACTTGCCGTAATCTGTCCCTCATTAAAAAAGTTGTTAAACTCTTCTCTGAACTAGGTTATGCCGATGTGTGGAGAGCCACACATGGAAAACAGATAAACTACACTTTTTCTCGGCACCCGACCTGTTGCATTCCAGGCTGGATTATTTTCTACTTCTTGTAGATACAATTGGACAGGTTAAGGATAGCTGGACTGGGGATAGTTTTTGTCGGATCATGCTTCGAATTTTTTTGTCAACTTCACCTAGGAGATTTTGCTAAAAGAATGTTTTGGAGACTTAATACATCTCTGCTTCAGGACCCAGGGGTGAAGGAGACAATCATAGACACTGTAAAGCAAGCGGTGGCTGAGAACGCCTCCCCAGAGACACCAGCACCTTTGTTGTGGGCTACCATAAAAGCCATAGTTCGGGGTAAATTTATTTCCATCTCAGCCTTTAAGAAGAGGCAGAGGGAAGCTAGGAAGACCACATTGAAAAAAGAAATAGATCTATGTGAAACACAACTTTAAATTAAATATGTGGCGGCAACAAATAAAAAACTTGGCCAACTCAAAGCAGAACTTAACAAGTTGTTAGATTATCAGGTAGAGCAGAAGGTCCTTTTTCTTAGGCAGAAATATGTTGAGGGTGGCCCTAGATCTGTTTGCTTACTGGCGGCACAGCTGAGATCTCAGAGAGCACGGGTGTTGATTCCCCACATTGATGCACCCAGTCACCAAACAAACACTGAATCAGACCTCGGAGATTGTTTTGGCTTTTAGAGATTTCTATACCTCACTATATACTGCCCCACATCCACCTCCACAAGATAGCAAAGTGGAAGAGTTTCTGAAATGACTATCTTTGCCTTCCTTCCCTTCACAGACAAAAGTGGGACTGATGGCCCCTATCTCCAGTTTGGAACTACAAGGGGTACTCTCGAATCTAAAAACAGCCAAATGCCTGGGTACCGATGGACTTCCAGGAGAGTTTTATAAACACTTCAAGGATCAGTTGGTCCCACTGTTGACTGTCTTTAATGAGGTAATGAAAGACACAAGGTCCCCCTGAATTCCTGGGAGCAAGCTATCATTTCAGTTATCCCGAAGCAAGGAAATAAACCCTACACTATGTCCCTCTTATCATCCTATTTCTATCCTAAATACTGACTACAAACTTCATGTCTATCCTTACTAAAAGACTACAGAAACTAGTGCCCCAATTGATTCATCTGGACCAAACTGGATTTATTCCAAACTGTCAAATCCAGGATAACCTCCATCGAACCACCCATTTGACTGACAATTTAAATTACACCCATCAACCCGCTATCCTATTAAGTTTAGATGCCGTAAAGGCTTTTGATAGTCTCATGGGCCTTTCTTTGGGCTGTTAGATAATTTTGGTTTCCCCGCTCAATTCATTAACTCCATTTTCAAAATATACAAATCACCAGAAGGATTCATTAGAGCAAATGGCCATATTTCACCCTCTTTCAAATTGAGTAGAGGTACAAGACATGGGTGTCCCATGTCCCCTATTCTTTTTGCACTGCACCTAGAATCCCTAGCTCAAAGTATTAGAGAAAATCTGCATATAAAGGGAATTCAATTAGGAGAACACAAACTAGCTTTATATGCAGATGATATCTTGCTTTCAATTATGGAACCTGAAACATTCATTCCACACCTATTTCAACACCTAAAAGAATTCTCAGAGCTATCTGATTACTCTCTGAATACCCATCAAATGGAGACAATCACTTTTAATTATGAACCAACCCAGGCTCTCAAGGATAGCTATCCCTTGAAATGGGACTTCCCTGCCATGAAACATCTTGGCATAAAATTATCACCTAATAATTTGTCTCTGTACCAATTGAATTACCAATCATTGCTAAAACAAATTCAAGCGGATATTGAGAGATGGTCCTTATTACCACTCCCCTTTCATGCAAGAGTCCAAACCACTAAAATGAATCTCTTACCCTGATTCCTCTCTTTATTTTAGTACGTCCCCTGCTGGATTTCCAAAGGAAAATTAGATTCTTGGCAAAATACTATTTTAAAATTTGTTTGTCTGGGACGACGTCCCAGAATCAGGAAACAAACATTTGTTTTGCAAAGGGAGCTGGGAGGTTATGGTGTGCCGTGCCTGGAGGGGTATTGGGTGGTGGCTCAGACCAGGGTAACCCTTCTGCTGCAACATTTGAGATACCTTGCACATTGGAAATCTATGGACCGGGCTATCCCCCGCTCTCCTTCACTAGTGTCTCAGCTATTATCTCAGAATGCTCCAGTATATGATTCCCCTCCCTTATTTACAGGCACAGAAACTGCTTTTGGGGAGGTGTGGGAGGGGTTTTGTTAGAGGGGCCACTAGGGAATACCTCTGGAAGTACCGGGCATGGACCCTTAGTTCACATTACACAGTGGCTCATCAGGACCCTTGGTACAAATGGCAGGAGGAGCGAGGGTGCCACGCACCTTGGCAATAGATGAAGGGAGAACAGGCACTAACATTCGAGGAACTGCAGGAAAATTCCACTGGGGGCAGAGGGATCTCCTATTTTATTATCAGCTTAGGGATTACGTAATGAAACAACTCCGAAAATCTTTATTAAATTCTTGAGATTCCATACAGCCAACAGTGTTTGAACAAATCTGGGCTACTGAGAATGGAGGGAGGCTATCTCCTTGCTATATAAAACTACCTTAGCAATTTACAACACTCATCAACATATATTAAGGAGAAATGAGAAAGGAATTTAGTTGTAAATTTAAGTGAGACAAGATGGTTGCAATCAATAAAAACACGTGGCACTCCTTCATCCCCAGGCTGGCAGGAGTTTTTGTGGAAACCTAGAAGTAGATACTTTTGAACACCTGAACAAGTGGGTAAATGGAACATTGCAGCTACGTCTGCCTGCTGGCGAAAGTGTGGGGCCACTTCAGCCTCACAGGCCCATATTTTTTGGCATTGCACAATATTGGAGCACTTCTGGGCTAATATACAACAGCAGTTGTGTAAGATTTTTAATACCATGACTCCCTTAGGGCCATAACATCTGATCCTTGGCCTATATCCCTTGGAGATAAGGGGGCGAGAAGCCCAATATCTCTGGAACATCCTAGTAGCGGCTGCCTGTATGGCGATTAATAAGAAATGGTTGTTCCACTCCCCCCCCCCCATCTGTAAGTGAGTGGAAGGAACTGGTTGAGAATATAAAAACTCTGGAAAGAATAACTTTTTCTCTTGCCCTTAAGACCCCACAATTCATAAATGGCTGGACTAGATGGGAGGTGCCTTTGTGGGAGACATAGGGGAGAGAGGGATCGGGGAAAAAAGAACAGATTTTGTTCTCAGAATTCATGATCTGAATGATAGTAAGTACTGTTACAGTGGATGGGAGGAGCACGGGAAGGGGAAAGAGTATATTTAAAAAAAAAAAAAGGGGGAAGCTGTCACCTTTTCATTTTTGTTTTGGTCCTATTCACCCTAAACTGGTGCTGGGTCCCGGATAGAGTTGTAACTATGCTATTTATATTAAATTCTACTGCCAGTAAACCTAGGATGAGCTGAATTGAGGCTTTTACTTTTTTCTCTTCTCTCTCCTTTTCTTTCTTTTTCTATAATTTTTTCTTTCTCTTCAATATTGGCTAGCACCCACTTTTAACAAAACCCAAACGGAGATAACCGCTCTCAACCTTACCCAAACCATTACGGAACCCAACCGCTCAAACCATAAATCCGGTAATCACTCACTACTAGACTGGGCACTTATATCCCACCCATATCGCGTCATCAGTTCAGGCCTCCTCCCTGATTCCATTAGCGACCACCACCTAATGTACTTGTTCCGAAAAATCCACAGAGTTAAATCCCCTCCTAAATTTATATTCCAAAAGGTCATACAAATCCCTCAACCTCTCCCCCCTCTTGGAAGATCTATATCACTCAAATTGGGTCCCGAGCTCAAACTGCTCTAACATGGATTCGGCCTTTACGCATTTTCAGAACACCTTCCTCACTGCCTGGGATAAACACGCCCCCCTGCACTAGGCTAGAGTCGGCGGGTCTCACCTATCCTGGATATCCCCAGAGTTAATAGCTTGCTAACAAGCCCGTGACAAGGCCTGGCGTAACTACAAATCTACGCTCCTCCCAAGCAACCTTGTCACCTACCGCATGCTCCGCAACAAATGCACAAAGGCCATCCGCTTAGCTAAGGCAGAATATTTCAACAACACCTGAAATGCAAACCTTGGGAGACCTTCTAAATTCTGGAAAGTCATTAACTCTCACCCCAAACAGCAAGCCCCCCACCTCTCCTCCTCATCCAAGGGACTCTCCTCACCGACCCCCTGAAGGTAGCCTCTGAGTTCAACTCCTATTTCACTACTTGTGCCCTAGCCCTCCTCGATTCCCTACCTCCAGCAACCACGCCCACCCCCCTTACATCTATAACCACATCCACCTCCCAGTCATCTATCACCCTACCAACTGGTAGGAATCCCTTTTCCTTCAGACCCATCTCCCCCACCGAAACCTTAAATGCCCTTCACTCCCTGAACCCCTCCAAAGGCAAATCCCCAGATGGCCTCGATAACAAACTCCTCTTCCTATCTGCCCCCGCCATTGCTACTCCCCTCGCTGCCCTACTAAATCTATCTTTCACCACGAGTCACTCCCCTCCGAATGAAAGCATGCCACTGTCCTATCCCTTCCAAAAAGTGGTGATCCTTCCTCCACTACTAATTACCGTCCCATCTCCCTCCTCCCCGCCCGCGCCAAACTCCAGGAACACCTAGTTCTATCTCAGCTCTCCCACTTTCTCTCAGAAACTAACTTCTTTACCCCATTTCAGTCCGGCTTCAGAAAACACCACTCTACTACCTCCTCCCTACTAAGACTCACGGACTCCATCCTCACTGGGATGGATAAAGGGCTAATCACGGCTGCTATTTTCATTGACCTAGCTAAAGCTTTCGACACGGTATCCCACTCTCTCCTACTATCCTGCCTATCAGGGGCTGGGTTAGCAGCGTCTGCCACAAACTGGTTCAGTGCCTACCTACTAAATAGAACCCAGTCCACTAAAATAGCTGACTA
The DNA here is from genome assembly GCA_016271365.2 of Neoceratodus forsteri. Lineage (NCBI taxonomy): Eukaryota > Metazoa > Chordata > Ceratodontiformes > Ceratodontidae > Neoceratodus > Neoceratodus forsteri. The sequence continues at coordinate 1,585,425,653 of CM057455.1, read as the reverse complement.
CATCTCCCCCCCCATCACCACCGGCGTTCTCCAAGGCTCAGTTCTGGGCCCCATCCTCTTCTCCATCCTTCTAAATGATCTGCCAAATTCTTGCTCTGCCACCGCGATCTACATGTATGCAGATGACACGGTCCTCTTTACCTCCGGCCGGACCCACGAAGAACTCACTTCCAAACTTCAAACAGACTTCAACAAAATCCAACACTGGTTCAAAACCAACCAACTCTCCCTAAATGCCAAGAAAACTGTCTCTGTCTTTCGGCACAAGACAGCATCTATCTAAACTCACCCCCACTCTGATCTTCCATACCCTGAACAACACCATCCTTGAAGAAGTGCCCTCCTTCAGGTATCTAGGGGTTTGGCTTGATCACCACCTCACCTTTTCCACACACGTAGATGCCATCATTTCAAAACTGTGCCCAAAACTGGGCACCCTCTACAGGAACCACACCTGTCTCCCGCTACCCGTCAGATGAGATTTAGTCCTGCAAATGATCCTACCCACCTTCGACTACTGTGATGTAGTCTATAGCTCTGCCTCAAAGACCACCCTAGCCAGACTTGACCCCCTCTTTAATGCATTCTGCCACTTTGCCCTCGATGCCCCCCCACTCACATCACTGTGAGCTCTACCATTCGCTGGCCCTGCA